>OU612084.1:8397648-9682291 GCA_914767735.1 Anoplius nigerrimus | reverse complement strand
CTGTACTTTTTCATCGTTTTATTACATTCTACTTGTTGAAGGAAGAATGAAATTTTCTCATTGCCGCCATGTAACAAGAAGATTGATTTACATTTGATGTGTGTCGCCTCATTACTTTTCAGGCACGTCACTTTCACCCCGTTCTTTAATAATGGAACTAGCCGATGGCTTACCTTTACCGATTATTCCATCTCTGCACAGTAAGAACGATTAGATTGAATTGCTCTCAGTTTCGCAGAACGTAAATCGATTGCTTTCACACGGTATACATGTTCGAAGAATTAATTTAGGATACCCGCTTTCCTACGCACTCATCTATGTGTCTACACGCACGCATCAACACATGCCTCTGCGCACCCCTCTATGCACCCCACTACGCACGTATCTACGCACGTATCTACGCACGTATCTACGCACGCATCTGTGCACGCATCTACGGACGCCAACGACGACTAATTTTCCGTGCACACGTGCCTTCAACAGACAGTGCACAATGTTAACACTTTTGTAATACGAATAATACGAAATTTAATTACCATTGAAAATGCCGCCCAATAACTCCGTAATAGAATCTAAGATGCCTGCGCTTCTATGCGAACGTAGCACCGCTAAACAAATTCGAGCTATTGTCTGACCACGTGATTGTATAGAAAGTTAGTTTAGTTTCCCTCCGTTCATCACAGTAGCAGCCTCTCTGCCATTTCTTTCTTTATATGTACTCGTCACAAATGTAACTGCCACTTCGCGAATTGTCCATTTTATTATCATTCGCGAAACGGAGCTACCACCTTGTGGATTATCTTAAAAGACAGAGGCCGGCAGAGAGGTACACCGCAGTGTCGGGAGGGGGAGAGGAGAAAGTGTATGTCTGTGTCTGTGTGAATGTAGATGTGGAAAGAGCTAAGGCTACTAGATATGCGAAAAATGTAACATCTTTCGTCCGGCAAAAGATTTCGATCTTTTGTCTTGACAGTAATACCGATTAAACTATGGCTGTGAACGTATGCGACGCATTCTTTGCGAAGGCGTCTTAAGAGCGATTATAGTTTCACGATACTTGAGTCTATAGCTCTTTAAAGCAATAACCGACATCGTATACTTGTTATCCGCGTGTGTGAAATTAGTTGTTGTCTTATTTAAGCTTATTGAGAAATGAACGAAGAATGGCGGTAGGAGGGATATGATAAACATGAATTTGCATAAATTGTTTGAGTCGTACGCACAAGTCATTTTTGGCTGACTGGTTCTTAGGAACAAAATGACAGAAATGCTCGAAGATGATGAGACCTTTTTACTTGGTTTGAGAGTGGTCATACGAACAAATTGTGCTACGTTCAAGCAATACGTCTTCTTACCTCGTCATACCAGTGATTGGGTTTTTGCATAGTTTTTACATATCTCGCACGGCTTGCGCGACCATGCAGATTTGCACGTCCGCGCGCGCGCACGAACGCACGAACGCACGAACGCACGCACGCAAGGACGCACGCTCTTGGCATGAGGCAAGAATGTGAAAAAAAAATAAAAATAATGGAGTCAACCGTGATCAGCCAGATTGTTATGAGGGGTGATAAAAGGTTGTAATCTCACTTGTGCGCTAGATGATCGCAAGCTGAGCGGCACGGACGGTCAAAATTGATAATATTAAATCTATTTATAGCTGGCGTTGTAATGTAAGCTGTACTAAAAATATTTGAGCCGCACGCACGAATTTACTGCGAAGAGATAATTTTCTAAACGATGTTGTTCAATTATTTCCGTCCATCTGGGAAAGTGCAAAGTGCGAAGTGTTTTGATGGTCGTTATCATGTTTATATCCCTTCCCTCGCCCTCCTTCATTAATAAAACGCAGTGCGGATAAGGTTAAATTATATCCCGCATAATATAGTTTTAATTAGCGCCGACGCCGACGCCGACGCCGACGCCGACGCCGGGGCTGCCACTACCATCACCACCACCGCCACAGAGTAAACGCAACTATTATTATGATCATTACGGTTAATTCCTGCTGTCATCGTTATTGTCCTTATTATTACGTCCTATAACCGTGAGTGCTACGAGCATTAGCGCGCATCGCTACAAGCAAGACAGTCAGACAGACAGACAGACAGACAAAGACACAAAAGAAATAACGGACCAAACGAGTATGCACGCGCGTTTGCCAATTACACTTCTAATACGCATCACTTCTAATACACCCACCGTCTCTATCATTCTTCCAAGAAGACGCATACACACACGGCGCACACATTCATAACTCCAGCCATGCATACATTCATGAAAACGCAGGTATACATACACATATACATATACATATACATATACATATACATACACGGATACGACACATAACGACGTGCGTGCACTGATGGGATAAGTGTACGAGCAACCTATGGAACAACTGTAATTGTACACACATCCACATATGCGGACCATAGCCTAGCGATTAGGCAATTTCGTAACTCGATGTTATATATCTCTTTATCGTAAGAATATGGAATCTGTTCTAAGCGTCGACTGATTCTCATGTCCCTTTCCATCGATGTATGGTATTTGTATTAACATTCAGGATATAATTAATTAATACTAATAGGAACAATAACAACAATAAGAAATGTAATAATTAAAATAATAATAGAATTAAAGATGACAACAACAGCAGCAACAGCAACAGCGGCAGCAGCAGCAGCAGCAGCCGCAACAACAACAACAACAACCATTACAGCTACTACAGTAACAAAGTAATAATAACGATTCGTAATATTAATTAATTAAGTAATTCGCCTGTTTACTTATAATCCCGATAAAAGTAAGTTTGCGCTTCGTTCGAAACGGTGCCGAAGACGTTAGACGCGTAACAAGACCAAAAGCATTATCGCCTTCTGTCTGAACCGCGGTGTGCCCTAAGTACGGGAAAAGAAATGTCGAAAATTGATGAGAAAGCAATTTTTCTTTACGACATTAACCAAGTTTTGAGGAAAAGATTGTCCCTCAATCGCGACGCGTATTATTGTTATAACAATCAGAAACCATTTTGATAATCAAAGGTATAAGCGGCGATTCGTCTGCAGAATACGATTGTTGCGTCGTCGAATATTGACATGAAATGTTTCGAAGAAAAGAAGGAGATAAGAAGGCCGATATCAAGATGTGTCAAGTATAAGTGGAGAAAGCGGTATTAATAAGAATACTGTCGGGAGATGCGAGAGTCTCGGAATGACAGAATTGAGCAGAGGAATAGATATACAAAAGATTTTTTACAGTGGATACACGTGATCGATAAAAGAGACACCTTTGATAAGTGTAAGCAGCCTTGTGTCGTCTTGTAAATTTTTACGCGCAAGAATCAACCACACGGTCCAACAACTGACAATGCATCGACACAAAGAAACATTGTACTGATCGTTAAACGATCGAACCAGGTAGACTTTGCTTACCGGATCCAGCTTACCTATCAGGATTATTCGACCTTTGTCTTTTTCCCAATTATTCGATTGCATACAATGCTAATTGTCGATGTAGGGTCACCCCATCGCCAACATCGATGCTCCCCTAACATTTTGCCGTTAGTATTCGATGTGATTTTAAATATACGCAGCACTTACGATTCACTTCGAACGTAGCTTACTACACGTACATTCCTCGTATCACAACTTCGTTTCGTTGTCGTTTCTAGAATAGATTATGTGCTGACAGTACATTCGATAGCGGTGATGGTTCATCATAATCGTGTAGACCGAAATTCTGTATACCGTAAAGAGCGAAATAAAGAAAGACTTACATTTTATTCGGCTACTATCCTCGTCCGTTAAGACATAGCCGGGATCATCGGCTCTCTGAATAATCATTTTTATGTAAGTGAGAGACCATCTCGCAGGATGCAAAACATTTATTTAAGACTTTGATTTTGGAAATTAGATTAATTATGTACATATACAACGTCTACTGTATGATATTTCTTTAAGTCATATAATAAATTTACAATCGATTTATCGTTTTACTTTTGGCGTCATGCTGCGACAAATACATCGGGGCACAACTATCTTGCCACGGGCCACTCATTAGCGAGAGATGTAGGCGAAAAACATCGCAAGCTGTCCGACGACATCTTTCGTATTCCTATAAAAATATATCTTTGACGTAGAACCAAATGCAATTTCCCTCCTCCTTCTCCTCCATTCGACTGTCCTAATGAACGTTCTAACGATCATTCTACATCATTTACATGTCGATCGTTTATCACCTCTCTCTATCTCTCTCTCTCTCGCTTTCTCTGTCTGTCTCCCTCTCTCCCACCCTCTCTTATGATGAAAGAAAATTCTCCGCTTTGGTCTTGATTGATGGTTGAGATAAGCAGCTTGAAAAATTCCTGCTACCGGAAAAGACGAAGGAATCATTCTGATTTGAAAGTAAATGCAAATCTCTTACACTCGATCGACGACGGATGAGAGACAGATTGGCAAATGAACAATCGACGATCATTTGTACGCAACCTAATAACAGTACGTCATTGTCCCGCGCAACCCGAATCCGATCAATCTGTGTATACGTAATTTGTCTCTTCTGTACGCCAAATGACGATTAACAGATCAAAGGAGAGTCAAAGGCGGATACGACCAATGACCAACAGCAGAGCTCACTCTCATACACATACAGTTTTCCATTAGTTTCAATCATTCATAATCTCAAACTTCAGGCGAATGTTTAACATTTCGCATGAACAAATTGCAAATGGGACAATTCGCTCGGTGATCAACTAACTCATCCTTTTGCGTTCCATCCTAACGTTGAAGTAACAAATAAATTTCGCCTACTCATTAATATAACTACATTCATTTTAGTTGTTAATTAAGCCCAGTTACGCGGTAAGAAGAATGTATTGTAACTGTTGAGGGCTTTCTCAATATCAGGATGAAATTGTCTTCTCACTTTTCGTAATTAGCGCATATTCTTGAAATTATTTGTCGATCTACCTTTACTTATCGAGTATCAAATACAACTCTATCGTATGACAGTGCTCGTCGAATAAGAACGAAAAAAATGGTCCAATTCTAAACGGATCGTATGGGGTCAGTCAAAGGACGAGTAACATGGTACGTGTCCCTTCTATGTGACATTCTTCGGATAAAAGGACATTGAAGCATGTTTTCTACTAACAGAACTTATTACTGCTCGCGTCTGATACAAGGTACGCCACTTGTCCTATTCACCGATCTACATATGTAACAGATATTTCTGTCATCTCTCTCTCTCTCTCTCTCTCTCCCTCATACACACACACACGCGCACGGAACTGATAGCACACAACAGCCAGGGGCCAAGGAAAGCATTTGTTTAAGGATCGTTGGACCGTCGTATATGAAGATTTTGAGCGTGCGATGAACTTCTCAACGTACACCTAACATCGACGCAGAGCACAGGCCGGTGGCGACTCTTGTTGCACGGTTAAAATGTGGTGTAAAGTCTGGTTAGTCCGTAAATAGATGATACCAACTCATGGTTTCATCGTGTCATGTCGCCGACATCACGCTATCGAACACTCGCCCTGTACTTGTTTCACATTCGCATAGCAAGTGCCTCCATCGCCAAGCGATGTGTTGTACGCGTAACGTCATCGATTCAATTTTTCTCATCATTTCGCGATTCGTCGGGATTGCAGCAAGTAATCTATGACGCTTAGAAATAATCACTTAAGTATTTTCTCATTCTTATTTATCGCCACCTTGTCATTCTGAGAGAGATACCAAATCAACTGTGCGAGAGAATATCCATCAATACTAATTTTTCAGGATCAGAATCAGTAAGCTGTCCGTTGTGTTCTTTCTGTATGTAAAATGACATAGTAAGAACACTTTAGCAAAGTTATTTACGCTTTTGAATTACTCTATATACATGTAAAATGTACATAAGTGTTAAAATTACATTTGCGTACATCACCATTAAAAGTAATCCGTAACTAACACTGTATACTAAAGTCCATGTCATTGCAATCGATTTACACTTCGTATGAGACATATTTCCACGGTCGCTCTATCAATAGCCTTTCATTCCTTAAGCGTAACACGGCATAATGACGCGATCAAAAAGCAAAAAAAGTTCCTCCTCCTATTGTTTCCTTCAAATTGGACGATTTAAAGGCAAGAAAATATCTAAACTTCCCTATTCGATGCGACGATTAGTGTAGAACAACAAATTGATGTTATTTCCTTTCGCATACAGAAACCTAAGATTTATACACGCATAGTAAACGTATCGTTGCAATTGCAATTTATATTTCATAGAAGATATTTCGGTATGATAAAATCAATGACATACGAATGCATAGCTACAAATTGCGGGCAATGTATACAAAGTTTCGCGCAAACGTACGAGAACACATTCTGTCGACTATTTAGTTGCGAAGGGAACGAAGAATTGCAAATTGCAGCGTATAGCAATAGAAAAAAAAGGAACATTTGACGCATTCACATAGAACTGTCTTTCATGTTAATTCTTTAATTTCACTTGCCCATCAATGTGTTGTTGCTCCGATACTGTTTTCTCACCGATAAGTGTCATTGCGCTCGTTCACTTTAAACACCCTTCAGTTCAGTATTTTTGCAACAGAAGGGCAACAATTGTGAATAACGAAGATTGGAAGGCAGAGAAAGGTGGACGAGAACTTCAATTTGTAAAATTGGATATCATTTCTCTCTCTCTCTCTCTCTCTCTCTCTCTCTCTCAGCTTATCCCATTTATTTTCCTTTTTATCAAATGTCTATTGACCGTAATCAAAAACGTATGATACAAAAGAATAAAGAATGCGGAGTATAGGAAGATAGGATGTGCCATTAATACTGCAAGATACCGGTTTTACAGACTTGGAATATTTCGTCGTATAATTCCGTCGCAGGTTGAAAGAAAGGTTCGAAGACATAACGCAATCGTAAACAAAACGCAATACTCATCAGTGACCACCTGTGCACAGAGTGCTTCTTGCCGCATAATATGCCGCTTATCATTCGGAAAATGAATATTATCGAGTACGCAACCTTTTTTTGTACTGCTTAATATTTTATGCACATTTGGTCACAATTATGCCTGGTATCCTGTAAAACTGCGGTATCCTGCATGTAATAAAATATATCATTGTAAATAATGAGTAGCTCGATAACGTTAGTAACTCTAGTAACGTTAAAACATTTGCACGTTTGTTTTCTTTTGACATATCTCTCCGTGCGTTGTCATCGGACGAAAATAATTGTTCGCAGACGTTGCACGCAGAAAACGCCGAACCAAACACACGTGTCGAACTATCGCGAGGGATTCGCATTGGTCAATAGGAGTTCCAATACGTTGTACCTTTCTATCGTTATACCGGAAATCCGGTTCAGATGCTGTTTGAGCGTGTTCTCAGCGACTGGCTGACACGGTGAAACGCACGGTGTCGGGTCGCCAACAATATCAATTACCGTTAGTAAGAACGTCGTCCATTCTGTCGATAATGACTCCTCCGTAGTCGAGCAGAGTTCCTCTGCTCTTTCCAAGAGAGCAGCAATTACGGAAATGCCAAACTAAACGAAATGATGTTACATTACCGGATGCACAGAATGGAATTAAATAAAGCCAAGAGACACACAGTAACACAAACCTTATTTCCGAGGGCAAAAGCTAAACTGTTACTTTTGGCAGGTTGACTTGCGGTTTCGGAAAATGCCTTTCCGAGTTGTAGTATTACGCTGAAATTTTCTATGGAGCGGATCCATCTTCGAAATTCTGGATAAAAATTTGTTAACAAATGAGAGTCCCGTCGCCCTATTACAGCTAATCCCCGCAAAAGTCCAGACCATAATTCCGCCAATTGGACGGTATGAATCGTCACGTTGAGATAGGGTAAAAATCTCAGTAGTAACGTCTGCAACAAGTCCAGCGTAGAAGAAAAGGAATGCCATGCTATTATCACCTTATCTCTCTCTCTCTCTCTCTCTCTCTCTCTCTCTAATTTTCACGATTTTATTACCTTGCCCTTACGGATGCTTAGCATACTCGCTAATTTGTCGTCCTGTATCAGCTGTGATAAAGACGTTAGAATTATACCGATCAATTCAGGTGCAGTCTTTTTAACTACTGGTCCTGTTGTCCCACCATCAGCATCCAACTGCTGCTGCTGTTGCTGCTGTTCATGGAGTGTAGCTAGGGGATTGCTTAAATCTTCGAGCTTCAATTGCGTCGTGTATAACTGAAAATTCAGCAGCCGCATCGAAACTTTCAGTTAATTGACAATCGTTTCATACATACTCCTTCGTACATTCATAATGGGGATATTGCAATCTTACGCTCTCAATTTCCAGAAGCAATTGTCGCGTTTTCTTCGTATCTTTCTGTTGCGTTTGATGGGCCGATTGTGGATCGCTATTCGGCACAACGTCCATATCAATAATTTTCCGCGGTGCCGTTACGCTACCGCATTGCAGTCTTCCTAACGAATTTTCAAATTGTGTCGGTGTATAAACAACTTTCGTGGGAACATGCTGCGGCTGATCCTTATCTCTGCAATTAAACGAAATTAATGCTTTAACGTCAGAGAATGAGCGAAAGGCGAAATCGGATGATCATAAGAGACGATTTAACGACGCCTCTTCGGCTCTTGTCATTTTCCTCATTCCTTATTTATTTATATCGCCATTACCCGTACTTTCTACGAAATGTATAATGTAATGATATACCTCATATCTCTGTGATATCCATTATTGTTGTGATACTTTTTCTCCTTCTGATCCTGATTTGCATTCTGCTTGTTTTGCCGGTCGCAGAATACAGTGTAATAGTAGTCGTCAATGTACGGTTGATTTGTGCTTAACTGAAGTAATTGTATATTAATCAGCCATTGTTTCTCGCGGCTGTTCATCAAACCAGCGTATTCGTCATACTCTCCGGAACAGTTCAGACCGTTCATATCTTGCGGATATTGCTGATAATGGTAGTGTCTCTGATTAGCTGAGTCGAAGTTACCATAGGCATATTGATTATTTTTAAAAAAGGGATGATGGTGGCTGTTCGTTTGGTCGCCATGATGAAATTGTCTATTTTGATTTCTCTGAATACCACTATACGGAAAGGGATGGTGCTGCTGTTGCTGTTGGTGTTGCTGCTGATTATTTTGACTGGCTGAATACAGAAAAGGATGTTGCTGTTGTTGTCGTTGCTGTTGCTGCTGCTGCTGCTGTTGTTGCTGCTGCTGCTGATTCTGTTGTTGCTGTTGCGGATTATGATTGTTATTCTGATTATTAGGAAATGGAGATATAATAGGCTGATCCGGACGAAGAAACTGCGGGGGTCCTGCTAAATTAGGAGGACGTGGCGGCGGCTGCTGTAAAGAAATATTATGTCTATCGTGAAGCCAACTATCGCGTGGACACGAATATTTTATATGACATATAAACTTACTGGAAAATTACTGCAAAAAGATCCATGAAGTTGTTGTCTCTGAGTGTTGTGCGATATCATTAAAGGTGGCGGCAAGTATCTCAACACGTTGTTGGATTGATCTAATGCGAAAGGAAAAACAACAAATAAATAGTTGAACGACAGTTAGCCTCCATTTCCCTATATTAATTTTAAATTACTCGGTAATAATCTGGGTTGCAAGAACTGAGGAAACGGCATTCTCATGTTCGGTGGCATGACAACAGGATGTGGACCAGACAATCCCAAGCCAGGCGGAAACCGGGGTGGAGGTAGGCCATTCATCTGAAGTTTACCACTTAAGGACAAAGTATCAAACACCGATCCGTCGGGCTTGTGGTGTTGCTGCTGCTGCTGTTGCTGCTGGATTTGCGGTCTTTGCTGTGCATGCTGTTGAGCCTGTGATGTGACGGGCATGCTAAGACCTGGAGGAGGTCTATTAACGAAAAGACCTCTTTCCAGTTCCTCAACTGTGCATACATTTTTCAAGGTTGATGACAATGATGGAGGGATTCGAATCTTTGTTGACAGAGACAAATTTGGACTGTCCCATACACCGGGTCGAGGAGTAATCCCTTCCTTTGCATCTAGCACCAAGTGCGACAAACTATTTTCGATGTCATCATTGATTCCATTCTGTGGAATAGATTAGTAACAAGTGCAGTAACGTATGAGACAATAAAAACAGTCACAGTTTAACGGAGATACCAGGCTATTGCATTTCCATATGCATATTTGGGTGTTACCTTTTTCTTCGTCGAAGATTGGTTCTGAGGCCTGCTAGATTCTGTGATTTCAGCAAGTTTTTCATGATCTTTTTCCCAATCTCCGATAGTGGCCTCTGAGCCAAATGTCTCATCATTAAGTGCGTCATACTCTTCCTCTTCTCCAAGATCATCATCCTCTAATAAGCAATCGAGCCCATCTTCCAAACGATCCTGATGCATCACAGAGAAATGTTTAAACCAATTACTTTTGTTTAATATACTGTCTAATGTCTATGAAATGATAAGATCCGGGAATAATAATTAACAAACATTAATCAGCCGGTATTTATGTATAATAGGAATGAAAAGAGATGAGCAAGTTCAAAAGATTGAAATGCGGGTATAGATATAAAAGAATGCAATGATATGGCGAAGAAAAATACGATTTTGTCGTGAATGCGAATAGCTGGGAGCGAAGTATAAGACTGCTTGTAGTATCGTAACAAAACGCGACACGTATTGGAAAAAATCAACAAGATTATTATTTCAAGCATCCTTTGATGTTAATGACCTCTCGCGAGAGTGAAGGCTAAGTGAGGTTATACGGGAAATACCGTGAGGTAACTCGCTCCAAGAGAAGAGCAGAATTATACAGATCGAAAGATACATTATAAGAAATCTTAAAAAGTATTCAAAGTCCGTAATCTCTTACGGTGCCCCATCATATTAAAATATAGGCAAATAGTTGTTCCGACGATAGCGCGGTTAAAATCTTATTTGTGTTCGTTGGTAGGAATCTGTACTGTTCTAGGTCGTGGCGTAGCGCGATGCGGCTGTTTGCACGAGACTACGCTCATATAATTTGCCGTATTTTACTAATTATTCATACGAGCTTTGGAAAATGTCACGTATTAATATGGAAGACAATCCTACTTACTGAAATTGTTGTATCGAAACCGAAAAATGAGTCTGCCATTTGTCGAAATTAAATCTGCAAAATGACATGTTCTGACTAAACGTCAAGTACTGGTAGGAGCATCAGCTGTCATGGCGGTTGTAGCATAAATTTACTCCAGCACGTCAGATGTCGTTTCATTCGGATTCAACGCGGATTTGACGGTTCCAATGCATACACCCTTTAATGTTACTAGATATTGCATTGAATCGAGCAACTCAAATATTTTGCCGCTATTACATTTAGTGAACCTATCGCTGTCAGTTCAAAGCTTGCTTGGAAAATTTGCAGGTTGAAAACATATTGATAGATACTTTCACTCTGTTACTTTCCATTCTCATACTTAAGAAATTAATATTATATACATATAGAATATGTCTACTTCTTTCCCTTGTATGTCTAATGACATAAAACTGGTGCAACGGTGAGAAACTTAAAAATTACCAATTGATCGTATTTGGCAGCAAGCTGAGTAGTAGTGCTAAGAAGAGAGATGTATGAAACTTGTCCAATTTTGAAAATATAGTGATATTCGGATTGGTGGAAATGGACGGTTAAAAATGTTCGCACACATGTAGGCTTCATATCCATAATAGGTAAGTGGATTTGTATTGGGCTGACAAAGTACAATCATTCACTAACTATAGGATAGACAAACCATGCAATGCTAAAATTTGTCCCACGTCAAGGGGGCTATGTAGTAGCCTTAGAGTTTTCGGGTTACACGCGACGTTACGGATTAAGAACCACGATCGACACAACAGCGCCATTGATATGGAGGCAAATCTGTATTTATAATGCGTGGGTATTGTTTCTTCTTTCGATTATACATATATCTTGCCAAATTAATGCAGAGGATTCAGTAGTTAAGTCTTTGCACTTGATATTCCCCTCTGATTTTAAAGTTTGTGAAATACATTATATTTCTCGTTGTCTACAAATTCATATAAGTCCAATATTATTATAATTGTAAAGGTAATGAAAGAGGTGCTCCTCACCGATTTGCATGAAACTTTGCAGAAACATCAATTTTTGCATAAAAATAAGATCTGCAAAAGCCGCATTTTGACCTAACACTCGCATTTTTCTGACCTAACACTCGCATTTTGACCTAACTTTCTCAAAATCGATCTCATTAAGTTTCTACGTGTTCTACGTTGCTTTTCGGTTTTTTCATTTACCCTTAATGATACTTACCGTATATTTTATGGCTTCTAGCACCGACGAGATATACTTAAAGACCGCTCACCTTATGGGACTTTGTGTCGCCCGAAAATTGAGCCGTACTGGGACGCCCTCTCGGCGTATAGAGCGGCCGAGTCAGGAAACTCAAGGCAACGCAACGAACTCACTGATTCCAGTTTTTACACCAAGTTACGAAGAATTGCGAAGAACCACTGCCGTGACGATCGTGGTGGGGGAAAGTTCAGATGTGTGCTGTCAGTCAGCGAGTCGTCTACTATGTATCGAACGGAGTCAAAGAATGAGCTATGGCTCTGACTCTTCTCCGGCACGATCGCATGCGTGTTTCCTTTGACATAAGCCAGCGGTATTAAAATGCTTTTTCGTCCCTAACCTAACCGATGATCTGATAAAGTATCTTATTCGAAGGGTGTAGTTGGATGCTGGGGTCAAAATAACATAATATAACAATTATAAATCGAAAACGTCATGCGATAGCTCATTAAAAAATACCCATTTTCATCACGTTTTAACTTTCAATCTGGAAGGGCAAGGGGCAGTAGGTTGTAAATTAAAAACTTTCGTTTTTGCTCATTTCTAAAAAAGGGGTGTCCGTGAAAAAAATCAAGAACCTCCTTTCTGGCCGTTTCTGGCGTGTTAAAATTAATTTGTAGAACGAATTTTCATGCATCCTTTATAAGATAAGTATATTATGCAATATTCAATGCTATGAGATGGGGTACAATAAACAAATATAGGTGCTAAGAAAACTGCTAAAACAAGGAGAATATGTATGTAGTAATAGCGCTTGTTATTTTATGCTAAAATATTTGTAGGTCCGCTAATATTATCGGTTGCACAACGGCAAAACGTCTTTTTTCTCAGTACTACTCTCTTTATTATTAATTTCCTTTAGTTTATTATTATTATTATTTTGTCGTTTCTTTCTTTTTCTTCCTTTTTTTGTGCAGCTTAATCTCTCTGTATTTTATCCTTTATTTTTCTTTTTCCTGGAGATAAGTTAACATAATATTTAGGTTAAGTTATATTCAATTAGATATTAAAGCCAGTTTCTTTTTTGGACCCATGTTCTGTAGCCCCCCGCATAAAACGAATGCGGTGCATGCGCCGAATTATATTTCATCTAATGTTCAAGCGCATTTAATGTTAACCGGGCCGATTCAAAACCTTCCCACTGCTGCATTCCGGGAACACGTACACACTTTTATTTACACTTTCGGCATCTGCGCACGAATCCAATACTCTCAAGATCACTAGGCATAGGGACACCCCTCCTTCATGCGATTGTCATATTCTTGACGATTGTCATATTTTCGACGTATTCTTTACGTGCATTTTTATGTTTTTCTTCTTACAATGTATTTGTACAAGAAAAACATTAATATATATGCGAAATGTCTAATAGTAAATGTCATTGGCCGGCCTCAGGATCCAATGGTGACGATTCAAACTCCTCACCTGAGTGAAATTTTTCCAATCCTGCATACATTTTTATTAACATTTATTAGCAGCCAAGTTTTAAGAGTTCGCGGAGGCGATACAGTGGAGGCCCGATGAATTTTTCCTGAGATCTGCCAGATAAATTTTGACGCTTAAACCGCACCACTAGGCGGGATCCCCCTCGCATTCGGCAACTGTCACGCCTGATATCGCAGCGTAATTCCTTTGAATACTAACGTAATGTGGTGAAAAGTTCATAATCTTATAAGTAATGTAAGGGGATTTTCGAGGAAACAACTACTATTCGGTTTAACTATGACTTTCCTTGCGGCTGCTCTCCTCTACTACTCAAAATGCTATATCCCGGAAAGAAACGCGCTTCGCACCTCCCCTCGTGCAAATCCTGGCTCGGTGACGTCAGCGGCCGCCAGTTCTAGCGTCCATTGACATGCGCCGGCTAGCGTTTGTCACAGCAACGACTATGTACATATGTACGAACGTGTAATATGTAAACCTTTTAATAAGAACAAATATAAACCGAGTTGTACTGTGTTTGGTATCATTTAACTCGGAATAATATTACTAATATGTTTTGTCTTCAGTCCGTCTTTTTTCCTTATCTGCCGTTTCTACTTCTGATCATCCGTATCGGCAAAAAGCAAACGAATGAATTCGACTACAGTAGATTTTCTATATGAGTCCGATTTGAGCTACACGATATCTGTCCACGGATGCCCCTTTCACAAACAGGGGTCGTCGTCGGCCGAGCGGTTCCCCGTCGCTTGTATCGCAGTGGCATTTTTTGATGCTGACAATTGAACAGCGACGCGGTCTATCGGTGGGACACTAACCCTAATTAACAAATCAAAAATTGTTAATTGCAATTTTTCGTTAAAAAGAAGTTTACTCGTATATTGGAAACATTTTTCTAATAAAAATAAGACCAAACACGAAATGGTTACGACACTTGGTTTCGCTATTCTGACTTGTCAAACACACTGTCGCCTAAACGTCGCGGAATCAATGTGGTGTGAAGAAGGAACTTCTATTCGATGTGAATCAAGTACCTGGCGAATGAATCGACGCTTACCGTGGAGCTGGATGAGAAACAAAGTTTTCTTGAGTGGAATGAATGTCCCCTATTCGTTATAAGCCCATTTGGCGGCATTTTTTTTGCGTCTCTTACCGTGTAGGGACACCATTGGCAGGTGCCTCCTCACAAACTCACACAGGGATCCTGCTACAGTTTAGCCGACTTTAAACTTCTCATACGCAAATAAAGTGGCAAGCAATTTTATATGTAAATAGGAGTTTTAATTAGTAACAAAATATAACCCGATTGGTTTCGTGTTTGGTCTCATTTTACTTAGCAAAATATTAGCAATACGGTACTGACATTTTTATTCATAAAAAGTCAAAGTTGTAAAAATTTCTTCGCTGCACTAGTGTTGCCCATCGTCATGTGGCATTGAATCATTCAACAATGGCTTCACCTTCACTCCCTCTTTCTATATCAACTGTCCCTACGTTTGGCGGTGTCGGCAAATTACAAAGAGACGGGCGCGTGGCCCAGCATGGCCCAGCGTGGCCGGCAACGTGGCGCAGAGACGACATTCGTGTCAAATCACCGGATGTACGAGCAACGGAGAAACTTTAGAATTGTAAACATAGAAATAAAGAAGTTTTGCGTACAGACAGGGTCGTTTCGTTTCTCATGTTCCGATCATTTGTATGAAATGGAATACAATAATCAATGTAAGAGAGCAAGTGTATTGGAAGGCATTTACTTCTTTAATTAACAAGTACTTTTTGCAACATTTTCAACCTCGTCGGTGCTGCTAGCACTTAAAATTATCACGATACAAAAATTGGGAGTGATGGGATTCGATAATGTATAAAAGTTCGTTCTACAAATTAGTTTAACACGCCAGTAAACGACTAGAAAGGATGATCTTGACTTTTTCACTGACACCCCTTTTTTAAAAATGAGCAAAAAGGGAAGTTTTCAATTTACACCTCACTGCCCATCGCCCTTGCAGATTCAACGTTAAAACATGATGAAAATGGGAATTTTTTAATGAGCTATCGAATGACGTTTTTGGTTTATAATTGTTTTGGGATCGCTTTTGAGCCCCATCATCACCCTTCGAATAAGATACTTTATCAGATCATTGGTTAGGTTAGGGACGAAAAGGCATTTTAATACCGCTGGCTTATGCCAAAGGAAACACTTGTACGCAATCGTGTCGGAGAGGAGTCGGAGCCGTAGCTCATTTCTTGTCTCCGTTCGGTACGTAGCAGACGACTCGCTGACTGAGAGCACGTACATCTTTTCCCCACCACGACCGTCACGACAGTGGTTCTTATGAATTCCTCGTCGGTACGTGGTGTTACCTACAAAGTTAGAACCTCGGAATTCTTCCGTGCCGACAGAGCATTTGGGCCCCTTTGAGCCCCCTTGCGTGCCCGAAATTTTACCCAGGGTGAGCGGTCTTTAAGTATATCTCGTCGGTGCTTCTAGCTATTCCTATGGTGTTGTTCACCAAAATGAAATATTACAATAGTGCTGCAGTTTCTTCTATGGTGTTTTACAATGAAATGGAGTTCCTTATGATTCGAAATGAATAGAACAGTCTCTGGCCTTTTGAATTGATTCTTTTACGACAGAAAAAGGTATGATTTCAGCCAGGGATATTGAATCTATGGGATCTTATGACAAAGTAATTAGAGAACACAAAATTTCGTTTAATACATATATTGTAAGGAAAAATAGTATGCAGTAAAAAATGTTTCTTACATATTTATAATCTAATTTCTATAGAATTGTTGTTATTTTCGCATACACGCTACATACATAATAATCAGACCACATATATACATACGTACAATTTCTTACATAGTAATTATCTTGAATAATTTAATATTAATATAGTCGCAATTTAAATAAGTAATACACAAAAAACACACAGATGGCGCAACATGTACTGCCCGGAAGGTGCTGCCCGCGGTGGCAAACTCGTGAACACTGTCGAAAACCGAGTGGGTTCCGACTGTACCGTACAGATGGCACGACATGTACTGCCCGGGAGGTGCTGCCCCCGGTAGCGAAGTCGGTGAACTGCGTCGACAGGCAAATGAGTTCCGACTATGTCGTAGAGATGGCGACTAATTTACTGCCCGGGAGCTGCTGCCCTCGGTGCTCAACTCGTAAACTGCGTCGAGCATTATTCCTATACTTATTGCACCGACGAGGGTAAAGATAAAGAACACCGACGAGATATACTTAAAGACCGCTAGCCCTGGGTAAAATTTCGGGCACGCAAGGGGGCTCAAAGGGGCCCAAATGCTCTGTCGGCACGGAAGAATTCCGAGGTTCTAACTTTGTAGGTAACACCAAGCACCGACGAGGAATTCCTAAGAACCACTGTCGTGACGGGCGTGGTGGGGAAAAGATGTACATTGAGATGTATGTATACGTGCTCTCAGTCAGCGAGTCGTCTACTACGTACCGAACGGAGACAAGAAATAAGCTACGGCTCCGACTCCTCTCCGACACGATTGCGTACAAGTGTTTCCTTTGGCATAAGCCAGCGGTATTAAAATGCCTTTTCGTCCCTAACCTAACCGATGATCTGATAAAGTATCTTATTCGAAGGGTGATGATGGGGCTCAAAAACGATCCCAAAACAATTATAAACCAAAAACGTCATTCGATAGCTCATTAAAAAATTCCCATTTTCATCATGTTTTAACGTTGAATCTGCAAGGGCGATGGGCAGTGAGGTGTAAATTGAAAACTTCCCATTTTGCTCATTTTTAAAAAAGGGGTGTCAGTGAAAAAGTCAAGATCATCCTTTCTAGTCGTTTACTGGCGTGTTAAACTAATTTGTAGAACGAACTTTTATACATTATCGAATCCCATCACTCCCAATTTTTGTATCGTGATAATTTTCAGTGCTAGCAGCACCGACGAGGTTGAAAATGTTGCAAAAAGTACTTGTTAATTAAAGAAGTAAATGCCTTCCAATACACTTGCTCTCTTATATTGATTATTGTATTCCATTTCATACAAATGATCGGAACATGAGAAACGAAACGACCCTGTCTGTACGCAAAACTTCTTTATTTCTATCTTTACAATTCTAAAGTTTCTCCGTTGCTCGTACATCCGGTGATTTGACACGAATGTCGTCTCTGCGCCACGTTGCCGGCCACGGTGGGCCACGCGCCCGTCTCTTTGTAATTTGCCGACACCGCCAAACGTAGGCACAGTTGATATAGAAAGAGGGAGTGAAGGTGAAGCCATTGTTGAATGATTGAATGCCACATGACGATGAGGCAACACTAGTGCAGCGAAGAAATTTTTACAACTTTGACTTTTTATGAATAAAAATGTCAGTACCTTATTGCTAATATTTTGCCAAGTAAAATGAGACCAAACACGAAACCAATCGGGTTATATTTTGTTACTAATTAAAACTCCTATTTGCATATAAAATTGCTTGCCACTTTATTTGCGTATGAGGAGTTTAAAGCCGTCTAAACTGTAGCAGGATCCCTGTGTGAGTTTGTGAGGAGGCACCTGCCAATGGTGTCCCAACACGGTAAGAGACGCAAAAAAAATGCCGTCAAATGGGCTTATAACGAATAGGGGACATTCATTCCACTCAAGAAAACTTTGTTGCTCGTCCAGCTCCACGGTAAGCGTCGATTCATCCGCCAGGTACTTGATTCACATCGAATAGAAGTTCCTTCTTCACACCACATTGATCACGCGACGTTTAGGCGACAGTGTGTTTGACAAGTCAGAATAGCGAAACCAAGTGTCGTAACCATTTCGTATTTGGTCTTATTTTTATTAGAAAAACGGCTCCAATATACCAGTAAGCTTCTTTTTACCGAAAAATTGCAATTAACAATTTTTGATTTCTTAACTAGGGTTAGTGTCTCACCGATAGACCGCGTCGCTGTTCAATTGTCAGCATGAAAAAATGCCACTGCGATACAAGCGACGGGGAACCGCCCGGCCGACGACAACCGCTGTTTGTGAAAGGGGCATCCGTGGACAGATATCGTGTAGCTCAAATCGGACTCATATAGAAAATCTACTGTAGTCGAATTCGTTCGTTTGCTCTTTGCCGATACGGATGATCAGAAGTAGAAACGGCAGATAAGGAAAAAAACGGACTGAAGACAAAACATATTAATATTATTCCGAGTAAAATGAGACCAAACACAGTACATCTCGGTTTATATTTGTATTTATTAACCCTTTCGCGACGGCGGTTCGCTCCGCGTAAGCGACTCCACTGAACGGGGCGCCGCGCCGCAAATCTACACAGAGCGCGTGCACAGTCTCATACGATGAAATTCGGCAGTTCTTATTCCTCAAACCCTTCTTACAATTTGTCATCTTCAAATCTGAACCTCAACTGTTACGCTAATACTCGAATGCAATAATGTTATCTGCCGTTTTGGATTAAGCTCAACGTTGCCGCTGCTAAGCAGAAAGGTCGCTTCGCGCTCGCCGGATATATCCGGCGGTAGGCCCTGGCGATCGTTTCATGCTCGCCGGATTTATCCGGCGGTAGGCTCTGGCGGTCGCTTCGTGCGCGCCGGATATATCCGGCGGTAGTCGCGAAAGGGTTAAAAGGTTTACATATTACACGTTCGTACATATGTACATAGTTGTTGCTGTAACAAACGCAAGCCGGCGCATGTCAATGGACGCTAGAGCTGGCGGCCGCTGACGTCACCGAGCCAGGATTTGCACGAGGGGAGGCGCGAAGCGCGTTTCTTTCCGGGGTATAGCATTTTGAGTAGTAGAGGAGAGCAGACGCAAGGAAAGTCACAGTTAAACCGAATAGTAGTTGTTTCCTCGAAAATCCCCTTACATTACTTATAAGATTATGAACTTTTCACCACGATACGTTAGTATTCAAAGGAATTACGCTGCGATATCAGGCGTGACAGTTGCCGAATGCGAGGGGGATCCCGCTTAGTGGTGGGGTTTAAGTGTTAAAATTTATCTGGGAGATCTCAGGAAAAATTCATCGGGCCTCCACTGTATCGCCTCCGCGAACTCTTAAAACTTGGCAACTAATAAATGTTAATAAAAAATTATGCAGGATCGGAAAAATTGCACACTCAGGTGAGGAGTTTGAATCGGAACCATTGGATCCTGAGGCCGGCCAAGTACATTTACTAATAGACATTTCGCATATATATTAATGTTTTTCTTGTACAATTACATTGTAAGAAGAAAAACATAAACATGCACGTAAAGAATACGTCGAAAATATGACAATCGTCAAGAATACGACAATCGCATGGAGGAGGGGTGTCCCTATGTCTAGTGATCTTGAGAGTATTGAATTCGTGCGCAGATACCGAGAGTGTAAATGTAAGTGCGTACGTGTTCCCGGAACGCAGCAGTGGGAAAGTTTGAATCGGTCCGGTTAACATTAAATGCGCTTGAACATTACATAAATATAACTTGGCGCATGCACCGCATTCGTTTTATGCGGGGGGCTACAGAACATGGGTCAAAAAATGAAGCTGGCTTTAATATCTAATTGAATATAACTTAACCTAAATATTATGTTAACTTATCTCTAGGAAAAAGAAAAATAAAGGATAAAATACAGAGAGATTATGCTGCAGACAAAAAGAAGAAAAAGAAAGAAACGACAAAATAATAATAATAAACTAAAGGAAAAAATAATAAAGAGAGCAGTACTGAGAAAAAAAGACGTTTTGCCGTTGTGCAACCGATAATATTATCGGAACTACAAATATTTTAGGATATAACAAGCGCCATTACTACATATTCTCCTTGTTTTAGCAGTTTTCTTAGCACCTATATGTATTTGTTTATTGTACCTCATCTCATAGCATTGAATATTGCATAATATAGTTATCTTATAAAGGATGCATGAAAATTCGTTCTACAAATTAATTTTAACACGCCAGGAACGGGCAGAAAGGAGGTTCTTGATTTTTTCACGGACACCCCTTTTTTAGAAATGAGTAAAAACGAAAGTTTTTAATTTACAACCTACTGCCCCTTGCCCTTCCAGATTGAAAATTAAAACGTGATGAAAATGGGTATTTTTTAATGAGCTATCGAATGACGTTTTCGATTTATAATTGTTTTGGGAACACTTTTGACCCCATCATCCAACTACACCCTTCGAATAAGATACTTTATCAGATCATCGGTTAGGTTAGGGACGAAAAAGCATTTTAATACCGCTGGCTTATGTCAAAGGAAACACGCATACGATCGTGCCGGAGAAAAGTCAGAGCCATAGCTCATTCTTTGACTCCGTTCGATACATAGTAGACGACTCGCTGACTGACAGCACCCATCTGAACTTTCCCCCACCACGATCGTCACGGCAGTGGTTCTTCGCAATTCTTCGTAACTTGGTGTAAAAACTGGAATCAGTGAGTTCGTTGCGTTGCCTTGAGTTTCCTGATTCGGCCGCTCTATACGCCGAGAGGGCGTACCAGTACGGCTCAATTTTCGTGCGACACAAAGTCCCATAAGGCTAGCGGTCTTTAAGTATATCTCGTCGGTGTAAAGAACACGGAGTCAAGGAATGAGCTATGGCTCTGACTCTTCTCCGGCACGATCGTATGCGTGTTTCCTTTGACATAAGCCAGCGGTATTAAAATGCTTTTTCGTCCCTAACCTATGCGATGATCTGATAAAGTTTTTTATTCAAAGGGTGTAATTGGATGATGGGGTCAAAAGTGTTCCCAAAACAATTATAAATCGAAAACGTCATTCGATAGCTCATTAAAAAATACCTATATTCATCACGTTTTAACTTTCAATCTGGAAGGGCAAGGGGCAGTAGGTTGTAAATTAAAAACTTTCGTTTTTACTCATTTCTAAAAAAGGGGTGTCCGTGAAAAAATCAAGAACCTCTTTTCTGGCCATTTCTGGCGTGTTAAAATTAATTTGTAGAACGAATTTTCATGCATCCTTTAAAAGATAAGTATATTATGCAATATTCAATGCTATGAGATGGCGTACAATAAACAAATATAGGTGCTAAGAAAACTGCTAAAACAAGGAGAATATGTAGTAATGGCGCTTGTTATATCCTAAAATATTTGTAGTTCCGCTAATATTATCGGTTGCACAACGGCAAAACGTCTTTTTTCTCAGTACTACTCTCTTTATTATTATTTCCTTTAGTTTATTATTATTATTTTGTCTTTTCTTTCTTTTTCTTCTTTTTGTGTGCAGCATAATCTCTCTGTATTTTATCCTTTATTTTTCTTTTTCCTAGATATAAGTTAACATAATATTTAGGTTTAGTTATATTCAATTAGAAATTAAAGCCAGCTTCTTTTTTTGACCCATGTTCTGTAGCCCCCCGCATAAAACGAATGCGGTGCATGCGCCGAATTATATTTCATGTAATGTTCAAGCGCATTTAATGTTAACCGGACCGATTCAAACCTTCCCACTGCTGCGTTCCGGGAACACGTACCCACTTACATTTACACTTTCGGTATCTGCGCACGAATTCAATACTCTCAAGATCACTAGACATAGGGACACCCCTCCGCCATGCGATTGTCGTATTCTTGACGATTGTCATATTTTCGACGTATTCTTTACGTGCATTTTTATGTTTTTCTTCTTACAATGTATTTGTACAAGAAAAACATTAATATATATGCGAAATGTCTATTAGTAAATGTACTTGGCCGGCTTCAGGATCCAATGGTTACGATTCAGAACTCCTCACCTGAGTGTGAAATTTTTCCGATCCTGCATAAATTGTTATTAACATTTATTAGTTGCCAAGTTTTAAGAGTTCGCGGAGGCGATACAGTGGAGGCCCGATGAATTTTTCCTGAGATCTCCCAGATAAATTTTGACGCTTAAACCCCACCACTAGGCGGGATTCCCCCTCGCATTCGGCAACTGTCACGCCTGATATCGCAGCGTAATTCCTTTGAATACTAACGTAACGTGGTGAAAAGTTGATAATTTTATAAGTAATGTAAGGTGATTTTCGAGAAAACAACTACTATTCGGTTTAACTCTGATTTTCCTTGCATCTGCTCTGCTCTACTACTCAAAATGCTATATCCCTTGTCCGTCCGTGTCCGTCCGGTGCCGTCCGGAAAGAAACGCGCTTCGCGCCTCCCCTCGTGCAAATTCTGCTCGGTGACGTCAGCGGCCGCCAGCTCTAGCGTCCATTGACATGCGCCGGCTTGCGTTTGTTACAGCAACGACTATGTACATATGTACGAACGTGTAATATGTAAACGTTTTAATAAGTACAAATATAAACCGAGTTGTACTGTGTTTGGTCTCATTTTACTCGGAATAATATTACTAATATGTTTTGTCTTCAGTCCGTCTTTTTTCCTTATCTGCCGTTTCTACTTCTGATCATCCGTATCGGCAAAAAGCAAACGAACGAATTCGACTACAGTAGATTTTCTATATGTATGAGTCCGATTTGAGCTACACGATATCTGTCCCCGGATGCCCCTTTCACAAACAGGGGTCGTCGTCGGCCGAGCGGTTCCCCGTCGCTTGTATCGCAGTGGCATTTTTTGATGCTGACAATTGAACAGCGACGCGGTCTATCGGTGAGACACTAACCCTAGTTAAGAAATCAAAAATTGTTAATTGCAATTTTTCGGTAAAAAGAAGTTTACTGGTATATTGGAGACGTTTTTCTAATAAAAATAAGACCAAATACGAAATGGTTACGACACTTGGTTTCGCTATTCTGGCTTGTCAAACACACTGTCGCCTAAACGTCGCGAGATCAATGTGGTGTGAAGAAGGAACTTCTATTCGATGGAATCAAGTACCTGGCGAATGAATCGACGCTTACCGTGGAGCTGGATGAGAAACAAAGTTTTCTTGAGTGGAATGAATGTCCCCTATTCGTTATAAGCCCATTTGGCGGCATTTTTTTTGCGTCTCTTACCGTGTAGGGACACCATTGGCAGGTGCCTCCTCACAAACTCACACAGGGATCCTGCTACAGTTTAGACGGCTTTAAACTCCTCATACGCAAATAAAGTGGCAAGCAATTTTATATGTAAATAGGAGTTTTAATTAGTAACAAAATATAACCCGATTGGTTTCGTGTTTGGTCTCATTTTACTTGGCAAAATATTAGCAATACGGTACTGACATTTTTATTCATAAAAATTCAAAGTTGTAAAAATTTCTTCGCTGCACTAGTGTTGCCTCATCGTCATGTGGAATTCAATCATTCAACAATGGCTTCACCTTCACTCCCTCTTTCTATATCAACTGTCCCTACGTTTGGCGGTGTCGGCAAATTACAAAGAGACGGGCGCGTGGCCCAGCGTGGCCGGCAACGTGGCGCAGAGACGACATTCGTGTCAAATCACCGGATGTATGTACGAGCAACGGAAAAACTTTAGAATTGCAAAGATAGAAATAAACAAGTTTTGCGTACAGACAGGGTCGTTTCGTTTCTCATGTTCCGATCATTTGTATGAAATGGAATACAATAATCAATGTAAGAGAGCAAGTGTATTGGAAGGCATTTACTTCTTTAATTAACAAGTACTTTTTGTAACATTTTCAACCTCGTCGGTGCTGCTAGCACTTAAAATTATCACGATACAAAAATTGGGAGTGATGGGATTCGATAAAGTATAAAAGTTCGTTCTACAAATTAGTTTAACACGCCAGTAAACGACTAGAAAGGATGATCTTGACTTTTTCACTGACACCCCTTTTTTAAAAATGAGCAAAAAGGGAAGTTTTCAATTTACACTTCACTGCCCATCGCCCTTGCAGATTCAACGTTAACACATGATGAAAATGGGAATTTTTTAATAAGCTTTCGAATGACGTTTTTGGTTTATAATTGTTTTGGGATCGCTTTTGAGCCCCATCATCACCCTTCGAATAAGATACTTTATCAGATTATCGGTTAGGTTAGGGACAAAAAGCATTTTAATACCGCTGGCTTATACCAAAGGAAACACTTGTATGCAATCGTGTCGGAGAGGAGTCGGAGCCGTAGCTTATTTCTTGTCTCCGTTCGGTACGTAGTAGACGACTCGCTGACTGAGAGCACGTATACATACATCTCAATGTACATCTTTTCCCCACCACGCCCGTCACGACAGTGGTTCTTAGGAATTCCTCGTCGGTGCTTGGTGTTACCTACAAAGTTAGAACCTCGGAATTCTTCCGTGCCGACAGAGCATTTGGGCCCCTTTGAGCCCCCTTGCGTGCCCGAAATTTTACCCAGGGCTAGCGGTCTTTAAGTATATCTCGTCGGTGTAAAGAAAGACGGGCTCATATTGGGACATAAGAAGTACAATATTAAAAGTTAAAAAAAAGGTAAGATACAATCTAGTGCAGCTGGATTGGGCGAAGTCATGTTTGTATTTGGTTTGAGCACATCGTCTGCGCGCAGCCATACAATATGTATGTAGAATGAGAAGAACGGCTAACCCATAAGCCACATTTTCAAATTGGCATCTACCATAACCCTTTGACGGACTGTTTGGTGGGTATACGCTGGTACACGCCGGCAGCGTGAAATGCAGGCATCGCAAAGATCAGAGGAGTGGATGTAGAACTTAGGTTCGAAAACGACAGAGCTTGCCGATCGTGTTGCCGAGAAGCTGTCAGGATGATGATCTTACCAGTGCCACGAGCTGACTCTGTTATTAGATGAATTTTTTCAAGTGCAATAGTTACATTTCAATTTGATTCGCACGTAGCATTTTTTTGACGTATGTACTTTTCCTTTGTACTGAGAAATATGGCTTTTTTCAGGAGACAATAGCTGTGTGAATAATGGGATAATTAGCGATTGCAGTGTCCGAAGCGTTCGGTATGAGACGGAAGGGGAAGGAAAGATGTTGAAAGGCGTGATTATCTCTCGATACGGGGGATGAAGGCGTCGTGCACTTTTATTGCCATTAAATTGTTTGCACCGTGCTACGTTACTTTGAACGCGTAATCGTGCGCTGCGGGTACATGTAAAGTGTCAAAAGTGGGGGTCGAAATAGTGTCACTGCGTTCAGGTGTGCGTGTACGGGTGAGCGAACGTGTGCGTATGTGTATATACGCGCGCATGCACGTACGTAAGTACGTATATCATTTATATCATTTATATCTTCATTTAATCTTCAACGATCGTAAAATTATCTAATCGCAAACAGATTTTAACGGTTTGTAAGTGAAACGTGATCGAATAGGAGCTCTCTTTAAACACTACTGGTGGCGTGACAGTCCTCCAACGTCGCCAAGCTGCTTGCCTTCAACGACGCCAGACTCAAGGAACTATGATTCAAGGTATTCATGCCGTGTGGATCTTCGCAGTGCAGGTACAAACGTGAGCTGACGGACTTGTGACAATCGGGGCAGAGGCGCTTCTTCTTCTTATCGCGCCTCTTTAGGATATCATAGGCGCACCTGAAACGCGAGATTCGTTCACTCCAGTTCACTCGTTCAATTAGGCCGAAAGCGGCGAGAAGAACTCTCGTTTGAAAGACTTGTTTACCTAGCGTGCAGTATGTGAGAGCAAGGGAGCGCCTCGAGACTGTCGGGTTCTAAGCCAAAAGGTTCGTTGCAACCGCCACACCGTAATTCCAGATCTTCTTCCATCGCAGCTGCTAATCGTTCATGGTGTCCCTTTTGCTCTTCGTCGCCTAAAGAGCCGTAGATCCGTGACAGTCTCGATCTGACCGTTCTCACGAGCAACTGAATTTGATAATAGCAATTTGATAAGAGCAATGAACTGATTATTTTCAGGCCAGTGAGGGCAGCCGAAGCCGCCTCTTCCGTAGTGTACCTTGGCGCCGACCGATCCAGCGACTTCCAATAATCTGGTATTAAATTCGAGTGGACGGCAATTGCATATCTTATGCTGTAGTCGGAGTGCCTCGAGGCACCTCGCCGCGCCGTCCATCGCCTCCATTTGGCAGAGTCGATCGCCTGTAGCCGCTGCCGAGCCCATCGCGCTCTCATATTGCCGGAATGCTTTCTGCAAGCTCATTACGTATTGTCATTAGCTCAAAATAATTCAATTTCAATGCAATCAGCTTACATTTACGTCCGATTTCTTTCTGTAGATATCACCCAGAATGCGTATACTTCGAGCGTAGCTGGCTTGGTCGCCGGAAACGAGAGACAATCGTGACGCCTCCTACGATACGTAAAGCGCGTTAGTAGAAAAGTTAGCGATACAAAGCGAGTTGAAGCGAAGAGTTTACCGAGCAGTAATCGTGGGCATCGCCGAGCTCGCCCTTCTTTCTAAGGGCGGCCGCCATCTGGAGGAGCGCCGCTCTGTGATGCCGCGAATTCAAATCGCCTAGTTGCAAGCTTCGCGAGAGATCGTAAGCTCTTGCCGCGTATCTCGCGCTCTTCTCCGCGTCCTGCAGCCTACAGAAAAGCTCCGAGAGCCCAACGTATACCTGCAAGCAAGTTCATCGAGAATGCCTGCTTCATCTTTCCAATGGCGAGCTCACCTGCAACTCTAACGAGGGGTCTTGAATAGCATGGGCTATCTTGTGTGCTCTCTGAAATGCCTCCAACGCCTTGCAGAAGCCCGCTAATTCTAGATGGACTCTGCCTACGGTCAAGTGAACTAATCCAGCCGTCGCGCATTGGTCGCACTCGTTATACAAGCTGTCATCATTTAGACATAGAAGCAAAAATCATTTTCTCAAACAAACAATACGGAAGACATTGAAGATCGATTAAGACGGATACGAACGTACCTGTGCCTCGCATAGTCTAACGCTCTATCCAGAGCTCCCAATCGTTCGTGAGCCCTGGCTAAATTTAAATACGCCTCGGCTCGCATGTTGGGCGAGTCCAGTTCTTCGGATATGCATAGTTGTTTGTGACCGAAGTCAATGCTGTCTCTGCAACATTCAAATGGTGCGTAAACGGTCGATTAAAGTAAAGTGAGTTAGTCTTCGTCGTAGCCGATCGGTTGGCGCATTTCGACATATTCTAACCGAATGATCTAACTGGCTTGGCGAAGGGAGGCGAGACAAGTGGTAAGGTAAAAGAGCGCGTTACCGTGTCAAGGATTCTTCTGCTTCGCGTATACTCGGCCCACTCGGCCCACTCGGCCCACTCGGACCACTCGGACTACTCGGACCACTCGGACCGTATCTCGTGAAATAAATGCTATCTCTTACCGACGATCTCTTTATTAAGGCCCCTTTCCCCATTCTCCTACCTTCCACATCTCTCCCTTACCATGTCCCTTCTCCTAAGTGCAGTGTAGCACTGCGGCAGTCGCCGTATGACTCTTCATGCCGTCAAGTGCTCGGCCGGCTGGCTACTGAGCAACCAACTGTCACTGCCTCCTTCCTGCCTCCTTCCTGCCACCATCCGCAACTTTTATTGCCAAAACCCTCTAGCACTCTTCGAACTTGACCCCTTCGACCGCTATTGTTTCGTAAAACATGCTAAAACATGTACGCAGAAGGTTGCGCTAGCTCGTTATCTGCTTTGCAAGAGGAACAGTTAACGGTGAGCGATCTCCATCCAACCTTCCCTTATGAAAGGTAAACCTCCCGGGATACCGCTATCCGTAGCTTCCTCATTACTCTCTCATGAGACACAGACGAGCTTCTTTCGACCGACTTATCCGCCTACTCTAAGCCCATCCTAGTTACTCTTAGCCACGATAGTAGTGCGCTGCCGAAATTGCGCTTGAAGCGAATAGAAATTGATCTGAAATTAAGTAGAAATAATCGATCGCTTTACCTGTATTTCCCCCAATCCATGTAGGCCTGGTATAGGTAACCGAGAAGAACGAATTTGTCTTCCCGCTGCCTTATACTCTTCAAAGCTCCTCTCCATTTTCGAACAGCTGCATGCTGTTTGTGAGCACGATATAACTTTAGACCTTGTTCCACCTAAGACACGTAAGAACAAACTTTTATCCCGACACGGAGTGACGTTCACCTCGGCTATTTTTTACTATGCAACGCCATAAACTTGAAAATATCAGTTATGGATTAGGTACGCTTGTCGCGTCCTAACGCACCGCTGCTGTCATCGACAGGTAACTGAGCATCGGCATAGCGACCTTGAACTTTCTTCTTGACACTTTTTTTATTTCTCTTTTTTATTTATTTCTCCCCTTTCTGCTGAGGCTGGCTGCGGCTGGCTGCGGCTGGCTGAGGCGCACTCTTTCATCTTGCTTGCCAGTCGATGCGAACACCTGGCTATGGATGCGCGTATGCACGCCTTGCCGTGAAAACTTTCATCGAACGCGCTTCAATCCGCTTTAAAAGCACATCGCGTATATTTAAAACTGTCCTACCTTGACCATGTCAGCGGTATGCGATTATCGCGCTTCGTTGCTTCTTCTCTATGTAAGAGTGAGGAAGATAGGGGGAGACGGCAGTTCAGTTAGCCGCGCTTACGTTACGCGATATGTCAACCCCTCTTTTTTTTTCATCAATTATATCATATGACGATGACGATGATATCGACATTTATAGGATACGCGACTCGCTTTACAAAGGAACGTAACAATAACGTTTCGAAACCAAGAACAGATTTCTCCTATGAAAGAGAAGTTAGTGTCGCAGATTCGGTCTGACTGCACAGAATCCGATGGCAAATGGAAGGTAAACGTTTTACCTCTATACTTCATTTAATGATCGTGTGACCCCGAAACACAGTTAGTTGGACTCGACGACAATGGTAGATGGGTCGATCTTATTAAAGGATGCAGTTTAGAGGGCGTATACAACGCTCGAATATGGTTTCGATTAACATTTCAACTAATTATTTCCCTTCGAATAAGGGTTAAGGGACATATTAGCAGTGCATAGCGACTTACCTTTCTTCGCGCCAGGTATTGGTCCACTCTTCGTCTACAGCCAACCAGGCATTCCCAGAGACCAATGTTGCTCCTGCTGTTTTGGCCATGACCACCCACGTTCCCATTCTGACGTCGGTAATCCTCCTCGGTAAATTCGCACACATCCAATGGATGTCGGGATCCATCTGGGCTACCCAGCAATGCTGTTGCCGATAGCTGATGACTGGCAGAACCACTGCATGCATACAATGCATTTTAAATGATTTTCTTTTTTTTTCTTTTTTTTTTCAATCGAGTCTACGCGTATTTTGACAAAAGGATGCTCGCGTTTCCCGAGTTTGGTAACTCTGAGTAAACTTTGGTGAAAAATGGTCTCAATAGTGAGCAATAATGTGAGTCAAGGAGTAAGAGAGCTTTTTCACCCATCACGCTCTTGAATCCAACGAGTATATAAGAATTTGATTTTATTTTCTTTCTCTTCCTCGCATCTTTAATATCATATTGTTAGTATTCTTGGCTGGAAATCGCTTTCTCCAACATCGTGATATATTCGAACGGTTTTTCGTTTTACCTTCGCTCCTTACTGGGCGAGGTACCTACAACGACCTCTTTCGTTGACCTACATAAAATCTTTCGACGGGATAAAGGGGACACGCCGGAAGTAAAGCCAGGGACGATTTAATCTTTGCTACGGACGACCAAAAATGACACCCATTAATACCATAATTATTCGTTGATCGGGATAGAAATAGACTCCGAGATCTGAGAAGATTGAGAAAGAAACGTGGGTTACAGAGTGGGTTGCCTCTGTGGATAAACTTGTCTCGATGATACGTGTCCTAGGTCGGAACATGGTATATCGTTCGATAGCATGAAAAAGCTTTCATTTATTTATCTCTCATTTATCGCAATAATTAATTTTACCCAATTTCCATTTTGAAAGCATTCTTTGCATGCTTTCTTCATGAGTGAAAGAGTAGAAGACAGAGAGAGAGAGAGAGAGAGAGAGAGAGAGAGAGAGAATGGTGGAGGGGTATGACAAGCTAATTGATCATTGATTATTATCCGTCGAATATTCGAATATGAGAGAAGGGAGGGCATTTGAAAAAGTCATTTAACAGTTGAATGGATTATAACAGTTGACACTTACCCGAGGTAATCCCTGGAGGAAATAGACTCCCATGACATGGCTGGAACTCTCCCGCGATGTAAATTCTTCTCGTTCGCTCGTGACCCTGCGACTTTTCCCGTTTGCGCCTACTGCCACTTCAATTTCATCTTCTTCTCGCGACGGCATTATATCGAGGAGCGCATACACAGATTCCATCGAGTAAGTACATATTCTCGAACTCGAAACTTCGGAGACATAAATCGTCCTGCTAAAATATCTTTTCAGAATCCCTCTCCTTTAAAGTATTACGGTACAGATGTCCATTTAACGATAAAGAAAGCGTTCGCTTTTCATTACATTTCGTTTGCCTGCTTTCAACTTTATAATTGCCTCGTCGCTTCGCTTATTCCTGCTACATACGTGCAGATATTGCGAAATTTGGCCGTTCTCGATTCTACTCTCATCGAAGAAAAGAGAGAACGTTGTCCACCTTTTACAATCGACATACCATTTCCAAAAATCTACGATCCCTACGCTCTTCGCAGTTAGATCGAACTTTGTTCATTATTCGTAGAATTTATCTGGCGCTAAATTTCTGACGCCTGACATTTGCTCATTGTCAATAATTCATAATGACGAACAGCCGATCTCTTGATCGTCCCGTTATCCTCTGATCACTGTTAACGCGCGACCTTGGAACACATTTTGTACCATTTCTCGCGCCGTCACTATGATCAACATAGGCGCATGCGCCTGACAATAAACGGTATCATAACAACTGTCAGCAGTGCCGATTACGTCCAGATATCAATCTTTTACATTATACACTCCGTTTGCTTCTGCTTCGTTTCCTCTTCTCAAGCCCCCTCCCCCCGCCCCCACCCCCGCCCCCCTCCCACCAGCCGCTTCTCCCCCCGGCTAGTCACCAGCCGTTTCTTTAACTCCTTCCTTCAATTAAGTATGAGCCGCTTCCGCATCCAGTGATCCTTACTGTCTCCTCGAATCATCCCGCAGTATCTACTTCCGAAGGACGAAAGGACGTCCGAGCGGTATTTTAAACGCGGCATCTTCAAGATGTTACCGACAAAGAAATCCACTAGAGTTTGTCGGTTGCACACGTTCGCTCTTCTTGGCATTCGTTAGGAACGATAATAATTCGCCCACCTCCCGCTTACCTTCTCCCCCCTTGCAGCCGACCCCTGTTTGCCCTAGCAAAGACACTCTCAAGTCTAGCCTGTGCTCTACTCTCCTCGCCCTCCTTCCTACACTTTCTTCTAGCTGAAAGCAAATGGGAGCGTAGATACGCGGAAGCTCGCATCTATGTATCCCTCTAACATTCGAAATACGCCCTTCCAATCGTTTCACAGACTTGTCATGAGCGTCAAGCGAAAAATCTTACATGATCGCTTGAGAGAAAACTCGAATTTGGCTTGATACTTTCGCGAACAGAGCAAATCAAGTTCCTCAACGCTAGGTGCAACAGTTCTCAAATAGCAGCTGTGTTCTTGCGGGGCATTTTAATTTGCGCCCTTCGTGCCGCCCCTCTCGAGTGAACACGACGGCGGCGCTCTCTTCCACCGCCCTCCTCCTCTTCTGGCGCCCTCCTCTTCTGGCGCCCTCCTCTTCCGCCGCCCTCCTCTTCCGACGCCCTCTTTTGCGGCTCCTCTCCTGACAAGCCTCGCGTTCCTTCTCAACGCTGTCGCAACAACACCAAATTGTCAATGCTCCGGGAGCTCGGGACCTCTGATCTATTCGAACCTTTGCCGATCTTCGTCCGTGCTGATCCGCGCGCGCCACAGAGGTGTGAAAAACGGTAGAATGTAATTTTTCCTCTCGATGGGAAGCGGGATGCGGGATGCGGTAGAGACAGCTTCCGAACGCGAGAAGAGCGAGGAGAGAGGTTCTGCCGACGGTAGTCGGGGCAGGACTGTCGCGCCCGAGCCGCAGCAGCCCGCAACACACCACCCAACCACCCAACTCAGCTACCAAACTCTCCCTCCCTATCCCATCATCCTTTCACCCCCTTACCTTCAACCGCTCTCTCTCTCTCTCTCTCTCTCTCTCTCTCTCTCTCTCTCTCTCTCTCTCTCTCTCTCTCTCTCCCGCTCCTTTCCTCTTTATATCCACCAGCCCCATTCGCCACTCTTCACCTACGCTGCTATTCTACTTCGACCAGTCGACCATTCTCTCACTTTCTCTCACTCCCCCTTTCCGCCATCTGTGATCTCTTCGCTCTGGCACCATCCCTCCCACCCTATCTACCTCTCCCTATGATGCGCTCGCGCGCTCTGCATCCCCTCAGTATTATACGAGTTCTTGCCATACACTGCGATAGTCGAGGGTAGAAGCTTGTCAAGTTGCAACAGAGCTGACTAACCGACGACTCAACTAATCGTCATATCTGTCGTTGTCGTCGCCGTGACAGTAATGCTCACTCGCCTTTACATCCGCCTTTATATTATCCGCCTTTACGCCACTGCCTTTGATACCAGACTATTATGCTACTACTTATCGCGGAACATTCTTCTTCCACACTCAGCCAATGACGACAGCGTCGATTTCGCCCTACCAACCTCAATTGGCCTTGCTTTCCTAAGGAGAATAGCCCTCGCGCTCTAATGCAAATTAGTCTGGAACGGCACGTGACTGAGGATTCGCTTTCGTTTGAACTAGAACGTCGCCGGCAATTCAGCCATTCGGATCGATAGCTCCAAAATGGGTGCCTTTCCGAGGAGGCAATCTCTCCTCTTCTCAGTGAGACAGCGGAGTTCAAATAGCGCAGAGACTCGATCGTCTTGCCACAAGTTATATTACGTCCATCATACTTGGCTATGTTCGGTGCAATTTTAATATCGTATCACTGACATTTTTCATCTCTTACGATTTTCCCACTTTGTACAATTTCGCCAGCTTACCATTTTTAGCTTCTAACTCATTCTATACCAAAGAAAACAATTTCTCAAGGAAGCCTACATTTATTCTCACCCCCAGTAACTATTCGCACTATCGTCCCCTTCCTTTTTCACTTTCGATACCAGCCGATGGAGGATGACACGTTGAGCCTTGACCTCCATCCGGGAAACTGTAGAGAGTTGGGAGAAAAGCCAGAGGTAAATTCTACGCGATCAGGAGGAACATCCTTCTTCTCGCAGAATCGCGCTACAGGAGGACGTTCCGTTCGTCATCTTCTCTCAGGCCATTCTATTGCTCTCATATATTCTGACCGGCATGTCTGTTCGTTACATTTATTCGTTACGTTCACCGTTCACACACGTCCCCGTGTCGTCCGGTAAATTTCACATTTAACGATGACCGCGCAAAACCTTTATCTCGCAAATCAAATCGATATAACGAACTCGATGTAAATCTAGTGGCTTCCATCCGGTGGAATGCAAAGCGCATAATTCAGTGCCTCCTGCCTCCTGACCATCTCCTGACGCTCAGCCGGCAACAGCGACAAACCGGAACTGGCTATTGAGAATCCCCTCTCCCTCTCCCGTCACCTTTAAAAGAGTCAACATTATTTCATTGGCTTTTCCATTTCACATAAATCATTAGTACTATAGATGTACTTAATTGAACATGTAGAGTGGTTAAACAATGGTCATAAAAAGTTGAAAATTTCTTTGCTTTCCGATTCTCCGCAGATTATTGTAACGGCGACGATGAGAAAGTTGAGCGCGATGCTGAGGGTGAGAATGAGGGCGGAGGTAGTGCAGGAAAACGTAGACGGGACTGAAGACGAGGACGAGGACGAGGACGGGGATGAGGACTCGAAGGAGGACGAGGACGAGGACGTGGAGGAAGACGAGGACGAGGACGAGGACGAGGGCGAGGACGAGGGCGAGGACGAGGACGAGGGCGAGGGCGAGGGCGAGGACGGTTGTCCATAAAAGTGGGCGAGGCATTGCCCTCTCGTGAACTTTCAGCTTTGGCAGATGTAGGTATCCCAGCCAGCCGAATCCTGAAAGGAGGAGAGAGTGACCCGTTTTCCATCTCGCTTCTTGGACCCGTACACACTTTGGGCACCTTGTTTCTCTATCTCCGTTTAACGGCACGAGCATATCCGAACGGTGCCGAGCATTCACGAGGTCCAGGGGTGCAAAAGAGGACTACCCTCTGCGTCCGCGCGTAGAAACCTGCGTCTCTCTCTTGTCCTCTCGTCCTCATTTTCTCTCTCCACTTCCGTCTCCACTAATCCCACTCAGGCTTCTGCCTATTTTTCATTCCGAGCGTGCCTACTCGCACGTTTCTGCATACTCCTCCTAGACACATGTCTATACGCGCGATCAAAACCGAATCTTTCATCGGAAAGGAACTATTTCTCAAACACTTTTGCCTCGATCATAAGCTTTAACCTCTTAGACAACTTGACGATAACATTTCACTATTGATAACTAGAGAAGCTTTCGATTTCATATTTCTAGGTCATAGGAAAGGAGGAAGGGAAGGAAGGGATGAGGAAGCGGATGAGAATGTCAGGAGCATTCGGTCAGATCTGCGCCAATGTCAGATCTCTCTTTTTCTCCGTTCCGCTCAAAGGGATGGTGCAACAAACCTACCAGACTTTTAAACATAAGCAAGTCAAAACTTTGACGTCGATTCTTCCCTAGTGTCACTTTAATAAGCAGTAGCGGTAAATGTACCGGTTGACAGGGGCTTCGGCTAATCGATCAAGGGTTGACAGTCAATGAAACAGAGAGACATATGACGATACTTTCCCATTGGCATAGATGCAGGCTAGATACGCGCTGCCGATTGATGATTGGATACGGTGAGCGATCTAACGGCGTTCCTTCTCAACCGTTCCTTCTTCACCCTTGCTTCTTCTCCACTCTCGCTCAGTCCGGTACATTGGTATCGGTATTTGGCGAAAAGTGTCGTCGCGGTGCTTTACTTCGTTTCCTATCTCCGCTCCTTTGGAGTACTGCCAGAGTAATTTTAGCTTTTATTCGCCGCTCAATAGTCTATTTTAATTCGGCGAAAGCGGAGCATAAAACACGATAGAGGCTCCCGCCAACGGTTTCCCTAAAACAAGCGTTTCTCCAGAGCCTTACTTCCGAGGATACCCTCTCTGGCTCGTAGCGCAATCGAGAGTTCCGACTATTCGAGGGCGCCGACGGCCATTGCCTCGCTCAAGAAAACAGAATGGCCATTCTACGAGTGGGGAAAAGGGTTATCTATCTGTCGGTAGTTCGATGGCGACCGATGGAAATGATGAAGAGATCGGCCTATTATCCAGTTTAGGGGCTTTAGGCAGCCCTCCCCCGTGCATTCAATTCTACCTTAATGCCAACATTTATTTATATGAGCCTTATTTATATGAACCTTATCTACATGAGCCTACACCGAGCCCATCGATAAATACCGACAACGTACAGCTCGAGAAGGTAGGATAGCAGCGGTATAGCCGTCGTTGATGAGAAACCACTCCCCAAACGGCGATTCTGCCAAAGTGACGCGTCTACGATGGGCTCGAGGGCGGAGCGGTCACAGTTCTAACACGATTTTCAGACTGGCCAATTGGCTGCTGAGGCTCAAAAATAGTTAGCTTGGGTGTGACCGTTCTCCCGTTAACGCGTAACGCGTAACGTGTAACGCGTAAAATATCATCTTGGCGGGGGGTTAACCGTGGCCGCTCTAGCCCTAGCCTCCTCTCGCTCGTCCTCGTCGTCGCCATCGTCGTTGCTGTCGCCACCGCCGTCGCCGCCACCACCGTCGTCGCCACCACCGTCGTCATCATCGCCCTCGCCCCAAGCGACGCGCTTCTATCCTCCTGCAGAAGATCATACTCCGACAGTCTGTGCCTCGCGCGCGCGCTTGCGCCATCCGAACATTATCGTCTTCCTCCTCCTCCTCTTCTCCTTTTTCTTCTTCTTCTTCTTCTTCGTCTCATTCGTCTTATCATCCTTCTTATCATCCTTATTCTCGTCCTTCTTCTCATTCGCCATCTGACACGACCTTTACCCTACGCGGTCGCCGCCGGCTGCTCCGTTTGCACGTGGAAACACCAAATGCGGCAACTGTATCGCACCAGTCATGTGACATACATATATTCTATCTCCACCTCTCTCTCTCTCTCTCTCTCTCTCTCTCTCTCTCTCTCTCTCCTTCTCGCAATCGCGATCTCACTCCGAAGAGATCCATCCCCAGTAAAACGCTTCAATTCCCTTCTTCCAATTTCTTCATCCCTTTTTTTCACTCCATGTATATCCTTCGTCTGACGCACCCACTCCTTTTCAAACTCATTCCCATCCTGTTCCGATAGAAAGGTTTCAATCATTATTTCATTATCCTTGACTTTGTGCGCCGGCCAACAGTGTCAGCTATACAACGTTTTAAAACTTTGTCATTGAAAGACCGTGACAAGTGCTTATCAGACAAGTGCCTATGAGGAGGCGAAGGATGTGTAGAAGGAGCGCTGCCGAAATTGGATGCCTCACACCTCATTCGTAAAGCAGAAAGGATGACTCTGGTGACGGATGCAGCTTTGTCCTACAGTTACGAGAGTATGACCAGATCTTCATACGAGTCTTATCGTTATCATCATCCCTATCATCATCATCACCATCATCATCATCACCATCATCATCACCATAGGCACAGACGCACATACGGTACCAGTGTGGAAAATGATTATCTTCGTGGCTACATTTCAAAGCGAAGCGAAGATGAGGAGCGCCAACAACGAAGCCAATCAAGAACCATCGGTATCAATGATAGCGCTACGTCTATCGATGTGCCACCTCATTATCGTCGACACAATACCGTCAGGTAAGTCAGACTGTTCTACTCTCCTTTACCTATTTGCCTTGTTACGTCTCCTTCGATGACGTGAATCTGGATAGTGGCATGCCTCTACACTATCTACGTATGCATATTGAAGTGAGAATGGCTATGTGAAAATCGAGGAAACAGCAAGAAGGCAAAGAGGCTGAGAAGATCGGTATTTTGAAAGAGAACGAGATGACAGTTTTACGTCGAGCATTAAACCATTTTCAGCTCGTTCGTCGCTTCTTCTCACTCTTCTCTTTTCACTCTCTAACCCACTTGTTCGCTTCTGCTGCTGCTGCTGCTGCTGCTGCTGCTGCTAGTGCTGGTGCTGCTAGTGCTAGTGCTACTGCTGCTGCTGCTGCTGCTACTCCTGCTGCTGCTGCTGCTACTACTGCTACTTTCCTTGCTCTTCTTGCCTCTCTTCGTCTTCGGGCGTCAGGTGGCCGGACAGAAAGTAGGAGGAGAGGGAGACCACCGGGAAAGATTCAAACTGACATCAGTGATTATCGATAATGATTATGTTTGTAGGTCGGTGTCCAGATACACTTTTGATTCCGACGATACTTCCTCGGTGATATCGGCCGATGCATCAGCAGACGTATCCGTCGACATATCGGCCGACGCAGCGGCGGACATTTCGGCAGAGAGCTTGACCGATTTTGTTCGATCGCCGACAAGCAGAACTGTAAATAATTGTACCGATGACTTCGATCATGGCGAGGATCATGGCGAGGATCATGGCGAGGATCATGCCGAGGATGCCGACGGCGAGGACGCGATCAACGATACCGAGAGTATCGAGCATGTGCCCCATCCGCACGTACTGGATACTGGCCTACCTTCTCACGGACCGCGGAGGTGTTTACTTTGGGCTTGCAAAGCGTGCAAGAAGAAGACGGTAACTGTTGATCGAAGAAAAGCGGCAACCTTACGCGAAAGACGACGGCTCCGAAAGGTTTGCACAACCCTATTCCTCCTTCATCGCTCCTCCTCACTCCCTTATTCTTCCTTAATGTTACTCGATTATTGCTGCAGGTAAACGAGGCGTTCGAGGTGCTAAAGAGGCGCACCAGCAACAATCCCAATCAGCGTTTGCCCAAAGTCGAAATTCTCCGAAACGCGATTGAATATATTGAAAGTCTGGAAGCGCTATTGCAAGGAAACCGATCGTCCGCCGTCTCTCAGGATCACTCCTGCATGGCTGAAAATACGGTATGTCCTCTCGGAAGAAAACCCGTGTCAACGGCCAAGTCAATTATCATTTTAGTGCCATATTAGATTTACATTTTAAGCAAACATTTTCCATTCTACCCTTATCCGATACTGCCATCTTCGCCCATACAATTCTCATACTAGTCTTCTTTTCTACACTTCTACTAAACATTGCCTATCATACATTTTCTATCAACGATGAAACGGAATCTTAATCATCAACTCCTAAGCTAACAAGTAGAGTAAGAATATTCAAGACTCCGCTTGATTTCGTCTTCGGCATTGACTTGTATCTGACGGCAACAACGACCACGTCGACGAGGACGAGGACGAGGACGAGGACAAGGACGATGAGAGCAACGATGGCGAGAAGGAGAATACTAACGGTAGAACCGGATCGACAGGTTACTATCGGTTTCCGATACTTTAACAGGCAGAAACAAAAGGAGGAGTGTAGCAACTGCAGTATGCGGATCGTCGCGTGAAAACAGTTGATATATGTGCCTAAACGTATATCTCTCTTCTGTCGGTGTGAAAGAAGAACTCAACAGGCGTCATTTCACGTTGCCGCCAACGTCTTGCTTGTTTGACATCTGACAACTGTACGACGTAAACCTGACACTCCGTACCTTTATTGTCCAGTGCTAATAATACTTACGTGCCATTCTTACACCTCTTTACAATAGTTGGCAATTTAAAGCGCATAGTTGTAAGCGCTGCTTCGCATCTATCGGATCCTATTCAATTTCATAGGAGATTAAAAGGTTGGGGTTGGCATTGGAGTTGGGATTCGAGTTGGGATTGGAGTTGGGATTATAGGAGGGCGCGAGCAGCACATATGTCAAGCACGTGGACCGCACTTAATCGTCAGTCTTTTCTTTTCCTTTCTTTTCTCTTCTTTCAATCTCCTATCAATTATTCGGGAAAACATAATTGAGGAGTGCAGGAGTGCAGAAGAAATGCAGTGCAGGGTGGCTCGGTATCGTTAGAGGCAATTGCCCAGAGGAATTTAGCGGCGAAGAGTCGGTGGATTTCGCGTTGGGAGGGCTGTGCTACCGTCGTCATTGGAATTTCCTCTCTCTCTCTCTCTCTCTCTCTTTCTTTCTCTCCCTCCGTGTCTGTCTTCGCGCGCCAGCGACGTGGATTACACAATGAAATATATTTCCCACGTCTTTGCGTTTAAGTCGTCCAACGCATGTTCGCTAAATATACGCCTGATGTCGAGGACCGATTCACACTACCGAAAGCATACAAATCAGGACGCTGCGAGGGAAGGGCAACTGTCGACCATATCACGCGATTGCTTCACGATCGGGGATTGCGAAGAGAAGAAAGCTGGATAGAGATATGGATAGAAAAATCCCTATAGGCATATTCACCTTTCAATGCACAATGTCAAAAGCAAATAATTAGCTGTGCAGAAGAAGTTTGCCACGTCGCTTATCGTTGGCACTGATCCGATAATCAGAAATACATGGACACACGTAGATCTACACTGGCAGATCGAGGACGTGCTTTTAGTTAAGCTAAGACGGGCCTTTTAAAGTTATTCCCTCAATCGAGGAGAGGATAGGTCAAACGGCGATCATCGAAGAAAGCGTATGTATATTTACACGCCCCTATTTCCATTTCAATTTATCAAGATGTTAATCACCGTTGAGTGGCCCACAATGCCGATTATAGACCACAATGTGGAGGAGAAAAAGGTAGAGTGTAAAAAGTAGACTGATATCAGGTGTAAGCGGTACCGGTTAATGTTCATCTCCTTTTAGACCTGAACGCTCAAAACACTCTTCCCTTCACTCTCGTAAATTACACTACCTCCCTCTATCCTTTTCACTTTCCATCGCTATCTTCTTCGTCATCTTCTTCTTCTTCTTCCTCTTCGTCCACCTCTTGTCCCGCCCCTAGCCCTGCTCAGATAGTCACGAGTCTGTCATAGTTCGAGAAATAGGCGAAATTGAGTATCGCTTTTAATGTCCCGTTACATCCGATGTTTCAGTGGACATTCGTCATTGTCGATAGATGGCAACGACATTACTATCTTACGTATCCTTCCTGACGTAGCCCATGGCCTAGTCAGCGTCCCTCACAATTATTTGGGGAAACTCATTTCATTCGATCTCGCTCTTCTGACCTTTCCTGATCATTTTCACGATCATAGTCATTATATACCGTTCTCGTGCAACGGAGAGCGGAGCGTTCCTCCGCCTAACAAGTAATGTAGCAGGCAGTGGGCTACGCAGTGTGCCACGCACTGCCAGTAGTGACTCGACGATGCCGAAGCGACGATGCTGAAGCGACGATGCTGAAGCGACGATGCTGAAGCGACGATGCTGAAGCGACGATGCCGAAGCGACGATGCCGAAGCGAGGCTGAAGCGGTGGTGAGAAGTCGCTTTCACTCCGAGAATAGTTCGCGACGATGCCGCATATAGATGCGCCCGAGAGAACAAATAGAGAATGCGGGAGCCAAATAAAATGTGTACGGGGTGTTTAGTGGCCTGTAGAACGAAGGAATGAATGAGCGAGAAAGAAGGCGAGAGCGGGAGATCAGAGGGCAAAGTGCCGATCGACATTCCGACATTCAAAGAGAGCGTGCAGCTGCTCAACCTGAGAGCACCGGATGAGCCATACCATTATATCATATTTTATCTCTTATCCGATTAAACAAATAAACATCAATTATTATTCTCCATTATCAATAATTAACTATCAGCTTCGAAGGTCGAGAGTCAGAATTGAAATATAATCGTCAATGATAGCTATACCCGTAGGATTTAACGTTGAACGATTTTCATTCGCTCGGTTGCAGAACGGAGAATCGCCGCAGTACGTGACGGACAGGCTTCGTCAATTCTCCGATCCATTGGCAAGGTTTCAACCGATAAACGGTAAGTTTCATCAAGTTTCATCTGATCGCAGAGAGCGCTCTTCTTCTTCTAGCCATAGTCGTTCTAGATTGAACGACAGTGGGTGTAAGTCTCGATGCAACGATATTTTTAAGTAGATTAATGTCGGACACGCGAGGTAGCATTAAGCAGATCGGTATTAATGAGTCTTGTCACGGTTGAGTGACACCCGGTTTCTGTTCGGTTACACACTCGCCTCTCTATAGATAGCCCCTCAACAGTCGAGAATGACAGCGATGTAGCGACAGAGTGGCAGCAAGGCTTTCACAGTATCGCGATGATACCCCGTACTCCTCCCTTTCGCATAATCCTTCGCGTATCACCAAATTTCACAAAATTCCACCAAATTAATTGCTTTAAACAACGTCAGACTCCTTCATGCCCCATTGCTCTATTTTCGGCCTATTTTGCAGCAATATTTGCAGCAATATTTGCAGCAATATTTGCAAACTTTCTCCACTGTCTAGCCACCTCCCCCTCCGTTTTTCCTTTTTCTTACGTACCGAAAATGTGGCGGAATTAATTGGCCTACTTTCTCAAAATAGGCGAGTTCGCGACACAGGGGGCGAGAGGAGGTCGCATACATACACTTTTCGATATATCTGTCTGCTACATTCGTTATCTCATTCATTCTCGAAGTCGCAATCGGTTTAAGTCGCGCACGTGATGCCTTTCTTTAGTTAACTAATCGGATGGGGCCAATGACGTCCAATTCGTTTAACACTTCGTCCATCCGATTCGTCCATTCGTCTGACCCATGCCATCGTTTCTCTTCCTCCGCGACATTTTATCGCCATCAATAAGTGGATATGATTATGTCGAGTAGCGAATCGTATCTAGGTATTATTCGAAAAAGGGAGGAACGACGTCACGGCATCTATGTAAATATTATGGATTCCTTCCAAAAGAAGCTTCATTTGCCTCCCAGATTATCTGCATAAGTGTGAGTGTGCGCCTCGAAAGATGCAATCGCGTATACTTCTCTATAGAGAAGGGCGGATTGTCATTGACGCAAAGAGCGAGAAGGGCCGGAGATAGGAATGACTATGAGGGAGAAAGAGCAACTACTCGCTACACCGATAATATAACTCGTGGATCCTTGCCAAATTCAACACCGGGGGGATATTTGTGCAATGTTTGCATTGCCATTTGATCCGCACCTATGTAAGTTGGGTGGACGTACATGATAGATTCGACGAACGCGTGCATCCGATCATTTTCTCTGCTTACCTACATCCTCCATAGTTACTGACAATTAAGTACAAAAGTAGATAGGTGCCAGACGGTTCGAGTCGGTTCGATTCATTAAGCAAAGAACGGGTATATCACCGCAATGTCGCATCTATTAAAATAACTTGGGACTAATTAGCACTAATGAGTACATAACCATTGGCAAGCGTGGAACATAATTTCTAGCTGCGGAGACAGGCTATAGATGCGGCCGATAGGTAGGCTTTTTACACTAGTCTTATTCTACCTTTTTCCATACTCAACTTTAAAGGAACGTATAGCGCGAGACTCATTGCGTTGTACGTGTCACTCGGAATTGTGGTGAGGCTTAATCTCCTCTGTGATTAAATGTGATGCTTGGACCGTTCTTTAAACGCGCTAAGAAAGCCGGTGTATCGGTGATTGTTTAGATTGGATTAGCTGTTAGGATAGTGACAATGCGATAGTGTCAATGCGGTAATGGCGGGAATCGAGGAGTCGAGTGCGATGGCGAGCACCCCATCATCATCGTCGCCCCCTTTACGTCCGTTACGCTGCCAAGCTATTTACCGAAGCGTGGACCGTCGGGCGTACTTCGTCGGCGTACTTCGTCGGCGTACTCCGTCGGCGTGGATCGCTACTGCGGACTCTGATTATTTTAATTAATGCCCCCTCGTTACGACCCATTTAACGCGCGTCATCTCAGAACAGCTGGCTCCAGACGAGTGCGTCTTCTTCGCCAGTGCGAAAAAAGCACAGAAAATGGCGGTGACCTCTGCTGACGATTTGATACACGACGCCCGCCACAGTTCCGGTTTAAGCGCAAGCTAAATCCAACTCTCGACCAGAATGCGCAAATCCTTCGAATCCAACTCTACCGAACGCAATTCAGTTATGTCATTAACCAACAAATTCTATCTAACTCGAGAACGCACGACTTTGACAGAAAGTTCAACCAATTCCTATTTTTAGTAGCTACTACCGTACATATTTCTGCACAATTTTCCATAAGTCTAACGGTCGCCTATCCTTCTCCGCATACTTTCTCCAACTATAAATAATTAAAATCACGCTTCTCCACCAAATTTTTTCTTTTTCTAGTTGATCAAATTTCTGTCAGACGTTCTGAAACTATAATCAACTAGCTTGCACCCGCTCTTTTTCAACATTTTGTCCTTCCTGTTTTCTGACGTTGAATTGCCGTCGGCAAGGGATCTGACACCCCACACCCAACAGTCACCTCACACAGTCAATAGAAGTATTCGAGTCACCTCTAAGTGCCATATATTGCCACGGTACATTAATATGACATATCGTTGCACCGACTTTTCTCCCTCCCTCCCTCTCTCTCTCTCTCTCTCTCTCTCTCCTCCACCCTTCTCCTGTCTACCCCCCTCTATTTCACCATCCAAGCCGCGCTAAGGCAACTTTAAGTACGACCGATGTCACTGCCAAAATATATACATGCTTTGCTGCGGTCAGGATCCGTTAATACCTCCGGAAAACTATTTTTTTGAATAGCTGCAACCCATCTTAAAGATAATAAAGAGACAACAAAAAGGACGAAAATCTACTATAATCTTGTCAAAGCATTTCCGAATATGTTGAGAATTTCATGAGGTGTATTTCTATGTTTCCTCCTTAAATATAGACCGGAAATGGAAGAAAAGGGGGGCTTACTTAATGTGACAATCGCTTCAAGAGTCTGATGTTGTTGGTGGTCTGCGTTCTCTCTCCCTAATGAAATGAAATGAAGGGTCCGTTGTGTCTCTCACACGCTCGCCTTCACACGGACGTATTGAACAAATCGAGCGAGTCAGCGAGCGAGTTACTGAGCCGGCCCAGCTCGCTTTGAAGATGAAAACGCAATTGAGACATCTTAATTTGCCTTTGCTAGTTGCACAGTTGGCAATATGTATCTACAGACAGTACCGACCGCTGCTTCATTTGTTGCCTTCCACTAAAGCCAGCATCTACTATCCATCGCACACTCACTTGCATCTTTGCGGGAAAAGGGAAAGAAACGTTAACGATATTAATAACGATAATAAGTACGAAAACGGGACAATGAATTAAAAAAATTCAATAGACATTCTGCTATAAAAGGCATTCAATTATACTAGAAATGTCACGAATGGTCACGCGTCGACGACACCAGATACATTTGACACACCGCAGTGGGTGTTTTATAAATAAGTGGAAAAGGCGTTCGTTAAAAGCTAGAACGAGATGGTGCGCATTGTGCCAAATGCACACGTTCCCAGTAGCATGAAATTGTTAAACGCGTAGAGCGAATATGATCGTCGGCATATTTGATCAAACGATTTCCTTTCTCCCGAATTTCGAGGAAAATTTACCTACTCGTCGCCAATATGTCATTGTATAATAAAATCTGTTGACCAGAATAAATAAGGAATCCTTAATACCGCCACATTATAGGTTTTGAGCACATCGATTTGTCAACGGCAGTGTCACAAGGCAGTGGAAGTAGTTTAGATTGCCTGAGTATGATCGTGCAGAGTATTAACGGACCGCCGATATTGGGATCAGCGGCTGGATTAATACCATCCTCGTCTATTCCACCACCGTCACTATCGGCATCATCGCCGTCACCGTCACCGTCATCGCCAACACCATCTCCCGCAGCAGCAATGGCAACAGCAATGGCAACAGCAACAGCAAGAGCAACAGCAGCATTAGCACTGCCGCCGTCACAGTCACCGTCACCGCCGCCACCACCACTACCGCCACCACCGTTACCGCCGCCACCGTCACCGTCATCGTCATCGTCATCGTCAACACCGCTCTCACCCCAACCATCGACACCTTCGCAGCCATCGACAATCGGCAAACATTATACCCCTTCTCATTGAGGCCAATTGTACAATGTACGATCCAACGCAATTACAGTGTAAACATGTTCCTTTTCTCTGGCGAACTAGAGCATATCTTTCTTTCGCCCTCAGAATATCTTACTCGATATTTATCGCTATGCGCAATCTTACTGCCGAAAGTGAATCAATTCGATTAAATGGATATACTCTGACGGCGGTTAGTATGGATCTTTACTGCATAGTTCGCCAAAATTATGTACAAATCATACAAAATATTAATGTGGCGGCCGTTTGCTCCGTCTTTTCTAACATCTTCAGTAGACACTTAATCCCATTTCAAACTATCGCTCTAAAATTGTGAATAGTCGCAGGGACTTTTCCAATTTCGCGCGCCAACAGATGAGATGAACGTGATGATAAGATAGGATAAGATAAAAATTTGATTTCCTTGTAGTTTGTTCTTCTCACCGATCAATTTTACCCACACTAGCTCTAAGTGTAAAACAAATAAACCTTCGCTCCGTTTCAGTTCTTCTCTGTCGTGATAAAATGGTGCGCGAAAACGGTGCCTTATTATTATTGTTATTACTATTACTATTACTATTACAATTATTATTATAATTATTATTACTATTACTATTACTATTGCTACTACTACTACTACTACTACTACTACTACTACTACTACTACTATTACTAATACTATTACTATTACTACCGCTACTACAACAGCTACTACTACTACTAGTACTACTATTACTACTATCGTCATCATGATTATTATTATAACTAACGTTATTATTCATCACCATGACGTTTCAAATGACACACAGCGATTCATGTATGAAAGAATATTCAAACATCTGTGAGATAACTTTTTATTCTCATAACACTTTTAGATCCCTTTCTTTGTCTCAAACGAATAATATGGCATATCAGACAAGAAATTCTATACCTATTTTTCTAATAAAGATCAGCAAGAAAGGAGAGCTAATGTAAAAAATATTGCACTTTATGTGTTAAGACGAATCCGTACATATTTGTAAAGATCGTTTTACACGAATCGGTATACACTTGTAAGTGAGTAAAAAGAACTTTGCAATAAATTGAATCAAGTGATAATGATCTTCTCCTTTTCCCAATAAAGAGTTCTCTCAGGCACATGAAAAACTATGACATTTGATGAGATTTTGCTCCTTCTTTCAAGTTACAATGTTACAGGCTACCGATTTTTCTAGATACATAGATTCTAGCTTAAAGTGGAATGAAGATTTGCAGCCCTATCCAGTCTCTCTCTATCGGTCTCCCTCTCTGCTGTGCTTTGCTGCCCTCCGCAGCCGAGTCTCTTCCTTGTAACAACGGCTTCCTCTCTTAAGATTAACACCTGCTTCGGTAAAGCTCTGGGGAGTTGTGCGCCCGGGCAGGATAGCGGCACGTTTTCAAAATACGAACGTGCCTACTATCCGTATACTAACTGGCTTCTTCTATTCCTCTCCAAGATACAAGCCGCATTTCCGTCGATGCATCTGCCACCGTCCGTCACGAAACACGTAGTGTATTACCGGCAATTTTAGAAACTGACTGTCACACGGATCCTTCCTATATTTTCCCACTATTCCAAATCCACCGTATCCGTTCCTGTCACGTCCATTTCTCATTACCAGCTTGAACGTTCTAGCATCCTAACTGTTGCTTTGCCTTTCTCAACCATTTGAGTGAGCAACAACTTCAGATTTATTCACTTTTTATTCATAGAGGCTGTAGCCTTTGGACACCGATAGTTTGTGTCACACTGATCAGTTGGAAAATTCTGGGCCGTAAAAAAAATCTTTTCATTTCCTTAAAATGTGAGTAAATAAACGAGATGAAATACGATATTATACTTTCAGCCGGCAGATTGCGCAACAAAGTTCTCGAAATTAATAGTTGTGTTCTTTCGACGGCAGTCAATGTAGGGTAACGTAGTAACGAAGGCTGCTAACTAAGCCGACGGCTGCCGACAAAGATAGTGCATTAGGCGTACAAACGTGCCGCAACATGTATTCTGAGTCATGCCGTCGATACACACAAATATTTTTATCCTCGTCCTTTTACCGGCCTCATTTTGAGTGCCATCGTGCGAAAAAACAGTTTGTCCTGTCCCTGTACTATGTTCCTCCATAAGAATTTCAGCTGATCCATGCCATTATCCTACATGTATAATTGAGCAAAGGGAAAGGTCCGGGTGGAATATATACGCAAGTTTTGGTCGTTGTATTTTTAGTTCGAAAGGAATCGGTATAATTACGCGAAAGGCAATAAAACGTGTACGGAGGTTATCCAACGGTGCCTAAAAATAACCTGCTCTCAGATGTAAGAATAGCCAGGGACGACATAAATATTTTCGGAGTTACTGACCCGTCAAAACTCTCTTGACTTTGAGCGAGTAGACATCTCTGCGAGACGAATGTTATGCCTGTATAAGCTACAACGGCCCAAGAGAGGAGGAAGGGAAGACGGAGAGGAGCGAACGGAGAGGCGAGTGTCATCTCTCAAGGTGTAATTCAGTTCAAGAGAAAAGCCTATAGGGCGAGATCAATGTCGAAGTAGGCGCGTAAACAAGAACCCGATGTCGCTCCCGATGTCGCTCCCGATGTCGCTCCCGACTGCTCCCGACCAAAAGACATTCTCTCTATACTCTTCTCTCAAAATTATACTTTTCATTGACAATCGATTTTTAGCTCTTTTCCCAACTTTACCCGATTTGCCAAATTTCACGATCTCGCTATTTCACTTTATAGCTCAGAACATGATCCAGTAGAATAAACGAGTTGGAAACAAAACGTAAATGCTTACTGACACGTAAGTTCAACGGCATCTTTTCTACACCGTTCGAAGGACAAAGGAACTCACTCCGCTTCACACTTCAACTATTCTGAGAAACTCACTGAGATAGGTATAAGAAAACAGTGGTATCATCTCACATACATATGGATGTGAACCTACAGATCTTCAGTCGAAAAGAGCTTTCAAATATTTTCAACGTTTCCATGCAGATAATTAACAACGATAAACTTACCTGAAGCAGACATCGAGTTAAAGTACCGAATAAGTTTGAACTTGCCGAATGTAGTGTACAATTCCATGAAATCTTGATTGAGTATTAAGGCATCTACCTATAACCCTAGGATGACAAGATTTTTTCAAATTTTATCGCAACTAATTAAATGTTTATGAAATAATTGTGTTCAATGCGAAAGCTTACCTTTTTCAACCATGCTAATCGGATTACTGTCTGTAGCTAAATTGCCTGAACCATCAATCGGCGTCACCTCACTGAAACGATCAATTAGAACACTTTGCATTTGCGTCATATAATAAAACGTTCAGTGTTCAAGATTGTACCCTTACCGTTTAAAACTTCTACAATGCAACATACGACCAAAAATTACATACATTCTCACCTCAAACGTATCGAATACATTCGATTTTAGTAACGAATCAGCAGCCAGCGTCATGATGGCGCGCAAAAAGTGTAGACAATGGTTACACACATTGCAAAAGTGGTAACTCTAAGCAAAATAAAATGTATCTATTAAATCGCAGTAATAATATGCCTTCCATTTATTAGCCGTTCCTTATTAGCGTTACCGGCTACTTAAATCATAAGTTTTCATAACAGTCTAAAAATAAAAGTACTCTTATTTCTTTTATATTAATAGTTATATAATTTTTTAATGTCAATGGGAACGAAGATTCGAAGCAGCTACTTATGCCGCAACGTGTGAGAGCAATATTAAAAACTTTTAGATAGCTAATTTAAATGCATAATTAAGTATAGCGTTTACCAATAATCAGTATCCACTGTATACACTAAAGTGAAACGTTGATTCCTTTTTATAAATTATGAAAGGAAGAATATTCCATTCCCCGCTGTTTGACTGTACCGATAGAGTTTTGGTCATTAGTTTCAACTTTTACCGTTTCACGGAAGAATGAAACGCTTTTAAAGTACGCCATTAACCACAAACTAATAAAAAAACTACTTAAATTCCTCAGTGAATAATATAGTGAAGTGTGAATAATAGTAGACAACAACCACTAGAAGCCACACACATGGTCGATACAGCAGAATCGCTGTGTATCCAAAACCGAAGGGAAGAAGAAGAAGAAGAAAGTACGCCACTCTGTGAGGCTCACACCCACTCACACCTCACTTCATACAACGTGATACAACGTAAATTCTACTGACTTCACAAATGCACGCTACGCATTATGGACAGTATGCGAATAAGTAAAACGAAAATGATAATGGCGTACCAGTGAGGGAGAAACGAAAGGAAAAAAATGGCAATGTATATTAAGGCGATCCCCTTACGTTGCGACTGTGTTTACACGACTTGAAAGTCCTTGGATACGCGTTCTCGGTAATTGTTATTCTATGCATACAAATGTATTTACAACCGTATTTATTTTTGCCAAACTTCGGGGTCGTTCTCTCGTCAAAATACCCGCCGTCGTTTCAATCCTGTGTCCTTCGTATACCAAAACTACCGGTTCCTTCCAGCATGCTACTTTCCGTTACATCTTTGTTTCATGACCGTCTTATAAAAGTCAAAGCGTGTATTGTTTGTTGAGAACGTTACGCCATATAATAGGTATCGTACATATTTCAGACACTGCACATAGCTTATAACTCATTCTACAAGGAAATATTACTAAGAGAACAGGTTTGAATTTTATGGTAAAAATTTAATTGTTACGCTTAATTCTTGAATTTAATTCTTCAATAATGTGTATCTTGTACTGATTCTGCGTGATTTGTTTTCAGGAAAAGAAGGAACATGTGAGAACACCTTAGTGTAGCTTCATACTAACGGACTCTGGAATTCTATAAGAAAGGTCAAAGCATTGATAAAATCCGATTTCCTTCTAGTGGTTATCTAGGCAAGGCAACCGGTTCTAACATTAACAAAATGTCTTTGCCTGTCAGCAACAAAGGTTTACAGGAACGGCGTAGTAATTTTGGGAGCTGCGAATCCGTCTTTTGCACACAGAATAATTTGGAAGAATCATTGTCAACGTTAATTGAGGTATAGAAACTTGAATATATTGCCTTGTCATCAGTAAGCGGTACGATTTCAATTGAAAATTTCCTATTAAAGTTAGATACCTATTTTATATTTGGTGTACTGCAGGAATTTGAATGTTTGGATGTATCACCGATACTTGCGAATGGGAAAGACCTTTGTTCTGCGGAATCATTGCGTTATGTACTCTGTGAATTAATCAATGCATCATGGAGACTCGTGCGCAAACATAGGACTCTTATGAAAAACCAGGAGGAATATGGCGGTGTATACTCCAGAGTAATTAATGACAACAGCAACCTAAAGGTAAGCGCTCTTTTAACCTTTCTTATGTGACGTTAACATCAAGCCATGTGATGTTTCACGCTGCACTAGGACGTAATTTGCGAAAGATACGGACGTGCGGGGTAAGAAATTACTATACAAGTCAGTTGGATAAATGCGCTATTCATTTACTAACATTTTACATATAGAGCCACGTGAAACGATTGAAAGACGATCTAGAAAAGAAGGAACAAGCTTTCTACCAGATGCAGGAAAAGGAGAGAAGACTGAAAGTCAAATGTGACAATATGTTGCGAGAGCTGAAGCGCGAGAGTGACGAGGTAGAAACGACTGGCTTATGTGTGGCTTATGGCCGAACGAATGAATGAATGAACGAATGAATGACGAATAACGCTCTCAACGTAAGGATGTGTTCATTTCTCGGTTTAGGTACTGAAGTTGAAGAAGCAGTCACTTTCAAAAGACACTCAACACGAACATGAAATGCGTAGGGCTATGCAAAACGAACAAAAGCTTCGCGAACAATTGCATAAAAAGTTTGTCGGTCAGTAAAGTCATATTGTAAATTTCATTTATTGCAGGTTTAGCATGACTACTATTTTACATTGTTGCCCTTTATAGGTACCTACGTGCACAAGGACAAAGCAGTGCAGAACCACGTGTATGCCAATCAACAGCAGGAAAAAGAAATCCGTTTATACAAACAGACAATTCGTCGCCTAGAAGAGAACAATAGACTGATGTTGCATGAAATAAACGAGTTGAAGGAAACATTGGCTCTTTCAGCAGGTGGAATTGATTTGCAAATCGAAGCGTCAGGCATTTGGACCGATGTAGAGACGTAATGGTGAGAGGTGCGCGTACCGACAGATGGCACTGGCCGGTGCCATTCGCCAAGAAACAGAGCCCGAAAAGTTATTTGTGGCAGGAAAATACTTTCCGTCATTTACTGTTAACACAAAATGCTAGGGAAGCGCTTTTGGCCGTCAGCTATTCGTACATTTGCCGTATATATGTATATCTATATGTATATGTATATATTATTCTAGTCATTGTAAGTTCCTTGAGAGAGCTTGAAACTGTTCTCAGCGTGGGGTCGTAGTCGTAAATTCGTGACTATACATTTGCCGCTTTTACGAGGAACGTAAGAAATGACAGTAGATAGGATTTCTTACAGACGATAAGCGCATAATGGCATTGGAACCGATTGAAAAATATGTAGTCGACATGCACTGTAGCATTCTAGGTTACGCTAGGCAGTTTATTTGCGCAATAAAAAATTTCTATTAAATTGGCCTATCTATTATGACGGCCCGCTCACGGTTAAGTTAGCAGGTATCCCAAAGAAAATAAGAACTTGGGCTAGGAGAAGTGTCAAGGAGAAACTCGCTCGTTCGAAATTCCCTCCGTTACTCTTGGGGCACTTGCAATTCCCGGCAATACAGACAGTGTTGTTGTTACGATTGACGAAAAGTTGTGTGCTTGCCTCATCCTGTTTATTCCCTGTATAAATGATTTCGGTCGGCAAACGATTTCCAAAACTTTCTATTTTCGGCGATGATAGTCTGAGAGAACTCTTACTATCGGCGCAAGTTTGATTTATCGCTATGCCACTCGTTGCCACAACGTTCATGCTTACGTTTGAGAAAATGCTGTTGACAATAAGTGCGATATCGCTATCGATTCTCAAATGGCCGGGCTTTAGCAGTTGAAACTTTGAATCGACAATTTCTACGTTAGTGAAGTAGGCAAAGTTCAACGAAGTGGCTACATTACGAAACTCGGAGTGAATAATGCGCAAGCTCATACCATTTTCGGAAAAGTGAAAGCCCACGAGACGCTCTACTGTCACGTTTATCATAATTAGTTCCGTAAGTTGAATGTCGCTAAATTGTTCTTCAAAATTTGCGATCGTTAGGTCACGTAACAGGAGACGTTCGATTCGCGCTAAACTCGTGAAGGTGTCGTGCGTTAAAAGCGGAACAATTCCAATGTTGGAGAGTTCTAATTTCTTGAGCCTCTGCGACGTGACAAAGAGCTCGAATACTAAACGACCGGTAATGTTGCCTACGCTTATCTCTTCGAGGCGATTAGCTTCCGTCAAGCTGGAAAAGTGGAGATTCGCCGCCGAACAGGAAGACAATTCGATACTGGTCACATTCTCGTAGTTGTATCCCTCCGGCAGAAAAAATTCCTAAAAAAATCATATATTCCGGTTACAGAATAATATAATTCGGAATATCTATCTACTTACCGTCCACTTACCATTTACTCACCTTATTACTATTTGCCGAGCAAACGCATGTGATTCTCGACATATCGTGGAGTCGGCACTCTTCGCTTATACCGCTTGACTTCGGTAAAAATAGAAAGCCAACCGCAGTCAGCCAGAAGGCAATGTCTCTTATCTTCGGCATCACTGATTTTCAATTAATAAGACGCTTAATGAAAGCACTGCTCCACTGATCTATCAGCTCGTGTATTCTGCTCTCTTCACTTACGACACACGCGCTCTAATCTCTTATTCAGCTTCAAGTGGCTTTCAATCACATCCTTTTAGCCAAAAACATTAAACTTTTCTGAAACTTGCAATCGAACTCGTAGCTTTCTCTTTCACCAGCTTCGATGGTGTCACGGGTCCGCAATTGTATATTCTTCATCCCTTGAAATAACTGCGATCATCTCGGGTAAGACGAATATTTTTCCTCTCTCCTAGTTCTCCTAGTCCTCCACCTTCTCCTCCTCCTCCTCCTCCTCCTTCTCCTTCTCCTCCTCTTCTTCCTGGTCCTTCGCTGCTGTCAACTCTTTCGTTTCACTTTTGAAGCTTTACCTTTCGGGAAAAAGGACAGTGGTGCTGGTCCGCTCGTTGTATTATCCTCCTCTCATAACGTCTCGACGTCATACTACTAAAACGGTGAACGGTTTGTTTCTGCTATACCATCCACTAATGGAAGAGCGACGGGTTTAATTTATGCCCGTTCACTGGACGTGTTCCCTGTTTCCCGATTAAGATCGACAGCTATTTGGAGGCAGTGCTGATTGTGACTGACGTGAATCGTCTGTTATAACGTGCGCCCTTGTTTCTCTGGCAACTGAGTTTACCGCCACTCCAACAGAGGCAAATTGCGCAGAGTGCGCTGTAGATTCTCCGACGAGCCGTTTTCGATTCTCCTTCGGATGGTACATTACATATCTGTATTGCGCGGGACGAGGAGGGGTTGGTGGGTGAGGGGAATTACGCACCGGAAAAGCTTGGCTTTCGTCGTCAATCTAGCGGAACTGGTCGTGGCACGACGCGAAAGCCGCCGCGCTTCGTCACTTTCCTGTCGCACTCGTGCGATAACTTCCACTCGCATTTTTACTCATACTTACTACGCATACAGCTCTCATCGGTGAATATTATATTTCTAGAATCTTCGATTCGGCGAAGCCGCAAAGCTTGTTTGGCAGGATAGTTGCTTCTATCGAAAGCAATGTCATTCAAGTAGGCATAATCGAAATGAACGTGTCACTTTTTGTAAACTCTTTTATTACCATCGTAATCAATACGAGAGTGTTAATATATCCGTAACAAAAAACAGTATAAAAATGTCAAAGGTCCGGGAGCATTCGTTCAAGCGTATACAATGAAGCGTAACAATGCTCTTCCACATCGTCGATTCATGGTTCCGGTTATTGTTTGGCTTGCTCATTGAATGCCAGTAATAGAACAGAGATGTTTTCGGTACGAATAACATTAGTTGACGCGAAGCGTCCTAATGTTTTTGCCTGCAGATCTTTGCGGTCACTCGCATATCCTCTCGCGGTCGCCTTAACGTCTATCCGCCTTACTAATTATACAACGATAGACAGTTCAAGCTAATTGAATGCGAAATCTCTTTATATTTGAAACTCTCCGACTGCGCTTCTAATAACGTAAGCGTTAAGATAAAGCGTCTTTCTCCAAAAGAGGATCCTTACTTTAGCTCCTTAGCGCGATCACTAAACGCTTCTTCACGCTTACCGTACGCATGAATTCGCTTACTTACGCTTTAATGTCTTTTCTCTGCGCATCAGGCTCTTCTATGAAAGATTCTTCTAAGTATGTCCTTTCGCTCGGATGGGACAAGGGCGAGTGGCGTCTTTCCCTGTCGATTTTGTATGTTTATCTGTCCACCGGCCTGCAGCAGCATTGTACAGACCTCTTTTTGCCGTTCCGAAATGAGCGAGGCTCTAGAGGACGACAATGCGCTTGTTACCATCGTCGACACTGCCGCTGCCATGTGTAACGGAGTATTGTAATTATAATTGCAAGCGTTTACGACTTCTGTAGCGTAGGCTTTGTCGGAGAGTAACACCTGCGAAACAAAGTCCAGAGAGGGATTTCTCTTATTGCAATGGCGAATACCATTGATTAGTCTAGGTCTGTATCGACGAAGGACGTGAGACGAACCTTGACAAGGGCCGGATCGCAACTAAGAGAAATTGCCATGTGCAATGCCGTATCGCCGCACTTGGTCTCCTTTATCCGCGCGTCCGCGCCATTTTCCAGCAGAAGTTGAACGGTCGCAACTGCGCTGACGCCTCTCACCAACGGATCATGGCTCTCAACGGCAACGTGGAGCGCGGTTCTTCCTTTTGAAGGCAAGATAGTCAATCGAGATGAAACAAGTGAGATTATCGTTTTCTTCAAACCGTCCTAATCTTCTTACCGTCGTAATTGCGTTTCGACAAATCGAACACGGAATGTCCCTGACTCGACTTCAAGGCAAGCAGTTCTGCCAGCACTTCTCCATGAGTGTCACCTCGTGCCGCCACCGAATGTATCAGAGTATCTCCCTAGAAGGAGTCGAATATTACATCTCGATCTCGCTATCCTACGTCTTTGAACCTACCCGTGTGTGATATAACTTTTGCCCGATGTCAATTCCTTTTTGTAGCATTGCAGCGGCAAGATAGCCCGTTACGTATGGCATTCCTGGACACGTTGTAGCGGCCAGATACAAGGCATCTTCACCGCGATTGTTCGTCCGCGACAATGAACCTCTCAGGTTACTCAATCTTTCCACCAACGGCACCAGGTACGCTTTCTTCCTCCTTAATTCTTCCGGATTGCCGACCAAACACATTAACATCCTATCGAGAAGAAGATGAGAAGGGATCGGTCGATCGAATAAAAAGTATCCTTGCCGCTTGCTTGTTATGCGCTACTGATACCTACGTATCGCCATCTTGGTCGGCACTTGCCAATTCTTCGATCGGTCTCTTCAGCAAGTTTGACATTGCTCTCTCGACGTCCTTTGCGTTCAGTCCCTCCTTCAGTCGTTCACTCGCGTTTATCGATGGGAGATTGAGCGATGGCCACGGCACTATGTTCGGTCGATCGGACTTTCTGTAATAGAATGAGCAACTATAAAAAAAATATATCATTCAGCATGACGGATTGGAAGAGGAGAGAGAGAGAGGGGGGGGGGGGGGTCATTACCTGTTGTCAGAGAAGCCGTTTGACTGACCGTTCGCGACGATAGAAACTGTCTTTGGTATCCGATTTTCCGTATAAGTCGGGCTCACCGATATCGAATAGCCGTTCGTCGAGCTGCTCTGCCCTTTTCCTTCACTCGCCACCGTAGAACAAGAGTTTATCCTATCTTCGTCCATTCTCGAATACTCGTAACAGGAGCATGCAGAGCTGCCGGGATAGGGTGAGTAGGTAAAGTCCATTGTAACCGGGCGGGAGTCACTTTTCGCTCGAGCTTCGCAACAATTGACGACAAGCGGTACGTTTATCGGCCCCTCGCTCTTATTCTCGCAACAGTCATAATGTGGCACTACTTGAGCTGCTTCGTCGCCATTAGCGCAACCAGTTTTCCCGGTAATTGAATCACACTTTATTCCAAAATCTCGAATAACCTCTTCGACTAGCTGCAATTCGTTATTGTCGATACTGTCCATCGTTAGGTCGCACATTTCGCTCGGCACCAAACTAGTCGTTCGCGGCTCGTAAACATCTACCCACATTGGCATTTCATCGATGACACTTGCGCAAAGTTGCTCCTCGACTTGATCACTTAACGGAACGATGTAGTTCAGTGGACTCGGTGTATCGCCGTATGACCGGTTCGATGACGTTGGCGACGGCACACTTGCTGCTATTCTGTATACTGGACTAATCTGGAGCAGGCAAAAAATGATTAAGGAAAGTGGCAGCGTATCTGTGTACGTGTCAAATGAGTGAGTGAGCTAGGGAGAGAGATAGATTCATTGTTAGGCACTACTCTTGAGAGACAAAAATTCTCATACCTGCGACGAATCGAGTGGACCGGATGTCGTGGCAAGCCCTAACGGTGATTCCGAATTTATACCGGAACCCGGTGAATGGGCGCGACTTGAGCAACAGCTGCTCACCTTTGAAATGGTATCGTTTCCAGTGGTTTCCGGCCAAACTGTTGGCTCTACAGTTGAAATTGGATCACGAATATCAGCCGACGCAGTCGACCTGTAGGTGATTTGACAAAACGGATTCTCATCCGGGTGGTCAATGATAATTGACGGTAATGAAATTGTCTGTAACAGATAAATTCTCATTGGTCACTGACTACCAGGATGAATCGCCAAGCTAAACGATAGTCATACTATTAATGATATATTATTATGACGTACTTACGTTGTTAGATCGAAATTCCACTTTGTTGTATTCTAGATCGACAACGTTTTTCCATTCGTTGCTATCCGATATTCTAGGATTTTTCTTATCTTCATTAGTACGCTTCGTTAAAGAATGTCCGGTATATTTATCGTTGCCGCCTGTTACCAGTGATGGAATGTACATTGATTTCAAACAGGGTTGATCGGGGATTGATGAGTGGAATTGAAATTTCGGTAAAAACGACGGTGAAGGCGACGACGACGACGACGACAACGACGAGGACGACGACGACGACGACGACGACGATGACGATGATAATGATGATGGTGATGACGAACGGCCAATGCTAAGTTGACAGGGGGACTCAGTGTCATTAGGCCAATGTGAGAGGCTATCTTGCTGTCGTCGTTGGTAGTGATGGTGGTGGTGGCGGTGGTGGTGGTTGTGGTTGCAATCTTGCCGTTCCAGTTGTTTTCGTTGCCGTTGTTCTCGTCGTCGCCGTCGTCTCTGTGACAGTTCCGACTCTTCGATAGTATCAATATCTTTCACTAGTTCGGTGTCAAGACCGAACCGTTGATAAGAAGAATTAAATTCATTTGATTCCTCATTCTTGATCGGTAAAACGACTAGGTCACTGCCGTCTTGGTCGTATCGGTCGACATATTTAATATCTTTCATCGATGTCTCCGAGGAATTGATTGGATCGCTCCAATCCTGTATTCGCTCAATTATAGAATGAAAATCTGTCAGATTGACGGTTAACTCGCGGAAATGGTTCTTACGACGAAGGAAACGATGGTCGTCTATATCGGTCGCCGGTGTCGTCGCCGCGAAGCTTGACCGATAACTGTTGCCCGTCCTCTCGGTCAGCGTCAAGTCGCCATCCGTCGTAGCGACAGCATTCTCATAATCATTGCCATAGGGAGCTACTGCTAGTGGCGATGACCGCCGCTCGGAAATCCCGGAACGATACGCATGCCTTTCTTTATCTCCTATTGCCGTGCCTTGCGCGTTTGCCATCGTAACGCTTCTAATCAGCTAGAGGAATTCTTTTTCCAAACGCATCTAATGCATAACTTGCCCGGTATACGTCGGTATCCTTACCGCCTACGCCTTCGATCCTACCGCCGATTTTCACCGAGAAATTTCTCTTTTCACAACACCGTCCCGCCTCGAGTAGTAATCAAAGAATTCACCTCAATTCGCTAATTTCCATATACTCCTGTTCTCTTGGTCGATGAAGCGCGGTGCCCGCAGTGCTGACCATTCAGTGCGTCATTGACGTTCGCCGGTTATTTGATTAACAAATATCGCGCACCGGTCAACCTTTGACCCCGTACCGAGGTGAAACAATCGACGATAAACCTCGCTTACCTACCAGCCGACAACCTCCTTTCGTCCCAAAAACAATAATCGAAAATATGAAGAACGATTATTTGCCCAAAACTTTATCACGTTACCATAATAAATGCAGTATGCATCAATCATATGCAGCGATAATTGTCAACGGATGTGACCCTCGGCAAGAATTCGATCGCGTGTAATCAGTTAACACTTTACCACTCTCGCCTTTCCATATCCCCAATTAATTCCAACTGATTTTCTCCATTATTTTGCTACTTTTGTTGTCACAGTGCCGCGCAAAATATCCGATCATATCCGATGCACCGGATCATTGTCCGATAATCATCTGACGATTCACACACATTTATCGCGCCATTCTCGTATTTCTGACGCTCTGTTAGGAAAGGTAATTCGAAGCCTGTGAAAATTGGAGGAAAAGGGGATTTGAGTGGAATTGGCCCGAACGGTCGATGTCGACAAACGGCGATCTTTCCCGATGTCCGTTACTCGGCACTAAAAGACGATGCCGCGACAGCCGAACAAATACCTTTGATCATCTCAACCGCCGATCGACCGTCTTATTTTCTCAACCATCCATCCCTCTCTCCCTCTCATTCACGTTCTCACTCTCTTACTAGCCTATGTTATACCGACGAACCAATAGGAATGTGCGCAATTTTACTGGCAAACTGTCAGATTATTAAGCTCCCTCCCGGTAAAGGTGGCGCAAAAATTGGCCTGAAAATTGATGTAAAAATTGATGTAAAAATTGGTATAAAAATTGCCGTAAACGCGGTAGCGAAACAAGGACATTCGGCAACGTTCCCTTTCCCCCGATGATACTCTCTAGAAGGTGCGCGCCTGTCGTAAACCGGGCAACGAAAGTGCCCGCCGAACGCTTACCGTATCAACGATACTGAATCTACTCCGATCATCCTTGAAGAACGCATGCGCGCCAATCTTGCGTCAATCTTTCGCCAATCTTGCACGAACTAAAGGAGCGACAATGACGTCACGAAGTTACGCTCGAATTTCCACCATTCACATCTAACCCGATACACACACACACACACGTATCTGCACGCTTGCCAACAGTTTCGCGAATACCTTTAGCATATCTTCGAATTGACCGCAGTAAGGCGCGCTGACGAAAGTGCACTGCTGCGCAACTCGCCGCGTTCGGAGCACTGACGAGGAAGGACGACCGGTTCCTGCCAGTTCCTGCCCATCCGCGCATACACCTTTTCCCAGCGCACCTTCTTCCTTCTTTCTTACCGTATACCTCTCCTTCTATCAGCAGACGCGGCTCGCATTCACCTACGCGCATCGATCGTTCGACAGTACTAATTTTCCACCCAACATCCGAAACATCTTCTCAACTCACCGTCATACTCGATCAAATTGATATCTTCTATAACGGTATCCGGCGAAAATATTGCACGATCCGTCATCGAACCTATTATAAGTACGTAAGTGAGAATGATTCGAAGGTACGCGCATGTACCTAATAGCGCGAAAGACGATTGCGAGACGGGAATAATTTCCCGCCTGCGCGTTAACTTTTATTTCGTGCGAAGATATTAGTTGTGCAATGCAAAGTCATTCCTGCTAGGGAAAGGTAAGTGCGATCCGTTGACGTCAATATGGCTTACCGGGAAACGTGCGATCGCACGGCGTCACTCGCCATTCTTTCAGCAGCGGTGCACTATCCAAGGATACACGCTAAATTACATATAAATTGGCATAAGGTGACGCTTTTGCTCGAGCGCCCATAACAATAGATCCAGACATTATTTTCTCAATCCAGTTATCGTCATCGCAATAGCTGCTCACCTCCAATCCATACTTACTGCCTTCTTCGACATTTATCTTTACCTTTGGCGTTCAACGAAATTAATACTGGTTACTGCGTATATGTCAGCGCCGTTCACCTCAGCCACAACATTCAACCCTCAGTTTTTCAACCGACAGCACATTCGACGCACGTTAAGGGTTTCATTCTTACGAGATTAATTTCAATGATTGGCACTCATTATCACAACTCAGTCACACCTGCTTGCAGCTATACATTCTACTTTATTACAGTTTATATATATAATTGGGACGTACTTCTCTCAATTGCAAATACTTGAGATGCTCTCGAATTTTGACAATAATCGTCATGGCACGTGGTATTACGCGTAGATGCAAATATTGTCAATATTCCCTTTTCGATATGTCAACGTTTTTTTCGACTCGATAACGATACCAAGAATCAGAGAAGAGGAACGTGCGTGCGGATATGCGAGAGAGAAGGAGAGAAACAGTAGGCGTCTCGATGATACTCTTGATGTAGTCAGCATTCGCTGCCAGTCACACATTGCGAACGTTAGATCTCGTTCAACAATAATTATTCGATGTGTAGAGATCATTTGTTATTCACTTGTATCTTGTCTGATAAACGTGTAAAGAGGTCAGTCTGCGCTTATTGGTAGAAGACTAAGAAAGTATCAATAAAATAGGGACTAGTTTTAACGATGCACGCACGCACGCACGCACGCACGCACGCACGCACGCACGCACGTACGCACGGACGCGCATCCACGCACGCACGAGTCTGCGCCATCAAGGCTCATGTGCTTCCCCGAATTACGAAACGGGTTTTCTCGATTCTTAAACTTGCGACGGCTTTCCGTGAAAACATTGCATATGAATAGACGTGGATCGTGCTACGAGTGCAAATGACAAATTTGGTTGCGCAGTAGATTCAGGTTATCATCATCCATTCAGTATGTTATATATGTTTGTGGTTATTCTTTAATTATACTTTTTTTTCTATCGCTGAGACGGTAGTTGAATCTGTAGCTAGGACAGTAGCTAGGACGCTAACGTCAGCAATAGTAGGAAGAGAGAGAGAGAGAGAGAGAGAGAGAGAGAGAGAGAGAAAGAAAGCGAGTGACATGTGAACTGATATAATCATTACTGTGCATCAAGTGATACCGTATAGGCGTTTGACTGTATTTTGTCCAGTATGTACGAGCCGGTGCCTCGTGAATAAAGAATCCAGCCAAGCAGGACAACGATTATTATTTTAAATATCCTATCGATCCATCGCATCCTGCAATGAGAAACAGAGAGAGAAAGAGTTGTTAATAATGTAGCGGATCAATATTGTCGCCTTCGGAAGCGATTTCGATAGGGACATCGGCAATGGGAACGGCATCGAGCAGCGGCATTGTGCGATCGCGAAATACGTTTCGCCGGACAATCCAAGAATTCTTACTAAAAATAGACGGAGCAAGCCCGTTCGCGATTATCAAGTCTCGGGGGATTTCCTACATTCTCCTTCCTCCTGTTGCCTCGCTCGAGATGGACATCACCCTCGCGAAAGATACTCGCGACCGTGATCGATCAAACAGAAAGCTGCATGTTCACCTTCTGCGCCTGTCTGCCTACCTCTTTCTGCCTACCCATTTCTGCCTACCCATTTCTGTCCACTGACATAATCTATCTATCTGTCTAGTTGATCCGGTTCAACAGCGATACCGAGAATCGACAATTGCCCTGATCGCAACAGTGCATCTTTCTCAACTGAAAGGGACGACGGGGTCTTACCTCTCGTAGTGTCTCTTCGCTTCAGGCAACTTGCTCATATCTTCGTGCAAAAGGTAACGTTTAGCTCCTACCAAGCAGTCCCTGTAACAAGAGCACAGTCTCAGTAGCTATTCACCAGTACTTATACAATCACCTTTGGCACCGTTACTCACGCAAAGTAATCGTATATGTCAAAGAGAAAATATGGAAATCCGAAGGTTTCATTATCTGCCGGTGTCAGATCTCTCAGTATATCTAATAGTTTCTCGTTTCGGAAGTTCCACTCGTTCTGTAGAAAGAATGAGAGATGATTGTTCGATATGTAGATCTTTCGTTGTATCTTGACGAGCCTGCCAGAAGACGGAAAGAAGTGAAATGACATACGAAATGTTACAAATAAAATGGAATATGCTCTACGATTTGGATCTTTACATTGGCCGGATACCGCTAATCTTCAGAAATCCGTCTAATATCATCGCTGGGAAAAGATGCAGTAGCAGCATCAGAACGTAATAAAAAGTTTTGCTGCTGATGGTCAAAGTTCCTGGATGCCAGAGAATATTGTCCAAAGGGATATGTTCGGTACTTTGTAATCCTACGGTGATCAGTCCTTCTACCGTTACTCTTTTTACATTCGCCGATGCGAAATTGTAGACGTGAGGTGTCGGGTCCACCGTCACTCTGTAAACAGGCAAAGGCGATTCCAACTTTTAGTATCTCTTCTTTCATATATCACTCACATATTCCGACAATTGATTGGATTACGTACGTTTTCATTCCACGCTTCCAAGCTGATATTATTAATGCTTTAACGACACCGTCCACCGGCATAAAATCTAACTTTACATCAGGATTAACGAACATAACGCGCAATATACCCTTGCCACCGCCGACCAGCATTCCTACCGGACCATTAAAATTGTCGATCCAACCTGGGATGGGCTCATAGAGCGTTGACACAACTAGGCAACATAAGAAATCATTTATACGCGATTAAAGTAAACAAGAAAGTAGAAGGAAGAGAGAGAGAGAGAGAGAGAGAGAATAGCTTCTTCAAACCTATAGATGGTCTAGCAATTACACAGGGCAATACGTTCGAATAGTCGCTTATCACTTGTTCTGCCAATCTCTTGGTGAAAATGTAAGTGTTTCGCATTGTCCCCAAGTATCTGCAAGCAGGAACGACGAGAATGAGAGAGAGAGAGAGATGTACTATATTTGGGAAAGTCAATATTCTTACTTGGCACTTAATATCCGAAGTGTATGATCGTCAAGAGTTTCGGTAACTTTTATTGATTTCTTCCAATCTCCAATCGGTGGATATAACGTTTCGTCAACTTCCCTCTTATCAGTTTGAGTGTACGTTGAGCTGACGTGTACGAGAGCCTTATGAAAGAAAAGGACGAGTGTTCCGCAATTGGAACGTTACGTACTTGCAGGAATGGTAAAAATCTAAGAATAGGAAAGCTTACCACCAACTTCTTCATATACCCAGCTAGTATGCAAACGTCTCTGGTCGATCTGGTATTCGTGAATATGGCTTCCTTCAAACTGTCGTCGAACCTGACGCTTGCCGCTACATGAAAAATAATTGACACCCTCTCAATGAGGACCTGTCGTTCTACGGGGGACAAACCAAGACCTTCCATCGCCACATCGCCCATCACCGGTATCACTTTGTCGAAAGCGGACGGTCTCTCCGAGCGTAGTTTGTCAAAGAGCTAAAAGATTTCCTCGATCGTACGTAGATTACGATACTATCCCCATTTCTTCCCCGCCTTTCCTTTCTTTTTCCCATTTTCTTTACCTCTAAGCGAAACAGCGTCCTTAATCGATCGTCAATTGACTGCTGCTTCTTTGGACGCACCAGGACAAATATCTCTCCGATATCAGGGCATGATCTTAACAGTTTTTCGATCAAAACCTTTCCAACGAAACCTGTGCCTCCGGTGATGAAAACGCTTCGTCCTCGATAAAAGGCCGGTATCAAGGCCGTACCCTCTACACCGTTATTATTGTCCATCTGTGCGAGAAGATAGAGGGCAATTGAGAATCAGGTGTTAAACTGAGGAAAGAACACACGCGGCACCTCTTCAACTCGAACGCCTCTAATCATAATACCTTACGCTCCTGCAACACTCTGCTCTCTTCCGTTATCATCGATCTAAGGTAGAAGCACGAATGAATCGTCCCTCACGGAAAAAGGTTGACGGTGACGGAGGATTAAGCTGATGATAATCAGTTTCTTTAAGTTCAAGGAGCAAAGCTTTGCATATATGCATGCAGCTCGAGGTGGCTGCCACGGCAATCATGGCAGTCATGGCCGTCACTGTGCGCCACTGTGCGCCACTCTGCGCGCCTACAGCTATGTATGCGTGACTACTTGGCTACCCTCTCTGCCTTTTTGCCAACCATATCGTCGACAACCAGATGCCGAACGACATCGACTGATCGAACCAACTTCACGTTTCAAGAACGTCAGCTCAAGAAAGACACCGTTCACATCTACGATCTAAGGACATCTACATTTACGCTTAGGGCAGAACGGCCAAAGAAATGGCGCCACCGAATGCTTCAAGTGCGACAGTCAACATCCGAGGATATCGAGGACATGATACCGGGGAAAAGAGGTGAACAGACGAGAGTTCACTGAATAGGATGTTACATTGACTCGGATCTTTCTTCGTTCATGAGTCTTTAGGGATACCGGGAAGGAAACGTCTACCACCACTGTGGGTCGTGGTAGGCTCAGGAAGCGGAAACGATGGGTGCCATCGGCGACCTTCCGCGAGGAGGAAGAGATACCGATCTTCATTGACTCGGCAGCCGTTTACGACGAATACGAGGAAGATGATACGATATTTGAATGGGCACGGACGAGACGCGAAAAGAATTCCTTCACCCCCTCCACCCTAGTAGGCCATTTTCGACTCTCCTCATTCTAGATCTCTCTTACCTTTATCATACGAAATGACACTGTGAATGGAGCGGAGCTATTATATTTCCTCAAGTCCATTTCTCCTTTATCTCAATTCATTCAGACAGTACTTAGTAGAAAAGCAGCGTTACTAATTATCGATGTCGGAACTTATTATTCATTCGCTGCTCATTCGATTTCGAAGGTCGTGACAACATTGTCGACGGCCAGGCGTAAGAGAAGAGGACATAGGTCCCGTGGTACCAACAAGACCCGTAAGAAAGGGAGAACGATGAGTGAGAAAAGGCGAAAGGCAACGGAGAAGGAGCCGGTGTCATCGCTAGTCCTCGAAACGGAACGCATAAGGTAAAGGAAAAGACGGCTTACAATCTATACTTTATCGGCTAAGTATACGTTATCACGATGACAGGGAACAGCTTATAAAGGACATACAGGAAGAGATACGGTTGGAAAAGTATAACGCGGAGGAACAAGTGATGGCTGAAGAATTGGAGGCGTCGAAGCGGCGCGTTCAGCTGGAGAAGACGTCATTCGCTCTGAATGAACACCGTGAAGCGTTTTCCAGATACATGACTGAAGTTGAGCAGGAGGAGAGCGTAAGTGTCGAATATCGAAAGCGTATGCGAGAAAGAATATTCGCTGAAAGCGGATGTGACTCGTTGTCAGTTTGCGGCATTCGTGCCGTTCGTTGTAACTGGGTTAAAAGGAAGGTTAATTGATTTCAGTGGCAAAGGTACATGACCTGCGACGGTTTACCGGACCCTGACACGCTCTCCGACATGAATACATTCATGTACGTTCGGACAATGGAGGATGGAGAAGCCAGCATGTTTACAGTGCAGAAACAGTGCGAGATCGTGACATTTGTATGTTCCCTGAATTTTTCACTCGACGCTCCCAAGAGCTCGGACAACGGTATGCGTCATCGCAAACTGACCGAACGATCTTCTTTCCCTCTCAATAGCTCTTGGCCAGACTCAACGAGATTATACAATTGGCCGCGACAAGAGGCGCACGTTATATCGAAGAGTGCAAAGAGGTCAGTTAGGACTTTGATCCTCTACGCCCTTTATTTAGACGCTACGCAGTATATTCGGTCTCGCAGGTTAGAAGGGAATTTCGTCGGAAGCTCTTGGAATGGATAGATACCGCATGCTACAACCTTTTGCGTCAAATCGAGAGGAATATGGTTGCAGAGGATATGCGAACTGCACGATACGTTCACCTTTCGAATCAGATGTTATGCTGCATTTGGGCTCTAATAAGATTGCCTATTGGCTTGAAGCAAGTCGCGGAGAAGGATCGGTGAGTAAATTGTGATAGAGGTGCGGGCAGATCGAACGAGCTTTTTTCCCTTTGTCCCGCAATTTCACAGAAAGCCAGTCGAGGTTGAGTTCAAGGAGATCGACTTGACCGTCAAGATGCCCGCAGACGTTGACTGTTACTGTATGGCTATTCGCTGTATGTCGATCAAATATGATCATTACTCCGACGAAGGAATATCTCATAAGATGCCGAACCTTCCGGCGGAATTTGAGGGTTCGACGAAGAATGTAGGTATGAGAAGATACCTTTGCGTCTTTTTGGCGAGAAGCTAGTTATAAGCCGAGAATCCCCTTGCAGATCTCTTGACTTATTGCGAGCGTGAACGGACGATGAGAGAAAAGATTCGGGAGGAACAGGCGGACGGTCGTCGATTGAGGTCACAGGAGAAGAGAGCGATACTCGAGAGAATGGGACGTTCGGTACCAGGCTCATCCTCATTGCCGGCACCGTCATCGTCCTCGGTGCCTGGATCCAGTCTAGCGAAAGCCGAGAAGAGGACCGCTGCAGGCCGACACGGGCGAAAAGCTGCTGGCTCGCATCACGGCAGAGCGAAGAAAGCGGACGCCCCTACGGAAATGGAGCCTCTTCCCTATTTACCGACTCCCGATGAAATTATTTTCCAGCGCGAAGGTAACCCAAATCGTCGATAGTTTAGCGAACTTTTACTCTCTACTCTCTCTCTCTCTCCTCCAGAGGAGATACGCAAAGAGATACGGAGATGCTTGTTCACGCGCTGCGAGAAGACCGAGGTCAATTTACGAAAGTACAGTGTCTTAGGTGGCGTCATTCACATTGACCTCCTCTATCAACCACCTCAACCGAAAGACATGAGGAGAGAAATCTTATTGACGACGCGTAAGTTTCCCATAGCTAGCTACATTAGGTACGGCTACCTAGCTACGACACTCTCGTTACAGTTCAAATACCGAAGGAGTTGAAGCGCGTACCATTTTCGAGACCTTACAAAGCACCGCCGCCAGCACCTGATGCCGAAAGAACTCCGGAAGTCATAGAGGCAGAAATGAAAGCCTTAGAGAGTGCCATGGAAGCGCTTGTTCTCGTAACGCTCAAGTAATCATTAAGTGCGTCGGCTTTCATTTCTGCACAGACGTCAATTATCCCTATATTTCAGGCTCCCTGATACAGTTTTGTGGTTTGAGCCGCCTCTCGTCGCACATTGGATACCGGAAAAGTCTATATGGTCAACGCAAGATGTTCACGATATAAAGTATAACGAGGAGAAACAAACTATTACCTTCAGAACGGGTAGACTCGGAATTCATGGCTTAGCAGCGTACCGCTTTATCAACCTTCCCTTTCAAAGTTGGGAGCTCAAGCCGGAAATGGGAAGGAGCGGTAAAGGCGGCGTCACACTCTCTATAACAGCTGCCACTGTACAGGCGGACTTTATAGTGCGGGTAATCAATTGTAAAGAGATAGAGAATACCTTAGTGATATGACATCCAAGCATAGTTGTATCTTAAGAAAGTTTCCTTCTCTTTAGGAAGATTCCGTTTGTCTAAATTCCTTCGTTGGTTGCCCGCCGGGATCACTTAAGGAGATTCTGGGAGAATATACGAAACTTCACGTTCTCATCGAGGTAATGGCTCTCTCAGTCATCTAAGGGAATCTGCACGAATCGTATATTCTATTTCTCGCTACGTTCTACCAAAGTTTCAATAATATGTAGCCTGCGGTTCAAATCTCTGCGTGCAGAGGATGCGGAACGGTGGATGTGACATGTTCCCAGAAGCTGATGCTCACTCTTACGTGAAGGGATTGCCTGGCAAGCATCCGGTTCTTGAGAAACATTTGCAAGAATGCATGGGACTGTTGTGCACCGCTTATACTTTCTCTTGGTCCAGATGGAATGCTACGCGTTCGCCGAGAGAAATTGTATTGCAATTTAAGGAATTGCATGGCTGCGTCGCAAAAGAGGTAAATTCGGCCGAATGCGCTGTTTTACTCGCCATACCCATTACCCAGCCTGTCTCTCATTCTGCTTTCTATTGTTTGCCCTTGGCCAGAGAACAACGATGACACTTTTAGTCACACCCACCAAGACCATGGCTGTCCAATGTACCGAGGTTAGCGGTGAATTTATAAGTTCTCCTGTCGACGAGAGCAACGCCAAGGTTCGATACATATGATGTATATGTGCGTGCGTGAACGCGATCATTTTTCTGACTATATAAAAGTAGTATTAAATAATCTTTAATGTTACAGTTTTACGCTGATCTATATCACCTGGCTCTAAATAACGCCGGCATAAAGAGTCGACTTTTAATGCAGAAAGTATCCTTCAAGCTTACCAGAACTGTAACCTCCTTACTACAGTCTACAAATGTGATAAGCATGTCATCCTGATAACAGAGTGTGAACGATGGCAATATCTTTATTCCATTCCCCGATTCCCCTCTGGTATACTGGATGCGACAGCGATATTTTGCACCAGAAATGCAATTTAAATCTACCTCCGCTATTCTTTTCTTAATCCTTTTTTATTGAACATCCATAGTTTACATTCTTTAAATTTTAACTTTTCTTTTTTTTTTTTTTTTGGTTCACACAATAAACTTGTTACGTACGTGTATAATACGAAGCTAAAAAATATACAGTGATGCGAGTTTCAAACTGGATACGTGTGTAAAATTTTCAACGACGTACAATCGTACTCTCTCTTTTTCTCTCTCTCTCTCTCTCTCTCTCTCTCAATGGCGCGCGCACGCGCATTCTCTCGCTCGCACTCTCTGTTTCTCTCCCTCTTTCTTTACAAAGTCCATTCACACTCTCTCTCTCTCTCTCTCTCTCTCTCTCTCGTTCGTCTTCTATGTCTAACTATCTCTCACTCACACTCGTATTCTCTCCTTCCCCTTGTCATCGATTTTACGTTAAGTTTACCGCATTATTTGCAACTGAACAAGAAAACAGCGCTTGTCACGGTTATCGTTGACATTCAGCTGTGATATCACTTATCGTGCATCGAACAATGCTGCGCTAATCGTTCATCATCTTTCCTTATACAAGTTGTTGATCACATTTTTTACAAATTTGTGATTACTATGGCGTCTACATAATTCGGTATCTCGCGTTGTACGTCATTGCGTTGGCGCTTTGTTTCTTTGTTTCCATAAATTCGGTGGTGCAACACACCTCTTTGTACAATTTTGTATGAGAGGGAAAGGTGGGGGAGATGAGACATACTTTCAAGACTGGCTTCGAGAAATACAAACGAACAATAATCGGATCAATATTGTTCCGTAGCATTGCGAAACCGCGCGTATCAGAACGTTTAACGTTCGATCAGAATTGCATCTCGATCCTCCTCCTACCCCCCTCCTGCCCCGCTCACACCTCTCACACTTTTGACAGTTCGTATTAGCATATTTTAACAGTCCGTTTCATCTCGCTGCCCCCTGCGCCCACTGTTCACGCCACTTTTCACTAGTCTCCAATAATCTTTCTACTTTGCCCTTCTGCTCGAAAGCGTCGATGACGGGAGGTGCTACGAGTCGATCGTTGAAGAAGAATCCATAGTTCGATGTCTACTCCTGTTGGCACAGATTTCGCAATATCTATCGATCCGAATCTCTCCCGATCCGCGACAACAGCGCGAGAGTCTCGCACCGTTATTATTTGGCCCTTGTCATGGATTCTTATATTTTTCCTATCTCCAGCGAATTGACCGTTACCGAAAGGGGCCAACTTTTCGCCCGTAAGGCGGCATTCAATAATAAAAGAGAGTCGCGGGCACCCCTCGTGTCGACAGCCATTCTATCGGAAAAAAAGAGAGGTCAGGTGAGCGAGAAGGACCGGCGCCAGGGGTCCGGAAAATACGTTAACTCTTTCAACGGTTTCGGGATAATCGCAACCCTTTCTTAAGGAGAATAGGAAATTGGGGCTCATGTAACAACGTTCACGGCCATCCGTATCTACGGGGCCGCTTCTCATCTATCGAAAACTATCGTCTATCTTGTATCAGTAGTATCATCTAACAATATATTGCTAGACAACGCCAGACTACAAACTTGTATTTAACGCTGTTGAGTTATCTTTTTTCGATTTGTGTATCGGTCTCTGTTTGTTTACTTGTTTTTTTTTTTGTATGTGTGCGTGCTGTTGTGTGTGCGTGTCTGTTGTGTGTGCGTGCGTGTGGCTGGGTGAAACTTTTTTTTCCCTTTTTTCATCGTTTCTTCATTAACTCTCTACACAACAATGGAACTAATAACTGGCACTGGGTGTAACGCAACGTTGCGCTCTGAACGAATTGCCATACGCAAACGTTTATCAATAATCAGTTTGGTGCAGACGCGATTGCACTCAACGCGCTTACCGGAATATGTAGTAGGCGTAGACGCCCCTCTTTACTCAGTTGTTGAGAGTCCACTTGTATCCGACATAGATACCAACATACATTCAATGTATGCAGATAGAAGTGCGAGCGACGCTCGAATGGCAACGTTACTGCAATGGCGATACGTTTCACCGTTCCGCAAAAGTGTTTCGTCTACGACCGTACAAAGAACGTTATTCTTCATTTACTAAGAACGTCACTCCACCGTCAACAACATTCGCTGCAAATAATAAAAAGAAATTAAGCGCGCCAAGCGAAACGGTGAAACGTTCTACCATTAAGTTATTTCGCTTGACAGTATATCGAACATTCCGTTGGCCGAACGATTCATAGAATTTTATCTCCGTAACGGTAGAACATTCTTTTCCAGTGCACTGGACACTCTTTTCCTTTTAAACTGCTTACAGTTGAGGTAATTCATAATATAAGGCCCACTTCACTTTCTATATTGAACCTAACGCAGCTGATCAATCGATGATTAAGCTGAGTGGAGTTTTCTGACTTTCTTTTCATTCAGCCCTCCTCCTCCTCCTCCTCCTTCTTCTCCCTTCCGCCATCAACCTTTCTCTATCTTAAATTTAACAGGTCCTTTAGAATGACGCAGTGTAATTAAGGTAAACATCGAACATATTTCACCGTCGCCTTCGCTGATTACCGTCGTCTCTTCGTACTGTATATTGTATATGTTTACAAGGATTTTCCGATCTTTCGCATATACTTGCATAATCAACTTCCCCTCTGGATATAGACACAGAGTATTCTGCGCATCTTAAAAAGTTAACATATTTAACGGAACTGTGATACGGAATACTCTGTGCGCTGCGGACTGTTGTGCCCAACGGTAGCGTATTAGCGCAATATTTAACCAATTCTTCAAGAGACGTGGAAATAACGATATAACGAGAGTACCATGCTAATTCGACGCGTCAGGTTCGCCTGGAGTCTCATTAGATATTCATTCACTGACAGTCACTGACTTCACTGGTTAGCAGTCGTTCGCTTCTTCTTGCCGCCTTGTCAATCATCTCTGTACTTTGTCGGGCGATACGACCAACAGGCGTTAAGATTTTTCAATTAACACGAGACAATTTACCGGATATAGATGAAATCATTTCTTAGATATTTCCACTTATTACGCGACACCGAATTGTATCTCGCCTATAATCGCCATAGATGGAAGTAAGTCTAGTAATTTTCACAGCGTGAAAAGTAAATTAATGGAACGCCATCCAGAACGCTCTTGGCGCGCGACACATAAAGCATCATCGTTTTCAGTTGCAGATCAGATTCCATCGTAAGCGTAACTACTCTCTCGTCGATCGAAATCGATGTAACTTGAACATAAAGTTTTTTTTATACCGGTCACGGTAACCGATGAAACGTCTGTTAGCTTACTTGTCGTGTAAATCTTATATACAGTGTGTACAGGCTATGACATACAAACGTTATTCTACTCATTTATTCAGCTTCTACTGCATCAATGCCGCTCCGAATAATCTCTGTTGTATCGTGATCCGATCAACGCGATTTAATAAATCGTTTTACCCTCTTTGTGCTGGCAATATGTATATATGATCGTGTTATTCGAGCGATATATGCTTCATTGCGAGCTGCGTCGCTTTCTGTATGGGCTGCATACATACATACACATATATGTATTATATCGACACGCAGCGATAGCAGCGAACACACGCGCACACATACACGCTAAATCACGCTGCGCACGCATATTGCAATCATCAACAAACGTCTGTCACTTATTTCACATACTTTGGCGCGTAGTCCAAAATTATATAATTTTCGCGAGGGCAATCTTGTAAGACTAAATTTGACGTCTTATCAGATGATGTCACAATGATGTTCGAAGTCGCTCACGAAGAACAATCGTATTGGGTTCGACGAAGCGAGATGTGATTATTATCAAGGGGAGGGTAGTCCAAACACGGAAAAGTATATCCTATCTCCCTATGAATGCAAGAGTAGTGACGAATTTACCTATTCATACCTATCCTTATTTCTACGTGAGTATGCATACGGGTCCAGATAAAAAGTGTTATAACCGTACGTGAGTTTTTACGATACTTTGACACACACGCGACACGTTTTCTGTCGTTCGTCGCGACAATCACCGATTCAATTACGTGAATGACGATAATGATGATGACGTTTCCTAACGTGTACCATGAGAGATGATATAGAATAACTGTCGACATTGGAGAGACAGAGATGAAGGGATATTTGTACTGTCTCCATCTTCGCAGCGTCTGGCGAATTATTTGTAACAATTACGACGTCTTCGAGATAGCAGAGTTTGCCTCAAGAATGCGCGTCGTGAACATTATCAACCTCATTCGATCACGGTCATCCTATGTATTCTCCTCTATACAGGCGTATCTACGTACGTCTATATTTTGTGCGAAAACCCTTAGGCAATTATCATTAACGATCGGAGGCAACCGGGCAGCACGCACTAGCGCAATAATATAATAATACTATTGTTTACCCTTTGTTACGCGTTTTGAGGTACACCGGCCTCAGTCTACTGACTCAAAAATTCTCTCGAAAATTCGCTGAAGTGACGCGTCGATATAAAATTTCCTTCAAAAATATCTCTCCTCTATCGCGCGCTATGGATATATGCACATTTTACCGTATTTTGGCTATCATTAACTAATGACTTTGACCGATAATACCCGAGCTACCGTCTCATCGCGTTCTCGCCCACACAAATATTTTTAGCCTCAATATCTTTGAAACAATATTGTTCAGAAAGATGTAACAGGTATTGAAGAAGTGAAAGCTATTAAATTGACCGAACGATCGAAACCTTTCGCGCTGCTTAGATGGTTATGATATATCGAATGTAGTCGTTGTACGGTATTTCATATTAGTCTTGCGCACAAAATGTAAACGAAGCCGATGAAATAGAAATTGTTCCTGAACCTCGACGATCATCTTAGATGGATCGAAGTATCGTATTGAGTTGCAGTGACAGAAAGTGGATGATGTGAATCTTTCGAAATTGTTGTGTGTTCTAATTGTCGAGTCATGACGTAGATGAAATAATTGTTGATGTCAAGTTCTCCTCTAGTGACAAAAGAAAGGTGAAAGAAAAATGCGAAATAGAAAAGTATTGTACGTGGTTCCGGCCAGTCATCCAGCAGCATTCTCTAAAACACCGACAGAATTAATAAACGAGTTTGTGAGTTTCTCATATGTGCGTCAGTACGTCCGTGCATGCCTTAGAGTGTGAAAGATACGCGAGGGCATGCGTGAGTGCATGTGTGCGTGCGTTCGTGCGAGCGTGATTGCACAGGGTGGTTGCACAGGGTGCTTGCACAAGGTTGCTTGTACAAGGTTGGTTGCCTAGCTGCGTCAGCGGTCGCCTGAATATTCTGCCCATCTCATACGAGCCTCAGGCTGCATTAACGTTCTTCTTTTACCCGGGTACTTTTATTTCATCAATTTCGCCTGTTTCGCCTGTTTCGCCTGTTTCGCCTACTTCGCCTATTTCGCCTACTTGGCCTTCTAGACACTATTACAATACTCAGTGGATGAACATTTGTCTGTTAAGGAAAGTTACAACGAATCTCTTCCTGTCCGAATTGGAAAACATGGTGAAAATACCAAAATTTCTTATTTCTTTAGAATATCTTCTTTAGAAGTTAATTGATAGATAATGCGGTTATATGAATTCAGGTGGATTGGTTAAATTTACACACATGATGGCATTTCATGTCGTTATCGCTGCCATCGCCATTGTCATTGTTATTGTCGTACCCTTGAATGAAAGAACGAAGAAGACGCTTATGACTTGCAACAAGAATGGAAGAGGAAAGATCACTAACTGTTTCGAACAAGTATTTTCTTTCGTTGCTATTCACTTTCACAGCATTCAGAACCAATTATCTTCCTCTCTGTACCTTTATTCCAGCACCGTGTTTCAGAAGTTACGCAGATATTTACGACGATACCTAAGCTCTTGGTAAGGTATCCCCCTTAAATCGGATCGTCATAAGATAATTGCCGAAGAGAAGATTTTTCTCTCACTCTCTCTCCCTCTTTCCGTTTCCCTCTCTTCCTCCCTCGACCTCATCCCTTTTCGTTTCTTCCTTCCCAAGCATTTACGTCGCAACAGGACGATTATGGGAAATTTACTCCGGTTTCAGGCGATGCCACTGTACAATCGTTTGCCTCGGCTTTGTTATCATGTCTTGCCAATGCTTCGTTTCGCTTGCCCCACTACCGTTCTTTCCTGAACACACATATGAAGGAGACATTGTCAAAGGATAGTCTTTCGTAGCGCATTACAATTTCTTTACCTGCTAGCTGAATACGACCGATTAATTCGTTTCGCCCGATGTTGTCGAAATCCATCACCATCACGTCGAGCGAACATTCCCGGATTTTTTCCCACGGCACATTGAAGGAGAATGCTTCGTTGAAGACAGGATTCAGTGTACATTTGAAGATGGGCGTCTTTCGCTTCTCTATCCTCTTGTCACCGAATTGCAACCATACCTTCACGTACGGATCTGTATGAAATGAAAATGATTAGAAAATTCTCTCCTGCGAGGATAAGGCGCCCATAGCTCGCTACCTCTTACCGGATTTCCCATTAATATCTTTCGCCTTCAGATTTCGCGCCTTTAGTAACGTCAATGTCAATACGGAATTGCTCGGATGATAGCAGAGTGAGCAGAGTAACTCCCCGCACTTATCCTTTGCCGGTGGTTTCAGGGCTTTCCAGAACGAAGGCTTTTCCGAGAGATCAACCTAAAAGGAATTGCGTCTCCTTTCGATCAACTTGTCTCGGCATCGGAGCACTAAGCCATTTTCAACACTGACCAAACAACCACCTAACGTCGTAACGTCCTATTGATAACAACAAGTCGACGACTCCTCACTATATCTGTTATTAATCTTTGTCCTCATTTTTCCCTAATTTTGCCCTAATTTTGCCCTAATTTTGCCCTAATTTTGCCCTAATTTTGCCCATACCAGAAAAGAAAGAGTCCAAAGTGCCCTTAAACCGATTGGGGAAATAATGATCTCTTTCATATTTTTGGCTCTGCTCCAACTCTTCTCAGTTTTTCCGTGTCATTTCATGGAATATTTAACGTCACTGAGTACATTAAACGGTCGTAAGAATGCGGAAAGCTAAATAAATGGAAGAAATTGATGTTGCAGTGTAGACTATTGTTCTAAACAATTCTCAACATCTTAGAAAATCATCTCAACAGTGTCTCTCTTTCGTCTCGCTAAGGTGCCGCTCCTCTAGATCACCGCACCTAACAATTTTGTTTTTGATTTCGAATCCTCTGAGATTCATGTTTTAAATGAATGTTTACGGCAACAAGCGTCATACGGCACGGGGCCGAGAAAATATCCATTTTTCACTCTTTTTTCACTATTTTCTCACCTTTTCTTGACCGCATCGACGAAACTAGTGCACTCGCAAGGCTCGGGTTACGATTTCTTTCAACTATTTTCACTCCTCTATCATATTACAGTGGAATAATTGTGACGGAAACTGTCACGTTTGGAGCAACAGGTATGGAACAGTTAGAGAGGGGGAGGGAGCCAGGGAGAGAAAGAAAGAGAGAGAGAGAGACGCGGCAGAGAGCGTGTGTGTATGTAATTAATTTACCGAGTAAAGTTTTAATCCATTTCTGTACGCCATTGTCTAGGTGTAAGCTTCAAGACACGTTGTCCCTTTTACCGATTGCGTGGCACTCAAAACTATACATTAATTAAAAACGCCATCACGCACATCGCAAGCCCTTCACTCTCTCTCTCTCTCTCTTTTCCACTTTCCCCTGTATTCCATACCTGTTGTTACATTTTAATTAAGAGAATTCCATTGGATCATTTCTCCGGCTACTTCTGTTTGAAATTTAAAAACCGTATCAATTTGATCTGAGCGTATTGTTCTTGGACACATTGCTTTAATCAGATAATATTTTAAAGCTAATTCACAAGAAGGCAAAGTAAGGAAAAACGTATGCGATTCTAAAAACATACTATCGTAATAGGACTTATGTAGGGAATAGCCTGCGCAAAAGGCATGGCGTATAGTTCGAACGTGTTTACCTGACACAGTGGCAGAAACATTTCGCCAATGGAGTCATCTCTTGAGAATCGATCGTAGTCAAAGACGTGCAGATGAAGAACTCTGCTTTGCAGCTTCTGAATTGGAAAACCTGTGAGTGAAAGCAGGTGATACACATACGATCCTATAACGGCCCATGTCTGTCATCCTTCCGGTTACTTACCTTCGAAGTAAAATGTCTCGTTCCATCGTGGGTTGAGGGTACGTCTTTTGATCTTTGTTTCAAGACGATGTTTTTTATCCGGTAGCAGCGTCACTCGGACATATGGATCAGACGTTCCTGACAAATCTTTCGCTGGCAGATCTTTACCCTATTATTATCATGTTTCGCATTATTTTTATTTTCATTCATTCGCATTATCTCGAATACTGATACATGGAGCAGGAAGAAGCGGGGTGGGTGGATCCTTCAATTGCAACATAAAACGTGCATTTAATTTAATTCATACCGAATTCTTAATCTCAATCCGAATCTTAATCCTGTGACAGCGTCATCCTTCCGAAGGATACGACACGTGACCTACAGACAAGAATTTAGTACCGCCCACATAGCTCTACTTTCGGATATTTGTCTACTGCTTCGAAATTTAAGAGCTTGTTTACGACACAGCCTTCCTATACCACTCCTTTTGTCCTTCCTTTCTTCCTATTTGGGGTATATCTTCCTTTAACTTACCGATAACAATGTTTTCCCGAAAACAACAGCACATATTCCGCTCAACGAAATAAGCGGAGCTCATTTACAGTCTGAAATTGACTTGAACAATGGATATTGCCTATTTTTCGGCTCGGTCGTGCCCTGCTTTCTTAATGACAGGAGGAGATTTTCTGGCGTGGGAAATTAGGGGGATGAGAAAAGTATCTTTGTGGGATGAAAGGAGGCGTGAGAAGTATAAGTGACAAACCTGTATGATACGTAGAATAAGCGTAGTATTCTGGAAGTCATATTCAAGACTAAAGTGAATCTGGCCTACATTTTCGCTTGGCTCTGAATTGTCGATGTACATGTCCACCAGGGAAATTGATCTGCTTTGCAGAAACGCTTTCTGAAAGAAATATTAAAGGCGGTGGGCTGGCGCCGCAGATTCGGTATAAGCAGTGTGCAAGTGCACGGAAAAGAAGTGACAAGTACCGAGGGATGCTCTCCTTTCACGTTTTGGAGCTGCTTGTTTTGTGGTCCAGAGGTAGGAGTTCGCGGCTCCCCGCTGACCCCGCTAACGTTTCCACCACTAGCATTTCCCGTTCCGGACGTTCCTCCGCCGCTGCCGCTGCCGCTGCCAGTCCCACTTCCACCCACGGTACCGCTACCGACGAGACCGCTGCCACTACCGCTGCCGCCGCCGCCGCTGCCAACACCACCTCCACCAGCGCCTCCGCCGCCGCCACCACCGCCTCCACCACCACCGCCTCCTCCACCACCACCACCACCACCGCCGCCGCCGCCGCCGCCGCCACCGATACCCCCACTTCCACCGACACCGCTACTCCCGCTAGCAGCTGATTTACCTGCAGGACTACCGGTCGTTCTGAAAATATAACTTTACCTTCATCCCTCCATTTACACCCTCATTACGAAATTTTAATCTTCTTTATTTTGGCATACAGTTTAATGAAAGAGAGAGATATGGAGTGATCACGGAAATTTTCACTTCAATTCCAATCTCCTTATTTTTCTAAACCAGTTAGAAAGACTATTTGCACCAATTCTCTCGTGCACGATATAAATATCGATCAAGCATTGCCGTGCAAAATGCAAATCTATTTTGTACGCTTTCTACGGACGAATAATATAATTCTATATACCATCTAAGTGTCGAGCCAGTAAATGTTGACCGCGCGACATTTAAAAATGTACGCACCTACCGATCTTGGTAAGAGAACATGCAAAAGCGTAATATGCTCGAGTATACTATGTGCTCTTTCAAAGCTGATGACTACGAGTAGGGATACTTTGTCGGATCCGACAAAACGTCCACTTTCTTCATATGCTCGCATTTCTTTTTCACCCAAATTATCAAGGCTTTCACCTCATCGTCTATTCCTTCGAAAAAACACCCACGGATTCCAAACCTCTTATGAAGTATAGGTTCGATACTGGCAGAAGACGTGAAGAATTTTGCAGCACTTTTCCTTCCTTCTCCTTACTTCTTCACCAAGTGACAATTTAACAATTAATCCTTCTTTCTGTATTAGGTACGTATAATCATGCCAAGACCGCACCAACTAACAATCCGATAGGAAGACTCATATTTTTTACATTTTCAACCCTTATTTCTATCAGCAATTTATTGACGAACACCCTTGTTGCTGTTGCAAATTTTTAATTTTTCCTGTTTAGACCTCCAACTTTGAGTTAATGACACCCATGTCTTCGAAGATCTCTCAACTTACGGATTGAAGATGAATTAAACAAATGGTAACCATAGTTTTCACTCATATCACTCAAGTAGTCATTCAACAAGAAGTCACAGGATCTTTGCATTTGCAAAGAAAGATTTGCGACGTAGGAACGTAAGATAGTCAGTGAAAGATTTGCCACAATTATTATCTTGTTGACTAGAACGACAGCAGTAGGAATAATTCCGTCATGTGATTATCCGATACTTGATTCTTCTGTTCTCAACAAAAATCAACACTATTTTCAAATGAATGGCAAGGTGTGAGTGAATGGCAATGAATGCCTGCTAAATCGTCGGATAGACGGCACAACGCAGATACATCTAGATCAGAATCGCTGTGATATTATCTCATTTCACATGTAAATTATGATATATTGATATAAATAACTATTGCCATCGAGGCTCGCAATTCTTTTTTCCTGAACAATGCAATCGAATCTATGAGAAGAACGAAAGGTTGACTATGAATATAGAAGGAAGGAATGCATCAATTATCGACGGGCATTGAACAACAAAAGGAGAAAAGGTACTGTAGTCGAGTGTGACACGCCTAGCTAACCTGTTCGACAAAATGTGACACTAACAAAATAATATAAAGGTATAATAAAGGCCTGACTTCATTATAACGCGAATATAACGTATCAATGTTATAATGTCATTAAGTAATAATGCTGCTAATAGTACTGTCCGGTAGCACTGACGGTATGCATATTAGTAGCAGTAGTAGTAGTAGTAGTAGTAGTAGTAGTAGTAGTAGTAGTAGTAGTAGTAGTAGTAGTAGTAGGAGTAGTAGTAGGAGTAGTAGTAGTAGCAGTAGTAGTAGGAGTAGTAGTAGTAGTAGTAGTAGTAGTAGTAGTAACAGTAGTAGTAATAGTGTAGTGGCAGTGGTGGTAGCAGTAGCAGTAGTAGTAGCAGTAGTAATAGTAATAGTATCGATAGAAGAAGTATGAAAAGAAGGCAAAGACGGAGTAGGTGTTATATCCAATGTCGCAGCTGGTCGAGTGATGTCGTCATACTTACTCTAATTGTGCTCTGCTTTCCAAACATTACGGTGCAAACGAAGCATGAAACAGAAAAATGGCAATGATTAATTAGATAAGCGACGAATGGCCATCAATCGATAATAAGCTTTCATTCAATGAGTATTGTATTGCACTCCAGCGAACAGGCATGTGGAAGACGTGTCACTTCAACTCGACCCTCATCGTTTGGCTGACGTTAGGTTTCATTGACCAATTGAAAAATCTCAACAAAAGAAAGGAATACGAAATTGTCAATAAGAACATTAACAGTAACAACAACAGCAGTAACAACGACATCAACCACAACAACAAGAACAAGAACAAAAACGAAATAGTGGAACATCTTCGGCTCTTCAGTCTCTCAGTCTCAGCAGCAGCATCAGCAAAATATGGTTACTGGTTATAACCTGAAATTTATGAAAAATGAAGAAGAGCACGAATCTAATCGGTTTCAATAGACGCCTATAATTATGGATGTTTATTGGGGCTAGAACGAAACTATACCGTTTAATTGGCACGAAATCTGCAAGCAAACGGCACTATCTTGATCGAACGCATACTATTATACGATATGTATAAATCGTTTCTTCCTGACGCATTCGACCAACACAACAATATAGCTCCCAGCACTTTCGTCGTTCATTCACGACTCTTACGATTTTTTAATTTCTCTACAGAGTCAAGTAAGAATAATGTCACTTGATCGCACACTTAGAAATGCTACCTAACTTGCCCTGCTTTCCTTTGTATTAGCATCACATATCGTTGAATGTCAATCGATATTCAATAATGACATTTCAGTTGAAGCGTGCTTATAATAGATTATATTCGTCGTATAGAGTGACGAGACGTAGCAACAACGACGACGAGCAAGACGACGACGACGACAAAGACGACGACGATATCAGCCTCGATAACAACAACCACGTCAATGAGAATTACGATGACGACGACAGCAAACGAGTACAATGATCTTGGCGTACGGTATATTTGGACGGAACCGCCTCTGACTCACAAAAGACTTCGCCTAGGAGGGTCGAGAATTATACAATTTCATTTCAAATTGTTCCAAAACTCTCATTCACATGCAGTTGGTTATACAATTAAATGTTGTTTAACCACCCTACCCACCCTCCGCTTCTGATTATAAAGGACAGTCACTAAATAACATCGGAATAGTATGATAAAACAATAAGACTGCAATGGGAAGATATTCCACGCGACAAATTCTTCTATCGGATAGCCTGTAGATAATAAGACATTTTTTACATTAGCCGACAAGTGTCGGTAATCTCTCTTCTTACCTAGTTGTATAATATTCGAAGAATGCAACGAGAATCTCCAAGGACCTTGACACCGCTGCCCACATGTCTCTAACTCGTTCAATCACAAGTTTCACCGGATAACGAAGAATCTCTTAGAAAAATGAGTATGTCCACACTTCGAACACGTCTTTGATACTGCTTCCTTAGCTTCTTAGTTTACATTAGCCTTTTTCCATCAATGCTTTTTGGATGAGCGCAGTTGCATCTTCAGCATTTGCAAGAGACCAATGTAGTTATAATGCCGGTATCGGCAAAAATTGCATTCACCGCGATGTATTCCCATTTGTGGCTATAGATCGCTATTCCATCTTTCCTTTCACGTTACGTCGTTCCCTGGACACGTTGCGTCTGCATAGCTAGGTACACACATAACTGTATGTGTGAGTGCGTCTGTTTGTGCGTGTAAATATTTTTTCTTTACTCTTGTAGGTGTTATGCAACCACCTTGATTAGCTTCTGTATCAATCGACGAGTCAATGAACCGCGTGTGAATAATGTGACAAACGGTTTCCACCAACGTTGCGACACCACGTGTCGGTATCGCTAAAATCACAACGGCCGGGTGTACGCAATTGAAAGAATCAATAAGCAGGGAGGGAGAAGCTACCCATGGCATACATTTCGTAACTCTAGTGGTATCTCTCCTAACTCAAGCACCGTTCCACTCTACTCTTTCTCTATAATATAATATAGAGAAATATACTCTTTCTAAGAGAAGGGATGCGACGTTTATCGTTTCAGTTCCTATTATCGAGAAGGTAAAATCATGCTGACACTGCGAGGCGATATTAGAATTCCGTTGACGCGATTAAAGATTGGCGCCCTTCAGCGAAGTCTAGGTACGCATGCATGCGTCTGGGCAAAGGCACTTTAGATAGAAAGTGCATATGACTTGGCTATTAGTCAAAGATTTCTACTCGGATGCGAATAGGCCGAGAACGAAGGGGGGTGAGAATGTGCAATAAGATGTGCAATAAGATGTACATGGGGGTGGAGGAAGAAGGAGGGAAAGAATCGCATTAGCGGATCGTTGTCATTAGGCGAGCGGAGAGAGAAAGGCGCGATCGTACGGTTCACATTGAATCTCGTCGCTAGTGGGAGTATGGGGTGGTAGATGTGAGGAGGAGAGGTGGGAAGATAGAGGTGGTTGCATCGATCCCAACCGTTTCTACCGGCGCCGCTGCCGCTGCCGCTACCGCTGCCGCTGCCACTACCGTTCCTACCGTTTGTACCGTGTGTTCCTCCAGTTACTTTCCTCTTCCTGCCGCCATTCTCACCGCGTATCAACATTGACACCCGGCACATCCGTTCAGAATTTTTGCTACCGCTACTACTGTATTTGACTGTAGCAAGAAATTCTTCTTTTTAGAAGCAACAAACTTTCACTAGAATTAGGCAGCAGAGAATTTAAGAATCCGCATCGACAGCTGACGGTTTTTGGAATAAGAGTCGCTAGATCGGACAGTTAAGTTGTCAAACAGACAAATTGGAAGATGTGTCACTTGGGATTCATGAAGCAAATCTATGCTCCTAGATAAATGTCATGTCATGATAATTGATCAGGTATAGTAGAGGTAAAGGCCTATCTGAATAGAGAGAGAGAGAGAGAGAGAGAGACGCATGTCATAATCGCCGATGGAAAGATCAAAATGGCTAAATGGAAGGAAAGAAAAGGCACTGAGATCATTTTCTCTACGCTTTTCGAGTGAAAGACAAGGCGAGCAACAGGTTCTCACTTCCGGGCTTAAGTATGCGCGCACGTTAAAAAGCCCAATAGCGATTACACTGATGCTGGTGCATGCAGCATACCTATTTCTATATCACATGCTTAGTATCATTAAGGAAATTCTGAAAGATAAATACGTGAAACGGTGAGGAAAGTTGGCTTCGTCAAAGCCCAAGTAATCTCGGATAAAGTGCATCTTTTTTCTTAGTCTTGAGTGTAAATCAATCGGCCAATCACTTTCTTCAGGATATTCTATTACGCTTGAGCAGCTGGTATTTCAGGGATATTAACTACATCAAGAAGAAAAGACACGTCGAGGCACGTAGTGTGACGTTGTTAAGAGCGCTGTCGTTGGGGCGTACACTTAAAGTTCATTGCACGCACCTTACAGTGTTTTATTGATCGGGCGTAAAAATAGCAAAAGAGCTCCGTTGCCGTACAAAAATCATTCAACCATAATCAAATGACCGATCAGTTACGCTATTCCCGGGAAGGCATGCGGGACGAAACATTCTGCGAACGTCACCGCACCATACCTACATACGATTCAAATTGATTAATCGTACATTATATCTTTAACGTCTTTCATCGGAAATCTGAGCAAAGATCTAACCGAATTAGCATCTAAACTTCCTATTAAAGGGAAAATGGAATATGGATTCGTCGATACGATGGATAACGGAATGGGTGTTGCCCTTGGTACTGAACTGATATATCGCCGGTAACCCACCACCTGTTACCACGCTCGGCCAGCAAAGCGTATTGGTCGCGGCAAACGGGCGTAAAAACAGATATTGCCTGCTTAAACCGAAACGTGTATGCGGGAAACATAGAGCCGATCGGACTGACTGTTGAGCACTAAAACGCCTCTATTGTATACTCGCATTCTATTCACTCTCGCAGAGAATATTCCCAAATTTCTATATCTCATTTGACATTGGAATGTAGAGTCGCAAAATCCTTAAGCGTACAGAGTATTATTGCTCAATAGTCGGCACTTCATTTGATATTGTCTTCTTCGATAGAGGAGGTATTCGCCGCATGGAAAATTCATCAATTGTCACCAGCGCGTGACCGAATATTTCTCGATAAATATCCGTTAATGTTATCGGACTGACGCGCGATTGACAAAGTCTAGCAACGTTCAGTAACGATTACCAGATATCTATGAGTTAGGAAGATATTCGGTTACGCACTTGTATCGAAAGTGTAAGGAAATTTGATAGTAGCGCAAACGCAGCTCACTACCCTATATCGCACAAAGAAAGAAGGAATAATAGAAAGTTCCGCTGCGCGCTAACCGATAGCCAACAAGAACACCGCTCTAAACACTATTCGCACCACTAGCACTATCAGTGACGATGATGCCGGTGATAATGTTGGGAGCGGGTATAGTGGTGATGATGATGATGATGATGATGACGACGATGAAGATAATAATAATAATGATAATGCTGATGATGGTGATGACGATTATCCCAGCTTCACCGCCGCGGCCGTCGCCGCTAACGCCACTAACGCCACTAACGCCGCCAGGACCGACAACCAAGACACAGAGAAAAGGGTAAGAGTACAGCACGATCCTACCGTCGCGGACTTGCATCACTGACTGAGGCAGTGAGAGCTTTCTCGCGCAGAGAAAGCACGCCCCGCCGAGTTGCTCTCACCCCTCTTGGCCGCCGCTCATCTACCTTCACCTATACGCGCTCACACACGTCCCTTCTTTCGCCGGGCTTTCGCTGGGCTTTCGCTGGGCTCTCGCTGGGCTCTCGCTGGGCCTTCGATACGTTGGCGCCACCTTTTCGCCGAAAAGCAACAGAATTTTCCCCAAATCGGTATAACTCTTATTCTCATCCTCATTCTCATCCTCATTATCATCGACCACAAAAAAACATCTCCAATCTCTAATTGAGAAATTAATTTCCGAATAAGCATCGTTTTCGCCGGACACCGTGAAACGATCAAAATAAACCATACGAAAATGGCAGTGGTAAAGCGTATGACGCCCATAAGAATTGGGCGAATCATTCTTCCTTCATGCTGAATGGACTAGTCAACAATTGTCGATTGGGAAGCGTAAAAGCATTTGAATATATTAAATACGTTCTACGGATATGACTATGACGTGCGACGTGTGCTCTCCTCCTCTGTCAAGGTCATCCATTATTCTGCAAGCAATCGATGCCTCGTCTAACTGTGCCGCCGCCGCCGCCGCCGCCGCCGCCGCCGCGTGCGCGGCCTGTCGTATCGTTGGGGGCCTACTTTGTCCGTTGGGACAAACGAGCAGCGGCGTCGGAGCGAACCGACCGAACTCAGCTACCGAGCAAAGATCGAACTCTCTACTACTTCCAGGCTTCTGGTACACCTACCGCGATCTAGCTTCCGCCCTTCTTTTTCACCCTGCCGCTAACTTTCATCTCGATCTTGACGATGATGGTGATGATGATGGTGATGATAACAACGACGATGACAATATTGATAGCGGTACGTAGGCAGTAACACTGAAAGTTCCCACAAATATGATGCGACCGAAAGTGCGGAAGGAGCCGAGGGTGTTTCAGCTTTTAGTTGTTCCTTCCACACTCCTGCTATTTCGCCTTTGTTTCCAGCAATCGTATCTGGGAAACGGCATTTGGGTCACAACTCGCCAACGGCAACCTGGCGCACTTTCCTCTTTGACCATCCATCTCAGTTGCTAAATATTCCACCATTCTTACAGTAGGATGTTCCGGCCCAACCATCTGTGCCCTATTTCCTTCTGACTACAATTACCTCCTACGACATTGGAACAAGGTTCTCCTGGATCGTAAAATCATTCAGTTCGTAATTTCAGTCTCCCCCATTCATGCTGCATTAGATAATCACAATAAAAAGAATGGTGACTGTCGGCGTGGAAAAAGAATTTCCATCCCCAGATACACAATCTATCTTGCTGCAGACCATTTTCTCCGTTCATCAAAGGGGATTTGTTCTTTCTCAAATGAGAGTTATTGCTACACATTATGTAATTAGCGTGTGGAAGACTGAAAAGTAACGAGGCTTCGAGAAACGAGAGGTACCCAGCAGGCTGGTCCTATCGTTACTATCGCGATAAAGAGCGGTAGACTGATACGATGCGAAAAAACATGCCGAGTATGAACGTCAGATACATATTACCCCTTGTGCTGGTTGAAGAAGGCTCCACACAACGTACCGTCTATCGAGACCTTTTACCTTCGTCCACCTGTTTTGCCGACAGTCGTTGTATTTTGCGGCTCGCGTACAATAAATGATTTGAAAATCAAACTTTTACCAGATTGCAGTCTGATTTTTAATCTACGTTATTTCTGAAAATCATCGCCAGCGAAAGAGAATATGCAGTGCAAAAGAAATTCAGCTGCAATCGTCGGCTAGCACAATATTCATGCAGAACTTGTCGAAATTTCTCTTCTCTTTGAACACGCGATGACATTGTCATTTCATTCTATTCGTCTCTTTGTTATAAACTGCCAAGTAAGACAAAACTATTCGTCTGACCCATAGCTGGGGGGGTAAAAATACACGGTAGAGATCGATCCGCTGTACCTTAACCGTCAGACATTGTTCAAGTTTCAGATTTGCGCAATTTTGTCACGTTAATTCTACGATGCTAAAAACCAATGTTTAAAGCGCAGTTCTCTAACGTCAACTGGACCGATGGATTCTACGCATGTGTAATGTCAATAATAGTCAAAAATGCTGAATAGAGTGACATAATCGGGAAAGAGAGTGGGACAATGAGAAAGGACAGAGGAGAAGAGCCGTGAATTGAATTGGCAATACCTAGAGCGCGCGAAGATCGAATCTATAAGGTATCGAACATATGCCCTTCTTCATTGGAAATAAGAACGGTCGGGAGCATTTCCAATTAGCGTGCAACATTTTCTTCATTTTTGCTACGAAACAATCACGCAGTGACCGTTTCGATCTCTAGTGACCGATTAATCAGAAAGAGTATACTCATTAATCGAAAAAACGTCATGGGAAACGTAGTAACGTTTGCATCATGTGAGTTTGTACGTAACATCATTTATATAGATCTCACACATCTTCTACTCAGTGGAGGATTAATGTTATGCCTTTCGTAATGGTACAAATACACTGGAAAAATTTATATTCGACACATTATTGTAGAACGTGCGTAAATACGGTAACACGAAGTGCGGTTTCTATTACCGCAGTTGGGCAAAAGTCAATGAATCAACATTCGGGACAAGTCATTCGTGTAAGCCCATATGCAACCACCGGCTTGTTAAAGCCATCGGGACCTTACGTTAAGAGGTGAAGAAAAAGGTTTGTCGTCATGCGGGCGTGTCAACTGATGCCTTAATGTTTCTCTCGCCATGCTTATCACGCGTGCAATAAGCTGTGCTACGTTGCATTTTGAAAATAAAATTATCTAAAATGAGGCAATGCAAAAAAAGGCAGAAAGAACGGAAAAAGAAGCGAAACAATTAATTAGTGCTTGCTACGTGCTGATGCGTTGAAATGTTCTCATTACACCCAACGTCAAATCAATTTTATCGTGCTCGACAGGTAATGAAGGGCTTTGAGGGCGAAGATATAAGAAGAGCGAGTTCGAGGAAAAGAGAGAGGAACAAGAGAGAGAGAGGCGAGTGTAATGTATATATATATATATATATATGTATAAATATATCTACATATGTATATATACAGCGAGAAAAAGAGAGAGAGATAGAGAGAGAGAGGAGCAATGAGAAAGTGAAGGGGGATGGAAAGGAAAATAAGTGAAGGTGGAGGCGAGGAAAGGCCTCACCGGCACGAGGCTTACTTAAGCCGATAGAACATTTACTCACAGACTCTGTGACAAGAACCGCGACAACGCCAACTTGCTGATTCGATTGTTTTTCAGTCCATCCAGCATCGCCGAAGCTGCAATTTCCATTTTTCACCCGTTTGCCTCCTTCCGAAGCCTTCCGAAGAATGAGAACTGTCGACGACAGTGAGATGAAAAGGGCGAGGAAATAGACACAGCAGAACAAGTTAACAGGGGTAAACTTATCTCTTCAGACAAGCCGACGCATTCAAATGTTTATATGATGATATTTTATAATGTGCTAAACATCAGCACCACCGTATGTCTATATGTATGTATGAAGTAAGAAGAAGGCGCGCGAGAGGAGGAAATCTTCTTTTATTTCTCGTAGTCCACGTGTTCTGCTCTCTCCCTGATCCTTCGATCCATCAGTTCAGAACCCACCGACACTGACATTGAATCCTCCCACATCATTCCACTCACTCAATCCTATATGTGTACGAACGTCTATGTCTATTTTTTTTTCCTCTTTACTCATGGCAACGCTACCGTAATCAATCTACCGATCACCGTGTCCCGTTCACCGTGATTATTCTTCTTGGCTAATATTCAAAATCTCCTCTCCTCCTCTCCTCCTCTCCTCTCCTCTTTTCTCTCGAAATTAGTCGCACTTAACGCCAAGAGGCAACCGATTCTTCTCACACGCACCGATTCTCGAGTCTTTTGTTCCTTTATTTGCGCCTCGGCAGTTTTCCAACACTTGCAACAATGCAATTCTATGCGGCGGCCAACTCCTAATTCATTCTCTCTTTACCTCCCAGACCATTCTTCTTCCTCGGACGATCTTTCTTTTCCTTTATGATTTCTCACTCATCTTCAGCACCCTGCTCTTTCTTCTCTTCCCTACCACACATCTACCGTTTCTCTCAAATCTATTACATCAATATTACTTCAAACTTTTATTCACCAACTTATCGACCTCTTCGACTTACTTTTACACGTAACATACGACATCCGTACGATCATCAATTCTTTCGACGTCATTAGCTTTTCCTTTCATATGGCACGTCATTTCTCACTCGTCTGTTTTATTGTCGTATTTTTGGCCCTCATGCCGTTGGCCTACCGCAGGGAGAAAAAATTGATTGTTCAGAACAAACGTATTTGCAACACGATTGAATGGAAGATGGGTGCGAAAAGTTCTGCTTGTTGAAATTTGGCGTTACTCATTCATTGTTTCTCCGTCTTTCGTCATTGCATTGTCCGGTATTTAAAGCGTTTCTGTATCAAAAATCAGATAGGAGGGACAATTTCAGCGGTCGCTCGAACAGAATTTGATGACTGATCAATTTTTCGTCCGGGTGACAACATCAGTACATTACATTGGAATCGAAACCTTCTTAGGCACTTGTGCAGTAACCATATACTAACATCGATACCTGCATTTGTGATTCGTTGTCAGATTATTATGATCTTCTTCGATATGAACTTCTAGATATTCTTTGTCGAAATTTTTGGTTTATCACATATCCATATTGACGACCACTTGCCCCTTTTTCTGTTTGCACTGACTGTCTGCAATTATCGTAAAATTCCATGCGGTTTAATCATCAGCATAATGATAGAGTATCACTTATAATTCATTTTCATTGCAATATGTCCTCATGACCAGTAAGGTACCGCTACCTTTATGATAAATGAACATGTTCTTTTGTTCACCCTTTCTCTCGCAGTCTCTCTCTCTCTCTCTCTCTCTCTCTCTCTTTCTCTCTCTCTCACACACACACACACGCGCGCGCGCACACGTGCGCGCCCACCCACTCTCACACACACAGCTTCCTCCCTTCGTCGCACTCTCTTTTACTTTCGCTTCACTCTCTCACTCTCTTTAATCCAATCCCGTTCTCTACACAATTCGTTTAGTAAAAACCACTTCTGACACTACATTCTCCCTTCCTACCTCTTAACGCCCGAGCCATGTTCGCACTGGATGCGCGTAGGTAATATGATCAATCGTCAGAAACAAGATTAAAGTAGCTCATGAGGAAAAAAACGGAAGAAATCTAGAATCGATGATCTCAGATGTAACTAAACGTAACACAATTAGCACCAGTTCTGAGTAAATGCAAGGCGTGCAATTCTGAGCATAGGAGAGGTGAGAAGAGCTAAAGCGCGTAACTGAGAGAAGGCGTCACAACTCGCCGAAATCCTTAATTATCGCACAAATCTTTCTGCAAATACTGGCCGCGCTGCCACGACGGACGATACGCCTCCGAATATTCAACCGGTTTCCTATCGTGGATAGACAGTCCCTTCAACGTGTATAACAAGTTCAGAGTCTTCCCTCTTCGGGGCAAGACACATCAGGTGTATACTTCTCCAATCATTCTCTTCGTTCAGAATTTCAGTAAACGGTTTCCCTGGTACAGGTGAACTGACGTATTGATAAGGGATGAGCCACGAACAAAAATACGAACAACGTACACACAATATTTTCAATGAGTTTCTCATCTCAACATCTCCGCAAGGCAGACGCTTAACAAACCCGCAGAAAAAAAGAGAATCGTACGGCAAAAAGGGATGGAAAATTATAAGAGATATATCGGAACATTAGATCAGACAGAAGAAGAATAAGTACAGAAGGAAAATTGGAATAGTGAACGATAAAAAGATAAATTAGTGGTGATATAGACGAATGGAGCGGGAAAGATCGGAGGATAGAGAGGGAGGGAGAGAGAGAGAGAGAGAGAGAGAGAGAGAGAAAGAGAGAGAGAGAGAGAAGGAGATGAAAGAGAGAAAAGAAAAAGGGAGAGAGTAAGCAGAAGTACGAGACTGTTATCGACGGACAGGCGAACCGTTTGCCAAACGCAGACTGCCGCTGTAGTCGACGATGTGACCTACTCGCACTGCTCTCAGCTGCTTCCAACCCCCAGAGCGATACCGCCAACCCCTACTCCGTGCGCTCCCTATCCTTCCCCCCCTACCCCGATACAGCGTTGCCTACTGACTCCCTCCCTTGTCCCGCCGTTTCCCCACTCGCTTTCCGCTCCTCTTCCATATCTCTCATTCTCCGTTCAACGAATACCCTCACTCCCAATCGTTCCCCCCTTCCTGTCATCCTTCCTCCAACTATTGTACCTCGGCCCCATCTTCGTCTTCTCTTAACGGATCTATCACCTCTCCTCGTCTCCCATTCTGCCCAAGTATATCGTTACTCTTCCCCTCTCAGTTGCACTCCCCACTCAGAATCACCTATCCCACCACCTAGCCAGCCAGCTACCCATATACCCCACCTACCTATCTACGTACCAGAACTACCACCTCCACCATCCCATCGCAACTTCCACCTCTGTCACTATCACAGTTGCTACCACGCAACTGCTAGCGCCACCGCCACAATCACCACCACTACCGGCGACATCATCATCCCTTCTCTCTCATTTATTCTTTTCCAACACCGCAACTACAAAACTAACTTTTCTTCTATATAACGTCAACGATAACTCAGCAAGACAAAAAATAACAACCGCAATCGTAATTATCACAGGATCATTGGTCGGAAAAACATATCGTTCTTAGTCGACATTTTATAACTGCTACGCTTACGCAAAAAGAAGTTAAAGCGATTGAAAAAGAGATTCCCGAGTTAGCTGCACTTTAGGATCAATAGGTTAGCCGTGGGCAAATCATAAAAAGTCTGAAGTGACTAAAGCATGCCAATCAAGTTCAGTACACCGATAGCAAATTATGTTTTACAAAACGCAATTCAGTCGGTCATGTTACTCCCCATCGAATTCGATGGCGTGTTTCCTACGTAGGTATACATATTGACACACACATGAATACATACATGCATCCATACATAGATGAATGTACATGTACTACGTCTATGCCCGGCGGCGTGTGTCATTAACATGAACGGACCCTATCGATTGAGGAATGCTTCTATATGTATACTCTAATACAGTATCGACCAGTGCGGACCCATTAGGAATATCCTTCCTGGTCTCACGCCGACTCCTGTCACGTTGCTCAGATTACGTCAAATCTTTAGGAACGAGCAGGGCAGATCTTCTTTCCTCTCGTCACTTGTATTTTTCCCCTTCAATATCCATTAGTCGCATTAATCCGATACCAAGCGGATCGAAAGTACCTACATACCGCGCGCCAACAGAGACTTCAACATATCCCCTCCCTCTCCTATCGTTGTAGACCCTCTGTTGGAAGGTTAAAATCTTGTTTCAATGAAACACTTGAATCAAGTTCTTCTACACTATCCGCTAGGTAATCTCTTCTATCCTACGTATCCACCTCTCTTATTCCTCGCTCCAGTGGCGCCAATCAAAAGTGCCCTTATTAAGTGATCGATCAGCTTTAAAGCATGCGAAAGCCTACTTGAACGTGACCCTCTTCCTCGTCTCTCCACCCTTGGCTCGTTGGCTCAAAAGGAAAAAACAACAAGAAAACTGCTTATCAACATATATATTAAGGAACGTGCGAACGTTTATTATTCTGCTACAAGTACTGATTTCTTCGTGCCACCTGACCATCATTTCTCGCCTTATTTTGCCATCTCTGCCGGCTGCGAGACAGAACTTTTTGCTTCCGCGTAACGTACGTCCCGTTTATATTATACATCAAATTGCCGCTTAAACTGTCGTGTGCAGGCATGTCGAGCAACCTCTGTATGCTGCCGCGTCTATATCCACCGGCCATTACGATGGGCGTATGCGCAATCCCTATATTATGGACGCGTCCATCTCATCCACGAATGAGACCGTGAGAGTTCCTACTCAATTTGACTCTATGGATCATGCATCATGGAACGCAAATAGTATACAATATGATGCGTCCTGGACATTGCGCTAGTACAGACGTCTGTACGATTTGCCTGTGCCCATTCGTCGCGCTACCATCGTCGAATACAACTTGTGCTCATTATCAAATACAACACCACTACGAACAATATACCTACATATATATTATCGTAAATATTTTGTACCTATGTGTACGTGCGTATGCGACCTAACAGAATGTACATTTCAATGTATACATCGTACTATAAACTCGGTCCTAATAGATTGGCATCATTCATTTATATAACAATGATATTCTCTCTGGATCGCACGCATTATGTAACTTAGCACTGACTTCGGTCTCATTACCGGAATTAAATTTTTTCCCCTCCGAACGACGAACGCGTACCAGTTAAAGCAATCTATGATAAGGAAAGAAAAAGTTGCCAGAAGGAGATCCTATTTGGAAAATGGAAAATACTATTTGGATATCCGGAAAGAACGTTGGAGAAATTCTGGAATGAATGAGTGGAGCCAGTGAACGGCCGCTAACGACAGTTAAGACGTAATGACCGACTTAACGGTTGTCCGATATTCGCTACCGACGCGAGGGCATAAACGTTTCCGACAAAATATCTATGGCTACGTGATCAATATTTCGTCCGACATCGCGGAACAACGTTTCCACATCGGCGGCAATCTCAGAGAATTTTTCACTCTTAGCCGCGTATCTTTCGTTACTTATATATTTCAGAATGTGAGCAATTGAGTGTACGACTTGCTTCGTTGACTGATTGCTAAACAACGTCAAGCGCACGCTTTCCCTTCACGCACAATATCCTCGACCAGTATTACATACTTCCTTTCAATCTGATTATCGACAAACACGATACAATATATGACCAGAACCACCAGCGATGGGAGTCTCCCATTTCATTTTACAAACTATCAATTAATCCTCCTTCATAACAACGATGTCACGAAAATCTACCTACGTATGCACGTACGTATCTGTCTGTCAAATGTTTAGCAAAAGTTTGTGTCACAGATCATTAAGTTGGAAGCAAACAGCTAAAGCCAATCAATACTGTACCCCTCCGCAGCGAAATCAAGATGGAACGTGTTCTTTGTCGTTCACGCACTAACAGTAAAATGAAGTGGGCAAACTTTTTCTTGTGCGATGGCTCTACTCTGTCGTCAATGCTAGATTTGTTTGTCTGGTTATCGCTTTTCACACATTAATCTAATTAAAGTAATTATCGGATATCGTTGTGAATGACCATTTTACGATAATAATTTACGATCCCCGTTGCGGGATCCACCCTCGATCCGTACAATCCAAAGTTTTCCGTATTGAACCTTGGCACGATGGACATGCGCTAAACACTCTGCGCTTTTGCGCGCACGCAGGGAAACATCTGACGAGAGGGAGAAGGGGCGAGGGCGGGGGCGGAAAGCGGGGCGGGGGGACCAGATGAAGGAGAACGCATTGTGTTGGAGTAAAGTGAAAAGAAAACGAAAAACACAGCGAGAGAGAGAGAGAGAGGGGGGGGGCAAGGGGGGGGGATATAAATTGGTCGGCCAATGGTAAAATATAAGCAAATCATTAAAAAATTATACTTCGGACGCGCATGATATTCATTTCCCAGTACCATTGCCAATGATGTATCATCGTTCATTCCGCACGAGAGTAATATTAGAAAGCTACGACCCATAAAATGATATCGAATTACGTGAAGAGAGCGAAATAAGTCTCCATCGAGCATAGTGCGCAATGTAACAAGTGGCATCTGTTGCATTTGGCTTCGTTTAAGTGCCGCGAAACACTTGACTATTTGGCATGCTTCCAATTGGCACACCGTTAGCCGTAACGAAATTCATCGTTGTACCGACACACACACATCTATTACCGTACAATTATTAGGACGCGATTTTTTTCTTGCCCCCATACGGAGGCTCTTCATTAATATGTATATATGTATATACTATCTGGGATTGTGTAAAACACCTCTAAAAATTCTTCATCATAATCATATTACGCTTCATCGATTAAAAACAATTAAGTAATAACTAGCAACGAAGGACATATAGCAGAGAGACGGAAATATAATTTCTAACATTACGGTGAAGCTAATAGTGACCAGTCCAATAGATCAGTGACATTGATCGGGGTGTCAGCCTGCATAGATCACCTTGCGAAGGGCAACGTAACGTCACTATTCAGGGATTCTATAAACATGCCACACAGGACACGGTATCAACCGCAATCGGCAATCTCAATCTAAGGATATATTCCTTCCTTTCGCCAAACTGCCATCACGGATAACGCGCGGTATCATCGATTTTGATTTATAACCTCTGCTTCCTGCTCACAATCAGTTCAGTTTACCGCCGACGTTGCCATATACACGCAGCCTGTCTACCATCGAACTTGTCGTCGAATCTAACTAGCTGCAGCGAGTACACCTCCCGAATTGGAACAGCCCACCGAATTGTACTATAGAAGAGCGAATAAGGTGAATGAATCTATCAGAGAGTACCATTTCAAATACCGGTTACGTCGATCGGCTCAGCTTCTATGTTAAACGAGCAGACGCAGAAAGATAACTACTTCGCTTCTTGTTTCAAGTTAAAATTTCATATCGGCATTCGATCGAAATCTGCTTTGAAATCAAGATAAGAAATTACGTATATTATGCATGCTTCTTACCTTTAGTTTCCTTTTAATAGCTCGATCGAAATATATGTAGACATTTCAAATGCCTTATACTAGGTCGCATGTGCTGTTCCTGCGTAATCGTTTAATCTGTTAACATAACCGCTAGAAGTTGTGGGAATGACCGATGATCGTTCTTCGAATCTAACTGCTAAGAAACTCTACTGTATTGTGTCATTTTAATTTCATTGAATGTTCTCAATTGGCCACCTGCCGCGACGATATATTAAGGTCAGGCCGGAAAAAATCAATTACGGCATCGGCATCGACGCGACGATTCCAAGCCCACTACCCCACCGTTTACAACCTGCACCTCGATGCGGATTGATGCATAATCGCGCGTAAACAACATGCGATCCTTGCGATCTAAGAATATCGTTAAACATTGTACGGGAGAGATAAACTTTTGAACGCGGTAACCGATCTAATGACAACCTTCTTTCTCGCTAGATGAGCGAACACTTAACTCGCAAATAGTCGCTAAGATTTTCTCAATTATTCAATTTCTTTCGCCCGACCGCGCTAAAAGAGTTTACGCGACGCATGTCAGTGCGTCGTGAGAAAATAATATTTTTTCGAGGATATCAGTTTCTATACGCCTAAATATACAGGATATAGCGAAAGAATGACAGGCGAGCGTCCGCGAGAACAAAGTGTGTGTTACCGGTGAAGTAACCGATATGACAAAAAGTACAACGGCAGCTGTACAATAGACCTAGAAGAGATTCACAAAGCCGGCATAAATGGGGCGGGAACGGGAGAAGGTGATGAGGCACACGTGTTTTCTTTTTCCCACTACGACGACCACCACCACTAGTACCAATGTACGTCGCACCGGACGACCGACGACGCTGCCATTCTTTTATTGGATCACGCTCCATACTTGTTTGCTTATCCCAGCGAAAAAGTTTTCTTAACACCGGCCTCGAAGAACGTCGAACTACGCTGTTATCGGTCAAGTCCACATCCGCGTATCGTAAATATTCTCGGCGAAATTATTACGACCAAGAACAATGCAGTACCCGAGTTGCTGCAGTCTCAACAGTTGCGGTTTACGACAAGCGATCGAGGATAATCAAAAGAATAGTTTGTCAATTAACGCAATCATTTGGGTGAATTGTTAAGCTTAGGCATATTTGATGTCGTGCGAAGAGGAATTGAGAAATCGTCGAAGGCAGAAAGAATAATGTAACACCTCGAGGGTAGTAAACTCACGCGACTAGCTGCTTTTCAACTAATTGCTCCCGAATAATGTAGGCCAATTTTAAGAGGTGGCGGCACAGTGAGACGGCAATAAACGTAAGCTTTTCAATTCCAAAACCACACAGTGCCGAGAAATTTTCTTCTCCTTAGAACATCACGACAACAGTTTCTCATCTAACAATAAACCAGGGCAGTCTATGTGAACGCGCACAATTGCCACTATGGGTAACTATTCTTCGACTGGAAAGTATCATATGTACATAGGACGCAACCAATCCTATTGAATTCTATATACGGCACAACTTGAAATCTTTCTTACGGACAACTTTCTATAGGACAACGGTATTATTACGGAAAGTATATTCGGCGACAGCCCCATTAATTAATTTGCGTGTATTCGTCAGAGAAGAGGAAAGTCATCAACATGAGTTGAGAATATAAAAAAGTAAATAGCACTCTGCCTAAGTCTGTTACAATGGAATCTCATGCGCGTGCCAGCCGTTTGACGGCGAAAATGAGACGTAAATTTTCACAGATGCGTATGTACACAACCTATGTATACATTGGCGCGCGCGCGCGCGGGCCGCACAAAGGTGCGCGAGCGCAGTGCTCGCCCACCAGGTATATACATATATACTTCGCAACAATTTTCTATTTCTGCTTCCATTGTTTTCATCTCAGCGTGGAAAGATTTCACGGTCACGACCCGCCGTTCCGCAACACCTCTTCATTTTTCCTCTTCACACAAATCTCTTGGTCCAGAACTTATGCCAGCTCCAACAATTCTTCGTAATCAATTGACCCTTCCCCTTCCACCATACATATCGGAGTCACATCGAAGTAGCGGGGAAATATTGAATTTTCAGTAGGATTCACAGCATAACATAGTCCGTGAATGGGATATGGATTGGGCAGAATTTTCATATCTTCTCTAGCACAATTACGAATAGAGGAACAGTAAGCAATTAGTAACCATCTGAAATGTATGAGAAAACGAGGCAGAACAGTCTCGCCTATCGATCCTAAAACACAAATTGATTGTTTCAAAAGTAAAATTACAGTTGCCTTCCTTCAACTACTCGTTGTCGATAAGTTCTGCATGCTGCCGGTATATTAGCGACAGTGCTCATTCCCGTTGGTCACTTTCCAAGCTAGTGTGACAGTTTCATCGTCCCTATCCTACGATGAATGTCGTGTACCGGCCGAAGCCGCGCTTTACAATTCAGGCTACCCAAACGTCACACCGTCGATAACATAGACATTCTCATTAAAGACTAGATTTTTCCCCTTTCCTCCTTATATAGATGTAAAATAAATAAATAATCCACGATGTACGTTGACGAGAAATCTATATTTAACTATGCATCTGACAAAACAGGCCACATTATTCCAACTATCGGCGGACAAACCCGTCGAAGATAAGAAGAGCAATTACAATTACTTGAACCCCTTTTCATTGCCTTATGTCACTAAGATTTGCAATGTGACGGTTTGCGCGCTTATTGTGAACATGACAAAGCGCAACGTTTTTACCAAATTAACTCTCAAATCTAAATTAATATTTATGCAACGAACAAGACACATACAGAACGATATTATGTCTATGTATGGTAGCAGTTGCTCTTTCATTTTATCCTGCGTCAATTGATTGTGAGAAGGAAAACGTGACATGCAAGGGATGCTCGTATTTAAATAATACAGTTACAGAGGCATGCGTACTGCTTTGCGAAACATTCAAATCCTCGTCCACAATTTATCGCCTAATTATATTGTTTTTCAATACGCACTTTATCATATTAATCATATTAAATATAGATATAAATATAACGGTATGTGAGTGTGTTACCCTGGGCATACCTAAGAATTTTAAAAGTATCATAAAATTGTTGTAAATCAGAGGGAAGCAAAAATATAGAAATTGTAGGAAAAATTGAATAAGGAAACGGTTGCAATATGGAGATGATGGTTTAGAAGAAAGAGGAATCACTTACCCAAGAGCTTTCGTGCTAATAAGCGGTGTCTTCAGGCTGAGAAAACCGTTCTTTTTGACCGAGTGTATCTGCTGACCACCGCCACTACCGTCCCCACTATCGTGTTGATCCTCCAGATCATCGTCGCGATGCTTCGATTTCCTCGTACGTAGATAGAGCCAAACCGCTAGTCCGACTCCGACCAACACAGCAAGTACGCCAATGGTCCCGAACACAGCCGTTAATATTACGTCTCTTCGCTCCATACCTAGCTGTAGACAAAACGAAAATTGGTTTGACCAGTTGTCATCTGCCAAAACGCATGACACGTATGGAAATATTGATGACGATGACGATGACGATGACGATGACGATGACGATGAGTGTAATTATGACAAGGAGGGACGGTCACAAGATTAGACCGACCATGATCGAGACCGAAAAGATGATGCTGTTGCAGCCACGGCATCGACGCTGCTATCCAATCTCTTCTGCCTGAAAAATATTATATTGTACGATTGCAAGAATAAACGACTTCTTTCTCGACAAAGCTCTCGCACGGCAATGACAGAAATAACGATGTGTTTAAATGTATCGAATAAATTCGGAGAATTCACAGAAATATACAAATCTCTAAGAATCCCTCAATCGATTCAATCGATCAACGGAGGACTGTGTGAAGTTCCATCTTCAATCGAAACAGTACACTCGTGTTCGTTTAACGCTAAATATTGAGATTTAAAAGGTGTAAACGCATGCGGAAATTGCAAAAGAAAAGATAGAAATAAGATAACGGTATGATAACAGAAGAAGACACGATATTTCCTTATTTCGTAACAATATTGCAAGCTGATTATTCCGATTTTATAGAACAACACTTTTTGTTTACCCCCCGCCTTTCTCAGGAAATGATATCCGTATCGTAGACATTAGCGTAGGTAATCTTCTGTTAGCGCCAGATGGAAAAAGCAATAAATAAATAAATAATAAAGGAGTAAGTAACTAAGTTGATAAATAACGGTGTAGTAGTGCCGAGGTGACGACAATGGGCCCGACGCCTTTGTCGGCGAGGCACCGAGGAGATACTTAATTCTTTTGAGTGCGGACACGTGGCCGTTGGCCCGATGTCATCGATGCTACGTCGCACGTTGCAAGTAATCAACAGTCGAACAGAGATCTAGCCACGGAGTGGGGAGGGCTTAGGCCCTCTGTCAAGAGGACTGTGTCAAAAATGGTCAAAAGACACGGCACTTACCCCAGAACTTTCGAGTCCGACAGTGTACAATCGCTGAATCATTTTAAAATATTTCCAACACTTCTATGCGCACGTAGGCCACTCTGTACGGTTGAGCGACAGTAATGGTTATTTTACCTGTTCAAAAGGTATTGTAATACCTTTTTTCGAGGCATGAGCACGTTTGAGGATAAAAATGAAGTCTGCTACGTAAGCACTAAGTGCAACAAGACTATTCAGGGTAGGTAGACCGAACGTGTGACAATCAACGAATTAGACGCTCTGCGAAACGTTAAATACCAATAGCCAATAATCGTAACGCGATAACTTCAAGTACGTACTAAAGATTCTCGATATTTTCGGAATATGTCAAGGGTCAACATCGTCGCGACAAGCTTCGCCATTCAAGACGTAGGAGAATATGATTAGTGCTTTATTCCGTACTGCTACCTTGTTGGACGGAGTGAATTATATCGCTACTATAAACCATGTACTAATCGCCCTTACATTCTGTCGTTCCCATAATCACAGCGCAGGAACCGTATATCGATTATTACAGTATTTGAACCCTCGTAGTTTAGCCTATACGAACTTACTCTAATAAAAGTAGACGTGGCGCAGATGAGGAGAACAAGTTACATTATCATCATTTTCGGTAGTCGGTAGTACCTATAACTTTGCGTGTCACGCATCGCGCATCATAGAGTAAAGTAAGACTGTGTAACGAATCGTATCTTTGGAAGGAAGGTACTGTTGGCGGATAAAATAGGGACTGTATTATAAAGACTTCGTTAAGCGTATCAAGAATCGAAACAAGCAGATAGGAGAGGGACGGAAACGCATTTTGAAGAGTGCCGTCAGAGATTAAACGTATCTCGCAGTACTTACTAGCTTACGGGAGTGGACTGTTGGATCAATGGCTTTCGGTGGGCCATCAAAGCTTGAGTCCAGCTCCGCAAAATACTGGCCCGCGAGTCCCATGTGGACCGTCCTCTCCTTCCTGTTCAACGATCCCGCAGCCGTTGACGCCGTTTTGTCCACGGAATCTGAACGCGCTTTCAACCGAATCTCTTGACAGCCGCGAGCTCCAAAGAAACTTTCTCAATTCTGAAATCCTATCGTTTGCAAAAGGCTATATACGCCAATGGTAGACACTAACTACTGCCTTGCCGGAAGGACCAGATTCCAGTCACATGTAGGTACAAGAGCCAATATATCGGTCACACGTGCAAGTCATTCCTGCTAATTCTCAAATTACCATATTCGATTCCCCTTTATGGCCTTTATCTTCAACCTAATAATTTACTCTATTACCTATATTTACAACATTTTCATATCGTTTAAACAATATGTCATTGGCCACTCGGAGACCGCTGTAGCACAAGGCATCGATAACGTGCGCGAAGAATCTCTATCTTTCATCTCCAGAAAAAGAAACGCGCGAAAGAATGAAATAGGTAATGGTTCCCAAATCACGTGGGTACGTAACGTGCAAATGTCCACCCCCTCAACAAGAAGCACATCGAGCATAAACGATCGATCCAACGATTCTATTGACGGAGTTCGATTAATGTAAATGATACCGTATCATCGTCGTAAAGGAATCCGTCAAAGGTTCACGCATCCGAGCGTACCCAACATTGTAGAATAGTAGAACGTGCCCCGATTATCTCAGTCTCGATATCATTCGTAATATGTAGCGTGATGGAAATTTGCTCAGGGTTGCCAGAGTAAAGAGGCGAAATTCGAGAAAAATCAATTTTATCGAAGAGCGAGCAAGGAAACGGATAATAGAGTGCGTGCATTTCGCGTATCGTAAATACCGAACGAATGTGATTATGTTGTTTCAGGAGAGAAGGGCGGGGTGGCGAGCGATTTGGACCGATGGCGAGTATCGTATGTGGATGTGGATGTGGATGTGGATGCGGATGCGGATGCGGATGCGGATTCGAATGCGGATGTGGTTGAGGGGTGTGGGTGCATGGGTCAAGTTGGGAATGATAATGGGAATTGGAATGTAGCTAGGACGGTGACAGCGGGAAGCCATCATCCCCAAGACGGACGCAGTGGGATAAACATATGTAATACTCAACTCCAATAGCAGATGTCAGCACTTTGAAGGTGGGACACTCTGCAGCGTGCATGAGATATAGCAGAAGGATGAAAAAATGCCGGAATCGCGAGAGATCGTATCCTTTTGAAAGTATGAAAGAAGAACGGTGCACAATCGCGCTACTTTGTCCCGCGCCTCGTCCTTTCCACCTTCTCCTCTTCCACTCACGCCCTACTACCTCGGGGCTGTTCGCGGATCTTCCGAGCGAATTGCACTAACCATCGACGGCCGGATCGGAGCTTTCCGGAAACGCTCGTGCTTTCTCGACCCCACAAGCCCAGAGAGCAGTCCACCGTTATCCTGTGCATCATGACGAGCCTCAGGTCAACTCAGCAGGCCTCCTAATGTCTCACCATCGACCTCCCTCGATCAATTGATAATCTCATTATTTCTACCAACTACCACCTCTCCAACTACCTCGTTGCCGTTTGGACACAATTTTCTATTACTTGGCCCACTTGCGCATTTACCTTATACCTACATAATCGTCCTCTCATATTTACTAGATCATCATTCTACGATGGCGTACTTCTATCAAATGGACAGCTTTCAAACGTCCAAACAAAGCTTATCTTACATATTTCTCATAGGCAATTATATACCTACATATCTATATTTTCCCTTCACTTGTTGCTCGACTAACTTTAATCGGTATATGTACAGAGAATTCAATGCCGATTCTACCATGTACATTTATGGTAATGTCAATTTTATAGGCCGTATACACCTTACCTGCACAATATGTATGCTTTCCAATAAGGAATCATTATATTGGCATTGCCGAAATCTCCTTCTCGCTGAAAGACAACGGTCTCGCGGCAATCTGTCGACGACGACGACGACTACGACGACTACGAGTACCTCTATCGAACTTTACAATATTAAAATATTCCCGGTACGCTTATCGTACGAGTAACCTCTTGTCGCGCAGTCAACGTAAATCACATCTTTACGGGAAAAAATGCTACAGGAATGATAATAAAGCTTAGATTGAAAATAATCTTGAAAAACGCAAATTGGTACTGCTGGTCATAATATACATATACATACTATGCGAATGGAAAAAAGTATGACGTGTTGTACTCACAGATGCTAATGGAAGTGTTTGTGCTGATACATTTCCGATCTCCTTTTCAATGGGGCCTGAAACAAAGTTGTACATTCATCACTGTCACATACCAACATGTCACAGCAATGGCTATCATTGCAAATACTGATAAGTGTAAACTTACTATTACTATTATTATATCTTAGCTTTTTAATGGGATTACTGAAATGAAAAGTTGAAAATGCAATCATTATGTTTCGATCAGGGAACTGTAGGACAATGTCGATTAACCCTCCCGTTACCGTGCCGGAGTCACTTTTGACTCGCAATTTCAGACCGGTACCGCACACACACTCTCATGGTTGGCGGCAACCGCCGAACGGCGTGAGAGTGTGCGTTATCGCTTTCGCGCGGCGACGACATCCGGCGTAAAAAACTACAAAAAGCGTCGTAGTAGCATTAAGAGCGTATTTTCATTGACCAATGTTTTACTGACACTGTCACGCAGCAAAGAACAGTTCTGGGAATTACAAGTCATAGACTCTTTGAAAAAAGGCAAAAGAAACGTAAATTGGGTCAAGAGCATCTCGAGCTCGACAGAATAAACAGTGGGAAAAGTCAGTTCAAAGGACAAGCTGGACGGTCAATCGAAAAACGGTTCAATTATTTCGCTGAAAGGAGTACCGTGACTTTTTCGTTGTGCAGACGAAGATCATATGATTAATACAGTCTGCACTTTTCTCAATCATTACTATCATCAAAGAGTACTTTCAACGTTCGTACAGGATTATTGGACATAAAAAACACATATTACGATTCTTTTCATTCGGATCAAACCTATCATCACATTTTACGAAAATGTTTTGTCACAAGAGCTCCATTCTCAATTCGACCGACAAATTACGCACATTACGAGACTTTTATTTTTCTATCCAATTACTTAAAATGTCCTACCCAATTTCAGCACATATTAGAAACATGCTGCCGATTTACATATTTACAATTATTGATATCTGTCGAATCTTCGTCGATAATTCTCATAAGTTTTGAACGAGTGGGGCAAATCTTTGACTAATCTGGCTTTTCACGAAGGAACCAATTTGAAAGGCTGATTAAGTACTAATGTCGGGAAAAATCGTCTTTCAACGGTTGACCGAGGTGCGGCAATCAAAATTATCTTTCAACTGTCTGTGTATTTTTTAAGTATATATAATAATGATGCAATATATTATCGGTTAATCGCGTAACGTGTAAAAATAAGAAATTCAACTTTCACAGAATATCAGCGACAATAGATTAAAAAGTGAAAGAAATTGTGAGCGTATCGCAAGTGTCTGTACCGCGCGCAAAGTAGTAATGTTGCAAGGGTGAACTAAGATAAAAGGGTCATACGTTATACGGCCCGCACTTCCGATGCAAGTAATTTGATTGCTCTCCCAATATCGTCCATCCGATATTGACTTTACTCTGTCGTGTTCACCTAAACTAAGGTTGGAACTTTGAAAACAGGACCACAGCTTTCATAAAGTTATCGTCGTCTTCCCTATTCTCCACGCTCACACTCTTTCTCTCCATATTTATCTATGTGTTCTTATGTATGTCCCATGCTCGGCGTGTCTATCTTTCAAGTAAGTTTACATATCTTTATTGCGTTTCCGTTCGTTCTTAATATACTGTTACGAATCAACACATAAAGGGCAACGATCTGTTTGAAAAGTATAATTATACATAATGCGTGAAACCTTATCAGCTGTACTGATCGTGATCAGTATCGATATAAACGTCAAGCAGGCAAAGGACGCAGGGACTATGATGCAATTAGATAATGTACTATAAAGTGGCAGGAAATCATGTTTATCCTTGAATACTTAGACACACATTTCTACACGTATGTATGTATATGTAGAAGTTAACCGTCATTAAAGCAGGAAAGCCTCGATTCTCGTACGACGCCGATCGATATGCCGCAAAGGCGGCGCGAGACCTGCAAATTAATTTCTACTTCACCGTTGATAATAGAATTTCGACGCAGCGTAATGTAACGCACGCATTCTGACATGCAAACAAATGAAGAACGCCTATATATAAATAGATTTGCGTTAGACCGAAGCCTGTATGTTTATTGTCAAAAGTTCTAATTGCCGAACCAGTCGTCTTCCATTCTTATGAATAGCAGCTCTCTTAATCCCCACCAATACCCCTGTTTCGCCAGTCTTTGAAAACTTTGACTCATTAACGACTTTTAGAACATTCCTACGCATTATATTCACTTTTGTAGATGAAAAGAAATTGTTGATTGAAAAATGATTGCCCAGTCGCCTTTATGCACCATCTCATTGTCAATCAATTATCATAAAAGCCAGAAATGTGAATTCTAATGTTTTCAAGCCGTATAATTTGAGACTCACAGTGATTTGGGCGACCACTCGGAACACTTATTATATACACTACGGTCGTTATTCATTTGGAAAGCAAAGCAAAAGTGTGTAAAAAAAAAAAAAACTGGTAAATGTAGGAAATAAGAACCAATAGTGGATATACGACTAAGATTAGGTTCGATCACATATCTCAGTTACGGTACGATTTACAACCTGGCTCAAGGAATAAGGTCTGCTATGCTTGGACGTTACTTTTTGTTGTCCCCTACTTAGTCCGTCCGAAAAGAATTACCTACACGACAGACTACCGGAAAATACTTTGCCTCTCAAAGTCTTTCCACTAGACCGTGATAATATGCATGAATGATGATTAAGAGTAGCCAAATACATTGATTACGATCCATTTTTAGCAAGATAAAAGGAGATAGCAGTAGTAGTAGTAGTAGTACGAATAGCGTGAGCTTAATATCTGGAGAGAGCAGAAGAGCAGGGAGTAGCCGAAGCCCACAGTTAATGCCTTGGCATCGTCTTACGAAGCGTCTATGAAATATTCAACAGCCGTGATTACACGGATACTACGGTAAAAGGGTCCACCGCTCGCTGTGAATCCTCAGATACGATGAGCGTCAAGTAGTTAGACGGAGACGAATGACGTACACGGCCAAACTAAGGGAGTCATACACAGCCATACACAGCCATACGCAGCCATACATGTACACGCGTAAGAGCATGCAGTTCCCTCAGATATGTTGTCAGTGGAGACAACTCTGCCACAATGTTCCACTTAAACGATGTACAAATGTGAAAATATTCTTTCCAAAGCTTGAGCTACAATAGTAATGATACTAAGGACGTTCACCGTTTTCAACAAACGCGCACACATTCTAGCAAGACGTTCGCTACTTGGGCCGGTGTCACCGGCGCGGCGTTCGTCAATTGTTCTCAAAGCGATAACGCATAAAAGATCTTTTGAAGTGGGCCGACGGTATCCGGCGAGCAGCTCGCTCGAGCCCTCACGGATTGGCATTAGTGAAATGTGTGTGTGGGCCAGAGTGACTCCGGCACGGCCGCGCTAAGTTTGCTAGTCGGAGGGTTAAAACACATTGAGGCTTTCCGATCGATGTAATAATCTCATTCAATTGTTCAATTTCTTAAAAAGCAAGCGAGCTGATGGATACTATATAAATGGCAAGATAGACGACTCGTTAATTCCCCTTTCGTATCATTGGTACGCGAGCGCATTGTCATTGACAGCATAACATTTTAATAATAACAGCACGGCGGCACAGAAATATACAGAATATATCTGTACAGTACAGATAATTCGAAGGACTAACCTGCCGTGCTGCATAATAAACTCATGCCACCTTCTTCTTCCTTCGTTTTCATCGGACGACGTAAAAGCGCCAAATCGGTGAAAATAAATAGAGCACCGATGAATAAATATTCGAAACGTTATTCATAGACGACCCATTCTACTCGATGGGTTGCCAATATCAAGGCGTGACCTTGACCGTTTCAACTGTTCGTAAAGAATCATTTGTATTCGATCGATAGATTTGATTCGTTGCCTCGTCTTCCTCGAAAATTTCAAGTGCCCTGACGCGTATACACTGAATCTTCGGCAATGATGACGAGCGAAGAGAAGTGAATGCCTCGCGAGCGTCGACGATACCGCTGCATGCATTAATGAGTTTCCGATATTAATCTTGCAGAGATTACGTAGCCCGGAGATCTGATTTCTGCCGTAAGAGCGCTTAATTTAACCGAACGGCTCAAGCCTACAGAAATTACTTGTCCCCGTCGAGTCGTTTTAAGCTTCCTTGCCGTGGGGCGACAAACGGCCTTGAACGAAAGAGAGCACTTATCACAGCGGGCGAGACTCTGCGCCAATACCGTGTTGAATCTATCAACGCTAATAAGGAGAATCAGTGCAATTTTTCACTACCATTCCGACAGTAGCGAAAGTCTATGAAATCTATTACCAACATAGCGCCAAGTCAGGGTATAGTCGGGATATAGTTTATCACTCTCTAGCCCCAGAATCATTGAACAGACTTTTCAATTTTAGCTGCTCAATTGGACGACAATTTCTCGATCACGCTTAAGGATTCGTGCCAGTACGCGTAAAGCGATCAACGAATTTCCAAAGTATTCGCCAAGTACTTTGTAAAGATATTTAAACACTATAAATCTGTGTGACGCAGAGGAATCGAATAATCGAATCAGCGACCGAACGATTGGCCAGTTGGCCGCACTCCCGCTTCAACTCCTCTTGAATCACGTAAATATAGCAGCTCGTAAAGAGGTTGTTATTCCCTTAATTTGTCATCTTTCATCTATTACGTATATATGGGAAAAGAGTGAGAGAATAACGTAGACCCATGTACTGTACATATCTGATGATTCGGACTGAAAATATGTACAATTTGAAGCAACAGGAAATCACAACCGAAGCGAGTGCACGCAGTGTGTGCCGGACGTCCTTACGGAGAGTCTAATCAACGTAGGCTCAAAATTATTTATCGCCCCTCGGCATTGTCGACGCAATTCTACCGTGGGGTAGGGTGTAGCTGTGAAGCTGTTGCCGGACATTAATACTCCGACAAATTCAAGCTCAAACACATTACAAAAACAAACTGTGCGAGAATGTCTGACCGATGATGAGCAAGACAAATCGGGACAAGGGTTGGGTAACAGGGAAGTTAGAGGCATCGTTTGACATTCCCGAAATTTTTGCCACCTACCTGTTAGCGCCAGATGGAAAAAGCAATAAGTAAATAAATAATAAAGGAGTAACTAACTAAGATGATAAATAACGGTGTAGTTGCCGAGGTGACGACAAAGGGCACGACGCCTTTGTCGGCGAGGCACCGAGGAGATACGTGATTCTATTAAGTGCGTGCACGTGCACGTGGCCGTTGGCCCGACGTCATCGACGCTACGTCGCACGTTGCAACTAATAAACAGTCGAACAGAGATCTGGCCACGGAGTGGTGAGGGCTTAGGCCCTCTGGCAAGAGGACTGTGTTAAAAGACACGGCACTTACCCCAGAATTTTCGAGTCCGACAGTATACAATCTCTGAGTCATTTTAAAATATTTTGTTACAACCAATGACCTAATATCGAACGAGCAATTGGAAAGTGACCTCATGTCTTTACGAACAGTGAAGCTTAGTCGTGGAGATGAAATTGTGATCGATCGATCGACCGATCGGTGGCAATGCGACGTAATATCCCGTGACGCCGGTACGGGTATAGGATTCGGTCCAATCACATCACAGTATCAGTAAACATCTGTTCACCATCGCACAATGCCTGTCCAACTTTTACCGTTCCTTGTATCATCTTGTACAGTACGATTATGTAATTGAATTGAACACTTAATTCTCGCTCGTGACGTTCCGACCTTTCCAGTTCCGAATATCGGTCTCCGTAGCGGGTAAATCGATAACTCAGCACGGATACTTCGCCCTCCCCCCCCCCCCCCCCCCGCAATTTTCGCATCTAACAGAGTTAAGGAAATGTTATATGGACTTCGGTTAAGGTAATAATGAGACTTATGCCTCATCATGCATTAGTAATTACATAATCATGGGTAGCAATAATTCGTAATGATCCGAGTACGATAAACGGTACCGGCTTATGTTGGAAACGATAAGTTAGAGCGCAGACCTTTTCCACCTTTCATCCCATATCATCCCCCCCCCCCCCCCCCATTCATACAAAAATATGGTATATGCATCGCGTGCGAAGCTTCATTGAGATCTTGATTGAAACGATCGAGGGGGTCGGCATAGGCGTGCATAAGCAATACTTTCAATGAAAATGTACTTGAATTGCGGGCATGTAGCCGAAACGCGCGCAACAACGATTCTAACGTGATTCGAACTGTAAGATGAGAGAAACTATGAGGAAGAGATTTTGTAAAAGTTCGACGTACGTTGTAAGGTGTCGTGTCACCAATGTGCTTGAGAAAGGACCTTACCGTGATGATGCTTTAATCACCTGCAGTGGCCCGCAGTGTCCACGTGGTCGCCGACGTAGTACAAATTCAATTTTTCTGCCGAAATTGGCGAAATTGGCGAAATTGGCGAAATTGCCGATCTTGCTATACGCAGATCTGGTATAAAGAAAATAAAAATAAGAAAATTCTCTGGGAAATGAAATGAATCCGACCGTGCGACAGTCATTATCTCGGTGGTCCGTTGCTGAATGTATGAAAAATGAATTGACGACGCCACGAATAACGCGCGCGCCCTTCGATGAGCAGAATATTAATGGAAGAAAAAGCTATATACGTGGCAGATACGGCATTCGATTAGATAGCGATCCGTTGATAAAATTTAATTCCCCCGATATATCCTGAAGCCACCATCGATAACAACGTCACAGACACACATATGCACACGGAGGATATTACTAGTGTATAGGCTACATGGAGATCTGCATATGGTCTCTCGAAAATAGTCACGCATAAAATATCCTTGATGCGAAGGAAGGAAGCACGCACACTCATTTGAAATCGTAACGGGTAACGGTATGTGAAAGGACTTTGACACATCCGGTATTGAAAACGAAATAGCCTCGGTAATCGTTTGCACGATAAAAAAGCATTCGTCACACAACAGGACGATCATAGGAAGCGATATGCAAGTACGCGCCTAAGCGTCATACGGCAGACTGTTCCATCAGCTGCAATACTAAACTATCATCGCTTGAGAAACAATCGCATAAAAAAAGCTTGTTAGAACACCTGTCCACTCATTATATTACTGTCAATAATGAAAACACATAGAAACAATATAAAGAATAGCTTCTCATTCACTATGAACGTAGACAACATATGACAAATTGGCTTTCCTTATTACTTTCGCCATAAGACACCATGAATGGAGAATACAACAACTTGCACAGGGAACGGAGGATGTAAAATATGTAATCGTGGCAAGATAACCAAATTGTTCCTTCAATTTGGCGAAAGATTAATTAATTCACCCGATTAAATTACGTATAGAGAAGGACGGATAGCGGGAGAGGAGTGCTGCCATGTATATGTGGCATACATACATTGAAATGACGAGAAAGAAATTCTTAAAATGCAACACGACGGGTACATCGGTACAGCTCAACATGTACTATAAGTCTTAAAAACCTTTGGGTTTGTTCATGTCGGCAATTGCTAATCCGTCTCACGCGATAAAATAGCTATTAGACTATGTACTTACGTTATTGAGGACACAGAGTAGTGAAATCCACGAAGAATCAAGTGGAGCACACCTGCCAACGTTTGGGAAACTTCGATAGAAGGACGAATAAGTTAAAGGGGAAAAGTATTGACTCAAACTGTCCGTCCACTGGCAACTTACGCGCACGTTTTTCGTACTACTAATCTCTATTCGTTCCCATCACATATTTGGCTACCGTATTGACACATCTTACGTTGAAGCATTAGATCCGAGGAAAGAGTGGAATAGTCATAGTTACGGAAGCAGTTACGGGTCTAATTGACCTCCGTACCACGAATCGGCATTCTAAGAGGAAACACGTCCGGCACCCGCGTCCGGATCATATACACGTTGTGGAAGGTGCGAATGGATATAGCGAATGGATATAGCGAATGCATATAGCGAGTGCATGTCGTCTACGTGTAAATGGTGTGCGAATATGTAACAGCAATGCGCTGCTTTCGCTCACTTTGTCTTCCTTCAGACAATTTTTTCAGCTGCATCGTAACGACGAAGAGTCAAAGAGAAGCGTGAAGAGAAGGAAGAGGAGCAGAGTAGTTCAGTAGATGAGAAATGAGGGGCAAGAGACTCGCGCGCTCAGCCGAGAGGTGGAAACCGTTGAAACAAGAAGGACGCGTGGCTAAGGGAATGGTATAAAACGACATCGAGGAGAGGTTCATAGAGAGACAAATTAATGCGGACTGGAGAGGTAGATTCGGCAAACAGATAGACAGATAGACAGATAGACAGATAGACAGATAGACAGATAGACAGATAGACAGGTAGACAGACAGACAGACAGTGAGAAAAGGTTGATAGGCTACCGCGTGGCAGCCAGACTCGCGACGCACTGCTGCTTCGCAGCGGCAACCACCGCGGCCGCCGCCACCTCCGCCTCTTCCACCACCACCACCCCCATCGCCACCACTCCTCTATGTCCCATCAGGATTCCACCTAACCCGCCCTCTTGCTCCTTCCTTCCGCCAAACAGCCGTTCCCCTACCTTGACGTACGCAACGCGCATCGCCCAACCACCCAATCACCTACCCTGACAAACGGACTCCGCGAGCTTCTCCTGGCATAAAGAAATTTCCTTCAAGTCAGTTCTCCTCACAAAACTCTCTTTAACTGCTTGCTTGATAACTTCATTTAATAACAGTAAAATAATCACGCTAGCACACACTCCACATATTGCGAACACTCTGTAAATGTGTAAAAGCCCTTTGTATAAGTGAAGAAATCGCCACTCATAAATATACTGGAGTGGAGTTCATCTACAGTCATAATGGTTAAAACTATGTTTGCCTAAAGAAAAATTGCAATCATGCGCTCGTGTTAGTTCGTATGATCTAGTACCCGGCATGATACAGTTATAGTGGGGACAGGACAATCTTACTGACCGGTTATGATCGTGTCTTCCGGATACCAGATAATTTTTACATATCGCAGATTGCACTTACGATATGGCAATTCGGCGAATCTCGTCAAACAGCTTCATGTTCGTAAAGTGGCATATCTAGTATCGTTTAACATAACATCTAATGAAACCTGTACGGAAAACATTGGAATAGGAATATAGTGTGAAGATTATCAACAATTAGTTTGTTTCGGACAATAAAGGACAATTTGGAAAGGATCGTGGAAACAGTAGTATTTATGTGACATCCCGTAACGATAACTACTTCTAGTTATCCATACAGAATTGATTGACATGACTCCAAGACTACGCGCAACTGACTTTAAACGTTAAGGACTGTGCGCCATTTTAGTGGACTTGCGCCGGATGCAAATGATTTGGCAAGGTAAAGCACTCAGAACCACCCATTTCATTGGCGAATTCAGCCAATCTTAATTACCCTCCATATTAAAGCATTGATGATAAATGCAATCTCAATTCTGAATAAGATGCGGCTTTAACCTGTTAACCGGGCGGGACGTACAAACACGTCAAACGTAAAGGATATCGGGTATGATTAAAACATATGAATACGTCGTTAAAAGTTTATGTTGCGCCCTGAAACAGTCGGCGCGTATATTTACGAACCACAAAGGTATTAGTCATCCATAAATTTCTCGACATGAATTCAAGATACGGAGTGATACGGAGGGACTCAGGAGTGGTGGACGGTCCCCGGTTAACAGGTTAAGATCAACATACAGAGAAAGCAGAGAATACATAAGGTAAAATACAACTAACATAAAGGAAAATTATCCTAAAAATGCTGCTGTCAAATGCGTGGTTATTAAGTAACCGAGTGAAATTAATTATATTTCAGAATGTTATATTGCGTCCATGGTATTTATTGTCTCCTAACACAGTCGAAAGAATTCGTCCAGTTGTAGAGGTATTTTCTATGAAAAATAATATGAAATAAGGATGAATGCTCAACTCATGTGAATCTCCACGAGGAACCCCCAATGGTAGGACAATATCGACGTGTACTTGGCCAATGGGAGCAGTGAAATATCGTAATTCTGGACCGTGAAAAGTGCGGATACACAAAGTATAACAGTAAACAAAATGAATCTTTAGAATCGATACGTTTTTGAATAATAAAACACCCAATCAAAGATTGTGTCCTAAAACGCAGTTTCTCGTAGTAATGACAACGCCGACGTTAACAGAAAGGTCTTGACATTATCCACAAATAGGTTAAAACTTATGGATTTGTTTATACCGATGGAACTGACTTAGACAAAATATCTGAAGTGATGACGAAAAGTCTGGAGACCTGATCTACCCTGTACAGACTAAAGAAGCATGAAGATCGATGGAAGGAACGCTTTAGTCCTTAATACGCTGGTAATATCAAAAGTAGTGTCATTTAGAAGTGTGTCATGTTAATCGCTGGGAAGAGTTTTATCAGAAATTAATACAAAATATCAGAAATTAAACATATTCTTTGACAACATTTTAATTTTGTTTATGACAAAAATCGATAATGTATCAGAATTATTTGCATGACCCCAGACTTGATAATGACCCGGGGGATATTTGAATCGATTGACTTACTGGAATATCCGGTTCTCTGAAGAACCTATTACGTGTAACAGTGGGTCTGTTATGGCTAGATAATGAAGCGCGCGGCAATGAGATTATTTGGAAACGTAGCTTAGACGTAAACATTCGGTTCAACGTAAATGAGACATGTCGGGTCAATGGAGTGCAGGACGTTTGGGTGAACCGTGTAATGACGTACGGTACAGTTGGCACACGTGCGCGAATGTACGTGACTAATAGCATGACCGACGGTAGCCGGCCAAGTGAACTGAAGCTAATTGAATCAGTTGCAAACATATATTGGCACGTAATCGTCAACACACGGCAGTCGTAACACGCGTGGACGTTCTTTGAACACGTAATTCGGCGAAATTTCATAGTTTGTTTTACGCGATCGCAGAGACAGGTGGCACAGAATAATTGCTTCAAATTTTTCTTATAAATATTTATATCAGCTTATACCTTGTATCGCAAATACGGCTAACCGAATCTTCTGAAATATACAATATAAGTAACATTATTGTATTTTATAAGATCTTGATATTATTGTATGTACAATGAATGTGCCAAACGCTCAAGGGTGTTTGTATAAATGATTAAATGCTAATTTCACTGTCATGTGAGATCTGACACAGATCTGTTGTGACTTAATTGTGATTTTTTTTTTCTCTTTCCCTCTAGCATACAGTTTGCACCCTTGGGGTATCAATATTTCACTCCACTGACACAATCTGCATGTGTCACACGATTTCATATCTAGATTTCTTAGCTCTTCTTGTACTCGATTCTCTCTACTTTGACTTCATCTCCGACAAGTTGATATACATAAGTTACAACTGTTGAGCTCTGTATGTCCATAAGAACAAATGATGGAATAACAGACCTAAAAAGAAAATATATTTTATAAACACAATAACAGATACCATTACATATGAAAAATAGTTTCAACGTACGTGTCTAATGGATTGTATGCACCAGTTGCAGAACCTGGATTTATGTAAAATTTATTCTCATGCTCATATGCCTCAAACTTATGCGTATGTCCTGATATTAAAATATCAACATCTAACTGCCTCTGGATTAAAGCAAGAGCTTCTGGGTCTCCCCATGGCACTACTTGATGACCATGTGACAATCCTATTCGGAATTGACCAACTGTGACAACTTTTTGTTCTGGGTAATTTAAATTCTGTAATAATTACATACATTTGTAAACAAATTGTTATTATCCGTACTTTTGTCAGTCATTATATAATAAAAAATCAAACTGTCATTTCTGATAAATACCTCATCAAAATCTCCTCTGACTACGTGAACATCACTAGCTAATGTTTTTAGATAGTCATAGGATTCTTTTGTACAAAGATTTCCTGTACAAAGAATGTGCTGTATTCTACCTGGCACCAGAAGTTTTTTGAACTTACTTGGAAGACTGCTACATCTATGTGGAATGTGTAGGTCTCCCAAGACTAAAACAAGCTGAAACAAAAATATAATTTGTAATGACTGAGGAATTTTATTTTTAATCATGCATTGAGGCGTATGATGATCATGGCTGCATATAGTGTCATGTTACAATATCTACAAACCTTTGATAAAAAATTACATTTTAAATCCCTTGCAAGGTTAGGTTCATTACATTTTCAATCATGTTATATGCAAGACGTGGAATGTATTTGTACTTACCATGATTTTTTTAGAATTGTTTTTTAAGTCGGGAGTACTTTAAGAATCACGTATCAATCTATTGCATTGATAAGTAGTAATACCGACAGAATTATAAAATGTGTCAACTACAACTGTAAGACTGGATGACAGCTACTGAACCAATCACTTTCGAGAGTACGATTATCGTCATAATGCGATTAATCGACTCGACGAATACGTATCGATACTCCATATATATCAGCCAAAAACCGGACATATTTTTCTTTTGAGTTTAATATTGACAGAGGGTCCAAAATATATTTCGTAAAATCTTGACCGTACTCATTATGTAGTAAAAACAATGTGTACTTATGCCGACAGTGAATTGTTTTGACAATTTGGAGTGACCAATGCCAATAGAGCAATGGTCACGTGACATCGTCGACAGCAAGTGACAGCAAGTGAATGAACTTCAGTTCGCACCTTTTTTTTCATTGTGTATAACACCTTATAGCCTTTTACGTAGACAATTTTGTTTTTATGCGGTTCTATCATTAATTAACCTTTATTTTTGGGATCATTTTGACACACAAATATTCGAAAATGGCAGCACCAATAAGCACTGCTATGGACAGCTTAAGTGCTGCACTAAAATCAAATATTATTCCAAATCAAGAGTACCTTTTACAAGGATCTGTTTTGGACAGCGCTGTTGAGGTTTTATTGCACAGACTACGTGGGCTTTGTGATAATGTTGACAGTGGCCCTGAAACATTTAATGATCACGAAATGTGCTTTAGTATAAGAAGGTACATACAATGAATGTGAAATTTTGCATGGCGGGATAGGTATACAATAACAAAACTTGAACCTGTAACTTATTTCAGAGGACCGCCACCAGAACAACCGTTGTTGCTCCGTGTTAGAAGAGCTTTGGACTACCAAGATATGCCTTTTCAGTTGAGATACATTGGTCAACCAGAACTGGGAGATAAATCACGCCCAACCATTGTACGGAGCAGTATAGACATAGCTACTAGCAGTACAGTTGTTGAATTTTTGACAGAACTTGGTTGTCGCTTAGATTTTGAATATATAGCACGTGGTTACATGTTTCGCAAGGGGAGAATGAAAGTGACAGTTTCAAAGATATTTAAAATGGGACAGCAAGGAAAGATGCCTGAAAGTGTAGAAGCCATTTCGCAAAGCTATCTTGTAGAGTTAAGTGTTTTAGCACCTAGTGGTCAGGATGCAATAGCGGAGGATATGAGAATATTTGCCGAACAGTTAAGGCCTCTAGTACAATTAGAAAAAATTGATTACAAGAGACTTGTTCATTAGACGCATAAGTACTGACTTGGAAAGATAATATGTATGAAATAATTGTATGATATGTGAAATAGAGAATTTTGTAACTTTAAATATAATAACATATAATGATGATATACCTACATATTGTGTTATTGCCGATCCTACGACAGCCATAGTGAAGCAATATCAATTAGATCGTCTATTGTGTGTTTAATCGTTCAGAACCTACAATTCAAATTCATTGCACCGCGGTGACAACGTGAATCAAATTAGGGATATTATTGATTTTTTACGAAAAGAATTTATGTGAACTATTTCAGCCAATCTTTGATTTTTCTTTACAATATTTTTTACATTATGATTTTGTAATTTTTTTGTTATGCCGAATAATTATATTTTTTCAATAAATAATAAAAAATAAAAATTTTGTGTGTGAAGGTAATAGTAGCTAAATATGTGAGAAAAGAAATTTATATTATTGATTGGAAAATGAGAATTTAGGCTATTAAAACAGATAATTTAATTGAAATCAATGATTCAACAGTTCTTCGCTTGACTGATAAACGGAAAGCAACACAGACGCATTGTTGCCGGTTCACAGTCTGGAAAGGAGGCCACGGAAGAGGTTCGATTCGATAGGCGCCACCATTTTGTAGCATTTCTACGTGTGCAGTGTTAGAAGACGGACGTGTGCGGTGCTTGTGAAGACAGAGAATTACATTTAATTCCTACCAGTTTATTGAAAATGTGAGTATTGCCTCAGAGTTGACTCGTATCAAGCGTAGAAATTCAGAAAAATTCGTACTGCCGCGAGTTCGGGGTTTAGAAACATCATAAATGTGCGAAATTTTTCATGGCGTCGGTCATTCAGAGCGTGTACAGGAACGCCCTATATTGGGATGGGCTCGTGCGTATGTTTGTCTGCGTAATCGCTGGAAACCGGCAAATTCATTGAAAGAATAATCGGTCTCTATCGTTGAAGCCGCGGTATGTTTACTTGCAAACGTCCTTGACGCTTGTTTGCCTCTTTTCACGAAAGCATCGAAACGCCATAGTACACCCCGCATTCACAACATGGCGGAGCTTCAGTCTTTCTTTTCGGAAATAACATGACTGCCCTGTCGGTCTGTTTTGCGATGCAAGTACGCCTTCGCATTCTTTGAGATACCGCGTAGGTGTCGACCATGACCCTGCATACCTTAATTGGTGTATCATGTTGACGTTGATCCTCAATAAAGGAGCACCGCGCACTATGCCGATCGATATATTTGCATATGAGGAGGAACGCGTATGTACTCCATTGCGAATCTCTGCATGACGAGTCGTTGTTGATGTCCGTTGATTACAGGGATCCCAAAAAAGTGATGTGTAACCTGACACTTGTTTATTCTCTCATACAGCTAATTTTATCGTTTTCTGGTTTATATTACTAATTTTCTGTAGTTTTCTTCAACAGCTGCTTTTCTTGTGAATTTACCCGGGTTTCTTATCATTGATTAGCATAAACGTTTCGATATTGAATATATTTTCTCTATTTGCCTTATTTTGCATTGGAGATAACTAGTGTTTCCTTCACAGATAAAATGTCGCGTTACCGTGAGTGGGACCTCTCCTGTAAAGTCTATGTTGGCAACTTAGGAAGCAGTGCCAGTAAACATGAAATTGAAAGTGCGTTTAGTAAATACGGACCGCTGAGAAATGTTTGGGTTGCAAGAAACCCACCTGGATTTGCCTTTGTGGAATTCGAAGATCCCAGAGATGCAGAGGATGCAGTCAGAGGTTTAGACGGAACGTAAGGATTTTTAAAAACCTCATTTTAACACTTACCATAAAGTTCATGCACCATTCTATGGATTAGAAGTGGCTGCAAGTTTTAGTTGCTTGTCCCATGTTTGAAGAGTAAATAAAATTTTTTCCAGACGTTGCTGTGGAACAAGAGTAAGAGTAGAAATGTCTTCAGGAAGAAGTCGACGAGGTGGTGGTGGACGTAGACCAGGTCCACGATATTCCAGGTAAGAAATCAAAAGAAGCTCAAACAAGTGCATTTTACAGCCCAATTAAAGCTGCAACGGATGACTAAATGTCTTGCCAAGTAGGTATATTAACGGTGCAGTTTAATCAAAGTGTCAAGTGCCCATGCACAGGATTCGGTGAATACTTTATTTTTTTTAACAATTAATTTCTGCACAGCCGGTATAAACCGATATTTATTTTTCCATCATATCATCGGTGTAGGAATGCCCATAGATACAAGCATATATCAATATTTACATTGACTCTTTACGATAGTTATTCCGGATAGTACATTCGTGTATGTTACAGTGTGAATGTATATTTATATATATACGCACGACACGATACTGCGATGTGAAGGTCGTCGAAATGCGAATCCCGTACTCAGATTGCATTTCGTTCGTGAATAATTCATTTTCATCGAGACAGTGGAGAGGTGTGCGGTTAGCCGAAGGAAGGCTCCCCTGCGATGCATGACAAAGTTGAAAACTATGAGATGCTCGTAGGATAACTTAGCCAAAAGAAATGTAGCAGTTTCTTTAAGTAATCACTCTTAGAGAGCTGAATCCTTGGTCCCCTTTGCGAATACAATTAGTGTTATGACGAGAGGATTTACGTGCCATATATCTTTTCTGACAAATTTATAGGTCCAGATCTCCCAGTCCACGTAGGAAATCGTTGGGTCGATTGCCGAGGTAAGATTTTCCTTTAGGTCGCTCGCGAGCGTTCGTTTTTCAGGTGCTCGTTGAAAATCGAAAGCATTCAATGAAACACGGGGCGATTGGCAACATCCCCTATCGGCTGAAGAAAACGTCCAACTGTTCTTTTTAATCTTTTGTAGGTCCTGGTCGGGAAGTCCGCAGCGTTCGTCTGTTAATCGACATTCCAGGTAAATCTAGTTCGTAGGCTAGGCATTGTAGAGTTTTCAGAGACCATCCGAAGCGGTACGCTGGCCACTTCGCGGTACAGTAGGTATATCAATAGAATACCGCTTGTATTGTGATCATTGCAATATTGCACGCAGTATCACGGACGACCGTCTTAAGACATATATTACGTTAATTGCCATGATGCGGTATACGATCGAATACACTGTCTCGAGAATAGAGCTTTTGTTCACGCAATTGTCACGATCGGCGGTCACAGATATGCTCTTAATGGTTTTGTAAGGAGAGAAGTAAGGCAAATGAAAAAGTAGTTAAGTAGAAAAAAAAAGCAACGGTAGACGGAGGACGACGAAGAGGTAGTTCGGAACACAGAAAAGAGCGCTCGAGTCAAGACCAAGATTTATTAAAGTTGGCAACTACTCGCCGAACTTGGCCCGGTGCAAGACTTAATAAACAGGCAGCACCTGTAGCGGACTTGAAAGTAAATCAAAGCGGTGTCTGGTGCATACCTAGTAGTTTCTTTCAATCAGTACGTTTGAACTCTGAATAGTGTATAATGTAGACCTTGGCCGGTTGTATTGTAAGCGTGTGACATTGTCCGGTATCCGAAGTGCGGCTTTTGTATGTTTATCTTTGGTATTTAGACCTGACTTACATTCGATGCGTTGCGTAACGCGAGAATTGAGAATGATGTTTTACGTGACCGTAACTAGCACTTCGGATACGGTCAATTGTCAGTGTGTGTGTCTGCGAAACTGAGCAAATTCGATTCTAAATCGTACACGCACCGAAGCAGCCTGTCTACTGTCCAAAGTCACGTTCTGCTAAATTTTTGCCAATCGCTGCCACATGATTGTTTGTAGTCGTCCAAATTTGTAGACCTCATACTCAAGCTCGTGATTACACTGCTTTATCGTGAGCGATGCGTTCTTTTTGGTTTCTCTCAAGATACGCTTCTTTTGTTTTGTCAAACATATGCTGCGTCGTGCGTTGCGACAGACATGAGGACGAAAAAGGAAGGTCGAACAATATGCATTCATCATACGATATTAATCGTTTAGTTAAAACTAGAGTCTTCTTTTTTGTATGCATATTTCGAGTGGGCAGTCTAGGATAATGATCAAAGAAAACGCTAATTGAGCAAAATAGAAAACAGCAGAGAAAAACAAAAAAGTAAAATAAAAACAGTATATTGAGATTGATTATGTGCCATTTGTTGAAATTTGACATTTAAGTAAATCGAAGAGATAAAATTACCGCGCGTATACCGATAGTGGCCAGGAGTATGATAACGTTGATGGTTATATTGCTAAAACTGACGTTTGCAGATTCTACCAGCGTCAGCTCCTAGCTCTGCTCGTCTCCCCGCCACTACTACTACTACTGCTACTACTACTACTACTACAGCCACCGTGAAAAAAAGTCTAGCAATCGAAACTGAACAAAAAAAAATGCCTGCCTGCCCACTAACTTCCCAACCAGTCACCATCAGTCACCACCAGTCACCGGTAGGAGCCAAGTCGTCCGTCAGTTGACAGTCCGATGCTGTCCGTCAGTTCGTCAGTCCGTCAGAATCGTCAGAATCGTCAGAATCGTCAGTTCGTCTGTTCCCCTTCAAAAAGACTTCTTCGGGCTACCTCAACCTCTAGCGGCTATAGGAGCACCGTGAATCCATCGAACAGCCGACGCGATACGAACGAAAAACTTCTGTCAAAATCTCGGCGCGTCAGTCCGTCCGTCCGTCCCAACTACTACTACTACTACTACTACTACTACTACTTCTACTACTACTACTACTACTACTGCTACTCGTCAACCATCACGTTAAACTTAGCCGACAACGCGACCGCCACTTCTCTTCGACCGAGCAAAGCAAAATGATCACCACCTACACACCATCCCACCACCACCCAACCAAGTACCACCACCACCAACCACCACTACATGTTCACAGTTGTCTGGTATTTCACCGATTTTCAAAGATTTTTTATCTTTTTTTTCTCTCTATCTATCTCTCTCTTTATCGAGGGGTGGCTGACGTTCTTCGATCCGACGTATGCGATTAAACGGACATCTCCTGTAGACTCGACGAAGAGAAAACTTGGCGTCCCTTTAAGTTTCGCAGCCTATTGTTGCCATGACTAGTCGTTAATATCGTCCGATTGGAGAACTGCCACTTTGTTACATAATATAATATAAATATATATACGTATATTTATATTAATATATATGCATATATCTATCTTATCAGTGTAACATTTACTTGTAAAAGATTTGATTTTAACTACCAAATTAATTCTACTTTGTTGATTGGTTTCACGTTTCTGGTGAGATGTCATTTTCTATTAATTATTAATTGTGTCTAACTAGTTTTTATCACCCCTTAGGCAAATAGGAATTAGACAGTCCTAATTCTATTACAGTTGCCTTGCGATGATTTTCGTATCTATGTGTTTTAAAATATGCGTCGCTCTGCTCGTTTCGAGGGACGGTTAACGATTTACTTTACCTTTCAGTTGGCCCTACGCAGGCAATCGATTTACAGCACAATCATTATGATAATACCCCCTTTGTACGTCTCGTAACATTTTGCAAATAATGTGCCAAACCGTTCGCGTTGCCGATGGCGGCGCCACGTTTTTGAACCAGTAAAATACCTGTCCTTCGAAACGTAGCGGAACGGCGATGTGATAAAGAACCTTTTTGCCAGTTTCTAAAGAGGGTATTAAATTATTTTGTGATATTTTAGGTCAAGGTCCCGCAGTCCACGAAGGAGATCCCTGACCCGCAGCCGCAGCCGAGATCGTCGTTCTCGTTCGGATTCCCGCGACAGACGGTACTGATATTAATAACAACCTAAACAATGAAACACCATTTTTAAGTTCGTTCGGCAACGGTGAATACATCCGCGGGATATGAAAAATTTCGTACGAAACCTCGCGCGATCGACGTTTTGCCCGAACGTGGGGCCCCGGACGTTGAAGTTTTTCAGACGAAAGAGAGAAACGGGACAGAGAGTCCGACCTCGTAGCCAGTGTTTTTTTTTTCGCGTCGACTGTAACGTGTCACTTCCGGGCCGGTTCGCGCTGCTAGACGGAGCTTAGAGATAAGTCGCTCACACATTTCCGTCCCATCGCCCGTCGGTTGCACGCTGTTCCAGCCGGATCCTTAGACTCCTCTCGCGATACTTTTTTCTCTTTCGTTTCGACACCGGTTACGTCTCTGATATCGATTGGTAAGCCGAACAGTATTTTAACCCTATTATCTAAGTTCCCTTCTCTCTATTTAATTGCAGTTAGGTGCTAAAAGTATTCGGGCGAAATGGACCGACTTAAAGTGCCGGATGGAAGAAAAAGAAAACCAATTTTATATGTATATATAAACTGATTGTTACCACACTTAACACATTCGAACGAAGCGAACGCAATAGACAATAGCGGACCGCGCGTTTCGTCGGATTTCACACGGGACACACGTACATAACGACACACACGAGACACGATACACACTCACACTCACACTCACAGACATGTCCATGTACACGCGTGAGAGAAATAGTTGGTCACAGGTACACACTGAACACGCATTTTAGTATCAAGTTCTTCAATCATTGCATTAGAGAGGCGTACATTTCTTCATAACTAATTATACACAGTGGAGACACAACGGAATATAATATGCGCTCGGTATGGAAAAAAAAAGACAAATACAGACATACAGACACCACCCGCACATCTGCATAAAGTACATTAAAAGAGGACAATTTGACGTGATAACGGGCTATTTCGAGAGCGCGTTTTGCATCTTTAACTGGAATGTGCTCATGTTGCTTTAAGTGTCGAGTGAGACAAATTTCATCGTGAAAATGAAAGAAATATTATGAACGACGAGTGTTTAGACGGTGAATGTTCAAACTGATGCGGCGCGATCTATCGAAAATGAACCTTATAGACTCGAGAGTATATAATGTGATGCAAGAGCGACGGGGATAAAGTAAATGATAAAAAGAAAGAAACGAGGAACGGTTGTTTTACGTTGTATTAATTATTTTGTACTCTTATCGACTTAAGACTTAAGAATAAATCTGTAAACGCATAAAATTGTCATGGCTTTCGTTTCGGAAGTTTTAGAGAAGCGTTGAAGAGAAAAAAAAGAGAGTTTTAAAAAGAAGTTGATAGTCCTTCGTTCGGAGCAGTAGAGGATCACAGAAGTGGGTATAAATAAAGCGTCATGCGTCTCAGAAAGGTTTTTATTTTTGTTGTTGCATACCTTTTAGCAAAATTTTAGAAAAAATTATCTTGTTTCGTTAGCGCCAATGTTTGTCGCTGTTACACGCAACCTGGGTAAAAAGAAATATATCAAGTACCTGGAAACAGCGCAAACGTGCGAGAATTCTCATAACTTCATGTACCTATGTAGCATCATGCGTAGCGCACAGAATACCATATACAGTATCATGAGAAACCGTTTATTCTGCCATTTAACTGAGCTCAAAGTACCAATAATGTTTTATAAAAGACAAGACGGATGTTCAGACGTAAGTTTAAGCGATCATTAAAATCTCCCCGTTAAGAGACGCCTGGTCAATTGAGAACTTATATCATGGCGTTGTTTCCCAAAGTAAGCAGACAGAGTCTGACGCCTTCCTGGCAAAGATGATAGTCTCTGATGGGCAGAGCTAGATTTTCGTCGAGGAGTTTCAGGATTTCTATATATGCGTTGAGAGCCTGTTCATGTTCGCCATCCTCAAGATGCCTCGATGCGACCTTGAACAGGGCGTCGGTGTCCTGAAGTGCCTTAAGGCCCTTTAGGATATTCGTACTCTTGCCGCATTTCGGACAATTTATCATGAACTCATTCGAATTCGTCCTTATGGGCAGAATATTTCCGCACGATGGACCAGTTTCGCATTTAAATCTAGAGTACACAGACGTAAGCAATAATTAGTCAAACTTTCGATATCTCTGTATCTAACCGCTTTGGCGCGACCCTATCAAATATTTCTGCTTTCTTTTTGGGACATACGACTGTTAAGAGAGTTCGTTAAAAAGTAATTAGAGAGTGAGCCGTTTAAGAACCTATTTGTTTACGCTAATTGTTTAGTAAATAAACATGTTCATTGTTAGATATAATCGTCATCTTTGTAATTCATGAAATAAGGTTCACGAAGTACTTTGTAGTAACTTACCTAAGGATAGTTGGGTCAATGTCTTCCAACAGGGGCCAGTGATTCTTACATGCCTCGCAGTTGCAATCAAACCAGTACTGCAACCTCATTTTTCGCTTTCGTTCCGTTTCCGGTATAGTCGTGAAAATTGGTCCGTAATTGTCCGCGACTTCCTCACCTGTCATTATAGTACGAATTGCCCGAATCACCATCACGTTACCGATGAAATATCTGTTGATATTGCGACACACGATTTCATTTACTGTTTGTCATTGGGACCGATTACGATTAACCGGCGAAATTCCACTGCTTGATTATTGGTCATTACCTAATAATACCTGGGTTGCATGAATGATTGATTAACGCAGCTGTAGGATATATTCCACCGCCAATGAAAACGCTTTTCGCTTTAGCGAGAGTCTTTTCACCCTTTGGCCTTATTAACTCTGAAATCTTAAGCGTAACCAGCAAATTAATATCTAACAATTAACATGGACTGGGTGGTGAAGCGTAGAACCCACGCGCAATATCAAAGTATATACCTCGTGGGAATTGAATTGCGCCACTTGTAAGTTGTGCAGTAACAAATCAGCTACGAATAGCTCCACTTCGGACGGTGGTTGCTCCGCCGTGTCCGGTGTCTTTACTTTATCCGGAAGATAGTCGCATGTTTTCAACAGTCTCAATAACCAACTGGCTATATAAGTCCGGTGAAAGATGTCCTCTGCCGATCTCTCATTTTCATGAGTCACTAAAAAACACAGAACGTACATTGCTTACTATGTTATAGGGAACGATGATAAGTAGAGTAGAAGTTTCAAATTATGTCAATTATCGGAAGGAAAAAATGCCCTACCTAGTCCATGAAGAGTCTCGTAATTCTCCCCTTTGTAAACGTGTTCAGTGGAAATCTGAAATTTGCCCTTGGTAACTTTGAGCTCCTCCCTGAGCTTCATGAGGCTCGCGAACGATCGCTGCAAAACCGCTCTGAACGCTAAGAAGCAAGTGATACTCGCTTTGGAGAGCCACAGGGCCGGCAACAGTGTACACTCTCTCGAATGAACTTTGGCGTCTGCGTTTCTGCATTGCAGGCTGCAGTACGCGACAGAGCTGCATCTGTTGCAGGCTGCAGGAAGTGGCATGATGTTCCGCGCGAAGCAACGATGGCAGTGAGAGAGTCTGCGAGTAGATAAAGAGAGTGAAAAAAAATTTTCTCACCCCCCCCCAAAAAAAAAAGCCCGACGAAACTTAATGTACAATTTATGTAATGTTACGCCGCCGATAGGTCCTTATACGTTCGCAATTATTTTCATTATGCCATAACTGTCACGATTGTTAGTCATACATGTTACGAATAACTTGTTCCAGCACATTGAACGCGAGTCATGTCGCAAAGAAGCTCGTTAAACACACGTCACCTGTACTCTGCCAATAGAAAGGCGCAGTGCGGTTTCTCGACAGCCAATATCTCGCCGGGCATTATGTCTCTGGTAGCGACAGCGTATCTTCCGACGTCGCCCCCGTCATCCTTTATTTCAACGGCGTCGCTGAACTCAGGATACAATGGATTACAGTGTTCCAGGCGTGGAATTTGACTGTCGACTTCCCTCGCTCGCGGTTTCTGTACCTTCTTCTTCTTATCGTCCGCAATTTCTTTGCTCTTCGACATCAGAGCCAGCATGATCCTAATGTCAGAATCCAGCTTCTGTTTCCGTTCTAGCGGCAACTTGCTCGCGTCCAGACCCTTTAGTGCGGCCTTGAATGAGTCCATGGCCTCGTCGAGTCTGTTCCGCGCCAGCAAGCATCGCGCTCTTCTCTCCTCAAGCTTGTACATCAGCTCCTTCGGATATCCCGTTTGGATCGCTTCCTTTATATCTCTTAGAGCGTAGTCGTATTGTTCTAAGTGGTAAAGACACGCCGAACGATTTGCAAGTATTACGCCCAGTTCTGAAAGCAATAATGTATATCATTGTTTGTACGATGAATTATTAAAAATGGTCACGTACGTAGAGCATTGTTCTGTGTGGTGGTGTGTGAAAGTGTCAACGTTTTAGTAGCGCCTTGCCCGTTTAGTCACATATTATATATCCCCAGCCGCAGTCGCCACCGACTCTGAATCGATTCGCTTACCGTTCCTCGGCGCAAGAAGTACGGCGCTCGAGTACGTCCCGACGGCATTCCGGTAGTCGCCGCGCGCGAACAGCTTGTTCCCAGCCTCCTTTAACTTCTGAGCGTTTTCCGCGTCTTTCAGCTTGGCGTTCTCCACCTCCAGTGATAGATGGTGTGCCTCCGGGTAGCTCAGGACAAACGCGACCCTTTCGGCATTCGAGCCGAGCGCCGCGAATTTCTTGAAGTCCTGTGGACGGATCGCATTCCGTAAGGCCAACAGATTCGACCGGAAGTAGTTGCCGATCTCGGCTTTCGTCTCGTCCTCGGACAGCATCGCTAACGGGTCCTGGTGCTCGGCTTCAAATTTACGATACTTTCGTTATTATTACTGTTATTAGTTTCGTTGCCAGCCGACTTACACATACTTCAATACCGTCAGACTATCGGATTATGAATATTACTATAAAATTGGAACAGTATATTAACGTAGCTACAGTAGTACCGGTTATGCTTCAGTCGTCTAACTCAGGTAATCGCATTGAGTCCCTGTGGCTGGACTCAAGGTTTAATTGATTTATTGTACTCTACTTCGTCGGGTCTCGTTGCATTAGTGAATCGGCAAGTAGATAGAGTAGAATTTAATCCGGCGTCTGATTAAATGCACATGCGTACGACACGTTGCTGGTCGACGACTCGTAGCTACTGGGCGTCATCTTCCTTGGCAAAAAGCTACTTACGACTATTTCCGTGCGCGCTATTTTCAGCCAGGCTCAACGTGGGAGTGCCACAATGAGTGAAGAAAACTGAGATGCGCAACCTGTGCCGTCGATTCACCCAAGTGGACAAGTTAAGCCGATCGACAGTTTGCTGATCTAGGTATTGCTTCTCCACAACGCCGCAACGGTACATAATGTCGAAGTAATACAAACGAAATAATTGCAGGGGAGTATAGACATTTTACACATACTTCAGTGCTTAATAATACATTTTATTTTAAACGTTTGTACGATGTAACTAAGCTAAAAAGAGTCTGATAAATTGTATCATATTTCCTTATTATTAAAACACTCGGACATGAGATGTGACTAACTAGTTTACTAGGCTAATTTAAATACAATATATACAAAAAACTTAAGCGACGTAGAAAACGCTAATTTACAATGTACACGAGAGAGTATCGCCATTCCATCCATTTTGAATGCGGGGTAGGACTCCGGTGATTAGCAAGTTCCGTTCGCAACGCAATGTTTAACTTCGAAAATGACTTTCTACACATGCTACGAAATACAATATTTCTCGACGTCAAACAAGGGAACGCTGGTAATATCAATGGTTTATCACGTTTCGCAACGCTCCTCGGACTAAAAACTGCATCGAGGGAAATGCTTCGGTGAACGTTTCGCATGTATAAAAAAAAAAAGAAAAAAAAAACGACGCTTACACGCAACAGGGTATAAATTAAAAATTATTTTATCCGATGACGTAGACTTCTTCGATGACGCATCGCTCGGTGACGAATGACGACAAACTCGTTCCGAATTACGAATCTAGGACGCCTGGCTTAATTTACATTTATGGTTTTTACGGCGAGATTGATGAACGTGGGAGAGTACAGCTTTAACAAGGATTCCCGAAATTTGTTATATGCGCGAGTAATTTGATACGCGGGCCGTTTCGCGTCAATGTGGTAGTATCGGACGAATGGAATTCAAGTCGCGTCGTTCCAAAAAGTTCTGGGAGCTTAGAAGGCACGTTTATCGGCATCGCGATCGCCATACAGGTTCTGTACGGGACACTAGTGTGAAAGTAAGTCTAGGCCAAGACACATTCCGTGAGATAGAGCTTGCCCTAGACAATAACGATCGGATTCATTCAAGGACATGGCAAGATCATGAACGTGCGATAAATTGACCCGCACGAATCGCGACGTACCGTAAGTATTATCACCGAAACGTGCTCGACGGTAAAAAAGAATTTGACCCCAAATCTGCCTATCCTACGGTAAGTACTACAACGGACGAGTCAGCGCCTCATCTTCGATCCAGTCGGTTCTCTCATTTTGTTCGATTTTGCTCTACTTCTTTACCGAAACCACCCACTGGAACTTTGCAACTACATCCCATGTTTCGCTCTTCGTCCGGCAAAAACAGCGATCACCAACCTCTCCCATCATTCTCCACTCTCACCACCTCCTAACCCCACCCTCCACTCTCCCTTCCTCCACCTCCTCCACCCTCACCACCCTCGCATTCTCCGCCAGAGTCTTATTAGCCGACGCCAGGAACCCTTTGAAAGCGGTCCTCCGAGCATCACCCCTCGACAGCCTCCCACCCCAGGTGCCATCCTTCTTCTTGTTCGCCAACCGACTCGATCCACACCTCTCGTCAGCACCCTCCTCGTTCGATTCAGCACGATCGACAACGGCCACGCTTCCCCCGGGAAGAAGGCGTCTCGATCGTCTCAGCTCGCTGACTCAGAAGTCGTAGGACGCTTCGTCGTCGTCCTTGGTGTTCCTCAGGCCCACCCTGTACAGGAGTCCGGCGACCAGCGCGCCGATGATCGGGCCCACCCAGTAGACCCACAGGTTCGACCAGACGCCGAGGATGACGGCCGGGCCCAATGTGCGGGCCGGATTCATGCTGCTGCCCGTGAAAGGCACCGCGGCCATGTGCGAGACAGAGATCGTCAGGCCGATGGCGAGCGGGGCCCATCCTTTGACGTCGCTGCGCTTCGGGTCGGTAACCGCGTGCACCACCAGGACCAGCAGGAAGGTTATGATAGCCTCGACGACGAGGCCCTGGCCCGGTTCCATGCCCGTACTGAGCATCGTCATTCCTATACCGTGCACTTGCTGGGCCGACGGTGTCAGGGCCTGTAAGTAAAGTGGCGGGCTCTCTTTATTTCTTTCCCCTCGCTCCTTCCTCCCCCCCCCCCCCACCCCTCTTTCCTCTCTTGCCTTTTCGGTTTATCTTTCCCGTATGTGGAACGGACGGCAAATTGGCAGGGTGTGGTACGGCGCCGGGCTCGCGCTCGTATTTCAACGGAAGGGATACGGTGTGGCAAGGAGGTTTAAGTGGGGCTTAGGCTCTGCTAGTAGATAGGATGAAGAATGAGTAAAATGGGGTTCGCGTTAAGCCATTAACTGGCAAATTTCTTTTGGTTTGACATTTTTGGTAGGATAAGTTATATGTATGCGCAAAAGGTTGTGTAACAGTATAATTATATAAATTCGAAAATCCTCAAATGGGGATGTGTTAAGGACGCTGAAGTGAGAATCTAAATCGAATTTCGTGTGAAGCGAATAGACTGCATCTATTCAGCAGTTTTAACATAGTTTCAGCTAGATCAGCGCTTGATCGGTGGAACGAGTGTATTGAGTTTCGGGATATTGCAGTGTATGATCGACGTTGACTCGTCGCAGGATTCAATTTTCGTTCTGATATTGACAGTAGAGCTTTGCACTCGCACCTTTTTCAACCGGCGCACGTGCGTTGGGCAAAGATCTTCGCGCATAATGTGAGTCGGCACGCGCGCGTCGAGTAAATCGAGTACTTACACGGTCGCGTAATTCAGCCGGTTGACCAGTTTCTCTGATGTAACGGACGCGGGCGCGCGCGTCGACGAGCCTAACCGAGGAAAGTGTGTACGGCTTACCGGACCTTGACCTTCGCCGGTGACAACTTTAATTGAGAGACCGACGAAACGGTACTGCCGGCCGATATCGGAGTTTTGACTGTTCGAGAACGAGTCCGCCACCTTTTTCTCTGCTCGTAGAAAACTCGGCGTCGATCGATTGCCCCCCCCGACGTCGGATTAGCATTCTCACTTCTGTATCGTCTATACCGACCGAGTCGAGTGCAATTTACGGTACGGGCCACGGAATACATTTCCATATCATGCATGTTTACGATTTAATATAGAAATTATAGCCGGCGCGACGTTCGTGCAGGGCTCCGTCAGCTGTGCATAAAATTGCAACTTCTCGGGGCGAAGGTCTGCGGTAGAGATTCGACACATCGACGTTCGACGTACGTCGCGTTAAAATAAATTACAGCCCGTTCGTATACGTCAAAATCATAACTTCGTACGTTCTATGTACCCTCCTCTACGCACCTTCAGCAGTGCAGATCCCGCGATGGCGCCGCAGCATTGGCAAACGATGTAGCAGAGGGCCTTGAGAAAGCTGCAGTTTCCACTGATCACCAAGCCAGCCGTCACGGCAGGATTTACGTGGCAGCCGGAAACTGGCCCCAGAGCCTGAAATCAGAAATGACATCCCTCATTCCCTTGTCGCTGGCATACGGGAGATCGATATCCATCCTAAACTCTCGATTTCGATCTTTCGAAACCGACCGACTCAGCCTGTGGCCTCCGTTCGGCGAGTGGCAGACATCTCGGCGTCTGAGACTCGTCTCGCTGATCGACCGATACTCGATCGAGCGCGTGCGAGAGAGGGAAGGCGAGCATTGAGAGAAGGAGAGGCGGGGGCCGCGTTGTCTAGATCGGTGGCTGGTCCGATTTGGGTCCGATGGGCCGGCGGATCGTAGCCGGGGTCCGCTGCGGCCCAGTTCTCATGCACGTCAGCAAGGTCTCAGCTCGCCTTGGGCGATCGGCAACACATGCGCCGACGAGATCTCGCACGGTTGCGCAACCCACCGCGTACGTCCTCTACTCTCGTTCCTTTTTTCACGCTTCGCCCCGCGCGAAAGAGTCATCCACGCCTCATTGTTCCTCTCTTCCTCGTCACTCGCAGTCCAGGACACGAGCTTGCGCCCCTCCCCTCTTCCCTCTTCCCTCATGCTGACTCTCGGTCACACCGATCTCGGCTTCGGGCGACAATCGACTCTCGTTCTTCAGGATCGTCCGCCTTTTTTTCCCGACTCCTCCGACCACTCGCTTTTTCTTTCCTCACTTCTTCCCCCCCGCCGCTCGAGACCCTTGGCCCAGTGCACGAAAGTGCACGAAAGTGCACACGGCTGTACTGCCGGGCGAACTGTCGGCGCGGAGTATAAATCTCTCTCGCTTTATTTTCTTCCTTTACGTCATGCAGCGCTCCTTACAATGTTGCGCGCGGACGAGGGCTCGACGGAATTATGGACGAGAGCCGATAAGCGGCGAAGGGAATAATTTCGCCGGGGATGCCTTAAATTCGTCAGTGTTCGCCACGGACGTCGGGATAGATGAGTTCGGTGTACTTTTCGGATGCGAGGATTTAATCGAAGCCGATCCGTGACACGCCTAAGAGGTAAAGGCGTCACCGAGGTAAGCCAACTCGGTGGGAAAGAGTTACACCACTTTCCACGCGCACATCGACCTTCGAGTATCTGCCGCGACGGGAGCCTTATTCCGAGAAAAGTAATAATAAAGTCCGGCGAACCGGCAAAGTCGTTGGATCCGCGCGTAATTTTGATGAGCGCGGTAGCCGATATGCTTCTTTGAGTCCGCAACCGGCGGCTATCGCGTATCGATCTTCGCGGCTCGTTGTTGAAGGAGGCAAAACATTTGGACGTGGCCGTCGATCGTCTACGATAGGAATCGCGAGCGGACGTTGCCGAAATCTGTTTACAGGATCCGTGAACCGTGAAAGAAGCGTGACGAAACAGAGATTCGTCGGTCGGACGATCGGTTGATTGCTCGAGGTGCAAATATTGTCTCGTGTCGGCATGACAATTGTATATGTTCCCGAAACGTCTATTTGAAAAAGTGACTTAACTTGTGTTCATTCAAAAACGATATAGTGTTTCTATTTTCGGGTAAAATTGTAATGAGTGCAATCGTGAATTTAATTGATCTGACAAAGGGTCATCTCTTGCTTGAAACTAAAGCAGCCTTCTATACATTGTTAGTATGTTAATACTGCAAAACATTTTTACTACGCAATGAATCCGGCCTGATTTAAGATACAGCAGCATTTAGTTTCGTTTAAATAGTTAATTTATATTGAAGCGATATTAAGAATAGGGTACGTGTATGGAACATGCCAATGCGTTTACCAGCTCGTTCGAACGTCGATTCAACATGCGCCACTGTCCTCGGGGATCATGTATAGGCTGAGCATAGATCATAGTTTCTTAAATTAGCTCGCCGTTTCGTGCCCTACGGGCCTCACGACGACCCACAGCCTCCGGACATGTACACGTCGTTCACCTCCCCATAAGATAGCCAGCGTATGAGCTCATATGTGTGCCGAATCCGCTCTCGTTTATACGCCGATGTGTCAGCCATCGGGTTAGTTACACGCACACGTGCGCAGCCTGGACTTTTAACGCACGCTCGTATCGCGCATGGATCGACGTTCCCTTCCTCGCGAAAGGTAGAGGCAAAAAGTACCACTCAACAGCCTGAGAGAGAGAGAGAGAGAGAAAAAGAGAGAGAGAGAGAGAGAGAAAAATTGTAATGTACGAGCAAAGGGAAAGGTGTAAAGACCGGCGAGAGAGAAAATTTGTATGAATTTTTTTTCTTCCCATTTTTTCCCTCATGCAAGTGACGTCACGTCGAGAAGGATGTCAGAAGTTAGATGAAGCGATGCGTAGTGAAATGCGCCGCGATGATTATGCATGAAACGTTTAGGATACGTAATGCGTATTAAGAAGACGTATGTGGGCTCCGGTGCGGTCGGTGATAATGTAGTACTGACATATTTTAGAAGTTTTTTTTTCGGTTCTGCGCTCATTATCCGCCTTCGCGATATTTATGTCCTACGGACGGCTTGCGCACTTTGATTAACGTCGTTTATGATTCAACCGAGGGCGTCGTAACGAACGATCGGCGTCGCGGTGGGGATTTTTAGTAAGCCATTAAATTGGGTGGCGACGGACGTACGCGTACGTATACGATTCTGCGACGCGTTCATGTTAATGGGTATGACGTTCGCGTCTTGATAGATGCCGGGCGTTATAAATCGTTACGGCGATCGTAAAAGGCAGAGCGTTTGTAGAAAGTTGCGAGGGTTCAACGATGCTGTAACGATCGATTCGCGACGATCGATAATGTTTCGAGTAGATCGACGGTGTACTAGTCAGACATTGCATCCGCGGAAACCGAGGACAGTAGAAACTGACTCTCATAGTCAGCCGTAATACAAGATCTGCTCCAATTACAATAATTTACACATTCGATAACTTCCTCGATAAGTCTTAGAGAACATACAATCAAAAATGGTCTACTAATGCTTTCAGAGTCAATCATAGTACACACTCTACGATCCTCTTTAATTACTCTCGCCCTCTTCTCTTAACCCATTATCCGCCAATGTCCCACTTTTGGGACACAGTTTCAAATTGCTTTCTTTTAAAGACTCCAACTTCTAAATGTACAGTTAATTTCATATTTTGTTTCTGTATTCTCGTATTACGGCGGGTAATGGGTTAAAAACATCTCCAACTTGAATATTAACATTTCCATCCTCTCACCGAGCAACTTGCCCACAGATCCCTCCTCGGGTCCCAATTTTCAACTTCACCCCGCTTCTCAACGTGAGTACGTCGTCGTCGATTGGTCGAGCGGCCAGCAGTAAATTCCCTCATCTCCCCCGGGATCGTTCGACGTCGTTAGCCTGTCGAACTTAACGTTGTTCGCTGCCGCGAACGTCTCGTCCCGCGCATAATTGGGGTGCGGGGCCGACCCGCGGCCGACAAAAGCGCGCAGGACAATGATCTTTCACTCTCGTTGGGCGCAAGGTTGCACAACCTGGTGCCCGTCGGCCCGTTCTCCAGGGAGCGGTTCTCACTCTCGCGCGAGTCGAATTGGCCTCCGGCGAGATGACTCTAGTGTTTGCCGAAGGATACCGGCCAGGCTCTCTTGCGGAGCCGACTTATCGATTATTATCGCGCATCCTGGAAGCGTTTACCCCGCGGGTCGTCGCTTTCGTTTGCGCGTGGGCTGATAAGTCATCGATGACAAATTGGCTGGAGGCCGGGAGAAGGCTGGAGTCACGATGCCGCTAGATTATCTAACGCGTTGCGAAACGGGTCGATCGTACTATATTGTATATCGTATCGTATGATAGATGCCGGCGATACCTGGATGGGATATGAATGGGATTGATGAATGAGATCTGCTCCCGACGGGATGGCGGGAGGAATCGGATTCTCGGCCGGCGTTGACGCCGATGGGTCTCGATAATGTTGGAGCAGGAGGCTTTAATGGCGTGGACGCGGATACATTTACGCAGCGGCGGGGTTAAGTGTTTCGACCCGAGAGGCGAAAAGGACGAGCGCGTATGTAACTTGACCGTTGGCGATCAAACAGGGATAAAGTTTCGCGCCGCGAAGAGCACACCGTCGGCTGAGAGGCGCAAACATTGACCGAATTGCTTAATAGACACCTCCGATGTCTACGCAGTACTAGAAGAAGGCCCCCAGTTCCTCGATTCTCTGTCAAATATTCGTACCTGAAGCCCGACGATGATAAACGTACGAAAACGCAGTATTAAAAGAAGGCCCCCAGTTCCTCGATTCCTCTGTCAAATATTCATACCTGAAGCCCGACGATGATAAACGTACGAAAACGCAGTATTAGAAGAAGGCCCCCAGTTCCTCGATTCTCTGTCAAATATTCATACCTGAAGCCCGACGATAATAAACGTATGGAAACGCAGTACTAAGAGAAGTTCCTCAGTTCCTTGACTCTCTGTCAAATATTCATACCTGAAGCCCGACGATGATAAACGTACGAAAACGCAGTATTAAAAGAAGGCCCCCACGTGGAAACGTGGTCAGTCGCGATTAAATTCTCTGGACATTGACAAAGGCGAGAGCGAAGCTTCGTCGTTAGCATACCGACACTTCAAGATCGGAATAGCAGGAGAAGAATTAGAATCGACGACGAGGGCGAGGAGCAAAAAAAGAACGAAGTAAATCATTAGGACGCGAGTCGGATCGAGGTTGAGGCCGTTCGCTTTAATTCGCTCGCAGTAATTTGATTCTCCGCGTCTGTCTGCCATGCTCCTCGTCGTCAGCGTGTGCTCGAGGAACGGAACACGTGTGCCGCGTCCACATGCGAGCCTCGATTTACGTGACCCTGGGGGATCCGTACACACTTTTCGCGTCCGATGTTTGTCCGACTCGGACGCCGAGATCGCAGATGCGGCGCGAAACGGGCGAAGGTGACATCGATGGCCGTCCTTCCCGACAGTTTGACCATTGTCACGTGCAAATGAGCCTAAGAGCGACGTTAGGATGAGACGTTTGTCTACCTATGGTAGGATGAGTCCGGCGAACGTTTGTAGTGGCGAGTCGGTTGACGCAGGTGGCATCTAATGTTCGCTGAGAATGCTCGAGTAGCATAATGGAAGGCCAGTTGGCCGCCTGCTTTACTACCCTGTTACGCGACCCACCTATGCTAATTAAGGTGCGATAATTCCTGCGCGGGTGATGCAAACGGAGAAAATCGTTCGCTCTACGTCGGCATTCTTTTATTGCTGCTGAAGTAACGGAACGGAGCGAGTTAGATCGAAACGGTCGGCAGAAGGAACATTTTTCGTCCGCACTGTTCGTAGGGCTTAATAAATTTTGAGAGTTGTAGCCCGATGACGAAATGCCGACGCAAAAAGCGAGGGTAATTTTGGTAAAAGTAATACTGGAAATTGGACAGTAATTTGGCACGGGCGACCGGCCGGTGTCGCGCCGTATAAAGTAAGATAATGAAGGCGTCACTAATTTTAACGCCCCGGCCTGGGGAACTAAGAGGTTTTTAATTTTCCCGCTCGGTCGGCCGGTCTCGCGAAAAACTTTTGCAATTCGCGTGATTGATGACGACACCGCGGCGCGTAACCGGCGAGAAATTTATGAGTTTACCTTTGCGCGTACCCTCTCTTGCCCCACGGTCATTACGCGCCCGCGACGCTCAAACTTGCACGCATTGTTGACATATTATCTTTGACTCACCGAACGTTCGCTCCCAGCCTTTACGATCGCTTACGGATTGCGAAACGGTTCACCGTTTCGCGACATTGCGATAGTTAAATTGAACACGCCTCGCGCGTTACATCCGCAGGATCATCGAAAGGATCCTTGCCACAGAATGATCCGCGGAATCCTCTTATTCTTGCGTCCGTTGCGCAATCGGCGTAATCCTCAGCTTTACTCATTCTTCGCCGGTAGAAAAAGCCTGCACGGGAGTAATACGGGGCGAGGGGGCGATTAACATTCAGCCGACATCGATTTCCGGCCGCGTCATCTTCCTTCACCATAGAAGTCTGTTTTCGCGTCGATCGACTTTTCCCTTGCGCGGTGAAATATTGAACAAGACACTAGGGGTTTATTAAAAGTGAACACACGGTGTCTTGTTTCACCCACTAAAACACCACCCTCTACAGATTTAACTCTAGTGCTATATTTATTAATCATTAGATATATACATATTTGTAAGTATATGTATTATAGAATATGTAATGATTAATAAATAAATAATAATTTCGTTAAATTATAATTCATTTATAAACAGTCTTTAAAAAATATTTTCATAATTATTAATGTAAATTCTATTATTTAACAATAATTATTATTACAAATTATTATAGTTATATAATAATTCTACCTCTATCCTGTAATCTACAGGGTGGTGTTTTATTTAGTACTATTAGTATTGGCCCATGGCATTTCTCAGTCGCGACTCGGTGGAAATGCTATTTTTTGCGGAAAATTACAGAAAAGCCTTCGACATAACCTTTCCTCTCATTTCCCATCCTTCGACCGTCCGTACTCGAAGGCGGACATCGGGTACGATCTCGTACCAGGTCGATTCGGCGCTGATCCGCGGCCGGCACGACATCGTCGAATATAAATGCCTACATCCGTGCCGCGGGGCTGTCGGAAAGTAATGTATCAAAAGAGACGGAATAAGAGTGCGGCCGATCGGAGTTCGAGGCGAGCTCGACTGGCAGGACGCCGCGAGTAGGTTGTCAGAGCCTTCGGGGCAGAATTGCACCATCCCGACAGTTAGACCCCCCTGGGGCGAATCGGCGGCCTTATTTACCCTTCTACAGAGTGCGGCGTGCCAATGGCAGCGGTAACGTAATGAGCTCGACCGAGAGCGAACGAGCCTGGCGTGTGGAGTGGGGTGGGGGGGGGGGGGGGGTGTCGAGGGGACAGTGTTTTCGACTAACAACTGTCTAAGCCGAGAGCACTTTCGCGCGCTCGATTACCAATTTGTTCGCCGGCGATATCGACCGACGGGGCGAGAGAGAGAGGCGAGAGGGGGGGGGGGGGGGGGGGGAGATGGACGTGAGAGGTCAGGAAGAGTCGGGGATTAGTCATGTAATGGACGCACATCCTCGATCGGACTCCCTCGGCTGCGGGTGGCGACAGGTGGACTGCGAGAGTATGTAGGCAGTTTGTCGGTAATTGAATGGTGTCATGGCAACGCATTGACATGGGGGAGTGCGATAATATTGTTAACATTCTCATAATGTATACTCATCTTGATACTGACAAGAGTCACTCTAAAACGAGAACCAAGATACTACTTGAAAATATTGCAAATCTATGTATCCTGTCGAAAATGCGGCTCGTGTACACGTGACTGAACAAAAATGGCAGAGTAATATTTTCTGCCTCCACGATCCGGTTAACCTACGACGCGAGCGTATAGCTTGCCGTCGAAAAGTAGTACGGTCGAGCCGATGATCGGATAATTAATAACATCGGACACTTGCTACTCGCAGCGGAACACAATCGACGTGCCCTCGGGTTGGCCAACGCCAGGTGTCCGAGGAGGACGAAGGAAGAGTCAAGGATCGGGCCTGAGTGGTACGACGAACGAGGCGGAGAGGGATGGGGATAGGGGGGGGGTGCAGAGTTTGCCGGCGCGAATTTGTACACTGTGCACCTCCCACGTGGTCAGCCGACAGTGACTTCTACCTACGCCTCCTTAAGCAATTATCCGCTCGTTGCCGAAAGCGAGCGGGCACCTTCTCCTTCGCACTCCGCTCACAATGGACCGGGCGAGTTCGTTTTGTAACGAAGCAATCACCGCTGACAGCGACACGTCGATGAACGCGGACCCTTTGCGGTTTAAGGTCTTTATTCAGAAATCAATCTGAGCCCGAACGCGAAAGTCGCCGATTCGGCCGACGTTCGATTCCGAGAACGGAAACGATTTTACATTCGTCGGGTTGATGGAAGCCGAAATTGAATCGAACGTCCAGGACACGCGTCCCGCGGCTCGGCTAAATCTGGTTCACGTCGGAGTGCGACGCTTCGTCATAGAGGCTTCGATCCTCGCTTCGGAAAATATCAATTATATAACGCGGACGTGCCGGCTGGAGCTTGCTTGGCGAGCACGAGCGAGCGTTGCATTTATTTATTTTGCTCGCCGGCTCAGGTTGAAGACCGCTAGCTGCCCGTTACGTCACGAGCCTTGAATGAACGAGCGGATCGGGAATATTCGCGTTATTCAAACGTACGGATGACGAGCATAGAGTGTGCAGCTTCGGGTACCGTGATGACGAAGAGTGACGGGGAGGATGAGACTGTCTCTCGATCCTCGAAGGGCGTCGAGTTCGCAGGATCATCGTCCTTCGGCCGGAATCATTGAGCGCGCGGCGAATAATTTATGAAAGGAGTACGCGGACAGGAGCTTCGGTCATCAATCGCCGAAAGTTCGTCAGGGTCCGACGGCCGTGCACGGCGAATTCTTACGGGGACGAGGTCAGATCACCTGGATTCGAAAGGACGGAGATGATCCTTCCTTTTTTTTACGCCCCGGCCCCGTTTCTCCATTCATCTTTCGGGTATCGTATTAATTAATTCATCGGTCACGGTTAATTAGCGTCCGGCCGCGGCATTGCTCGTCAGTTTCGTCAATGTTTATTCTACTTTCACTTTCGGCTCTTTCTTAACGCGTCGGCTCCTGCTATAGGCTTGGGTATTAGGCATTTAGACATTGTTCGTTGTGTTTTGCTTCGCGCGTACGCGGTATTGATTCAAGAGCTAATAATGGGATCCCTACGACTTTGGTATACGTTACAGTATAAGTATAATTCTCCATAGTGCTGACATTGCGGAATAAATATACTGCTAATTAGTAGATTCAAAATATTTTTCCTATGTTTCATTCTGATTTGTGGGAGGAACATTGAAGATTTTTCTGTATTTTACACCGTTCGATAGAAGACGATTTGTTTTTCATATATCGATTGGAGTGTTAATATAAAAGAATTAAGTGTTCTTTCTCATAGATCGAACCAAAATTTTTCGCGTCCAAATGCTGTATTGACTAACCCAACGCTCACCTTGCAGATCGTACAGTCCAGAGTATATATTCTTACCGGATAATTCTCGAGAGCTCACGTTATCGCAAGACTCTGATTACTCCAAATCTTTACACATGTCATTCATCGTCTATGTCTTTTTGTCAAATTATATATTTTCGGCTCATAAGCAATCCCTTTCACTCATCATTTCCTTCCTGCCAGCTCGCCACTCGCCAAGGATCCAATCGCGAGCCGCGAACTTCCCATGCGCGAACGGGCTCTTTCACTTATCTCTTCCCGGCGTTGGCAACTTGTCAACGATCGTTTCGTCAAGGATAGGAGTAATCTATCGAAACGAACGAGGCCGCCGACGGATAATTGCCGATACATAGCGGATCCCCGTCACGGGCGGGCACGAGAAACAGGATGCAATTTCTCGCGGCGGGCCTGGTGTCGGCAATTTCGTAATTGAACGCGCGTACGAGAGCGTAGTACGAAGTACGGCCCTTCGAGACAAACCCGGTCTCAATTATCGGACGATCTCTCGCCAGCGTCCCACCCCGACTCCGACCGACTCCTTTTTCTTCTCTTTCCCCTTCTTTCTCGCGCCGACCCCCATCGGAGAATTAATCGGCGAGGCGTTTCTCGCGTGCGCGATCATTATTATAGGTACAAACGCGCCGAGCCGGCATAAGGATTTTCTGCTGCCCCACCCCGCTCGTTCGAACTCGATCGTTTCTTCGATCGTTCGAAATCGAACGTTTCTTCGATCGTTCGAAATCGAACGTTTCTTCGATCGCGCGCCAGGCCAAACTTCGCGTATCCTTCCCGGTCGAGATCTGCCTCTACCCGGAGCGATTCGCATCTTATCGGTCGCAATTAAGGACTAATTCCCAGAAGCGCAGGTGAAATCGAGATTGATCGATCCGATCGATGAATCGGACTTGGAGCAGCTCGCGCGTACGCAATCGATTTCGGTATCGGGAGAGGGCCGCTGCAAGTGAAATGCGTTGCCGGCGTTACCGTTACCTTGGCGAAATGTTAATGCGCGGCTTAATGTCGGCAGGATTTGATTCTTACTTTCGCCGAAGCAGTTCGTCGGGAACGAACTCTGCATTGTGCTCGGCGACGATAGGCAGGATGGCCTGGGTCGGATATGGGTGCAGTTACGGCTTTACGGCCGACGTTACAGTGGCTTAGGCTCGAAATTAATGCTCGGGTCAGTTTTTAATGCCGGCCAATGAGTAATCGTGATTTATGCCCGCGCTGTACTTTAATAGCTGGGCTAAATGAGATTTTTTTCGTTGGGAAATCGTGCCTGAGACGTATTGCGGTAACTTATTTCGCGTCCCGCCTTCCTTCACCAGTTATGCATTAGATGTGTATCGCGGTAGTCGACGTTTATCGTCGCGCGACACATTTTTCAACGCCGCTCATATTTTCCCGCGCAACGTACGGAGATTTACGATTATCGTCCCGGTGGAAGTCGCTTCGAACAATGATCGTTAGACTCCGTTCCAGATTACCGCTACGACACTTAACCGGCCGCCGTTACACTTACGTCTGTGTCCATATTTCGCGACAATGTACTCAATATTTTCCTCACCTCGTTAAGCCCGGTAACGAGATCGCCGGTAAGTACAGTGGGCCGAAAGTGTATTCAATCTGGCGCGTTATTCCGGGTTTCGAAATTCCACGCTCCCCGGCCACGATTCAATATCGTACGTTTCTATTATCGTCTCATTCAATTACCAGTTTCGTACGGCTTTCAAATCCGGCCGACTGAAAGCCGTCCGAACGATAGGCCGACAATCATTGTTCGCCGAGCGAGGAATCAGAGTCTGAACTCTCGGACTCCAGCTGGGCAAATTAGCATTTAACCCGCGCGTGGCCGACGGTATTTCACCTGCCGAATGTCAACCTGCGATACGGGAGAGAAGAAGACGGATCGAGGTAGATTCCTAATGTCCGGCAGTGTGGCAAAGTGTGACGGCGAGAGTCTGTGTCCGAGGTGAATGGAACCTCTCTGCTCCTTCGTCTCTCGTCTCACTTCCACGACTCGAGCCCAGACTCACTGTCCTCGCGTGACATAATAGGCTTTGATACGGAACGCACGCATGACGTGGCTTTTAAGTTCAAAGGATTTCGGAGAGTGGAACGAATTCATCGATCGCACTGCACGATTCGAGCCTGATTTTCATTTTTTCAACGCGGCGGGACTGTTCGATCCCATACGTTTTCGGCGGTTTTCGTGAGTCGCGGTGGTGTTAGGCTGGAAGGTCGCGTGCTCGTTTTTTATCGGCTGAATTTATTATGGGGACGCTTCGAGATCGTCGAACGATCGTAGATCGAGTCTTTGATTTGCATATAGAACGTTTTGATTCGTTTCGCACGCGGTTCTTATTCGTCGCTCGTCCTTCTGGCGATGGTCATTTTTCACGATCCTCCCGAGAAAGTCGAGTTGCGTATCTGTCGTGATAATTGTCGCGGAGGGGGGCAATACTCAGAATTTAAGCCGAGGCTATTTTATCTAATCGCAGCGTCGTTAATTAATAATCGGTCGGGATATTTTGCAGATCGATGCATCTGGAATCGATCAAGAATGGCACTGATTCCGTATCGAGTCGAAGGCAGTCGGAGTGAGTTGTCGAACGTTTACTTTAATGTGACACCAATTTTTTTGCCGCTTCTCACTGAGCTCAAATGATCGCTGGCTGAATGGCGAGTTTTGCAACGGTGCGGTCGAAAAGAATGGAAACGTAAGGAGAGCAAAAGTTGGCTACTCGCTGCCCAGTTCTGTAAACCCGTCTGTACTAGAGTGTAGGATTAAGTGAATGGAATCTCCTTCTACCACCTGCCTTCTTCCTCTTTCGCCTAACCCACAGACGTGCGTACAAATTCGGACCTTAACAGTCCTCGTAAGCGAGAGACCGATAAACAAATCGGCCGCGATAACAATTGGCAGGATTACGCTGGAAGAATGTGCGTCATAAGACTCGCAGCGATTAATTTATCAGTGACTTCCGTAATGACGAAAGGATTAAGTCGCCAGATCGATCCGTCAATCCAGTCCGCCGCTGCGTTGGGCAAATCTTTGAGAAATCGAAAGCGACATCATAATTGTGCGTCGGGACGTTGAAACGTAGGATCTGTCCCACGGTGGTTAATCGTTTTTGCGAACTAATTGCTTCGAAAAAGAGACTGGGCACTCACCATTGCCAAACTGGCCACAGCCAGTCCGAACGTGAAAGCAATGTGGAGGACCGTCGGCGGACTTCCGGTGTCCCACGTGATGCAGGAAGCGCATCCAATCAGGACCAGCAGGAGTGTGCCAATCATTTCGGCGAAGAGCGGGACCAGGAACTCGACCTTGGTCACCTCTTCCAGGCCGACGAAGTCCTTCGCACCTGAAAGGATCAATTTTCGTTTGATTATCCTGAAACGTTCGCAGAAACCCATCTCATATTCATGTATTATTAATGATACCATATATCGCATATGAGTTTAATGAAACTGGTCGGAAGAAAACGATAATAGAGTGACGGTGGGAACGGTCGTTTCTCGCTCGATCGTAAAATAGACAAGTGGATATGTCCGAAGGCGCCAAGGAATTTCCGCGCACTCTTACTTCGACTCCGGCTCAATTAAGCGGCTTATCGGCGAACACCGACGATAATTTGCGATCTGGCGCGATGTTCCCCTTACGAGCCGGGGACACGAGTTTCGGCCTGGGCAATTACATTGATTGAACGACAGGCCGATCCTCGGCAGTGGGCAGCGGCGAGTCGGAAAAATGCGCCGAAACTTGATTTCTTCATTCCTGAATCCGCGCCGTTTTCTTTGATGCTTACCGTAATTGAGCGACGTGTCGGGCCGCCCGATAAGGTGCAATAAAGTAACGCAAGAATGTGCGTCGGCAGAATGTCGGGAATTCGCCTCGGTCCGCGGCCGTGAGTATCGTATACTCTCGATAGTGATCTTTTGTTTCGTTGCACGCGCGAGTAATTTGACTGAATGGCGTTGTCGGAGCGCGAGTCGATAAGTTTTCGAGCGACGTCGACCGTTGCCACTGGCATCTCGCTTCGCGAAACATCTAATTGGCGGAGGAAGAACTGGCTTCGCTTAGATCCCCGGCATAGGCGAAGTCCCAAATTAATGGCCTGTCAAAGGATGCGCTCGACAAGCCGCAGAGTCTGGTAGCGACCGCGCGGTCGAGCACATCTCTAAAAATCCCGCTGAGTCCGAAACTATTCCCATCCGCGGAATTTGCATAAGAAAATGAACATTTCGAGTGTACGAATGTCGGAACGGCATATAATACGCCGGCGTGCATAAACAATGCCATCCGCTCGCGTCGATTGAAGCTATTTGCATTTTACGACGTTAAAATTGTCCCGCTCGCACAATGGCGGAATCTAGCCGACGTCCGAAGGTGTCGCTTCTCACTTTTTCCCGGCGAAAAAGTTAAGATAGCCACGGGCGACTCGGTATCGGAGTCGGGTGGAACGCCAAAATTTCGAAGTATGCCTTCTTCGTCCGAAAAGGAGTTTGTCAACGCGAATCGCGTCTCCTTTGGCGCGATGTCACGAACGACGCGAGAAAGAAACGAGTCATGCGCGCATTGAGCGTGGTCGGACAGCTGATTGCGTAACGAGAATTGGAGGACGAAAAATATCCGATGGCGGCGGGAAAAAAAGGCGCAGGGCGGTACTGCGAGTACCGTTCAAAAGCTAACTTTTCCCAAAATGTCAGTGTGACAATGCGTCGATAAATTGGACTCTTCTTTCGAATGTCACACGCAAAGGCAGCTCGATCAAAGTTACCCTGCGAACGATAATTCGATTATCGATCCTTCGCGAACGTCTTACTACCGCGTATATAAATACGCGCGCGCAGTACGTAACTGCCAAAACGTCAAGTCTACGATTCACGTCGGATGATGTACGGATTTCGCAGTCGTACGCTGCGCGATTAGCGTGGATTATGTTCATTTTCTCGATTACGCTCCCTGACCCGCGCGGACGTTCATTAATTCGATTACCCGCCGTACATGACGAATTACACGTGTCCCTAAACGCTGCGACGGATAATGGTCAATTCGGTTCGCTGCCATTTCCTGTACTCTTCGCGTAAGCCATTCCGTCCGTATCGAGCACTAATAGCTGTGTTACATGCCTGCGATTGGCCCGATAGTCGTTCTCGAGTGCGAAACAGCCGGCGAAAATGTCTCGCGATAAAAATTGCGAGCGCGATTACGAGAATGTCGAGATTCCATTGTTCGGTAGCCAGTACGTGTTCGAGAACTCCGATATCGTCGATGCGATCTCCATAGAGTCGATACGCCGATTAGTGTCGTAGCTAACCACACTTGTAATGACTCGTGTATCGAATCGCGATTGTAGATAAGGGGAAAAGGTAATATCGAGAGTTGATCGAATCCACACTTTGCATGCGCCCGACCACATTTTCGGCCGAAATTCGTAAAGTCGTGAGTCGGCGATTGAAAATTGACGCAACAGAAAATGAAGGCCGAGAAATGATAATCGTTCTTCGTCGTAATTAAACAATTACGTAAATGGAGAATTGACTGTCTCGCAAAATATGGAATTAATCTATTTTTTTGCTTGAATTGTTAAGATGCCGAAGTAATTTCTGAGTTTCGATTTATCATCAGTCATTCGATAGAGGTCGGGTATTCCATAAATTTCTTGCGTTTCGTCGACGACGTACGTATCTGTGTTTACGTAGGTGAGTTCCTATCGAACAAACGCAGAGGCAAGATGTCGTCGACACGCGTGTGCATCCATTGTCACGAACGTCTCCTTGGATTTTGATCGGTTGACGTAACACAATGATCCGCTTCTCTCCGTTACGTTACGCTTCTCCACACGTTTTTTTGTTCCCTAATGTGTGTCTAACGCAAACATTGAGCACGAAAGACCGTAACGTGAACGTCGCACGCGTGACGTCTCAATCGTAGCGAAGCACAAATCGAATCCATTTTCCAAAGAAAAACTTCTCTTTTACCGCGCGCCATCGAGCCGATCGAAGACGATTCGAAATTGTCGAAGCGTCGCTTGACAAACGAACGACATGAATAATGGAACTCCGATCGTACGCCGACTATTAGACATTCATTGCCCGAAGCGTCATAGCGCGCGGAAGAAAATAATGATCACAAAATAAAATACGTACTCTTCCACGGCTTACTCATGATTCGTCACAATTTCGAGAAACAACGCCCAGCGAGAACTCCAACACTCCGCGTGGCTCGCTTGCGATCGAACCCGTCGATCGGATCGACCACCTCGATCCTTCCCAGGACCCCGACGTCCAACACTCGAATCACTCGACAGTTCCTTCGACTATCAGTCGGCTAAGGAACGTCCTGGCTCACACGAGAATCGAATAGTCCTCAGCTGTTCAGCTACGAATCTCCGACACTACCGATATTCGAGTTCCTGCCAGGGAGAACTCGATCAGCTGCGAACGATGCGAAGAGGGTCGCGGAGGGTTGGCAAGTGAGGATCGGCCGAAGTATCGGACGGTTTAACTACGCGTTCGTGTTCAACTTCGCTCGGTGCTCGCTTGCGTGTGCGCCCGAACGTATTATGCGAGCCGACGTTCAAATTCGACGCAACGCACGTGAGTTTCTGGGCTATTGAGTCTGGCGAGCGCGGGTTTCGCCTTCATATATCGCTCTTCTCGACTGCTGTCCTCTCCTCCCCACAGCTCGTGGTCCCCTCCCCTCGTCGACCACGATCTACCTCTACGTCCTCCTCCTTCTCCTCCATCACCTTCATCCACCTCCAACTTCCACCTGCTCCTCCGCGAGCTACGTCCACGCGTCCACCTCCACCGTGCGGCTTCGAGATCGTTGTCTTTTATGCCCACTCCCCTGCCAATTTTTCGTACTTATCTCGCGCCGGCTAATGAGGTGTCGCTATATGTACGTCGCTCGCCACGTTCAGATTGTAAGTACGCGCGTACCCTTTTTCGTCTCCTTTCGCTTTCGCAAGGATTTTGAGCCGATTCCTTCTTGGCCGCATGTCTGTAATTCGTTAGATTAACGTAGGTTCGCCCTGATGATCGGTCGATCGTGCAAATATGTGTATTTCGCTTTGCTTAGGCGCGGATGATATTGTAAGGGTTTAATTGAGACGTCTCCTCCTTGCCTTCTGCATTTTTGCGCGCAGTATGTTTAGACGACTAGTGACGTAGGAAGGCGCCAGGAGTGTTTGACTATTCAGCGGCGTCGACGTCGTGCGACGAGCACGTGGACTTCGTCGCGTGCCATCAATAATATTGGTGCGGGTAACGGAATATCGGCAGCCACATGTTCTTGTTTTTGTGTACTTTGGTAGTGAAAATAGCAGTGAAATTCCCACTGAGAAGCGATGCCGCTAAATAATTTATCGGCGTATCTACGCGCGCGTCCTGAGTTCCAGATATTTCGTTCGAACTTTATTGTTATTCGCTCCCGAGCGCAATTTGCATGGCGCGCGCACGCGCGCGCTTCGGAATATTACGCGCAGAAGATGTTAGCAGTCATCTCGTAATATCTGCACGCGAGTCGAAGTGCGCTCAGCCCCGACTGATCCCCTATGCGAAACGACGTCTATTAATCCATCGACGGGAATGCCGGGGCTCGATGTTGTTCGCGATAAATATAGTAAACAAAGTACGAAGGACGCGGAGTATGCAAAGGCGTCCTTCGCTAATGTAATCCAGCGTGTAGCGCTTATTACGCACGCGATCCTCCTGTATTCTATTTTTACGAACGCACGCACGTAATCGAGCGTCGGGGGACTCAGCTTCCGAGCAGCTTCCTCCCGTCCTCCTTGCGCATCCTCTCAATCTAGCGCTTGGCAAGACACTACCCCATACAGTTCCAAGTCGCATCTGCCCACCTTCACATGACATTATTAACCCTCGGACGACCGAACTCTCCGTTGGCGCCTGGGTCTCTTTCGGCCCCTCACAGACAGTTCACTAATACCAATCCGTAACGGCTCGAGCGAGCTGCTCGCCGGATGCCGTCGGCCCACTTCAAAAGATCTTTTATGCGTTATCGCTTTGAGAACAATTGACGAACGCCGCGCCGGTGACACCGGCCCAAGTAGCGAACGTCTTGTTAGAATGTGTGCGTTTCCGCAGCCAAGACATCCCGGTACCGTGACCCAGTCATAGTAGTCGGACGGTTAAGCATTGTACTCGCACCAATCCTCCAATTCTCTATATCGCAATAACTCATACCCTGCTCATACTCCAATAACCCATCAGCACCGATCAGAACTTTGCTCACGCTCCTCGCTTAACAATCAAAGATCCCTCGAAATGACAGGCCGCGAAGGTGCGGCCGATGATCGGCCGACGATCGTCTCGGGGAGCGTCGATTTCAAGGTTCGGATTTTGCACTGAGAACCCGGTCACGTGTCCGTTAATGGGCCAGGCCGCAGTTCCGTTTCGCCCTTCAATCTCTCCGAGGCGGTCCTCTCCTTCGCGGCGGAGCCTCGAGGACCACGTGCTCGTTTGTCCGCTCCTCGCTGCACGTGCGCGGCACACAGGCGCGCGGTGCGCGCGCGCGCGCGTGGGCGTTCGGATAACGTCGGCCGCGATCCCCGAAGTCGTGAGGCAACGGGCCGACCGCCATCCGTCGTGTGCGTGTGTGTCAGTGAACCGCCGAACTCGTCGGCGGTCGGTTGATTGCCCGCCAAGCCCGATCCTGCCCGAACTCGCAACCCTGGACAGCTCGAGGAACGACTTCACTTTCCTTCGACGTGGATCGAGACTGTCTTCGTCTGGTTCCTTCTATCTCCCCAAGATCTGTCCTCGTCGCACTTGGATACTCTCTAGCTTACGATACTCTCCGTTCTTATCGCTCTATTCCTTTACCGTGCCTTCCCTCTCCGACGATCTGTATAGTATTGTAATCAAATCGGTGAGGGAGACGAATGCTCGCGCCGATTTTCGAGCTGCTTTCCTCACTTTCCTCATTTTCCTTCGGCGTGGATCGAGACTGTCTTCGTCTGGTTCCTTCTATCCACCCAAGATCTGTCCTCGTCGCACGTGGATACTCTCTAGCTTACGATACTCTCCGTTCTTATCGCTCTATTCCTTTACCGTGCCTTCCCTCTCCGTCGATCTGTATAGTATTGTAATCAAATCGCTGAGGGAGACGAACGCTCGCGCCGATTTTCGACCTGCTTTCCTCACTTTCCTCATTTTCCTTCGGCGTGGATCGAGACTGTCTTCGTCTGGTTCCTTCTATCTCCCCAAGATCTGTCCTCGTCGCACGTGGATACTCTCTAGCTTACGATACTCTCCGTTCTTATCGTTCTATTCCTTTACCGTGCCTTCCCTCTCCGTCGATCTGTATAGTATTGTAATCAAATCGGTGAGGGAGACGAACGCTCGCGCCGATTTTCGACCTGCTTTCGTCATTTTCCTTCGACGTGGATCGAGACTGTCTTCGTCTGGTTCCTTCTATCCACCCAAGATCTATCCTCGTCGCACTTGGATACTCTCTACCTTACGATACTCTCCGTTCTTATCGTTCTATTCCTTTACCGTGCCTTCCCTCTCCGTCGATCTGTATAGTATTGTATTCAAATCGGTAAGGGAGACGAACGCTCGCGCCGATTTTCGAGCTGCACGCGCCGATTTTCTACTGACCTTGCGACGGATGGTTTAAAGGGAACGCTGTTCGATGAAGAGATTGTGTTCGCCTGATTTGCGCAATGTTCCGCGGGACGAGGTGAGGCAGGGAACGGACGTCTAACGTTTTTGCCGGATTAGCATACGGCGCGTGTTTCTTCGGCAGGAAAAAGAGGATTGATTCGTCATTTCTCTTTTTGTCGGTGAGTTTCCGGGATAAGTGTGCTTGATGGTCGATCACGGTCACCGTGCCAGCTTTGATTCGGCAACTACATTCTGCGTCGATGTTGATCGATTGGCTCGGGACGCGGATTGGTCGACTTCGGCGTCGCAGTATCGGCGGTTGATTACGAAACGCGGCGACGTCGACGATACCCCTTTCAATTAAACGCGCGATCGGGCCGGCCCGAGCGGAGAACCGGAAGTTGCACTCGACGCCGGTAACGAAGCGTTAAGCGAATCGCTGCGCTGAATCTTTTTCCGCAAGAGGTTGCGCGTCATTCTAACGAGCCGCTGTTTTGTAACAGCAAACAAAACACACACACACACACACATAAAAACAACACTCAACAAGCCAAATATTGCTATAACTCAACGATGAAAGAAAGTTGATGAGAAACGTTCACTTCACAATAGAGAGAATTGATCAAATATTAAAAAATTAATCATTGGCAGCCAATCACAATGATCGTCTTTGATTTCTCATTTCCTTCAATTTGAATGAACCACCGCATTGTCGCACGATCTTCGTCGCGACCGGAAAGCTAGTTAGGAGCGACTCGCGAGCGAAATTAATTACGTACCGGGTATCGTGGAATTTCCGCGGCCAGCGTGAGCGAGACCGACGATATTTAAGCGTCGGGCAAGATCTCTCCAGATCATCAGGGATTGCGTGGTGCACCCGACGTTGTTACGTATGCCGATTACGTTCCTTCGCGCCTCGCGAGACTCGAGAGCAAGGAGGTTGAATGAAAAGTGACCTCGTCCGCGAACGAAACGACGCTTTTCCGCGTCGGAACGAGTATGCCATGCTCGAGACCCGTGCTTTTTATTTGATCGCGATCATTGTTCGCAGGCGAGATCAGCGTAACGGTAAGCGCGATTGCTTATCGTGCTTACTTTTTTTTTTCCTGGAGCTTTTGAGTGAATCGCTCCCGGTTCGATTACAACGATATGCATACAATGTAGGCGTATTTAACAGCGTTTGCGTGAGAGCGATAGGCAAGAGGACTAAATCTAAAGCTGATTACGATGTCAAACTAACTGCCTGCAGAACTCTGCGGGACCGGGTCCAATAACTGTGGTTTCCAGTTACGATCCCGTGTAGAACTACGTTCGACCAGCGGAAAGTCTGCAAATGAATAGAAACGAGACGGAAAATTAAATGACGAGTGGAAGCAGTAACATCATCGATATGCGGAAATCATCATTCTTTGCGTTTGATCTGGAGCGCTCAAAGTTGCCTCCGTGATCAAAAGCAACCATTGTCGTGCACTTGGAGGTTTTGAACGGGAACTTGAACGTGATAAAGCTTGCAATAAAATCAGATCGTGTTTCGTCAAATCGTGAAAAGATGAAAGCGTATCATCTTTCTAAACACCCGGCATCAGGCATTGAATCCTACCCAGTCAAGGTTACAAAATTAGGTTCGAAGGACCTTAGAGTCGTGTAGGTGCTCTTTACGTGACTGGTGCACGAGGAGTCGCTCTCCGTCATGGGTTTTATCAGTGATTTAGTGTCGGTTATCTGCTCGCAGTTGGTCCGGCAAGATAAACGCGTCCATCGAATTCTTAGCGGTTGTTCAATGTGCCCGCGTCCCTCGGCCGTAATTAAGCGTCTGTAATTGGGTCACTGCGTGTGCGAGTGTGTGGCCTCTGCAAATAGCTTCCTCATACACCTGCTACTCCGCTTTATGCCACGTGATGCGACTTGCCGACGCTCGGATAATTGTTCCACGGTGTTACCGTCTCTCCTATCGATGCGCGCATGTGTTTATGTAACTGTTTCGCGGTAACGATTGTCACTGTATCTGGAATAGAGTCGGTTCGGATATGTGCCAGGGAAATTGTATCTTTAACCGTCCGTGCATTCAGATGCCTCTCGTACATCCCCTTGAACGCCAGAGCAACACGTCAGTACACAATCTTACTCTTTCGGTCATTACGTTAAGTACGTATTTTTTAAGCAAAGGTGGGCGTACCAGGCTTTTCCTCCGCAAATGAAAAGAGAAAAATGAGCAACGCCGTCCCAAAGGCACTTAATGAGACGGGGCATTAGTTGATTACGAACAATAACATTCATTACGCGTTCATTACCTGTAATGGACTGGTTTAATGAAGTTGGCACTCGGGGTGAATAATTATCAGAAACGTGGGCAGCGGTCGCTTAGGCTAACGTCATATCCGCCTCTGCGACTGTGTATGCAGTCGGAGACGGTTTGCTAGGCCAAAGTACGCTGCGGTCGGAAGGTAGGACACTTTACTTTCTTTTATCGTCGTCGCGTACGCTCAAACATTCAAACATTCAAACATTCAAACATTCTCCGATTCTGTAAACACGGCGCGCGGCTCTCGTACGTCACTGAACGGCGGCGTTTTAAATCAAACGCGACGTTTCTATTAGTTCAGCGTCGTACGTAAATCGGTAGCAGTTGTAAAAGGCGAGGGGAGGCCAACCTAGTGGCAATTAAACACCTTTAATTGGGACGGCAGACCGCGGCTATGTCTTCTGAGAGGACGGACTGCCGCGAAGGAACAGTGTCACACGCACCTGCGAGATCTATCTGCGTATCTGGCGTTGTTTGCCCCGAGTAAGAGCGAAAGTGAAAGAGGAGTACGGGATACATGCGTGGAGTCATACGGTATTTAGAGCCATTCGCCGTAACGATCGTAAAAGGTTTGACGTTGCGGGTAACGTATGTAGGTTTGTGGGGCAGCACATGAATTTGAATATAAATCACATTCGCGAAATATCAACCTCAAAGTTATGGTATTCTAAGAATTATGGCAGAGCTGGCAGGTCACTGTCGACATTAGGAATTATAGAACATCGTTCGGTTAATCGTATTGATATTGATTCTACCAATCAAGTGTGTGGTGTCGCCAATTACGCTATGTTATCCGTTCTAATTATAATATGTGTGACTGTGAATAATGGCTTTACGCGCGATTTAACAGGGCAAATTTTTTGATAATGCGCGCGTGTACGAACATCGGGACTTTCACAATTGTGCGAGAACGTGCGAAGTATGAAGAAACAGGACTTCGTCGGATTCTTGCGAAAAGGCGGTAGTAACGATTACGGTGGCGCATGTTATCAAGATCAGACGTCAGTGTGAATTGAAGTAAGGTATAATTCTGTTTGCCCCGAGCAAACCTTGCCGGCGGAACTGGAATAACAGACGCGTGTCTGCCGTTGGTGCGGCTAATTTAACGTTTGTACGCGTCTAACAGAGGATACGTTGAGTAACAATTGATAGAGGACGGTCACGTTCGGCGAAGTTTCGATCGTAAGCCAGAAATAGCGGCTGGAGCTATTAATAGGGCAAATAAAGCCATCAATGAGATCTCAATCAAAGGGTATGCTGAGCGGTTAATTGGACAGGTCCTTTAGAGTTCTATACTGAAGAAGTAGGCACGATTCTTCGCCAGATTTAGACTCTATATTTTCGCTACATAAATAACCTACGTTCCAAGCCGAATATTCGGGTGAACTCGATTAAAAGGATAACTAATAGCCAACTTTAAACTGAACGACTCATTTGTCAAGGTTATCAATAAATTCGATCAAATGCGACCGTTGCTTTTATGTGAGTATGTGAAAAAAGAGGTGTTTGGGTTTGACCATACGTCGAGCGACAAAATCTTGAAAGTCTCGACCTTCTCGTAGAAAACTGAGGGAAAGATCGACTGAGTCACGACAGTTCGGTGTTTCGCAAGGCCAGTGGCCCAGAAAATGAGAATTGAATGCCCCTGAGGGGTGCTTCGGCGAGTTCGAAGGGCATAGCGAGTCATATTCGTAGAAACGAGTACGGATTGTCGATTGTCGGCTGGCGCGAAACTTTCACAAGCCTCCTCCCTTCCTGACGCGCCTATTGAAGGAACATTAGGCCGAGCGAGGTTAGAAAAATAACACCTGCTCTCCGTGAGAGAGTAGTTCAATAGAATATTTCGTACCTCCACTCCTCTCGCAAATTGTTTCCGATGCTCAACGATTTGCAACAAATTTGAAGCTAAATACGGACAATAAAGATTGTTTACGCGAATATGATTGGCGCTCGTAAATAAGGAAGCTCAGAGTGAAGAATCTAGCAGCGATCATATGACAGTGTCTAGATGTAGAGGACATTGGACGTTTCGGGCTACAGATCCGATCGGATAGAGACATCAAACGCCGTCGGAAAAAGGAAACATCTCGACTCCTATTTGCATTTCTCCGATATTGCGCCATTTGGGATCGCGCCGGTCGTTATTTCCTAAACAATGTTTAACGGGAATACACCGCTGCTTTACGACGGCAAAGCCTTGCTCAACCACGGCAACTATCCGCGCCGGCTTATCGATCGACGAATCGGCCAATTTGCGGCAATTTAGTATCGTTTAAAGCTTCGCCGCATGTCAATGCTACGACGAAACGATCTCTGTCGCAACCACGAGGATACTTTCCTCCTATGCGCCCGTAATGAAGGTACCCCAAGCGGTGAAACCTTTTTTCTTGCACTCTCGCTCGGGACGCCTTGCCGCCGACGTTGGCAACAATTGGCCGGGAGAAAAAGAAGGAGACACTCGCCAGGGAAAAAAAAGGAAGTCGCCGGGCGAGTTAATTGCGCGACGCGGCGCGCGTTTCGCGCGAATTAGTTCGGTCCGGCTTTGGAAAATTTGCTCCGGAGCGAACGATTACCCGAACTTCCGAGAAGCGTGACGTCGAAGAAGGAAACGACGGACAATCGCGTCCAGCCATTAATCTCGCGATTTTTCTCCCACTTAGGCATGAACGAGCGCGCGTCTAAGTCGACGATGAATATGGAAATGCAAGCGTGTTTTAGTAACGTAATTCGAAAGCCGGCGCGAAAACTCATCGGGGAAGGATGCGCTCGATAATGAATGCAAATCCGATAGGTGTACGTCGGCAGTTAATTGACGTTATGATTCATGACGGCGTTCATGTTCGGAGTATTTATATAAAATGTGTATTTAGCCGCTGTTAGATCTCAGCTCGAACTGTTCGACACGCCTGAGATTACGATCTTTCGCCGATATTATCCTCATCTTACGCGAAGAGTCGAGAGTGGATGTAGATGTACGTGCTACGCGACTCTTGCGCGTATCAAGTGGTACGCGATATATTTCCAGTAGTTTTCCTACACTTTGTGCCGGCGCGCGTGGGAATTCGCGCGGACGGAAGGAAAATCAGTCCTCCGTATCGTCGGCAACAACACTATTACGCGATCGAGCCGATTTGTTACGCGATAATGACTTCTGATAGCCGGCCGAACGTTTCGTCGACTTCGACGAATTATGTACAATTTATTTTATCTGCTGCCGCGTAATCGTTCTCTCGGCGGCGTTTTCATTCCGTAATTGCCTTCGAAAATGATTGAATCGTTAACTCGCGTACGATAGTCTATGATTCGTGTGTCGATGGAACTTTCTCGTCCAGATAACAGGCGAAACGTAAAAATGGAAAGTGACTGAAAAACAGGATTCCTCGTTCGCGTGCTTCGTAGCGATCGTCGGATAACCCTAGGCGACTCTCGTGAGTTTACCATCTTCGCGCGAAACGGCAAGAAAATGCGAAGTGCCGACGGAAACTCGTCGAGCGTACGTAGCATAAAGCGGAGAATTACGATCTAACCCTCATATTTCCAAATCAAATGAGCGTCGTATTGTCAGTCTCCACTCGCTTACTCACTAAAACATTCAACATTGAAATACGACGCCTTTCCGCCATTCGATGCGTCCGATGAGTCTAATCGAACGTCCAACGGTCAAAGTTCGATCCTCTCGGCTTCCTGGCGACACTTATCGATTCCTCGCGACTTCCAGCTCGCGACGCGACTCGCATTCGAAACGAACCTTTTGCCGCCGAGCGAGACAAGAAGTGAGAAGAACAGAAAATCTCGCCTTGGCCAGAAGAAGGATGGACGATGTCCTTTTTTAAAGGAGTCCGTCTCGTCTCGAGTGCCACGCACAATTTGGAACGTACCTTCGGGGCAGGCAGTCGTGCGCGCGTAATCGAAATACCGGGGCTGATTGAAAGCGAGGAAAAATTAATTGAAGGTTAATTGCCGGCCGAGCCGATACGCGACCCGCAGCGACCGCAAACGATCGCTGGAAATGACCGCAATCGGGCTCCGGGCTCGGGATACTGCATCTGGTGCATCGCACTTCATACCGAATGACATTTACGGCCCCGGGGAACTGCACTCCCGGACGATCGGTGCCGCTACGTAAAATAATCGTTAACCTCGTATTTAAAACGGGCGGCCAATTAAATGATTACAGAAACGCGCATGCCGCCTGTCAAGCGGACGTTAACGATGATTATTTCTCACGACTTCGCGACTCTCGCGCTGCCTGGAAAACGATCCTCCGAGGAGATTTCGAAGTTTGCGGCCGTTGTTCTGACGGAGGAATCGTAAATTAGAGTGGCAGAAGTAGGCATTTTTACGCCGCCTATCGCTTATACGGACGGCGGCTTCGGTACGTGGAACGTCGGCCGGACGTTAATTAGGATTAGTTTGGTAGCACGGTTAGACGATTTACGGCTGGGCTGTTAATATCCGCTTTTATGTCATTTTCGGAAATTGCGATTCGCGATAGCCGATAACGCACGTCTGAGATGCAAATGGCTCACGCTGAGATGTGGACCGAGAGTTCGATGCGATTGATGCGTCTTCGATAATTGCACCGACGTCTTAGCAAGGTTGGCCTACCTTTTTGTGGTTTCGCAAGACTGTCTAGCGAATAGACAGCGATTGTTTTGACCTGAGAAGCAGAATTATCGGGTTGCATCCTCCGCAACATTCGTATTATCAATCGAGGGAAGATGATGTAGGGGAAGACTGATACCATTTTCCAAGAGTTGAATGTGACCTTGCGATTTCCAGAGAACGGAAGAGGAAGAAGAAGGAGGAGCAGGTGATAAAGGACGTGAAGTCGGAGAGGATGATAAAGGATCTCGGTGGAGGAGAGGGTGATACTGATGGTGGGAGGAGGAGAGGGTGCTAGACTCGAAGGAGAGGAAAAAGAAGAAGAAGAAAAAGTGTATCTATTGTACAATCAGCTCGACGTAAAGATTACTATCACGAATCTTGTTCGCATACCAAACTCGCACGTCACGCAGATACGAACGATCATTCATATCGCGGTTTCTCATGGATTTCATTGAAGTGAGCGCATAATCTGCGGCCTCCTCGCTCCTCCGTCTTCTTCGTCATTTTTCTCCGGTAGAAATGCGCGGGGAGCGTGCGTGCGAGAAATAATTTCGATCGCGAGGAGAGCATTGTGAAAGCATCGTTTGATAGCGTAGACCACCCGCGCGCAAAAAGGAGTTGGAAACCGTCAAGCGCCGAGACCGGCTGGAACGATGGAAATAAATCTGCATCGACCGGTAATACGAGAACATTACGCTGTAATTACGGACCCTTGGCAAAGAGTTATTCCTTTATTTTTAATGCGCCGACGCTGAGTATGAGGAATATCGTTAACCAAAAACGAACGGAGGTGTATTCTCGTCCCGCCCTACCTGCGGATACCTCGGAATTTCGGGAACGATGTGCAATATAGCTGTATAATGCGTGCGACCCATGCTAATGATTTCTTTAATTCATTTGCCAGGATAGCTTATCTATCTTGATGTCGCGAATGTGACTGTTCTTCGCTGCTTTTTCGTGTTCGGCTGTAAATTGAACGTGGAATAATTTGCGGTTTAGTGCGTTTGGTTGTCTACGAATTTATTTTCTCGGAGCGGGAATTCGTGAGATGCGGTTGATGTCGCGTGATTCACGGTGCATTTAAATTCACGATTTTTGCCTTTTTGCCCGAGGTTATTTTGCGGATTTCTGGTAGAGGGAACAGCTTGGGGACTCGACATCTGGTTTATCCCCTGGATCCATCCGATAATCACACGTTTCATCGGTCAAGCCGTTTCGGCGCACGTGCTAAGTTAATCAAGTCGGTTAGAGCGAAGGTAGTTATTACGGCTTTTTAACGGCGGTCAAGTAAAATTGCAAACAGAAAATTCCGATCTTCGTGCTCGCGCGTGGCGTCTGCTGCCACTTTAATATGAAACGTGCACAATGCTACGTAACTGTTCTACAACTATTGCTCTCTGCGCTAACATTTTATGCTCACCTTATTAGTACAGGCAACGTGTATGTTAAGTTCTACGATTAGTAATAAAGTTTCATTTGTTCTTTGTTCATGCGATTGTAGCTTCTACCTATCTCGGACTTCCATTAGCTAATATGCGGCAAGGTATTCCCAGACAGAATACCGAGGTCATCTATGACGACTCCCTAGAGATGTTCGTGTACTATGATCGTTCCACCGACAACAAGATCTGCAGTTCATGCTAATTACACTTGCGGCTACGATGCAATGAATAGGTTGTTGTTATTGTCCGGTTGGAAAAATGCTCGTCTCATCAAAGCGCTGGCTAGCGGAAATCTGCTGTTACTCGTGAAAATCTCACGTGTTAGTAATTTAGATCACGAGGTACTCCACAATCTCAGATCTGATCTGATATGGGAATCGTCAGGTATCACTTCGCGATTAACGGAAGCATTGTACGAGAATGTTCTATTATACCTACACACTCCCAATTAATACTCGCATATTCAGCCGCGAGGTAACATCGAGCAAATTAATTTCCAGCATCAAGAAAACTGATTTTCCGCCGCCGTAAACCTCAGAATCTACACCTGCAGGAACGAATACCATAATCGTTAGCGGGAACTCGGGCACGACCAAACCACATTCCCACATTACGTATAAACTAACAATAAAATAGAAACCGACCATACCCGTGACTAAATCATCCAACTCCAGCGTCAAAGAAAATATCCACTCATGCTTAACATCGACGAGCCGATATCCGCTTACAAGCATCTTGCATAGCTCTCGCAATGTAGAATCGACTATTTTACCACCGGATTAATTGGAACCCCATTAACTGGAAGGTACTCACGGAAATCCCGACGTTCGACGTATTTGGACATGACTCGCAGTTCGCGGTCCGAATCGAAGTCGACTTCACAGATTTTGGACTCCTCGCCGGTGTTCCGCGAACTCGTCCGCTTTTTGCAATGTCGCATACGCTCGCGGGACGCATATTAAAGCGAGTCAACTCCGGCGAGATACGGGGAAACATAGTTGCTCGCGTCAAGTTCCTCACGGCTATCGCGATCGTTACCTACGCCATAAACTTTGACCTCTCTCTCTCTCTCTCTCTCTCTCTCTCTCTCTCTCCGTCCTGCACTCTCGCTCGCTCGGCCACGCGGTTGTTTATGCGCGACAACGTAAACAGGGGTGTAATACGCGACCGCCTGCCTCACCGGCACCGGAGAGATAACCGAGCGTGCAGAATGAGCGGGGCCAAGTGGCGCAAGCACGATTGCGAAACGGTCAGCATTTCGAGTTCCGCGAACTTGCGTCCGCGAGATCGCGACTCCGGCTCGGAAATCGGCCTGAGAATTTCCACCGGGCCCGGTTCGGCATTTCGTCTGCTCGGGCTCGGATGATGGCCGGGGCGCTAATTGATTCGATAATGTTTGATGGTCGGTTAGCGGCTCGGCGAGAACTCGCGGAGGACGCGAGCGAATCGCTGGAAACGTGACCGGTCGTGTGCCCTGTCCTGTTGCGTCAAGGTTCTTCTGACGGATTTCGGGAATCTTTCGGCTTTATGTCCGTCGGCATATCAATAAAACCGTAGGTCGAACGTACGAAGTAATCGGCGTTATACGAGATGATTGGCTTATTATTGCAGATAATTGCAGCAAGAAAATTCGTGATTTTAATCAATGTAAATTGGAGAGGAATCCTGCAACATGTTCCTATTTGCAATAAGTATTTCTTGATTGCAATTTTTCCGTTCCCAGCATCGTTTCTGTATAATAAAAGATGTAGAAACATATTTGCTGTGTTTCATCGGTAAATTAAAGCAAACTGACTCATCGATAATTAGGCTTTATGTATTAAATGTGGAACGAACGTTTGGTCTCAGTGATAATGACGATGATTGTGGGTGTAAACGCCATTGGATCACCTTGAAACGAGCGCGATCGGAAGATCCCGAAACACGGACCAACGGACGCAGACAGTTTCTTGCCCGGCTTTACGGATTAGCGGCGCAATTATCGCAATCGTTCGAACAATTTGCCGGAGGAAGTCGTCGTGAACGTTGCCGTTCCTGTCCAAAGGTACGAAGCGTAACGATGAGCGGTCTATGTTACGAGAACGGAGATTACCTGACGATTATCGGACGTTAGACGAACAGACCGACTTCGACGCGTTGAATACCTCGAAATCTCAAAACGAATCAGGATTCTAGAAACGCGAAGTCGATCGTGCTTGATATGCCGCTGACGTATTTGCTGGGAACTCGCGCAAGATTTGCGTACCTAAACACGTTCGCATGATCTCGCGCGAGCGATCAGAGTGTGACGTCGCGGCATTTCGAAAAAAAAGGAGTGAAGATAAAGGAACGTCTCGCGTCGAACGTGGCTGACTCCAGGATTATGCAACTTTTGGAGTTTTTCGAGCCGCGGAGTTTTGTTTACACCTTTATGGGTCGTTAGCATTGTCGTCACTCGGTGGACTCTCCTTTCGGTTGTGCAAGCCTTATCTTTTATCTACGCTTTTAGGCAAGAGGAAGAGTAATGTCGTACGGGTTAACGATGCGGAGAATTTTGTTTTGGGCAGAAGAGCGGTGGTTCGTGCACCGATGTTAAGAGGTGGCCTCGTAAGGACCAAAAGGCTTTGGCTCGCTTTCACAGTTGAAGACTCCGCTGTAACAGACGCGAGTCGCGATCTGTCGAGGGGAATTTCAAGCAATTTTAAAAGTGCGCGCGATGCCGCCAGCGCAGTGCGTCGATAACAATGTTCGAGGGATTTTTAATTTTTTCCGCATTTTGCGGATTTCATTAAGTGATTATAGTAAATTTTTGCTTGCTCATGACGAATCTGAATTCCATTTTTCTCTATTCTTACTAGTTTCCACGAAATACAATGTTGAAAATCGCTTATTGCTCTATGGATATAGCATTCAGTGAGTCAGATAAAAAATATATTACGGAATTTACTTGTTTGACCAGGCACTCCCTGTCCAACCACTAACTACTTACTCGCTTGACTGACTATGCACTGCTTGGCAGCCACTGACTTACTACCTTGTCTGACCACATACTGTTTCCCCGAATACTGACTACTTACTCCCTTGGCTGCACATCTTGCGAAGAATTTAGTCGACTTTCGGAGTTATTTAACATACATATTCGTATCGAGGGACTCTTATTCGACTATGTAAACGCTGTATTTTGATTTCCATGGTGCTTTACGCCTACGTACGGCATTTTCTTCCTACTTCCGTGATATTTTACGTTGCTCTGCTCTATTTAGTGTCATTTTACGTTATTATATCCCATAATTTGCGCTTTCTGGCGGTGTTAGGTCGACAAATCTGAAATTTGACCGCAATTTGGAGTATGTTTGAGCATGCTACCTTTCTTAAACTTGAATTTCCTCATACTTTTGTACTATTTGGCGATAGTTAACACAATTTTACGTTACTATATGTAATAATTGTAGGGTATTTTCTCTGTTGGGGGGTTTTAATCCACGAGTCGTCTTAGGCCCAGTTTTAAGCATGTTTGACTGTCTTGCCCTTAAAATATGACATTAGTCGACCAATGAAGGATACTTTGGCATAACTTGGACCTACTAAAATGTGATAAAACCCTGAAAACCGCAAAGAAAGGCCAAAAAATGTTTGGTCTTATTTTGGATTTGTAACTACCCTATCTCATAGATTTTTACTCGCCGTGAAAGTTGGTCGCACGCAAAGTTCCGAATTCTCAATAGGGTCGAAGATACAGCCATTTTTCGGAGGTGAAAAAACTGTCATCAGATGTAGTTCTGATTTTTATCAAATATTTGTATCTACTAGATTCCGAGAAAATTGACGAATTCGTATTTACACGAATGCTTCTTTTTTTTTTTACAAGCAATCGAATAAATCATCAGAAAATTTCAACCATTTTAGGGACACTTTCGATCATCTTATTCCGGTATGCCCTTTCTCGACCATGTATTCAATTTCGCGAGGCAAGTTTTCATTTACTCGTCGCTCGTTTTACGACATCCCATGTAATTTTCCGTTAAAGACAGTAATTCTACTGAGGATTATAATTACACTGATCGCGCGTAGGGTAATTCCAGCAAATCCGGCGATAAACACGTAGCCAGTTATCCAAGCGAATTTCACGCTTAGTCGACACAGCGAGATACGTCAGCTGTTTTCACGACAATCATGTAATGTGCTCACGGCCTGGAGGGAAGCATTACGTCTTCGCCGTAGAGACGATTCGATACGCGAAAGGCTTCCTACCTATTCAAGATGCCTTCGCTTCAGGATAACGACGTATACATATATCGAACGTCATCCTGAAACATGTTTTCCCACCGGAAATGCCTTCAGCCACGCCTATTCGTCTTTAGCTGCCAGACGATGCAAGAGAAACGTACTTCGCGAGAATTCGCTATGAAACTGACTAATCCGTCGATTCTCATAACCACCTCGCCTATGTTAGGTTCGCCGCAGCCATATCTTGACAAACAAAAAGTGTCCTACTGTTGTACAGATTCTGCAGGAAGCATGATGCATATGACCGTGATTAAAGTTTGCGTGAATATCCAACGACTAATGATGCATCGCAGATTCACGTCTGCTTTACATTCCCAACGTCTCTGTTCCCGGCATAGAATTACACTTACAATTAGCACGCGACTGTTCAATTAAATTTGAAACGATTTCAAAGACTATTCTATCAATAACATCGATGCTAAATTGAATGGCGTGCTCAGCGTGACAAAAACAATGTATCAAGCCGACCATAAGCGATGGGGTTTGTAAAAACAGAAGCTGCCTTTCAGCGTAATAAGATTCGAAAGACTAAGAAGTAACTTACGATTGAGTCGATCCTGCGCAGTTCCATCTCTGTGCGGCTCCTCCGTAGAAGCTTCCCGCCTGGGCCTCTCGTTCTCGACGTATCCTTCCGGGAAGACGGTGGATACGTTCATAGCAGGGTCCGCCTTTGGGAACTGCGGCAAAAATTGAACATGTCGAACGAACAGTCAACTGACGTCACGCGATCGCCAAGCGATTCCGCCCCGATCCAACTTTCCGCGATAGTCATCCGACCCATACGCCCGTTACACTCGAAGAGAACGCAGGATCCGGGGCTACATCGGCGAAAGAAAGCGATTTGCAATTGTAATGGCCGCCGATGCAAATGTACGCGGCCAGAACGGCGCGTGAGAGTGTCGGGGGCTTAACAAGGGGCGGCGATAATTGCAGAAGCGGGTAACGTTCCTGGGCCGTATGAGGAACGGTACGTACAGGCGCATACGTCCCGTGCGCACCATATGTTCTCGGCGTCTGGTGCCGATCGACGGATACGCTAAGAGTCGAACGAGCGTGCCAGTTAGAAGCTTGGCGGTACGTTGCATAATTCCGCGACGCCAACGATACGGCCCGGGAGCACTCGATACTGCGCAAAAATCTCGCGACCCTCCTGTTGACGGAAGGATACGGCTGTGTGCTCAAGTTTTTTGCGCCTCGCTGCGCTGACAGTGCGTTCGTCAAACAGGCGATATTGTCCTGCCGGATGAGGCGATGAATCGACGCGTAAACATGGACGCTCGCGAATCATTGGCTGCGGTGTGTGCGCCGACCGCAGAGGCAATTTTGCTACCGTCGTAAGGCAGTAAATTTCATTTGCGCCTCGAGTCCTCGAGCGTTCGTTCGACCGTGAACGACAATCTGCTCCCGGAGTCATAACGCGCGCTCATCCTGCAGCGTCAATTTGTCCTCGTCTCGTAACTCGTTCAATTTCGGTACCTCTTTCACCTATCCTCTCGGAGGAACGGTGTTCTCTTCATCGGTCGGGCAAGATTCGAGGCTGTTTTGCAACGGCTGGCATTTAGGATTGATGAGGACGCAAGGACGCTTCCGATGGGAAAGAAGACTTCCCCGAGCGTGCCAACGTCCGTGCGCTTCATAATTAATGTTTCGTGGCTCCGCGATGCGCCGACACTGTCCGCTGAATATTTCATAAGTCGCGCGACAGGACTAGTTTGCAGAAATCGTAAATAAATTCCGCGTACCGGGACGTAAACAGACGCCTCCGCCGCAACGATTACGGGAGCGTCGCGTTCGAGTTTCCTTATCGATTCTCTCCGTGGCGCGTCAAGAAATCTTCGTGACTTCCGTGCGGCAAACGAGCGGGTGCGGGCACGTTAAATGAAGATAGAGGTGGTCAGTTAGACGCGAAGATAGCGACGTACGATAGCGGCGTATGACCTAGACAATGCCGTTCTATCTGGCGCTCTCGAAAGTCAAGAGTAACGGCCGCCATTACTCGATATTAGCGTCGGCCTGAACGAACTACTCGCGCACGCCCAGCGGAAATTATGACAAAATTGGACTCGACTTTCATGATTCACGCGAGACGTTCATCGGGCTACGTCGGACATGTTGTCTCTAACCTTCGCGGGCTCGCGCTTATGGGATTGGAAAAAGAGTGCAATTTGTCCGGCCTAAATAGCCTCGTAACTTCGCGGCCAGAGCGCGGAAGATCGGCTTCGATGATCTTCGTCCCGTTTGAAATCGCATCCGTCGGGCATCGCCGACCGTTTGCGCGACAAATTCGTCCGCCTCGAATTACTTCCGCCCACGCTTCCTTGCCGAGGCTATCCGAGATAAGATCGCGGTCAATTTTATCAACTGCATCGTATCGTGTGCGCTGCGGCACACGCACGCTCACACGCGCTGCCGTCGGGGGTGGGTTTATAGCGGTCGGCCAGTGTCTATCCTCCCTCGTGAATTTGCCAATGAGGTCACTGGATCAGGTTCCGGATGGACAGCGATGATGCAATTCGACGATGGCGGAAGGTCGCGGATGTTACGATTATGACAATCCAGGGGTGATCCCCGTCTCTGTTAAGCAGCGACGATGCTCGCGATTAACAGAAAAAAAAAGTCGTTGTTTATCTGCCCACCGACATGCATTACATGGCACGAGCCGTGGAAAAGGCTTATTCAATACGAAACTCATACCTATTTACGTCGATGAAGATTCCGACTTTCGATGTTGCACGAAGCTTTCGCAGAGCGTTACCTCTCATGTCTAATGGGCTGATTTTAATGCGCAATAGTTATGACGCACGTATTCGTGCATAACGCTCTAACAGATAGGAAGGGTCTCTTCGGCAATGAAAATGTAACATTGACAGGGTACTGAATTAGTACGCTTGTCTAACAAATCTCTGACGTAGGGACGTCAATTCTTATCGCGACATAAATTCCAGCAATTCCCGATGAGTTTTGATACAGCCCAGCGTGTGAAGTGTCATAAAAATTATCGTACTGAATCAACCCTCCTCCGTTACATAGGGCATAAAAAGTCGGGATAAAAGGGTGAGCAACGTTACGAAGGCAGTTACGATGAGCCATTATAAAATGTGAGGTGCGATTTTCATCGACGTGAAGTAGACTGCGCTTAAAGCGACAAAAGATCGATCGCAGCCCATCCGACGACCGCTGAGTTTTGCCTGTAACTGATTATTACATACGCGCGCGCGCGCATGTCGTTTGCCCGGCCGCGGAATATTTTTCTACTGCAAGCGTACTTTTCCTCCCCGATTCCCTGGCATGTCCGTCGCTCGTAACATTCTTAGACGACGGCCGTCAAATTTCTTTTTTCCCGCGAAATCCGTAATGACATTCAAATTTATTCCTCGCTGCATTGAATTGCATGAAGTTTCTAACGCCATCCAGCGTCGGATCGCGAGGACCGATACAGTCGGCCGACAAAGACTGGCTATTATCACTGTCGTTCGATACGCATTATATCGCACGCTACTCGCAGCCAAATGTCATCGATGCGCAGTTTAGATTCAGTACATCCCTTTCGGGAACGCCTGTCTCGAGCTTTGCCAAAACGTGTCGTTGTGTCTGTCGTTGTTAGGCAATAGAATCTGTACATGTACGGTACTGGCAACCTACGGCTCTGTGAGCCGATTATCGCGCCAATATGTTCACACTTTTCTATTGTTACCGATACTATGTTCACTTACGAACAGACCGTGTTAAAATAAAGAGCTCTAAATCAAGTGACTATTAACCAGTTAACTGTGATTGACGACTATATGTCATGAAGAAATTGCATTGTGTCGAGTTTTCTGTCATGACAACGATATCCGTCATGCGTAGAATACAGTTACTCTTGCTATTTAAACTTTATTCCCAGTGGCAACAAAAATATATTCGGAAATTTCAATATGTTTCGAATCTTTAGAGAGAAAGACGAAATGAAACAAACTGAGGTCTGCTCTAGGAAGAGGCCACCATACTTAACTAGCTAATTCAAACCCCATCGGTCGTTTGCGTTCGATTTGGGTATTTGATGTTTGCAAACGTTTTTGTACGTTGCAAGCATCCTGTGTCGCTCGGCGGCATGCAATTTGCACGGCACGTGCCGACGATACGTGCACGACCGGCGCCTACGTGTGCGACGAGTGAACGACAATTGTGTAATGCCTTTGTCGAAGACGATGCGACATTTACGTTCCCGGCATGCCGATCGCGTAAGCACGCCAATGTAAACAGTACGTGAAAGATGCACGTGGATGCCGGTATCGACGATACGTAGACGATGCCTCGCGCTTCGATCGACCCAAGGGTAAATAATACGCTTCCGAAATTTTGATATTGCCGGAAAACGGCCGTGCACGGACGCCGATGAATGCCTTTAGACAAATAAGCGACAGTGCGGACAGTAATGAAAACGGAATGAAAATAGGATAATCTGGAGTTTAATACCGGCAATAGGCGAAGATTTATGAGAGATTTAACGCGGGACGATCGAATTCTGACGCAGGCGTCCACCTGTATTAATAAATAACGGCTTCTCGGTAGGGATGAAAACGGCAATAAATAATTTGCGTGCGCAAATGGTGCGACGTGTCGTGAAACGATTCACTTTCCCGTCTATTCGTAGCACATGACTAAAATCTGTCACTGGCCATGGATAAGGCACGGACTAGGTGTAAACATGTAAAGCCCTCCTGCCATTCGCACTGAAGTACATCCGGAATAATCTCAAGCAAAAGTCGAAGTTTCCTAAAATTTCTTTCATTCATTTACTGAGCTGTCTGCCAAACGAAGGCAGTACGTCACAGCACTAATACAAAGACTCGAGACGTTACACCGTGCGTAAACATGTAAAGCCTTCCTGTCATTCGCACTCAAGTGCATCCGGAATAATCTCAAGTAAAAATCGAAGTTTTCTCAAATTTCTTCCATTCATTTACTGAGCTGTCTGCCGAACGAAGGCAGTACGTCACAGCACTGACACAAGGACTCGAGACGTTACACCTTGCCCGCGAGTAGAACTAAGCGTACTATATCGTAACAGGACGTAGAAGGCGACACTAACACTCACTCTCTTGTTGGCGAACCGCTTCGCCGCCGAGTGGAATGCCTGAAACTCCCTCCAGAGACTCAGATAGGAGGGTTTGTTCGCCACTGGACGTTGCATCCCCTGATCAGGCTCTGCCACGGGCGATCTTCTTTACCCCTTTCGAGCCTTCGTCCAGCCATCCACCCCACTACCTGCAGTCCGCAACCCTTCTCCTCCTGTCGTGTGCCAAAACTTACGAGCTGGCCACAACGGAGGCGACTCTGTCGACTCCTTCCAGCGGCCTGCAAATGAACATATCGCGGCATTAGCGTGGCTCAAACTTCGTCGCTGGCAATTTTCGTAAGTGAAGAGTTTCAGATCGCGCGAGTGATGGGAGTCGATGTCCGTGAATCATTTATTCATCGGTGTGTACGTACTTGGGGGTTGTCGAAAGTGATATATGGGCCGCGAGGATAGTTACGATTCTTACGAACTGTGAGAATGTGAGACAAGATTGGATGGACGTCGATACCGACGTGTATGCCAATTTCACGTTCCATTTTTGGGAGCTGTCAGAGTTCGAACACAGTGATGGGTAATGAATGAGTTCGGCAAATGTGTACGGAAAGTATGCTCGTATGCAGAGATATTTGCCGCCACATCGAGTGTACATCCTTGACAGTCGAATAAGGTGTGCGATACGGAACGAATCGTGGGTCATACGACGATTACTTGATAGAGGCGCAGAAACTAATTCCGTCTGTTTGACGTTGTCCGCGCGTGTGTGCACACCGCCGTTCGTAGAACAAACGTCTGTTATCCGTTCAAAGTTACAGAAGTCACTTCTATGTTAAATTCAAATTAAATTGCAAACAGCCGAAACGTGCGCACACATTATGAAGAGTTGTACGCCGGCGCTCTCGCGAGTGAGTAGTTCAACGTTTCTTTGAGTAAACTAGCTGCGAAACCGGTTTGAAGCGAAGCACCCGATAAGCATGGTCGCACGATTCGGCGGCAAACACGTGATATACGCAAACAAACGACTAGACACGTTCCGCGTTTTATTGTATTAGCCGTCGGACACCTATGTACGTTAAAACAACTTTTTCGCACGTTTTAAATTTTTCGCCACCTTCATCCACGTTGCGAAAACATATTTTACATACGGATCGAAGCAGTTCAAGCTGTCCGATCACCAGCGAACTACTTCCGTCCCTTTAAGTTCTTGCTTTATGTTCTTGCGGAGAATGATCGTCCTCGGCTGTTGTTTACGTACGCGCTTCAAAATTTCTCACAGCACGTATTCACCCTTCGGCGACTTCTACGCGACACTAACGATGAATGAACTATGCGAGAGTAAAAGCCTGTCGCCGGTTCGTGTCGATATCATTCGTCAGCGATCCATGTCGATCGCGGATATAGCCTGACACGCAGAACGTGCGCTGAAGATCGATGTCCTTGACGGCCGACCCTGCAGTTCTCGCGTGACACACGGGGACAGCGACAAGAGATGGTCACGGAGCAGAGAATACGAGTCATTCCAATCAATTGTTCTGGAAAGCTAGGGACTCTCGTTAGGCCTGCAATCCATCAACAATCGTGACCGGCGTCGAAAAACACTCGTAACAGAATTTACATCATAGGGACCATTTATTTTGCATATAAAACATTATTTTTTACGTTAAAAAAAATTGACTTACATCACTTTCAAAATAAACGGTCCAAATCGACCCTATAATCGTGCATTTACAGACCACCCCATATGCACAGTTCCAAATCTAAACACGAACATACCAGAGTCGTACGAGTGAATTCGTTCGCTCCGCACAAAAATCTAAAAATCCGCACTCCCGACTTCTGACATTCCCCCCGAAAACACTGAGGATCCAATCGGCAGCCAGCGCGTCGCCCCCAAGGCCGCCGATAAGGGGCCAAAGCCGGGCGAAGGTCGCGGCAGTCTTCGACCGAGGACTTCCGGTCATCGTGTTACGGCGAACGTGTATAAAACGTACAGCCTTTTCGAGGCTAAAAGATCCCGCGGCCCGATAGAGCTTGCAACTGGGTCGAGATCGTTACGGCCGAGATTTCTGCGGCCACCCTCATCGCCGTGCATACCAAATAGACGCATTGCCACCGCCATGTTCCGAAACGATCGAATCCGAGTGCAAAATCTGTCGCCGATCCGATTTACATCGACGGCCTTGAAGGGACCGATGACAGTTTTGCCATCGTAATTCGACGAAATGACACCCGGTGCTGATCCCTCGACCAGTTCAGCACGCACGGTGTCGAGCTTGTTCGAAGGTGTTGCGGCGATGGCGAGCTCGCGTGCAGATAAAACTGCGACAATTAGCATACGTGAGGTCAGTCGATGGATGCGACGGAGGTGCGCCGAGGCGTCGGGCCTTCAGTTTCTTGCACTCGACGTAACGATCGCTCGCCTTCGTCGGTACAAAATGCTCCGATTCCATTGCAGAGCTCGACTAATGGCTCATGAGAGCTTCCGGTTTCACGCGGCTCCCTGCTGGTCGCTGGCGTGCGAGGAATTGTTTTTTAACTGGCCTGTTAGCGGCGGGTGGCCGTTGAGCTCGAATTTTTTCCGGAAGGAATGTTTTTATCTTTCCTTGATGATTTTCAGTATTGGAGAGATTAACATCTGTTAGAGATCTTTGTCATGTCTCGTTATGGAAATTCGTTAATTTGTTAGGTACTATTTAATCGTTCGGTTCCGCGTAAAGGGTCGTAATGTAGGCTCCCTTCCTGTTATTTGTAAATAAGTTCATTCTTAAAAAGCGTTCGCAACGAGTGTGTGTAACGATCAGATAACATGAAACAACGAAGGAATGTGGTTTATGGCGTGCATAATTTCCGATATCGACTCGATCGGCTTCTTAGAACATGACACGAAGCAGGATGCCAATTTGATGACCGACGTCCTCTGCCATGCAGTTGGCACTATGCGTTTGACCGTAACAGTGGCCTGCTGCGGCTAGATAGTACGGACAGTCGGCCGTTCGAACAGAAACCTGTCCTTCACGAGCACCAATTTTAAATGCGAGCGGCGCCGATCGAGTTCTCAAAACGATGTCTGGTTTGCATCTGATCGCCTCTTAAAACTCGCCGCGCAACAGTTTCGTCCAACGTCCGAGCCATCAATTTTCATTCCGTCCAGCGTCCTTCGATCGCTTGCCTTCTTTCGCGCCGCGTTCGTCGACGGCCATAAATCAGCGAACCGCCATGATTTAATTGTTTTGACGAAGTCTCATACGTCGAACGGTAAAAAGATCGGTCCCAGCGAAGGAAAGCTGTTAATACGGTCAATTAAATGTATCTCCGCGCGGGCATCTAAGCGCAAAAATTGAATTTCAATGAATTCAACAAGACTTTCTCTGTAAACCGTAAGACGCCGCGCGGAGAATGTCAACCTGGCCGACAGTGATCAATGTCAGTGGATGCAGTTTTCGTTTTTTGCGACACATTGATTGTCCGCCGCTTTCCAGCCACTTCGCGAGAATCATTCTCTCCGGCTCGTCAATCGAATACCGGATTGACGAAGAAAATTCCGTTTCCTGGAAAGCGGACGTTCGTCGTGAGACGAATCGATGCGCTGATAATCGCCCGTAATCGATTCCGTATAGGCGATCGAGGTTCGATCGTAGAGTCGCCCGCAGACGTTGGACACCTTTTGCGAAGGATAGCGTAACATTCCTCCGCATCCAGCCGTAGCTAAAAATAACAATATACCGCACTACGAGCTTATCGCGAGATACCCCGAGAGCTCCATCGTACGCTTCCTTGTAAAACACAACGTCAGTTGCGAAAGCTGACAAACTCTGTAATTCATAAAGTCGTCCGTATACGTACGTCGAAAAATCTGTATGTCAATGAGGCGGCCAATTACAAAGTCCATTCACTCCGCGGTACACCATAAAGCGACCGAATCGGCATACAAATACGATAGCCAACTATGACCTTACCGCTCTCCGTCCCATTCCGCGGCATGTCGGCACAGTTCGAGGCTTAACAATCCATGGAACGGCGAACCGGACGACGATCCCGTCTTGAAAGTTCGCGGAATGCGCTCGTATCGCGTAAACACGTGCGCGCTCTCGTATTAACAGAACGTGGGAAATATGGCGAGTGATTCATGCGGACGGAGCGACGGGACAAACCGGCCTCAAGTGGACCCGACGTCGATGAACCTTTTTTTCACCGTCCGCCATGTGCTTTTGCGGCCGTTTGCAGAAACGGGGCCATGTTTCATTGGCCGGCGGGAAACGTTCGGCGATGTTCCATCTGCGTTCTCGCGCTCGCAAACGAGAGAATTACGTCGCTGGACCGTACGGCAGACATACGCGCCGCGAACGTTCGAGGCTCGAGTATCGAACCCCGCTGGCATACTGAGAACCACTGAGACAAATGATCGACGGTCGGACTCGCGGACGAGTGTTCAATTAGCGCCGAATTAGCGGCGATAACTTTTTGCAATCGGCGCGGTAAGAAGGCTGAGAGAGCCACGTTTCTTAATCGCGGACGATTGTCGGACGTCGATACCGACGTGGATACGAACGTGGGTACTTCCATGAACGTCTTCCTCTGTCACAATTAACGGTACAAATATCCGGAAACGTGCCTAAAATTAACCTACGTCATCGCGATCCTTCTTGTCCGGCTGACGATGATAAATCGCGACGAAACTGGGTTACTAATTCGAACTGAATTGATTATTAAATGGCATCAAGTGAGTTACTCAACGGTAGCCTAATCGTTCCGTGGGCACGAATTCGCGAGAGTGCGCGCGCGCGCGCGCGCGCTGAAAGTCGCGTGGGCGTCGCAACAATGTGAAGCCCCCGCATTGAAATCATTCATTCGATCCGTTTCCAACCGGTCGCGATTCATGCTGCGCGATCATCCTTTATATCCGACGATGATACCCTCGCTGGCTCGTTCTAGCAAAGAGACGCCCCCGTCGACGCTCGTATCTCTCCTGATGCGGATCACTGTCAATGTCTGAATATCCGACGCCGTTCGCCCGCGGAAAACTATAATTATGCGAGAAACACCGGGGCCAAGAACAACGAGGCTCTCACGATTGCAGAAATTGCATGGCAGAAGGCTGATACGCAAGCGCGTTATTGTTGGAACGCAACCTCGGATAGTTTCGCAGATTTTTGGCCTCGACGCCGAAAAATATTTCGACCTGGCGCCTGAGCGGCGTTGACTGATAATTTCATCGTTTCAGCAACGTAGCCCGTCTAGTCTTTTGCGAGTCGACGATTTACGCTACCGAAAGCAAACAGGTGGTTTTGGGTGATATTGGCGCGGTAAATTGTTGTCAAGTTGCGAAACGGCATCGCACGAGCGGTCATAACGCGTTCAAACGGTCTTAGCCGCTACTCGATAAGCTACGGACCCGGATACGATACGGTCAACGTCAGTGTAAATGTTCGTAACACGGTTTTGGAACGCTGATAGACTGTCACGTGTCGGAGCGAGCCTTTTCGCCGTTTCATTCCGAAAACCGCAGTGACACCGAAATTGACGTGCGCGCAGACAGTAATTTCATAGCGATTCCGAGCTGTCTGGTTAGATGACGAACAAAGAAATTAATCGGCTCCTAGAACGTAGCGGTCGCTCATTGTGCAACAGGATGCAGCGTCAACACTGTCAAGGTTCCGGTTGACACGCACCGTTTACCGTACAACGTAAACCGTTAAACTTCGCGCACAAACAATACCGACGGCTCCGGGGGTAATTAGAAAAAAAAAAAGGTATCAGGGTCAGCAGATACTGTTCACCGTACCTTCAGCTAACCTAGACTCTCCGTCGTTATTGCCGCTACGCTCATTATTTCTTGGCCGGTGGGAATCACGGGAACAGCTGAGACATATTTATTTTGCCAATTTTCGTCGTCCGTCAATGTTGACAGCGAACGAGTTCCGCGCTGGCTATCGGCAGACGGACACTAAACGCGAGCGTCATTAGACGCTTAGGAAACGATAAATCATGACCGGCGACTGTCGTCGGTAATCGTTAATTGCATAATTCATCAGCCTAACCGACCCGGCGATAAGATCTAGCGTAGACGCGCGGCGTCTCGCAATTATGCGGATTCTCGCCAATTCCAGATCGCTACCAGATTGGCGCCTTAATTAACAAGGGGTACCACTCGCTCGCGGCGGGCGTAACTTTAACGATGCATTATGTGCTGATCGTTCGCTGGATGCCTACGACCTTTGCCTTTTCCCTTCGGCTCGGTCATTGCGGAACGTGCGTTCGCGATTATAGAAATGCGCTCGCGTGCAAACGACAGGCGGCGATAAGTTACGGGCTTCCTGGCGGTGAAACAATGGCTTTCTAGAAATTCGCCCGAGAAATCTGAAGCCCCATGCCGCCGCCTGCCGCGATGGTAAATAATTCACATCGTTATGCATCGCGTGCCCCGTACGATCGTACCGTTGTTGTACAACGCCGATGGTTCCGTTTTGCGCGGGCAGAAAAAAGCAGATTTTCCGCACCGATCCCAACCGACTCCTTCGAACGACTCGAAACCTTTTTTTCGAGCGCCGAAACATGGAACGATACGTGAGCCGACTTTGAATCTCATTTCTCCGGCGTTAGCGTACTCGCGAGAACGAAAAGCGAGTCGACCAGCGAATACGTAATGCAAATTCCGCTGGATCCCCCTTCTCGTCCCGATAACAGAATTTTGACCCGATTTCGCCCGAAGGACGTTGGCCGCCAACTTCCGTCCGAATAATCGCAACGTTCTCAGTACAGAACCTTTACTGCAAAAAACTCTCTATTCCAGTGAAACGCGTCATCCCGAGCATCCCGTGCGGTCCAATTGAACACCGCTTAACCGCAAGGTCCGCTCTACCTTAATCAAATAAAATGCACCGCTCCACCCCTCGCCACCGACCTCCGCCCCAACTTCCGCCGACGCGCGGTAAGAATGGAATAAAAAAGTGTGCAAAGTCAACCGTTCCCCTTAGAGTCCTCGCGAGCGTCGAAGCTCGCTGTTCAGGGACAGAGGAGTTTTCTCGAAGAAGGGAGGGCAGTTCGGGAGTGCACCTGCGAACCCTGACAGTTCCTTCGCACTTGTTCGTACCGAGTCGTCGGCAGGCTCGAACAGGTGCGCGTGCCGGGCCGCGCGCGAGACGAAGTCTTTACCTGGAGATCGTCGTTCGCTTTTAACCGTGATATCCCTACTCTGTTGCCCAGGCATCGAGGTCCGAGAACAGAGACGCGGCTAGATTACCTACGTTGAGACTTCGCGGTCTCTATGCCCGAGAGAGCCCCGACAGTTGACGCTCGGTAACTCGCTCGGAGCGCTCGCGCTTCTTCACGCTCGCGCATTTTTCCACGGGACGTGTCTTTCGCCGGTACGCGCCTCAACGGGAATCCTCCAACGATCGAAGATCGACAGCGACCTGTCCCACCAGACGTCAAGGTAAGCGGCTTCAATATTTTCCCGCGCGCGGTGTAGCTTTTACAGCCTTTTACAGCTTTTCGTTCTTTAAGAATGTTTCGAACATTTGGCTTGTTAGAGCTTGCGTGGTTTGTTTTGAAAGGGGAATCCGGGAGGTTGGTGTAAAATCATTTTGCGTCTGGTGTAATGCGAGGTGTTGCGGCTGTGACGGAGGTGTGCTTCAGATGTTTGTAAATAGAGGGAATAAACGTTTTGATTGAGAGTTGACAGTTTCGTTGGGTTCTAGAGTGCGTTCGATTTTAACGCGTGTACGTGTGATTTTCTTGATTGGAAATTGTATGTATGGTTCGTTGGGTCGTAGAGTATATTTTCAAGTTGGATAACGTGTGATTTTATTGATTGTAAACTATATGAAGGGAGTGTCAAGCGTCCCCGATGATGAGAACTCTGGTTTTTCAAGTATGATAAACTTATGACCACCCGAGTTGTTACAAATATAAAATGTAATTCACGATGCTGCTTGCCATGTTGCGGCTACGGTTTACCGTAAGTTTCTGCATTTCGTTTCGTTCTACATAATTTTGTGATGCCAACCGTCGTTCCCACTTTTCGCACGTTCATCTAACACTCTGCAGGCATCGCATTTCGCGCTTTCCGTTATTGAGTATGTAATACACGCTTAAAGACGAACAATTTCGCACTACAGTTACTCACTGTCTTTCACGATTGCCACCTGATGGCGTAGCGTCGTTCAGCCTCATTATTTTTATCATTATCGGCCCGCAAATGTCCCAGCTCCCATTACATATCTTTCCCGCCGATATCGCGCGTTTCTCCAAGGTATATCGGTCATTAAGCCATTCCGCTTGGCATACACCACGATTCGTTGAGCATACACCGAAAACTTTTATCTGCGCTTTCCTGACGTCAGATCTGTCGTATCTCGAAATGATAACAATATCTCTCCCCGGACCCTAACGCATTTTCGTCACGCGCAAACTTTTCGATCTCGCAATCAAATCACCTCGATCAAAGTGCAATCGAACGAGAATCTCTGCTCGACAAACCAATAGTCCACAAACGTAAACGTATAAGAGTTAAAAGCGTGGGGGGTAAAAAATCAACGTAAAAATACCATAATAAATTATGAACGGAATACGGATTTTTCAACGGATCGTTTGCATCTGACTGAACGACAATCCGTCAAGCCGCGAAAGCGATCGCATTCGATGACCGTTCCTCGAAGTTTCCTACCGGCCGTCATTTCGTTCTCCTGAGAAGTGGAACGAGTGGATTAGCGGTCAGGCCAGGATCGAACCCGAAGCCGATCGAGACGCACCATACACGGTCCTGTCCGCGTTTGATGGAAAGCTAATCGTTCGATCGAGAGCTCCGTGTGCAGGAGAATTTTTCATTTTGCGCAGCTAGAAAAGAGGGCGTGCCGCGTTAACGAGCGACGAACGTCCTTTGATCGCGTGCCTTTTTCGCGGAATTTGATACGGACCGCGCTGGAACGCGAAACCGGGCAAATACCATTGTACTCCGTGCGCACAAAGCGAAAGGGAGGAAAAACAGCGGGGTCGAAACACGATAGCGGGAAACAATAGGGACCGGCGGTAACGCGCGGGCGAAAATAAATGTATATCTTTACCGGGGATCTGTTTAACTTCGGCAAACGCCGGACCTGCGCAACAATTTTTCTCTCGTAAATTACGTGTTGAAAAAAACGAGGGGGCGTCGAGGAGGGGGAGGTGGAAGGGAAGTACTCTACTTTATGAGTCAATGCAACGGTGCAAATAAGCGGGGAGTCACGGAAGTGACGAGTGAAAGAAATACATTAAAAGCTGACCGATGTCGGACGATAAGGGAGCGTAGGCTGACATTTTTGAGTCGTAACTGGGTCAGGAGAGAAGCGCAGAATCGTGACAAAGTTGTAAAGAAGCCGTGACATCGAACGGTGGGAATGAGGCGGAGGGCAGAGAGCAGAGGAGAGCGAGCAAAAGAGAGAGAGAGAGAGATGGACGTCGAAGACTGACATATGTACCGTACAAATACGCCATATAAAGCTAACGATCGTCCATCGCGACAAGTGGCGCGCGCGGCGCAATAAATTGAGAAGTACGTAACAGGTGAATTATGTCAAATCGACCGGTTCTCGCCGCTTGGCAGATCGGGAAGATAGACGGAGGCACCCAGCGGGCGCGCGTTCGTTATTCAGCCGGGTGCTTTCAGTGTTATTACCATTACGGGGAAAACTAATGGATCCGAGACTGAGAGACCTGCGACCCCTTTCCTCGGACGGATTGCAGAAAGACGTACCGCTTAAATGCCGAAGCGAGCGGGAAACGGGCCGATGATGAAAGAATGCAAGAAGCCGAACCGGTCATTTTCAACGTCAAGGCCGCGGCTTTTGTTCGGCTTCCTGTTTCTTTGCTGGGCGAATTGAGGAAGGGAAAAAATTGAAGGCGAAGAAAGGGAAAAAATTGAAGGCGAAGGAAGGGAAATTAAAACGTAGTATCCTTGCGACGGGGAAGGCGGCAAAAAGAATCTGCTAAATGTACTTTGCCGGGAGGTGGATTCTTCGAAGGTTGCTCGGCCTGAGTTGGCACTGCAGCCGGCTCGAATTGAATCCCGCAGGAGAAATCATGGGCGAGCGAGCATCCATGCATGACTAGCACCTACAATTGCCGGCGACGCTAAGTCGATTCGCTCAAGAAACGCATAGCGTACGCTTCGCGTCAATCATGGTAATCGTTCGACTCTCCTTCACGCTCGGCCCTCGATCGCGAGAGAATCGCAAGAGAATCGCATACCTTCGAACTAATTTCGGACTTTCTCAACGACAACTGTCCTGGATATTCGGTCGTGTCAGGTTCGAATTACGGGCATGCCGGTCTCAATGGGAAACGTTTATGATTACACACCACGTGTCGTGGTAGAGAACCGATCGAATTTAGATTTCGCTGAGAGAGCATCGAATTTTTGTGGGCAATCTTCCGATAACGAGTACGTGCGTGTCGAATCGAATCGTGCGTTCGCGTGACACTGATGTCAGATCGCTCCGAAGGAAAAGCATTGCGTGCCCCGGCTCGCAAGCAGTTTTTGCCGCGATCGACGATTTCAGAACTCCTGTCAAGGCAACGATACTTCGCATGAGCGGTAACACTTCAGCGACACGCTCCGATTTGCCTGAATTCAGTAAGACTATCATAAAGTTGCATGCGAGTGATTTCAAAAATTTCTCTTAACATCCCGCAACGGCTGAGTGCAGAAACTTCATTTTCATCGAACAAATGAGATATGTACAGTCACGTCGTAGAGCGGTAAACACTTTCGGCGGCCGCTAGAATAAATGTCCGCTAAACAATTCCCGGTAGCGCGAATTTCAACAAGATTATTCGCAACGTTAACGGCAGCCAAAGCCGTAAATTCGTCGGCGGGACGCATAAAACGGACGTGCACAGGCACTCAGCAGTCATGTCACTCTCGGCGACAGGTGTAAATCATTTTATCTAAATTTAAATCGATCCCACCGTACACCGTCGTGTCTTGTCGCACGACGTCGGACGCGTCTTGTATTATTAAACCGGCGATCCGCTTGTCACGCAGGGCTGTAACTCTCCGTTAATCGATTCCTATCTGCACGCTTTTCCGACTATCCCCCTCGAGCGTCGCTCATCGAGGCTAACTTCGGACATCAATTCAGATCCCATTCCCGGGAACGCGCGAGAGTTCGGCGTGATGTAATTTTCCCGGCGAAACCGTCTAAATTTGGTCCGTTACAGCGACGCGCGGGGGTGTATGCCGGCCTGAACGAACTGATGTAACGTCCGTGTAACGTCCCGGGGCGTTTCCTGCCTCGCGTGCAAAACGAGCCGGCGGACCGTGATACCATAAAACTGTTTATGGTTCACACTGCCAATTCGTCCGCTTGACATTGCGCAACTTTTGAGCAGCCTCGCAACGAGCCGCGAGCGACGAATTAACTCTTGTCAATTTTCTCCGATCGCTGTCGGGAACCTTTTGGACGTCGGGTCGGCGCGAGAGTACCGCCTTTCCTCGGCGAGATAATGCGCGCCATTTCTGCATAAGCAGTTCACAGCGAAACGGGACAATCGTCATTGTCCGCGCTCGTTGAAAAGCGTTAAAAGTGGATGAGGCGCATTTCGCCTCGTTTCACAACCGCGCGCGCGCGCGCGGATGATCTCACCCGAATTAAATCCATCATTCAATTAGCCACGGCTAAGGTCCCTCGTTTTCTCTTTCCATTTCTCTAACCGTGACAATGTTTACGCTTCGATAATACGAACGCGTGAGACGCGTAAAAATAGCGAGCATTGAAGAAAAAGTTGCAAACAGAATTTGAAAGGTGTAATAGAAGCGCAGTCGGAAAGCTAGTTCAACTTAAGTATCATTTATCGCACGTCAAATTATAGTCCGCGCGAGGGTCGTTACGATGAAAATAAGTTGATCGTTTGTGGCGAACGGCATGCGGAAAAAATCAGAGATATCGGTCAAATGGAAAGGCCTGTTATTTATTACGTCTTGCTCCTTTGGGTATCTTTTGGGAACTGTTGCGTTTCTCGCTGCGTCCCTTCGCAACGACCTTGTTGTCGCATCCCTTCGCAACGATGCGTACTGTTTCGTAAACGATTAGCGACATTAGACAAAATTCGACGACATTCGACAACGTTCGGACGGTTCGAACCTACACATTAACCGCCGCGCCTGTTAGTTTTTGCCCGAGACAAGTCGTAAGTCTCTCGTTGAGCACGCTTAACGACCTCCGACGTTTCCTTTTTTGCACATGTGCGCAGTTTCTCGAGTTAAATCGATAGGACCCCATAATGTCTGCCCCCGATCGCGGAATGGGAGAGGATCGGCCCAGATCGGCTGCAATAGCAGCGAAGGTAATGTCCGTAGGTACGGCGAAGAGGGATCGTCGGAAACGACGCGGCTTGCACCGACGATTAATGCGCTCCGATGAGCGGAAAGATTAAACAAACGTTGAACCTGGCACGAAAAAGGCCGCGGCGTAAACAAAATGCAATTACGCCCGACGATCGCTCCCCGGCCCTTAATTGAGCGTACGCACACAGTCGTTAGAGCGGGCAAAGAGAATTGGACCTTTTTTATTTCCGAGCTTAGACGGCGAGCGATTTAATCAGCGCGCTGTATTAAGTTTCACGTCCGCCGGCGATGAGAATCATGAAACTCAACCGTACGCTACTCCGAAGACCGTTTCCTCGCAAACGAACTACTAATCTCACGGATGAAACGATACGTTACGATACGAAACGCCGCAATCCTGATGATTTCTGCAAGGATCTAAGTATCAAAACGTGTCTCGGTCGTAAGCTATCATGGATCCCGACTCGATCCAAACATCGTCGGATCGACGGAGCGGCACATCTGGCCAGGCGTATCGGAGTAAGCCGAAAGCGTCCGTGAAAACGTCAAATCCACGATCGACCCTCTATTAATAAAGGCCATCGAGCGTGGCAGGCGTAGCGGGAGTTGAAACGGCGCACGTCAAAACTTTGACGTACGCTTCCTTCCCGCTCGATGACTCCTCGCTGCTGGCCGCGCGTATCTCGCGACCCAGATGCCGTAGGATCTGCGAAGCCACGCTTCGTTAAGGTACGTCGTCGGGTGCGACGCGGCGTGGGTGACGATTAAAGTCGCAGCTTCGAGCGGGCAGAGGCGATTAAGTAATTCGAGCCGATCGGGACCGCGTGCGCCGGTGGCATCGCTCGAGGATGTGACGATCTGCATGCGTAATGAAAAGCTGCACGGCCGAACGCCAGGTCGTTAACGCGACGATCCGCCTCTCCTCGCTTCTCCCCGCTTCACCACCGCTTCTGCGTTCGAACGACGCCTCGACTACTCGCAGGTTCCAATGCGGCGTCGAGAGCGAGGCGCTCGTCCTCGATCTAAATTCGTGACGCAAATCGACGGAACTGCTAAACGTTCGGGTCGTCTCGCTCTCAAGTGGGCGACGAACCGACGTGCACGTAGACAGAACGTTGGCAGTGCGCTTCTCCTGAGAAGCTGACTTTAGGAAATTGGCCTGACTTCGAGGCGCGAGAGCGTTATTAGGAGCGAGAACGAATGGAAGTAGGAATCAATTTCCACGTTCCAAAGCTGTCGTAATTACAGTAGTCTTTATGAGAAATAACGGATCCTGAATATTGAATGGAGGAACGATTGCATTCGATTTTTCCCCAGGTTGCGAGAAAACTGTTAGGACTTTCTGAGCTTCGGCGTTCGTTCCCCCCGTGTGCTTCGTGTAACCGACGGCGATACACTTACAATAGCCATGTAACGGTATCGATAACAGTCTCTCCACGTTACGACGTAGATGCACAAGCTGCCCTTTGCTGGCCTTGCCTTCGCCGATCGCGAATCAAGGACTCCTGTTCGAGAGCGCTGGCGACCGTTGTTGATCTTACAATCGGAACGGAAATAGAAAAAAAATGGACTGTTCTTGTGGAACCCGCATGGCCATTATTGCACCCAAGCGCCGATCTTTTTATAACGAGCAGCAACGACATATGCAACTATCGAGCTACACTCCATATAGACTTAACCTTCTACCGGATAGTGGCACCCGCCTCTCTATATGTGGAGGTGAAAACGATGCGGTATCGTTCAAAGACAAATTCGTTACAGTTTCTCCACATGAGGAATGATTCCCCATGCGCATTCACTCAGCTTAGTCACAACTGAATTTGCATTCATTGATCATCGTTGAATGACTTAACGCCTATTGTTGACGGTAACAGTTAAGCTAACGCTTTGTCATAGTGAATTTGAATACTCAGACTTGGCTCTCGATGAAGTCAGTTATCGCAATAGTCTGTGATTAAGTATTTCCGTATGAGATAATAAACATTTTATGCATTGCATATCGGAACTCAATATCGAGTTTGATGGGGTGGTCATTCTGAAACTTTGTTTCTTCTTCGCAGATGGTTAACATAAAAGGAGCCTTAGGCGTGAATGAACTCACCGATAAGAAGTCGGGTCTCTATCGTGCGCTGGTCGCTGAATTCCTGGGCACTTTGTTGCTGAACTTCTTTGGCTGTGGATCGGTAGTAACGGCGAATGTCGTCGCTATCAGTTTGGCATTCGGCTTGGCCGTGGCTGGATCAGTACAAGGGATTGGGCACGTGTCCGGTGGTCACATCAATCCGGCTGTCACGTTCGGCCTGATGGTCATAGGCAAGGTGAGTTGAACAGTACGAAATGACGTTGAAAAAAGTATAAACATTCTAATATCTGAGACGCACATAAGCGACATTGTGCGTATACCTATGCATTACGAGTTATTTCAGCTATCGAATTAACGTGACTTATTTGCTCCTTTCACGCTACGTTCAATTTGATAAGTTGAACGGATTAGCGATGCAGCGCTAATTGGCAAGGTAATTTCCATGCTTACTGCAAGATATTTAAGAAAAATTTCACCTTATACTGCACCGCGATTCGCATCATGAATCAGCCCACGCTACAATTACTTGTCAATTGCTACTCAGAACGATCTATAATGATGTACATGATTAATCGATAATGTATTCCTATTCGTTTAGTTTGCGAAGGCGGACAAAACAGTGAGTATGCAAATTGTTACAGATCAGAGCCTATTGATTCATAGTACGCTGAAAAGGAATACATGAATATAAATTACTACCGTAATCTTTCCCAAGTGACTATTACAGAAAAATAGCTCAGTTTCTAACGTGCCATTCATAGCCCTTACAGTGCACGGCAATTTCCAGTAACGTCATCGAACATTATGTATTATTAATGATGCGAAGGAACCGTACCAAACTGATACTTTCTTGCTACAGGTTCCTGTGCTGAGAGGAATTCTGTACGTTCTGGCCCAATGTGCAGGCGCCATTGCCGGATCCGCTGTATTGAGAGCACTTTCCGCCGAGAGGATGGAACAAGTCCTCGGCGTGGTTGCCCTCGCCCCTGGTATCACGCCAGTTCAAGGACTCGGTGTCGAATTCTTCCTTGCACTCGTACTGGTTCTCGTCGTATGCGGTGCATGCGACGCTGCAAAGCCAGATAGCAAAGGAATCGCACCTTTGATCATCGGTCTGGCTGTTACCCTCGGCCATCTTGTTGGGGTTAGGAAACTAAATCTACTTCTACAGTAACTTGGATAACAATGGGTAGATTATTAACGACATGTTCTTACAGGTTCCGCGAACAGGCGCTGGCATGAATCCTGCTCGTGCGTTGGGCAGTGCTGCTATAATGGGCATGTTTGACGACCATTGGCTCTACTGGGTGGGCCCGATTCTCGGCGGAATGGCAGGTGGCTTGATCTATGTCCACGCAATCGGACCAGCCAAAGAACCGGAAGTGCCGACCAGGCCGTACGCCACGGTCGCCACGGAAGAGAAGGAGGTATACAGTGCATAACTCGCCCATCGCAACATAACCAAAATATACAGTCACGATTTGACCTGTCCCCCCAACGATGACTGTGATCCGAACAATAACATTCTCGTTCCTAGAATCTTTCTACATAGTAAGTTCAATCGGCTAGGTGATTTTCGAATTGAATGACTCTTTGATCTCTACTCTGCAGAGGTTCGAGTACATAGACAGTGGAAGAGGCGGACTTTAAGAGCGCGATGGATACAGAAAGAGAGTGAATACAGAAAGATTCGAAGGCGGGAATGCGAGTCGCTTTATCGTGGTGCTCGGTAACGGAACAAAAAAAAAACGAATTGTTTTACAGCTCCAGAGTCTCACCAGTCGGAAGAACGTCAATCCCGCTTGAGCTTCTCATCGCCGTTAACCGCTGCATTTCCTGCCAATTTTCCAAGCACGCAACGGCTGCGAATTTCACGTGCAAAAACCGTTACTTCTTCACTCTCGCGACGCGAGCAGCATGCAACACGAGACACGTCCATCTAACTTTACGATTTTCGAAACTACACGTTCGCGCGCTCTCACAAATTATTTGCCAACCTGCGCCACAGTAAACATCAGTAGAGTGCTGCCATCGAAGATATTTCAACGACACACGTCGCGACATCTGTAGTCATCGCATCAAAGTACTCGACGAGGATCTCGATACATCGCAATTACAGGAAGCACGAAATTAACGACTGAACGTATCGCATCTTAAACCGCAATGAATTTTCGCGTCGGCGTTTGATAAAATTAATCTCATTAACGACTCTCGAGTTGCACGACACACACCATACGAGATTCAGCCTTTTATTATTTGACGAACATCGCGAAGAGAGCCTTTTGGCACAGAAACATTGATCGTTCATTTTTTTTTATTTGCGCAGATTTTAGTTGCATAACGCTAGTTTTTATCAATGGCCGCAAGGGTTGTCAAATCAATATTAAAAATGTAACTCTCGTCGCGTGTTCATGTGAATACACGTATTCTGCATAGCATTCATCTTACGACAATATGCTTTACTCACTGTCGCAATCGTAATATATTGTATTTCATATAATTTATAAAATCGTAAAACGCATTTTTGTATTAAGCATGTTTAGGATATAGTAGAAATAGTAATACCACGTGTACGAATATTTATATTTAGCTGTAATTATATATACATATGTATTCGCCACTTGCGTTTACTTGTATGCAATAAATCGTAATTGTTTTATACGAATATACCCCTTAACTTAATATTTTACGTATACATAGGAGAAGGGTTACGGAAATGAATAACACCATCATTTTTACACTTACACACCATACTTTGTATTCGATACATAGCTTCAAATATTTGTAGAACATCAGATATCTATGTACCATTTCCTCTCTAGTCTCGCTTAATTTAGGGTGCGAATAATTGTAAATATAATTCAAATTATATTAATATATCTTGTGTTCCCAACGATTACAGGCTTAGAAGGGTTGTAAAGTAGCTGTATACTCGAAACGGTTAAATGTTAGTACGTATACGATAAGAGCTCTTTCCCGGCAAATGCACGGAATCATTTAAATTTATCATCCTGTGTCAAGAAAATTGTAAACGTTTAAAAGAATGCATGACTCCTGCAATATGTACACGTTTCACATGTCCATTCCTTACACAAGCTGGACAGTCGATCAATTGCCTAAAAGAGTGCTTATATTTACATCACGTTGACAGTTGCCGGATCAGTCGCTCGCCGTGGCTTTCATTCTAACATTCAACCGGGATGTATCGGAGATATTGCTTTGCCACTGCAAAAGTAAGTCACTTGCGAATGAACGAGAACCGTTTTGATCCCCGCGGATAACTATCTCGGCCAGTATCGGCAAAATCCGAAATGTCACTAACTCTTTACTCTCGTGCCTAATCACGTTTACTTCCTCCTCCATTTAATTTGCGGCGAACTGACTAAAATTCGTAATACGAAAAACAAGGGGACACATAAGGGGGTTTAGGTATAATGTAACTTTAAGATATATGCTATCTTTACAGTACATAACGTCGTATGTACCATTCTTACCTACGACTCGCGGTCGCGAATTAAAAAATTCAGCGATAAACTGATCAAAGCATTCATAATCATCAAGGGTTAAAATGCAGCTGTCTGGATTTCGTGCAGGGAAATGCCTCGAAGTCTGGACCGACGGAAATCATGTCGCGGTTAAAAGATGTATGAATGGAAAGGAAGAGTCGACCATGGGTCCTACGCTACGAGATTGATTCGATCCCGATCGTGTAGTTGTGCACCTTTCAACCCTCCATCTGCGAGAGCTTGTCCTCGAGGCTGTCCTGACTGTCCGTGGTGTCGTTCAGATTGATAGTATCGTTACCGTGTTCCAGTTCCATCACAGACTCTGCCAACGAATCTCTGGCGGCTTTCTGAACGTCGAGGACGTTGTCGGACGGTTCAAAAATATCCGTCGACTCAGATAAATCCTGACTGTCCAGGGTTAAGCTCGCGTCCTGCGTCTCATCCTGTTCCATCGGATGTTCTTCTTCCCGTTCGGTGACAACCTTCACCTCCGCCTCCTGCAATTCCACGTCGACTGTCATCGCTGTCGCTGAGTCGAGTTTTACCTCAAGCTCATCCTTCTGCTCTGGCACTTCTTCTTCATGCTTCGGCGGATCTTCAGGTTTTATCTGTACTTCTTCCTTCTCCGTGAACGGCTTTTGCGCAGTCTCCGTCATCGAGGACATCTGTGTCAGATTACTCAGTACAGTCTCCTGTATTTTCGCGACGCTGTCAGCAGAATCCAAGATACTGCTCAATTCGCGGTTCATTTCTTCCACCTCCGAGGCGTCCTCCGACTTAACGACGATGATCTTCTTGTTGCAGTATACCTTCGAGCTCACTGTCATCACCTGTCTGTTACTGTCTCTTCTCTGTGGCACTGTAGATTGGGGTACAGGCGCCGATGTGGTTGTCGGCGCTGTTGTCGGTGCTGTCGTGACAGTGACTTCCTTCTGTATGATATCAGGAACCGATACTATTTCCTTCGGAAGCTTCTCCTTCTCCTCTTGAACAATGAACGGGAGCTCGTCCTTCGGTTCTGTCGGGCTGACTTTTACGTCATTGTCATTGTATTCCTGTTCCTCGTCGTATATACTCTGTTTCCTCTTGACGAACACTCTCTTAAGTGGAAGTTGCTGTTCGTCCTCTGATTCGTCGTGTCGTTCGGGTAGCATTTCATCAATAGCTTCGTACTCCTGTTGCTTGCGAGCCTGCAATTCCTCGATCTTCAAACGTTGCTGCTCGACGCGCTTCTCCAACTGTTCCAACTTCTCCTTAGTCTCTTGTTCACCCTTCGACAGTGTCATCTTCTGGGAAGACGCCGACGTCGTCTTCGGCGTTGCCAAAGCACTGCTCGTCGACTGAGAAGTCTTCAACTCGAACTTAGGCGATTCTCCTACAGCATCGTTAGATTTAGCGGATCCCTGTCGTGTCTCCGTGGAAGATTGCAAAACTGCCTGAACGATAGCTGGACTCTTGTCAATCGGCTTCTTCACCACGACTCTCTTCACCACGTTGCCGGTCGGAAGTTTGGCTAGCTCAGCCGGATCAATTATCGTTCCATCAGGATTCATGATGACCTCTCTTGTAGTGTCGCCTTGTCTGATAATACGACGCACGATCACTCTCTTGGTAACCTTATGCGGCGTGGAACCTTGCACCACAGGCGCATCTACTTCCTTTCCAGCAGCGACAGGGGTCGAACCCTCTGCGCCTGTACCCGCTTTCCTCACGACAATTCTCTTTATCACCTTCACGGTATTCACCGCTTTTGGCGTACCCGAGCCAGAGTCTTGCTTCTCGTCCTTCAAGTTAACTTGCTGACTGGTCACAGATGCAATCTGCGGACGAGCCTGACTCGTGGACGTCGGCGAGTCCTTGGCCTGCTCTTGCCCTGGTGTCTGGTGCTTGAGTGGTATCTTGTGCTCCTTGAACACAGACGCAACAATCTTCTGCACCTGAGCCTCCGTCTCGTCCACCCTTCCTTTCTGTCCTTCCTCCAGCGGTTTCGACGGTGCTGCCTTCGCATTCGACTGACTACCCGCCGGACTGACCTTGCCCTTCGTCTCCTGAACTTCTCGGCGCTGAATAGGCATCAGTGTCTTTATCGTTTTCTTCACCATGTTCCCATCCTTACCTCGTACGAAAACTACTTGTTCCTTGCGATCCTCAGACCGATGGTCTTCCGACCGACGATCTTCTTTGTCTGCTCGCTCAGACTCGTCGTCGCTCTCCGAAGGCTTGGCCTTCGGCAGCTTCTTCACAATGTACGCTGGGGGTTCATAGTCGTCGTCGCCGTCCGAGTATTGCTCCTCCTCCTCCTCTTCGTCAGAGTCCAGGTCGATCTTGTTCTTGTTGTCCGGCTGCAAGCCGTCAGGACCCATTTTCTCGCCAGCCTCGATGTGCTGCTTTATGTGCGTCACGTAGTCAGCACGGTTACGACATGACTCTTGGCAAACGTCGCAGGTCAGACCCATTCCTGTGCGCTTCGTGTGCGTCAGCTGATGAACCTCGAGACTCTCCTTGCGCTTGAACGCTTTGCCACAATCTTCGCAGACGTGACGCTTCTCAACGGAATGGGTGCGCATATGTCGAGTGAGATGATGAGACAGAAGGAATGTACGAGGACAGAGCTTGCACAGGTAAGGGCGATGACCCGCGTGCGTGGTTAGATGCCGGGCCAGTTTTGTGCTGGTGCGGAAGGCTTCCTTACAGTATTCGCAGACGAACGTCTTGTCCTCGTTGTGCAGTACTTCGTGACGCTCTAGACCCTGTTTGTACGTGAATCGCTTGTTACAGATGTTACACTGATGCGGCTTCTCCTTTTTATGCACGGTGTCCTCGTGCTTTTCCAGTTCCTCGGTCGTGAAGAATTCACGGTCGCAGTGCTGGCAACCGTAACGTAATTCATCGCGATGCACCTTCTCGTGACGCTGGAGCAAGTTCGCTCTAGAGAACTGTTTATGACAGATGGGGCATGAGAACGGTTTCTCCTCGGAGTGCGTTGTCATGTGCTTGCTAAGATCGTATTTGGAGAAGAACATACGATCGCACTCGGTACATTTGTAATTGCGATCGCGATGGGCTCGCTGGATGTGTAAAGCGAGTGCTTGTCGCAGGGGGAAGGTGCGATCACATTGGTCGCAGGCGTGAACCCTTATTTCCCCAGGTTCTAGTTTGTGGTCTTCCTTCGTGTTGTTTGTCTCCTGTTCCGCTTCACTTGTACCATCTTGTTCTTCTTTGTAGAAGTCATGACGTTGATCACCTTTATCTCTTTGTTTTTCTGGGTCCCTCCGTGTCTCTCTGTCCCTATCCCTTTCTCTGTCTCTATCTCTTTCTCGTTCTCTTTCCCTCTCTCGCTCTCTGTCCCTCTCCCTGGTCTCACGTCGCTCTCTATCCCCATTATCTACCCTTGGCTTCTTTGCAGTATCGGCCTGTGGTCTCTGTTCTGCTGGTCTTTTGTTATTGGTGTCGGGTGGATCCATGGGAATTGGTGGAAATGGTCTTGGCAAGACTCCGGAGAGTGGATAAGTCCGTAAAGCTTCATCAGCTTTCTTGCATTGCAGCTTGAATTTGTAGGAACGGTCTAAGTTCCACCGACACATGTTACACAGCATTTGTGGCATTCCATCCGCAGCATATACCTTAAATCAAGTAAAATACATATTAAACATTAACGTAATTTAATTTGTAATAAATAGAATTCGTGCAAGTCTAGGAATCTTGCACTACTTAAATTTTATTTAATAATCTTGAAAGATCAATTCTCTTAAAATGAAAAAAAAAGTATAGAAAAAATGCTCTTTTATGAAATTTTATTTAATTTTGGGCATAAAAATGGCGAAGATATAATTTCATTTTCAAAAACAAATCTTTTGCATATTTCTGACATTTCGGTTTCATCGTTTCCGCGCCAAAATAGTTTCTCAGGCGGGAAGTCAAGATAGTTCCACAATACACCGCAATACGTCAGCTCTTCCGAGAGCATTAACCGTATCCGCCAAAACTGCATTGAAAACAGTCACCCGGGACAGTGCATTAGCAATTGCATGTTATCTATTGAATATGCAGCTCCGAATTGTATCCATAGTCTTACCATCATAGCTAAAAATGAGGTTGTCGATCGTGTCATATCGAATGATAAAGAATCATAAATATGTATGTATCTCTGGAGGCGACGCAAGGAGCGCACACCCTTTTAAGCTCGGTGTAACTCTCAGGTTAATAAAAAATGCACGATACACATTCAACAAGTAAGTCGAATTAACAGATGTGGACAAATTGGAGTGAGTCGCGAGAGTTCGTGGCATGTCCGACCGGTAACTGCGAAATCTACGTTATCAGTGTCGCCTCAACGCTATTGACACAGTCCACGTCCGTCCGATGCGAAACAATGCAATATCAATTAAAACGGATATGCCTCAGGGTTTGACACCGTTACAGAGAAATGGCACTGGGGCCACCCTCGAGCATCCTTCTCCCGGTAACTAAGAAGCTCTCGGAAAATGGGAAGCGACAAGGAGCGAGCCAGCAGAGGCTCGCCAAGCACACGGCGGTGGCGGTCGATGTCGTCTCGCGAGCGAAATAATTACGGCAGCGGTCGCGAATTTGAACCAACAAAATCTCAACATCGATTAACTACGCTAGCACCGCTGGCAATCGTCGTCTCGCTCCATTCCGTCCGCTGCAGTCGCGAAAAACGGATGCACGCTCGACACCGCTAACATCTCAACGTTCTGCCCCCGCGAATGTAAACAACATCTCGGGCTCTCAGCTATTTTGTTTCTGTCGAGCGTCAGGCGAGCAGCGGACATTGCTTCGAGGCGACCCGTCCTACAAGTGGCCTCTATCAGATTCCCCGGACAGTTTGGTACACAAACGGGAATAATACCTCGATGGCGACGCACGACATGATCTGCAGGGTAAGCGGCACCTGGAACGGCTTACTGTGATCCCTCTCGTAGATGAAGCTGAGGGGCTCGGACTCGGTGAGGCAGAAACGGCATACTCGCCTCGAGCGAAGTGCCGCCGGTCTGTTCTCCATGTTTTCCTGTCTACCCTCCGCGACTCGGGGCACAACGCCGAGAGTGGAAGATACACGGCCAGCACAACACGCACTCTCTTTCTCCTGGTCAGCTCGCGCGTCCCGCTATCGGCACGCTGACCGTACGTTCCTGGCCCGTTGTCCGGCCGATCGGCGGTGCGGCCCGTCGCGAATATTCTCTCCGGCAAAACGCCAAAATGCAACCCCGGCCGCGGTCACGCTCGCTGCTCTATTACCCGATATATATTCGCGCGTCAATCGTCCACGATTTCGGTGGGACGACGCCGAGCGTTGGTAAGCGTCGCGTCAGACGTCGGCGGAACGAGTGGGACGAAGTACACACCGCTACGGCGCTATTATGGCGGTCCGAACGGAACACCGTTTTCTTTTGCGTGGCGTCTATCGAGCCTCGACCCGACCCCTGCTTTCGGTCTTTCCGCATTGGCGCCAGCCGGCCGTTAGCTGGCAACTCTTGACCGACTGTCGGATCGGTAAAGCAGTTTCGGCTTCCTGCGCGAACGACGCCATCTACGCAGACCGATGGAAGGCGCAGAATACGGTGGCGATATGATACGGATCCGCGGACACCGCCCGGCATTCGATTACGGCTTGCGGTTTATGGGTTTTGAGAGCCAACGGCTTTTTCCTTATCCGTAAGGGGCGTTAATCAAGCCTGCGGAGCGATGAAAATCAAAGCACGAGCGTTTTCCGGTGACTGACGGTCGAGCGAGTTTGGCGGAAGATGGACGGTGACTGAGTAGATTTCACGCAGCTGGTCGGGCATCATTGGCAATGGGCAGAATTCAGATTAACGAATGTACACTTGGTGGTATACGATGGGATAGGATAGCATTCATTTTGAGCTGACGAGTTCTGTTGCTAAGGTGTATGTTTTGTTTCTCGGTGTTTTGGTATGGATTTTGTTTCTTTTTTGTATTCATCTTGTTATGGTTTGGATAGTTGCTATTTTGATATTTTGCACATTGTAAATACAGTTTAAACAAATGATGACGAATAAGTAATTTATTATGACAGTATTGGCGAGTATAATGTTTTAAATGTATGATGCGTTGTATCTTTCTTTTAGCTCTTCAAGTATATTTAGAGCTTTTGACTTGTTGTGTATATACTATGAATACTGGCCATCGAAATTTTACTGCAGTTCTTCTTTCTTTCACTAGAGTAATGCTCCAAGATTTTAGACTTTGTACAGTAGAGCCCTCACACAGAAGAATATGAAAGATTGAGTAGGTTCATGTGGCAGCACTGTCGCTTCACTTTTCTGCTACAGTGGCGACACACGCAGAAATTACTTACGACGCAATATGTTTGTCCCAAGTTTATATTTAATTAAGCCGTTATAATCCTTCTCTGCACATGATCTTACCGTATACGAAATGAGAGTAGACTTAAAGTCGTACAAGATTCGTGTCTCACGATCTGAAATACCGACTCCGACCAAAACTCGGACATTTTAAAGCGCACTCTATGTACATTTCCAAATGATAGAAATCAAAGCTACCATTGAACTACTGACAATCCATAACGATGTTGCCAAATTGATGGAAGACAGGCAAGATTGCCAAATCGTCACTTTCAGGTAAATATATATTTCACTTATATTTTCTTTTTATCTGATTCGATTAAACGAGTATTTTTAATGGTTTTATTAAATAAAGAGTGTTTTGGCCGAGAACAGAAAGTTGTTCTTGTGCTTATGATATTCGAATAACCGTTGAAAGAACCTTATTCGCACATCTTCCGTGAAATTTCAGTATCTAAAAATAGAATGTTGTTTCCAATAAGCAGCAATAAAAAAAAGTAAGAGCAGCGCCCCGTTTCTTGATACTTCTAATAATAACTGAGATATAACCACAAAATTGCGAAAAATGGGGACTGCAAATAGGGTAAAGGGTTAAATGATTTTTGATCGAATTGCCACTTGACAAAATTAAAGAGAAACTAACACAGATTACCAAATCCACAACTGAAGTCTTCTAAGCTCAATAGTGCCGAAAGTGTAGTTAATAATACATCTATACATAAGAAAGTAATTTGATTTTCCTTTTAGTTTTTTTTCTACCGGTGGACAGAAGGTACATGGCTAATAATTTAGTTATAAATTCTCTCCATGTAAACAGCTGCAGTCTATTATTCTGTAGACCCATGAAAATCGTAATTGAATAGTAATGATTCATAACTGAGCCGTAGGAAATTACGTATTGAATCTATCCCTGTTTTGACTGTTTATGACCCATCGTTACGATGGTAATGTCGTTCCCCTTTCCGGCGATGAGAATGCCATCTATGCTGAGGATCGGACGGCGCGAAAGTCGATCGTTGAGAAGCACATGTGCAATGGTCCAGCATACGTGAGCATACGTTTTAGTCCAACGTTTTGTTTGGTCGAAGCTGCTTGTCTCTTCCAATATCACAATTTAGTTAACAGTTAGGTGTAACAAGAGCATTTTTATTGGTTATATCTCACTGTTCAAAAAGGACATTGCCAATCCCTGATTTATAGCCTCTTTACAATGTTTATATTTTAATACGAAGTTTTGGAGAGACAATGCTGCAGCATGTACTGTCTGAAGAAGCTTGGGTTGCTGCGCGATTTTCGTCAAAGGCGTCGGCAGAATCGAATCAGCAATCTCGACGCCCTTCGCCGAGACGTCGACACGGACGTTCACATTAAGCCGGCCAACGATTTGCTGCGAGATTTGAACGTCGATCCGACGCAAGGACTCTCCACAACAGAAGCCCGAACTCGATGGCAGAAGGATGGACCGAACGCACTCACACCGCCGAGGAAAAGTTCAGAAATTCTCAAGATGGCCCATCATTTCTTCGGCGGATTCGCTTCGCTAATCTGGGTGCGGCTCAGAATCCAATATCGGAGAACCTTATTTGTCAATGTAGTACCCATCTGACGCACTACGTTATTTCATACAGGTGGGTGCTATTCTGTGCTATGGAACTTACGTTCTTGAGTATTACACTCATGATCACGGATCGATGGATCATGTTTATCTCGGCTCGGCATTGGTCTTCTTGAACGTCGTCACCGGATTGTTCAGTTACTATCAGGAGTCGAAGAGCTCGCGGATCATGGAGTCCTTTCAGCAGATGCTACCCGAAAGGGCGAAGGTCCTGAGGGACGGCGAGAGGCAGGAACTGTTCGTGTCAGAATTGGTCATCGGGGACATCGTTCTCCTCGAAACCGGCGATCGGGTCCCCGCTGACATTAGGATTCTGGAATGTCAAGGTGAATGTGTGTGGCTGGACGCTGCTTCGACGTCACGGGTGCATTCGCGACTTTCTTGTTTCGCTATGTCGGTTCCTTGCCGATTTTGGCGACAAGCGCTGGAATTTCATTAGTTCGCTTCCCGCTGTGATTGCATTCGTGAATGTTTTCCACACGCGTTGGGTACCGAACTATACGATACAATTTGTTCTAATACCCACAGATGTTGCTTTCACCAATTTGTGTCATTTTCAACGAATGCATTGAGCAATTTTGTTAATTCAAGTTAATTGTGATTAAGGACTGAAGGTCGATCACGCTTCGATTACCGGAGAATCGATACCTCTTCTCCGATCAGTGAACGTTGCACCTGTTACCAGTATCATCGAGGCGAAGAACATGGCATTTTTCTCCACGAGCATCGTAGAAGGTACGCAGAAGCAGCACAATTCTACCAGTGTTACATAATCGTTGTCGATCTCAAACTCTCGCAAACGCTCTCTGTCTCACCGTAAGAACGGATCAGCATGACTTACCTGACTCTAAGAAATTTTTCCGCTCACCCGCGATTGTCTGAAAACAAAGCAGAGTTTTTCCCAGCGAGCGTCAGGCAAAAAATGCGCGTAATTCTAGGAGTTGAATGCGCATAAGACGTTTGCAGGCGCCGGAAAAGGAGTCGTTGTGGCCTGCGGTGACCACACGGTGATGGGCAGGGTGGCCAAGTTGACATCAAGACTGAAGCCAAGGCCGACGCCACTTTCCCATGAGATACGGATTTTCATGCGACTGATATCCTGCTGGGCGGTGTTTCTCGGAGCGTTCTTCTTCGTCATGTCCGTCACGCTCGGTTACAGCTGGATTGACTCGACCGTCTTCCTCATCGGCATCATCGTCGCCAACGTTCCGGAAGGCTTGGTAGCGACTGTCACCGTCAGTTTGACTCTGACTGCCAAGAGGATGGCGAGCAAGAACTGTCTGGTCAAGAATCTACAAGCCATTGAGACTCTTGGGTGCACCGCTGTCATATGCAGTGATAAGACTGGGACTCTGACGCAGAATAGAATGACAGTAATAAGGATCATTAGTAGGAGAAAACAACAAATGTTGAGGAAATTTATTCTTGTTTATTGACTGAAACGGTGCGTTAGGTTCGTCATATGTGGTACGACGGAGAGCTGAGAGAAGTAATGGCGTCAGACACATGGCGAAAGTATACGAGTGACGTAGGGTTTCAGAATTTGGCCAGAGTGGCCAGTTTGTGCAATCGTGCCGAATGGGCCGAAGAAGACGAACCTGGTCATCGTGTTCCTTTGAATAAGAGAAAAGTTATCGGCGACGCGTCGGACGTGGCTTTGCTTAAGTGTATGGAAGCTCTTGTAAAAGGTGGTGCTAAGGCTTACAGGAAGGATTATGAAAAGGTGAGCCAGAACGCGGGAGAAAAATGTAGGAGCAGCGGTGGGAATCAAGGGCAGAGTACGAGATTTATTTTGTTTTCGAGACTTCAGGTTTTCGAGATCCCGTTCAACTCGACGGACAAGTTCCAGGCGAACGTGCATTTCAGCGGGGGCAAGCATCTCTTGTGCTTCAAGGGCGCGCCGGAGAGAATCCTGGAAAGATGCTCGACGATCGCCATCGCGGACAACACCAGAGAGCTGCAGAGCCGCGATAAGGAGGCATACACGGAGTCCTGTTACGCGCTCGCGAACAATGGCGAACGAGTGCTCGGCTTCGCTGACCTTGAACTCCCCGTCTCCGCCTTCCCGAAGGATTACCAGTTCTCGGCAGACCCTCTGAACTTTCCCCTTGAGAAACTGAGACTGGTAACATTCGCGTGGAACTAAAGGGCATAACCTAATAAGATGGTGAAAAGTGCCCCAAAACTGATTGAAATTCTGAAAGAGCCATTCAATAGCCTGTAAAGAAAGAAGCATTTGCTTGAATTTTCAAGTTTGTATCTCGACCGTGTTATATGGCTACACCCTTTGAGTTGCACAAGCTTTCAATTAAAAACGACTCAAAACCTCATAACATTCAGATGACAGCCAACCTAAGAATCATTCTAAGTAGTTGCCACAATGAATATAAATAAATATGAATAGTCATTCGTTTTTCTTAGTAGTATTAGAAACACGATTTACGCGCACCTTATTGATCATTTTATGATCATGATGGAGAAGTTAATGTCAGGCGTGGGCGAACATTGTGTAAACTGTCCTGCAGATCGGGCTGATGGCGATGATGGACCCACCCAGACCCGCCGTGCCGGACGCAGTGTACAAATGCCGCCGCGCCGGGATCAAGGTGATCATGGTGACTGGCGATCACCCTGACACGGCCAAAGCAATAGCGAAGTACGTTGGCATCTTTACGGAGCACGACCATCATCACAGCGAGACCGAAATCAGCGAAAGCGAGAAGCATTCGATCGTCGTCACTGGGCCGCAACTGCGCGAAATGGAACCGGAACAATTGGACGAGCTGATCCAGACTTACCCGGAGATCGTGTTTGCCAGGACGTCGCCGGTGCAAAAATTGCAGATCGTCGAAAGTTGTCAGCGGCTGCATCTGATCACGGCCGTGACTGGCGACGGTGTCAATGACTCGCCAGCTTTGAAGAAAGCTGACATTGGCATTGCAATGGGAATCGCAGGTTTTGAATCTTCCGTTTGAGCAAAGTCCCCGAGAGTGATTCTCTCGCAGAGCTACCGATCGAAGGGACTTAGACTAAGGAGGGGTTTCGAATGGAATGGGATCGATGTTTGTTAACATTGTTTTGACGGGCAGGGTCTGATGTAAGCAGGCAAGTGGCTGACCTTATACTGCTGGATGACAACTTCGCGTCGATAGTGACGGGAATCGAGGAAGGCAGGCGAATTTTCGACAATCTCAAGTCGAGCATAGCGTACACCTTGGCCAGCAACGTTCCCGAAATAACTCCTTTCTTGGCTTTTATCATGTTTGGGATTCCACTGCCCGTGGGCGTGATCTGCGTACTGTGCATCGACATGGGCACCGACATGTGGCCAGCGATCTCGCTCGCTTACGAAAAGTCCGAATGCGACATTATGCAAAGGTATTCCAAGCAGCACATCTAACGCAGGACATTCCCATTACTTCCCCAGTCTATATCCCGCGCCACACAATCCAACCAAATCAATAATCCTAATCTTTCACAAGTTGAAATCTTGACAGCCAACATGATACAATGCGTACTCCCGGCCACTCAATTACAGACACAACCAATTAGTTTAAACGTAGTCGCGGAACTCCGCGCGTAAGCCTCGCATAAATTAGCGTTCCAGTTCGATAGAGTCATTTCGTCATATCGAACCAGTCCCAATCGATTCAGTTCCCAATGGTCGGACTAATCGGCCCCGTTCATTCATAAATCCGCGCAGAAAGCCGAGAGTGCCGAACGTGGACCACCTGGTCAGCCGTCGGCTCATCTTCATGGCCTACGGGCAGATCGGCATCATCGAGGCCTGCGCAGGATTCGTCGCCTACTTCGTCGTGATGGCGGAACACGGATTTTTGCCCAAGAAGCTCCTGGGCCTGCGTCCCTACTGGGACAGCGTCGCTGTGAACGACGTGACCGACAGCTTCGGCCAGGAATGGACGTACAAGCAGCGGAAAATCCTCGAGCACACCTGTCACACCGCTTTCTTCGTCAGCATCGTGATCGTTCAATTGGCCGACGCGATCGTCTGCAAGACCCGTCGGAACTCGATCTTTCGCCAGGGCATGAACAACTGGGTCCTCAACTGGGGTCTACTGTTCGAGATCGCGGTAGCTTGTTTTGTATGCTATGGCCCCTATATGGACGTCGTGCTGAAGACCTATCCGCTGAAGCCGGAGTGGTGGGAGCCGGGCGTACCGTTCGCCATTCTGATCCTCGTTTACGACGAGCTGAGAAAATTATGGATCAGGAGGCATCCCGGCGGCTGGTGGGATCGTGAGACCTCTTACTAGATGAGAATGGAACGGCGAGCGAAGAGAACGACCGAAGACGGAAGCGATGCTAGTACTTGACGGTATAACGTATTGCCCTGCCTGCCCCAGATTCGTACAGAGATCCTATCGATTTTTACACGATCCTTTCTAACGCACGTCATTTCTCTAATAGTTGCGTGACACGCAAATTCAAAGTGCTGTACTGTTAGCATAAATATTTAATACTTAGGATACAATGCCTTCCCGTTCGATTTCTGTCTTATGAATGCTATCATTTTAGTATGCCCATCTCAACGCAGTAACTGTTCACCGAACCGATCCACTTTAAGCGGAAGAGGCGTAAGGTGCTCGATCGAGTTCTCCGTCGGGACACTTTCCCACCGAAAATTGCTGGTCACCGCCCTTCGTTCCCGGCCAACAATGCGGCAGCGGATCCTTAAAAATAACGCGCTGCGCCCGATCGGATTTGAGTCGTTGCACCTTTAACATGCTGCCCGTCCATTGCGAGTATGCAGAAGAGCAACGGCTCTCCTTAAGACTCTACTCGGTCGGCCGGTGTTGTAACCTCGTGGGCCGGCAAAGTGGGGGATGCATATAAGGCCCTGGGGCAGCCTCGATGGGGCCCAGTAGTCTCTAGTCATCAATTCCGCCACGCTCGTGGAAACCAGTGACACGATACCGAAGTAACGAGGACAGGTTCGTTGTCATTCAGCCGCGTCCTCCGCCTTCGTCAGGATGAAGACGGAGGTCCTTTGTCTCCTGATCTGTCTCGGTAAGTAGCCCGGCATCGGCGTCGAACTTAACTGCGGAACCGTATGGTCCCTGATGAACTCTCTGTCGAATCTTGTCCAGCTGACATTTCGGTTCACACTTCAGACAACAAACCGAGCTTCAGTCTACTTTTAACGTTACTTCATTCACATCCAACCTTCTTTGCTGAATTTTGAAAGGATTGCTAGTGTCTAAATGAACTTTACTATGAGTCTTTCTGAGTTCGTTCGTAGAACGGGTTTAGACTGGCGTCAAACTCGTGTTCGCTACATGTTGGCTGGAGTCTGTGTCGAAATTCTCAGAGAAGCATTGTTCATCCTCTTTTTTCGTAGTCTCGCGTGGCGCGCGGATTCACACGTGTCAGCCCGACACAGATTTGATACCGTTTTACTCCGCTCGCGATGCCTCGCGTGACAACGAGAACCCTCCACCTTGCGTCACGACTCGCTATTGAGAAACCTTGCCTCGCGATATTTCTTAGCCTCTGCGCGTAGAAAGTGCAATTTCTCTGGAGCACGTGTCAGTTCGTGATTAGCTAATAGGAACGAGCATTGACTTCTTTATGAGTCATGTCACACCTTTGTGCGCTCGATCGCCGATGGCGTCCATTATCAAAATTGTTCATTCTCCGTTGATCCTGAACTTTTCAAACGAAGTCCTTTCGATCATAAGCGAACTCGCAGCAGCACGGCAGCCACTTTGTTGTAAAAGAGCTCGGAACCGGTCTCGCTCCACAATGATACGCGCTCTCGCGCGAGAATCGAAATCCGTACGCACGTGGAAAGTTGCCGTCGGGAGCAATTAAGCGATATTTAAGTCTCGCTAGTTAAGGTTCGCGATACGGCCAGGACGCTTTCTCGCTTTCTTCGGCGCTGCTAGGACAACCGGTGCGGCCAGCGTTATTAGCTCCTCGCTCTCGCCGTCTAGACGTCCAATTTCATTCCTCGGCTAATTGCAGATTTTCCGTACTATATATACCGACTTAAGTACAGATCCGAGCGAGGAGCGCAGAAATCCGACTGCGAACTACTCGTGCCGGACCGTGCATATCATTAAACTCTCCGGGGCCAGAAAATAAGCTCCCGCCATCGAAAAACCACCCGGATAGAAAGCAAGGATTAGCGCAAAACCCACTTCTATACATATTCACGTGGAAGGATAGAAGAAACAGCCCGTCGACGATCCGCCGTAGAGAAACGTGTTTCGGCGAAGCTAATTAAATTCGCAATTAAATTCGGCGGTGCGTCGCGCGCGCATTTTCGCTCATTAGCAAGGTCACCCGACTCAAGGACGCGCGGTGTGCGCGTCGGGGGAACAAAAAAGTCGGGATCCCGTTTCCCTTCGGCGGCGGGGCGAAGAGTCTCGAGATCCGGACGAGAGATCGTCGCTGGGCCGGAGTCTGGCGAGCTGGAAAGCGAGTCGGGCCCAAGCCGATTAAGCGACATTTAAGCGTTTCTGGCCGAGTCGGGCCTGGGGAGCACACGGGCACTTTCTCGCTTTCTTCCGATCGCGAGGTCGACCGGCGTGCACGACCGGCGTTTTGTTCAGGGACGCAGGACGACGAGGAGGCCGCCTTGAAAATGCGCCAAGTCAACCGGTCGACCCTCTCGCGCCGCTCACTCGATCGTTTTCCGTTTCTTTTATTCGAGCCTCTCCTTTTTTTCCCTTCTTCTCTCTCCCTCCTCGCTCTCGGCACGTTCCGCCTTTCTTGCCGGAGCGTCCGGGGACCGCACCTATTCTCATCGATGCGGCTTCGGTTGAGAATGCCCCTGGATACAGTGAGAGACTGGTGGAAGGGTGGGGGGGAGGGTTGGTTTGGTGCACGTGTAACTTCAGAAATCGTACGATGATAAACGTTATAATCGGAACTGTCTCTGAAAGCAGTGGATGTGGTTTTTCGTTTTACCTTCAATTAAATTACGTTTCTGGATGTCTATTATATCTTATATTATTGGATAGACTTATGTGGTAGAGAGTATGATTGGGAGAAGGGACGAAAATTGCAGTAGTTATATTTGAAGCGATTTAGTATGTACAGTAATGGAAAGAAAAGGATTAGCAATAGGTGATTGAAATTTTATTGTAATTGGGAACGTATTTTTTTAAACCCAGTCATGTTAAGGCTTCTGAAGCGACAGCAATTGTACTCATATTGTGGGATACGGGAGTCTGATAAAGCGTATAAGAGCTCGATGGTGGGTTTCGGTTAGACGAGACTCCGAGTGAACGTAAGTTGAGATCGGCGTCAACTGTACACAGTAACCTTTCAGCGATCCGCAGCTTTTCTATGCTGCTCCGGCGTGAGTTACGAGGTCACTTCTATCCGCCGCGACAGCCTCTTCTCATCGTTCAGTTCAATGCTTACAGCGTCGCAGTCTTCGTGTCTGGCAACATCGTTCCTGCTTTTTACAGGCGCAGTCACCGCCTTGACGAGAAAACAGGAGGCTGCCGAGCAGAGTCGTAGGAAAGCGTCGTTACCACGTACGACGTACAAGAAGCCACAGCCTAAACCTGAGGAGGAGGAGTACGAGGATGATGACGAACTGCTGGACCAGTGTCCCGAGCCGAACGGCTACTTCCCTGATGCTGAGCAGTGCGACAAGTACTACGATTGTCGCGACGGCAAGATCACGGAGAAACTTTGCCCGGACGGTCTAGTTTTTAACGATTTCAGTCCGCAGCACGAGAAGTGCGACCTGCCGTTCGGCATCGACTGCTCGAAGAGGCCAAAACTACGTAAGGCTTGTTTTCGAAGTCCTATTATTTGGTGAGCTTCATACACTTACGCTCCCAATAGACTAACACATAGTACAGGGCAGCTATGGATTAATTGTACCTTCCTGGAAGAGATGCAATTTTAAATGTCATGTAGTTTCAATATTTATATAATCACACCGTAACGGCCAATTTAGTCAGGTAAGACAATAGAGAAGAAAAATAAAAAATTAAAATTATCGTTTCGTCCTGGATCCACTCGCCTGGATTTAAATATTCAGTACGTAGCAGAGTGTAGTTATGGTTGTTAATTGTCCATTCTTGAAAAAGTTACAATTTTAAGTATCAGATTTATAGTGGGTTTGAAGGAAACCGTTTAATCTGTTCTTTCTCTTCTGACAGAACAACCACAGCCTTCGACACACTGTCCCAGAATGCACGGCTACTTTGCCCACGAGGACGCAAGGATCTGCGACACATTTTACTACTGCGTCGAGGGCAAGTTCAACATGATAACCTGCCCTGACGGCCTGGTGTTCTCCGAGAAGTCGGGCATTTGCAATTGGCCCGACGAGGCACAGAAAAAGGGCTGCGGCTCGAGGGAACTGTTTAACTTCACTTGCCCGAAAGTCGACGACTCGATTGCAGCGACTCATCCGCGATATCCTGATGCGGAGGATTGCCAATACTTCTACGTTTGCGTAAACGGAGACATTCCGAGGCGAAGTGGCTGCAAACTCGGCCAGGCATTCGACGAGCGCACAGGAAAATGCGACTGGGCTAGGAAGATACCTGAATGGTAACATAGATTGCCTACGAACATTCGACTGACCTTTTCACGTTTCACGATCTCGGGAAATGTGACGGGCAATTTATCGTACGATTATATTCCTAAGGCCGAACTCAGCAATGCTTTCTTGCATTAGAGTCATCGAGAGGATAACTACAATGCTTTCAGATAAAAATTGATCAGTCATGATTCTGCGGGAATTGGTCGGTAATGAGTCGACAGACGGTTGGGTCATGATTGGAAAGTTGTTATAAAAAGGATCTTTGTTCAAGTCAGATTAGCGCAATTTCAGAAACGCAAGTGAAACGTATGAACGTATCAGACAATAATTTGTACGATTTTACGTTCAGAATTAACGCTGACGATTGTGTAATGGATAAGATTTTTACGTATCATACATATATGTCTTTACATGTATTAACTGATGCTAAGTTCAACTATAGTAATGTAACTGTATACTGTATTATTGACATCTATACTGTATATCAAAGTTATATGACGCGGGTCCAATTTAATAACACTTTGGTACGTATTACAGCAAAGACTGGTACAAGGATCAGTTGACTGACGAGGAATTAGACGCCTTGGAGCATCCGCCGCCAAAACCGAAGCCGACAGGCGGACCAAGCAGAAGAAAAGCAGGCAGACCATCGTAGACGGAAGAGGAGACACCTCGCGTAGACTATTAAGGAGCCCTTATTTTTTTTTTTAAATCCTGTACAATAAACTACGTTTACATACAACTACTGCCTCTTCGGACAACGTAGCTAACATTCCTCTAATTACCTGCTGAGAGACTTTATTTTTCACTTTTTTCGAAAGTATTTTTCCGTCTCATAAATTCGAAACGGTCAAGGTTCGAAGAGCGTCGTCGTCTCTGCGAAGAAATTTATGGGAATATAGTAGTGACGAATTCCACGATCCGTTGAGTAAATGCGGGTGAAAGTGTTATTCCTGCTTGGCGGTCGACGAAATTCTCTTAATGTCGCCGACGTCTCGGAGGAACGATCGGTGTAACGCAATGGACGCCGAACGTCGGGATTATATTATCTTTTGACGATTGACGCGACGTCACTGGCCGCGTAACTGTGGAAACTGGATTCGGTCACATCCTTGTTTGCGTAATCGGCGTGGCAGTGACACAAACGCGCGTCTTTTTTTTACTTCCGCAATAAATTCTAATCATGCGTTAATTCCTGGCCGGCAGTGAAAGTGATCGCAAGCCGAATCTCGAATGTCGACTGCGTATTGTACAAATTATGCGCTGAATATACCCGACAGCATTCTAGCTTTTACTATTTTTCACGGTAATGTTCACTACTCGTAGATAAGACTCATAAGTAGAGAAGAATTATTGTTGAGACTGGTTAATGAAGAATTCTCTGTCAAATGGGAATAGGTCCAATTGTTTGACTCCTGATAACGTTAAAGTGAAGCAGGTTTTTGTTCCATTGATGCTTCTCCATAATTTTTTAACGATCTTAAACCTGCTGTACCTACCATAGTATAAGATGGAAGGAATTACAAACTACGCCAACAAGAGCGATTCATTTTTGTCTCCCGATTTCGTAATCCCTAAGTAATCATCCAATGGACCATTGGATCAACCAAATCATTCGAATCAAATCTCCAAAATTTTCCACGACATCCATCGTCTGACTCCTCTCCCAGCCAGGCCCAATAATGCTAGAGGGCAGAAGTCTTCCGAAGATTTCCTGGACGTAAAAAAAAAAAAAAAAGAAGGCCCAATAATGCTGGAAAAGTTGCCCAATCCTATGCACCACCTACTCCCACCGATCTACCGAAATAATTCGTCCGGATAATTTGAACCATTCCCAGTCACGGATCCAAATGGAACCCATGCATACGCATACCAGCTTGCCATTGATTCCGACAATGGACTCGTCCCACGAATGGACAGTCGAACCGAGCTGAAGACAGAACGGGAGAGAGAGAGAGAGAGAGAGAGAGAGAGAGAGAGGGAGAGAGAGAGAGAAAGAGAGAGAGACAGGAATGTCGAAGTGAGAGTAAGCGCGAGGTAGGGATCAATCTGCGGCGCGGCAGAGAGGAGGCGGGAGGAGGAAAAGTTGGTGGGGCAGGGCGAGGAGGTGAAAAAGACGGGAAGGTGGACGAATGTTAACGGCGATCGGAAGGCAGACGGGGAGTATCGAGGAGGGCGAGGAGCGCGTGGCCTCCCGATTAATCTTAATTCCCGACACTTATCCGGCCCGAAGAAAACCGCCGGCGAAAGTGGGGAAGAAACCCGCGGCCGATAGTGGGGACCGACAGGGTATACCCCCGTGGCGAGTAGCCGAAGAGCTGCAGTACTTCGCGACGGAGATCGGGCAATTCCAAAGAGCGACCGATAATCGATTTTGCCAGACGAACGCAGACGATACTCACGGACGCAGGCGAGACTTGTTGCGCAGAAGGGGATCAGAAACGGGCGAGATACGGAGTGCGGTCCAGTGACGTGAGTTCGCGAACCCCTTTTTTTTGCGGGGGAGACCGAGAGAAAGTTCGGCAGGAAGACAGGATCATGTTCAAAGCGTGCCTCGTGGCCTCCTTGGCGCTCGTCGCCGTTGCAAGTGAGTATTTTTACCTCAGCCGGATCAATTTGTGTCGCATTGTAGAGGATAGTGAGATCGGGACGCTGGATTCGAAGGATACATGACCATATGTCTAAGAATCGTTAAGAGTAAGGATTGAATTACGTGGTTCGGAGATGTCGTTCTTTTCCCCGGTGACTTTCTCGATAGTTTGGTAGTGAGTACGAGCTCAGGTATGGGAGGCAGACTGTGGCGGAATGTAATTTGCGCGTGGGTATGACTTCCGCGTTCAGTGCGAGAGAACGAGATTCGAAACGGCGAAACAGGTATTTCAGGGCGTAATGGCACGTGGCGCGAGCTATTTGCATATCGGCCGTGTCCTGCGTTTCATCCTGCTCGAGGGATAGTCGATCGGGCTGCTACTTTCTTACTCTTACCAGGTGCTGTCCCGAGGTGAGTGCGCGACAGACGGTCCACGGCTAGACTTTCTAAAGCGTAAATGTCAGATCTCTCGACCGGCGTGTTGCATAAGTGTGCAACGGTAGTTATCGTCCCTACACGCACAACGGCGATATATATAATTATATAAGGGAGGCAAAATAATAAGCTAGAATTCGAGATCCCGTGCGCGCTGAGATAGGAACGAGTTCGACAACCTCATAGGTTCGACGCACGCTGGCAGAATCGGAAAAGCGTACTTTCGATAGATAGCCGAGAGATTGGACCAGCCGCTTCCAGTCATCGACTTCCGCCATTAACGATTCTGCGACTCGTACGTGACGCTTAAAAGTTCGAACCCGCTCGATTTCCGCGAACGAGTTTCACGCAACTCGCGTACTTCCGTCCGCTCGCTTCTAAGGCTGCAATAAGTTCTGCCCAGGATTCCAGTTTGCCACGCTGCGAAAGAGTCCATTTGCGGAGGACGGTGGTCGGAGGAGGGTTCAGATACTTTATTTAACTTTAAGACATGTACTGATACGCTCGTACTTTATTTCAGACGGTGCCTACAACTGTCCAGCGAAGGACGGACAGTATGAGGACCCGATTCAGTGCGACAAATTCTACGACTGCGTCGACGGTCGTGCCACTGAGAAACTCTGCCCCGACGGATTAGTCTTCGACCCTCTCAATCGCAAAGTGAACAAGTGCGATCACGTCTTCAACGTCGACTGCGGCGACCGTCTCGAGCTCCGTAAGTTAATTATTCGAAAAAAGCCTCCTATTTCTTCATACCTCCACACTCGCCTGCAGCGAAATCAATCGTTTCCTTTCCGAGGACCACTCTTACCGAACCTATTGTAGGTATATATCGAATTCGATAGCTCGAGGCATTTCAAATTACACGGTTTCTCGGCACAGTTTTGTACTTTCACGTCAACTCGATTTCCTCGCGTTCGACGCGGCGACAAAAAGTGAGCGAGCCGGCGACACGCAAAGTGCCTGTCATTGCCTTCTGCGGCGCCACGTCCTTGACATACAGGATACTGTTGCCACGCACAACCCGACCCATGCCAATTAACGCCCGCCTCTATGTGAATCTCTCTCGCCTGTTGACAGAGCCGCCCCAGCCGACGAAGAAGTGTCCGCGAAGAAACGGCTTCTTCGCTCATCCTGATCCTGCCGTCTGCAACATATTCTATAACTGCATCGACGGCGAGGCCATTGAGATCGTCTGCACCACCGGATTGCACTTCGACGAGTACTCCGGCACATGCGTCTGGCCGGACAGCGCGGGGCGTCAGGTGAATTTCACTCTTCCGTTAGGCCGCTTTCGGTGGAAAGCCTATTGCCTCACCGACAGCCGCGAAATTTCTCAAACGTTGACTCACCGCTCGAACGATTGTTACGCCGGCCACGGCAATTTTTCCGCTGCCCGCGCACGCACGCTTATTACGGGACACGCGCCGGCTCGGGTGCGTAATTCCGATAATGGCGGTCGTAATTCGTTCGCTTCATTTTCGTTTTCATGGAAGAGGGTAGAAAGTGGGAAGTCTCGTTTTCGTACTCGACGTTCGGGAAAAAATGGCTTGCGGAGAGGTAGCGGGTGAAAGTTGAGATTGTTCTTGGCTTTCTCGCGGTTCGTTATGAGCGTTTGCCAAATGACGGTTAATGCGCATGCGGGATAACGTATGTTCGCTGGCTTGGTCGACGTAGGGCTGCGGAGCGGTGGACAAGAAGCTGAAGGATGGCTTCGAGTGCCCGAAGGAGAGTCAGGTGGACAGCAGAGGAATGGCCGTTGATCATCCGAAGTTTGCGCATCCCGAGGACTGTCAGAAATTCTATGTCTGTCTGAATGGCAAGACGCCGCGCGAGCAAGGCTGTAGTGAAGGCACGGTTTACAACGAAGAACAGCAGAGGTGTGATGCGCCTGAGAATGTTCCGGGCTGGTACGTATTTGCATTCCTTTGTCGTCATACAATTATACAATAAATAAGAGAAACATCCGAACACTGGTCACAATAATTGATAATAGTATTTTGATATAAAACATCATTTTATTAGTTACATATATAATAACGATTTTCGGCGTAAAATTGAGTTATATAGTCATGAACGTTACGGCAATGTGTTCTCAATGTTATTTCTTCCACAGCGAGGATTGGTACAAGGATGACGACAAGAAACCATGAAGGGATCTTCGACAATGATATGTCCCGCATCGGGACGCCCCTATATTCGTCTTAATCTCCCGTCATCCTTCTTCAGCGTGCGCAAACCGCGCGCGTCCAGGCGCATCGAGCGTTCTCCGAGAAATTCTGTCATCAGCCGCTCGTCAACAATGAACATCTCGGAAAGCGACGGACATTTTCAAATTTGCAAGGACGTCGTCGTCGGGGACACGGCGACGAGAGCGGCGTATCCGTAGATAAGCTGAACACAATTGGAGATATACATTTGGCTGTTGAATAAATTAATTGATACTTTGTCCGAAATGCGTGTCTTCTTAATGCCCAGCGTGTCGAGTGTAGGAGGACATATTCGGATCGCGCAATTCGGAAGGCCTTGAATCGTTCTCGGGATCGGTCATGCAAATCGACGATCACTTTCTCCCCTAGCCATCTCGCGCATTTCGTTTTCCACCGCGGCGGCCAGCTTTCTTGTCCCGCCGATTGATCTTGAGCAAAATGTACGACTGGTCGGTTCTGCTTTCCTTCGCGCGGATTGAAATCGCGGATGGACAGTACTGATTTGTCGACTCGGCCAATTGAATATGAGAAACTCGCGGAAGGAGCATTAACGAGCTTAATCAAACGAAACAAGGAATGTCATACCGAGGATGGCCGAAAGATTGCTACCTACAATCGAAACGACAATAAAACAATATTTTCTCCGATAATTCGTATGTAGAATATCGTATCAATAAATGTCTAGAGTCCCGAGACGTTGTTTCCTGGTACACGATGTTCAATGATGTCAAATGCTAGTCAATCTCGATAATGATCAACGCGTTATTACTAAGATCGCGTGGTACAAATGTCATCGGCAGGGTTCACGGTCTTATTGAGAAACGGATGAAGGCGAGCGTACGGATAATGAGAGAACGCGGCGGTAACGACGTCGTAATAATGTAATTTGCGGATGCAGCGAAGGACCTTTTCCTCCGAAAGCGTGCGGGGGCTTGCGAAAAAGCGGCCGAACTCGAAGGTAGCGAGCGAAAGTGTTGCCAACGCTGCAACGGTCGCATCTCGCGGCACGATGGAGGTTGCAACTTCGAGTGGAACGAGCGAGGCGTAGAAAACCGCGAAAAACTTTGGACAGATCGTGCTCGGCCGACGATGAGAATAGAATTTAGCTGCATCGGGAAAGGTCAATGCATCGAAAGGATGTCGGCGTCGATCGTGAAGTCCTGGCGTACATAATTCATCCGCAACGATCGCTATAATTTATGAGCGTCTTCGGAACGATTTCTTTTTTCCTTGCTAACCGAACGGAAAAGTCAACGTTTCGACCGATCGCAGTACATTCACGTAATCGAGTGGAACAATGACACTATGGCGTGGGACTAGAAACAGACATGCAAATCATTCGGAAGCGAGGGAGCGAATAATCGCTGCAACCCTAGTCGGAGGCCTGAAACGCAAACTTTGAACGTACCGAATCAACGGAGAGGAATGATGCAACCCAGACAGTTGCATTAGTAATTATGAAAGTTGAATCGACATTTCTGCGTAAGCAGACTTTCTGCGCCTTCCCTTCCCTAACGCATACAAGGCAAAATCTACTTAGCTACCCACCAATCTACCTACGAAGCTTGTTATTTCGAATTGTGCCGACACGAGCCAAACTATCTGCTGTCCGTTCCTGCCATATTCAAACTGCATCCGTCAGACACCAGCCTTACTCTTTGCACGCAAAATGTCACTCCCCCGCTTTCTTTCTACCTACAAATTTTCCATTGAAACCGATGCGAGACGCTCCACGTCGAACTGCATCCATCAGGCATACGCCTTACTCTTTGCACATAAATTTCCGTCACTCCCCCGCTTTCCTTCTACCTACAAATTTTCCATCGAAACCCATGCGAGACGCTCCGCCCGAATCGCAACCATTCGGCAGAAGAAAGTGCGAACCTCGGCAGGAAAAAAATTGTCAACGCGGAACCAGTAGAACAATGGCTCACGATGCCGACGGAATCGTCGGTCTAACTAGACGCCGGCGACGAAGTGGGCGTGTTGAAATGCCAGCCGAGACGTAAGGTCAATAGGTGGTTGACAAGCACATCGACGCGCCGCGGCGAAAGAAAGTCGTCGTCGCGGCGGAAAAATCGAGTCCGTCAATAAAGACAGCCGACCGTACCCTCTCTCGCTCTCGCCGACGCAACACTCCCATGCATCGAGACGGCATGGGGACAAAAAAGGGGGAGGCGTCGGTCGACGCGCTTATCGGAGATCGCGCATGTGACGAGGATGACTGGGTGGAGAGACGCCGAAGGAGGGAAGAAGAGGAGATGAAACGAGAGACGACAGAGAGGGAGAGAAGCACGCACGCCGACAGGGACAGAGAGAGGACTTTCGGCGAAAGGGGGGTGGGGGTTGTGAAATGCAGGCAAGGATCCGGTGGTGGAGAGGCCAGTCGAGCGAATCAGGACCAGTTTCAGGTCCGCAGTCACGTTACACTCGCGTACCTTCGCGCTGCTTTCGAACTCGACGAGACGAAGAGGAGGCGGAAGAGGCCGAAGACGACGGAAGAGAGGACACGAAGAAAGAGGAAGAGAAAGAGAGAGAGAGAGGAGAGAGAGGAGAGAGAAAGAAGACGTGAAAGCGACGGCAGAAGGGTAGAGAAAGACTGAGAAAGGGAGGAAGAAGGGAAAGAGAGCCGGCGAAGGTTTGAACGAGGTACGATAAAAGGGTCTCTATGAGAATGACGTGCGAGGCGCGACTTTCCTACGTCCTTCTGCTGCTGAGCGCGGTGACCTTGAGCAGCGGGCAATTCCGATGCCCGGAGCCGAAGGGCTTCTTCGCGGACCCCGAGCAGTGCGATCTCTATTACGTCTGCACGGACGGCAGGGCGGAAGAGAAGCTGTGCAAGGACGGTCTCGTCTTCAGGGACGACAATCCGAAGAAGGAGCTCTGCGACCTACCGGGGAACATACCTTGCGGCGATCGAACGATTCTGCGTAAGTTCCTATTTGTCTCACCGAGCGAATTTTTCTTACCGGTCTCCGCGGCTCGTCTGGAATTCGATCATTTTCACGTCGACGCGGAATGCGCGAGGAAGTTTACGTCAGCCGTTATGTATTAAGATTATTTGCGCTGATGCCGACGAACTGATAATGACGTAACGAGACATCCTGTCTTTCATTGCGAGTTAAGAGTTAAACGTGAGAATTAAACGACGATAAATGGACAGACACGTGTTCGCTCGTAATTTCGTTCCGAGTCTACTGTGAAGAATCGAGAAAATGCGCGCACTTAATTGAATGTGAAATCACGTTGCGTACGCCGCTCTTTCGAGATGTCGAACCTTTATCAATGTTCACTTGGACGATAACTTGTCTGTTCCGTAACGTTTCTTCGAGAAAGTATACCTTTCGGCCTGCCTGCCGTTGTCCTAATGTCAGCGTAATGTTCGGTCATACGATAATCGCGTAAGTCATTATGAATCGGTACCCTCCATCATCGGCCGCCATCGTAATAATGCGTGTAATGTTGGCTCGTACCTCAATTAATATGTCATAGATTTACGATTACTCAACCCCGTCAATCAGCCATCGCCTCTGGCAGAAACGGTTCCCTCTCGCGCGTCGGTCAATTTCACAGAAATTTCTCGAGATATCCACAACGATATCGCCGATCGTGCATAGACACGAGTGAAAGTCGCTGAATATGGGCTATAACATGCATATGTAGGCGCGCGCGCGCGCGCGCGTACAATGATCGGAGCCGGGAGTCGTTTCATAATTAAAAATCGACTGTCAAATAAAGTAGTCGACTTAAGCCTCTACGCTCTGGACAAATTCACGACCAGAGATGGCGGATAAGCGAGAAGCGAATAAAAATGCACACTGCTCATCTCCGTGAGAGTGTAGAGTTAATTATGCATCAATCACGTTGTAAAACGAATGTATCCTGCCATTCAGTCGATCCGTTCTCATATTAGGCCCATCCGCCCATTGAGTGCATCGAGAAGGAAAGGAGAAAAGGTCGTCGGTAGGTTCCAGAAATATCGTGCAAAAAAAAATGCAAAACGTCCAGGGTCGACCGGTTACATCGAGGGTCGCTATTCAAATTTCGTGAAACGCGCCTCGGCCGGCATTTTTTCCAGCCGACATTAGGATACACCTGCGAAAGGTGCGGTAAACGTTTCCCATCGACGCGCCGGGGTCCGACGAGACTCACGTACCAGCTCGCGGACCGTCGATACCGGTAAACACGGCATTGCAAGTGTTTTACCCTACTTTCATCAGCTTCCCCTCTTCGAAACGCGAGCCGGCGTCGCCGCGCACGATCAGGAAACGATATTTACGTTTGATCTGGATCGATCCGACACTCCGAACAATTCCTCGTCTCGATGAACATCGAAAGTTCGACTCGATGAGCATTGAAAGTTATTCAAATGAACGAGAGCACCTTCGACGCTTCAAACGTCGAAAGCAAAGCGGTCGGATATGCTAATAATTATGAAAGCGGTGTAAGCCGTCTGTTCGAGAAACTCGAACCAATTCTTAATCTCGGTTACTTGTAACGACGCAAGAGAGGATAGAGACAAATCCACTGCTTCCACTTCGATCACTTTCACCGTTAGAAAAATGGAAAAAATGACTTGCTCTTGATCGGTACAGATAATGTGCGACTTCGAACTTATTGAATTACTCGTCCTTTTATGAAACGTTTTAAATACGTTGTGCGACTTTTTTGTGAACAGAGGAGCCTCAGCCCAGTAAAGGATGCCCAAGGGCAAACGGATACTTCAAGCACGAGGATCCGAATTCCTGCGACCGTTTCGTCAACTGCATAGACGGTGTCGCACAAATAATGCCCTGTCCACCCGGTCTTATCTATGAGGATAAGATGAAGAGTTGCGTGTGGCCAGCGGACGCCAGCAGACTGTGCGAGAACGCCAATAGAGACTCCCTTGACGATGGCTTCATCTGTCCTGACGGTGACGTAGCCGGACCACTTGGCAGGATCTTGCCACATCCTACGTACCCTCATCCAGACGATTGCGCCAAATTCTACATTTGCAAGAATGGCGTCGTCCCGCAGAAGGGACAGTGCGACTACGGCACGGTCTACAACGAGGAGAGCTTCAGGTGTACTGAGCCGGACAACGTGCCTGGATGGTAAGCTGGAACACTTTTTTTTCAAGCAATTAAATCTCAAACAATCGTTCCTAATCGATAATGTAAAGAAATCTGTTGAAGAATGAAATTGTTTATCGTAGAGTCTTTAAACGGTCATACGTGTTGATAAATGTAAAAGAATACGATTGAAAGCGGTTCTCACGATGAAAGCGTTGCGCAACAGATTCTGATAGACAATGGTAGTCTGAATTTTTAGTCGAGCAGCGAAAAACAGGCAGTCGGTATCAGAGTTACTTTTCTGTTTCAGCGAGGATTATTACAAGAACAAGAACTGAGTCAGGACGAAGGTGCCAGTCGGAGCCCGACGAGATACGTGTATAACGCTTAACTTTTTACATTATAGAAAACAATAAACGCGCGATGTACTTACGTAAACTGTTCCTGGCCTTTACGAGCGCCTCCCGCGACCGGCGCCATACCTTTCTCCTTACGCAAACGTATTACTTTCTGAAAATCGATAACTTCTTTGAAGCTGCCCGAACGGCGCGAGCGCCGACTCGTTACATGCCGACTAGATCGGTGTGCGTGACGTAAAATTCTGCTGGCGTTAACTCGACGGCAAAATTCGATAAATTGCGACGTGCTGCATGTTTTAACATTGGGCAGGAATTTACTTTCTCGCACGCCAGACGTTGTAATGCACAATATTGCGAGCGCCGTCGAACATGACAACTTTCTCCAATTGTACTTGGCTATAATTAAGTGTTGTAATTGGCCTCGTTCAAAATCGTTAATTGCGCACGTTGCGCGGTTGAAGATTTAAGTCGATCGTTACGTTCGAATCCTATGCTTACTGCGACGGAAGTCTGAATCAGGCTGCTTTGGGGTAATTGCACAGTGGACGCTGGCCATTGTGCGCGTTCCCATCGATTACGGGGACGACAATGGGAGCGGAATGAGTTTTTCCGTGCGAGCAGACAATTTCTCTCCCCTACGTTCAATTATGTAGCCGATTGCAACCTTTCTCCTTACGTAATTTCGCGATGTGCTCGATGTGCCGCGATGAAAACGCGTACGAGCGGCCGAAAGCAATTTACATCTGTGCCTGGCTCGCGAGCTTACCTACATGGAAGGAATCTCTGCGGCCCGGTAATAGCCGAGACGATCGAGAGAGATGCGCGAGATTATCGGAAATAAGGTGCCAAACCGCTTTCGTCGGTCGCGCGCGCGTGCGCACGCCAAGTTAAAAGTCACGCTCGCACGTCCTCTGCCTTACGAGATCGACGATCCGGCATCGTTTCCCAATCGCGGTCTGACTCGCGAACGCAAACGAGGACGTCGATTCTTTCTCCGGCCGCCGTTCCTCATTTTCATAAAGTGGAACACGAAAAAGGAACAAACCGCACTTCGTTTCGCACTCTCGCGCGCACACATCAACATCGACACCTACCTATTCCCAACAATTACTTCTCTTATCGATCGACTTTCGTAAAAAAAGCTGCACCCAAAATTCCCCGCTTCGTTCTCGGCTGTCAATTGGCGGACAAAGCCGAAGTCAATCAAGTGTTCTTCGGAGTAGAGGAGAGGAAGAGGAAAAAAAGGGGGAAAAAATGCTAGCAGCTGCAGGCTAGTGCCCGAAAATGTTTCGGGGCAGATTTCGGCCATGATGACGTTGCCGATGTGACAATCATCGGTCGGAGAGCATGTTTGTTCGAATCCCTCGAGCTGGCCCGACAGACAATGTTGAATATCTCGATCGAGTGGGCTGTCGGCTTTCACTATCCATGTCCGGAGATCTGGTCCCTCCCACCCTCGGGCCTCGGGCCCAGCAGGCTTGGCTCTTGCGTAATGCCAGTTAAGGCCCCGAGGGTCTTAACCGTACTCCGTGCGTGCACGTACATACATACGTGCCGCGTCGATCGTCGATCGCGAGGGAGAACGTGGATCGAATCGCTCGCTCATTCACGTGTAAATATATACACCGGCACGTGTGCGATACTCGTATTGGTAAGTTTCGTGCGGCGTTACGCTATTATGCTTATTCTCGAATTACCGAATGATAGGTAGGAAGGAGATAAAAATTCATTTTGAAAATCCTGTCCCGATGATGTTATTATTCATAAATACGTCAAAATATGTTTCCTCTTATATGAGAACGATTATGAATACAGGGAGTGAATCATGGGTAATAAAGCAGCGAGTGTAACTGTAGAGATGAACGGTGCGTGATTACAGTTCACTCGCCCCTGGAAGATGATTGCATCGTTGACACGGCGACTCGAACGCTCGCAACGCGCGAAGCGCATCCGAAGCGGCGGAACAGGTGATTGCGCAATTACCGTCATCCTGAAAAATGACAATAATTCATGCCGATCGTCGCTGCATTGGCGAGTTTACGATTCTTAACGACGGTCGAAAAGCGTCGGCGCTCGGCAGGGTCATGCGTCTACATTAAGCAGACACTGCTGCCAAGTCACGTGCACACGCCGACGAGTACACTCGATCGGACGTACCGTTAAACGCAACGTTTTCACGGACCCCGTGTGAAAACGATCCGACACCCGATTACGATATGCATTAATTCAGCTCAGCTCCGAACTCCGCCTACGTAGAAACCGCTCGAAGTTCATCGTTCCAGATATCTCCAGCCCCCCGACTCCCACGGATCCCGAGCCAAACCCCTCCTCGGTCATCCTCAGAGCCAACCTACGAGATCTTCTCTCAGAAAGAGACGAAACTTCCCTTCGAAAAACGATTTACCGCCAACCACCCTGACCGTCAGCCAACTTTTCTCGAGCGGCGCGCTATCAGGCCAATCTCCTCGTTCGGAGCCGCTCGGTAATGAGCCGAAGACTTACGATCCCGTGAGAAATCTCGGCGAAGGTAGCGCGCGCGAACGAACGAACGAACGAACGAACGAACGAACCGACGTACGACCGACCGACCGAACGAACGAACGACCGAACGAACGACCGACGACGCCGACGAGGAGGCCTGAAAGGTGGGGTACGAAGACGGGGTACGCGACGAGAGTGAAGGGAGAAGCTCTCGGCCTCGCGAGGCCGATAACTACGCTCCAATCGTCGACAGGCTAAGCGTCAGTAGTCAGAGTCGAACCAGACCAGACCGGACCGGACGAGACCGGACTATGAGCTACCCGAGGAGCGTAACCCTGTTGGCCCTGGCGGGTCTTCTCGCCTCCGGTAAGTCGAACATCAGCACCTCACCGCGTCGGCACGCGTCGGCACGCGTCGGCAAGGCACGATCGACGGCCAGAACTCGCCGCCCTCGGTCTCTCCGCGGCACCCCGACACAAAGACACCCACGCAAAGGCGACGATCGAATCGAAGGAGAGGCGGCTCATCCTCGACGGGCCCCCACGATGCGTCGGTTTACGCAGCGTCCGAGTTCCGCAGGCTGCAGCTTCGCAGGCGCCCAGCGTCGGGAGAGCGTCGCCGAGATATCGGTCGGCGGTCGGCAGGTCGCTTACGACACGCACCAACCTGGAATTCGTAGCTTTCACTGTCTCTTTCACTCTCACCCGCCTCCCTGCTTCGGGCTCCCACTTCGACCTTTCTCCGCGGCGCTCCTCTTTTTTTCACCCACGGTGACTTCTCGCGCGAGTACGCTACTCCTAACGTCCTTTTTCGCCGCCCGCGTCCGCCGCTCGTCCAGCGGCAACCGCTCGCCATATGGTTACATACGCCGCGACCTATGATGTAACGCGGGACGCCAGCCAGTGGCCTCTCTTCTCGCCTTCCACGAGGCACGATCCGATCGACGCTATCGACGCGTCCGATCTTCTCAGCGACGTCCATCATCCGGAGTGACGACGATGTTCGCGGATCGTCTTTCAGCGGAGCCTAGACTTCGAAAAGTCCGCGCACACTTTCCATCCTGCTACTTCGATCGAGATCCGTGTTTGATCGGATCCTTGTCGATGGTCTAGGTGTCGGTTCTAATGCGAGGCTCGATTCGCAGCCTTTCTTTCTGCGCAGTTTGGCGCGTTGAATGTCTTTTGACCCGAGTGGGTGGCGGGGGGGGGGGGGGGGGGGGGGGACGGAGGATAAAGCGTGCGCACGCGCAGCGGTCGGCGTCGCGCACGTTTCACCTGTGGAACGTGCACCTGGCGGGTTAGGCGAAAAAAGGCTCAAGAAAGCAGATATTCATGAGCGGTGGACCGTCATGCGAGTCGGCGCTAACGTTTTGCCGGTTCCGCCGCGACGAGTTCCTCGATTCGCGAGATTGACTTTCGATCGTGGTCAAGTCCTTTTCTTTCGTTGACACGTCCCCCACGTTCGTCCGACACTCGTCCGACACTCGTCCGACACTCGTCCGACGTACGCTCAATGTTTCTTCTACCATTATTCAGCGACTGTCCCACGTTTTCGTTTAGGTACATGCTCGTAGAGTGTCATACCGTCTCCTATGCAACCTTCAATACTGAAAAAGTTGCCAAGTTGTACTTCTATCAAACGACCACGCCTTGCTTTGAGATTATTTCCTTTCATTTTCATGAATAATCTGGTGAGCGGCGTCGATGGTCTCGGTGGCTGATATTTATTGTCGCTCGGAAGAAATCCGAAAGGTTCCGGCGCGCTTTTCGCGTTTAATTGTGCGGAGCGAGCAGACGAAATGTTCCCTCAAGGTGGCCAGTAGGTACGTGCCCATGCTCGGACGTCGGGCAAATTGGGTTACTGTTTACCGGTTTCTGTCTCGCTCGATTTCGGTGACTGACAACCTTCGGGCCGATCTTGCGCCTGGCGGAATTCATTGACTTACGGACAACCAGCTACACGTATACGGGCTGTTAAATATTGACAGAGCGCGCGGCGAAAAGAAACTTGGTATTTAAAGGTCAACCGCAGCATGCGTCTGCTGGCTGTTACGTAACCGAAAATTTTCCTGAATTTTCATAACCCACGCTTCGCTTTCTATCGACAATTTCTACTCGGTTCATCCGTTCGAATCTTCGTTTTCATCTGCTTCGTCTAACAGAACGTAATTCGTTCATAATTGTCAAATCCTTTGAATTATTCAACGGTTATTAGCAACACGCAAGGATAATTTGCGTCTTACAGTGTTCGTTCTCTGTAAACACTGTTCGTTACTCCGTAAAATAAAAAATGTAAATATAATCATTTTTGCTCGAACAGCACAAGGCGCCATTCTTTACGACGCACCGCCGTGTCCGAATCCGCATGGAGTTCATGCCTACGCTCATCCGGACGACTGCAACAGCTTCTTCCTCTGCACGAACGGCACTCTGACCCTGGAGCAATGCGAGAACGGGCTCCTCTTCGACGGCCACGGCGACGTCTACAACCACTGTAACTATCATTGGGCCGTCAAGTGTGGACATCGCAAGGCCGACCGTGAGTATCGCTTTACGAAGCCGATATTGTTCAGCGGATCGTCAGTTACGATCAGGTGAAATTTTATACAGCCCGCCCTGATTCAAGTACGCAAGTACGACGGCGTAGTATTATAATTACAGTGTCGAAAGTGCGAGTGTCTCGCATTACTGAAGGTAGCTGGATGGCGGGCGTTATTTTTGGACCGTCGTCTAGCTCATCTTCATGAATGATGAGCGTCACGTAACTCCATTGACGCTGAGGAATTCAGTTGACACTATGCACTCTGGAGGCTTCTTTATCGCACGCAACGTAGCGCGAACGTCAACGCCGGGGCGTGAAAGTAAAAGTTGCACGACCGAGCCGTTTTGACAGCAGTGTCCTTTTTGTGGGTCACCGTAATGGCAATTATTGTGCGCGCTTTGCCGCGAGGTCAGACACAGTAGCGTAAGACAGTTTTTCACGCGTTGCCCAAAAATGTTCTTGCCAAGGCGTTCGCGAGATTTTCGACGGTATTCTTAAGAGAGTCCGATAAAAATCTTGGCGAAAGTTCGGAGTTTTGATCGAATGAGATATTGGTTAGCGAAGTGGCGATTCATTGCTTCTGAATCGTAATGTCCGCCTGACTCACGAAGTTAATTGCGCCTGTTAACATTCAGTGACGCCGATCAGCTCGCCAGGATGCGATTATCAATTCGGAATGTATCCGGACAGCCACGAGTGCAGCACCACGTACATAAAATGCGTGCACGGCGAGCCTCATCAGGCCAAGTGCGACCCAGGCCTGGTTTACGACGACAAGACTCACACTTGCGTCTGGCCAGACCAACTTATACCCTACTGCAACCCGGAGGCCATTGTCGGCTTCAAGTGCCCTCACAAGGTGCCGGCCCGTAGTCCGGCGGCCAAATTCTGGCCCTACCCAAGGTAAGCATCGCCATTTTCAATCGTACGATCACGTATTCCTACCTAATACATTGAATGTGCCATTCGCGAATTAACATCTCAATATATTTTTACATAAGCATCGCCGTCTTAACCCTACGATGTATTCCTACCTAACACATAGACTATAGCATCACGTGTTGATTCGCGAATTAACATCTCAGTATACTTTTACGTACGATTGTGTCATGTCCATCGCTTTCGAGCGATTTGGCGAGAATTTCAAGTCGTTTAACAGACACTCAGCGACGTCCCTGTTCCGATAAAGTCACCATAATCGGCCTACCAAATTCGCCGCGCCACCGTCAATTAACCGGAACGAATTCCAATAGCTTCCAGCTTTAACGATCCACCCAAGAGTCCTCCCAACCCCGGACAGCTTCTCAGCCTGTATCTCTTCTTCGACGACGGACGACCGATTGTAAAAGCGACTGACAATCTCGTTCCTTTTGTCTCGCCCCGACTCTTCCCGTACGGACGGCTATAATAGCGGGTGTAAAACGAGAAAGATGACCCGACGCTCCTAAATGTCAAGACATCCGCGTCCATCCTCGCGCGCAATTTAAAAAACCGGTCCCACCCTCGGACTCCGTCTCTCTCCTTCGGGAAGAAAGAAGCTCGTCCTGCCGCGACAGTCGACAAGCGTTCTACGGTCGATTCAATTTAAGAACCAGCCAAAGAAACGGACCCATCCTCTTTCATCCGTCTTCTCTCGGACTCCTTTTATCTCCGCTTCTCCGTTTATCTCCAGCTCGCGCTGAATTACGATCGCGATCGATCGTTATTGTTTCATTTAAGCGCTCGGAATCGGGCGCCAGGCTATTTCGAGATCCTCCAAGTGTCTCCTTGCGTTTGTTCGCATGTAGGAAGGATCCTGTCTTGCTCGACGCGAATGGGAATTGAATGCGTCACGAGCCTGTTCGTTTCTTTCAGATTCCCGGTGCCGGGTGACTGCGGCAGGCTGATCACATGTGTCGATGGACATCCGAGACTTCTCACCTGCGGCGATGGAAAGCTCTTCGACTCCGTCACTCTCAGCTGCATGGACCCTGATGAGATTCCCCACTGGTTCGTTCAGCATTTTCCATCTCACGCCATTTCGCTTCTATTTCTTTCTGATTTATATGTGCTTGGCTGTCGTTCGTTTTAAGACGTTCTTATCCGGCGATTCGTGTTAATTTATGTTTTTCTGTTGCAGTGCTAATCATATTTAAATGGAGGAGTAGGGATTTCGAACGTGTTAGACAGTGCCGATCCTTTCATCTTTCGGCGGTTTGCGTAGAGTTCGGAGAGTTCGTAAGTGTCCGTCGACTTAACGGTCTAGGATCCGTGTAAAGAATAAGTATATTGTTTATTGTGCGAGGAGTAATATAATTCTTTCTCGATACATGCACCCCTGGCTGTCTATTTCGCTTTCGTTATAAATGTTATTGTCACGTAACGAACATGCACCATTGGTAGTACGTGCAGCATCGATCAGGCATACACCGAGAATTATGAAAATAAATGCATGAAATCTTACTCGTAATCGAGAAGCTTGCTCATTGATTTCATTCCTTTCGATGACGAAAATCTGACAAGTTCTTTGCTGTTCGACAGCCGATGCGAACACATGCGAGGTATTACTTAAACGTCATGCAATGTTTTATTTTAAGAAACGAAAAGCTAATCGCAACAATAATCATTTTCTTAATTCAAAGCATACACTTAGGTATGATATGGAATTAATTTTGAAAATTCGATCGTAAAACAATATGATCCAAATCAAATCAGCATCGATGTACGAGCGTACGAAAAAATCCTGAACGTGCATATAAAAAATATACAACATACACTTTTATTCCAACGAGTCTACATCATACATATGTTTAATCGCATTACAATGGACCTTACAATTAGGGCGAGGAAGAGGTGAATAATGGGATTGGTGATATTTACATCTCGACCAAGAAATGACGGAGAGGCGAACCGGATGAGGCGATCGCGCGACAGTAAAGGAACCTAACAGCTAAAACGATAAAATATATAATATATAATTAACATTAACCATAATAATATAGTCGCATCGGACATCGGAGCGTCCAACGCCGAAAAGAAAGCCCGCGCCGGAAGAATTCCAAAAGTTTCCGCGACGAGAGTCGAGACGATGACAAACCACGACACCTAACCTCTAAACGGTCAATACTGAACAAAATGGTGAGGAATGAGAATGAACAATCTTAGCGATTGATATCGCCGGCAAAAAACTTTCCGTGAATGCCAATGATGATCCGATCAGCGGCGAGATGCGGCGAGCGACAAAGGCCTCCCGCGAGTCGGGATTTCTCTTCGGATGAAGCACGAAGTAATAAATGTAAGAATCGCGAAGATTCGCAGTTGCGTGCGAACCCTCCCCCTCCGTCCTCTCGCCCGTCGATCATTCGCCATGGGCGTCTCGTTCGACTCAGAGTCTCACGAGCCTGTCTCGTCGAGGTCGGCCAAGCGAGCCGGGCGGGTTCTAGTTCCTGGGACGCGATCGGAGGGGGATGGGGAGTGCACCCTGAGGCAGGGGTGGCACGCCGGGGGGTAGGTTCTCCTCCTCGGGATCCTGCTCGTTCCGGCCGTCGGCCAGCTCGCCCTCGAGCGGCTGCGGCGTCGTCGGCACGTCGCAATCCTCCGTCGGCGGGACGACGCACCTCAGTGACCTTCGATCGAAGACCAGCATGGCCGGGCAACGCTGGAGTCGGGGGTAGCCACCTTGACATTGCCAGTATCGGTTGCAGGACTTGCCCAGCGGGACGTTGCCGTTCGCGTCCTCGTTGCAGAGCGCTGCGGAGAGAGACGATAGAGAGGTTAAAGACAGAGACGAGCTAAACGAGTAGAGATGAGTTACACTTGAGAGAAGTGGGGTGGAGGGGAAGGGGTTGCGTAGAAGTTGCGGAACGAAAGACCGCAAATTGTGATAAGTGGGCTCGTACGGGGTAATTGGGTTAAGGCACGCGCGGCATCGTTGGATTAAGCGTGCGCGATTCTTGCGGATTTTGCAAGGGTCAACTTCGCTCGGCGGGGTTTAATTAGGCTTGCGGGGTAATGAGGATTTGTTTGGGAAATGTATGTTGAACGGGAGGAAGGAGGGGTTCGCGGTCGGGGAAGTTATGTCAACAGTGGACGTAAGATGTTTTGATTGTTTGTTGGGATAGCCGAGTCGAGGGATGGAAGAGGGATAGAAATGCGGTTCTGCGTTGGATAAGCTTTTGGAACAATCTGTAGAGTCGAAGGATTATGCACGCTTCCTTACCGTCGCAGACGGTAGAATGCGGCTGTCGCCGGGAGTGTAGCCGGAATCGATTTACGTTTCGTACGTGCGTAGAATGTCGCGGTGCGTGGTAACCGATTGCGAGTCAGGCTAGACCCCCGTCATTTCATCGATGATGTCACGGTAGAAAGCAGCCGGCTAATTTCTACCCGGCTAAACCTTCCTAATCCGACCGAGCGTCAGAGCGCATTCTTTAACATCTACAATTAATCTCGACCGTTTACGCAAATTCCGTAATTTCTCGATGGCAAACGGCAGCGTGGACCGACCACGGATAATCATCTGACAATTAAGGAATTCTTCGGAGGATTCGAAAAATCAAACATCGCAGGCCGAATCGTGAGCGCGCGTCTTTCGGCCGACGTGCGCGACTAAGGCGTGACCGTCGAGCTTACTTTGAATACTAATTAGCGAGTTTCGCCCCCTTGTTCCCCTCGAGAGTCCCGTCCTCCCGTCGAGGGCACTGACTCCTGCCGCGAGAGAACAGACGCTGAATTCCACGCCGCATCCAGCTACTCCCCTCGGCGAGCGAAGGAACTTGCCTACTTTCGAAAGTGAGAATGATCGGCCGCGTTCGCTCCGGGCGAAAGGCGTGTTCGACGGGACGTACGCGGACAGATCCGTCGGTCGGAATGGAAAGGGAGAGTGTCTAGGTGGGCAGAGATTCGTGCGTAAGAGATTATGAGACACGTGTGGCCGACGCGGGGTCCGGCCGTTTTCTACTTTTCCGCGGACGACGTCGACGCTGTCGTAAGCTGGGCTTCGGAGAAAAATCTTTCCGAACGCGTTTTGTAACGCGTTCCGTAAGTCGAATCGACTTCCTGTTAGGTCGAAGGGTGCATTGTATAATGGCGTGAGGTACCCTGGATACGCGGATAGCGTAAGATGGGTTGTAATTAAAACGATCGTTACTACGCTACGTCGACTTACGAGTTTAACGAGATTGACGAAGTTATGGAAACGTTGTGCAAGAAGCACCGTGTACTCGATAGCGATAATAGAAATAGGTAACCGAGCAGCGAGGAGGGCTCATTACACATGACACGCGCACGCCCACGCTTGTACGCTGCGACTGAATACTCCCACGAATCGTAAGCTCTCATGCAAACGCGATGAACTGCCGACAGCGATCAACGGTCCCTCAATACACACATCCTTCGTTAACCGAAGCCCGCGCTCGAACCTACCATTTACCGCGCTCCTCCGGGCAATAAACGCTCTCATTGAAAAGAAACTCTCCCACAATTCAACACCTCCCTTATCGACGAATTCAATCTACGCGGCGTACAAAACGCGCTAAACGTGGGACAAGATCGTCGGAGCTAACCAGGCGTCCATTTGCATCGATCCCACGACCTTAACAGACAGTCCGCGACTTCGAACAATATCAAACATAATACTCACGATCATATAATAGTCATAATGTATTCTGGCCGATTTCGATCGAAAGGCTCTTTACAGAGAATAGGAAAAGGGTCCACTGACATAAGCCCTACTGATGAGTCCATCAGAGGATCCGGGACGAAACGATTTTTGGAACACGCCATCTTTCCTTCTTCCTATTCTCTCTAAACGCTTCTCTCTCTTCTTCTTCTCTAATTTTGATCGAAATCGGCCAGAATATATTATGACTATTATATGATCCACCCATGATGGACAAATAAATTCCTTATACTCACGGTGTTTCTGGCAACCCTCAACGTTCTCCGGCCAATCGCAGGACCTCGCTCGCTCGTTGTAGAGGAGGCCTCCGATGCAAAGTTGCTCCGTGGCCGTGCCATTCCAGCACGTCCAGTACCTGGTGCAGGATGTCTCATGGCCGAATATGCCGTAGAGCCAGTCGCAGTGCTCGGCCGGTATCGGAGGATTCGCCTGACGCTTGCCGTCGCAATAGTTTGCCCTCCACGGATAATCGCAGCCCTCGGTGACGCCGCGATGCTTGCCGGCGAAGACGAGGCCGTTGGGACAGTCGAAGAGCTCAGGGCGTCCGTTCACGCACTCCCAGTATCGGTCGCAGTAGTCGATGTCGCCCACTACGCGAGCCTTCGTCTGGCAGGGGTCCTCCTGCTGCTGCTGCTTCTGCGCCTGTCCTGCGGACATTAATGGAGGTGTCAGACGAGCGGATTTGGCGAGGTTGTTTACGCTGGTAACTGCGATAGCAGTCTGATTGTGAGTCGAAAACGACGAGTCTTTAAATTTTTGATTAAACCTGTTTGGTAAGTATCGAGTCGAGGAAGCTGGATAAGAATTTGTGCAAGGTATCGAGACGGGTGTTGTGGATTTTAATTGGATATAGTAGGATAAGGATTACGAGGCATTGACGACTGTCGGTTAGTAATAAAGGAAATGAGAGTAAAGAATGCAATATAATATTACGTGTATGTATATGTAATCGATGCAATACGTAATAATTAATGATGTAAGGAAAAATTGAGGGCAGCTGTGCTGAATTGGTATGAATGACAGAATAATCACAGGGTGTGAACCTTAAAAATATGAATAAGCATCGGAAAATATCTACAAGCGACGTAAATCGAACTTTCACCCCAAGTGGAACATGAATTACGAGTACGTATTCGTAATGTTGGAGGATCAGATCGGCAGAATTCAATTGGGCAACGTATTCGGTTACTTATTACCGGTAGTCGCTTTCAACAATTGCAAAATTCGATCGGACAACGTACTCGGTTACTTATCACGGGTAGTCGCATCCACAATTGCAAAATTCGATCGAACAACGTACTCGGTTACTTATCACCGGTAGCCGCTTCCAAAAATTCGAAAATTCGATCGGACAACGTACTCGGTTACTTATCACCGGTAGTCGTTTCCACAATTACAAAATTCAGTCGGACAACGTACTCGGTTACTTATCACCGGATGCCGCTTCCAATAATTCGAAAATTCGGTCGGACAACGTACTCGGTTACTTATCACCGGATGCCGCTTCCAATAATTCGAAAATTCGATCGGACAACGTACTCGGATTCTTATCACCGGTAGTCGCTTCCACAATTACAAAATTCGATCGGACAACGTATTCGGATTCTTATCGCCGGTAGTCGCTTTCACAATTACAAAATTCGATCGGACAACGTACTGGGTTACTTATCACCGGTAGTCGCTTCCACAGTTGCAAAATTCGATCGGACAACGTACTCGGTTACTTATCACCGGTAGTCGCTTCCACAATTGCAAGGTAAGCGTCGAACGCCAGGCGTCGAATCGATGGACTCACGCGATAATGAGGATAATAAAGTGGGTCCGTTGACGCACGGTAATTGCGGCCGCAGTGCGTCGTAACCATGTTTATTACCGTCCTGATTACTCACTGAGGTCGGGACGAAGAAAGGAAGCGGACAATTACGTTCGGTGCGTGCAGCGTCGGAAACCGCGAAGACTCTCGACGAGCGTCTTCCAGCAACGAGGATTCCGCTCGGAAAACGATTCGCGGAACGAGGCGCACAATGCCGGAGCCGTCGGAAGCTCCGCTACTGTGAAACTCGACACAGATTTATCTCGGCCAGTCCTCGATCTTCACCTTGACTGTTTCGTCTGAGTGCCGAAGGCCCGATTCGCCGATGATGAATCGATTATTAGAAATTCGCCGCCAACTTTCCTTTCCGCAGCAGCGGCGTTCGCTAATTTTCATAGCCACCCGGCCTCGTTCGGGGCAAATTGAGCGAGACAACGAGCTACCCACGGCACGGCCATTGAAAATTCCGGAATTTATTTCAGTGAAAGTCGCGCAGCTGCCTTTCGAAAGTTCTCTGTCTCTCTCTCGATCTTCACCTTGCCGGCCCGCAGTCTGGCCGCTGAACGTATCCGGTGCCTGTTATCGACTCAGCCAACTGCGCACAGTTACGATTAGGATTAGGATTAGATAGGGAATGGAATTGTCGAATTGGATCGGGCGTGCGAACAGGTTCGCTGATTAGGAACCTGTCCGATCCCCACCACTCGCGGAGTCTCTCGAATTTTCTCTGCCTCTTAGCGATTCATTCGCAGGACGATCAAGATACCGGGCGTTCGAATTTATGCGGTAAGTCGATACGCGGATACCGTCCGTCGCTAGTCCTCGACCTTTGCCTTAATAAGCCGGCGTGACATAAATAACGTCGATCGGCGACAAAACGTGAATTTATGAATATTACAGGACTCGCCGGCCAGCGTTGCGCGTCTTTCGCCGGAGACTTCCTGCTGCTGAGCGCGAAATTGTCTTGCTGGAATTCGAATGGAAGTGCGCCGGCAGAATAATGAACGGGCACTTTCCGTCGGGGAAGGACAACTGGCACACGGCCGACGATGCAACCCGATATCGGCTCGTGTCGATCTCCCGTTGTTGACATTCGTTCGCTCCTTTCGTTTCGCGGATACGCAATAACGATCGGGCGCCTTTCCATTGTTCTCGCCGATCGTCGTTACGGTCACGGTAGCAGATCTCTCGCACGATTGTCGATGGCTTCGTGACTCATCGTTCATTGACATGCCCCGAGATTTATGCGGTCCCGTCTATTACGGATGTCGTATCGCGGCTATTAAAGTCCGAAGACGCTTCGGGCGAGTTTCGTTCGAGGCAAAACGATTGGAGTGAATTAATGTCCGCTCGCGGGAAGGCCTTCGAATATTCATAAAATCGAGATACGCCGAGCTATGAAAATAGATTAGAAACGTTATGATCCGGTGGGCGTGGTGAAAACGTCTAGATAAAACTTGTCTGAAAAGAATGTAGACAGTCGTTTTGATTTAATTTCCCTTAATTGTGCACGGGGAGGATTTAATTATACAGGATTGCATTTGCCGGTAAGTTAGTAATGCGAGTAACAAGTGTCTAGCCTATTAAATGGCTTAACCAGCGTGTAAAATAATACCAGAAAGATGAAGGAGTTAACGCGGGGAATAATCAGAGAACGCTCTTTGCACAGAGTGAATGACGATCTGGCTCGAAGAAACTCCTCTTACTCTGCATGAATCCGTACCTTTTTCCGAACACGAAGCTCAATCGCCATCTAGTCGGCGATTAAAATCTATTCTACGATCGTTTTAGCTCAGGAACAAGCCGATGCAACATATCGCAATTTCATCAACGGAAATAAATTGATAAGCGAGCTGAGATAGCGAGCAAAAATTGTCCTACGCAGACTCGCCGAAGAGGATGCATTATGCATGTACAATAAATTGATGAAATTTATATACTATATACCCCCCGAAGCCATGCATAACGCATGAACGGGCAACAATTTCATCAGTTACTGCCGCGGCATCGTAGGTGGCCGATCTTTTCAGCGACTCGTTACCTTCACTCTCTCGCCATCGAATGCATTCAGCTTCGCTGGTACGGGACTGCGAGCGCACCCACATGCACCATACCAGAAATTCATAACCACCTTCACTTCGGCCTCTCTCGCCCAGCGTGTGCTCGATTAGACGAGAGGCTTTTTCCGCCCGACGCGGCGCTTAGAAAATTTGCGTACGAGGCAAACAACGATGCAAATCCTCGCTCGCGTGACTAATAGAGCCTAATTCGGCGTCATTCGGGCCGACCTCGGAAAAAAGTAAATAGTAAAGTAAGGTGGGAAGTCTGCCGGTACCACGCTCCCAAGAGGTGCTCCGGCGAGCACAAGTGAAAGTGCCTAGCCTTGACTTGCAACCTTCAGGGCACCCTACCTCCTCCCCTCCCCATTCGAGAACGCACCTTATCCACCCAACCCTCTGGGCCCGAAACGTTCTCGGCTACTCCTCCCACCCGAACGGTAGATTCGATCAGCCCCCCGCACTCCCTAATGTCACTCTCGTCCTTTGACTGTTCCTGCGGTCGCATTCCCGGGGATGAAGGGAGCAAAAAGAGGATCGCCCGTCCGGACCACTCCGAGAACTTTCCCAATGAAGGAATTTGAATGCACCGTCCTCTTCCCTCTCTCTCTCTCTCTCTCACTCACTCTCTCGCTCTCTGTCTCTTTATTCCTCCTTCTCTTTTTCTTTCTGCCCTGGCGAGTGCTCGTTCCGATCCTCCTTTCTTTCTCGCGGCCGATCTCTTCTTCGCTTTTTCATTCTCTGTATTTATCTCCGACGGCGACGGGACAAGAATTCTTTCCTCAACGGGCCGATAAATCTCTTATCTTCCCCGCGCGTGGGAGGGTGGGAGAGGCGGGCGGGGATAAATTATGCAAAGATGGCAGGTTGCTGCCAGCTATTTTTAGCCGGAATGCAGAGAAATTGCGGTAATGCCGTTTCGCGTACGGCGGAATTTATAACCCGACTCCTTTCGCCGCGCTATCGTTCCACATTAATGCCGCGGTACCTAACGTCGTTAGGCGTGTGCCAGCGTCTCTGCGCGAGAGGCGAGCGTCGGATACGCGTGCTTCCGCCGGAATGCATTTTTCCGGCCAGGCACGGGACCGTTCCCGGCTAAATCGAAAGGCAATTCTCTGGAATCCGGAGAGGGTAGCCGCGGCCATGCCGATCGGAGAGGCCAGCTGAATTTTCCCTGGCCACGTGTTCGCCAGCGGGGCTCGGGACAAAATTCACAATACACGTTCCGCGTCCGCTCGCCTCGTTATTCCACGCGACGGGCCGAGCAGGTTCTCTCGGCCGGCGGACGAAAAAGGAACAGAGTCGATAATGCGATCAAAGTAATCCCGTATCGAGCCCGATCCATGTTCAAAATCGTCCGACCGTTCGCGATACACCGGCCAGAAGATAAAAAGAACTCGCCGACAAGTCTGCCATCCGAGGCAGTCGGATTTTTCTCTCTGCGGTCCGGGATCTTTCCTTTACGTCAACCGTGTAATCCGGCGTGATATCGGCGTGTTATCACCTTACGTCGGGGCAAAATTCGAGTCGACGTAACGTTCGGGTCCGAACAGGTCGACTTCCTCGTATCAATCGATTTACTTGGCTTCGGCCAAGAAGCGGTCTCGGTCGCGAGACGAATAGTTTGCAGATTTCTGCCGATGCAATCGTCTGGGAAACCGCAGGCGATCGGAACGGCGTCGGCGGTTGCTAACGGAGGAGATTAATCAATTTTGCACGGGAGTCGTCTCTTGTCTCTCGTCTCGCGTCTTTTCGTCTTGTATCTTTCTTCTCTCTCGATCTCCGTCGCGCCTGTAGGTGGAGACATCACTGGACGGCCGGTTGAGTTACGTAAGGAAAACGCTTAGTTAATGCTCGCCGCGGCGCACCGAGTTACTTTCCCTTCCTTTACGACTCCTTGTAAAGAATGAGCGGGCAGGCAGTGGGTCGCCGGCGACCCGAGGCACGATCCGAAGCGAACGACGATCCGCGTGCGTCCTCTTCAGGAACGTCATCCGTCCCGCATAGCTCGGCGTACGTAACATCGCATTAAACCCCTCGGCTTCTCCAAACCGTAAGCCCGGTATTAGCCGCGAATACGTGCGCGGAATAATGTAATTCCTATATTATGAAACTGGCTTGCGCAAATCGCGGCTCTACAATGTTTCCGATGCAGGTCGATTCGCAATCTCGAACTTCGGAGGGAGTCGAAGTTGGGTCATTGATCGATCCCCGAGATGAGTTCATAAATACGAGAATCAGAGCAGGTTGAGAAGTAACAGTGAAGTAAAAGTGAAGATAATTGATAAGGAATCGAGCGCTACAAGAAGTTAAGATAAACGGAGCTGCTTCGATTTTGAGCTACGGTACAGATTATTGCTCGTTAGGAGAAAGCATAATTTGAATCGTTTCCTGAACAAACCCGAGTACATTGCCCCCTCGTGTAGGTGTATGCAAACACGATACGGAGGATAGATCAGCGGCAAGCGACGATGCACGCGCTATTACTTTATGCTTGCCGGGCTGCAATTTTGCTGGCCGACCTTACAGCCGTTCCGTACCTGAGCATGTTCGCTCGACGTGCAACTATGCATTACTTTGTTGCTCCAGTTCGTATCGCTCCTCGGCCAGCGGCCGCCGGAGACAGTCTCATTCCGGTGTAACGAGCGATTATTCGCCGGCGAATTGAAGGAAAATTGCCCACCGCAATCCTATCCCGGTATATTACTTAGGCTACTTCTCTCAGGAAAGTAGCAGCACTTCCACGTTGCGGCAATCGCTCGCGATTAGGTTCCATGGGCGCACTTTGCGAAACTGTCCATTATTCTTACGATTCGTTCGCCGGAGCAGAACCTGTTCGCCAGCCGACCTTTCATCCGGATTAAATGGAAAACGTCGTGTCCGACGCGGGAAGCGACAGCTCATTCGAATACGACCGCTCTCTCGAAAAGGTCCTATCGCTCGTGAACGACTCATCCGCGTGACACCGTTCGTTTTTTTTTCCCCCTACCGAGTTAACCCGAACAGCTACCGTATCGTCACGCACTGCTTCCCGCATCGCGCAAGTGGCGAAGGCCAGACTTTCGCCAGACGAGACCCATTTCCCCGAGGCGTCCGCGACGAAAACGTCGCCGACCAGCGAGGAGTGAATAATAATCCGGAAAACTAATTTGTCACCATCGCGAAGCGGCGGCCGTTACGAAACCATTCCCGTTCGCCTGAAACGCGAGACATTAGCTAACGTCCTCCGAACGTGTCGGATTTATGTAATAAAAAGCGACGCCGCTGAGAAGTGATACCGGCGAAACAAAGACAATTACGTCCTCTATCGGCTAAGATCTGCGATCCCGTTACGAGTCCCGGACACTTTCTGTCGGAAAGCACGACGTTTCCGGTGCCTGTGATCTGGCACAGGTACGCGGAGTGGCCTTAGAGTCGCATTAGAGTCACGTGGAAGCGGCGTCGAGAGCCTACCTAGAATGTTCCGATTAAACGATCTTTAATTAGACGTACGTCGACGCAGAATGACCTTTTAATGCACCGCTATCTGCCTTTTCCATCGGCGGGTCCAACGATCGGCGGGCACGGATTTCATATTATCGCAATGAGTGGCCGCCAAGGCGGACCTTAAAAACACATAACTCTCCTGCCTAACCTCGTTACATTATTCTTCCGTGAGGCGCGAAGTAAATACCAGAACGTGAGCTAAGCGCCGATAGGAAAGCCTGCGGGGCCCCACCTTGCTTGCACGGCTCCTTCCGTAATGTGTGTAAATAAATAAATACCGTGTTCCGTCCGCTACGCCGCTGGAAGGTACACGACGAGACTGCGAGAGAGGCGAACCCAGCTGCCCCACCCTCCGTGCACGTTTCTTCCGTATAAAGTGCAATGTTCCCGGCCGATCGAGAGGCCTGCCGCGAAACGTGAGGCGAACGAATCGGCGTTTACCGGATTCGACTTCCCACTTTTCCTGCCTTCATCGAGAGTCGATCGGTCCAGGATCGGATCCGAACGCATAATGCAATAATGATATATGCGCCGATTAGTCTAAAGCGAAGAACTTCTTAATTGGTTTATTTTAGCCCACGCCGTTTAGTGGATTTTGTAACGAAGGGCTGAAAACGATGTTTATTATTTTTGTTAGACCGCTTTTGGGTGTCTAGAGATTTTTCAACGCAGTTTTCAGAGTTAAGGCTGTAGATATGATGTGACTTTGTTATGACTTAAGAAGTGCTCTGAATGTACTGCTTGTTCTTATGACAGAGATCGAGCCGCTGGCGTCGGAACGGTTCGGGAAACCTCACGGTTCTCTCAGTCGCAGAGAAATTTCCAGATCGAGTTTCGAGACGCGAACGTGTTCGACGACTCGGGAACCGCCGAAACGAGTCGACATTTTCCAGGAAGCGTGCGGCGGCGTTCGGTTGCGGCCTTTTCTAAAATAATATCTGCAATAAAATGGGCGACCGTAGAAAGTGGAATCTCTTACGTAAGGCCCGGCAGTGGCGGAATTGAGTCAACCGATTTCGAGTTTCGATTTCCGAGGTCCGACGTGCGGCGAAATTCGAATCGAACGAGAATCTCACCCGAAATTCATTTTTGTCCATCATTCATCGAGGTCGAAAAATCGGACGCTGCGTTCTCAGGACCAATCCCGAAGAGTTCGCATGCGAGCGTACCGAGACTCGCGCATATGAACGGCACGAAGAGGGAAGGAGAGCGAGCGAGTCCGCTGCTCGCTGAGCTACTTTCATATTTTCACCCGCGGAGAGACACGGGAGAAAGTTCTTCGGACGTGTGAAACACGGTGAATGGCCAACTATTGTCTCACGAAGATGCGTGCAACAATTGCGAGGACTCGCCGACTCCGAATTATGAACAGAGCCCTGGCTCGCGATCGGGATTGTGTAACGAGAAGAGAGAAAAAAAAATGTACAACGTACTCACCGACGATGAAATAATCGTCGCTCGACACGATCGCGAGGAACTTGCGTTTTCTAACGATCGATCCTAGAAGTGCAGAGCGTGCGTCATCCTCGAAACGAAAATTGGCCTCGGGCGCCTGCGATTAGCATAGATCCCGAGGACCGTAGATCGATTTGAATAAACGTCATCTGAGAAAGTAACGCGGGTCCGCGAATCGTCGGGGAATATTGTGCGCAGAGGCGGCGTGCTTTAATTGAAGACTCTGCCCGCTTAAAAGCAGGCCTGTTATAATTCCCGCTCGAGAAGTGGGTCGCGTGCATTTTCGGTTTCACTACGGGATGACGTTTTCACTTGCACTTCTGCGCGGCTCGGTGCCGTTATCATGCTCTCTGGCGTCAAGCGTAGCCAAGCCGAGCTCATGGAAATAATCACCGTTACCGAAAATCGACGATCGTCCGAGCTCGAGCGAGCCTCAAAATGGCGACTACACTTTAACCGTACATCAGACGTCCCATCGAATCCCCGAAATCACTGCAATAAACTAGGAACGAAAATCGACGCGATTTCGCCTTTATCTGCACCCATTAAGGATTCGGATCGAAGGACGGCGAGGACGCGAAATCGCTCGAGGATCGGGACCTTGGAAGGGTCGGGGAAGGGACGGAGAAGATGCGAAGAAGGCACGGAGACGAAGAAGAGACGAAGAAGAGACGAAGAAGAGACGAAGAAGCGGTAAAGACTCACCATGAGCGGCCAGGAGCAGCAGAACTATCGATGCGAACTGCGGCGGTACCATGATACGTTCTAGATCGATTAGCGGATCCTAACGAACTAGTCGTCGAACTCTCGAAATCTGTACGGTATGAATCCCTGTCGCGGTCGTCGTTAGAACCATCCGATGTGGCGAAGGTGGGGGCGTGTGAACCTGAGGCGAGGCTCCTGTGTGAGAGCCGAAGAAGCTCGGCTGATGAGTTTTCGTGTCGAGACTGGTCACTGGGAGAGGCGTTTGGCTTCGTGTCTTATATGAGCTCCCCACTCTTCGGCTGGGTCCGATCTCTGTGCCGCATAGGAAGGCCTACCTGGAGAACACACCTGGTTTCTTCTATTGAGGGCTCTCCGGCACCAGCTCCCTATCTTGCCGATGATACTACCGGACGAATCGCAGCTGGCCCCGGGAGATTACGATGTCCTTCGCAAGGAGTAGCTCGCCATTGACGGCCAGGACCCTCTTCGCGGCACACGGACGCGCACGATTTTTCGTTTACACTCATTTTCTCTCTCTCTCTCTCTCTCTCTCTCTCTCTCTCTCTCTCTCTCTCGTTCTTTCTTTCTTCGCAGAGAAATTCCAGTGAAAACGGCTGCTGGGAGGCTGATGGGCTTTTTCCAGGAAAATGAGCAGCCGAGGCAGGAGGATGGATGGGCCTCGGATGAGTGCGGTAAAAGTTTCGAGGTCGAGGAAAACAAACGATTCGGGCAGGGAATTATGGACGGTTTCAGTCGAATTGCCGCGCGTCTCGTGAGAGGGAGAAACCATGCGTACTAATAAACTTTTCCAAGAAATTAGTCTCTGTTCTTGGTATTTTTATTGCCTCGCACGATCGAGGCAAGTAGTTTTTGGATAATATTTGACTTTGTAGTGGAGTCGGGAAGGTCTCTGATCGTTGATTCCATCGATTAAATGTTTAGTTGTGGCAATTCGTCGACTGGATTCGTATAACGTACTAGATGACTTTGCGAACAATCGTCGGTATCTTCACCGCCGAAATGTCATCGAGCGCAGCCTAGAACCTTCCCGAGCAGAAAATATCACAGCTTCGATACGATCGGGGACGAGATCCTTGCCAGGGGCAGATTTTGCAATTAAGTCGAAGCCTCCGAGCCGTCGCGAGTCGCTTAATTTTATAATCTCCGATAGCGAAGCCGGCTTGCCGTTCGCAGCATTGTGCGTCGGAGGCTTCCTCGTGAAGTACGGCATTGTCTAAATTTCACGAGCAGTCGGATGACGCTCATTGCATTGTTTCGCGAACGTCGGCAGACCTTTCGGGCGCCTTCTTCTTCCGTGAAGTCATCGAAACATTAAGACAACGACCTTCTGCTCACGTCGTACGTTCCCACGCCTGCCGGCTATCTTCCTTCATTCAACGTCCGCTCCCCCTTGCACCCGCTAGACCCGACTGTGCCAATATTAATTTTGCGAAAACACCCGTTGCGCAAGATGGCGTCGCCATTTCGTCCTTCGAGCGTCTCCCATTCCTCTATCCTCTCCTCTCTCATTGTTTCCCCCGAGCGGACAGAACTCGCGCGCATTGTCTTCTGTGCCGATTGCACAATCGATGCGCCATTGAACAACGAGTTATTTAATATCCAACCGTACCTGGGAGGCGAAAATTGAAATTTTCCGTCCCGCGCCAACCGACGTCCTCGTTCGGGCTGAATGGATCGAGGCTCGCGGGAAAGGAAAGTGGGATGATCGCGGATTCGTCGGGCCTCAATAGACAGGAACAAAGCGGGTGCCCGTTATTAAACGGCAACTGATTATGGCCGCCCGGAGAGAGTTTAGGGCAATTTCAGCGTACTCGCTCGGGACGAGTTCGGCCATCTGGACGCGAAAACTTTCGTGCGCCGGCGGCTGGCGTGCGTCGGCCATTTAAACGTGATATCGGGCGTAATGCCACTTTTCGAGCCGGCCAGCCTCAAGTGCGAAATATATTTAATACGCAGGCGCGTTACTTTACCCGGATGCAGAACCGGCTCCGGCGACGGGCTCGCTAATCGGGAAGGCGAAATTGTTAATTATTCATCGGCGAATATTCGGCGTCCGCCCGAAAGGCTCGCGAAAGATAAACCTCCGAAGTTTAGCGCGCGGACGTTACGTAATTCTCGGCTACGCCCAGTATAAGGGCGCCGACTGATGAAGTATCCTCGTTTCTTCTTTATCGAAATTAAGACAGGCAAGGGAATAATTTACGTTCGAACGGCTCTTGCGCGAGAAAACGGTGCTCGGAATCCATATTGAAAGCGTACTCTTCCGCGTCGAACGAGTTTCATCCTTCGTAGCGGCACTATCCGCTCTTCTTCGCTCCCTTCTTAGTCATCTTCTCAGCACTGCCCTATTCTCTCCGCGGTTACTCTCGTTATCGTCGCTGACGCTTCAGCCTGTATCGGGCCGCAACATCGATTCGCGTATCGCGCGCGCAGTCGAAATGCGAGAAAGGCGGAGAGGGAAGGAGAGAGAAGAAGAAGAAGAAGGCCTTCACGGTTTCTTTCCCGCGGAACACGCGCGCGAGCCGCCAGCTTCACGCGATGATTCCGAGTGAAAATAAAGGTGAAACACACTCTCGTTGGCCAGATGAAATTCTCTCGCCGCGGCCCCGACGAGGATCCTCGTCTTCCCTCTGCGCGTCGTAATTGGCCTCCGCGAAAAGCCGAGCCGACTCTTCCAATCGTAATTCGCGCCCGTTCGTGACACGTTTTGCCTGCCGCTCTTTTTACCGCCGCGAACGAGACCCGACATGGAAGTCGGTTCAGATTTCCCGTAAGGACGAATTGAGAATTTACGACTGGAACGTCTTCGGCAGGCTAGATGTTTTCTTCGACTCTTCTTTTCGCAGAAGCTTATGGCCGAATGTCGGACGAACGTTTAGAGCGCAGGAGCGTACGATATACCTAGCGTAACGTTATGCCGCTCGTTCAGTGCCGAGCGTGTTCTAGGTCAGGCTCCGGTGCCAGGTGTAATTCGTTCGACTGCGCATCGAAGGCTGGCGAGAAAATTCGAGAAACGCGAAAAACGTCCGACTGCAATGGCTGCCAGGTACGCCGGTATCGCACCTCGCGCTGACGAACTTTCGTCCGCGAACGCCGCCGGGCGTCCCCGTGCCTTTTGTAGGATGAACACAGGCGACACTTTCTACTTCTGATACAGATTGTTCCTCGGCCTGCTCGTCCGCAAGAGCGATCGGCCTCGCCGTGAACCGTTTCTCGGACTCGTTTCCCATCGGCGAGCTGTTGTGCAACTTACCGGGGCGGAGAGTCATTCGCAGTCTCTCGTCCCGATTATTATTAATGCCGCGCTCATGAATAATGGAACAGTTTCTCCTTCCAGACTTCCTCCCCTCCTCTCCTGCTAGTCGCTTCCGTGCAATCGTGAATTTTGCAAAATACACCCACGTCAATGTCATTACAATAAGTCGACTCAACACGAACGAGCGTTGAGAGAGAATATCGAATCGGCAGCCGGATCGTGAGCGGCGTGAGGATTAAGCGCGAAATTTAAATGAGGCCCTGAGCACGACGCTCGTCTAATGCCGGCGAGATAGGTATCTGCGACATCCGTGACTACGTTTTGAATCGGATATGAAAGTCTCGATGAAGTGGCGCTTTCGCGCCTCCTCAACGGCCGACAAGAGTCGCGAGTATGAACGACGCACGATCATCGTCGATCGCATGATCGGCGAGTATTCTCCAAATCGGTCACGAAGCACAGGTGGCCTCCGCGTACGTACTGGAGAGCCTCCGCGAACGGCAACTTTGCCGTTCGGCACGAAACCGACGGTCGATCGCATAATTACGATGAGAATGGCTTTCGAATTTGTCACATTTCGACACTGGGCCGATGATCGCCGAGCGAGGAATCTTTCGACGGATCACTCGAGGCGAGACGGACTGTTTGCTCAACTTTCGACGATTCCCGGAAGTGTTTACAATGAAATTTTGAGAATAGTAGTAGGTCGGGAGCGGAGGTCCTTGGCTCGTCTTTCTTGTGCAAGGAAATCGGGATAGGCGGACGAACGGTTCGGCCGTTGCCAGACGAAGATTATCGTGAGGATCGGTGAGAATGGTCACAAGAGGAAACGAGACACATAAGAATGAAACAATGGCGGCGAGTTTCGAAAGTCTCCTGGGCGCTCAGCCCCTCGGCTCCTTCCCGATCTCACCCTCGATTTCCAAATCCGAAGCCTTAATCGGCGAAATTAATCGCGAGTAATGACGCTTCGGAGATACGCGATCGGCGAGATTAATCGTAACGTCGGCCCAGTCCGGTGAGAACAGTCTTCGCTGTGAACATTCAGTGCTCGAACGGTCATCTGATCAAAGTTGAACCGACGTCTTACTTCTTCGGGGTCCATCCCCGTCGAAGATTTTATCTGGCGATGGCGCAATGATTTTCATTCGAGCGAAGTGAGATATAATATTAGTAACAAATATGTATTCGTAGGAATTAGTGTAGTCGCTATGTTCATTTAATCGTTTCATTATCACAGACGAATATGAGTCAGAGATCTGTTTAATGGTGTAACGGTGAATGGTAGACTCACATCGATGAGCCAAGGTTTCCACGGTTAACTGACCTGTCGACTTTGTACTTCGAGAGTTGCAGCGTGCGTGCCCGATAGAGTGAAATGTTTCGAAAGCATGGAATAAATTCCGCGGTGCCAGAAACGGTTGCCCGTTTCGTATTTTGTGTTGACATCGCACCTTCGTCCTCCGAGGGGCGCCTGGAGTTCAGGCAATCCGACATACACCGTCGTAACAACGGTGAGAATGTCCTCGCGAAGATCAGGCGCAAGAGAGTACTATGTATTTACTTTTTACGCCTTTTACGCTTGTGTGCCATAAATGAAAAGGGTCAGGTGTTGGAAAAATGAAATAAAAGTTGCAGCGGCGGAAAAAAACGCCATAAATTCAAACGTGTCCAACGTTTCGAACGTACGTATGAGATTTTTAACGATCTGTTAACTCGTAATTAGGTATAACCCAATTTCGAAAGGCATCACGCTCAATTATTTGCACGTGAAGCGTATGTGCAGTTAATGCGCTGTTTTTTTATCTGCTCTCCTCTTGTAATACAACCGTATAGATACACCGATATGTACGCGAAATAAGATTACGGTGGGTTAAATATTCATGAGACGAACGTGAATCTTCACAATGTTTCAGCAAAGCACTTTTTTCTAAGACCGAGACGCTATATAATTGAATACTATTTATGTGCGACAGAAGTCAACTAACATTTATTACTTAGTTCATTAAAACATAAACTGCTACACGTTCGTGTAAGATTCTATATATTTTAGTCATTCTAAGTAATACGTCGCTTTCATTGGGACAGAAAAAGCAGTCAAAGGTGTAGCAATAAACACAGTAAAATGATCAAGGAAATGGCCAGTACTTTCTAACATTTCGTTCGTAACAGATCCCGAGTGCTTGGACTCTTTCACTGGAACTCTCAGTGCCACGTAGCCGTTACGTAAATGATACATTAATTGTTAGAAAACTCGAGGCCTTTTCAGTTAATTACTGGCAGCGGTGATACCAAGCGCCTATTTATTCATCGTACTTTTCACCGAACGTTTCTTACACGCGCTCAAATGTATACCGCTTATCAATGCGATTAACCGATCGAATAAATTCGAAACAAACGTCCCTCGGTCAATGGGTCACGTGGTCAAGACCGTGTAAACGTAATCTCACTTTTACGACGTCCATAATCCTTTACATCATATTCTTCGAACGCGAAATCCATTACAGTATCTATCGTTGACGACATCTGTCTTCGGCGCACAAGTAACGCGACAATACATTTGCCGCCACATCGTGACCGCAGGTCGAACAGAAAACAAGCATAAAGCAACCGGCACGGCAACCTTGCCAGCGAGCATCGCAACAATTCGACACCGTCGACGAACATCGTGGCCGATCCAGCCCCGGGCACGAAGAGACCCACACGATCGACGTCCGCCCGATATAGATCAAATAGATTTGAGAGCCTCTGAGTGAGCCGACGTGAAGAAAGTGTTGTGAGTCTGCGACTCGCTATGACCCGGAGAGCAAGGACCTCTGGTCCTTGACGCGTTCGAGTCCACCACTTCTTCTCCTCTCTTATTTTCTCTCCTCTCATTTCTTTTTCTCCGACTCCTCGACCCTCCCTGCGGCACGTCTCATCCTGCTCGTCCTTTGCCTCCTTTTTAATTGTTTTATCGCCGACCACCCTTCCCACCCTTCCCACTTCTTGCTCTCCTTCTCGCTCTCCCCCTCGCTTCTCTTCCCCCTACCCACTCTATCTGTCTCCCTCTACCCTTTCTCGTTCTCACTCCAGCATGTTTTCGCTTCCTCGCGTACCTCTTCCCCGAAATGTATTCGCTTCATTAGAGCGCTTAGCAGACTCGATGCCGAATCTCGGCAGCAGCGGCAGCAGCAGAAGAGACTGCAGGCTGTCCGCCAGTTTACCCGAACGTAAACTTCTTGTTACCGGTGCATGTACGTTTATGGCCGGGATCGCGATGAAACGTAACTACATAGCGAGCTCGTGTCGACGATGACTCGACACGAAGGTTTCCCACAGAGAACGCGCGCGCGCGCGCCATCCTCGTTCATTGAGCGTTCGACCGAAAGAATCCGACGGCAAGAGCGCCCGCTTAAAACGTATTAAAACGCCCTCGGGAAATTATGTTACGATCGCGATGCGAAGTCATTCGTATATCACGCCCGGGACGCGGAGCGTGCAAACGAGGGAGACCGGCGAAAAAGATTACAGGCGCGACGGTGTTACTCTTGGGGCCCATGTTTTAGATGAAGATCGGTTCACCCAGTATATCTGCTGCATCTAATCCCCCGCGTTATTGCCTTTTTCTCCCGCATGCTAGTTTCTGCTCTCTCCCACTGACTCCCACTCGCTGGTTCTTTTTCTTTCTCTTTCTCTCTCTCTCTCTCTCTCTCTCTCTCTCTCTGTCTCTCTCCCTCTTTTTCTTTCTCTCTTTCTTTCTCTCACTCTCTCTCTTTCTTTCTGTCTTTCTTTCTCTCATTCTATCTCTCTCTCGTTCTCTCTTTATCTCTGCCTCGGTCGAAGATGAGGCAGACAATCGTCTATTTTCTTTTTGGCGAGGGTCGACCGTTCGCAGCGGTATCCCTGGTAAAACCATGCGCCGAGTGACTCTTGGCGAGAAAACGGAGAAACGTTGCCAGTAAAGTCATCCGCCCTCCCGGCGGCTGCCGCGAATGCGATCCCTCGACAAAGGAGAGCCTCGTCGGCGCGAAAGAGGCTTCTTTCCCCAACCCGGCCCGACGCAATTTCGCCTCGTTCGCCGTTCCGTACCGAGAAAACGCAGTCGACGCAAACGCTCACCGTTCCGTCGGATTATAATATTTCCGCTACCTCTGCCCAACGATCGTCTAACAGTCGAGCCGCCGTTTCATCGGTTACACGACATTTCCGACTGTCAACCTTTTTCTTCTATCTCCCACCCCAGGCAGACCGGGTGGCAGTCGTAAGGATGCCGGCCGCAGCGGCGATAATAATTTCCGTAATGGCATGCGTAGCGAAATGATTGCCTCCCGGAGGATCGACCGTTCGCCAGTCGAGGGTCCTTAGACACGAACGTGCCCGGCAGGATGGCAAAACGGTAGTTCCACCCGGCAACATAACTGCCCAGCGCGACTGAACGCGAGCCGACGATACGAACGCCGGAGAAGATTACGAGCCACGGCGGTCGATAAGTCGTCCGAACAAATCGGACGCCATTGTCGTACATCGCCTTAGACAAGAAACAGCGGGCTAACGTCCTTCATTGAAACAGCTTCGGCCGGCGAATCGTTCGGGGGGCCACCGCGAGCATCGTCCGCGCCGAAAGTTACAGCCGTTACAGCGGTTACAGACGTTACAACAGGCGGCAGGCGACGTGCGGTCCGCAGGGCGCTCATTGTAAATCGTCAAAAAATGCCCCCTCGCGCGCTCGTATCGATTTATCATTCAAATCCTCTCCCCCCTCTCGCCCGCCGAATTTATCGCGGCCAGCGTCCTTCTTTTTCCATCCTTTTGGCATACTCCGATCTCTTTTATGCAAATCGCGAGCTCTCCTTAGCTCTCCGGCCCGGCAACGGGCCCATTGACGTCATCGCGAGCTGGACTACGCGGGCGGACGAGCCTCTGAAAGGAAGGAAAAATAACGTCGACGTCGAAACTCCGATTCCTCGTCCTGTTCTCTTCAAACCTCTCGAGCACTGCCTCTCCCTCGATCTCTGCGATTCTTTGTTGATTCTGCTCCTGGCTTCCTTCTTTTTTCCTTCTCCCTCCTTCCGACGAGGGTAGAGAAAGAGACCTGTCGTTTGTCTTCAGGATGAATGCGCGCATGTGCGTAAGGTGCCAGGTTGAATATACGGCACTCGCCGGTGGTGTACCGTAATGCTGTTTCGAATTCACTTGGAACTCGGTTGAAGTGCGCTAAAAGGTCGAGGTGGGAGGCTGAAGAAGGTGGGCCACCCTCGGCAGGAACGATCGTGTATCGCGCCCGGCTTTCGGTCGGATAAGGCAGTCCTGAGTGTTTGAAAGAAGGACGGAGTAAATGCGTACGTACGGGCACTTAATGCAACCGCCGATAACAGTCCCGAATTTCCATAATTGCCGGTGGGGGGGAAGGGGAGGCTGGGGAGATGTTTCGTGCCCGGTGAAGCGGACAAACGACGCTGGCAGCGTCTTCGATGTAATTACGGCGGACGGAGAGTTAATACCAGAGCGGCCGAGGAAGTCTGAATCGTAATTCGGTTCTGATTGGCGAACGAGGGGGAATACTTTGTGTCGAGGTGATAAATGGACGCGGAGTCCTGCGAATGAGGACTTTATTGCGAGTGTTAGCCTCAGCGGCAAAGCGCCATGTAATTCACGTTTCAGCCCTACCATTGCGATTACATTCAAAACGTCCTCCTATTAAAATAACTCGACGGTGTAATTGAATCATAATTACTCCATGCCACATTTGTCATCGGGAAGCCACCGAACACGAAATCGGAATCCTGTCGCGAAGGTAACTTCCGCCGTGACACTAATGAACTCCCGGATGATCTACGTAGTGGGCACAACGCCGTTCGATCGACAAAATCGATCCGGCCCACCTTCGAATTACCTCGAAAGTCGACCGCAAATCATCTTCGGCCTTCGGCGCGCGCGTGACGACTTTGTCGAAAAGTGGAGGCGCGGAAATTGAAACGTTGCCTGATGATGGTTTACGACGCACGCGACGGGACGCGAAAGGGTCCCGGGGTCCAGAAAGGGAGTGGACGAGAAGGACGAGAGCGTGTACGGACACGGGAGAGGCGTAAGTATCTGGAAGACAGTCCTCTCGAGCGCCGTGTCCCTACCTAAGTGGTGTGTTGTGTAAGCGACATCGAATTTATTGTACTATCCGACTCCGCGCAGGGGTAATTCCTTATCTGGGCCCGGACTCCGGTCATCACTCTCCGAAATTAATTGTTCGCAAGGGCGTGCCCGTGGCCCTCCTTTTTCAGTCCCACCCTACCGATAGTTCCCCATCTACGTTCTTAAGCCGACACGTTTTTTTTCCTCTCCCCACCGGGCGATTACTATATCTGCGCTGCAGCCGTTTCCAGAATATTCTCGGCATTCCGCGTGCACAATCGGCAGGCTTAGAGGGAGGGGCACAAAAAGAAATCGCTGAAAAATTGGGCGCCATGACGCATAAGTGGCCCGAGAGGATGACGATGAAATTGAAGCGATCGCTTCGAGGAACCAGAGTTTATTAATAGGATCGTTCGAGAGTGGATGTCGAATTCATCATTGGCGGTGTCGGGTTTACAACTTCTTCGACGTGTAGGCCACTTTTGTTGCTCGCCGGTTGGTATACGTCGCGCGGAGAAAGCGATGTTTTAGAGGAGATCGTAGATTATTCGCGTTAGACGGATGAGTGGCGAATGTATATGTCTTCCGCCGATGAACGATGAGTAAGGATAGGCTGAAATCTGGGAGAGTTCTATGTTACGCGATTTAGACGACTCGAAAGAGTTTAGATCCCATCCTCCGCCTGCCATTAATTAATATTGCGCTAATTTTTTCCTTCAGACAACTTCGATATGTATCCGTTAATTAAGTTCGGGATAATTTAAAGCGCAATTCCAGTAGTTGGCCGTAATTAGGTACTTGTAACGCGACCGGGTAATTGCGTTTTAAATGTTCGCCGCGTGTGTAATTTGAAGCATTACCGCAATTATCGTTTCGTGGACCGACGGTGTAATATCGTTAAGTCACGGAACGACTCGTTAACTTATTCGACTATAATCAGAAGTGCAACTCACCGACTCGCACAGTTCGCTCGTCGCTTCTGTCCTCGGATCTCCCTCCGGACAAGGGGAATGGCCTGATTATCCGGACCAGAATCGTAAGTTGGGATCGGGCGATAAAAACTATTGACTCGAGATTCGCGAAATACTGGCGGATTCGAGGCGAGCTCGGCGAAAAGAATTTGCGTCGCGATACGCGCCATGTTCGATATTACCATATCAACAATAACATATAAATAATTGTACCGTCTAAGTATTTATGGTACTGATCCCGTCCTGAAAGAAGCGTCCTACACATCCTTCCAGGAATATTTTTGTCGAAAGTGTTTATGTTGCCGTGAAACTCCGGCGAAATTTTCGAGCATTTGACAGGGAAGAATGCGATGACACCGCGTCGAAGAATTAGAAAAACTTATCGTCACCGGTTTAGTGGCACGGGGCGGTGCAATGTTTATCGCCGATCCAAGGACAAAGGAATTTATTACCGTCTATTTACGTGAAAATTAAGATGAGTCGCGGACACGCACGAGGCGCGATAGTTACAAATTAGAGACATTATTATTATTAGCAACCGCCCCTTTACGGGGCGTCGCGTTGACGGGTACAAAGGAACGTCCTTGAGATTGTTGCATTCAAGATCGTTGCCTCGGCCGGCCGGAGGAGGCATCCAGCATTCAAGTCACGAAGCTGAGAACATTGGCCCGCGCCGTATCTGGACGTCTCGCGCTAATTAATATAATTTCGCAGCGCCGTTTCGCCTTCTCGGGGCGAAGATTTTTTAATGCGACGCGGTCCTTATCGATAGTGTCATCGGGCCGCCATTTTTGCCGACCGTCTAAGCAAACAGCCGTCATTATTCGGATCACGAGCCACACAAGCGTTCTAACTACGTGTTTGCCGTTGTATTCCCGATGTAATAGACGTACGTGATCGAGCAATCTAAATTTCCGCTTTCCGACTTTGCGATCATGTTCAACGTTACGTAAATGTAATGGTTACAATATGAAACTGTACTGCTCGACAGTGAGCTCGAATCCGAATCGCAGGGTTCGGTTGTACACGTGTACGAAAAATGATCCGAGAAAATGACGTTATCCGTACGTAAAATCGGAAAGAGTTGCATTATTCTAAACACGCCTCGACTGTCCGCGACGTCCGTGTTCCTAGGAAGCGGAATTCGCAGTGATAAAGGAAGATCGTGATCGGACGTCTAGGTTTAGTCATTTCCATCCTTGCGACCGCTTCATCCTTCCTGCCACTCACCGACCGCGAAATGTACATTAAGTGGAATGACTCTCGGAAGCCCTTGTCAACCCGAATCGACCGCCATTCAAGACTCCGCGCCGAAATGGGCCGCCACTCTAGCCGGAGCGTTGCACAAACAAAATCCCGCAAAAACTATGACGAACAAAGTCTCGCCGAATTTCTCAAGGTATCGTTTCGCGCTTATTCCTGCCCGCTGCGTCAGAGGACATTAGCAGGCTTATCACGTAAACGCCTAACCGCGAGTTAGCATACGATTCCTATCCTGCGATAACGAACGCGCTTCCTCAGGATCTGAAGCAACTGTTCGGTAAAGGATCCCGGGAAAGATCATAGATCCAGCGAGCGAATTCGAGTCACGAGCGAGATCGCGCGCGTTCCCTTGACATTCTCCGGACAACTCACGTCTCCGCCTCCATCCAAGATTCGGCGTCGGGAGGCGTCGGATCCGGGAAACGAATGCGAACGGGACCGTTTTCGGCAAGATCTCACGACGCATACGGAAAATCGTATTCCGTTGCCTGCGACTGAGGTCACTCGTGAGTCAGAAAAAATTTCTCGATCGCCAGTTTTCGGTGTGGGTCGGCGAGGTGGAAGGGGCCCGATGGTCGCCGAGGGTGGACTGTTCGAATTCCAGGATTACGTGGATTCGGGCCTCCGCCTTTTTTTTATCCTCCTTAGCCGCTGCGAGCGAATTCTTCCTCATTGCCTCGCTCGGAGACACCGAAACGAGGCGGATAATAAAAAGGACGATGAGCCACACCGTCGGTCCCCCCCCCCCCCCCCTGACTGGGCCCTCGCCGCCTTCTCTTATCTGCCTCGCTCCCTCTCGCTTCAGCTCGCTTCGACGCGACAGAGAGCGTTCTCGCTTTTTTCCGTATTTCCCTCTCCTTTTCGCAGCGAGTGCGCTCGCTTCCGCCCGGGCATTTTTGAGTTCACTACACTCGGCCAGCGGTCGTTTTGGCCATTGAGCGACCCACGTGTCCCGGATGTTCGAGATTTTTGGGCGCCGAGGGCCTCTTCTTGCCAACGACGATCGGAGTGCGTCTACCTTCGGGGACGCATGATTTGCGCAGGTGCTAAGTTGCCGGAGTTTCGGTTGAATCCGAAGAGGCTGCGGAAAGGGCTATCGGATGATGGGCTGCAGGAAGTAACGTGAGAGTCGGTGGGCAAGATGATACTCTGCGTACGGACACTTATCCGTTGCGTAAGGAGAGGTCATCTCTCAGACGAGAATAGCACTTACGTGGCGGTCTCGGACAATAATGGAATTTGCTTCTAAATATGATAGATTGAAATTCTGAAGGAGTCTTTCGGTAGCCTGTAAAATAAGAAGAATTTGTGTGTAAGAAAAGTATTGTGAACACGTCTGACAGTAACATATAATATGTCATTGGGCAGCCAATTGAGGGTACATGTACTTTGTCATAGTTTGACCTTACGATGACACCATTCAAATGGTCATAAAACTGTTGCTTTCAATTTCTACATTGTTTTACATAGGTTAATCAAACATTTTGCATACTTTGACATTATTTTGCATTATGTTACACTATTTTACATCACTTTACGTTACTACATCTCATTACTGTGGATTATTGGTGTTATTTTCGGGGTTTTGGGGGCGAAGAGAGCATTTTAGCCCCCATTTAATACATGTTTGACTGGCTTATCTTTGTAATACGACATTGAGCGACCAAGAAAAGGTACCTCGGCCTAAATTACACCTAGTTCAAGGCAGTAGAACCATCCCAATAGCTTTTATGTGATTTTGCTCGAGAATGACCCATGTTAGCTCCAGTTTGAGGCATGTTCGTCTGGCTTGTACTTGTAATATGATATTGGCCGATCAGTGGAGGGTATTTTGGGATCATTTGAACCTACCTAGACGTGATAGAACATTTAAAATAGGCAAAAAACGTAAAAAAATTATGGGTCTTATATTCGATTTATAGGTACCCTATTCGATAGATTTTAAATGCCCTGAAAGTTGGTCGGAAGCAAAGTTCCGAATTCCTAATAGTTTCGAAGATACAGCCAGTTTAATAGAGGACCAAAAGGGGATCACAAAAATCGCAACCCGAGCCTTCTAACTGCAATAGTTCGAGAGATATGGCCAAAAATACATGAGAAAATGATGAAAATTCGATATTTTGCAGACAGTATAGCGTACGACGTCTGTTACCTTAAATATTGAGTTAAAACATGAAAAATAAATCTGGAAAATCTTGGACTTTGTTCAAATCATTGTATCCACTAGATTCCAAGAAAATGCTGAAAGTATCACCCAGTACATTTTACCCGTTCCCACGCCCCACGACCGTGATACAAAATTGAAAATTCATACAAATGCTTATTTTTTAACAAGCTATTAAATGAGCCATATAGAATTTCAATCAGTTTAGGGCCACTTTTGCCCATCTCATTCGACTATGCTTGCGCGAAAATCGAGTGAGCGTTCGGCTGCGCGAAGGGCCGAGTTTGATGCGGCCGTTAATTTCGATTACGGCCGATAATGTGCAGAGGCCGCATACCGAAGGGAGTCAGCCATCATCTGTCAAGATTCGGGCCCGGTCCCTTCTTTAGCACCGAAATGAATCTGCGGATGAAACGAGGCTCTTTACTCCTCCGCGCCCTGGGCCGGCATGAAAAAAATTCCCGACGAATGATCATCGAGCGTGCATGCAGTTCAGTACGGGGGATCCTGAGGATTTCGTCCAATGGTCGCGGGCAAAAGAGGCGTCCTTGCCGCGACTTCGACCCCACGATGAGTCGGCCATAGTGGGGGAAATTTAACCGACAACAAGAGTGGTGTGCAGGACCGTGCACTTCCTGAGCAAGAGGAGCCCGCAGGGTCCTGCGCCCGTGTAATTGGGGTCCTGCGGCTCCCTGCAAAAGGAACGATGGTGGGGGATGCCCTATGTAAGCCCTCGGACAGACGAGGTCCAGCCCATCCAGCATCAGGACACCGCACAAGGACACCACGGATCCCGGACGGTTCCCTGATAGTCTATCGTTGATCAGCGAGCCGGCGTTACTCTGATCGCGTGACCGGATCGAGAGATCCTGGGAGGATCGTCGAGGCGGAGGGCATAGGAGCTTGATCCTGTCGAGGATTGTTAGACCGTGAAGATACTTGTGAGACCGTGTCGAAAGTCGCGTCCTTCGAGGATCGGATTAGGACCACGTCGGAGGTCGTAGCCAGAGGTCCTGTGGCAGTGAAGGACGAAGGAAGGATTCGCTCGTCTATGACTGAGGCTTGAGGACCGGCGAGAATTCGAGTGACGGGTACAAACTCTTCCACGACCAGGATGACGAGGATTATGAGAATCGAGGCTCTGCTTCGAGCTTTCCTGCTGCTGAGTGTCTGCGACGCCGCAAGATTGGCAAGATCGACCACGCCGACCACTTCCACTTCCGCGACCTTCGAGCCGAGACAATTGGGATTCCCCGGTCAGCCTGAAGGTCAGTGGCTTATGATATACCGTGACGTCTTTTTCTAATCTCACGATCTGCCTTTAGCTTCCACAGTTTTCGCCACTGCTTTTTTATCCACTTCAAATTCTACCCTCGTCTCTCATTGTCGGCGTCTTAAATTCCGACGCCGCCACGAATTTTTCTCCCACATTCAATAAGACTATACCGTTTCTTTGCAATACTTCGTAATAAAACGTTTACTCTTGCGTCCCGAAGTCGCGTTGCGTTTTCACGAAAAGCATTCTTCCATCAATTTCAGATGTACCTCACCTGTGGGAGCATATGGACCTGCAGAAGCTGGACACGGCCAGGGCTGACACCTGGAAGAGCGCCACGGTTCCGGACGCCGTCAGAGCATCGGACAACGACACTGCTATCGTCAGTGCCGGCCGTCAATTTTATCCCACGTATCCGGTAAATCCCGGGGAAACTGGGGAGATCCCGAGTCCAATTTCGCCGCCGATCAATCCGGCTCCGCAGCCGAGTCCTGCGCCAGGTTGCCTCGGCCTGCGGGGTCAGTACCCCAGCCAGACGAGCTGCGCCAATTACCTGAACTGCTGGGACGACGTCGTCATCGAGCAGACCTGCCCCGGCGGGCTGCTCTTCAACGACTACACGAACGTGTGCGACTTCGACTACAACGTCAACTGCGGCAATCGACCGCCGCCCACGCCGAGTAAGTAACTAACTGTCGATAATCGTCGGGCGAGTCGGCCGGTTTAGTAAGCAATTTGAACATCGCGGACGTAAACTTCGAACCGGGGATGTAAGCATGTTAAATGCTGACAGTCGTTTCCTTAGTAACGCCACAGGCAGGAAATTGTTATTTGGGATGGTTTAGAGATTGCAAGAACTGGTGTAGGTGGTTTAGATGAGATTAGGTACGTTGCTCAGGAAATTATTCTTTTTTCGGTGTAGATATTTTATATTTTCAGAATTTTGTATGTTGATGTTTGATGATAGGAATTTACGTTACTAACTCTGAAATCAGAATTTTGATACGGTAAATTAATAAATTATTTGCTACTTTTATTTTATGTGGTAGCAGTTTTAATTTTACCTGTTTTAATTAAATTTTGAGATTATAGTTGTCATGGGCTAATTTTTTCCTTTAAATTATATATTATTTTATTTTCACAAAACCATTTACTTTAATACAAAAATTTCGATATTGAATTATTATACCTTTGCATTTGTCAAACTTGAGTATGAAATTAAAAATAACGGTTTGTACGAACTAACTTTCCTATTAATATTATAAACGTTGAGCTGTGTAAAAGTGACGAGATCATTCCGAAGGCTCGGAGTGTGAATGGATCCGGACGACCGTCCGGACCTTCCAGTTCTTACGTCCGCGTAACAGGTACATTTGCTTACGTGAACAGAGCCATCGCTGCCGCCCGGCACGAGGAGGTGCCCGGACCCGAACGGCCGCTACAGGAGCTCGACGAACTGCTCGGAATTCTACGTGTGCGTCAGCGGCATGCCCGTCAAGTTCAGGTGTCCTCGCGGACTGGTCTACAATGACGTAAGGACACGAGCCTGCCCTCTCTTAGGGCACTTCCTGAATTTTAAGAGACGCAAAAACGCGCGGCCCGCCTCGCGCCATCGTGAGAATCTCCGAGTCTGATTTCACCCGCGATATCCCAGGGTCACGCACGATGACCCTGTATCACAACCTCCGCCACTGTTACGTGGAACGGGACGCTTAAAAATGCGCCACGACGTTCGCGACCCGGCGCCTGAATGCAAATATCGCGACCGCGCCGGCTTAATATTCTCGCAGCAGCGAGAACGACAAATTAATTGGGGGGATACGTTCGTTGGAAGAAACAAATGAGACAGCTTCTAAATCTGGCCGTCTGAGAGTAACGGTACGGTTCATAAAATTTCGGCGGATCCTGAAAATCGTAGTAGTATCACGTACCTGCCGATCCCGTTACCTTAACTGGCTCAAAATATTCGGAATCGTCTGCATTGCTTACGCATTTATTTCGAATCCAACTTTCTGTGCATTTCTCGTGATCGAACCAATAGGTAAGAGAATGTTGAACAGGATTCTTCTGCCATAGATCCTGGACGTCTGCGACTACGTGTACAACGTCGACTGCAAGGGTGCAGCCACTCCGAGACCTCCTCGTCCCACTCCACCAACTTCCCATCCACCTCACATCGGCGAGACGACCTTGGGGCCAGAGGTTCCGCAGACATATCCACCTTATCCCACGCAACCCCCCTATCAGCCTCCCTACCAGCCCTCCTATCCTGCTCCGCAGCCGACCTATCCTCCGCAGCCGACCTATCCTCCCCAGCCGACCTATCCTGCGCAACAACCTGGTTATCCTTCGCAACAGCCTAACTACCCTCCCAACCCGTGGCTGAACAGCAAGGACACGGATCCCTGGCATCAGCGACCGGTAGCCTCGCAGCTGGAGATCGACAAGCAGGAGGAGGAGCAGCAGTTGGCCAACAGTCCGCCAGGATCACTGGCCGACCCCACCGAACCTCCGACCATATCGAATCCTTGGACCGTCGTGCAAACCGTGCCGCAGGCACTGAGCGAGGCACCTTGCAAGAATGGCGACGTTCACAGGCTGGACGACGCCTGCACCAGCGTCCTCGTCTGCAGGAATCGTCGACCTCAGCTGGTTCAGTGCAGCACCGGTCTCACGTACGACAGACCGTCTGACTCTTGCCGACCTTTCACCACTGCCAGATGGTAGGTACCCGCAAGGCTCCAGGGGGGAGAGTCTGCGGATGATTCGCGCAGTATCTTGATTCTCGTTTTCAGAGAGATTGTAACCGAGGTTTTCCTCTCTTCTTTCTGTTGCAGCTAATCGTCGAGCAATTTAGAAACTATCACGCTTTGTACTGAATGCATAAACCGAGTAAAGTTAAATAAAGTACTGATTTTTTTAACCTTTTAGATGCATGTTGTTTTTTGCGAACCTTTATGCCGGTTTAGTCGGCTATGTTACATGTAAGATATACGATTTAATCCGTAATTATGAATGGCGTCAGATAGCAAGTTTTTGGAAGTTTTAGTTTCGAGGTACATCGAAAATAGCTAGGAGAAGAAAGAAAAGGCCATTCCTTGAACTTGATGGAATTTATCCGCCAAGTTGCCATCGATGTCCTTGCGATGGTAAGATCTGCATCGCAGACATTCGCCAATAACGTCGCGAGAGCGCAGCACCTACTACATCGCTAAAAATCCCTGTTCTCCATCGTCTGCACAAAAAAGAATAAAAATAAACCCTGCAAGCACGCCATGTACACTGATGTACACAGAACATGAACATCTTCCCCCTCCGATTACAAGGTCGAAAAACTCGAATCACATCCATTCCGATTAACCTTCCCCGAGCAGTTTCAATGTCGTCCTCCAGGCGGTACCAACATGGCGTCCGAATCTGATAAGACAGGACTCGCGAATACCAGTGGCACGCTTGCCGATCTCGCCGTCAGAGTGCAGCAGCTCACGATAGTTGGCGGTCCGACGCGATTCGCAGATTGCGACGAGGCCAAAGGACACCGTGCAAAAGGGGAGAGGCCGAAGGAAAGGATCCGAGTCGGAGTTCGCGGCGAAAACTGGGCCACGATATCGACACGCCGATACGTGCGCACCTATACATTCGACCTGGCGCACGCAGACAGACAGGCAGAGAGTCAGGCCTGATCGGCGAACACGTACGCTCGCCGGCGAATAAATCATACCGTCGTTTTACTCTCGGCAGGGCAAGATGGCCGGCGGCGGGCGGAGAAACTGAAAGTCGTACGCGAATTCGCCGACAACTTGCATGCGCGCACAATGTATCCATATGTAACTGGGACAGGGCTGCGGTCGCAGATCTCGAGAGAGCGGCTCGCTACGTACCCTCCATCCTTAATTTCGTCCTTACGCCCGGTTCCTTGCGGGTTCGTTCGGCGTCGAGCGAAGGTGTGCGAGAGAGAGCGAAAAAGAACGAAAAAGAGAGAAGAACAGCGAAGGAGTCCGAAAAAGAGCAGAAAATAGAGAATAAGAGCGAAGGAGCACGAAAAAGAGCAGAAAAGAGAGAATAAGAGCGAAGGAGCGCGGAAAAGAGAGAGGATGAGCGAAGGAGTGCGAAAAAGAGTGGAAAAGAGAAGAACGAAAGAGTTCGAAAAAGTGCGAAGCAGAGCAAAAGGAGAACGAAGGCAGACGAGGCTAAAAGAAAGTGTCCGTCGAAGGAGAGGAGATTGGACGCGCCGAGCGAGCCGAACGCCTCAAACTTCTTCCCTCGATCGGCCGATTTTTTGCCCAGTCGGAATGTTACGCTCGGCCGACGATTCTCGTCCTAACAATAAGGCGCGTGCGAGCGGAACGTGGCAAGAAGTGACTCCCGGCACCGCTCGCCGACCCGGGGCGCCCAGGGGACATTTAAAGGCGACTCGCCGAGAGAGCTGTCGACCGGCCCGGGGATTTCGATATTCAGCAAATCGTAAAGCTTCGGACTGTTGCGCAACCAGCGGCACGTCGGTTACGTCGATGTCAGACGTTCGTTTCGTTAAAGGCGTAAGACGTCGGCGACGGTAAAAGGTCTCGCTACTCGCTGCGAACTGCGGAGAGTGCTAACCCGGGAAGAGGATGCCGAGGACGATGGAGAAGGATGACGAAGAACGACTACCTGGAGGCCAGCATAGCTGCAGAGGTGCAGAGGTGCAGAGGTGCCAATGTGCGAACGATGCACATTCAGAAACCGTTCGCGCGCCGCGGACGCGGGGGGGGAGGATCGGGTGTGCGACGAACAAATATGCCGGGAGTCTAATAACCCGGAGGCTTCTCATTATGTAAACAGCCCGGGGGCCGCCGGAAACGTTGCTCCGTTCCTGAATGGGACGGAGAGGAGAGAACAGTGCGCCGGGTAGATATCACTTTCCCGGCTTTCTTGGCCTGCCACGCCCGGCCGGCCGCGTGCGCTTTATGCAAAGTCAAACGGAACTGCGAATCCGGCAATCCTTGAGCTGCCGGCGGCATACCGAGCATGCAGACTAACTCGTTCGAAGACACGCGTGACACTCGGGAGAAGAGAGTCTGTGGAGTCTTACGACGTGCTTATGACGCCCGCGCGACGTGGAACTGAGGAAAACGTGAAAATTACGGTGCCGCTAGAAAAAGAGGGTTAACGAGGGAGGGAGGGGGGGGGGGGGAGTAGTGAAGTAAAAGGAGCTCTATCCCCGCATTGTCGGGAGCGATAGTCTCGTTACGGAAGGATCGAGCGAGAAAGAAAGGTGCGAGGCGCGCGGGTCCGACACTTGCGGCCTCGACCTTTCCGGGAAAGCTTTCAAATCGCAGGCGAACAACGGCGTCGTTAGACACGCGCGAAAGAGCAGAGGAGCTCGAAATTTGCGTGGATCGGGAAAATGTTGACCGCCTGGCATCAGACGTAGGATCTTGATACGAGCCTGAGACAAAGATCCGTCGCGGCTGGTTTCTCTCCTCTCTCTCTCGTTCTCTCTTCTCTTCTCTTTCCATAATCTCGTCTCTCGCGCATCGCGCGGGAGTTTGCGAAAAACGAGGGAGCGCGCGAATCGGCCGAATAGAAATTCAGCCATGTGTCATTACGAAATTCTCGGCGCGCTGTCGCGATGGGGAATCGCCTTTCTCCTCTCCTTAATGACGGCCAAAGGACAACGTCCTTTTGGCAGGAAAGTTATCTACGACTCGCTAGCGCGGGCATCTTTAAATGTGAGAGACCTGTTACGACACGAGAGCGCGCGCGCGCGCGCGCGTGCAGGCGGCAGATTGTTGCACGGCCGAGTTGTAAGCTTGGGGAAGGAGCGATTGTTTCGATTGTTTCAGGGCTGAGTTCCCGAGCGTAGGTAGGCACAAGTATCGGTATAAACAGACGCGTAATTGCCGGTCGGGACATCGGCTTGAGGAGCTAATTTATTGGCCGATCTCGCGAGGCGGCTTCACAGTGTTGCTTCGATGCGTGCCGAGCACATTTTTCGAGTCTCGGCTTAATCTTCCTAGCACGATCAGGATAATAGAGTTCATTGTTCGCCGGGTCAACGACGATGTCTCCTCGCGAACGTGACAAAAGACAGTTCGTCACGAGTGCCAACCGCTCGATGAGAAGTTTGAGCGGGACGAATGTACGCGAAGCACGTGTAATTAGCCGTTAACTCGCATTCGACCAAGTCGTCGTTAACAACGGTGTTATTTAATTCATTACCATACCCGGTCGGCGCGCTTTCCTCAAGCTAACGAAGTACAGACAGTGCGAAAAGCCACTTTCGGATCGTTACCGATGCAGGCGGAACTTCGTAAGCGAGGATCGATACGATTTCGATCGCCTGCCGAACCGAAAATGGCGCCAATTCTTACGCTCGATCGTCCCGTGATGCAACGAAAATGTTGAGCCGATTACCGGCTTACGCGGAACATCCTCAATTTCGTTTAATTGCGAGCTGTCTTCAAAATTGCCACTTACGTCATCGGAACGATGCGAAGAAAGACTTGCTTTCCGATCGATCTCGGCGTACGTACGCGAAACTCTACGTGAAATTAACTTCTACCCTGATCCTTGAATGTCAAATAAAAAATGATCCGCCACTGACCCCTTACTTTCACTCTCCCCCACTCCCTTCGTCACCGACGGTATGTGCCCAAAGTTCGTACTAACTACCGTGACTTCCCGCAACGAATCCGATCGCGTATGAGAGAGACGACTGTCGCGGCACTCGAATTCCGCGGAATAGTGCGTGGGCAGAGTAACTGCATTTCTCGTACGTGACACATCGAAGACGTGCATGCACGGCTGGCGTGCACGTGCGCGCAGTTCACGTCTCCGGTCTCGCACTGTTCGACACGTACGCCACGTAAGGCCCATAGAGACACATAGAGGCACATAGAAGCGTATAGCGGCACATAGAAGCTTATAGAGACACATAGAAGCGGACAGAGACACTTAGAAGCGTATAGAGCCACACAGAAGCGTATGGAGGCACATAGAAGCGTATAGAGACACATAGTAGCGTACAGAGACACTTAGAAGCGTACAGAGGCACATAGTAGCGTACAGAGGCACATAGAAGCGTACAGACACACATAGAAGCGGACAGAGACACTTAGAAGCGTATAGAGCCACACAGAAGCGTATGGAGGCACATAGAAGCGTATAGAGACACATAGTAGCGTACAGAGGCACATAGAAGCGTACAGAGACACATAGTAGCGTACAGAGGCACATAGAAGCGTACAGAGACACATAGAAGCGTGTAGAGACCCACAGAGCCAGCGGTGGACCTCGACGAGGCGGACGCAAACAAGGCAGGAGAAACGGGGAAAAAAAGAGGAAGCCTCCCGTGGGTCTCTCAATCCGCCCACGTCTCGGTCGCCGATAGGTTCCGCGAGCTGCTTCTTTTTTTCCCGCGAAAGGGAAGGTCCCGCGAGGCTCGTCGCTCGACTCTGGGTGTGACTCGAATTCTTCGGCTTCCCGTTCTTCACGCTTCCCTCCGCGCCGCTCGGGTCTCAACCCCAATCGACACCGTGCCTTTCTCCGTCGCCACCTTTCCCGATCGTGTAGCAAAGTCCTATTCCGAATCCGCCTTGTCGATCCATCGTGCGCCACGTGACATTTCTCCGGCCTGCTCGGGCTCACGTCGAAGACGACGAGGTCGGAGGCCTGATTTTCCGCAACGATTGGATAGTGAAATTAGTAATTTAGTAACTTTAGGATCGTAGGCAAAGAATGGCTGACGGTCAACGAGCGTTCGATTTTGGATTCACCGATTCAACCTGTGCCGAGTGTGCCGTACGCGACCTCACCTTTCTCTCGGCTTACTCCGGCTCTTCTTATGAAAGTGATACCAAGGTCCCCGGGAATTGCCAAATGCAAAAAGAGTGAAAGGTACGAGCGGGCAGCTTGCGCGCAGAATGCGATGCGGGTAAAAAGACCGGAAGCGATTGAGAGTACGCGCGTCCGGGTATAGTAATCGAATTAGACGCGGCTTCCGTTGCGATCGCATACCGTAATCCGATTATCGAGGAACCGATCGAATTTAACCTCCAGCTTACTGGAAAGCACTTACGATATCGATCATATCGGGCGTAATAACCGAGACCTTAGCGGCAAAATTTCGCAATCGACTTGAAGCTGCAGCGTGCGGTAGCGTGAAGTTTCGCGTCTCGCGATCTATCCGAATCGATAGGTTCCAACCTACTTCGAAGGAAGGGTAGAACTGGGTCACCTTGCCGGAGGTTTTGCAACGCCGGTAGGTTGGTATCTATGGGAACGGTGGCGGACGAGGGCCGCCAGGGGGTCCGCCGGCGGCGACGAAAAGGGGTGACGCGGCCGGGGGCCGAGTGGGGGACGGGACGGGGTGACGGGTTACATGCACGGGACAGACTGAAAATCCGGTTTGGGGAAAATAAGCCGGAGCCGGAGGGCAGGAGGGCTCGAGGGAGTGTTCGCGACTCCCGGCTCTTTGTGTTTTATCGGCAGGCGCGACTTCGGCCGACTATGCTTCCCTGGGCTTCTTGGAAGGCATTGGCCGACGTCCGGATGCCGGGCGTCGATGTTGGCGACGATCGCGGATTATTCTAGAATCGTGAGAGGACGAAACGAATAGAAAGTCTTCCATCGTGCGGGCAGAGTCGATGAAACGACGGTAGCGCGCAGCCTGCGGGAGGATGCGGCTCATAATTTTTGAAGCGAACACGCGCTGCATATTTATCGATTTGACCGAAGAATGACTCCGCCTCGAGCGAATGCTGAAATTTTCGTCGCTGAGGGTCGCGGTATGAATTTAAAAGGTGAAAACGTCGGACCGCGCGCAGTAACGAAAATTAATTGGCCGTAGAGTGTGAAAGTAAAAATGGCCTGTCGGTAATTTTTGAGCGGGAATAAATAAGTTGCTCGCTCGCCGACACTTATCCGATAATTAATCGAATCGCGGAAAGGGATACGGAGAATCCTTTTATTGATCACAAAGAGCGTAGTTGCGGCAGATTTATCGTTGTGCAAACCCGTAAATGAATCATCGATGCCGACGATACTCAAACGTTTGCCATCGACTGCAGTTCGAAAGTCTCATTAGCGAATGACAAAACTCGGGCCGCGGTTACACAAAATAAGCTGGATGATCAATGACTGGTGGCGACCGACCGGCAGAGTCGAATAATTTAAGCGGAGGTAGGAGCCGTTCGCCTTCGGGCGGAATTTCCTCAAATTAATTTTATATCCACATCTCGAGGCAGTGAAAACGACTTGTGTCATCATCGCGCGTCGAGAGTCTACCGAAGTTACTAAAGATCTACTTCCTCCGAGCGAACGATACCGATCGGGAGCGTGTCGTAATAACGACTCGGGCAAATTGGTCCCGAAAAAAGATTCGATTACTCAAACGAATTTATGAAACTCAGCGATCGCTTCGAAGACAGGTATAAAAACGATTTTCACCATTTTTTTTCCCCCCTGAGCACCGTCCTTGCGAGCTTTCAGTGCAACCTTCGCGACATGTGCGCTTCAGACGCCGGCAGCTAAGGTTACGTAAGTATAGGCCGTACATAATCATAAACACATCTTTTCTCACGTAAGTCTCTTCCTGCCGTGAAACCGAACTCCTACGCGTTACGTTATTGCCGATTTCCCTGAGGAATGAACTTTTGTCGCCGATTCCTCTCGCGGTACGCACCTATACTTAAGCGTACAGACCGTATACGATCGCGAGGGTCGAAAATCTACTAATCTCTTCTCACGCAATGGCGCGCCGATTGGAATGGAAATTTTCGGCGATAATGACACGTCCGCAGTCGCACGGCAGTGCAGAAAATAAATGTCACGATATTCACGGTACGGCCGCTTATCCCGACATGCTTCAGGTGCCAGAGGGATATTTACGCAAGAGGGACATTACCGGTCGGCGTAATATTTATCTCTCGCCTCGAGCGCGCGTATCGTCTTGCAACCGGAAATTTTCGAGACAATCTGAATATATTAGACAGCCCCATTGTGACGTCTATCCCGCTTTTATGAGTGATTACACACGTGCGCCAATGCGACGCGGCTATCCGCACGATTGTTCCGCGCAGAGTTGAGTGCCAGACTAGCTTAACTGACAGCGGGCAGGTCGAGGCGAGGAATATTCGATCGTTAATGGCGCGACCGATCGAAAAAGGCGCATTAACCCGTTCATCGACGTGTCAGTCGCATATGACTGACAGGATACACGTTTTAGATAAGCACGATGGAGTGTGTACATTGCAGCATGATTATGCTGTAATTGTCAATTGTGTACGTGAGTGGCTGCGTCCGATCAAGATGGACTCGGTAACATTTGTGTTTCTCATGACTTCATCTAGTTTTGATCATATGACCGAAGATATTCTGCAAATTAGTTATATAATGTAACAATCGTACAAATCGAATATTTGCGAAATAACTAGTAACCTCGCGAGATGTATAAGTTGACTTGTGAATGGGAATAAAAACGCAATTTTCAACACAACATGCATTGTATTTTTCCAGATGCCAAATAGCTTATATGCTAATTTATTCAACTCCCCACACAAATGGCGGAAAATTTAAATCTTGCGTGATTTTTGGGACGCCCTTTAGATGGACGAGCACAGTCAGTAGCCTGTATACCTATAGCACTGCGGTACGGAAACATTCTAAAATCTAGTATCGCACCGTAGCATCGAACGTGCCAACAAAATGCCGCGTCGTTCCACGAACATGTTCATCGCGTGCATTTCGATGCGTTCGGGTCCCGACGGCTAAGTGCATTACGCAAAAGAAACACTGTTTAGCAATAATGCAACAACGCGCACCTCTCGCTTTCTGGTAATGATCGCATCATCGTGTAAACGAAAATCTTTATACGCTCCTAAATCGTATGCAACGTACTCCGAGAGAACGTTTGGTTGCGCGCGGTCGCTTTAAGAGCAAACGGGAAAGTGTCTAATCACACACCGTAAGTAACCGTACGTCTACGAAGTGATACAGTGAATCGCACGTATGTACGTACTCTCCCCGGCTGTCGATACGGTGAGAAACTGCGCCGTGTACGTCTTAAAAATGATGGCCACCTCGCGTTGTGCAAGTCTTTGAAAAAAAAGTTTACCATTTCGATCGTTCCTCGCTCTCGGTTACACAAGCCGAACGAAGCGAATGAATGAAGATGTGAGGCGAGCGTAAATGAACTCTCAGATGACTATCGTAAAATTCACCAGGCACGTTCCGAGTAATATTCGTCGCCTGTCACCGGGACCCCTCTAACACGTCGGACATCGACATGCACTCGAGATCGGTAGTACACGTCAGCTCGACGTCTCGTGCAAAACACGACGCTTCCATGCGGCTGACCGTGTACTGTAAGAATCTACTGGAGTTGGAACGCTGAAGAGTATAAACATCAGTTTCCCCCGATATTCGCCGATCGTATACCTTCTTCTCGATCAGAACAAATACTAATCACATTCCGAACCTCCTCCTAAAAGTATATTCGCCGATTGTAAACATTTTTTTCGATCAGAACAAATACTAATCACATTCCGAACCACCTCCTAAAAAGTATATTCGCCGATTGTAAACATTCTTCTCGATCAGAACAAATACTAATCACACTCCAAACCACCTCCTAAAAGTATATTCGCCGATCGTAAACATTCTTCTCGATCAGAATAAATACTGATCACACTATGAACCTCCTCCTAAAAGTACGAATCTCCCACGTGCCCATCCGCTATCCGCTTGTCCTCGCGCAATGCCAGCATCGACGTGAACAAAGTCCTGAACAAACAGCCGTGAAACCCAACGAGCACTCGCAGTCTCCCTCATTAGGATACGAGACCTGCACCTAGAACGAAACGTCGATAAAGACCGGCCCAGCGTCCTGACGAACCTCTTCCACGTGTCCGACCGGGGAACGACCAGTTGACGAGCGACGGACACTGAAACACAAAGCGGTCTTACGATACTTACGTATCATAGTAACCCCGGGGGCCAACTTGTCCCGCAGGCCCGGCAAATGCCACAATATTCGCCCGGCCCGTTCATCCCGATGCGTTCCAGGCCGCCGGCAGGCGAATTGCGTAAGAAACACGTTATACACCATTATACGCTCAGTGTAACCCCCCCTTCCAGCCCCGCCCCGCCCCGCGCGGCCAAGTTCCACGTCTACCAGGCTACGAGTTCGCGTGCGTGCGTATTCGCGGTAAGGTTAAGCTCCGGTGACATTTTGGACGACTTTCACCGAGGGGAGCGGGCACCGCCGGGAAGGCTGCTTTCTTCGTCTTTTCGTCCGCGCGCGCGCGCGCGGCGGGCCGTGTGGCACGCGGACGAAACGGCGGTGGCGTGCAGAAACGGATCGGGGCGCGGTTCGACACGCCGGAATCCGGTGGGCCCCTCCGATATCGACGCGGCCGCCACGGTATAATATAACGCTTCGGGGACGTCTTTCACGCCATCTCGGATGTTCGTCACGCGACCGTGACCCAAATGGCGCGTCGCATCTCCGGCTCGCCGGCCCCAGCGGGTTCGACTGAAAAAGTCCGCGGCTTGCGAACAGGGGGCAGGCAGAGGAGGAGGGGGTGGAGAAAAAAATGTTCTTCCTACTCGTCTCGCCGCCGACTACCGTCCACAGCTTCTCGTTTTGCGGAGGATCGCTTTCGAGCCTGGATATGTAGAGCGGAGAAACGTTTGCGACGGATTCGCCGATGCGGTTAGGCTAGATATCTGCCTGGCGGGTGGTAGCGGGGGCGAGGGAGGCAGGATGAGAGAGGAGTATTCCGATCCGCGCCTGGGACGAGGATCCCGACGGCGCATTTAATCGGACGATTACACGGCGCTAGCCCAGGGGGGGAGGGGGGGGGGGGGGAGCTTGCGCAACGGATACAGAATCGGATGAGTTGCCAAACGGCGCCGCGAATGATGGGATTTCGATAGACGCCGTTTCTAATTGCGCTTTCTAACGGCAACTTTTGCAATAATTTAATAATGCGCCCGCGTCCCGTGCGCCGGGGCGAATCTTGTTGAAATATACTAACGACTTTTCACCGATGCGGCGCCGCTCGTTATTCGCCGATCGTTATTCGCCGATCCCAGATCCACATCTGTCCGAGCGTGTAATTACCGTTCTCGTGGTGCGCGGCTAACGTTCGGCCGAAGCCGCGTTACGAGAGTGTGCGCGCGACGCGATCCGCGTGTTGAAGAGAAAGCGACAGAGAGACTTAGGCGCGCGCGCGAGGAGAGGAAAAAAATGCTTCGGGGGCGGGAAGGCGGGCGGGGAAGGAAGGAGCGATCGGAAGGAGAGGAAAAAGGAAGCGATCGATCGATACGCTCTCGAGCGTGGACGCCGAGCGCATTTGCGCCGTAAGACACATTTTCTCCGCGCAATTTTCCCCGAGCTTTTTGTCCTCTTTCCGCGCGCGGCGTCGGTCGCCGAGGAGAAAGAATATCATTTTCCCCGATCGCGGAAGAATCGTCGCGCTCGGCAATGCGAGGAAATGTACGCGTCCGTTTGCCGGAGTGCGTAGTCAATGAACGCAGACGTGGGCTGCCGATCGCTTAGCTTAACGATGAGACGGCTCGGTAGGTAATGATCAATAGTCGGCGCCGCGGACGCGGACGTCGACGTGAGCGATCTCGCGGGATGAGTGAAGAGTGGCGCGGTGAGTGGGATGAGAGGAGGAGGAGGGAGAGGAAGAAGGAGACTAGGTGGAAGTGAACGAAAGAGAGAAGGAAGGAGGCTAGGTAGGAGTGAACGAAAGAGAGAAGGAAGGAGACTAGGTAGAAGTAAACGAAAGAGAGAAGGAAGGAGACTAGGTAGGATCGAACGAAGGAGAGAAGGAAGCACTGAACGAAGAAGACTAGGTAGGAGAGAAGAGAGGATAGAAGGAAGGAGATAGTACTGTCGCTCGCTCGCCGCTAGAACGGCGCCGAGCACGAACTCGCGCGCACCGTTCCTAAGCCTATGCCGAGAGATAGCTGGGGAATATCTAGGGTGCAGCGCGAAGTGGTTCTCCTTGGGCGCCGATGCCGCATTCCGGTTCATGCATCTCCTCTCCCGGCAGTTCTTTTCTTTTCCCCCGGGCCCGCATCCCGCCGCACCGCAACGCAGGCCATCTCTCGCTTTCTTTTTCTCTATCGCCGACCTCCCGCCTTCCTATTCGCCGCGATCGACGTACGCGCGTCGTAGGCGACGGAAAGCGGCGTTACGGATTCGCCGCAAGATTTACCGCTAAGTGCATCGTGCCCTAAAGTGACGCGTTCACCTACATACTGCGTACTATGCGGGCCGACACGGGAGGCTTCGCGGAATCGATCGACGATCGGCGCGAACGGTAATGACCGCTACCGGCTCGTTTTTCCTCCGTACGTTCCGGTCAGTGGGACGGGACAGATTTTGGGAAACCTTTGACTTTCCGATTAGCATCTTGAAATCTGCCGAGCGAGTTAGACGGATTTCTCGACTGCTTTACGTAAGAAGTCACCGGTATCTGGCATTATCGCGCTGCTTCGGACAGTTGATTGGACACGATTCCCTGAGGACGTCGATGTTGAAGTCCACCTGCGGGGAGAATTGAAGAGCGAAGCCGCGGGGCACGTGATCCTGAAAATAATCGGACGATCTAGTTTCCGTGTACGGACGCGGCGAGATCGGCGTCGTCACGCTGATGAAACGCGTCGGTTCGACTCGCCGCTCGGCACGATTCGAGAAAGAAGACTCTACTCCTTTCCATTTTACGCTAGAGACCGATCTCGTGCGCACGAGACCGCGTTCTCTCGAGCGGCAAACCTTTCGATTCCGATCTGCGGGAGAACACGTGTTAGCAGCGCGCGCCGATCGGCCGATGAGCAGAATCCGATTGTCGATCTGGTCGATCTGCTCGCGAAACGCGGAGCGTGGCTCGTGCGAGAGCGTGGCACGGCCGAGAATGCAAACCTTCTGACAAAAAAAAAAAAACCATTGCCATGCGGTGAGAGAAAAGTGCGGTACAGGAAATTGCGAGGTATGAAACCGGTTGCCAATATCGGCGCGATCGATTTCCGACGACATAGACGCGCGAAAATAATCGCCGAGTCCGAGTGATAAGCCCGGGCCCAATGATTTGTCCCGGAGCTTTGAACCCCGGCCGTATCGAAGTCGCGGAATCGATTCCTGTCACCGCGGTGATAACCGGTCGCCGATTCCGAAACGTTTCCTCGCCGACGAAGAAGCTAATGAGGAATTATTCTTTTCGCCGGCGCGTAAGCTGCGGCTAATGTCGTTGTTCCTGTCGCCAGCTTTCACTGTATAGGGAAGTGAGCGCGAGATTTGCTAAAATATGCCGTTTGCGCGCCTTAATGCTCGCGCTCGCTGACGTCAATGATAGACGGCCGTAAAAACGTCTAATTGTTCATAAATATTATTGTCGAGCCGGGTGTGTGGCGCGTGCGGTTGAGGTTGATGTGCACACTTCTACGTGCGCATCGTATGTCTTATATGTGCCCATAATTATGAAAGTGGTCTAAGTCAAGATTTAAAAAAAAAAAAATTACATTGAATAAATTTAGTGTAAACAAATGTGGTGTGAAATAACTGATAAACTCATTTTTTTTAAATCTTGACTTAGACCACTTTCATAATTATGGGCACATATTATAGCTATGAGGTACAGTGGGGTAAATCCGTACACGGGGCAAATCCGCAGTATGGGCCCTTATTTATTCGAATATACGTTGCATTGTACCAACTGTAAGGTACACATTTTCCTTTGGTTAGTATTCAATGGTTTAGATAGTATTCGACACAGGTGGCCGCCATGCATTCTGCGATTCCCCCGTTTAACTCGTTCGACAAAGTTCGTATTACTAATAATATTTCCGCTTTTGCCCCATAATATAACGATATAAGATTCAATCGTTTCTAAACAGGTTGGGCGGTTTTGCCCCAGTTCTAGCAGCACTGTTTTTAATGTAATAAGAAAGTCATACGTTTCAGCAGATATTTTTAATCCAAATTAATGCAACTCAAAGAATAAACCATGTGCTAAATAAAAACATTAAAATTATTAGGTTTTAGCGGAATACATAGAAAATACATCAGTTTAAAGTAAACTTTACTCATTTCTGTATCGGTTTTACCCCACTCCACCTTATACGACAGTCTTGTTTGTCCTTCGAACGGTCAGTTGGTTCATTTTTCATTCAGCAGCGATGCAAGGGTGCAAACGCGAAAGGTCGCTCGGCTTCTCAATGATCGAGGAAGGCCAGCGTCGAATCTTTAAGCGCGCCTCGATCGTCGGCAATTCGTGAATCTTTCGGGCGAGGACACTGATTCGGCGATAAGGGGGAGGGGGGGGGAGGTAGGGGGTGAGGACATGAAAGCGGCGTTGAATCAATACGAGAGTCGAAAACTGGGCGATACTTAAAAGTCGCTGCGCGCAGAGCGAGCCGGAGAAAACCGTTTGAATGCCTCGCGGAATAAAAGACCCGGATTCTCGCGAAAGGGAAAAGACGTGCCAGCCAGACGAGCTGACAGACAGGCAGACGGACAGACAGAAAGGACGAACGGGCGTAAAGAGCGTCGACGTCCGAACGAATACAAACTCGCCCGGACTTTCATCAATTCGTCAACCCTGCCAAGCATGTCCCTTGCAAAATTCGCTCGATCGTATCAGAATGAACGTTAGAATACATCAATAATAAAAACACAGTAAATTATATTCAATGAGATTTGAATCGTATTAGAATAAACATCCGAATACATCAATAATAAAAACACAGTAAATCTACTAAATGAGGTTTCGATCGTATTAGATTCGGTCGTATTAGAATAAACGTCGAAATACGTCAATAATAAAAACACAGTTAATCTACTTAAGTGAGATCTTCCAAAACTTAAGAAACAGCGAAATCATAAATTCAGCGAAAATGACCTTATGAACCTCACCGCGCGTTCCGCATCAGACACGAGCCTACGCAAGAAGCTCGGGGCAAAAATCATAAGTTCGAAACCTTTCGCAAATGCGAATCTGAGCCTGTCGGCGCGCGCGATTCCCGGAGGATTACATCGTCGCGCTATCGGCTCGCGATCGGCGCTCGAATCGTCACGGAGGAAGCGGGCGAATAGAAAATGCAAGCCGCGTGTCCGTGGGCAGGCTGCCCGCAATTGGCATTCGTCGCTCGTCGCGCACGTATTCGTCGTCGATGCCGACGAGGACGACGCCGACGAAGGCAGCGGGCGAAAGAAGCGCCCGAAGAAGCGCCGAAGAAGAAACGATCGGCACCGTGTCAACGACCTCGACGCAATCCTCCGCTCCTCTCCCGCGCCCACCCTCGCTCCCATGAACCTCGCCTTTTTTCACCTCGGCCGCCCCCTTCACTGACTCCTCCGCGAAGGAGGAGGAGGAGGATGGCACCGGTAGCGTATTCGACGGAGGCGGCTCGTGTCAAGGATTCTGACAATAAGAACGTCGAGCCTATCCTACGGAATTGACGATAAATCGTCGGGGACGGACGCGAGTGGGCAACGATGCGCGGAGGACACTCGAGCCTCCCTTGCGAAGGGTATGTCAAGGTCGTCGCGGCCGCGATGGGCGGTCTAGGCGTGAGGAGAATTCGGAGGAACCGGTAGTAAGCTCATCCGCGCTTCGGGTGGCTCCGAAAGTTCCCGTAACGGTACGAAGGTTCCTTTCAAAGTTTTTCTTTTTCTTTTTCGAATATCGGGTTATGGAATTTTCGCAGCAGGTTATTTGTTGGAACTTGCGAAGGGTAAGGTATAATGATGATATAGAGGGTGATTGTCGATCAACTGCGACAAAAGCTCAAGATGCCGTAGGTTCCGATGCCAATGGATCATTTGACTGGCTCACTTTCACTGCTAGCTCGCGAACGATGCGCCAGAGATCTTGCGGCGTCCGATCGTTCGATCCTATCCCAACGCCTCCGTTCAAAGCCTCTCTCTTCCTCTTCAGCGGTCGACGGACGAAATCGCACTTTTTGCATCCGGTCCGCGGCCAGCCTCCTTCCGGCACTCGAGACAATGCGGACGATCGGCCGGTTACGCTCGACGTCGATATTTCCGCCCGGAAGAGATGCAATTCCGGAGAATGGGCCCTGGGGGAGGATCGGGAGGAGGGCAAATTCCGGCGAGCGGGTCCGGGAGGAGGATCGGTATGAGGATCGGGAGGAGTGCAAATTCCGGGCCTCGTCGCGGCTCGTCGAAAGTGGCCGCGCCGTCGAACAATAGACCGCAGCAGTCGCGCGGCACGTCTCGCCAGGCGAGCCGGTGCCAAATGCGACCCGACGACGGCGTCTCGATCCATGCATCGACTCGCAGACTCCTCACTTTCACTCTCTCTCTCTCCGGCACCGCGATCCTGCCGAGGCTGCCTGTCGAGCGACCGAAGACGAACAGGAGGAACCTCCACGTTCGAACTCTCGTCGCCATTACTCGTCGGCGCACGTCGACGGATTTCGTCGCTTCTAACGGTCGAAAAAGCAGCTGTCGTCGGTAATTGGGCCCCTGCTGGCCGACAAACACTTTCACTGGTCCGTCAGAAGCGATGAGCCAGGCGAGACGTCCCTTAGGGACCGTCTGATGAATCGATAGGACGATTGCGCGATTAGCTAACTGACCGACATGCTAGGGAGTCTGGTCGAGTGTCATTGGGCTGAATGCGCAAGTGGATGGTGCAGCGGTCATTGCGTAGGACGATCCGGTGAATCCGACGAAGGCGAGACTCTGTGGACGTTACGCAATCGTCGCAGACGTTACCTCAACGTCTTTTGTCGTACGGGCACGCTACCTGCAATGGAATCCATGACGGCGGGCTATCGGCGTGCAACGACGCGTGCCAATAAGCGACATAACGCGTGCGAGGGCGTGCGCACACGTTGGCGCACGTTCGCACACGTACGCTCGTTAAATCATCCGCCGACGACGCGTTCGCGAACTGGAAGGGCAGACCTGCGACTGCCACCTACGGTACTGGCACAAGGTAGGCCATTGTGAAAGAAGAAGCGGCTAGCGGTTCGTTAAATTCGTTCGGACCGATACGACCAGTCAATTACGGCGGGACGTCGTAAAGTAGCTACTTGATAGCTCTTCTTCGTTCGTAGAATGCGCAATATGAGCTCCTTTATGATAATTTCCACGATCCTAAGCGCTGATACTCTTATCTCGTAACAAATGGGCAGGCTGTTCTGCACTGTTTATCTTTCGCATATCGCTCGTAGGAATCGAGCCACCCACGTGCAACGATCGAAATCCCGAACTCAGCTGGACGCCTCTGGGCCAAGTTCTCTAAGTTCGCGCGACCCGAGACTCGAACTGAATCATCCGCCGGCCAAATAGGGAAGGTCATTCATGAACTGGACACATCGAGGCGCGAACGTGACGCGTCAACGACCTGCCGTTGCATTGCGAATATGTATACGGACACGTACGACGCGCTTATGCATAAGCGTCGATCGACCGACCGACGTCGTTGTCCAGGTTCCATCGGCAGGCCGGAGATTCGCATGCCCGATAAGCGAGACGTCTAAAACTCATCGCCGCATTAGGCCCGTTAATATCACCGGCTCGAAAGTTCGACCGGCACGAAACGTTTGCGCCGTTAAAGTTTGCGCACAGTGACCAGAATACTCATCGTCCGGCCGGCGGGCGCTTTCCAAATTTCTTTAGAAAATTGCGCGCATAAAAATGTGCCGCTCGCGCGCCCGCGGGAGTCTCGAAGCGCGAAGAGAATGGGACTTCGTTAAAGGTTCGCGGGACGGTAACGGATACGAGCGCGATAGAGGAATACGATGCCGATATTACGATGTAATATCTCGTCCGCGGAGGGACTAATATAGAATTCGGTGAAAGGAGTGGCGCGGATGTTAATTGTTAAGGGGAGGCAGGGAACGCCATTGAAGCCGCCCGAGAGAACCGTTATGCGCGCGCGGCGTCCGAGGAAGGAGAGTCGGGCCGATTATCCTAGAAATTTATGGCGCCACTTCTCCTTTTTTTCCCTCCCTACTCATCGATTAATCGCCGTCGACCATTAGCATTCCTTCTCTATCCTTGCCGGCGTATCGCGTTCGGCCGCTGCACGCGCATATTCGCATAAACTCGAGCGGCCGTCTGACGACCTTGCCACCGTGTCGGAAAAAGCCTTCGACGATCCTGTCCAAGATTTTTACTTTCGAGAAGGTCAATTTCCCCAAGGAATGCCAGCCGATTAGAGGAATCCGGAGTGCTTGGACGAGTTTCGCTCAAAGAATTGCCCGCCTCGCCAAGCGAGCGAGATTCAGGGCAAGGCGAGTGATAACAGTTCTCCGCTACATCAATCATCAGATGCAATATATTGTGACCGATACGCCATTACGATAACTCGTATCTAGCATTGAAGTTTCTCAATCCCTCCCACTGAACCCTTCTATCACTCTTGCTCAGTAAAAATATTTTACCACTGCTCCAATTGTCTTTCGCAGGCAGACTTCGCAGGATCAAGGATCGTTGATGACGATAGTCAAATTCTCAGCTACGCCATTAATCATCAAATGCAATATATTATAACCGATATAACTTTATGATAATACGCAATCAGCACTAAAATTTCACAATCCCTCTACCGCCCGAATTCTCCTGTCATTCCCAGCGCCGAAAGTTACTATAACGATGATTCAGGCTCCTTGGCCGACAAGCGTTCGCAGGACCAAGAACCGGCCATAACAGGACTGAGATTCGGAAACGACATAGACGGCAGACAATGGCAGCTGAAGATAGCCGTGCGAGGAGGCCATCGAGCCGAATATTAATTGTCACAGAGGCGCGGCACCTGCATATCCTTGGCACGAGGTGGCACGTAACGTATGTCACTGTAATGAGCCTACGCACGGTGCAGCTTTACCGTTATCCGGAAGGCATTCGCTCGTCATCCGGCCAAACTTCCTCCTCCGACAATGGAGCCTTCGTCCTCCGACAAAGGATTTCGTCCTCGCACCCTTGGCACGCTCGCCGCCGCTACGCAAAAGGAAGTGCGACTAAACTCGAACGGTACCCAGTACCTGTTGCGTTCGGTAATGAAAGAATTCGATGTAAAGATCCTGAAGCTCTAATCGACGTCAAATACAGGTAATAAATCGATTGTTTCGAATTAGACCACTTCCAGTAGCCGAAGCGCAGTTGTTGTCGGAAGTCGATCGAGAAAGAGAACGATACGCTCGAAGGCGGAAGTGCGTTGGGTGCCGAGCGAGTCGTTATCGAGCCCGCTTCCATTTCCTTCCGGCGGGATGGAAAAAGCTCGCCGAGAGCTCGAAAACGCAAGCGAATCGTCGATATCCGAGCCCGAGCCCGAGTCGAGGCTTTTTAATCGAGCCGCGCGCACGCTGCACAGATCTCGTCTAGCACGTTTTCATGCGTTTCCAATTTTTCCCCGGCCGAGCTACTTTCCACCTTTTATGCGTCCGATCGTAGTTTAGTTAAGATCGCGTACTCGACCGTCTACTTACGAGCTCGTTCCACTCTGAATGATACGCCCCCGCTCCCCTCGCCGCCCCTTGGGAGCTTTGTCCCGCGTACACTTCCTCATTAAAATATCGCGTTTTCGCGCGACCTAACGACGAGCTATTTCCATTCACGCCGATCGGCTCAGATCGACGTCAATTTCACTCGTTTTCTCGTTGCGACACGTTCAAGGCTAATCCGCCGGCCCTAAGCCGCTCGCCGACGGCATCAAAGTTAATCAGCGCCCGATTCGCTCCTAATTGCGCTGTCCGATTATGAAAGATGGTCCAACCGACTTCTAACTCGAAAGTGGACGAAAATCGTTTCGCTCAGCCTGCCGCTGGTTGAAAATAGGAGATTAGGCTTGAGATCGCCATTTTTTTCCTGGGCCACTTAATCACCGACACAGTTTCTCAGCTTCTATCGTTGTTCTCGCGACCCTCTCAAGGCCTGACGAAGTTCAGCATCTCCCACTCCTTCTCTCTCTCTCTCTCTCTCTCTCTCTCTTTCGCTCTCTCACTTTCCGTCTCTCTCACTCTCCCTGCGTGTCTCTCTCTCTGTTTCTCACATGCGATCACCGATGCTTTCGCGAGCGAGTGCGTCGATGGCAGCCTCGCGCGATGCGATTTATTCGAGAAACTGGATTAAGCCGAGCGAGAAAGTTCCGTTGTCGTCGAAAGCGTCCGGCATTAATATGCGTGCCCGCCCTGATCGAAATCGTCCTTGGCGTCCCAGCGCGCTGACCGTCGCGCACGGTGTCGCCTGCTTTTCGGAGTTTCCTTCGGAATCTGCTCACCTTTCGGCCTACGCGGCGAATTCGAATCGACGCCGAATGCTCGCCACCTTTCTCCGAGTGCCACACTTTCGTCTAATTTCAACCGCGTCGGGACGAGCCGTGTCGAGTTTATGCGAATCGAAACGCCGGATGCGGAGCGTAGATCGTTCGGTAAAACCTTTCCTGAGAACCGTGGATGGAACCTGCCGGTGGACTTGGGAAATCTTCGGGCCGGAGAGTGGCGGGAAATGAAATTTCGTTGGACGGCACGTGCGCGTGTCGCCTTCGTTCCTTCCATATGCAAGCTCTCCGGGCCCGGGCAACGAAGGCGAGCCCGTCGGCGCGAGTTACAAGCCGAGGAGTGACGAAATAATTGCCAAACCTGGAGGAACTTTCTTTCGTAGCCGCGGCGTCGGGACAACGGGGCCCGGCACCGACGAGAGTTTACGAACCCGAGGAAGCCGCGAGTCGACCCTCCGTTCTGGGAATCCGTCGACTTAGCCGAACATTGCCAATTGGTCCGCAAAAATGGTACCGGCGAGCCTGCATTTGCATACGGGACGGCCGTCTTTACGACGCGGCCGGGAAACAAGAGGCCGATTCTTAGAACTGAGCCGAAACTTTGTGCAAAAATCGAGGGAACCTTGCCGCTCGGGTGAGAATTGACTCCTGCCTACCTTCTCTCTTTCCCGGCAGGCAAATCTGAGCGAGCAGCGTGGAAAAAAGAAAGAGTGCCCGGCACGAGAATAGCTCGCGAGCGATGGCCGATGGCCAATAAAAGTCGGCATCTGCGAGAGTCCTATCGGCATCGGACGGGTGGAATATTCATTGGGTCGATTATCGATTAAATCCACCGCCGACACTCGAGCTAGCGAGGCGTAATTGGCAAACGCACTCGTCACGCGACCGAGATCCGCCGATTCGAATTGTTCGAAGGCGCGCGTTGAATATCGAACGGTATCAGCGCCTAATCGGCCGATAATTGGCGGGAAAGTATGCGGCCACTGCCTCCGGCACGCTCGGCCGTAATCCGCGTCCTCCGCAAACGAGCGAAATCCTTGCGGGGTGCTCGTTCCTCTTAATCCTCGTGTGTCAACGCTGACTCACCCACCGGCCGGTCATCGTGCTCGACCTTCATCCCCTTCCAACGCGCTTCCTATATCATTTCATATCACACGCCTGAACGACCTTCCCTGGCTGCAACTGTTATTATTAGCCTCCGCCCGGTTCACCGGCGAATTCCTGAACCTCGGCCTGATCGAAAGTGGCGGAAAGAGGCTTCTCCTCGAGGCTCAAGGAAGTTTGACGCACGAAAAAGTCGGTGACGATCGAACTGGAAGTTTTAAGGTGGGACCCTCGCCTATCGAACGACCGTCGGGCGACGCTAAAATTCGATCCGTCCAAAAGAAACGAACTCCTTTCCGACAAAAATCAAAGTGGAATTCCGGCCGGTCAGCGGCCAAAAACTGACCGACCGGCTTCGAAAACTAGTCCCGCGATCGGCGAATCGCCCGTGGAAGGACACCCATAATGGGGGAGGGCTTCATTTCTGTTTTTAAGACAGCTGGTTCTCCGGAGATAGAATAACGCCCGCGCGGATAAAGAAGAAAAAGTGGATATCGCAGACGGAAAGTGCCGGGGCGAGGAGGCGAAGAAAAGGCAGGAGGCAGACGACTGGCCGAGAGAGGGAGAGAGAGTGAGAGAGAGAGAGTGAAAGAGATTGAGAGGGAGAGACAGATAAGGACGGAGGGAGAAGGAGACGGGATGACAGGGGGGAGGGGGGCGAGGGAGAGGGAGAGGGAAAGAGAGAAGGAAAGTGGGGGAGGGAGGGCATGAAATATCATCATTACGATCGTCCTCCGGTCGAGCCTTCGGATGGCATTTTCAGCAGCCGGCGAGAGAATTGAGGGGTCGAGCGGGGGAGGGAGCGAAGGAGAAAGAGGAGACAAAGAGAGAAAGAGAGGCCAGGGAGGTACGCGGCACCTCTTCTTGAAGTGACGCGAAAGAGAAGGAGGAGGAGGAGGAGGGGCACGACACGTGACCAATGACTTATATAAAGGTGGAGAACGACAGGGCGCAAACACAGAGTTCTCTCTGCGCGGTGAAGACGTGTCCTTTTAAAAAGTGACTGCGACGTAATTTTTTTTTTTTAATCGACACCCTCCAAGTTCGTCGAGCGAGAGGAGCACAGGCACCGCGACAGGAGTAAAAGGGAGAAAAGGGAGAGGACAAAAAGGAATCGAACGGTTTCCGTACGCGAGAAGGACACGCGCGAACCGACAGCGAGAAAGCTCAAAGGACTGTAACCATGAGGACGTACTACGTGTTAGCCGCCATTCTGCTCGCCGGTACGTAATCGAAATAGACGTGTCAGGACGTTGCCGGTGTCACGGCGGTGAGAGAGAGAGAGAGAGGGGGGAGGGGGGGTACGGAGGGCGATCAGGGTCAGGAGGCGTTGATAGGACGAGAGGGTAGTAAATTGTGGCGAGGGTGGGTCGATAGTCGGGGGTGGGTGGAGGACCGGAGATTGTCGGGGGTGGCTGGGGGAAGAAGTGCGACACGAGGACCGTTCGCTTCTATCAGGAATATATGGGAGTGTGGAGGATATTGAACAAGTGCGTGTGACATATGCCTGTGACCCGTTGGGAGAGGAGTGCTCTCTTCATGGTATCGCCCGATGGGAATTGATCGGGTTAGCGGGACGCTGACGAGGTCGAGGGCGGGAAGATTAACTTTGTTCGATCGGGAGACGAAATATCGAGTATCGCGGAATGTCTTGAATCGGTATATTCATTGAAAAAGATCGGCACTGAAAGTGTGTGAAGATATCGATAGATTTCCCGACGTTCCCTTCTGGAAGGTTGCTGTCAGCTGCCAGTGTTTCGCCATGTGCCCTTTTACGAATTCTGCGCGATAAGAGAGCATTAGGAACCGATGTCGAAGATGTGCGTGACATCTTGAGACGGTAACGACAGTGGTAACGTTATGAGAGATCTAGATTGAGGCTTAGTCAACGTTCGCAGGACGATTAAGTACGCTCGCCGCTCTCAGTTTACACGAATAATCTGGAGCATGCGCACGATTTTAGCTCACATCCGTTATCAGGCTAGCGCGCGTACTAAATTTCTCGAGGTGCTAAATGATACACCCGCCTAATCTTCACCAGCAATTAACCGCCGCTGAGATTAAAATCGAAACAGTCGGTGCACAAGCGTGCAGAACGAGAAAAACCCAGAAGCGAACGCCGTATGCACGTTACAGTCAGCGTTACAGAAGAGAGAGATGGAGAGAGAGTGAGAGAGAGGTAGAGATGGTGGGGCAAAAAAAGGTACACGCAACGATCTCGACTTCACCGGTTGCTTTCGACCATCTAGATTACCCGAGCACTCTCCTTAACCGCGACCTAAAATGATAATTACCTAAAACTCGCATCAATCAAATCCCACTCGCCGACGGAAAATGGTACGTTTTCACATCCACAATTCTCCCTTTTTCTCTCCGCCGTCCACTCCCTTTCGCCGGTCCTCGCCAACGAGGATAACCTTGGCCCAGATCTTGACCCTTCCTTCTTCTTTTATTGCCCACCCGATAAACGGTTCAAGGATAGATATCCCTTTTGCGGAGCCTGATCGAGAAAAAGCCGTCGTCGCGCGTCTCGCATGTTTAATCCGGCCGAACGTGCGACATGTTACGTCAGCGTCGGCGAGAAAGAATTTTCGGCAGCCGGACCGGATAAAAAGGAAAGTGAACATAACGAGATCGAGAACGTACGTCCCCCTCCCCTGCCTCAGCCTCTTTTTCTCTCTCTCACGCGTTACACGTTCATACTCTCGCGCCGCGTCCAACACACACGCGCGCGCGCTCTCTCGTACGCTCGTGCACGAAAGCCGAGTGAACGGGATGCTGGGAGGGCCAGTCACGAGTCGTTTGTATCTCGAGCGCTGTTGTTGCTCGCTTGGCAGCTATAGCAGGGCCTGGCTCCGGGCCCAAAGTGAAAGCGCCCGGCGAAAGTCAGTTTGTATCCTTACATAAGACGTTTAGCTTATTCAGACATCATATGGTCGCGCGCGATCCGGAGAGGCGGTCGTTAAGGCGCGGATCCTCTTTCAGGGGCACTGACTCGGCGGGCCATTCCTCTAATCTGCCCGGTCAACCAGCAAAACCATTTTCGCGATCGACGGACGTCGAATGACTTCCTCGTCGAAGATTGGAAGTCTGCCGGAGACGGGCTGACGAGAGAACGATCGTCGACGTAATTCGGCGTACTTTTCGTCGGTATACCTGGAGGCGTCCTGCGGTCGATATTTAATTCCACCTTTTGGACGACGTTCCGTCCACTGCAATCCTCCGGGTCCCCGTCGGCGACGAGGAAGGCGTCCGACGACGATCGCGCGACAGCGAAATTAAACGAGATTGCTGTAATTACCGGGCCAGATATCATTAAGCGATGCCGTGCATTTACCGGTGCTGGCGCCTAACCGCAGTGGCGGGCGATCCTCTCCTTTGTCGCATCTTTAATCGTTTCCCGTTTCTTCTTGCTCGCCGGTCTCGGGCGCCACCCGCCGCCGGCGAGATACGGGAAATTAATTCGCCAGACGGAATCCTTCCACAGACTCGGCTTCGTAACATCAAGATTAAGCGGCGCTTGCTTTCTATTAATTTGCCACAGTACCCTCCTCGCGGACGTCACTTATCTCCGCGGCGGGGTTTTGCAACTCTTCCCGAACTGTGATATAATTTAATTGAATTGAATTGAATGGCGCCGCGGCTGAATTGAATTTGAATTGAATGCCGAGCGGACTGGAAGTCTCCGGGCCTGTTGCGCAATTGCCATTGTTGCCCCGATCGGTGAGCGATATCAGCGATGGGAGACGCATCGCTCTAACGGGCAGCTACTTTACGTAACACGCGAATTTGCTTTCACCGCCTTCGATCCTCTAATTGCCATTTCCATCCACGTCCAGCGGCGGTCGTCTAACGCGGGGCTCGATACAGTCGAAAGTCAAGGAACTGCTGGGTGTGCGTTGAAACGATTAAAGCGGGACTAATGTTTCTTCTCATTCCTCCTCTCTCTCTCTCTCTCTCTCATTCTTCCGCCAACGTAATCGAACCCAAACAGCTGCGTAACTCCGCCGAGCGTAATCTCTCGACCCTTTCAGGAGCGAACGCCCAGGACGGCTTCAAGTGCCCGGACGACTTCGGCTTCTATCCGCATCACACGTCGTGCGACAAGTACTGGAAGTGCGACAACAACGTCGCCGAGCTGAAAACGTGCGGCAACGGACTGGCGTTCGACGCCAGCGACAGCAAGTTCCTCACCGAGAACTGCGACTACCTGCACAACGTCGACTGCGGCGAGAGGACGCAGCTGGAGCCGCCGATCACTACGCCACACTGTTCCCGCCTCTACGGCATCTTCCCCGATGAGAAGAAGTGCGACGTCTTCTGGAACTGCTGGAACGGCGAGGCGTCCAGGTACCAGTGCAGCCCCGGACTGGCCTACGATCGGGAGGCGCGAGTCTGCATGTGGGCCGACCAGGTGCCGGAGTGCAGGAACGACGGTACGTCAACACCGAATACGGCGGAGAATCGACGCCGATCCGGCCGATGGAACCCAAGACGCGAGTCTTAGATCGCACGCGAGCGCCGCGGATCGGATCGGATCGAATTACCGGCCGATCGCCACCGGTCGCTATTTGACCCAAATAGCCGGGCAGATTACCGAGTCGCGTAATGTCCGTTTTGTTATTGTCAATTTTTTGCCGCGACGGGATGACACACGAGGTTATACGCTTCGATCGTACACGGTTGATTATTACGATTTCGGTTATGGCACGCGTCAACGATCACCCGTCAGGTTCGAAAGGGAATTGCATAACAATGCAAATGACGGGTCGGTATGAATATTCTCGGGCGGTAGGCGAGAGCCGAATATATCGCATGTGCCGGGCGTGGCTAACGGTCGGGGGCGTCCCGAGGTTGCCGCGGCGCATAACCGACAAGGACGAGTAGCACGTTTTTCGAGCGCGCGGAACCGAGAGCTCGAAATTTCGAATTTCCTCCCGTCGCCCATTGCGCAACGCGCGCCAACCGGGTGAACGATCGTGCGCGGATTTAGGATATCGCCGTATCCCCCGGCTTCGCAGTCTGCTTTCCGCGCCACATTCGCGCGGAGGAGTTCGGCGTACCGATCCGACAACTTTCATGCCCGGCGCTCGACTCTCGATGCAAAATAGAACAGAAACGAATCCGATCCGTCAATTAGCCTTCTCCGTCCCCCCGATTGAGAAACAATGTCGAGCACGCGTCGCTCTTTCGTCACCTCGGGCCTCGAAAGGCGCGATTATCGCGCGGGACAGATCCACACCTATCCGCGCGACCTATCAGATCGCAAGCGGCATCCGCTCTTTAAACGCAACCTCTCTTTATCGCGTTGCGCAGAGGTCGCCGGAGGTTTCACGTGTCCGGCCGCGGGCGAAGTGAGCGGAGCATCCGGTAGCTTCAGCAGGCACGCCCATCCGGAGGACTGCAGAAAGTACTACATCTGTCTGGAGGGCATCGCCAGGGAGTACGGCTGCCCGATCGGCACCGTCTTCAAGATCGGCGACGCCGACGGCAGCGGCGCCTGCGAGGATCCCGAGGACGTTCCCGGATGGTGAGTATCGTCCTTGAACTTCCCCCTCACCCCACCCCCCACTGGCCGCCGACGCCCAGGCGCCCGTCGCCCCCCCTCTCCCCCCATTGCGCGACACGAATCGCGTCTCACAGGAATTCGCCGATACGCCGTAAACACGATTATACAACGATTCGAGGGAAACGGAGCGGCGTAAGAAGCCGCATCGTTGAAATAACGCTTTCACGGATCGACACCGGAGTGGATTGCGCTCCGGGCAGAACTCTCGTTGCGCAACGGTGGCGCGGCAACGAAACGCGAAAAGAGAGGGAGGGGCCGGGAAAAAAAGAAGCACCGATCGAATTCGATCCTACGACTGCCGCGATCCACGGCTTTTTCGTCCCGGCGTTCGGAAACCGGATCTTCGTGACGATCGACATTCCAGCGGATCGTAGAGTCGCGCGGTGACGCTTCGTGTCGAAAGAGACGCCCGCGTTACGTCTGATTTCGGATGCATTGCGCAACGTCATTCGAGCCCGGTCTTGCGCAAGGTCTGTCGAAAAATGTCTGTCGGCCAATAACGAGGCCGACCCGTCGACGGTGTCGATCCGCGAGGATCTCTCCATCTCTTATCTCTCATCTGTCTGCGGGAGGAGATCGCTGATTAGCGAGCACGGGGAAAGGGTCTTCTCGAGGGTCTCTTCTATTTTCGGGGTTCTTACGTGTGCTCCGTGTGAATTAACCCACCGTACAACGTAACAGACGCCGTAACCGCGGCCATGTTGCCTAGGTACTCTCTCATTCTCTATCACCTAACCCATCTCTCATTGTTCGCGTCTTCGACATTATGCACGGCACGAAACTGTAACTGACCCCCTGACCTTTCGCGCGGATCCGTTCACTCGAAGGTCTGCCGATTGGCCGCGGGCACGGAATTCAGTCCGCGAGTCTCGCGACGATTCGCACATTATCGCCACGCTCGCCGTACGCAATGTCCGAGACGCGCTACGATACCTCTTGCACGTCATCTTCAGTGTGCCTAACTCAACACCGAGGAGACCGTGATCCAATCATGGACGCGAACTCCATTCTATTTCACACGTGCACGTTCGTCACACACCGCATGTACCGATCGAGGATATCACGAGCAGGAACGGAATCGCACGCAAGCCGAATCCGCGCACGCATGTCCTGATCCCCGGGATTTTCTCGGTTCTGCTTCACAGTGAGGATTACTATGGTGACCTGGACCTGAAGAGCATCAGGAAGAGCGAGCTGCTTGCCGGGATCCAAAGTTCGGGCGAGCCCAGGAAGCATCAGGGCAAGCCCAGGCCCGGAGCAATTCCCGCGAGGCCCTCTGCACCTCTTCAGGAATAACTTCTAATTTCTATCACACCCCCACTTCTCGCTCTCTCACTCTCATTCGCTCTCTCTCTCTCTCTCTCTCTCTCTCTTCCCCCGACTTCTCTACTCTCACCTCTACTCTCTCCGCTCTTACTTCTCTCTCTACACATCTCTCTGCCACCCCAATCTTCTTTGCCCAACGCCCTGTCTCCCCTATCTATTCCACCCATTCTCGATAACCGAAGACCACCCCCCCCCCCCACCCCCCAATGATCTTGCTCGATACCTCCGTGTAGGGGTAATCTGTGCCGAGTGCCAAGAGTTTGCCTCGGCCTCTTCATCGTCCTAGCGTCTTACTCCCCCACCCCCTACTAAGGGCCGAGTGTCCCTGCGGCCGCTCGTATCGTTATTCCGAGCTTGCAAACGCTTCGCGTCGCTCCAATCGAAACGTGATCCAATGACGGAAAATTCGACGAGATCCACCAATCGGCCGAGAATTGGCTCGTCGTTCGATCTCCGGAACGTCGACTCGAAAATCCGCGGCAAACCGGACGTTCCGACACAATTTTTTTCGCCGACGTAAAGATGGTAATCGGAGGAAAACCGGTGCAGAGTTTCGCGCATCGAACCTCTCTCCGGCGAGAGTGGCGCGGCCCAGAGGCGAGGAACGCGAGCGTCGCGACGCTGCCTCGCGCTCGCTGGGGGAAAAATATATTGTCGAAGGAATCGGAAGGTGAGGATCGTCCGGGATGAAGAAAGGTGTTTTTGCGCCCGCGACGTCGTATCGTTTCGAGCGCAGTTACTGTACAGCTCTCTATCGCGCATCTCTATCGTTCCACTTTCTCTTACATTTCATCCACCCCCGCACTCTTTCCGCGCTTCCCCCCCCCCCCCCTGCCCACCCACGTCCAATTGCTACCTCGAGCACGATACGACCGATCGAGCAACGCTCCTGCAGGGCAACGCGCGCAAGAAGCGAGCGTCCGTTGAACGATGGGACCCCCCCCCCCCACAACCCCCCGCCCCCCCAAGTTCGATCGACGGAAAATGGATACGAGTTCAGCGGACGGAACATTGTAAATTTCGAACGACGTTTCGAGCTTGATATTAATCGCACTCTTGGCCTCGGTCGAGCGCGCTCGCGAGACTAAAGATCGCAAAACTCAGCCGGGCTATCGTGTATTTTTAAGTAAAGCGAAAAACCGGAGAAAATAAAAAGGAAGAAAACTTGGACAAAAAACCAACCATGTCGTTTTACCTATTTGCTGTACTATGCTCCGCATAAGCCCACCTCTCACTTCTCTCACTCCACTTACTAGCGCCCTGTTTTCCTAGCGCACGATATCTCGAGCGCTCTGTGTGTTTGCGCGCGCGCGCGTGTATGTGTGGGTATGTTTTTCTTTTACAGAGATCTCGTTCGATCTACCCATTGAATGACTTCCTACTTCGGGCAGATTGCATTACTTTTTTTTTATTGTCTGTCTCTCTTGCATGCTCACGACGTTGTGGTCTAATAATCGTACGTTCTCCAGTTGTAACATGTGTACTCTATTCTGTCTCTTGTACGTAACATGGCGACTAAACACGCGTCAGTCCGTTCCGCAGATTAAATTTTGTCGAACGATATTGACGCGATGTCGTTTCGTTGCATTCCGTCCTGTCGGAAGCGCAACGCTGTATTCCCGTGTTAAGAGTTGACTAAGTATAATTATAGAAGGGCGAATCGACGATATTTCGCGGAAAAGCAGGCATCGCAAATGTTTCTCAGCAGTAATAGACTACGATAAGCTACTTTGCTTTTGCCACGGAGAATTTTTGCCTATACTCAACTTACTCTCTACTCGCTTCGTCTTACTTAACCAAGGTAGAGAACGGTCGCAGAGTGATGCCACGCGCACAATTCTTGTCAACATTTTGCCAAACATATTGTCAACATTTTTTGGGGTGTTTGAGCGTTATCCGTCGCGCTCCTTCGACTTTGGCGCCCATGACAAATGTATGCAACCCATACGATATCTGTCGACCAAAACGTATCCAGTCGTAAGATGGGATCACGTGTAAATATTACAATTGTGAATTTCTCAGCGAGGACTATTATGGCGACGTGGATTTGAAGGCGCTGCGCAAGCTTGGATATAGGAAGTAACGAGGATGGTATTGAGGCGGAGGCGGAGAATTGTCAGAGGATGAATAGTCCTGCGGATGGAGCGAGAGAATCTGACATTGAGCGACAGCCGACGTGACCGATTTAACAAGCTGGACAGTCGCAATCGGAAGAAAGGGTATTCACGGAATGTTACGACCATTTGTTTGCTCCATTAAAGTTCAACTTGCGAGAAGTGCAGCTCGCACACGTTTCTGCGTGAAACACACGTACACGCACATACACATACACACATGCATACATTCACACGCATCGCGACATGTTACCTAAATTTGACGTTACAATGTAAATAAACTACATTAGAATTCGTACTTTTAAACCATTAAAATACAGTCTTTTGATTCATATTCCGCCACACTTCCGCTCCCTTCAAACCTTTTCATGCAATAGATCTGACACTGTTTTAGAGTATGTTCGAATTTCTCTCCCGCCATTGTTATTTGTTTCCTACTGATTTATAAAATTATGGAGACACAAATGACAATGGCTTCTTCATTAATTCGAATTCTGCAAAATGAACATATCACCCGTCTATGACTGTTACTGACTTTGATCGATACTTACGGATTCGCTTATTACGTTTTCGAATATGAGCAGGATGAATATAAGTAATGTAGACTTATTGCACACTAGAAATTGCTTACAAGTGTTACAACAATTATTTCTGCACTTTTGTATACGAGCATCGTGAAGAAACTAATTTTTGAACCAATCTGACTGGTGGCGCCACGTAGGGTTGTTTGGCGGAACTACTTTTAACTCATTCATTACTGTTGATCGCAAACTCCCCCGCCAGCACCCGCCAGTAACTAGATTGTCTGACTAGGGGAAACATTTTAAAGCATTTCAAAATAAAAATGTCTCCCGACGTAAAATACACATCCACATTTCACAAATATATTTAATTGATGGCAACAATGAAAGATACATTTAATGAAAAAAATCAATGTGGCAGACACTTTCGTATAAGCTATTATAGTGTCGTTGACCAGCAAAGAAACGTACAGTCAAACGAATTTATATTTAACATAACGTGTTTGCTAACCATGTTCCTCTATATTTCTGATAATGAAACTAATGAAGATAGCACTCAGGATCAATATTATTTGTACAAAAGCGGTATTATTTCGACACATGTTTTTATTGTCGAGTGCTGATACGATAGGTTATCGAAAATGTTCATGATTATCTCTTACATTTAGGACGTTTCATCTAAATGAGTACGGAATACAATTTGTGTTATATCGAACAGGTAAGGTGCACTTTAGTTAAGTACGAAGAGAAGTCCGTCAAGACAATTTTTAAACAAAATAGAATAACCCTGTTTCTTCTGTAGTATTCCTCTGCTTGGGAATTGTTAGGTGTAAATAAACGCCATCTTCGGTTTTAAACGGTTGTACAGTTAATGCTTTCTCTAATAAGTTGAGTGACTACGAGAACAATACATGCAATAGGCTTCATATTCTCTCATACTGTGCCTCATTGAACTACCACGATTTTACATATTTATTCAGCCAATTGCATGCATTGTATAGACATTTGTAACCAAAGTAAGGTTAATCGATAATGAACAGAACTTGGTTATCACCGAATTTTACGACGTAGAACTCGAAAAAATGGAAACTGCGGGTCAGGAAGAAGTGGAACTGAATAGTTTTATTGATGATAATATATGGGATCCTTGCATAGAGCATGACTGTGTGAGAGAACTGTTCACTAAAGCATTTATAATTTCTGAAAATGTAAACTATGAAATGCCAGCACCAGAAATTATGTTTACTGAAGATCCATGGCAAGATCAAGAGTTACAAGAGTTAAAAGAGAAACTGAACAAAGTAAAGAACAATTTAAATGATTACACTATGGGCAAATGGCAGGCTCATACAAGATTTAGGAACAAGGCGGGGGATGTTATGAGATATGTAAGGACATATGTAGAACCTGAATTGATGACACAAGCATGGTGTAAATTTTATGAAATAGCTTCTCTCTTCCCATTAATACCAACAGATCAAATTACTTCTAGCAAAAACAGTTTTATGTCAGTTCATTTATGTGAAGCACCTGGTGCTTTTGTAACTGCCTTAAATCATTGGTTAAGGATAAATGCTCCCACAGTTGAATGGGATTGGGTTGCTACAACATTAAATCCATATTTTGAAGGAAATCCTTTGTCATATATGATTGATGATGATCGTTTCGTCAGGCATACATTAAAACATTGGTGCTTTGGTGCAGATAAAACTGGAAACTTAATGAGTTTAAAAAATTTAGATTGTCTACTCAAAGAGTCAGACAAAACAAAAGAAGTACTACTTGTAACTGCAGATGGAAGCATAGATTGTACAGAAATGCCTGATGAACAAGAAAAAAATGTTTGTCATTTACACTATTGTGAAATTGTTGCTATGATGCACTTACTTTCATTGGGTGGACATTTTTTACTTAAGATATTTACCACTTTTGAAGATCATACTGTGTCCTTGTTATATCTATTGTCATGTTGTTTCCATAAAGTTGCTATTACAAAGCCAGCAACAAGTAAGGAAGGAAATTCTGAAACATATGTTGTTTGTTTAAACTTTAAAGGCAAACAGCATATATCTGCTTACATAAGTATCTTCAGAGAGCACTATGAAAATGATATTGGTAAAGCAATACTAGGCAAGACTCATATACCTAACTCCTTCTTGCAGAAAATTATTGAATGCAGTGCATTCTTTACTGATATTCAGTGCAAAATAATTATGAATAACATTGAGACATTTGAAACTGCTAAATTTAGTCATAGTTCTAACAGTGACATCAAAAGGCTAAAGCGGTTTGTTGCTCAAGAGTACATAAGAATTTGCCGGTTAAGAGCATTAGAAGACAATGAAGTTGAAATTGTTGGGAAGCATGTATTGGACGAAACTACCATTGTAAACTCAGCCAGGAAAATGATGAAGGGCTCCTACAATGACAGAATTAACAGAAGAACATTTAACTGGCATAAACAATTAGAAGAGCTTCTAAATGAATCTAAAGAAATTACATTTCGTAGACCAGCAAATAAAAAAATTTTAGTAAGCTAAATGAGATGGTATAATATGCATAAAACCAGTAAAACATACATACTAATATGTTTTATTTTTGACAATTTCTTCTTTATAGCTCAGGTTCAAAGACCCACCACATTGCTTATGCCTCTGTACGGGTAAAACTTTTTACGAAGTAAAAAGTTCAAGATTTTGCAAAGCTGGAATGTTAAAAATTAAGCACGAAGTGGATCGAATTCTGAAAGAAAATAACATTTCGGTGGAATTTCCATCTGCAGAAGCAATACAAAAGAATATACAAAAACTTAGGGATGCAAAGAACAGTAAAATTTTAACATTCAGATACACAGATCCTTATGATGCGCACAGTTTAATTACAGATATCTGTAATACAATAGAAACTATGAATCCTATGGAATCTCTAGTCCTTATTGGTTATTCTTTACTCACTCTTTTGAGTGTTGGCCTTTTATATCTTTTACAACATACTTTTACAAATGTAGAAGTAAGAACTTATGATAACGTAGGGTGTGTAATTACACTGAAACGCTATACAAATAATCCTACTGTGCTAACACACTTACATGAGATTAACAATTATAAAAACTGTATAGAAGGTTTTGATGAACGGATTTTCTGTATAGTACCTGTCTCAATTTTATGTGGTAAGATAATGTAATTCCATTAATTCTTTGTTTGTAATAATACAAATACATAGTCTTGCCCAATTTTTTTTTAGGTTGCGATGCATTCTATGAACTTGTGGACCTTAATCACCGGGTTATTAAATCATATGTTAATCATGCAGTATCCATTGCTGCTGAAAATACTAACACATGATATTATTTATTTCTTTAAAAGTGAAGCTCTGTAAAAGTTACTAGAATGCAGTCAATAAAAAATGTATGAAAGAGTATGTCACATTCATAATTTAATTGGAAATATTTTGGCTGGCACTAGGATTTCTGCTTTATTCAAGATCTCAGAGTGTTTTGGACAGGCACTACACAGTGCTTATGTTTATATGGATAAAGCATTGACCTAGTTTACCATATACTGTGTACTAACTGCACACTGTAGTTCTGTCTAAGCAAACTTGAACAGTTGTACAACAGAATTGCTCAAAGAAAGTTGTATTTTGGATAGTCTATGTTGCATAAAAAATTGTCTTGACCAAGATTTTGTGTTAAAGTAGATCATATGTAGATGTTATTTATATTATTTTTATACTTATCAAAATTTTCTTTCTAGATCTGTATTTGATACTACCATGAAACTCGCAATAGTCTCGAATCAGATCCGACGATTTTGTAGTGACACAATTGTTCCAAAAATATGTATTGTTGGAGCAGGGCCTGCAGGATTTTATGCAGCACAACAATTATTAAAGGTGAGAGGAAATACAAATAGTAAAAAGAGAACCGTTATAACACAGTACTGCGTTACAGTCGTCTTCCAATGTCAGAATAGACATATTGGAGAAGTTACCAGTACCATTTGGATTAGTACGCTTTGGAGTCGCTCCTGATCATCCAGAGGTGAAAAATGTCATCAACACGTTTCATAAAACTGCAACAAATCCTCGTGTTCAATTTATAGGAAATGTTAATGTTGGAAACGATATTACACTGGAACAGCTTCAAGAAATTTATCATGCTATAGTCTTGGTATTCTTACAATCTCTTTAAGTATCTATATATAATATTTCTACCAGTCACCTCCTGCTATACTCTTTTAATGCAGACCTACGGTGCAGAGGAAGATAGATTGTTAAATGTGCCAGGGGAGACCTTAAAAAATGTAATATCGGGACGCGAATTTGTAGGCTGGTACAACGGACTACCGACCTGCAAGGATTTAGAAATTAATTTAGATACAGAGGAAGCTGTAGTTTTCGGACAGGGTAATGTTGCTGTGGATATTGCAAGAATTCTGTTGACACCAATTGACAAACTAAAGGTAAGATCTTATGTAAGCTGACATTAGCTTTGCATTGTTGAGCAATTTCTTTTTCAGACCACTGATATAACGTCACACGCGCTGGAACGTTTAGCATGTAGTAAGATTCGCAAAGTTTCAATGATTGGCAGAAGGGGTCCCTTGCAGGCTGCTTTTACGATAGCAGAATTACGGGAAATGCTAAAGCTCGATGGTTGCAATACTTATTGGCGTCCAGATGATTTCACCAACGTAAGGGAAGTTGTTCCAACACTAGCCAGACCTAGGAAACGACTGACAGAGCTCATGCTGAAATCTTTGGATGAACAAAACACTAACGCTGCAAATACCGCAAAAGAATTTCATCCGATATTTTTACGGAGTCCAGTCGAATTTCTTGGCTCTGATAGCGTCAATAAAGTTAAAGTTTCTATAAATCGATTGGAGGGAAACGGTTTTGACACTCAAAATGCGAAATCAACTGGCGCATTCGAAGAAATATCAACAGATTTAGTTTTTCGAAGCATAGGCTATAAATCAATTTCAATTGATCCATCAGTCCCGTTCGATCAACGTGCTGGTAGAGTAAAAAATAGTTCTGGTAAAATAAATAATAATATTTATGCAGCCGGTTGGGTCGCTACAGGACCTATAGGTGTAATTTTGTCAACAATGACAAATGCATTTCAAGTTGGTAAATTAATGTCAAAGGAAGTTCTCGCTACCAGCGGCGCCAAATTAGGTTCAGAAGGTCTTCACAATATACTTAATGTAAAAAATATCCAAACAGTATCATATAGCGACTGGGAAAAAATTGATCGAGTAGAGCGTGATAGAGGCAAGGAACAAGGTAAACCGAGGGAAAAAATTGTGGATATCAACGAAATGTTAAAAATAGCCTCGAGTTAACACAATTATTGATTGTAAGCATGTGCTATTTGTTTATTAGATAGTACAAAACTTGTTAGCTAAAAAATATTTAAACAGCTCAGCTTTAGCAAAGTAACATTTTTTTAACAACAAAACAGAAAAAATGCATTTATTTATCCAATATTACTAACCAAAAAACCATAGCACAAAAAATATATATTATAAAGTATATAACGTTGTAAGATATATTTATTTTACCAAATGCAAAAAATGTGACTAAATGTAAACATTAAATTTTGTATTTTATAGCTCTTAATACATACAAAGACAGATGTATATATTTTTATGAATATATGTAAATAATATAAAAACAATATCTTATGTAAAAAGACTATTTTATTGCCTTATACTATGTTACATCTAATAATTCATTGACAAAAAGAATACGTTTATTCTTTACCTGTTACATTGTAAACAAGCCACAGTTTACGTTCCGAATACAACTGTGAAACCCCACGTACTCTACAGAATGGCGGGGTTTTTAATCAACTATCCTATTGAAAGGAATCCTCACTGATCGTTATTGAAGTCATATTGTACATGTAAATCATCCAGAACAATCGAATGTTAATTAGGCAAATAAAAAATTCGAACATTTATATGTTTATACACTGACTCAGGTTATACCTTTATATTAACCTCTATGACGAACACGTAACGTCTGTCAAATACACTTTGTATGAGCAAAGGATCGGTATTTATGAAATATGGATTTACGAGAACCAAAGAGAAAAAAAAGAGTGAAATTGCAGCACCAGTTGCCGTTTCCTGTTCCAATAGGTAGAACAAATGAATGGGTGCTTTATACTGCTCAACTTACAGATCTAGGCTCATGTATAGTGAATCCTGATGAAATTATTGCTGTACACACTATGGTAAGTTCACCATTTCATTTATGGAAATATAATTACAGTTTCAATGATCGTAAATATCTTTTACCAGGGTTTCTTTGGAAAAGGATCTCTATCTCGTAGTTATCCATCATTTGGAAAGTCTCGCTATGGGTCTCCACCAATTATTCGCAATAGGCAATGGATACGCAGACAGGAGTGGTTAAAAAAAGTAAAAGATCTAAATGAAGATTCTGTTTGCAGTACTAGTAAAAATATAAATTGGGATAAAGGTGATTTTGATGAAACCAATAATGAGCAGAACACAAATAATGCACAAGTATCATTGAGGGATCAACAAGGTACATTCTCCAAAAATCTGTTTTTTATTTAGAGAAGAGTTCTCATTATGTTACGAATGCAACACATTCCAAAAATCATAATTTCACTGTAAATATTGTAGATATTCTTATGGAAGACAAGCACAGTTTACCACATGAAAAGTGTAATAATGTAAACTTAAGCCTTGAAGATGTCTGTCAAGATGTAAAAAAGTTACCAGAGGAAAATCAGGTGGATTTGCCTGATATAATTGAAATTTCTAAAAAAAATAATAATGTGGATAACGACACCCAAAAAGCAAACAACATAGATGAGATAGACTTAGATTCCACAGAAGAGGATAATATGAGCATAACTGTAAATATAGAAAATGAAAAATATGAAAATCTGCACAATCATGGGGGCAATGAACAATCTAAAGATCATAAATCAGATGAATTTTTTCCATTTCATAATTACGATTACAAAGAAAATGATAGATGTATTAACAAAAATAATGCAGATCTACAAGGCAAATTACTAGTTTTACCTGACAGTGACTCAGACATTGAGGACTATTTAAAAGATATCAAGCCAAAGATTGAAAATGAAGGTTTCCCTATAAGAGAGACTTTGCACCTTACCTTTGAGGAAACTTTTTTCCTTTTATTTGGATTAGGCTGCTTACAAGTAATTAATTTCGATGGTAGTCTATTAGACATTAACAGTGCCTGGGTTTATTTCTGTAAGATAGATAAGGAATTCGTCCAGAAATATGTGGTATACCATTACTTTAGAAGTAAAGGATGGGTAGTGAAGCCTGGCCTTAAGTATGGAGGAAATTTTTGTTAGTACTGTTTATTGTCTATCTTCCATTATAAATACTGGGTGATTTATATTTAGTAATTTCATTTTAAACATTGCAGTGTTGTACAAACAAGGACCACCTTTTTACCATGCTTCATATATTGTCATAGTTGATGTTATAGACGCGGATTCGTTAGTCAGAGATCCTCTCAAATGCACAAGGAAAATAACTTGGCATAATTTATTCGGATTAGACAGACTGTCCGAGACTGCTGCCAAGGTAATATCTACTGGTGATATCTGGTAATGGGTTCTTTTCTGGTGTAATTCGGCAATGATCATAATAATATTTTTTATACAGGAAATATTATTTGCACAAGTCCTATGGCCATCATCGGTTCCTAGAAATTGTAATCCATCGAGTCCTGATGTATTATCGGAATTTACAGTAAAGGAATTATTATGGAGAAGGTGGATTCCAAAACAGAATAGAGATGTGATTCACGTGGAAGATGATGAAGATTCATGTTGATTCATGTTTTATTTACAAGATGGCTCAACAGAAAAGATACTTAACAATAACAATTATTGCTGTTTATCATTCTTTAGTTAAATAATTTTGCTGTGTTTTTGATAGTAATACACTGAACAAAAACGCCAATTGTTGTATATAAATTCATTTCTATACTACACCAGCATCACAGTTATTTAACATACGATATCCTACAAAATGAATAAATAAAACAAACTTCATTTAAGTAGAAGCATTCAACATTTTCTGGTCTTCCCTTTCTTGTTTAGTGAGACCTGTTCTCCTATATTCACTTCTTTCTTGCAAATATAGTTTTGTGCAATACTTGATAAAATCTTCATTATTGTACCAATGTGCAAGACATTCCTTCATTTTTCTTGATGATTCTCTACAATTTAAAACCATAAGAAGTTTGTTTTCCTTTGCACATGCTGTAAATTCTAGAAATTAAATACAGTGTCATTGAAATTAATATTCCGTTATCAATAATGTTTGATTTTTTCTGTAAGAAAAGGGAAACTACCTGCTACTTCTTGAGGACATTTTTCTATTCGTGTTCGCTCTCGTATAACTTTCATTACCATCACTTCTTGCTCAGGCTTACTAAGTGATGTATCATCAGGATCACCTTTTATTAAACAAACACTTGATATTAGTCCATTTGCTATTTACATAATGCAAATTAGTAACTCTAATATCTCAGATATCAAAAATGGTAAAAAGATAACATTTTGTATAGTATATACTGTCTGGATTCCTGTACAGTGAATAATGCTCCACATTTCTAACTTGGAATACTTATGTTTATATGGGTAAATTTATACTGATATACGGTATGCATAAAACAGTTTCTTATTTTAAAATTACATATAGTATCTGAAAACAAAGTCATAGTAACCTAAACTGTCGGTTTACTAGTAAGATACCAGGACCATTATATCTGATATTATATATTATATTGTATATTAAATATTTCTGCACACGGAAGTGTTATTAATTCAATACCTAATCCTTTCGGACCGTTTTCGTATCTTCTGAAAACACTACGATCAAATCCCATGACGCTATAGTGTCGCTCAAAATTTTTGTTCACATAACCTCGTTGTTACAATTTTAACTATACATATCTCCCCAATAGACTGCGCTCGTGAGTGTGCAGATTTGAGATTTGTCAGTGCGTTTCGCGAGGGATGCTTGGTTCGCACATTCGGTAAACACTCGATAATATACTAACTGTGAATTAAGGTCAAGAGTATTTTCGTGCTTTGGTAAGTGAATAAAATAAATTATTGGCCATTTTAGCAATACAGCAATATTAGTTCACATTTGACAGTAACAAAACTTAACCTTAGTTTTCGATTCAAGACATCAAAGCGTGACTGTTATTTATTGAAGGTAATCAGAAATAACGGAAATTTTTTGTTATAGAAAATTTGGAGGATTAAGGTAATTTAAACATGGACAGATTGCTAAGATTAGGAGGTGGTATGCCAGGTCTGAACCAAGGGCCACCACCCTCAGATGCTCCTGTTGTCGATACAGCAGAACAAGTAAAATTTACTTTTTCTTTATTTGTAAATATTTAGTGTCATGGTATTTTATGATTATTTCATTCTATAGGTGTATATCTCATCATTGGCTTTGCTAAAAATGCTAAAGCATGGTCGTGCTGGTGTACCTATGGAAGTCATGGGTCTCATGCTGGGAGAATTTGTTGATGATTACACTGTCAGAGTTATTGATGTTTTTGCCATGCCACAGACTGGAACGGTATGAAGCTGTATAAAATCACTTCTGTTTGAAGAATTAATGTTTCTCATATGTAAAGTTCTTTGCATTTTGTAATGTTAATATGGTTAACAGAGTGTTACTTTTTTCAGGGAGTTAGTGTAGAAGCTGTTGATCCAGTATTTCAAGCAAAAATGTTAGACATGTTGAAACAAACTGGTCGGCCAGAAATGGTTGTAGGATGGTACCACTCTCATCCAGGTTTTGGTTGTTGGTTATCTGGGGTTGATATTAATACACAACAATCATTTGAGGCACTCAGTGAAAGAGCAGTAGCTGTTGTCATCGACCCAATTCAATCTGTAAAGGGCAAAGTTGTTATTGATGCATTCAGATTAATCAATCCCAACATGATGGTATGAAAATGCAACCAACTGAATAAATACACTGATTCAGTTATTGTATAAAATTGTTTCTTATTTTACAGGTTCTTGGCCAAGAACCAAGACAAACAACATCAAATTTAGGACATCTTCAGAAACCATCTGTTCAAGCATTGATTCATGGTCTAAATCGTCATTATTATAGCATTAGTATTAACTATCGGAAAAACGAGTTAGAACAAAAGATGTTATTAAATTTGCACAAGAAAACTTGGATGGATGGCCTTACTCTCGCCGAATATTCGGAGCATAGCAGACTCAATGAAAACATTGTATCAGAAATGCTCGAACTTGCTAAAAACTACAACAAGGCAAGTAAAGAATTGATTAAACGCCTTTGATGTACAGATACTAATTTTCTATAGAATGGTTTGATACATCTAATTGCTAAATAATTTTATAAACGTTACAGGCTCTGGAAGATGAAGAAAAAATGACACCAGAACAATTAGCAATAAAGAACGTGGGTAAACAGGATCCAAAACGGCATTTAGAAGAAAAAGTGGATACACTTATGGCAACAAACATTGTTCAATGCTTGGGAGCTATGCTCGATACGGTTGTGTTCAAATAACTATTTCATGAATCACCGTTTGCAATATGTCATTTAAAGGAAATATACGTCTTTTTAACATAATTCGGTCAAGTTTCTTACGTTGCTTATAAGTAATATTCGTAAGTTGAATGTAATTCCAAGAAACATGTTTTGTGTTACATTTAATATACATATAATCAATTTTATACATTTTTATTCAAAATAGTACATTTTAAAAACATAATAGAATTACTGTCAGACATACAGAATCTGGTCCTTACCTTTCTGACAACAAGGTATGGAGACGTTTTGCACATGTCAAGAAAGAAATGAAATAGATGCACGGAAGTGACAAAAAATTGTAGATTATGCGTTATGTGATGCGCTGTAAAAGTTTCGCAATGAATTGATCGTATGAAAATTGTAAAAATTGGAATCGTTCACTTCGTTCCCACTATGTCGGCAGCATTGAATTACTGCATAGTATATGTTGACATGTATGTTCTCTATATACAGTCAATTAGTACGCAGGAATTGTACTAATATATTCTTCACGAATTATGCACTGATTATTACACTCATCCATTGGAATAACCTGTACAGACTCACAAGCATACCATACGGAACACTCACTTCACTGTTAATGCATCAGAGGCTTCAGGCCAACATCAATATCTCCCTTTCTCATTCATATGGTGTAAGATAACCATAATTATACGTGCTCATATTGCTCACCTTTACTGAACAGTCACTCATTTCTGATTACCTGCATACATTTTCGAAACATATAAAATCTTTCCTAGTATATAAAATGTGAAAAATATATATATGATCAATCTGCTCCGGATTACAAATGGCATTATTCTCATACACGACTATTATGAATATTTTTCGATTTGGAACTTTATGCGTATGTCTGGAAAGTAAACTAACTCGAAAGCGCCGCATCTTGTTCTTGTTGTTCTTGTTGTTCCTGCTCCTGCTCTTGCTCTTGCTCTGGTTCTGTTACCAGACTCTGATCTTTATCCTTCTTCTTCTTCTTCTTCTTTTTCTCTTCTTTCACGGGAGTATCCTATATTAGAATGTAATTCATGAGCGTAACAATGGATGAGTCACAAAATACAAAACCAGTTTCATAGATGCAACAGCTTATTCTCTTACCGGCTCCGTGCCTTCGGTCATTATCGACTCATTTCCTCCTCCCTCTTGCTTCTCCTTCTTCTTCTTTTTCTTGTCCTTCTTTTCCTTCTTCTTTTCTTTTGGAGACGAGGTTTCCATGTCTTCGGCGGATTCTTCCTTCACAATACTAGTGTCTGCAGGCGCTGGTACCGAAATGTCTTCATATTTACGTTTTTTGCCAGCGACATCAGACACTCCGTTGTTTTCAACCTTCAAACATTGGAGAATATATATTGTAAGAGCGCATACAAAAAATTAGCACCTTTTATATAGTACCACATTTAAGTAGTGTCTCTCTACCGACCTTAACTTCTACTCCAGAGTAATCTGTATAATTTTCCAACCAGTCTGCGGGTGTGTTCTCATTTGGCTTGCCGTGTTTGTCTAATTTTCCTTCAACTATCATGCGTTTCTTTACAGAAGCCTTAGGACCTAAGCCCCACTTTCTTGGGTATGCATCTCTTTCCATGATGACTCGCTTAATTTTCGCTGCGACGCCATGATCGCAAGCAGACATTGTCGGAGACGTCATTAGGGCAACACCTATTTAAGAAAAGAAATAATGAAAGAAGAAAAAATATCTCGTTTAAATTAATGGACAGCGCATATAATAAGCAAAATGTCTAGCAGTCTCTATCTCTTGAATATTAACTTGAATAAAGATTCAAGTGATAAAAATGCCTAGAGATTTGGTACACTGACGTAATGTACGGCGATGCTACGTTACTTTGAAAATATATTTACCAAGTGCTATAGCTTCGCCTTTGCTAGTCACGATTACAATTTCCTGGTTCAACTCTATGCCTTCGTCATACATGAGTACACCCGGCAGCATAATTTTAGCTCCGTAACAAATTGCATTTACCTAGCAATACATATATTCAATTACATGACAGTCGTGAAGCATGTCTTAGAGTACCTAATTGGTCGTATTTTGAAATTGGTCGTAATAAGCGTATACATACGGCGCTGTCTTTTACAATAATCCTCTTGTGGTTTACTAAAAGTGCCTCCAGTGGCTTTATCACCCGGCGCAGATAAGACTCGTCACCATGATTTTCGTACAGCCATTGAGCATCAAGAATATCATGCATTGTGACCATACCATCCTTCTCCGATTGAACACCGGAACGATTTCTTCGGAGCTCTTGCATTTGACAGCCTGTTCCTAAGAAGAGTCCAAGGTGGACACAAATAGTCCTAATGTATGAACCAGCTTCACAACTAACACGGAAGACACCCATGTTTCTTTCTGTATCATAATCAAGCAGCCAGCTGTCGTAAACTGTCCTTACTCGAAGTTGTCGTTTTACAGCTGAGATCAGTGGTGGTCTTTGGAATAATGCACCTTTCAACTTCTCTAATGCTTGACTCACCTAATATGAATTAAGTTAATTGATTATTTCTACTGCCTTGCATAGTATTGGAATTCAAGAAAATGTGTATGTACCTTCTGTACGCTCTCAGGAGCAGAATGTAGTTTGAATACTGAAACATACTCTTTGCCTGCAGACTGTTGAGACTTGGCCAACCTTGTTGCCCTGTCTATACACACTATTAAACAACCTGATACTTTTGGATCCAAAGTACCAGAGTGCCCAGTCTTTTCCACTTTTAAAATTCTTTTTATCCATGCAACAACCTCATGTGAGGATGGATTACATGGCTTATCAAGGTTAATACAACCTGATTTTACATACTCTGATAAAGTACGGTGCAATGGTGTGGACCCACTCGTCAATGGCGTAAAGTGCTTTGTCCTTGTGAGCATTTTATCAAAATTCTAAAAAAACAAAAGCAACCACGAACATTATAATGTTTTTTTATTTCAGACACTTACGTTATTCATTGTAAACTGTTGGCATAATTTTACTACTCTACGTATATACATAATAAAGTTGAATGTATACCTTAAATAATAGTGGCCAATCTTTGCAATCGAGTTGTACAACCTCACTGGATGGTTCAAGCTGGCATTTCATGGTAGCTTGGACCTCTCCAAGAGATTTCCTCTTGCTCTTCTTCTTAACTTTATCTAAAATTTGAACAAAATACTGAATAACCTAAATCACTAACCTATATAACCACGTATCGCATAAATGGTATGTTATACTATTGTAAACAAATACAAGTGACAATAAAATGCAGGAGGGAATTTCCAAGATATCCTTAGTCAGTTTCGTCTATTTCAGACGATACTTTCAATAAAAACGGCTATATCTACATGGTGCACGTGTGCCGCGTTGCGGCTTCGTGAAAAGCATAACATAAAATACAATCCTTATTTTCATATCAATATTCATACAATGAGTGTGAAACGGTACTTCAAAAAAATCATACGATTTATACAATAAATTTCACAATATTTACCGATTTCTGCCATTTTTTATCCAGTGACAAACACGTGTACTTCAAAAAGCCAATATGAAGAAAAGTGGCCACATATAACGCGCGCACGTGCACACACCAAAAACAGTACTATACGCCGTGCACCATTATAAGCAGTTCGATACATCGAATCTCGAATTTATCGTACTCTCGCATCGAGATACGTTGACGTCGCTCAAGCAGTCTAGGTCGATGTTTCGATATCGATTATAATCGAAATACTGAAATACCGTTTTTAAATTGTAAACGTTAGTAGTCGATCGCTGATATATCACTTGCCTCGGCGTGATCGAATTGCCGATGCGTGAAACAAGTCTTATTATACGAATCTGGAGATGCAAGTAACATTTCGTGAACATGCATTATCCTCTGCGCATGATAGTCGGTGTCCATCCGTAATATTCGTACACAGGCACGCCGTGCATAGAACGCGTTATAGTGTTCGTTTGGGCTTTGCGCGGTAAACTGTTGAAAAGAAAGTGAGGCGTAAGAACTGGTCCGAATGTAAGCATTCTCACATGCCGAAACTCACTGCAACATGTTTATCGCGGATTTGGAGAAAGATTTTTACGACGTTACACAGGGGACTGTAAGTTGATATCACTGACATTAATGTTTCGTTTAAACTTCCAGCGACACGCGACTTGTAGGTTATTCCACAACTACAGTTTTATTGATAGTTTACAAATGTAATTCATTTTTGTAGCGTAATCGGCGAAGATTAAATAAAGAGCACGTTTTATGCGTTCGGGATCATTCGCTTTATTTTGACTTAAGTATATAGTAAACAAGATTGGAGTACTGTGGCACAAGTAGCAGCAAGTAAATTTTTTTACTTCCCATGCAAACAGGAGTTTTAAATACCTTTGAGTGAAATTTGTTCATTTTTAATGCAATAATGCATTTTTGTTTAAATTCTTGATTGAACTTACAATGTTTATACTGAAACATTGGTAATAATATAAAGTAAAATGTTTTTAAAAATATGACAGTAATGTTAAAAAAAAATGGTGATATGAATATTTTTTACTTCATATTTGTCATATGCTCTGTTTGTTTTGTTCTGTTTTCTCTAGAGATGCTTACTATTGGTAAACTTTGACGTAGATGCAATTTGCGCCTGTAGAATTTTACAGCAACTTTTTAAAAATGACAATGTTTTATATACCCTTATACCTGTGCAAGGTGTTCAGGATATGATTCGTGCCTTTGAAGAGAATTGTGAAGAGGTGAGAGGATTGTAAAACATTACTTTTAATGCACTTATCTTAATACCGTTTTAATTGTATAATTCTGATTCTAGGTGAAAAATGTAATTATGATAAATTGTGGTGGAACATTAGATCTTGTAGAAGTACTTCAGCCTCCACAAACTGTGATATTTTTTATACTTGATAGTCATAGACCATATGATTTGTGTAACATATACTCAGAACGTCAAATATGTATTTTGGGTAAACCAGATGAAGAAGATGACATACCAGAGTATAATGATGTGTTTAGAGATGATTCTGTAAATAATTATTTAGTCAAAAGTTAGACCTCTTAGATTGCTTGCAATGTATTTAACCCAGTGTGTTTTAGTCTGAAGAGGAAGAGAGCGAAAATGAGGGATCAGATGGGCAAGACACAGGAAGGCAGTCCAAGAGACGAAGGTTGAACGAGGAAGATATTAACAGAAAAATTGAACGAAGAAAGTGGATAGAGAATAGGGACACGATTCTCTTTAATTATTCACAGTATAGTTATTATGGAAGATCAGTAAGTAATCACAATAGAGACCATGAGTGCAAATACTTCATACCTTTCTAAATAAAGTGCAAGTGTTACATCTTTTTGCCTGAATTGATGTAGAGTTCAACTGTTATGTTTGACATGGCATGGCACATGTCAAAAGATAATCTGGACATGGCATGGTGGGCAATAGTTGGCTCAACAGAACAAGCTATCCTTGGAAAGGTAGAATCAAGGTTGACTGTGTTGGAGGAAGGTGGCCTGCAAGCTCATGTTTCCAGACTAATGCATAAACAAGACATTGATGGTCAAGAACACCAACAAAGTTCTGTTAAAGTTACATATGACAAAGAGTATCCTTTCTTATGTCAACTATTCCAAGAAACTGTACTCCTCACAGAATTTATGTATTGTGGCTTCATTATCAACAATTCAATGTTGTACCCTTAACAGCGTTATCCAGTATTCAATTAGCACTGTATCGACACTGGACTGTCGAGGCAAGTTTAAGGCATTCGATACCGACCGCTGTTGCATTGAGGCTTTGGTCCATAAGAGGCGAACAGCGTCTGAAGGAACTACTCGCAGAAATGGGCTTGCCACTGGCACAATCAAAGCAGCGGTTCTCGTCAATGGACCTGTCGCTTAGACAAGAATTTAAGCAGATGGTAGAGAAATTGGCAGGCAAATACAATCTCGATACAATAGTGGGCACTAGCTTCACGTTACAATACGGTTATCGATTTAAATACTGCGCTTCCGACATCGTCTATGCAATGTTGGCGGTAATGGAATCTTCAAGCAAAGACATTCTGCCGCAACGTTGCTTTTTGAACGCGTTGGATTGTCTGTCGCGTACAAGAAAGGACATGTTGGAGAACGGTATACACAAGGCAAAGATAATGCTCATGAATATCTTTAAAACTGGCCAAGCTATTTTGGAGATGAGACAGGTCACCAACGCTGGATCGTTCTTGTCCGTCGCTGTCTCGGCTGAATCTATGGGCAGTCGACTATTCGAGCATCCTCACGCACTGATCGTGTTAGCCCAGTTCATCCTAAGAGCGTACGTAGATATGTCGCGAAACAGGCGAGCAACAGAATGGCCTCTTGTTGCTTCTGCAACGTACAACGAAGAAGAGAGTATGTGCATAGTTGCTGGAATTCCACCGATTTGCGAGGACCAACCTAGGAGGTAAGCATTGGGTTCACAATAATGCGAATAGGCCACAAGCTAAAACTTTCTGCCTGTTGCAGTTTATTTGGAAGAGCATTCGAGCAAGCCGCAAAGAATACAAACTGTTACATCGAGGCCGATTACTTTGACAGCACAAGTAAGACTGATAAAAACATGATAACTTTTGCTTGCTCCGTTTTCTATCATGTTATTGACCAAGTGTCGCTAATGCCTTTTTTTTAATATTGCAGTAATAAGACTGAAAATTGAAGAAAGGCCAAAGTTCTTTGACGCTCTGGCAGCACTTCTCGCATAAATAAGTTATTTAGGATAGCATTTAAAAATGAATTAATTTGTAATTAGATTGGATCTACTATTTATTTTGTAAGGAAATGCGCCAAATCGACGACGGCTAGATTAAGGATACAAAAATTGGAAAATCGACCAAGACAGCAGATAGGTGCACAATATTTTTTTTAAATATACCGTTTATGTTAGAATAGTCCTTTTAATTGCGTATAAATTTGTATTGTACATTTTTACTACGAACGACGCGTGATAGCTTTAAAATTGTAGAAATATGATATGTACAAAGTAGAACTTATGTAAGAACGGTTGAAATATTTTGTCGAGTGCTAATCAAATTCTAATAGCGGCGGTACATCAATCAAATGAGGCAAAGATACGACGATTGAGATATAGTAAGACGGACCAGTTTAATCGCATTGTCCAACGATCAGATAACACTAAGTGAAACTGTAACTACAAACGAACTCATAAATTTAATGACAAAAAAAAAACAATTACAAATGCTCTACAGTATAACTCACGAAGTATCATTTACGTACACCTAAAAAAAAAATGTGTCTCTATCTCCACATCATAGGATATATTATACAACTCGAGAGCCGTATGACGTGTGCCCAATCAGGCGTTTATTTAAGTAGTACATAGTAATATATTAACGTATTCGTGTGCGTGTGTACACTTAAAAATAAATTCGTCCGCTTTGTTCTTTCTTTCACCTTCTTTTTACCATTTTTCCATTTTTTCTTTTTCTCCGAGCTATGATACATGTCTTTTGGTTATTTCCACAGAATGTTGTACAAATACGAAGCGCGGTCGATCGCGCGCGAAATTCTTCCCTACGAAAGGAGGCGCCGGTATCACAGAGATGGGATTAGACAAGGACATACGTGAGTGTTTTCTCTATTTTTTTTCTCTCTTGTGCGATCGCGTTAAGTCTTCCTCGCGAGGGAGCAGACACCTCGACAACCTAATCGTCCACCTTTTTTTTTTGTGCGGCTTCTAATCGTCGATCGATGACTCTGCCGCCTCAGACCTGAATCTGTTCGGCCTTCGGCGCCTTGTGCACCGCCGCGATCTTGTTCGTCGGCAACTTATTGTTGCGGAATCCGTCGACGAACTGTTGCACGGAGTCGACCGTTATCTCGGCACCGTCCTCCATCACCACGTAGACTCCTCGCGGTATGTCGATGGCAGTCAAGAGTGGCACGGCATCGTCCAAGCCCACGAATTCGCGCAGAATGTCCGAAGTCTCGCACTAAGCAGAACGAGGGTGTAGAATACGGTGCTGAAGGAAGTACACTGGCAGATAACGAGGCCTTAGCCGATCAGCATGATAAGGTACGTACGTCTAGCGCTATGTAAAATTGCAGCGTGTCGTCTGGATCGTCGTAGAACGGATCGTAGTCGGGCAGGTCCCGCCTGTAAGCTTCGGCAGCCGGCAACAGGACGCCTTCTCCGAACTGAATCTCGCAGTCGTCGCCCTCTGAATATACAGAGTCGCGGACAAAAGAAAAGGCGATGCAGTCATTGTGGTCCCATAAACTTAGCGCGCTGTAATTACATTGACATACCGATGAAGAGAATGATCGCCGGAGCGTCGTGCAAGGAGGTCGCGTACTTCTCCGTCAAAATGTTCACCAGTCGACTCGTCCAAGGGAAGTTCTGCGAAGCAAGAAGGATCATCGTCATCGTAAGCCTACTCATGACCTGCCTTATACGGCGGAAAAGCGTGACTCTACCAATCCTTCCGGATCCTCGAGCAATTCCGCCCGTCCGTCCAGCGTAATAATATTATCCCGCGGATCGAGGATGACCAACGTCGGTATTGCTTGAACGTCGAGAGCCCTGGCCAACTTTTTGCGCCTCTCCTCCTGACCGAACGGTATCCTCAGCCAAGGCATCGTCTCGGTGTAAACGTTATAAGACTCCTCGCTCCTGAGAATCAGCCAAATTCGATAAGTATTCCCTCAGAATCTCCATAGCAATAATTAAATCCTACGCTCCAAGCCTCCTCCTAAATAGTACAAAAAAAAAAGAAGAACAAGAAACTCACCTATCCGAACTAACGAAAATCACCTCGAAATTATGTCCCCTCTCCCGGATCCGCTGATAGGTATCCACCAGCTGCGGGGTGAACGCTTTGCACGGCGGACACTGGAAAGAAAGTCATTAAAGTTGACAGCCGTCAATTTGATTCGCCTGGCGCGCGACTCAATTCTCACTGCGACAACGGCAAAAGTTCTATATTTGCATGTTCGCCGAGCGGCGGGGCAATTAAAGTGCGCTCAGCTCCCCCGACGCCATCCTCCACTTTTTCCCCGCAGGAATCCCAGCAATCATCGGCCATTACGGGTTCTTGCCTTCGTCCCCGGAATTGAGGTGAACACAAGTTCGCGCGGGGAAGTGGCCGTCGGGGAAGATTAATGTTACGGGCCAGGTTCATAATGAATGTTTACCCAATGGGCACTGAAGTAGACACCCTTGAAGCAATGACGCAGCTCCTCGTGCAGCATGGGCTCATTACTGTCGCGAGCGGCGCACGGTAGCAGAGGGCCATCCTCGAGGGCGGCCTTCGGATGAGGCGGCTTCCACGGGAATTCCGTGCCCGTGGGATCAGCGATTGTTCGCTCGACGCCACCTCTCGTCACGACCGATCCGTTCGAGCCTTCCAGCAAGATCAAAGTGGGCACGCCGGCCTTTATCCGATACCTCCTCGTCAGTCTCGTCTGAAATTATCAAAAATCGCTGCTATCGGCAAGTGTCGAGGATGTCGCGTTGCGGATTCTGCCAAAGTGGCAGACACCTTCGTTCGCGCTTTTCGCTACTTCTGGATACTTCTGGATACTTCTGGCTACTTCTGGCTACTTCCGGCTACTTCTCGCTACTTCGAGAGTAGCGAGCTACTTATCGCTTATGCCCGATTTGCCAGCAAGGTGACATCGCTGATGCGGACGCTGCGAATCGACGAAGAATCGAAATTGTCGCCCGAATGCACTTCATCGGCTTTCGGTGGGCCGCCAACAATTGTAAAACTTCCGCGCCGGGCATCGTTATTTATTCGTGAACTCCCGTCTGTCATAACTTTTTTCAACCTCCCCCGTTCGGCGGTATGATTTATTGAATACGGTCGCCTGGCCATCGGTCCGAGTGCGCACCTCTGATGGGAGTCGAAACCGAACGAATCCGCGGAGCGTTAAACCGGTACGCGTTCCTGAGCGCTAAACATGAATAATGTCTAGCTGTCTGGCTGGCTCAGCTCTTTTTTTCCTCTGCTGTCGCCGCACAAAAATCGCCACTCGATTGCAACATTTTAGCGGGCGGCAATATGTCCGCGATATTCTCTCCCCGGCACTCTGCACGTCATATTCCATTTGGGCCCGGTGGCAGGGGGTGAGGGGGTAACTGAATTAATGAGAGAAACGGTTTCCACGTTTTGCAACCCCCCCGGTTTATTGGCGCGACGTGACTTAGGAAATAACATTCGCGAGACTTCATTACGTTGAACGGAAAGGCGATAGGCGCTTATTGCCGCTCCGCGAAATGTCATCCCATTTTCCAACGGGAACTAAGAACATTACAAGAAGCGCGTCGCCAGTCAAAGAGGGGTTGCTTCCATTGTGTCGCAGGGGTTCGCGCGCAGTCGAAATGGCACTTTATCAGCGGGAGACAATTTCGACAATGTACCCTGAAAAATATTACTGATCCCAATCGTAATCTCGAAATTTTTAACCTACCGAATTAACATTTTTCCGTACGATATCGCGGAGGAAATATTTTCAGCGTAAAATTCTTTCACCACTCAACATTTTTACTATCTTCACGCCTCGCGTCAGTTACATGTACCTTGAAAAATATTACTGATCCCAATCGTTGTATCCTCGAAATTTTTAACCTACCGAATAAACATTTTTCCGTACGATATCGCGGAGGAAACATTTTCAGCGTAAAATTCTTTCACCACTCGACATTTTTACTATCTTCACGCCTCGTCGTCAGTTACATGTCTGCAATCTGTGTCTATGTACAGCAATTAAGGGACGCTGCAATCAGTGACGCGACGGTCTCCGTCGGAATTGGCAAGCTGGATCAGACGATGTCGCATCGAGCGACATACCGCCCGCAGACCAGAAGCGAATAAATGCTGCCGGCAATTTCCATCTAGTGCAACACAATATTGCGGTCCGCCTCCCGTTGTGACCCTTCAATAATATGCGGAACAAAGGACATAATCGCGGACACCGTAAAACATGTTCACCTCCCAGTTACTTCCGCTCTGCGCACGTCTATTTAATTCCAACGCCAATTAATATGCAATCCCTAACAGGCTCCTCCCATTCAACTATTTGCATAAAGAGAAAACTGCAATCTAGCTGGCCGTACAAAACCCGTACCAGAAAGAAACGAGTTGTCTCGTTGCGAGAGAGACGAGGGTGGAAGAGGACACTAATAAATAGTAACACGTCGTTCCCATCCAATTTACTCGGATCCTCGGCGCACGACAAAAAAAAAACTGACGGGCAACATAAGTACGTAGCGACGTGTAAAAACACACGCGGGGGAGGCGAGAGCTGTCGTACGTGTCTCCCTCATTGTATCAAGCGGATAGCGAGGACGTTCGCGGAGGGTGTGACGAGCGCGTTGTAAAAAGGGAAGCACTGTCCGCTGACAGAACGGCTCCCCTGCCCCCCCCTCCCGCCCCAACCCCCTCCTCTCGGTCAATTCGCGGAATCGCGTGAATGCGAAAATTTTTACATGCGACTGCCGTGTCGGATGAAAAAGCAACGAGACGGGAGAGCCAGACGGACAGATCTGTACGGAGAGACTCGGGAAGCGATAGGAGGGAAAACGAAATCGTGGTCTGTTTCTTCCGACAACTCTGTTCGCCCCTCCTCTCTCTCTCTCTCTCTCTCTCTCTCTCTCTCTCTATCACTCACTCACTCACTCAATGCGGGAAAAGCCCGTCGAACGCGGTTGCAAATGGTGTAACGGGCATCTGAAAGGGATGATGCTCTTTGCTGACAAAGTACCGTCCCTTTTAAAGGCACGTGAATCGAGACGGCGCCCGCGGTCGAAACTCGGCGCAATTTTCATAAATTTCAGATTCAGCCTCGAACTCCTGCCCTTCATCGCGGCGGGGAGGGGGGTGGCAGAAGAGGAATCGGCGCGGAGCCGAACGATTCGGCGAAGAAATGGCCATGGGGGTACGGATGAAATTGAGAAATACGAGTGGCAATGGCTAAAACGAATCCAATACACGTTTTCCCAGCGTTCAAGTGGCATCGCAATTCTGAAGCCAGTTCGAGGAGGGGTCGTATCGGGGGAAGGAAAAAACGTATCTTTGATAGAAAGCGCACGCTGCGGGGGGAGGGGGCGGGCGAGGGTGGAAGGGGGCTACTTTTAAGTACGCAGAAGAGAGAGAGAGAGTGGAGAAAAAAAAGAAGACTTGGGAGCCGGCTACATTCGTAGCACGCCGTGGAATTTCGACGATTCCAGGGGGGGAGGTAGAGGGGCGAGGTGGGCTTTAGCGGCTCTCCGAGCGAAATGTGGGTCGATGGCGCTTACCGAGGTTGGCAAAAGGGAAATTTCGACGATTCCCGCTGGAACGCGAAATTTCGACGGTGCCAGAAGGATGCTAGACCCAAATAGCGGCACGCGAGCGCAGCCCCGCGCTTTTAATCGATTTTCCTTCCTGTCCCCCCCGCCCGCGCCACCCTCGGAACAAGGGAAACTCTCGAGTGCGCATCATCCATTGTTGAGTGGGAAGCATCGCAAAATACTATACATTGTCGGGGAGGGGAGGTAGCGAGGGGTGGGAGGGGGTGTTGCTACGTATCCCCGAATACATTCAGACACTCCAGACGCCGCTCGACCGTTTCCTACCGGTGTTCCCTCCGCCGGGGTGGCGTCCCGACGTTATGAAATTCTCGAGGGCGCGACCAAGACGGCGCGCGCTGCGTAATAATTAACGGCGCGCGAGTAGAGCTCGCGGGCTCGAATCGAATCTGCCTCTAGCCGCCAAACGGACACGTACAGGTTCCGTTTTACTGCTGGCAGGTTCGTTGGTAGAATGGCTGGCAGGTGTCGAGAGTGGAATATCCGAAAGCAACAGTTACGGATAAGCCCTGCGCGACGTTGCATGCGTAATGCAAAGCGTCCGCCGAGGCTGGGAAAGAGAATGAGAGACATGGTGAGAGAGAGGGAGAGAGAGAGAGAGAGAGAGAGAGAGGATCAGAGTTGAGTTCCTTCCTAGTGTCTTTGCCGCAGCGTGCAATCCCCTTCGGAGGGCGATGCGAAGGGCGCAACAAGCACCTAAAGGGGGAGCTTGCCGGTGTCTACTGACAATGAGCACTGTCCTTCCACGGCGGCCCCCCGTATGATTACGGGAGGGCGGGAGGGGAGGAGGGCAAAAAGGGAAAAAGGCTCCTCTCTCTCGCCGCCGGTAGCGATGGATACGACGCCCTGAGGGGGGTCTTCGCGCAACCCCCGTCGGAGAGGGTAAGCGAGAATGGAGGGCCCCCCGATCGAAGGCTGCAATATTAACGACTTAAGCTGCTGCCGCGAATCGATTGCGATTTGCCGGAGACGAGAGCGAGTGCCAGAGTCTGGGAGAGGGAAAGAGGGGAGAGTGCGAGAATAGGTAAGAGAATGACGAAAATCGCGGAAGGGTGACGCTGACGTTACGGCAACGTGCCAGTGTGCTCGCGAATTATTTCGATTCGGCATTAATTAACGGTAGGTCGTTCGTTAACGCACCGCCCGCAATATCGAGCACGCGGCACGAGCGCCGGGACGACCACGACTACGACGTCGACGACGAAGGTATGTACAGCCTCGAAAGTGAAAGAGAGAGAGAGAGAGGGAGAGAAAGAGAGACTCGACTCTCTCTTTTTCTCTACGCGTAGACACCCCGCGCGCACAGACTCGCTCGCTCACCCCCGCCTCGGCGCGCACAGCTCGCCCTTTCACCCGCCACAATTTTAATAACTCGCTCTTGATTTTTATACCACCCGCCTCGAGGGCCTCCACCGGGCTTCGGGTCGGACGTGGAAGCCGCGCCGTCATCGCAGCCGCAATTGCGGATTTCCCTCACAGGGTATTTTTCATTACTCGCTCTCGAACTTTTTAACCTTCCCTCCCCCACCACCCCTGCACCCCGTGCCTCTCCTTTTCTCTCTCTTCCGCTTTTCGCGCTCCCTCGCCTCTTTGCCTCCGGGGCGCGGAGGGAAGCAGGGGGAGGGTGGGCGACGATGCGCCAGAGCCGGATAAACGAAGGAAACGTATTGCCCGAAATGATGAAAAACATGAAAGGTGGCATCGGCTGGCCGTGTAAGAGGGCCGACGGGCAGAATGGATGTCACGGGTGCGACGCGGATGATCGACGGGCGACAGCTTCCGCGAGAGCGTCGAGTACAAAGAGGGTGGCGAGAGAATCGGGTGCAAAAAGTCGAACGTCGCCCGAAGCGGAGGAGTCGGATCAAGAGTTCGGGCATGCGGAGGGAAACCGCACTTACACCGAAGCCTCTCACCCTCCCCATCTCGCTTCCTACCCTCCCCGCTCCCTCCCGCCGAAGTTTAGGATATCTGGATCGAACTCCGGCGAAGTTCCAATCTTCCGTCAACTATTCCTCCCTCTCTCCCTCCCCCCACAAGCCATATCGAGGAGGAGCGCTTTTCCCGGGCATTGGTCGCCGGTGCACCGGCTGGAAGGATGGGCGAAATTCCCTGCCGATAGGTTAGCGGGATGGGGGCATAAAGGAGGCGGCTGAGGGGGGCACGAAACGAGGCGAGGGGTGGCCTCTGGGTACCGAACGTGCGACGGCGTACGTTATCGCAACCCTCCACGGAGGCATTACTTCTCTCCACCCTTCCTATATTTCTACCGTAGCAGCGGCGGTGCTACTGCCTGCTGTCTCTACTGCCGCTGCCGCTGCCGCTGCTGCTGCTGATGTTGCCTCTGGTTTTACTACTGCTGCTACTGCTGCTGCTGATGCCCGTGTTACGGCCGCTGCCTCACAGCGGTGTTCGTTCGTACACGGGGCATGTACGTATGTATGTTCGTTTGCCGTCTCCGTCTCGGGCGGTCGATAACGCGTACGTCCTCCCTCGCTGCCGTTGCCGCCGTTGCTGCCGCTCGACGGTGCTATCGTTATTTCCCCCAGCGGTGTGTACGTCCCCTACTACGGCGCCCCACGTCTGTCTTTCTCCACCCTCCTTTCACCCCCCTACCCGTCGCCCTCACCTCCAACCCCCTTAAGCCTTCTATCTTTTTTCCCTTCCTTCCTTCTTTCCTTCTTTCGTCCTTTCTTTCCTCCTTTCCTTCTTTCTTCCTCCTTTACTTTCCCTTCTTCCTCCCTCTCCTTCCACCGACACGACCCCTCTCCCCTGCGTCTGCTACATCTTCCTCCGACTCTTTCAATATTTCCGCCGTCCTCTCTCCCGCATTCAGCGCATCTCCCTGCAATCCAGGTTTATCGTCCTTCCTCTCTTCCGCCTCCTCTACCCCCCGTCGCAACCGTCTTCCCTTCCTGCCACCCTCCGACTCCTTTCGCCCGCTCCACCCTCCATTCTTTCCCTTCCTCCATCTCGCCCTCCTCTCTCCCTCTCTCACTCTCTCGAACGTCTACCTATTTCCCTCCTTCAGCCGTCCGTTCCCTTCGTCGCCCACCCCGGCAACCCTGATATCGCGCAGAAGACGAGCGGGTCGTGATATGCACGGCGATGAGAATGAGGCCTCCACAACGAACCAGGAGGGGAGGGGAGAGAGGGGGAGGTAGGAAGAGATCAGTGTTGACTCGTTCACGCGCGTTCAATCATCTCCTCCGTGTGTATACAGATCGCGGTCGGCCCCGACGCGGCCTTCTTCCTCCCCCCCCCCCCCCCCCCACCCCACCTCTCCGTGCGCCTCGACGCCAAACACACGGCAAACACGCGTCGAGCACACGCTCAAACGCTGAACACGCCGCGCAGCCCGAGCTCGGCGATGTTCCTTTCGGTTAATCTCGACCCCGGTCTTTACGCCGCCGCGGTTTTTTCCTCCTCGCCCCCCCCCCCCTCCCCTACCCCTCCCTCCCTTTCTACCCTTTTACCCCCTTTACGAGGCCCTACCGCCCCTGCGACACGCGAGCGGGGCGGACATTAAAGGGAGAGCGCGCGCGTGCAGGCGTCGTCGTCGGTACACTTTCGACGCGTCGGGACGTCGTCCGCGAGCGAGGTGGCGTCCCGACGCCGCCGGGAGGACGACCTCCTTCGAGGAAATTCGCCCGACCTCCTCTCGCTCGACCTCTCCTCGCTCCTTCCCGTCTGCGCGTCGCCGACGGATCGGAATATAGCCTGGGCGAAGGTTGCGAAGGCCCTGCCTGGCCTCGGCTGGCCAAGGGTGCGGCTGAATAATTCGGCACCGGTTCTATTTTTACAGTGTTCGATCATACTGCCCGCCGTAAAAAAGTGCAGCAGCAGCAGCAGCAGCAGACGCCCGCGAGCGAGTCTGAGCGAGAGTCGGGAGGCAGTGGAACCGAATCGACTCTCTCTCTTTGCTTTGTCTCGTGCTCCGACAGTCGAAAGGTCTAGTTTGACCGACGCGACAAGCGCTTAGAATTGTCCCTTTTTGTCGTCGAAAAGGCATGACAGGTCACGGGGTCCGTACTGACCCGTCTCGTGCTCCTCCGCTGTTTCGCAGGAACGTCGGACGTTTCGCTCGACGAGCTTTTTTTTCGTCGTCCCGGAGTCGTCGTTGGCCAAGGAACATTTCATCCCTACGAACCTCCCTCTCCCCCCCCCTCCCTCCCACCCTCCCAGCACTTTACCGCTCTTTCCTTTGCCGGACCGCCGAGTAGGTCGCCGGTAATGCAGACGATCGCTGCGAAGCTTTGAATGCGCGAAGGGATGAGAAGTTACACGAGGGGCGGGCGAGGCAGGGGCCATGCTGTGTGCGAACTGGCTCAAAGACTATCCGGATCCAAGCGCTCTCTCCCTTTTGCGCTCGCGTTTCAACTGTTCCCGCGGGAGAAAAAGCTGCATAGTGCCAGTTCGGTGTCCCGGCCGGCTCTCTATCCAACCCTCTCTCGCCTCCCTCTCGCGCACACGCTCTTTCCGTCTTTCCGTCTTTCCTTCTCCTTCACCAACTTTCTTTTCCCTGTCTATCGGCCCTGCTCTCTCTCTCTCTCTCTCTCACTCTCTCTCTCGTCGGATCGTTCCTTCCCTCTCATGGTTTTTTTATCTCGCCGGGCGAATGAGAAAGCTATTTGCGGAAGATATGGGTCGGCCACCCCGAATGGTTGCTCGGCTTGACTCTTTCCCGGCACTGCCCCCGTCGGCGTTTCTCACGAAGCAAAGGCGAGCACCACCTTCGCGAAACCGTTTACAGCGTCGAGGCGATGAGCAACGCCGCTTATTACGGCTTTCAGCGGACGAGTAAGGAGAGAAATAGAGATAGAGATAGAGAGAGTGAGTGAGAGAGAGAGAGAGAGAGAGAGAGAGAGAGAAAATGTCCGACGACCAAGATGTTCATTTTATCGGACACAGCAGAGACCCTGATATACCGTGCTCTAGCCAAAGGATTCGTCGCATAGCGGGCCAAATGAGAACAGACAAGAGGCAAGGGAAACGGTTAATAGCCGTACACATGTACGCCGGGACGTGGGAGGGCAACGGAAACAACGAGTTAATTGTTCGCGATCAACCCTTGTCGATCAATATTAAGCTCTGTCTCGAATGTAAATGTATGCACAATCGCGGGCCTCGAGTACATCCGATGCAGCGACTTACTTTCGAACTAATGGCTCCCACGTTTATTTGATGAGTAAACCAGCTAAATTGTGTGCGTGTGAAAGACGGGGAGACGCGAACGGGGGATAAATGGAGAGAGCGGGAGAGGGTAAGAGAAAGAGAAGAAGAGGGAGAAATAGAGAGAGAGAGGGAGAGAGAGAGAGAGAGAGAGAGGGGGAGAAAGAGAGAGAGGAACTCGTAACATCGATGAAATGATCGCGAACGGGGAGTATGCCCGGGCGGAACGATAGGCGGATTAACAAGGGAGAAAGAACCACGAGACTACTCGGCGCTAATTGCGCAGGACGCTTATCGTTAAATTTACCCACGAATCCCGGCCGCCCGGTATGTAGGTGTATATGCATTACAGGCGAGAGCCGTACTCGAGTGTCTCCGTTAATGATCGACGGAAGGAAGCTGTGACAAACGGAAGAGACCTGCCACAAACGACGATCGACTCCCTTTGAAAACGTACGTCTTCTACCCCCCTTTTTTTCTTTCTTACGTCACTCGCCGAATTGTCGCGTTCGTTGCACAGAGCAGCTCAGATCTCGGATGCGAGAGTGTGAGACGTTCTCGAGGGCAAATTGCCGTACGCGGAAAATGAATACGTCGCTCGAACGGCAATGGTGGACGGGGCCATCGCGTTGGCGTGAATAAAATCTGCCCTTAAAATGCCGTGTCTGGCGAGGAGGGTGAAAACGAAGGCAGTGGAGAAATAATAAGGAACGAGCTCGCGTGGCCCGCGTACATAAAACTCCGACGTTGTGCATGGCTCGTACGCGCTTATTCGTTTCGTGCCGTATGATTTCGTGGCGGCGGGGAAACAACTGGTCGGGCATGCAAATTTTCTCACCGGAAGGAATAAGGATGAGCGAGGTCTGGACTTGACACCGCGACTGACTCTCACTCGTCGGATATACAAGTGAGAAAGTGTTCGGTTTCGTTTCTTCCCTTAATTACGCTCTGTCTACAAGTTTCGGAGCGTACCTGTGCCGCGAACGTACGCTACTACGCGCATAGTATTATCTAAACATCGAATTGCGCGAAACGATGCGGCAAGAGGGGAGGACCGTCGAAGCAGGATCAGTTCCAACCGTGGCTCCCCTTTGCACCGAGCACGCAGCTAACATTCTGAAGCGTCGCAGCCAGTCACAATCATCTGCAATGCCACCGCTGCATCGACCGACGAGAAACAACAAACTGATCCCGCTCGTCGGGAGTCCGTAATAACATCGCCGTCTGGGCCGTGCCAGCTTAAGCTTCCAGAGGGACCAGCAGCGTCAACAGTTAGCAATCGACTATATAGCCCCCACGCAGTTTGTGATAAAAGACGAAAGAGAGTCCGGCGGGCGAGCCGGCGTGCGCGGCAGGGCTCCGGAAGAGAAAAATCGTCGGGGCCACTCACCTTCCTCTCGTAATCCCGATTCGGCACGGCCAGCCAGGGCAGTTCGGCAACGTGCGCGCGGAAGCTCTCCTCGAAGTCAAGCACATCGGCCACGTTGCTCCAGAGAACCACGTGCACGACCTCGAATCTCTTTCTCCTCTCGCGTCCCGCACCCTCGGCCTCCCGATCGTTGGCTGCGTTGACACTCGCATAGAGCTCGACCAGCTGACGCGTGAAGTCGTCGCAGGTAGCGCCGGGATTGATGAAGCTAAAGTACACGCCGATCAACTGGCAGCTCGGCGAACCGTCCTCGTCGACCAGAGCGGTCGCGGACGACGCCTCGCCGATGTTCCCCGAATCCTGCTGCTGAACGCTAACGTGATTGCATCGTAACAATTGCTTGCCGAACAGCCTGTGCTGCCAGTACATCGGCCCCGCGGCGCCTGCCTGTCCTTTCGTTACGTTCGCCGACGCCGACGATGACAGCTGCTGCTGCTCGCTAACGTACGCGGCCATCGCGTACGCCGACTAAGCAGCCTCCTCATTCACCGGCGAAGCACGGCAGCGACACGGGGGCCGAGGACGAGTCGCCAACGGCACGACACCCTCGGGCAGGCGGAGAGACACGAGAAACGCACGACGCCGAGCCCCCTTTGGCGCCGGCCGACGCACGCACCTTCCAACTGAGTCACCGACCGAACGCCGACTACTGATTCACCTACCGCGGAACCTGCTGACGAGGCGCACGCACGCACAGGCTCACGCACGCAACCGGCGCGAAGACGGTCGTCTGCCGCACCGATCGAAGCCGGCGACCGCCACTACCGCCGCCACCGCCGCCACCGCCGCCGAAGCCGCCGAAGCCGCCGTTACCGCTGCCGCCGCCGCCGACGTCGTCGACGCGCACACACTTCTTTTCCGCCAACGCGGCAACGTTCGCGCGCACCTATCGCTTCTCGGACGCAGTGCGCGCGGCTCGAACGGAATTTTCGATGAGACCTCCGCGAGCGGCCAGATATTTTTGGCCGCCCCAATTTATTTCTCGACTCGAGTCATTGTCTCGCGCGCGACTCCTCGGCCTTTGACGCCAGACTCTTCCGACGAGTCCTACGTACCCGGATCTCCGTCGACATGTAATCCCTCGCCGGGATTCTTTATTGCAGCATGACGGGTCGGTGGTAGGTGACACGCTTGATCGAAGAAAAGGGTGGAGGCGCGTTTGCGCGATATGTGCGGTGCGCTTCGCATTTCGCAGTCTGCCGCATTGCTCGTTCGCATTCAAAGAGGCGTGTGCTCGTGGAAAATTGAATGTCGCGATCTTTAGGGATGATAGTCGAGCGTAGATTGCGTCGCGCGGCGTTGTGTGTGAGATCGTGCCGGCAGACGTTGAAGATCGGGCGGAGATTGAAATTGTGGCACATGGGTGATTCTGTCCTACAGTAAAGAAGAGCGCCATCGTGCAGTTGCGATCAGAACGCATCGCTCACTCTCGTACGTGGATCCCAGAAGCTCGGTCCGAAGTCTGAGGCTGTAAATTGCGAGGACGTAAAGCCGGCGTCTAGTCAGATTTTTACCTCACCGAAGTGCTAACGAAAATTGATCACCGTTTCGTCTTCCTAGATCATGTATGCACCATCGATCCTCTGAAAAGTTTGAGTCCAGATAGTAAAGAAATTTGTTAGCGGTAAACGGTTCGCTTGCAAATTAACATCGCAGTGCCATCTTTGAAATTGATAGAGAAGGTTAAGGCGCGTTATCGTTTGATAAATAATCACGAAATTACGCTGCGCAGATAGTGCCGCAAGCGTTTCGAACGCACTTTAAGGCGCGTGCACAAAAGATTATTTGAATGTCTCAACCGCATTTCATCGTATGTCCCTAGAATAATATCTTTATCTATGAGGCACTAGTTACATTTGACGCTTTTGCCCGGTCAAATATTAGATAGCAAATTATTCTTTTTAATTTGAAATTTTCGCGTGAACCGCGTGACGTACGCGTAAAAAAAAAGAGAAAAACAATTGCCCGAAGCATATCGCTGACATTGCGTTCGCCTGACAAGTGATCGCGGGGGAACGGGCTAATAATTTCCGCCAGGCGATACACATTGCGCTGACTTTTTTTTCTCCGCTATTTCGCAAGATGGAAAGATCGGTCTAATTCTACGAGTCACGTCGGTGAATGAATCTACGCATCGTGCCGATCGCGACAGCCTGTAATTACGCGATGAACACGCATCCGTCCGTGGCACAGGAAGAGAATTCCTGACATGTCGTAATGCAATTATAAAAGCGAAGCCGTCTGTCTCAAGAAGTCCCCCTCCCAGCTATATAATAATATAACACCGAGCACTCCCGTTCCGATAGGCTACGCGTTATTATCGGTTGCAGAGCGAAGGCACGGCGTAAACGGGCTACGAGTTTTACATAAGGCGCACTATCTCGATGGAAATCTTCGGCAGAACCATATGTTTATAGTAGCGCTATAACAGTTAGTAAGTGATCAATGGAACGTCACACTTCGCGCTCGCGCTCTCGTGCTTCTAAGCCTCTGTGCGCGATCGGCTCCGCTCTACCTGCTTCAAATGTTTATTATATTGTGCTATTAGAAAAGTAGTACAATTTTTTACGTGTCTCAAGCCCGCGTGAGAAACCGAGTGCAATGACAAGGACGATCTCACCGCTTTCAACCTTATGATCCAATCATTTTTTCGCGCAATTGGCCACTGTAATGAGCTCGATTATTAACTGAGGAAGCGTTCATTCAAAAAACAGGGTGAGTTGCGATTCCTTAAATGAGATTTTCTTTCTCGCGGCGGTTCCCCCGCGCAGTTAGCGGATCATATCCCTGGACGATTAATGAGAACAAATAATGCACAATGATGCGAATTGACAGATAGTGTGGTGACAGTTCAATTTTGCATTCCCATTTCATTTATCTGCTGTTTCGAATGTACTTACGCACTTCTGCTGGTCCGGGGTTTGTGAGAGTTACTTTTTACGTTAGTTTCACCGAAATTCTGTGTAGACATCCGTCCGAATACGCAAAGTGAACATGGGCAATTTTTCAAACCTTTATCTCAAATCTCTTATTCTTATTAGCTCTTTTCTTATTAGTTTGGTGACACTCTGTTTCAAAAGCTGCACTTGTTTGTAACATTGGTCCAAATAATGTATTAAACCCCTCCCTTTAAGAAGTGTTTTGTTCCAAGTTTGTAGTTCACTAAAGTGTCTGTCATTAACACATTTTTTGTTACATAAAGCATGTTTGATATAAATAAAAACCTGTTATGATATTGTTAGATAGACACTGTATCAAATTATTTTATAATAATTGTTGGTTTCCTCCTTATCTTGTGTTTAATACATGTATCACCAAATAGAATTTATGCTTTAAGCAAATTTTTTAATCAAATATTTTGGTCTTACAAATTTATAAATATTGTCACACGTGCTATCCCTTTTGTTGCAGCATAAAGATGAGTTCACAACCGATCGTTGTACCAGGTGCGGATCACCGATCACAATCAGAGATTCATTCCGTTCCTGCAGGAACTGTAACTGATGCGTTTAAGACTATGACACCGCCTAATGTCAGTCGATCCCTTAGTAGTCGTAAGTATACTGTTCTGAAAAAAATCTCATATCTTATTTTTGTCTTAACACTATTACATTCACAGACAATTCGTACTTCTTATACAATCTAGATTGCATTTTGCAATATCAGTCTAGGTTTTGTGATAGATATTGAACAAGTATTCAGTCAAATACTACTAAACAGCTACTAAATAATGAAATTTTCATTTACAAAATCTTTCTGCCTGGTTCAGGCAAGACCATTCAAATAATAAGACATTAAAATGCATGACTACACTTTTTCAAAGCTTTTGTGTTGGATGTTACATTGATTAACATGACAGTTATAGTGGGGAGACCTTACGTATATTTAGGAAAAATGAGTATACTTGGATTTTTTATATGAAAGTTCAGTAACAGGTATAAAATTATATATTCACAATATGTACTATGTTGTGTGAACAATTTCCCTCATATTTTTCTGCTATTGAACTTTAAACTCTGACTGTACAATTATGCGTGCAAAACTTGCACACTCATGTCTACATACCACCTATTATTACACGTTCCAACAATTAAGTTCACATAATTATTCATTAATCTGCATGTGAGTTTTTATTTTATAGAGGGTAAAAATTGTTCGCAGTAACACATAATTAATAGTAGATCAGACCACCATTGAAAAAACATAATAACAAAAATAATCCTGACGTTACAGATGTAACCTAAGCAATAACACAATTGACGCATGTAAAAATAAAAATCTACTAAACTGTGACATATTTCAGAGTCTTTACCATGTACTTGTATCTTATCCTTTTTCACTGAGTAATTACACTGTTACACATTGAAATAATCAAAGAATTATTGACATTATTACACTTACAACTTCCTGTTCTTTTAACATTTTTAACTATTTGGAAGCATATTTTGTATTTGCTAAAAGTTTGAATTATATATTCTTTTAATCACTTAAATCACCTTCGTCAGTGCTAAATAAATATTTCTAAAGCAATATTTGACAATGAAAATGTTATAACAGCAATGAGGCTAGGTGCACTCATTAATATAAATCAAGTGCTGTACTATAGTAAAACTGACTGTTGGAAAGATGGAGATCAATAAATAGCTTGGTGTAATAGACCATTCTCACATTATAGTATGAATATCTAGAGACATAAACTGTTCTACTGGCAATAACAGTTCTTACTTCTGGTCAAACCTTCTGTTACATATTGTGTATGTCTTAAAAGACAAAGCAAACATTTATTGTTTCAACTATTCAAATGCGGTACACAATCAAGTTTAGTTTGCTTAGAGGTAATGAAGATCATTAAAAATCAGCCAATTACTATCCATTTTTTGCTAAGTGATTGTGAGACATGGTTACAGATATCATTACTGCTTATTGCCACAGATGTTACACTTGACACACTGCACTAAATGAATGTTCTTTTTCAAAAGGTAACATTCTTATCTGCGTCATGTTGTACACACTTATGTTCAATTGATAAGAATGTGTAAAATACAATTAAAATGTATGTTTTCTTACAACAACTTTTCTCACTTTCTTCAGGATATTATATCACACAATTTTATTCTACTGATATTATGCTTAGTACAAGAATAATTTTATATTTGCAGATTTTTGCTTTGTTGGTACAAATAATGTGACATTGTGCAGATAAGAAAAATTCGTGCATGTATGGCTTAATTACACTAGTGGGCTTTAATATAACTTAAACTACAACCTTTTTGAAAGCAAAATGCGTGTTGCATGTTATGTATAACAATGCTTCATATTAGAATAGTAGTAAACGAATGAGTTTCAATTATTTGTAATGAAATTGATATAGTTTAAAAGTATGGGTTGCTGCCACTGTATTGATAATACATTAAAGATTATGATCTTTAATAAATAGACCATTTAGATTGTGTGAAGAAAACTGATGAAGACTAATGAATTTAGATACCCAAGATTGTTGTGCTTTCTACAAAATATATTAAGATGTTAAAAATCAAAACATACTGACTGATAGCTTTCAAATTTTTAAATCAAACATACTAAATACATAGAGCCAGTGGATCGACAACTTCGCAGAAGCAGTGTTCAAGTACAATCTACGCCATTACCTAAACTTCCATCAAGCGAATCTCTCACAACAAGTGTAAATATTACACCCAGTGCTGCTCCAGCATCTCCAGGTATAATTAAAAAAAAGATATTTTGCAGATGTTACATGATTGTTATTCTCTGCAATAACTCAATAGTTGTGAGGTGTATCTACATGTATTTTTAGTTAATAATATTTATTACTTATCTTCCATAGTTGACTACATTGTTTCAATTCATCTGAGTTAGGAAGCTTGATTTAGAAAACAATGTACATTTTTCATTCCAATTTAAAGAATTTTTCTGCTTTCCTATTTTGCACAAAGTTTGGAGATGAAGTATTGACTCATGTAGTAATATTGCATACATTTATTTTTTTATGTAACAGCATAGTGGATGCATCTACAAATTCTGATTGCCCTTTCCCTCCTCCTTACATCATACAAGACTGATTGCAATGTTACTTTCTGCATTTTATATGCAATTTAAACATATCACTTTAGGTGCAGCCCGTGATCATGTTGTATAAATTTAGATAATATATCAAAGGATATTTTTATTGTCTCTTTATAAACGGTGCTGTACATAAACAGCATATATATAAAATAATATTACAAAGGTGTGTTGTACAGAATCTGTAGCACATAGTTCACGTTTACATTTGTCAACCAAATAACATATTATTTATGTGTCAAGCTAAAGGTCAGTACATATACCTTATGCTACGTTATTAACCAAATATTTAATTTATAATGCACCACATTTTTAATTAATCTCACTAAATGTTATACTGTTAATGTCCCACCTATCATTGCATTGTACGACTTTCATTAATTATAATATCACTATAAGCAAAAGTCACTCTCAACTTTTTCTGTCACTGTGCTTTGCTTGCACCACAATTCATTAAAGTAAATATTTGTAAGAAATTTTTGTTGATTACATTGTGATACAATTTCACATTTTTTCTTTAGTCCATAATGACTTACAAAAAAGGTCTAAGTCTACTTCTTCTGGCTTGATATATTATACATCATTCAGATAGATTACAACCTGTGCATTTGCTATTGCTAGAAATGAAGTACCATTTAATAGGGCATAATTAAAACCAGAACATTTTTGCAAGACAAAGTAAAAGTAGATTATTTGAACTAGTGAAAATCTAAAACATATTAAAGTCTTAGTACTTTGGTAAATTAAGTTATGACGAGAGAGAGGACGACATACAGTACATGGTGAAATAAATCAGTATTGCACATTGCACTGAGTCTTATTAGAAGGAATAGTTATATTGCATTTTCAATTTCAAGACTTAATGTCGTGTATTTATTTCATTTTCATACTTTGCAAAATAAATAAGTGCATAGAGTTGACCCAGGAAAATATAATCCTCTTTTGCTGCTTGACAACCAGACCTATTTTAGGATTGAATCTGTTAAACTTGTTATCTTACATTTTTCATCATTGGCAGCATTTCAATTATTAATACGAGGAATCGTGCAATGAATAATAAATTTAATTACTTCTTTTCTTTATAACGTAACCGCATAAATGTTACTCAATTAACTTCTACGGATGTAGCATTTGTGAAGTGCAGTATGTCAAAATAATATTGAACATGCACTAAGTAAGATAACTATAATAACTATAATTAATGACAGTGTTTGGAATTATGACTCCCTTACTAATAGTTTCCTATATATTAACATTAATTAAACCTTTCCCATGTGTCATAGATGTTGAAATCATTACAAACACTTTTGTAGGACAGTAGACATAGAATATAATGTACATATTGTATGTATCATTGAAATGTTTGCTCTTTGTTAAAGCAGTTACTTTTCATCAATAATGGATCATAATAATTAAGAATCTGTTCATTATAGGTCTGTCGACAATGGGAGAAAGCAGCCAAAAAGTAGATAACACATCAGATAAGGTATGTTATCAATATCTTCTTGGTAGATGAGTCATTTATTATGCATTTATCAACATAATTTATCAGTAAGAGACTATACACGTCAAGAAACAGGCACTGGACATTTCTCATTGAATAAGCAAAATTATTTATTTTGTTTACTACCTATTTTTGTTACAAAGTACCTCACATTGTTTGATTAAATACAAAATAACTAATGTCAAATTAAGAGTAACGCAAAGCACAAAATCATATTGTATGCATTCTGTAAAGAAATGATTAGATACAAAGTATTATGCAAGTAATGCATAATTGGTAGTGTAAGATAATAGGTTTTTATTAAGTTCTTTAACCTCTAAATTGTGTTTCAGTCTTTAGATTCATGTAAATTAACAAGAAAGGAGTCATACAAAGCGCAAAGAAAAAATTATAGAATGGAGAAAAAACGTGTAGCAAATGAACTTTTGAGTTCTTTTAAGGACCCAACTGTTATAGTAATGAGTGATTGGCTTAAAGTTCGTGGAACATTGAAAAGTTGGACCAAGCTATGGTGCATTCTCAAACCTGGCTTATTACTATTATATAAAAGCCCAAAGACTAAGGTAACAATATACTCACAGTCTGGTTTGTATTTTATAGTTTTATCAGATTACAAATATTAAATTATTACAGAGCAATCATTGGGTTGGAACAGTGTTGTTGAACACATGTCAAGTAATTGAGCGACCCAGTAAAAAGGATGGATTCTGTTTTAAATTATTCCATCCATTGGAACAATCTATTTGGGCTCCAAGAGGACCAGAAAAAGAAGCTATTGGTAAGTAATGCACAATAAAAATTGATTTCTGGACCCTTATATACAGAAGCAAATCAAATGATAGATATATAGATAGATATATGCAAGACTGTAGGCCACCAATGGACATAGTATTATTGCAATATATATTATCACAATGTTGTTTTGTAGGTGCTGTTGTACAGCCTTTGCCAACCTCTTATTTAATATTTAGAGCTCCTTCGCAAGCAGCAGGTAAATGTTGGTTAGATGCCCTCGAACTCTCGTTGCGTTGTTCTTCGCTAATTGTTCGTTCAACGAGTGCTCTGCCGCGATCCACGCAACATGACGCAACGACGACACATGAAACCCAATGGAGCGAGGCAGATTATGAAAAACATTTCGATGATCATGGTAAGTTTTACTCATAACAATCACATTAGATTCTCAAAATTTAAATACTACAATATAGTAGCATGGGTTGAATTAAAAATGAGCACGTGATTGACTATAGAGTTATTATGGTCCGTTACTGTATTACTTCCTTAATGTATTAAGTAATGCACAAACATTTGCATGTAAATGTTCAAAACAGTGACGATGAGTCAATAAGTAAAAAGTTTAACAGTATTTTTAAATCACAGCATTTACTGTAATGTTAAAACAAATCCACTATCCTATATTGTACCAAAGGAAAACATGTAAATTTCAAAGTTCCTTTATCAAAATTTAATGCTAGAGTATTAAAGTATATGTACGTAGACATAATGATTTTAAACACTTGATGATATAGTTTGCTTTGAAATATTATATGTAAGCAGCATACATTTGTGAAGTAGTCTTGAATATTTTCTAGAAACTCATGGTATCATATGTAGTTGAGCAAAAATATTTGGATCCATAATCAACATAAACAATGTTAACAAATTTTGTACTTATTTATATGTGATATCACAAATGTATTACCATAGCTGAATTAGTGTAGTTTTAGAATCACACCTTAGTAAAAATATATGTGAGATACTGCGAAAATGAACATAACAATCAACTTTATTTGAAGCTTGCAAAATAAGTGGTATCACATATAGAGACAGTAATGTGCGATTCATTAACAATTCATTATAATTGGTAATATTCTTCTAATAAAGAATTACAGCGAATTGTATCACTTATAATATTTCTTTTAATTGTGCAAGAAATATTATTCGCGGTAATTCAGAGGAAGAATTATTGTCAGCAAATTCATTGAAGAATATGTAATTTAAAGTAAATTACTAATTTAAGTACTTATTATTCATGTCGCTTTCCTGCTCGTCAACGTCCGACAAACAATATTCAAACACTCGCTTTGTACACGCCAGTACTATCTTTAAGCCACTATGCTCCTCGCTCACCCACAACACCTCAAAGACGCTTATTGTCATGTCCACAGCCACTCTCGCCTGCTATAACACGTGATCCTAAAAGCGCTTGCCCTTCACCAACTCCAATGTTTCAACAACTTTACCATGCAGTTGCATATTGGGAAAAACAATTTCGCGATAGATCTCCAACGCCTGCCACAGATTCGGAGAATCACGTGTCACCTCTATCTCCTGAGGAACCAGATAGTGGGGATGCACATCCTAGCGCGTCTGGTTTTTCGACCTCCGCTTGTGCTCCTGTTCCTTCCATATCTCCCGCTCGTCGCATGACCGTTCCTTCTGTAACTGTCCTAGAATACGAGACCCATCAAGTAGTAACGCTAGACCCTGTCTACACATCACACACAGACCTGGACGATATCAGCCAGCCAGAGAATGGAGTGGCGGCCGATGCTGAAATTAGCCCTTCAGATAGTGAATCTGAAGGTTCAGCTAAAGAGGATCAGATAGAGGTCATCAACGAAACACCATACATTGCAAATGAAAACGAATTCCTAGGTGTGGTGAGTTTCATTTACAGTTCCATTGTAACACGATCCAGGTAATGTGACAAATCGTTCTAGCAGCTAATAATTAATGTTATAGGCTGGTGAGGTTGTTACGGAATTACAAGAAGAGCAGAAGTCATTGATATGGTTCTTGATGAAACAAGTCCGTCCAGGAATGGATTTGTCTAAAGTCGTATTGCCAACATTTATTCTGGAACCACGGTCATTTCTAGAAAAACTTGCTGATTCATATTATCATGCTGATCTTTTATCGCAGTAAGTTATACTTAAAGTAGTTACAATTCTGTTAAGCGCAAAAACATTAATTTAAAGTACCTCTGTCTGGTTTCCGCAGAGCAGTGATAGAGGATGATGCATTTACACGTATGAAAGGCGTTGTTCAATGGTATTTATCTGGTTTCTACAAAAAGCCACAGGGTTTGAAAAAACCATATAATCCATTGTTAGGTGAAACATTCCGCTGCTACTGGCAACATCCTAATGGTTCAAGGACTTTCTATTTAGCTGAACAGGTAAATGCGACAATAGTAAAAGTATGTGCAAATTATGTACGATTGGGCTGTTAAGGTTACGTTCAAGAGGCAATTCCGAATTGCAGTTATCGCATCATCCACCTATTACTGGCTTCTATGTGACTAATCGGCAGGATGGATTTACAATTAGTGCTACAATTATTGCAAAATCCAAATTTTACGGTATACCCTGTTACTTAAAAAATTGAATGACAAATGAATAGCCGAAACTGTAAAAACTCGTTAATATTTAACTATAATCTGTTTACAGGAAATTCTACATCAGCTGTTTTAGATGGTGTTGCTATATTAACAATGTTACCTAGGGGTGAAGATTACACAATGACAATTCCTTATGCTCATTGCAAAGGAATTCTAATGGGTACATTATCTATGGAACTTGGGGGAAAGGTGAACATAGTATGTGAGAAAACGGGATATCACACTGAGTTAGAGTTTAAGCTGAAGGTAATCATTTCTTTCATTGATGATTGTGATAGTAAATTGTACGGGTTGTGAGGGTGACGTACGGCACTCATTGTAAATTGCATTATCTCGTGTTAAGCCATTCCTTGGAGGCGCAGAACAGATGAACCAAGTCGTTGGAAGAATACGTTTAGGAAAGGAAACTCTTGCAACAATATCAGGTTACTGGGATGGTCAAATATTAATAACGGATAAGCGAACAGGGGTAAGATATTGACGAATTATTTGTATAATACGGTATTATATAAATTTTGTACATTGCAGCAAGAAACTGTGTTTTTCAATCCCACTCCGGAAATCCGTAAGAATAGATTAAAGAAATATACTGTCCCAATGGACTGTCAAGGTTCCTGGGAAAGCGAGAAATTATGGTATGCCGTTACTTGTGCTATTAATAATGACGATCAAGTTGCTGCTACAGATGCAAAAACACAACTTGAGGAAGCTCAAAGGGAACGTGCCAAAGAGCGGAAAGCATTAGGTCAAGAATGGGTACCCAAATATTTTGTACAGGTAGAACAATTTTCATTGTCTCTTTATATTTGTGAATATAATACTTAATCATGCCTTCTTATAATTTCAATGTAAACTACAGATTTCCGTGTATCAAGAACACCTAAATAATAAATGAAATTAATGTTATAAATATGGTGATTATTTGCTTACAGGATATTATAACAGGAAACTGGGTCTATCGACATGCGGATGTACGACCATGGGATCCTAGAAATGATGTGGTGCAATATGAACAGGACTATATAGTGCGCACGAAGACAAGACATAAAACACCAATTATGCGTACGGGTAGTATCGTTTCTACAGACCCTCAGTCACAGGTACAAAAATGTATTTGATATCTTCGGATGCATATCTTGTTGTATATTCACCTTTACTAATAGTCATGTATGAAATTGTACACTCATCCTTTCCTATCACAGGCTAATAATCTCACATAATGCACGATATTTTTAACATATTCAGCATGAACATCTAAACAGTAATTGCTACTTCGGTTATTTGGAATGAAGTTTAGCCTACTCTAGTAAAATACGTATATATTGTAACTCAACTTTGTACTGATGCAATAGAACATAAACCAAAACGTAAATCTGCGTTATATGATGCTTTCAACTTTATTTAGTTTGTATGAAATTTGCACAGGATTTGCACTCTTATAAATGTATCAATGGCGTGCAGTTTTTTCTGCTGCTGTTTCATTTTTTATTAAATTGATTTGTATTTTATACTTATGTATACCAATGTTTTTCAAACTATGTTATTTAATAATAAGATTAGCATCGTTTCAAGTGTTGATTTCAAAATGAAAAGCCGAAGATATCTTTGTTTATTATGTTGGTGTTGGTGGCATCTGATCACTTTTAATGTCAGATGTACGGTGTATTAACGTATTCACAGTAGTTTGCAACATATTTTGCACAAAACTCCAAATTCCGGCACAAATTGGGCACACAAGCACAAGGTGTTATCAATTCTTCGGGAACCAAAATGTATGCTCTCATCTAATTGCAAGGTTGTTCAACGTATGTATACGCTTCTTATAAAACATTTTTTATTTTTACTTTCATAATGTTTGCACTATTAAACAAACGGTTTGGCGATGTCCTTAATAATGTCCACACAAGATTGGGTTGATGGGAATAATAATTTTCACGCTTGGTTCTTGACTCATCCACAGTGAGCATTGCTTTCAGAAAAAAGTTAATTAAGAACATTTGCTACATTATTTTCAGGTTCCTCTGCTTCAAGCTGAGTCCCGATCCTCTCTTTCCGTTTTGAAGTCATCAAAGAGACAATTATCCAATAATATGCCTCTCACAGAAACGGCGCACGATTCGGGAAGCTCATCCGCAGAGCTGCATTCCGATTCTAGTCAGTCAATAGGGAAACGAAGGCGTTCAACAGCAAGGTAGGAAATTAATTGTTTGTAAGCGTACAGGGAATTCAACTCCAAATTGTACTAACTGTTCAGTCGTCGGCCAATGTTTTCAATTTACCCGTTAAATTGTGTAAAGGTGTACACGAATTAATGCCCAATTTCGTCTTTTAGGATAATAGATGTAATAAAAGACGTGGAAAGACAGATGCTAGAACATGGTGAAAAACTAAACCATCTACAGCGCTTAATAGAGCAACTCGCTATGAGACAAAGAGCACAAGGGGAACAGCATCAAAACACGTACATGTTTAAAAGCTTTGCCGATACTATCCGTGTCATTCTAATCATCTTCTTTGTACAGTATTGTATGAAAGTATGGAGCGGTGGTTTGAGCGGTGGTTGAAAAGAACATTAGGGCTGTATCATATTTATCGTATATATATATATACATATTCTCAAATGAGTTACTTACATAAGTTTGACATACGTAAAGGTATCTAAAGATGGTAATGGGATAGAGTCGAAACCATTAGTCTATTTTTGGTGCAGGTAGTTGAGACCTCACTGCAATGGGTATATATTGTTAACACATACTCGCGAAAAGCATACCGCGTTGTTGCATACTATACAATCGCATTGGACCCTTGAACTTGTATAAATTACGAATTTAGGGAACGAGCTACAAAATTTCCAATCTATTTGAGCTTATTATGTATATAATATTTATGTGACGTTACTAACAAAAATTATCGCATAATGATATGGAAATGCTGTATCCAAATCATGAAATTTACAGTTTCTACTGCAATCGCTCAATAGAAAAGTCTAACTATACGATAGAATAATAATGGGGATCGATATAACAATGCTTTAACGTAAATTGAAACAGCCAAGTTTACGCTAGAGACCGTTGTGCAATGGAAACTTTATTAGTGATGGTTGCTTATTGCTACATTTAATTTCTATCTATGAATACATTGATATTTGTACGGTACATGTTAATAATTGTGTTATATATTAATATGGAACTTGGAACATCCGAAGAGCAAAAGATAAATTCAGGAGGAATTTGAATCAGTTGGGTGATCAAGTGATCCTGATATGTTTGATATGTATCATCTTTCCTAAGTCACTTTACATTATAACTATTTTTTTCTATTGATATATCATAATATATTTGCTTCAATATATGAAACTTAAAAGTAATATCAAATGATTTTGCACGACGATCTATGTTTATAACGAGCCCTCTCAATTTGATATTTTGACAGTGATGTTCAATATTCAGAGAAGTACTCTGTTGTCGTGGGTTCCTAATAAGCAACATACATAGACGTCGTAAACCGAAATGGGACAGTGTTTATTTATATTCAATAAGAAATACAGAAATAATCGGAATCACACAAAGAATATTTGGCATTATAAAAATTTATCTTACTTCGATTAGAAATACTGATTGCTTCTCTACTAGTATCACGAATTTAGAAAGTATTTGTGCGACTCATTTGGAACAACATAATCGATTTGTACTGTCTTGTGGAAATATTATTTGTATTGACTCAAAATTATTTTGGTTCATTTGTAACAACGTTGTCACTGTCGACTATTTTACGAAATATTGTCAACTATAACAGACGTTTGTTACCATAATAATTCCAATTATTATATCAACATTTGTTCGTCTTAACTGTCAAGATGCGTTTCAAATTTTACTTTTATATTCAGATTCTGTAAACAATTTTTGTAGGTATACACAGACAATATTATTCTTTCTATTGCCAAGAGGGAGAGAATAAGACATTTACCGTCTTTTTTGTTAGTTTCAATACTTCATCTTTTACATGTAATGCATGTCTATCGTTAATTACGCTTAAATTATTTATTAATTGTTATTTCTATGTAAAGCAAACCAAAAGTATTCGCAATTTGTAGATATTCAGATTTTTATCATTAAGTCAATTGCATAAGCGCAAGAATATTTATGTAATCCGTTCTTGGCTTTCAAGGAGGGGAATGCAAAAAACACAATGCATGTGTAATGCGTGATATTGTGTGGAATTATTCCGTACACAAATACACATACACTCGTTGCAGAAGTAAGTTTTTGCAATTTAACATTTCTGGAGGAAAGTTTCTCTATATTATGTACTGGATGAATTGCGTAAATGCTGAAGTTTAATTATTCATAAATTGTCTACGTATACGTATTCAGTGAAGCGTAGAAAATGATTCTGACTCGTATTTGATACTATCCATTCTAAACGTACGAGTTTATTTCGTAAAAATTCAATATATTGGACCATTTTTCTATTTCTTCGTACCACGTGCTTTGCATTGTTACAGATAATCCTATTCTATTACATAAAAATAGTAAAAGGAGCTTAAAAAAAATTTGCTATTTGAAAGATAAGAAAAGTATAATTCATGCTCTGCCGTTTTGTGCTCTACTCTTATCTCCAGAATTTAGTGACGCCATACTAAGTAAGTCAGCATTACAAAATAATTTATCCAACAACAAATCCTAATAATGCGATATGACCGATAATTAGCACAATCACTTCGGCAACATATTATTTGCAGTCTGTGCGTCATTGTCACGTAGCAAATGCATTAATTGTGCCGGTCTCCTCAACAGTGCCACTACGATATTGCAACTGAATCATAATGTCACAGAGATCTAATTCAATGATAACCATTCATTGCAGCAATATAATTTATGCGCACGAGAAATGCAGTTGTACATGTATATAATGGTATCCAGTTGTAACGGCGCACTTCGCCGTTTTATGTCCTAATCAGAAAAAGTATCTTTTGTCACGTACCTGAACGATTTACTAACAACTTTATTTACTATACTTATGTGAATAAAATATATTGTAAATATGACCGAATCTAATCAAATGTTCTTAGATAATGTCGTCAGATTAATTGTTTACTAAAAATGCCATTGACAATGAACTCCTGTTTCCTTCGAATGCTTTAAAGTATCGGATTCTACCAATATCGTTTTATTACATATCGGGATCATTACTTTCTCTGCCTTGCACGTACATGACTTTATTGAAGGTAACAGCGACAATTTTATTACATTATATAATCAATCATTATACAATTTACACGTTTCTATTTAATTAAAATGAGTGACAAGAGTTCATACATATTCTGAAATTATATTAAACAGCACTATAGATGTATTCATTGGTACCCTGTTAAGCATGAAAATAAGAGAGTTTAAAGTTTGCACTGATCAAAAACGCTGTTGTAACTGACCGATGTATTAAAATGAATAAAATACGAATTTAGAAATATTTGAACATCAAATGAACTGTATGACACTGTTAAATTCCTAATGCCATCAGAACGTATCGGCTTTTCTCATCTATAATATAAAAACAATGTCTAATGAAACAACTTCTCAGCGGTAACTTCAATAATGTTTTTAACAACTATAACCATATTACTCGAACTACAAAATTCTTCGTAAATCCTGGGAGATTTTAATTATTTGCTGAAAGAATTGTCGATGTCCTTAAATATACAACCCGCAAATTAAAAAAATATGAATCACAATGTCATGAAAAATAGTGACAACCGTAATGCTGATAATTATGAAAACCAGACTCAAACATGTACGTATATGTATTGTTTCAATATCCAAAAAGTATTGACAACTATTCATTCCAAGACATTGAGTGTTACTTTTGTTTGGCCCAAATCTAAGGTGAAAGTAACATTAACATTATATACTGCGTCTCACTTAATTTGCTTAATATATAGAACATTGGTTCCTATGAAAAATATATTAAAACCTGATGCATAATATGATTTTTAATGTAAATTTGATGCGTCCCGTAGCAAAAAATGCAATTCCAGTAACGCCAGAAATGCTTCAGGATGCTGTGCGAGAATTAGAAACGATAAGAGTTTACGTTGATATAGATTTAATTGTCGATCATTTGCGACAACGGTATCCCGTTGAAAAACATCGTGAAATCTTAAAAAAGGAAGTAGATGACAAACTACGTTGCGCTGTCTGTGTTGGGTTAATTGAGAAATATGACGAGAACAAATACTGTACACCAACATTACGGAAGGAAGCTAATGCAGATAAAACGGCATTGACAGCGTTTTGGGAATTATACTTTAACGTAATTGTACATTTTTGGTTATCAAATTCCTATTACAATTTTGATATTGTAAAAAAACATTACAATTATTTGCGAACAGAGAACGAGAAGATAGATGACGTGGAAGCTCAATATAAACAATATTGGACTTGGGGCGCCAAAAAGATACAAAATATATATGTAAACATAGCATACTGCACTTTATTAATTGACAATTTGATGTACAGAAAAACATTGTTAGGCATTTGTTACGACAAATGCTAAAATAATAATTGATTTGTACAAAAATATATATTGTTTTCCGCTCATGCGGTATTAACAAATTCCACGAAATATCGTTTTTATTTATTATTATTAGCTTTTTTGTATTTTCCCTGATGCAGTACAGCCCCGACCCCAAGACGTTTGTTTACTTAAATGATGCTGCACTTTATGTACTAGTGCATTGTGTAACTGTAAAAGACTTGGAGATTGCCCCAGAATTGTTGCAATATATGCTTCAACATCCTTCCGATGTCTTAAATTTTCAACTAAATTGTATAAAAGAGTTCCATTGTACAGATTGCTTATTACAAGTGTCTCATATGGATACCCTAGTAATTCGTTTAAATCTATGATATACTTTACACAATTTTGAAATTGAGAAAAAAAGTGAACTATTGACACATAGAACTTTGCTCGTCTTGTAAAAAGTTTTCCATCCCCTTTAAAATTTGCTATGAAAAAAGGTGCAGCAAGCAAACATTCATTTTTATCAATATGTTTACAAGCTTCAATGATGGAAGTGTTTATTACATTTTCTTTTTGGCATGTTAATTTATTCTTTGTAGGAATTGTTTGATTGTACTTTTTATTAAATTTTTCCAAATTTCTGTAAAAACCGATATTATCATCAATAATATGAAATAGCATGCAAAGAAGCAAAGAGTAAATGTGACATTGAAATGTGGAGATATTTTTTTGCTGCTGAGCCCAGAAAATAATAGCAGCAATATATAGTTGCCAGTTAGATGGAATATCACTTAAAATATCTGTGTTTATTTTTAATGTATTATTCAGAATTTGTCTTCTTTCGTCAATCGAAATTGTTCTAAGGCAATCCAAAGATGGGAGTGTAAGAGTGACACAATCGTTAAATGTCAATTCACGATATTCTGTGTTGGCACCATTTCCTCTAGTTAAGTAACGTATATGACACGTTTGTCTTTGACCAGGTGGTATCAACAATCCAAATAGGACCCTTAAAATGTCCTCACACACAAGCATTGTTTGTGGACGAGAGAAATCTTCAATTGGCAAAAAAGGAAAGTATAACTTGTGACTTATTACAGTCATTAAATAGAGTGGTAATTTTACTCTGCAATGTTCTTCTATAAACCATTTGGGCAAAGCGAGAGTGTGTACTTTGCTATCATTATCATTGTTATCACAATCACTATCATTATCCTCTGTACTTGTATTTGATTCATTTACATGTAGACTTTCATTTTCATATTCCAAATTATTTATCTCTCCGGCATATTTAAATACTTTTCTCATAGGTATAGCTTCCCGTTTATAATGTTCCTCTGGAATTCCTAGCGGTACCAACAAATCCGTAGGTAAGTAAAGATAACCATTTATAATCAATTCTACTATATCAACAATTCTTTGACGTTTCTGTTTTGGTATTCTTCTTAATATACTCCGCAGTGCATAGTCAAATGTACATTCACGTATCCATTTTAAAAGGGCATCAATAAGATATTGCTCTCCATTACCTTTCTTCCTCCGTTTTGGTAGCAATTGATCAAGGAAGCAGTTAAAAGTTGATCGTTTTACATAGTCATTTCCCAACAACATTGCAAGCAATGGTAATAGCAGCATTTTCTCACTATTAAAATCAGGTAGTAAATATTCAATTTTGTAAATCTTGCACCTTTTAGCAAAGCCATTGTAACCTTTACCCTTAACAACACCTTGTTCAAGTGTCATAAATGGTATGTAGGATGAACCAAAAATGTAGAAATCTGAATCATTACTAAGTACAGGGCAATTTAATACTTTTGCGACAGCTGCTATAGCACTGTCTGCCTCAACCAATGATGCAGCATATTTAATTCCTTTTGCTTTCAGAACATCAAGGAAAACATAGGACATCATAGGTGGGAAAAACTTTTTCTCGCGTTGGGATTGTGGTGTAAAATTTGCGGCATGATTTATCCTTTCCCTCCTACGCATCGTTACTGTCTTGAGTTTCTTTGTTTCACATGCACCATCAAATATAACAAGAGGTGTTACGTTGCACATCTCCAATTCGTCAAAGAATTTTGAGACGCATTTTGAAAACTTATCGTAATCTCCGCCAAAGACGCAATTGCAATTGGCGTAATGTGTGTAGAGGAAACAGGTTATATTATTACCATCAATTACCAAGTAAGAGTCATGTAGCTCAAAAGGTGTAAAATACTGTTCGGCACGTTCATTTAGATACCTTGTTAATCCTTTTATCCCCATGTTTGTATTATTATCATATGGATTAATACTCGACAATAATATACATACATATACATACGTGGGTATACGCGACAGTGAGACCGAAGCGGCCTATCGTGACGTCATAGTTGCCCGAACGTACTCGCAGACGACGCAAAGCGATAGATATAGATATACATTGCCATGCTTTAGGGCGCTTGCAACTGACGAAAATTCAAAGTCGATTTTATCCAAAACGGAGCGTTTAAAAAAAAATTGTCATACGTTTTCTTGACTTATTTTTGCATGTAGATTCACCTCCTTTTCGGTTGTACCACAGGATCGAAACCACCCTGTATAAGACATATATACATTGATACATAACATATTTTTAATCATCAATAAGACTTCTTTCAACTGAATTTTCATTTATTTTATCCACTGTATCCTAGGTGCTCATTTTTTAAGGCAAAAATATTGTATGTATATCATCTTGGAATGTGGTTATTGTAGTTTCTCACTGCTCATGATTATCTATAATTTTGCTGAAAACACAAAAAATAATGTAGATCATTTAATTGCATCCTGAAGAATATTAAAATCATTATGTTAATAATGATATAATTGGCCAAAAGACATGATTATACGTTAATAATGATATAGTTATTACAGAATACAAGTCTGTAATAACTATATAAAAGAGAATTACAAAAAGCAAGTAAATGCTATTAGGGGACAGACACTGGATATAATATTTTGACACAAATAATACCAAGAGTGCAATTTTGTACAATTTTGTTTTATATTTGTAAATATACAGTAGACTGTCATGAGCACTATCATTTAAAAATAAAAACATGCTGTGTAAATTCTCTTCTCTTCATTAAATCTAAAAAATTATGAAAATATTCAACATATGTTACAGGATGGTAAAAGAGTATTACTTGTATTATTTTTGAATGAAAGAGCCTTGTCCCTCTCATCCCAGATGGTTAATCCATCACAGGCACAAATTTTTTTGGTATTTTGATAGAGGCTTGACGATCTTGCTATAATGCCACATGCCAACCTTTGTTTACAATTGTCAGATGTCAGTAAATTCATAGAGTAATTAACAATAAATAAAACTCTCATATTTTGTATTACATATTAAATTACCTATTGCCACTATTCCCATTGATCTTAGAATTGGTATTGGTCCCTTTTCCAAGATCGTCCGGATTTTCAGTAACAACCAGTGATCTTCCAATAATATCTGGTACTTTAATCCATTTATCTGTTATTCTAAATGTGGCCCTACCTGAATCGTCTGCACTTATGTTTCCCAGATCACCAATATGCTGTTGCAGTGTATGATTTAGGAGGTGGAATTAAATGTAACATCAGGAACAATTTAGTTATTTGAAATTACATAAACGAAAATTGTATTTCAGTATTAATGCTAATAGAAAAATTGTCAAATTATTTATATATAATAGTTATACTTGCCCTGGTGGTAATATCATCCTCCGGTCCTCCGTGAGTAGTATCATTTGGATTAAAATGCTCTCCAACGCTATAGGCAAAACAAAAGTGATTTAAATCTAAATATTAAATGGCATCCATGATACTGTTATGTTCAACCAATATAAGTGTTATAATGTTTAACCTGTCACAACCACCCGAGATATCACCACATTCATGTATATGCATTCCATGTTGGCCAGGGCTCAGACCATCAATAGTGCCATCAACAATACACCCATCAAATGTCTGTACAAATCTGACTACACCCTTTACTTGATCATTAATGCTATATCCAGAATTCCCACCTAACATTGATACTGCACTAATATCAGATTCTGTAAAATTAATACTATTTTTGTGTGTCTAGTTAAACAATGCCATTTTAACATAGTATTTGCATTATGCAAAACAATAGCAGTTTCTTTTTTCTCTTTTAGATAAATACCTCCATATCCTTTTAATACGGCTTGTTTTCCTGTTTTTTCAATTTGTTCTTGTATAATAGAATATGGAAGATTTGTTTCAACTACAACCGTCCCACGGTCCAATGAAATGTCTAAAGCTTTAATACCATTCAAGTGTGACAAACTATCCTTTACAGTGTTAACACATTTTTGGCAAGTCATTGGCACTGCAAACTCAATCTACAAATGGAATAAACAACGTACAATGATATATAATGTTATCATTTTTTATCTTCATTTAAATGTTTCACCTTTGCCGAAGTCATATTGTTGTGTCAGAATAGTTCCGCGCACTGGGTCAATTTACACGAAAATAATGTTATGTTTATATCTATGTGTGACAGTTTTTAGGTTATGTCCATATCAGACCGATCAAAGTGCAAATGATTTGCAACACTGATCTAGTAACGATGTCCGTTGTACATTGGTTTCCTTATACATCTAAAAAAAAATGTTTTTTTTCATATTTAACACATCATTCAAATATTTGACCGCAAATCGTAACAAACTATCTATTTTGAATGGTTGTTTGTTATCGAAATTGCGTAGTATCGATAGAATTCAAACCTACGTGAACCTACGCAGCTCAAGAAAATGTCAATATAAAGGCTGGTTTATATGATGGCAATAACCAAATTATATTTGTCGTTTATAACAGAATGTGGCATTTAAAAGTTCAGTAACTGTAAAAATATTGATTTGTATAAAAAATATCTTGTTTAATGGTTAGTAAAAATGATTATTTGTACGACATCGTGCATTAACTTTAACAATCTTCACTTTATCTTAAGACGGGAAATATACATAAATGGTTTACTTCTATGAAGAACTGTTGAAAATAATAACATAAAATAAAATTCTCAGTCCAACTTACATTACATTGCCAACGTAACTTAATTTTTTTACTTATTAATTACATTTGAATTTATATCTATTGCATATAAAAAATTGGACACAAACGATTTTTGCTCAAAGTATGACTAAGGACGCAAACCTTTATTTCACACAGTAGGTATTTCATGTGTTACGTTGCGGCATAGTAAATTGAGAGTGCATATGTATATACATATGTATAGGATTCATTGCACAAAAGTGTTCTAATAAAAGTGAGTTTGCATAGAACACCATTTACTATTCCACCTAGAAACCCTAGGAGAAGTTGTATAGACTTTTTTCTGGAGCCACCACACTGGCTTGTAGATTGCGCGGCCAATCAAAGCAATATGGCGGATTGACATAACAACTTGTATTAAAGAATATATTATGTTGATTATAAGAAAATAATTTGTGGTATACGAAAAACTTTTACTAATATTGGTCGTTTGAATGAAGCTATTGCTTCCTGCTGAAGTATGAGGAAACGTGGCAGTTAAATATAGTGAAAACGCACTATTTATAGTTTGGAACTGCACTGAGGCTTCTCAGATTTATTTTGTAAATGGATATGAAGATAACCTTATTTATGAAGATATACTGAATTGTTATGTAGTAATTTTGTATTCGGATTGTTTTGTCAAAGAAGATGTCATCTACACAGAGTAAGATGAGAGGTATGCATTACTGCTGTCCACTGTAACCTTACAGTAGTACATGTATTCTTGTAGTTTAATACAGTGTTATATAGATAATTGATGTTGAAGAACCATAGCAAATAATGCTGAATCTTTAGGTCCTGGACGGCCACCAAAGTCAAAAAATTCTTGTACATGGTGTGGAGAAACAAAACAACCATTAAAATATGTTCTTCCAACGCAGCATGGCAAAAAAGAGTTCTGCTCTGAAACATGTTTGTCTGAGTTTCGCAAAGCTTACGTACGGGGTGCATGCGTGCAATGTGACAATGTTATTAGAGGAACACCAGTTAAATTAGAACAGAAAGAAGGGCCAACAAAAGATTTTTGTTCTGCTTTCTGCTTAAACAAACATCAAAAGAAAGATGGGCAAGTGGATTTGAAAAAGAGTAAGTGTTATTTTTAATATGTAACTTTTATGTTTAAAAAAAATGGTACAAAGTTTAGATGTAAAGGTATTTAAGAAACATAAATTTTGATAGTATGATCTTTGTAATTCCATAGATAACAGAGATCAACCATCGCCTGCACCGTCCCCTGCACCATCTGGACTACCTGGGAATAACAGTGCATCAACTACAACGCAATCTTATAACAACACAAATAATCATACAAATGCGACTCATTCTCCTTCTACGTCATCAGGTCCTTTTCAATATCACACTTATCAAACATTTGACTGGGATAGTTATCTGAAAGAAACAAACAGCAAAGCAGCACCTGTGGAATGCTTTAAGCAAGTATGTGCTTATATTTATTGAAACCATTGAATAGTAGATGGATGTTCTTATTAAAACAAACCTTACAGCACATAATACCACCGACGAACGAATTCAAAATCGGGATGAAATTAGAAGCTCTGGATCCTCGTAGTTTAACGTCTACATGCGTGGCCACCGTTGTTGGAATTCTTGGTCCACGATTAAGATTACGGTTAGACGGGTCGGACAATAAAAACGATTTCTGGCGCTTAGTCGACAGCAATGAGATTCACCCAATTGGTCATTGTGAAAAGTCTGGTGGCATTGTTCATCCTCCGTTGGGCTTCCGAACGAACGCTTCCAGCTGGCCAATGTTTTTGTTGAAAACATTGACAGGCGCAGAAATGGCGCCCGCGAAGGTGTTTAAGCGCGAACCAAAAACTCCGAAGTTTATGTTTGAAGTCGGACATAAGTTGGAGGCAATAGATAAAAAAAATCCAGAACTGATTTGCACAGCTACCGTTGGTGCTGTGAAGGATGATATGATTCACATTACCTTTGATGGATGGCGCGGCGATTTTGACTATTGGTGTCGTTATGACTCCAGGGACATCTTCCCTGTGGGATGGTGTTCAAAAAGTCGGCATCCGTTGCAGCCGCCGAAACAAAAATGTAAGAAAAGCTTTACTTGGTATTAAATATCATTGACTGTTTATAGCTTCTTACAGAAAAGTATTTTTGGATTAACAATGTTACTTGTAACTTATACAGCGACAAGGTCTAACAGATTTAAGTCTAGGACTAGCAATGTATTGCCAGTTATGGCTGTGTCTGGTGGTGGTGCGAGTGGAGAACCAGCTGTTGCTTTAGTCAGCCCAGCTGGTTCAAGCGTTCCTCCGCAACCTGCTACAGAACCAGATACCAGTACAGCTAATACAAAACCCCACACACTGGAAAATGGTAAGCTCCATTTGTTCTCGATTTCTGTAATATAGCGACATATGAATATGCCTTCTTGCCTAAATCTTATACTGAAAATTTCACAATAACATACAACCTTTTACTTTTGTTACAGTTACAATTTATGTGAATCATAATTGTACATGTGGTCCTTACTTTGATCCCCGAAAAGTAAAAGCAATGCCGGTCCAGTTTGGAACAGGCCCAATATTGAGTGTCACCAGAGACATCTTCCAAGCTTTTTTGATGGCAGCATTAAGTCCGCGGCAAATGCTAAGCTTGCTGAAGCGCGGAGAAGGTGAAAGTATAAATTTAATATTGGAGAGTAAACCGACATCCGTTCGGTTGCCAATTTTTATGGAAGAGGAAGATTTTTATACCTACATCAGACGACAGCTTGAAGATCTCTGCGCCTGTGAACACATGCTATTCAAAAGAAAAGAGCCTTGTAGTAAATGTCCGACTACGCAGCAACCGCAATCAACGAATAGCGAAGAAACGAACACTACCATTGGAGAGAAACGAAGCTGGTCTTCACAAAATCAACAAAACGTTACATCAGCGACGCAACAACAACAAGTTTCGCAAACTTCTCCGCAGAGCATAAGCAACGCTACAGTATCGTCTCCCACTCCGGCAAAGCAACCGCGCAAGTCGGTGCCAGGTAAATAAAATTGTAGGAACGCATAATTGTACAAAGATAGAGTTTATCCTGGAGTTATCCTGGAGTTATCCTGGCTTTATGAGGACATCAAAATGCATTTTTATATTTACGGTTGGAAGTTACTGAGCAGGTACAATATTAATTTGAATACTGTTTAACAATTATGCACAGAGTTTGAAGCTGCAACGTCTACGACACAGTCTGAGAGTTCCGCCAGTCGTACCCCATCTACCGAACCGGCGGAATGGACTATTGAAGATGTAATACACTACATAGCCGTCACTGATCCAGCATTAGAGCAACATGCGGACTTGTTTAGAAAACATGTGAGTTGTGGAATTGAGGCTATAATAATTTAGCTTAGTGTTCACTGCACTTACACTTACACCTGCGTTATTATGCATCATTTTAGGAGATCGATGGGAAAGCCTTACTCCTCTTGAATTCTGACATGATGATGAAGTATATGGGATTGAAGCTTGGCCCAGCGTTAAAGATTTGCAATTTAGTTAACCGTATTAAAGGTAGGCGGCATATATTACTGTGACTTTCTCAGATATCAAAATATCTGTAGCGATGTAAACTGATGCATTTCGATTGGCTGGTCAGATTTGTTTTCAGAAATGAAAACGTATAATGTGTAAGTTGTTAAAATAATGTGAATACATGTACTATTACATACCACGGCTTCATCAAATCACGTTCAATTTTAATTGCTATCAATGCATAAAAACAGGTAGAAATCAAACTTAGAATATAATTCTGAAATACGCTTTTATTCTTTCCAAGAAAGTATAGTACTTGCATTTTGTTATTGTAATGCATTCGCTTTGATAAAGAATTGAACTACTTGAGCCATCATCTAATATATATCCGTGGATTCAGAAATTAAGAAGTGCATGCAAGGGTAACAAATAAAAGAAATGACGTCTTGCTCACATATCTGGACTATACATATGTATAAGAATGATTTTAACATTACACACTTGTTACTCGATACATGCTTTTGTTACACATCGACGTAACAGCTGCTTACAATAATCATTATTGTAAAGTTCTACGTTCATTTTATTATGTTAAAAATATATAGTTTAGACTCTTAAATGGAATGCAGGTGTTCAAAAACATTATACTAATGTGATGTACGAATTGATGTCATGTTCGTACAAAATTGGATTCCAAGAAACTGTTACTGAACTGTTTTTGATCATTCAAGACTCGTAACACTTTAAAATCAAACAATTCGTTACTAACCCAAGAATTATTGATATTTAGGTAGTTATTTGTTACGATCTAACTATACAGAATAACCGGTATACCCTTTGATAGAAAATGAACAATATTCTATTTTTGCATTGTGTGTCGTTTGAAATGATGGAAACTACATAAATAATCTGCATTGCCATTATATCGATGCGGCTAACTATATTTAACACTCACATTTCTGCTTCTAGTATAGTTTTTTGAACAGCCTGTACATACTGTCTTTGTATAAAAGTTTCTATTGCAATAAATCTCAGGGCCGGTTTAAAGATATATGGCATACTGAGCCAACTTTGCTTTGCTGTTCATAAATACTTCGTCATAGGAAAAAATTGTAACAGAAAGAAATATTTACATTCATGTTCCTTACGTAGAACTGTCTAGGTCCGTTAAATGCCCCATGGTTTACATACTAAATCACGCAAGATAAGGCAATTTAAATCAGCTTCTGAAGAGATTTTTGTTTATATTTTTTCATCCAGATATATCTGAGGGCAAACGTGCGAAGGTATACGTAATATGTAATAACTATGTATGGAAGGATATTAGGATTATGTCAATTCGATTTTAATGTAAAACTGTATAATATTTTACGTATATATATTCTACGCACATTGATATTTTCACACAGGGAATTATTTAATGTTTCAGTTTTCTTTTTGTTTCCCTTCTTTATTTTAAACAACTTCTTAAAGAAGTTGTACTAGTTATTATTCTTGATTACCTTACAAGGATTTTATTAGAGTGCTAACTATACATATTATATAATAGAAGTATCATAAATGTGATAAATTCTACGTAAGAAGTAGGTAAGAATATAAGAAGTAAATTCTTTAATATTATGATGTCGTAAAGGTACCCATCTTGGTCTTCTTCTATCCTTGCTCTTCTTTCCCAACCTTACAGACAGTAACTCGTACCAGTATTACTGATTTATTCTTCTGTGAAAACGATCATATTTACATAAAAAATGTCAGTGTCGAATTTTATAGTGTTACATTAGCAATGATAAGTATTAGGCACACAACGTACAGGGATACAAACAATTGTTTCTCCAGATGCAACTTGCACAATATTTTAGGAATATTAAACCAAATAAGTTGAAATCAACCTGCATATATATGTTATACGTAAATGGTGTATTGTGAAACGCGTTATAAGTTTTCTTGAATACTACTGCATATACACTTTCGTTATACATGAACCGTGTATAATGACCACTTTTATATGTGGTAGGATATCATTGGTAAGGTAAATGCATGTTAAATTCAACGCTGCTTTTGCGGAAATTGCTGCTGCTATAGTATCAATAATTTCAAGTTTAAGTCAGAACATTTCCAATAAACAGTAGGCAATAATTTGAACTAAATTAGAAGAACTTCAAATATTATTTATTAATTGCTTCAAACAGCGAATTATTCTTTACACCTCAGTAATGCGTTACAGAATATGCATCACATTCGAGCGAAAATTATACAGAAAACAGAATTCACATGTTTAGTTGTTCCAATATGTCTAAGCATAGTTCCATATTCCTTACTTTTAACTGTACGTAATACTCAAATAGTACAGTTACAACAGCACTACTTTCTGAATATATTATAATGTAAAGGCAGGCACATTATGTTACTGTACAATAAAATATATATCATTTACTTAGCTATTTATAAATACAATAGGACTAAGGTGTAAACATAATCCTGGTATATTGTATGCTAGAACTACAATTGTAAAGTTGACCAAATATTATTGTCGGACACGTATCTCACACTATATTTATACAATTTTCTGTTCCATTATATTAAAGTACCATTAACAGATATGAAAGTTACTAAAATATATAAACAGTGATATACTGTCATTTTATATTGTATGGATCCTTTACATATATTTACAAACCAAACATATGAATGAATGAATACATACTCAGCAATTTAATACAATGTTGGAGAACAGCATTAAGAACATTTGTGCCCTTGAGGGGTACAAGGAATAGGTAATAAACAAAGACGCGTAAATAAATTAGCGAAACATATTAATAATATATTTGTTAACTTAGAAAGTTAGGCTTGTACATTGTTTTTAAATTGTGGCAAAATGAAATACGTTATATGATAATCTGAAGAAATACAAAACGTTATGTTTAACCGTCCGTGTTGCGGCAGTCGTCAAAATCTGGGTCAGAGTCTATGTCATATGCGTCGTCGCTACGGCACTTTATAGTTTTTTGCGACTTTGACTCATTTGTCAACCACGTCTTCTTAATATTTTCAGGGTTGTCAATGTCATCGTTATATTCGATTGCACCGGATTGTGCAATACGCGCTTCTAATGTTCTAGTAGAAAAGTCGTCGCAGTTACCAAGATCTGTGAAACCAACAATGTAGTCTTTTGTTTTACCATTGACAACGAGGGCGATTGTAGGAATGACTTTTATTCTCAATCGAGCTGAAAAAAAGTAAACAAATGTCATTAAAGAAGTAAAAAATATTATCAATATCATGTAGCAAACATATAGTACCTGTTAAAAATGGACAACGTTTTACATTCAGCTTGCAAAAACGTGCTTCAATGTGCTTTTTAGCAAGAATTTTAAAATGACAGTCAACAATCTTTGATCGTTCGGAATCATCTTTATAGAATAAGCATACTATATTTTCTGACTTTTTTGAAACTTCAAAGAATTCTTTCTCATCATACAATTCAGAGTATTCTCCATGACCCTATAATAATTTATGTGTCAATACAAGCATTCGTACATAAGAATAGCTAGTGGATATTGGAGTAGCATAAAGCTTGCATGCCACTCTATGAGTTACCAAGGTAAGCCATTGTTGTTTTTGTTGTTGTTGTTTTTTTAACTGTTTTAAACGGTTCTCTCTGAGTTTTTCAAAGTCACTAATATCTAACATATCCAGCCTCTCAAGTTCTTCATCCAACTGTTTCTCAACATGATTAGCAACTTCAATTACTTTCTGCTGCAAAACTGCTTCCATTTTTGGTTATATACTAAAATATATAATTTTTTATCAAGATTAACTTGCCACTATATTAATATGAATATTTGATTACAGGTACAACAATGCATTAAAAGAAAAAATGTTTCTATATGTCAATAACATTAGCATGAAACATGCATTGACATTTGAGTCAATTAATCTGCATTTATCACGCAGTTGAGTTTAATATATTTATTCATATTTTTAAGTCAAATTTTCTATAGCATACCTTCGTCGTGATCACCTGAATTTCTTTTCACACCAAATATGGATATACTAAAATGTTAGGGTTACCAGGCGTTCGGGATTGGTCCTGATAGTTCTGGATTTGTAATTACCTCCGGTGCAGTGTCAAGGATATCATTTGTTATTTGCCATTCAAGAACGTATAACCTGTTAATTGAAACCTTGTTTAATGTTAAAATTAATTTTTCTCAAGTATCACAAGTTATGGTATTTCTACGAAATGTTGACTACCGGTAACCGTGACTTCTTCCAATGTGTCATAAAAGTACATACAAAACTCGATGTAGCTGTCACTGTCATTTGTCTCTTTCTTGTACATCTTATAGGTGCTAGGAGCTAAAAGCAGAGCTGTAGAAAGTCAGAATCTGATTGGTGGAAATTTCAGTTGCTGCTTGTCATTGGTGAAAACAATCGCTGGACAATTTAACTCAATAAAGATTGTTCCAGGCAGAATAACAGCGATAAAACTTTTGCCGTGCTATATGCCGACTTCACGTGTACAGGATGTATTTGTTGTGTATGAAAATGTCACGTGATAAAGTTTAAATAAGCTTTTTATATTTATTATGGTAGTTAATTGTCAATGTGTGAATCATTCTCCGCAACAATGTTGTTTTGATTATTTGTTTTTCAAAAAGTATGTGTATCAATGATTACTATATCGTAAATTAAAAGAATCAAGCAGAATTGCAAATATAAATTAATGCCATGTATAAACGTCATTGCAATTTTGTCCGGAAGAATTACGATACTTTTATGAAACGTGTTGTTTAACAAATAATTATGAAACTTAAATAATTCGGAAAGTAATGTAAATTACATTGACATCGTGGCATAGGTAGAGTACTCTAAAGAAGGGTAAGCTTGCAATAAAAAAATCTGTCTGAAAGCGGCCGGGACTAATGTACAGGAATGTTTGTTTCAAATCTCTTCACAGATTCCAAAGTACCACGATTTATTTCGTTATTAAATAATTAAACATGTTTCGACAGTGTCGCACATTTCTTTAATCGAAATAGAGCTAGTTATGTGCCAATTAAACTGACATATCTGCTTAAGAGTTGGTTAAACTTGCGGAATCACGTCTTTACGAATGCACTTACGACAATTTTACTTTAACGCCTAATCTATTTAAAGATCTTTAATCAACTCTTGTGTCTTTGATCGTATGTGCTCAGTTACGTGATGCGATACGGCATGGTGACCTCATTATGCACAGCCTCATCTAGATTGAGCATAGCATCTATGACCGTAAACTTGTTAGATGGAAACAAAGATGGCGGCTATAATACGAGTACTTAGTGTCTGCCTTCGATAGGCGCGTTGACAATTTCGTTTGAAACGGTCCGTAATAGTAGATAAATCGTTTCCGCGACTGTGAACTGTGTACGTAGTTGTGAATTCAATTGGCGAAATATGTTAGAAATCCTTTGAATTATGAGTGAAGGAGCGGATTCGGGTGCGCAGACCTGCGAGAATTCGCTTACGACCTTGAAAGACGAGGGCAAACCCGATGAGCTTCCTCCGAGGACGATAACGTACACTGGCAGGAGGCCACGCTTTGGTACGGGAAATGTTCCTATGTCCCCGTACATATTAATCGACGGACGCAAATTACGGAGTTCCCTGGCCCTTTCCAAAAAATGGCCGCCCCGACGAGTGAGTTTTCCTACGAATGACACTCAATTGGTTACGGGGTATCTGGAGCCTGCCAACCCGTGGAAACACGGTAAGAACAAAGCCTTGTATCTAAAAACATTGGTATTTATGCGTGATTATTGTGTTCTTGGTCCCTCCTTTTTTCTTTGCCTCTCTTTTGTTTCGTCCTTTTGCATTTATAAAAAATGACTCCTCACTCCATCCTGTACCGCAAAATTTGCTCATTTTTCGTTTTTTAACATTTCGGTTGTTGGTTCGGCCACTGTCGTTCGGTTGTCTGTTCTTAATCGAGGAATTATCGTCATGGAATGACAGACAAACTTCTAAGCACTTTGCATACATTCACACGAATGATATTGCAAGGTATCTACGTTATCAACATAACTTTTTCATTTTTTTTTTACTTATCCTTTTTTTCCCCGTTTATTTAATTTTTATTAAGCTATCTTCAATATTTTTTGCTTTGATAGAATAACATTTGTAATTACAATTTGGTTGTAAGGTTTGTCTGTGTTTTCTTTCTATTTGTGAATTGTGTGAATATAATCACATTGTTGGTTTTGTTTACAATTATTGAGTTTAATGATGCATGACTTTTTCACAATCATCCAACTATCTACTTGTGTAACTTTATAGAAAAAACATGTTATCAAAGTGTATATCACAATGATTACATGCAGTTCTTTGGAGCTTGAGTACTTGCATGTGCAATCTAATCTAAAAACACATTTATGTGATTTGACTTGAAGCGGGTTTAATTCCTGTATCAATATTCTATAGGGTCTTACGAACTTTGTCAATTGTTGTCAAGTGTGAAAATTATTTATTTAAAGCTGTTAAGTTTAGTACATGACCAAATTCCTATTTAATAAAGAAATGCATAATTTGGAACATATTTCTTAAAGTTTATAGGACATCTTTAACAAGTATATGTCACATCAAATTTAATAAAACATAATTTAAGCAAATTCTTAGTATAAGAAGTGAGTTGCATTCATTTGGCTTTGATATCTTAATTATTGTATACTGCAGTGTAATATGTTTAATTTGTTATTATGTAACATGGAAATCTTACATATGTTCAAATAATGTAAACACATAAGTTCAGAAACTTGTATTAACACAAAGAATAAACATGGGATAGTCTCAAATGTATTTGTTTAACCCTTTCCTTTATTTATCCAGGAGATCAAAATGAGACACATATAATTAAAAGTCTATAAATTACATCAATTTCATATGACTATGACAATTTAATTACATATTTATTTCTACAATTATATTGTCACTCTGAGGTATCAGAGTTTTTTTATAGACTGTGCTTGTGAAGAATGTTTAGGATTTCGCAATCTGCACCATGTACTAATTATAAGTTTGACGCTGTGTTAATATATACTTGGAACACTTTCTAGAAAAGAATTATAGTTACATTTAAAATATGATTATTTTGATAAGTCTATAATTTATTTTGTAATCTATGTAATGATACTTATAGCAAAATTAAATACATAAGTTTTAATACAATAAATTTTCTATGACAGATACACATTAAGCGACAGATTGTACTTTTATCATACATATTAGTTATTTTTTGACAACTTGGATTTTGAATGTTTCATACATTGAGTAAAACATTAATTTGTTAATGAATTGTATGCTATGGCATCAAAGTATGTTGTATATTTTTTTTTGTTACTTAATGTCAGATATACATACATTAACTCATATATTTTTACAAGCTCTCTCCGAGTATGTAATGAAATGATGAAAAATGGCCTTATGTGATATGTCAATAAATTTAGGGACATATACTGTCAATTAGACATACATAAAATTTTAACCTGTTAAAAGCAGTTATGGGTTGGATCAATAAAGGTCATTGTTACTTGGTTAGGTTTCTAATCATCAGGTAAAGATTTTATTTCGTCTTGATCCTTTGGTTACAGGGTCAAACTTACCCACTTGCTTTGTTGTGATAATGAGGTGAAAATTCTGTGGAATCGTAAACACTAAATTATGATTGAATCGTTACTACCAAAAAGAAAAGAGCGTGGTGAGTCACAAATGAACGCCGAACGCAGTGAACATGTTAAAAAATAGTAGAAATATGGATAATGACATTGAAAGGCACAAAGTAATAATTAGAAACTTGAAATCTGATTTCTGACAAGCACTGTCAGATCTTTTTGCGTTTATTACGTAGGTTTATACATATATCTAATCTCATATTTCTTTCAGTAATAATAACAAGAAAATTATTTGTATTTTTCAATACTATTTTTGTTCATAACTAAAAATTTTCTGTTGTTTATAAGAAAGTATGTGTAATTGTTCACAGCTGAAAATGTAAATCGTGAGGACCTAATCTCTGCCTACAAGGAGTCTTGTTTACGGCACGAATGTGATCCATTAGAAAGTGTTCTAGCCCAACTTCAGGTAAAGATGCATGGTATCATTATAATTTTTGAATATTATTTAGAAATTTTCTTACTGTTTGCTATTTTGGTTACTCTGTGTGCAAAACAGAATTAGAGCTAAACTGTTCAATGTTGAGGGTACTTTTAGTATATTTCAGACATGTAGGAAATAAAATAGCATGATCTAGTTTCTCAAGCAAAGGTAGCTGATAATTACTGCAATGTACTGTTGAAACATAAATGTAATTTACGAATATATATATTCTATTTTATGTAGAGCTTAGATCTATCAGATGATCGTTGTGATGAGCTTTCGTTAAAAGGTGAAACATTGGATCAGAAACGTGCAGAACCATTAGAGGAAATTCTTAAAAGAGTACAATTTGATAAGATTGATTTGGAAGGGACAAGTTTAAATGATGAGGTATTTATAAAATTTATTATTAGATTCGCAGATAATAAAATGTGCAATATAATTCATGAGAAGGTCAAACTGTTCAATTCTTTCGTGCATGCGTTTTGGTAATATGTTATTTGATTTATTGTAGGTAATTATTTAAGTTAGTACTTTTATGCATTTATTTCAGAGTTCAGTAATAATGTTTGACATGTTGGAATATTATGAGTCAGCAAAGCAATTGAATATTTCATGTAACCAAGATATTGGAGTACGCGGGTGGCAAGCTTGTGCCCACATGATTAAAAAGGTACAGTTTTATCTGCACATTTTTTTTTTATTTGTTTGTTAATGATTAGAGTGTTTACTTCATACCACCTTCCTTGAATTCATAAGAATCACTTACACTTAGTTTTGCCAGTTCTGACAAATATTAGTTTAATTGATCAATCAGAACAAGAACACATAAAATTATTAAGACATAGTGAATTAAATTTTGTTCATGAATTAATAAGTTTTATAATAAATGTAATCATTATTTGTCTAGACCCCATGTTTAGAACAGCTTGAAGCTAAGGATGTAATGCTTAATGAACAATACGTCAATATTTTGAGCCGCGCATTACGATTAGTCTGCCATCTACACGTCCTTAAATTAGAAAATTGTGGACTTTCAGGAAGATCTATCGGCATACTAGGTATTTATCATGTGACCATAGTATAATAGTTCTGTCGCTGTACAGAAAGATATTCTAAGGTGACTGGGTTTCATTCATTTTAACAAATACTATGTGCCTGAATGGTATCCAAATGTATGACATATTTTTACCAGCCCACAATTTTTTTATGATTTACCACATACTGCGTCAGCGTGTGAACAGTGTACACAATTACTTATGTTGCACTTGCTTTTGTCTAATGCTTATATTACAATGAATAACAATGAATGCTGATAGTAACATTTTAAACAGCTGCGATGGCACACTTGTCTGATTTGTTAATACAGAACAGTAGATAGTAGCATAATCAGGGGAATGGTACTGAAATTCACCCTTGTGTATAACTATTTTTACAGGAGTTATATTTTCTTTGAAGGATACCTTCATTTTCTAATGTAACAATCAATATGATTAATTTTTTATATATCAATATTCCATTACAAATTACGATCCGCTCTTGTCATACATCTTTGAGTTGGGATTTTTTGAGAAAATATTTGTGTTGTAAAAACAACTAAAAAATAATTTTTCACTGCATTATTGGTAACATTGTGTTTTAAATAACCATATGTGCCTTTTGGGTAAAAATAAACGAACTTATTCTCAATGTCTGCTTCAGTAATTTCATGTTAACTGTGTACGTTTTACTTTGAATACTCTTTCTTACTCTTCTGATTATGCTACTGAAGAGGACAATGGATGTAAGCACAAAAAGTTTTGCTCATAAATATTTAGCTAACGAAGAGTGTAAGTGTTTTTCTTAAAGTGGACCAAGAATAAAGTAGCAAAGGTACAATATTATGTGCTGTGATATTTGTCAACGGAGTCTTTCATACATTGTTTTGTAGAAACTTTTATTTTGACATCAAGAGAAAAACGTGTGATGGTGATGCACTTTAAATATGGCATTATAGAATGCATATATGTAATGTTAAATTAGACACAGATTAAGTTATTGTTCATCTGATATAGTGTCCTACCTCATTGAGAAAGTGAAAGCAATTGAGCAAGTGTATAAAGAGAAATGTATAATGATGTAAATATTTTAAAGTATGGTTAAGGAAGTTATGTTAAAATATATGTAAGAGATCCAACTTCTGTGTACTGGAAATATTTAGTTCATTACAGTTGGATAGTTTTACTTTATTTTATACGTATAAATAATATTGTATCATATTGTTACAAGGTACACAATACATATAGTAAATAAAGGTTTATTAATGCATATAAAGGCTGATTAATACATAACCATAACCACATGATGTGTTAATGCAGTTTTATGTTAATATACGTTAATATTCGTGTCCTTTATAAAGGAATGTATGTCTCATTATGGTTATAATGACACATTATAGCAACCATTATTACTGATTATATATTCATCCACAGACTAAATTACCATAACAGGTTGCAGATGTAAGGCGAATTATTCTTTACATTGTTAACACCTGTGACACTATTCTTTCACGTATATGTGTACAATTATATACAGTTAGATATAAGCACTGGATTACTTTATCATCTAATGCTTCACGAGTAGTTTTTTATTTCATATAAATATAATTCTCCGTTCTCAGTTGTAAATGGTTATTCTGTCAAGGCAGTACCTTTCACATGTTCATGTTTTCCTAATCTGGTATCACTTTTTTTTTCCATTAACAGTTACAGCTCTGAAAATGAATACGGGTATTCGAGAACTTTATCTAGCTGATAATGGGCTTGATTTGTATGATGCTATACAACTTGGATCTCTTTTAAGGATGAACAATCATGTACAGTTGCTTGATATTAGGTATGTATACAATGTGAAGGCTTATATATGGCTAATATAATTACAGTGTATCCAATTCTGTTTTTACCCGGTATCTTTATATGTGGTATTTATTGCTTAATACTGTCAAAGTAAGATGATCGAAGTTGGAAATGTTAATCCTGTTCTCCTCAGATGCCACTGAGAAGGATCTTGTCACCATTGGATACACATAAAGATGATGTGCTAATAGTTGTAGCAATGAAAGTCATATTACAAAGGTCTAACACATAAACGGATTTATTTATTATCAGACAGCAACTATTAAATTTAGTTTTGATTTCGGGTGATTCAAAAATTTGTTTCTGAATTTGTGACGTTTTGTTGACTTTTATCTAAAAAAAAGACCAGTATTTATGTTTTGAAACATATTATTACAAGGTTTGAATGAGTACTGTATTTATGCAATGAAGCAGGTATGAGAACAGAATAAGCTTTGAAACATAACTGTCGAGATGTTATTCGTCGTATAAAGAGGGTATCATGTGGACCTTTTTCGAACAAGATTATTTATTTAATCGCTTATATCATTTTACACAAAGTGAACAATAGAACATTTGTCAACCTTTATTAGGAAAAACCATTTATCATGTGTGCATTCCCTATTATTTTAGTTTGAAAATTTTACGTTTAATCCGTGAACTTGCCTACGAAATGTCACAAATAATTCGGGATTTTAATACCATTGCTTCTATTATTTTTTACAAATGTTTTTTCTGTAGTAATAATAACATCCAGGACGACGGTGTACGGGATATTCTGGAGGGTTTGATTAACCAAGTAAATGAAGATAAGACTGGCAGAGGATTAAATGTTCTGATACTCTGGAATAATCGTCTTACTCAAAAATCATCCCCACATTTTTCTCGAATAATCGTATGTATAATATTTTATTTGAAAAGAATATGTATATACTGGACTTTGTATTTGTATTGAACCAGTATTTGCATTACTGTTCATAAGTGCTATTTTTAAAATGATTTGAACGTCTTTTCTATTTTTATTGGTGTATAGGCATTGTCAAAGACACTTGAAACATTAAATGTTGGTCAGAACATGCTCACAAATGAAATGTTAAATGTCGTAAAGGATGCTTTGAAGAAAAATCGTATACTCCTACAATTGGGCATGCAGTCAACAGAAATTACATGCGACGGAATTCTTACTTTGACAGAGATAATGGAGACTAATCAAATTTTACAGGTATGGGATTGTATAATCCGTAAGATAACGTTTGCGCATAAACGCCCACTTTCATAATCCTTGCAGAGAATAGATTTACGTGATAATAGCATTCAAATGACCGGCATGAAGGCCCTCGCCACTGCGATGAAAAATAACAAATACATCACGCAATTGGACTTGGACGACAAACCCCGAATTAAAATAGTGAGTCGCGTCTTTGATCTTTGCGCCCGTGACGTCATCGCGTAAAGTCCGCCCATCAAGGACCTTTTAATTCTGATGATTAAAACCCGTAGGACGGTACGTTACACCAGTACATGGACCTGTTGACCGAGATCCGTGGTTATTGCACGCGAAATGAGAAAACCCGACCGTCGGACGAAAGTACGGAAGATTCAGAGAGCCCGCAACATCATAGTAGATTGTTTAGTGCGAGTTCCCGTAAGATCTCGCTCACCTGTCAGACACTGCCATGTTCTCCACCATCCATGACTCCGGTATCGAGCGAAGAGTCAGGACGATCGATGCTCGAGCCGAAACGTACCAGTGGCGGTCGTCTTCGTTCCCCAGCCCCAAGTCCGATTCCTTCTCCCGTCGCCAGTCCGATACCCAGCCCGTCGCGAAATCGTTTTGTGGTGTCCCGAGTCTCGGAAACGTCATTGTCCACCGATTCCTCGGCATCCTCCTCTCCGGTAACACCGCCGTCCCTCGGATCATCACCCAAGTGTTTCTTCCCCTCTGCAAGTGGGTCGTCTAGATTCCGCGTCTCGGTTGTCGAAACGGCGAGTTCCGTGCCCTCGCCAAAGCCAGTCGTCGCTACGTCTAAAGCCAATGTAACGATTGGCTTTAATTTTAATGTCGATACAGTGGAGTCGACCGACTCCGACGATTCGGATAATGTGTTCAAGTCGGGACCGGAGGCAAGTAATAGTGAGAGTATTGAGAGTACATGTGTTTCGTCGAGCAGTATATCTATTGCGGTTACGGATGAAGTTACCAGTGAGAGCAGTCAGCGGGCATCGCTAGACGCGGCGAATGCCGGCGCAAAAGAAGTCAGTACAAAAGAATGCTTTATTAGTAGCAAGGATACTATTAATGTTAAATCTCAAGACAGTATAAGTGTTACTGTGGCTGAGCAGGAGGAGAATTACGATAAGAGGGACAATCAATGCAACCGCGATTCGGCGCTAAATCCGAATTGCGCTGAGAGTACAAAGAGTACAGAGATAAGGGTTGAGGCAGTAATTACCGAAACTGACTCAATCGCAACGGCCGAGGATACTGTACATGTAAATAGAGAGAGTGAACTACCAAAAGAATTGGACGACGCGGTCAATAGAGAGCAGAGTAGCTCTGATAATCAATCGAAGAAAAATGTCACCGTGCAAAAGCACACTTCCAGTTTGGAGAAGCTTTTGGCACTGTTTCAACATCCGGGTAGCTTCTTTTCCGACTCGTCGAGCGTCGGTCAGCCAGAATCGAAATTCCCTTTGCAAGATAGCGTAAGTAGCATGATGGCTCTCGGCGATAAATTCCAACAATACTTAAGAGACGGTAGGGGGTCAAGTAAACCTAATACTGCTGGCTCATCGTGCACGTCAACGTCGAATCTATCTTCATCGCCGACAAAGGCAAAGACAATGAGATCTCTAAACGTGACACAGCTGTCGAGCATACAAACCTTGACCAACATGTTTGCTTCGTTCAAGCTCGACACTAGTACAAATCAGACGGTGGGGACGTGTACAAAGAGTTCGAAGCCCACTGAGAACATAGAGGATGATTCTGATGACAGGACGAACGAAGGAAAGAACTTAACCGACGTACAGGCAGTCAGCAGCACAGAATCTTGCGGTCGTGAGAGCGATACACTTACGATGCCTACCAGAAACGAAGAAATGAACGTTTCTAGTTCAAATAATCAATCGTTACCTGATATTGTGCAATCAAAAGATAATGATGGGCATACTAGTAATGATTTAGTATTAGACACGAATACTGTTAATTTAAGCACAATAGTAAATACTTGCTCGAAAACTGTAAATAGCACCGCATCCGCAAACATTGCAGAGAGCAAAATGACTGTATGTGTACCTAAGCTAAAGGATATACCTGAATACTCGATTTTAGATATAAGCGATGGTAATGTGGAAAACGAGAACGTAGGAGAGGAGTTGGCGAAAAGTATAGATTCCATAAGGGTAGATAAAATATGTGATAGAAGTTCGACAGACAGTATTAATCTGACTAGTGATAGTAATTCTTCATCTTGTAATATAATATGTGATATAAAAGCAATGGGCAATGTGAATACGGTAGACGTCGTGTCCAATAGTATACGTGAGTCGCATTCTGACATGAGAGACGTGGATGCCGTCACTTGTATTACACAAGGTAAGAATAAAGAAGTACCATATGTATGTACAACAAAATATAATTGCCGTGTAAATAACGATACAGACATAAGCCATAATGCATCGAAGGACACGGATGACGAAAAGTGCTTAAACGATGATGTTACCAATACGTGTCGCATTGACAACAATAATCACAAAGAAAGCTTTACGTATCCGCGCAATATTCTGTGTCAGACCGCAGAGGACGTTAATACTTGCCACGCAGACGACTTAACACTTTCGAAGAGTACAACTGTAAATAGTAAGATAGAGGTGTCTACGTCAGATGTAAGGTTTACTTCTAAGAATATCACTGGCGACTCCCGCCGCGGGCAGGTCGACCTGACGAAGGTCGCCGAGGTCGGCGGACCCAGCGGACCCAGCGACGATTACGGCCTATCGTCACCTGGCAGGATCGAGCCGCGTACCACGGACGTTAGCTCCGGTGCCCTCGAGGCCGACCGCCTTCCCATACCAAATAACGTAAGCGTGCATCGGGCGACCTTCACCGCCGAGACGACCAAGCTCAAGGCCACGTCGGATGGCATCGGCCGCGACCGTCCGCTCACCAAATCCGATCTGGAAGAGCGCGCCTTCATTCCATTGATCATCTTGCCGGGCCAAAGCGAGACCTTCGACGAGCTCGAGGCTGGCCACCCGTTGCGACGGGATCGCGCGGACAAATCGGAAACGGAGGATCTCATATTCTGCATAACTGACATATCGCCGAACGGGAACGCCATCGACGCCGATCTCTTCTCGCCCAGCACGGTTTCCGGCGACGGCGTCGGCGGCGGCGGCGGCGGTAGCGGCGAAAGTGGCGAAAGCAGCTGTTGGCCAACCGACGCCCCGAAGACGACCTCCTCCTCGTCGAGCTCCTTCTACGATCTGTCCCAGGCGTCTCATTCGCCGACAAATCTCTTAATCAAAAGTTCCGAGGCTCCTCACAGGAACAGTCAAGACTCAGGTATCGAGGAGGCGAACATGTCCGCGTCGGACGACAATCCGTCGGACGCCGCCGCTCATCATCAGCATCCGCGCGAGAGCTTCCAGGAGAGCGTCGATTCCGGAATCGAGTCCGAGTGCTCGTCCGTATCGGTGAAGGCCGACTCCGGCATCGACGAGGCCGCTAGCGGCGTCGCCCTCGCCATGCAGAAGAGCCTGCGCGAGGTCAGAGTGCGCGGCACCTGCGGACGAATCGACGACTTTCACGAGTTCGAGGCCGACATACTTGAGGACGTCGAGAGAACCGGCGTGGATCCGCTGAACGAGGTGGCTCACTCGTATCTAGAAATGGTAAAGTGCGGCGTCGTTACGTCCGCCGCATGCTCGGTGACCAATATGAGTATAACGGACACCGTGTCGATCGGGGTCGCTCCTCAAGAGAGTATTGTTATAACCGAGCCTTCGACGGTAGTCCAGGCTACGAGGTAAGTAACTCTTCCTCACCGAACAACGAACGCGCGCGTGCGGTTACGCGTGGATCGGACCTTTTATTTCTTCTTCTTCTTCTTTTTTTTATTTATTAAACTTGTACCGTGACGCGCGCAAGATGAATACTTCGAATAGGTACGACAGCTCGAGTGTTTCCGTTCGATCGTTTCACGACGGGACGATCTCTTGTTTCGATGGAAATCGTGGAAACCTTGGTACAAAACGTTTATTGCGTGTCCGATACGTTCGAAACGGGAATGAAGCATAAGTTACGATACGTTCCGCAGTGCAAGAAGGAGGATCTTGTAAATAATTTTTAGCGTTGTTTGCACAGTGTTATATATACGATGTACGAGATTTTATGTGAATATACGATGATTCGTCGACGTTTACGTGGCTTGTAAACGTTGCAAAGACGCGCAGCTTCGAGCGGCGAACGAGTGAGAAGGTTTTACGCGAGGGTGTATAACGGTGATTGCCACTTTCGAAACGTTTGCATCAATGTCTATTGCCTCCGTTGTACGCCTTTCGCCGGCTACTATGCAATCAATTCGGGGCAGCATTCGACCACGACGTTCTAATAATAACTTAATAGTAATATATATGTACGTAGGGTACGCTTGATCAACGGTGAACAAGAGACACTTTGATCTTTATCCTAACAATATACCGGTCTTTCCTCGTCGTACGGCGTGCACAAAGAGTACTTTCTCTTACGACACTCTCGTCTCGTGATACGGACCGAACATGTTCCTTATAAATGGCTTACCCGTTAATCGAAGGAAGAACGCATGCGGGCCATCTCTGACCGAAATGGGAATTAAATGAATCAGTAACCGTCGCATAATCGAGAACACGCTACAGCGACGGCCTGACGTGTGTTCGATTGTCAAACGAATTGTTGCCCAATATATCGGACAGCTTCAAGTTGAACCGCCTTAATAATGTATGCGCCCGATTTTAGGTCACTTTAAAGGAAAAGGACCGCGCTGCGTTCCGTACGCATGCCGAAAGTAGTTTATAAGGGGTAAAACTACATATGGATTATTAGTTGCCGTATCGTGAGTGCCTACCACTGATATTTGTTAGAGAAATACGTTCGTTTCAATAGCATTATGTAACGTGAGACGTAGTGAAGTTAGAGTAGAACGTTTATAGCTTTCATTCGCATCGGACACGATAGATAGGGGATGATGTCAGAGTCGGATAAGGGAATGTGTTCCAGTTGCCACTGTTAATAAAAATGGGGGAAGCACACGTCGGAATGTAGTTAATTCGTTTTGATACTGTGAAATGGTTACTCGTATGTACTTGTGCGAAACATTTTGTGAAAATAGAAATGTAACGTACAGTGAGAGTGTATTAATGGAGAAATGAAATCATGGCTATCGACGCGCAGTTGCAGAAACGTACATTTTACATTGGCTTTGAGAAGTAAGCGTGGTATTACGTTCTCGGTGGAAAGAGAATATTCATGGAACATACGACAGGGGATGTCGTTACATACCTTCCAATCATAGTTTACGCCGTTACATACGTACTGTCAACCTTTGTACCGCTTTCTTTCATTTCGGGCACTATGTCGTTCGCTTCTTCTGTTCTTCATCCAGTCTTTATCGTAGCCTCTCTTGTGACTGACACGATAAAGTATTTGCCTCACTAACGGTGCACTCGCACGCATTCGCTAATAAAATGGAGAAACATTGGACAACACACTCCCTCAGTCATCTTTACATGTCACCGATGCTAACGCCAAACACCGTTTCACTAGTCTTCTACACTTCCTTCTTTTCGAACCAGGCAGAAGTTTCTCTTTTTTTTTTCCCTTTTATTGCAGTTTTATTACGTTGACGTTTGTACGATGCAATAGGACACTGTTGATATATTTTTTAGAGCTTTGTGAATTGAATGTTTTATTACTCTCTGCACAGCAATTCCGTTTTCGGCTTCTACCTGGTTTAATGTACAGTTAAGCTCGTTCTACATTAGCTCTGGTACAGTAAAGTAATCAGAAAACGCGCGTTACGTATATAATTATATTGATTTCGGTTGCAATAAAGATATCGTTTCGTTACATTGTACTTTTACTCCTTAAAACTATATCTTATGTACTGGCTACGGAAATCATGATCTGCTGAGGGATGATCCCTTTGAAAAAAAATCTGAAATCGGGTTCATATAATCGGCTTGTCTTACATGCATGCGATACGAGACATTTATCACAAAATTGTAATAAACTTCTGATAAATCAGTATGTGGTGTAGTCGTTTATTGATGAACATTACGTGTATTAGTGCATGCTATTCTAGCGATGTTAAAAAGAAAGAAAACTTTACTATGAAAAGAAGTGCGTGTAGGTCGAATGTTAATTATTTTATACTTGAAACATGTAATTAAAACGTTATTAATCAAGTCTTGAGTTGAATCTACGATTTGATTGTCTTAGATTACGTGTTGCCTCGCATACGTACAGTTACACGGACACTTACACAATACCCTTACACACAAATGTATTGTCATACAGTGCTATTTAGTCATTAGTTAACGCATATGTATTATTGTTCGCTTTATGTACTTACGTTGCGATGCTAAATATTGTGTGCGAGGAATATCGCAAATGTAATCAATACACATATATTCATGTGCGATAACCGTTAGTCCTAATGACGTTTCACGACATGCAAACGCTCGAACGGACAGATGTAACATAATTGCAGAGCATTAACCGTAAATAAAAATGGTAATTGTTAAAGACTCGCGGATTACCATCGACATCGTCATTGGAAGGATTATTTTGGCAGACGCGATACTTTTGAATCCCAGCAAATCGGCCAAAAAGATTGACGACGCACACTTTAGATGTACGGAAACAATGACAACAAAAACAAGTACTCCGAATAATCTTTCCTGGGCGATAACAGTGGATTTATTTTACGCAAAGAATACTAATGTAGCCTTGTAACCTGGGATCTTGTTCTCGAATCTTCGAACATTGGATTCCAGGATGTCTGTGTAATACAATTAACGAGCGACTTCATAACTTAACGTTCGTCAGTACTCGTCAGCTAAAGTTGGCACCGCTCGCATCACTCGGATTAATCCTCATGCAACGATAATTCATCGTGGCCGTCCTTGTTCAGTGCTTTCATGTTGCCCAGACTCGACGTCTCTCCGTCATCGCGAACCAATGATCTTTTTCCTCTCAATGGGCGCCAATATGGGCGCGCTCATGCGAAAATTGCAATTTTCGCCCCGGCCATTCTCGAATTCCTATTTGCGCGCGCGCGCGCGCGCGCGCTCGACGCGAGAACGAACATTCGCGGGATGGAAATTTACTGTACCAAGGTTAAATGTTTCGCGCGTAGTCGAGAACGATTGCCGATCACTTTAGTCGGAATATTTCGGGAGCAGCCGATCGCTTCTACAAAGAATGAACGTTCCTTTTTGCAGTTCGAAGTAAGGTGAAATATGACAAGGATTACGTCGAGGCGGAAGAAGAGGAGAGCGAGGGGGACGGGGAGGACGAGGAGAGCGAGGATAACGCGATCGATTTCGCCGACGACGAGGAGGACGAGATCGACGAGATCGAGGTGATGAAGATGCAGCTCGAGCCGATGTATCGCCGCTACGCCAACTGGCGAATCTGAATGAGAGGCATAGGAGAAAACGGGGGAAAAAAAAAGATAATATTTATATCCATATTTATATGAATATTTATAGCGACATGCCGAACGACAATTCGGTGCTCATTATTATAAACGAAATGTGCAGGACACGAAATCGTAGTATTGATGTACTCGTTTCAAGAGAATCTAAATGTAGAATAAAGGTTAAACGATAGGAACTTAATTTTTGCGGGGAGTAATCTGTTAAGCTGGGTCGTCAACGAATTTCGAGAACTAGTTCTCTCCCGTTTGGCTTTCAGCGTTTGTCGTTTTAGGACGTGCGGCCGAACGACGTAGTTAAATGGTGATTGATTAGAGTTAAGAGAGAGGGAGAGAGAGAGAGAGCGCGGTTTGCAACTTTCGTAGAATATGAGGACGCGGTTTAGAGGGTGGGAGGCGGTGAGAAATTATAGCGGAAGAGGGGTGCACGAGAGAGAACGTTGAGAGATATGAGAGCGAGAATGGCGAAAAAACCGATCGATTCTAGTCTCGAAGACGATCGATTTGTTTAACTTCTTCTTCTTTTTTTCCCCCTTTGTTTTTTTTTTTACGTCAGCTTCATCTTAAGATGTAGACTACGAAGCAAGCCCGTCCTCGGGGACGGGCGACGGATGTCTATTAGCTTAAAGCGGAATCTAGTAATTCTTAACGATTACTACTTAAACTGAGCGATGCTATATGTGTGTTGTTGTTAAAAAACTTCCTGAGCCGTTCATAAGATATACGGTGAGCAGATCGGGCGTTACGACAATTCGGCAATATGTATACGGAGGGAGAGTCATCCGACATGATGTAAAAGTGTATATATATACAGAAATGTGTATAGAATCAAAGATATATATATATACATATACATATATATGTACGCGAATTCGCTGAACCGTATATCGCGGGGAAGTGGTGTTTTCTTCGATAAAAGACTCAAGTCAATTTTTTTCTTCGTTTTTTTTCCCCCCCGACAAACTGCGTACACACTGTGTTATTGCGGAATGATAACGGCGGAGGAGGCGAGACAGCGAACGAGAGAGAAAGTTAAACAACAAACGCATATATTGCGGTTGGCGTGAAATTCTTATTTATTAACTGTAAAAGATCTTAACGTCGGTAGTATATTTTTTATTACACTTAAGGTACAGAGTTAATAGCTGACTATTGTAATCCCCCCCCTCTTCTTTTTTGTCGCCTCTTCGATGCCAGTAGACGAAGAGGTAGACTTGAGTCTTTTCTATTCTCAGATGTATAGATAGGTAGGTGTAGATAGATAGTCTCAACGAATGTTTCTTCCCGGTAAGGTGGGTTTCATGTTCGGTGTCGTGTTTAAACGTTAATGAGGTCGGAGGAGAAAAAAGAGGTGGACAATATTCGTTTCGGTGAATAACGTTCGGAACACGGCAGGTTTCCCCTCAACAGTAGACGCAACTATTTTCACAGCTACTAGCGATTTAACGTGGTCTTAGATCAGACTTCCCCTAGTTACTTTATTTAGGAGAATCGTTTTACGGTCTTCGTGTAAAAATTTCGTGTTAAACCGCACTCACGGATTAAATTGGGTGACGTTTGGTGGTACACACACACGGACAATTTATATCGCGATACATTCTCCGGTCACGAAGGTTGCATATATATATATATAATTTGTCATGTAATTAGAGCGAGCGAAAATGGGAGCAAAGACGCAGCGTGACTCTTGAAAAAAAAAAAAATTGTAAAGTATTATCGCGCGAGCTAAATCGGCTCTTGCGCTCGGTTAAGGAAAAGGAAGGAGGAATCGATCGCTCTCGCGTTATTTGCAGACACGCGAGAGGGACACAACGATCTTGTCACGATGCCTGCGACGAAACGCAATGCGCTGCGAGAATAATGATATTTAGTTTAAAGAAGGATGTTTTGTCGAAGAGAAAGAGACAGAGAGAGAGAGAGATACGGAGCGACATGATCTTTCTCTACGCGACAATGTAAACCGCATATGTACTTCGTTTTTTGAAAGCAAAAGGAGAGATGAGTTGCGGCGGTACGCCAAAAATTTTTTGCGGACAAATCGCGAGCGTCTTTCCGTGACGATCTTTACGACAAAAGTAAGGAAATAAAAAACCATTGCGCATCAAAAAAAAGAGGGTAAAAAAAAGTAAGGGAAGCGAAAATGAACAAAGATAATATGGAGAACAGGACAATTGGGAACAATATTGTAAAATTCTTTTCTGTATTTAATTCGCTGAACGCGTATATTATATATATATACGTATGTGCGTGTGCGTGTGTGTATGTGTACGTGTATAGATTAAGTTTGTACATAATGTGTGCAGGTACCGGGCGACGGTACGCCGTATAAGCATTAATATCGGCCCAGAGGAGGATTATGCGCCGCACAGAGTAGTATATGAAAGAGAATTCTATATGAAAGAGAAATTGAGTTTGAGAATTTTATTGGGAGATGCGAGAATAAAAATGGTTTTAAGACTTTCAATCTTCTTCTTCCGCTACCGCCTAGCGTTCTGCGAACGACATATCCGTACTGCTCGACACCTGATTTTCCCAATTTCCAGCGTCCCGACGCATCGACCCTAATCGGCGCGTTTCCTCGGACGGCGTCGTTCGCGGAAATAGATCGACCGACGAGATACTTTCCCCCTCCCAATTGCCGGCCGTTCGCCCGATACGTCATCGGACCGCCGACACGCGCCAAGACGCGTCAAGACGCTCCAGCGGTCGTCGCGTCTAGAAGCCCAGCCACCGAAAATTGCGCCGCTCGCAATCTTCGTCAATCCGGAGCCCGTTATCGACTCCGTCGCTGCCGGCCGAGGAGTCTCGCCTGAATGGACTGTCGCTCGCTCGCTCGCCCGCATCCACCCTCTACTATCTCCCCTCTCGCGCCCCCCCCTCCAGCCCACCACCGCGCGCCCACCTACCCCTCCGCGGCGGCCTCCGCGGATTCCGCGCACGCAGTCTCGCGCCTCAGTTCGACGCGGGTTCGCGAGCGCCGCGCACCGACACTGTCGCGGTTCCGACCGCACGACCCAGCGACCGAAAATTCGTGTTACTCCGTCAAGTTCCAGGACTCGTCTCCCGTTCACTCAGAGATGTACGAGAACTCGCTCGACGCACGTCGCTGACCGACCAGGCGCGAACAGGCTCAAGGTACGAGCAAAGCGTGCAGCGGAGGAGAATCCGCGCGGGAGGGGAGGCAATTAAGCGGAAGACCTCTCTCTCCGTCGACTTAATTGATGTCAACAGGGTGGTAGCGCGATGCTCGGCAGCATCGCCGTGAGCCCCGCGGCGAGTTTCGTCCCGAGCTTCGCGTCGAGAAGAGAGACGATCACGTGCGCGGCGTGAACTCGCGCGTGCTCCTCTCGCCGAAGGAGGAGAGGGAGGATACGAAGGAAGGGTAGGGAAGGGGGGGGGGGTGTCCCTTCCACCTGGTCGTATCCAGTGGCCCGTCAGGATCGGCGTCCTTCGTCCCGCGGACGTCCCCCGGGCCGCGATGCCCGTGTGTCAATCGGATCCAACGAGGCCCGGTCGGCAGGAGCTTTGCCCTCGGAAATCGATGAGGCCGCGCTATCGATCGTTCGGCACCGATTGAGGACGCCGGAGGCTGCGGAGGCTTCTACTAGGCCTGACTGGACGGGACACACGTTCGAGAGGCGAAGTGTCGCGCGACGGATTTCAAAAAGGTTCGGGTCCTTTGCGATGCGCGTATACGGTGACGCGACAGTCGCGAAACAGTAATCGTGCGCGTTAACCCTGTACGGTGGTGCGTCGTCTCTGTGTGCGTGTGTGTGTGTGTGTGCGTGTTGCCCGCCGTGCGCCCCGGTCCTCAGGATACGATCGAAGGACCTCGGGCTCGCGTCGGCTAGGCCGACATCGTACGATATATGACGGCTACGCGGAGAGCGGCCGCGGAAGTTTATTATGATGTGCTCGAACGAGGCAGTGACACTTTCGAGCGTGGAAACGTGCGTGTCACCGTGCAATTGGCGAGTGTAGGACGGTCGATACGTTGAGCGTGTTTATACCGCTCTCGCAATAAATACAGCATTTTTCCTCCCTCTCTCTCTCCCTCTCTCTCTCTCCGTCCCTCTCTCTCCGACACTCTCTATCCACTCTCTCAGTCACTCTCTTACTCTTTCTCTCTCCGTCTCTCTTTCTCCCCGGCCGAGCCCATCGATTTGCGGGGACTCTCTCTCTCTCTCTCTGTTTCCAGGAGAGAGCGAGCTACGTTCTTTTTACGTTTCGAGAGGCTGCACTCTTGTTTTGAGGTAAGTACAGCGAGTGTTCACGCTCGTTTGGACGTAATTAATCGATTCGCCGGCGATCCACGGGTATGGTCGGCTGCCCGACGACACCTTTTGCGAGTCAGCCGGGCAGAAGGTTTCGTGGTGGCCGAATGTTCGCGGGTGAGGGATTATTTAAAATTCGACGTTACGGCCCCTGTACCCCCCACCCCGTGTATCGCGGGGTGGGACGTCGAACGGGCTCGTCAGTAAAAATAGTGTTACCCTTTTCGCTCGGCTCTTCTTTCTCCGTCACAAAAATTTGCGCCTAAGCTCTCTCGCTGGTGGCGCGTACTTTGCTGCGGCAGCGCGACACTTGTAAATAACGCGCGATAAGCAGAATGTCAGGGTTCCTCCTTTCCGCGTCGTTTCGCTTAATCCCGAGCATTTAGTGCCTCGTTCGCGCCCGCCGACCGTTAGACGGAAATATCATTTTTTTGCCGCCGTAAGCAGCCGACGGCCTCTATCCACCTTCGGGCATCGAGAGAGGCTCAAATTTGCTCGGCGCGTCCTCGCACAAAAGTTCTATTCACACGAGCAGACTTTCATTGCGCCGCGGTAGATTTAGGTCAGGCCTCTCTTTCGTTCCCTCAAAGATTCATTAACCCGCTTCGGACGGGTGCCGATTCGAGCCTCAAAGCGGAGAATCTACCGACAAAGTACAATCATCGTTACCGCCAACGGAAACCGTCCAACCATCAACCTCGCGAACGCACCCCGGAGGAAAAATGTCCACTCCGCGACCTCCGCCGCTTGAGAGCTCATCGCGCGGGTAGAAAGAGATCTAATTGAATGCTGCCATTGTTCGGCTTATCGAGATCCCAATGACAGCGTGTAATTCCGATCGTCCCTCGCGCCGGCAAATCAAATATTCGCTTCTCTTCGCCCGGACAAGCTCGCTCGCTTCTCTCATATCGCTCGCTCCGATATCGGGAGAGCAGACAGAGACCGAGAGAGAGAGAGAGGGAGAGAGACAGTGAGAGTGAACAGAGTACGGTATGAGCGCGAAGAGGAAGTCGAAACGATAAGACGAGCCCGAAAGCCGCACGCGACAGCCGGAGAGACACAAGGCTGCGGTTGTTTGAAAATCGCTCGCGTCCGCCAGCACTCGCCACCGTCGGACAAAACTTTTCCCGCCCCGGCCTCCCGTTCCTCGTTACCGCAACGGCGAACGACGACGATAATAATAACGGCCGGCGCCGTGCGCGAAAAGGAGAAAAAACGTGGAAAAGGGTCCGTATAATTAGAACCGAGAGTGCGCCCCCGGCTGTAAATTGCACGCACGCACGCACGCACGCACGCCGAACGAGAAGGATAGGCGAACGGGACTAGGGAGGGTGGGGGGAGGGGGGGGGGGGTGGATGATAAAGACAGGAGAGGCTTTGTTGTTGGGTGAGTTAAGCGGCCAATTTGCCTGCGACATTTTCCGTCGCACGACAAAAAAAAAAAAGGCGGGAAGAGGGAAAACGGAAGGCCATGAGTGACGGACAATACTCGAAAATCGTTATGGGACGAGGTCGACTCTGACAGGGACGACGAACGGGAGAATGAACGGACGGACGATCGAGTTTGATTCTTTCCGCGAGGCGAGCTCGATGACGAAGAGTGACGTGCAGACAAATTTTACTCGCGTCGAGTATGTTTATGTCGGCGTGATATGTCTGTGAGGCAATGGCGAACTGTCCTGGGTATTTTTTGAGCCACTGTATTTTTCGAACTGACTCGGCGTGCGGGGACGAGATGAGCACGAGGTTTTTGTCATTTTTAATGACCCGGCAGGTTAAGCGGAGGATTGTGTGGGCGTCCGCGGAGATTTATTCGCTGAACTGCTCGGATATCGCTTATAGGACGATTCAGTGTTCCCTTTCGATCGGCGGACATAATGAGAGCTCGACGCAGGGGATGTTTTCAATGGGGTCGACTAGCGCAGGAAATGACACTGTTGCATCACTTACTCGTTAGAACATCGTAGAAAACATCCCCTTTCAAATCACGATTTGGCATGTACGAGTTCCTGCACAATTTCAAAAGAATTCAATGATCCACCTCGATCGTTCGAAGTCCGAATTGAAAGAGTTCGGCGAATTCATGGCGGAAAGCAGGATCGAGGAACGGAAAAGTAGACTTTCCCCGCACCGGAAGCTACGAACGACACTTCGAACGACACTTGACCGTCGCTATCGGCCCGATCTGCCAAAATACGAACACTCCTCGTTATCTCGTTTCAATTTAAGGGAAAATCGAACTGGCCGCTTTACAAGGATCGCCCGGTACACGTATATACGTCGCACTACGCGAGTAATCAATACTCTTTGCTCTGCCCTTCCTCTTGCAATCGAGCTTTCTTTGTGCCCGATCGCCTCTATACGTTCCCATTATTATTTCGCAAATCGGCCGCGCTAATAAGGATAATTGGACGGCATGGGACTTAGGCGCCGGGGGCTACGACGATAATTGTTTCGTTTATCTGGGTCGCGGCCTCGATCCTTGGCATTAAGAGCCGGTCGTTGGGAACGTTACCAAATCCGCGCCGTTAACGTTTCGCCGTCGTTTCAGCGGTTGGCGAACATTTTGCGGTAATACCGGGTGGGCTCGAGGGCCACTCCAAACGGCGGAAGCTTCCCATTTCAGCGCGAGTCCTCCTTTTCTTACATTATGTTCCTCACTTCGGTACTTCTTCGAGTCGGAATTATGCTCTCGGTCTGTGTTGACCAATTACAATATTACGTATATACGTCTATGTGTATTTGTGTTCAGAACGCGGGTCGTTGTCGAGAAAAGTGCACGCGACGTATATTTATTTTAATTGGACGATTCCGTGCTTTTAATTCCGACGAAAACCCAAGGACGATTTGCGGAGAATAGAGTAGAAATGAAATGTTTTATTTTCCGTCTTTTTTTCTTGCGGTTTATAAAGACTGACTGTGGAAGATTGCATTGACCGTGAAATCGTTATCTCGTCTTCTACGTTGACGATGTAACGTTGTAACCCCTTTCCAATTTCCAACTGTAATTCTATCAGTTTCGCCCGATTAGTTCGCTGCTTACACAGCGGTGGCAAAACAGTGATATCATTGATCACGTGATGAATGTGGGTATTGTCATTATCGTGGACGCATTGATAGCAGAGAAGCACATTAAAGCCGTTCAATCGGTTGCGAACAGCTTTTTTAGTAGAGTTTCACCGGCACGCGTGCTCAGCATCTGCTACAATTTGCTCCAAAAAGATTTAATCCGGCGAAGCAGCTTCGAAAGTTCAACTTCTCCGAACTCCGTATACACCAAACGACAGTTTTTCCTTCCGTTCCACTTAAACGTTTTAAATCGTAATGACAAAGTTCCGCTCTGCCATTAGAGTTTTATCGCTGCGAAAAATTTGCGAGCGACAAGTTTCGCGAAAGATCGAATCTCGCTTTCGTTTCAGACACGGAATGTTGAAACTACCTTAGCTTGGATATGGTAACTATGAGCTCCGAAAAGTCGGCGTGCCGCCGAAAACCCGCGGAGAATAACGGTCTGAAGAGCGGATCGGATCAAGCTGGGGGCAGGGATCGACTGGATCAGCAGAGCGGAAAGGACTCCTTGCCGGATAGATCTCCGATACATCATATCACTGCCTCTTGCGCCGAAGACACACCCAACTACCTCGTCTATAAAAAGGTAGATTTCCGACCGTCTCTCACTCCTTACCCCGTGAAATGAGCTTTCCGGCCAATTGCCGGCTCTGAAATGCGCCGTATCGATTGCTCTTGCATCCAGCCAGCGAAAGCTCGCCGAGCGGGATAGAGGATACGCTTTTTTCTTGCCACGCTTTATCGTTCTCCGACAACAAGTGTTTCGCTACGGCTCGCATCGTGAGGCGGCCTCGATCAACGATTCGCGCAAACCTGTATCTTTGATGTGCGCTAATTATCTTCCCCCCTGGCCAGATGGAGTCAATCGTGGAGAAAATGTTGGACGAAGTCACGGGCGTCCCGGTGAAAACTGTCAAGAGCTTCATGACGAAGACGCCGTCCGTTTTCACAGGTAAACGATAGAGTCGGGGTCTCGTTATGCACGTTTCAGCTGCCGTCAATGACTCTCGCCACCTTTCAGGCATCGACTTGATCTCGTGGATGATGAAGAGCATGGACATAGACGATCAAGGTAGGTGTCGATCGAAACGCGGGAGTGATCGATTTTCCGGTCGAAATTCGCGCTCGATCATATCGGTAATATGTAATGAACTGATCATGCGCACGAGCAGAGGCACTTCACGTGGCTCATCTGATGGCGTCCCACGGCTATTTCTTCCCTATCGACGACCACTGCCTTACCGTAAAGAACGACAACACCTTCTACAGGTTTCAGACACCGTACTTCTGGCCGTCGAACTGCTGGGAGCCAGAGAACACGGATTACGGTTAGTATTTTTATTTCGTCGTTTTTTCGTGGACTCGGGGTTTCAATATGAACGAAACTAAACAGATAATTGACACCCTACGTTCTTCCGATTAAAGGAATTAAGGTGGAGTGGGGTGAAACCGACCCAGAAATTGTGAAATTTATTTTAAACTGATGTATTTTCTATCTATTCCACTAAAACCTAATAATCTTAGTGTTTTTATTTAGCGCATGGTTTATTCCTTAAGTTGCATTAATTTGGATTAAAAGTATCTTCTGAAACTTATGATTTTCTTAATGAATTGAAAACACTGCTGCCGGAAGTGGGGCAAAACCGCCCAACCTGTTTAAAAATGATTGAATCTCATATCCTTATATTATGGGGCAAAAGCGGAATTATTATTAGTAATTTCGTTAGTAAGTTTGTCGAACGAGTTAAACGGGGGAATCACAGAATACATGGCGGCCACCTATGTTGAATACTATCCAAACCATTGAATACTAATGAAAGGAAGATTTCTACCTTACAGTTGGTACAATACAACGTATATTCGAATAAATAAGGGCCTAGTGCGAGTTTGCCATGTGTATGAATTTACCCCACTACACCTTATTTCCGTTGCATGAGGCTCGAGATAAATCGGTTACTTGTCAAGCTTGGACAAGAGTAAAGAGGATGCATGTTACAGCCGTGTACTTGTGCAAGAGAACGATGCAGAACAAGACGCGACTGGAGCTGGCCGACTACGAGGCGGAAAATCTCGCGAGATTGCAGAAAATGTTCTCCCGGAAGTGGGAGTTCATCTTCATGCAGGCGGAGGCGCAGAGCAAGGTCGACAAGAAGCGGGACAAGCTGGAGAGGAAGGTGTTGGACAGTCAAGAGAGAGCCTTTTGGGACGTGCATCGACCGATGGTACTTGCCTGGCAATCATTACCGTCCTTCGACAGTGAACGAGCACTCATCCGCGTCTCGAGCTTCACACTTTTCCGTTTACCGTTAAGACTAGAAATGCCGACGATTCCAACTCGCATTTTCATTTAACTTGACTGAGTGATAGAGGTCAATTTATACGAAAGTGGACAAATTAATCGTATACCCATCTCATTGACCGAAGAATATCTAAGAAAATAAAGTGTTCCGCGAGAGAAAAGTGCGAGTAAAAATTAACCCATTACCCGTCACAATTACAAAAATAAAAAAATAAATAAAATTAGATGTATATGTAGAAGTTGCAGTTATTAAAAAAATCAATTTGAAAATGTATCCCAAACATGGGATATTGGCGGATAATGGGTTAAGGTATGGTAGGGGGAGTAATTTTGGCTGGTCGTTACTTCTGTCATTAAGCGAATAAGTCTACTCGGAATGATTAATTGTATCGTTCGGGCAGTAGCGATCTCTCGCGAATCCTCCGGCGCGTCGAGAAAGCGACAAGAAACGAAAGGTGCGTCCGCGAGCATTAAGGAGTCGATCCAATTTCAGCCTGGCTGCGTGAACACGACGGAGCTCGATATCAAGAAAGCGTGTCGCAGTCAAAAAACGATCATAAAGCCGAGCAAACACTTGCAGTTGGGTGTGGCAGGCGGAAGAATCTCGCCGCACTCGGAGTCCTACATCACGTCGTCGATAGAGTCCCTGCAGAAGGAGATTGACATGCTGAAGGAGAGGCTGGACAGGCGGAACATCAAAGTTTCAAAGGTTGCGGAAGCGTAAGGAAATGCTAACCACTCGCTAGTCTCGCTAATGGCAGTCACAGATCGTGAATCGGCTAATTGCCCGCGTTCCCCGTCGAATGTTTCGCGCGTTAACGCGATGCCACGATGTTTCAGGCTAATCGGATACTTCGAGCAGTACATTGAGTACGATCCGTTCTTCACGCAGCCGGAATTCACGAATCCGTGGGTGTCGGACAGTCCGGAGATGTGGGAGCAGGAGAAACTGGCGTACGTATGAGAACAGTAATAACTTGGAATAATTACACTTTCGCGATGCGCAGCTTGACTCTGAGCCTCTTTATGTCCGTTCGATGCAGGAAAGAAATATCCGTGAGGAGAGTGAAGAGATGGGCCTTCGGTCTTCAGGAGCTGCTGCAAGATCCTATCGGAAGAGAACAGTTCATTCGCTTCTTGGACAAGGAGTTCAGCAGTGAGAATCTGAAGTAAGAATTGCGCAATGCGGTATTCCGACCTGCGTCGATCGACCTGGCGTGGTTCGTGTTCACCCGTGACGTCACGCGTTGCAGGTTTTGGGAAACCGTTCAGGAGCTGAAGACCCTGCCGCAGAGAGACGTTCAGGCGAAGGTCGGCGAGATCTGGAACGAGTTTCTGGGCCCTGACGCGAGCTGCCCGATAAACGTGGACTCTCGATCCTTCGAGATGACGAAGAGGAACCTGGGGAAGCCCGATCGATGGTGCTTCGACATTGCCGCGGTAAGGAACCACCGCTGAAGTTCCATGTATTAACGCCAGGTTACTTGCGGTTTACGCTTTTTCCGTGAAACGCAAGAACGTTCGATAGTCGATATTCATAGTCCTCTGCTCCATTCTACAGGGTGCCCCGTAATTCGAGCGAATGAAAACTGAGCAATACAGAAACTGTCCGCCGAACGCCTTGCGAGGCATCCGCAATTACGGGGCACCCTGTATCATTCAAGAAATTACTCGATTGATACGGTGTACACGATACGTTTCATTTTCTATTGTAGGCGCATGTTTATCATCTTATGAAAAGTGACAGTTATTCGAGGTACCTACGTTCTGAAATGTATAAGGACTTTCTCAATGGATCGAAGAAGAAGGTAATCCGAGTAGCACGCACACGTCGTTAGTTCGCTGATATACTGTTAACGCTGGCACAGCTTTAGCGAGTAACCCATTCATTTGGACGCATAGCCGTAATTCGATTGTCTTTGAATGCCCCGCTCGCGTTAACGTTCGCAGAATCCGAAGCAAAGATTGCGCGTTAACGTCATGCATGACGATTCGCTGTGAACACCGATTGCGGCAAAGGCGTTCAATTATCAACCGGAAGCATCTGTCCCTTTGTTTCAGACCTCGGTGAAAGGTATTCGCTCCATCGTGTCCTTCACCGGACGCCGAGACACCCAGACGTCATAACCAGCCGTTTAAGTCCACCCGTTACATCATCCCTTACGCTTACCGACGAATCCTTCCGACGGATCGTCATCGTCGGAGGCACGGAAGGAAAGTCTGTACATTCCAACCCCAGCGGTCCATCGTCAAAAAAAAAAGGGACTCGCGCATGTCGAGCAGGATTTCATCGACGGAGAAAAATGGCAGCGAAAATACTGTCGATCCGTTCCTCGTCTCTTTCTTTCATTCTAACGTGCGCACGACTCGCCGCATTGATACGCGTAAATGTTTTATGTGGCAGAGACTGAGACAATGTTTTTTGTATAGTTTGATGCGTATAGCTCTAACGTTAACGTGAGATACTCAAATGAAACATATGGGCGCTAGTGTCGTCCGATGCAGAATTCATGTCGCAGTGTCAGATCGACGTGTAGTAGCCCGAACATGATATTCGTGTACTCGGTGGAAGATTATTGACTTTTGTCACCGCGACATTCGTCCTCGATGTCATTGCCCTCTACCCTGCCACCCATCTCCGGCATATCACCATTCCGTTGTATGTTTCGTATGATTTTCTTATGCCCGGTCATCGGCATCGAATCAAATAGAAATCGACACCCCGCGTTACGCAACTGTAATCGATCCACGTAATTAGAGTTCTCTTCGATCGTCGTAGCTCGTCGATCGTAATCCACGAGCGAACATGATTACGTTCCGTTTGGCACACTTTACACGAAGTTGAATAACGATCAAAAGAAGTGAGTAGGTAATATGTTCCTTCACGATTGTTCATTGACACTATATTAGCTATTAAAAATTGAATCACACAAAGTAATCGCTATTTTTTAACTGATACGTTCATAAATATACAGACGATTCGTGTCGAATACGTACTCTTGCGCGATTTGTTTAAACTAACTACAGGAGAACAAAAAAAAAATGATGAAGAAAGACGCGTACTGCATACCTATTTTCATACCGATTATATTTATTGACCGCGCATATATATATACACACACATATATACGTATGCGTATACGCTACTGAATGGAGGGAAAAACTTTTAACTGTAGATAAAATGTGTAATATACATGAAACATAGGTATTTGTAAGGTTGTAATGTAATGTAAGTATGCAAAATCTATACGATAGTACAAGACTGTAGTATGTATACTAGTTTTATGTTCCTTAGTTACTATTACATTAAAGTTTGTTATGGATCATGGAGTTTATCGTGACTGCAGTCTGGTTCGTTTTTTTGTACATATTGCGAATAGAGGAAGTGTAGTACACGCCTATGTTCACAGCTAGTCTGTGCCTGTAACGTCCGTAATTTACTATAGCTGCTACTGAACCCCCTTTAACCGAATCCGTTATCCCCGACCGCCAAAGTAGTGACGCCAATTCCTTTCGAGCGGTCGAACCCTGCCAAATATAGTTAGACCGTTATCGCTTATCGTCGACTGCCATTATGCTATTCGCGATGATCCACTTGATACGCTCGATTGACGCGCAATTCGATTCGTAGACAACACCCGTAGTCCGTCGATGCCCGAAGGATGACAGACGATCCAACGTGCGAGGCACACAGTCGTCGGACATTCGAGCGATGTGTCCTAGTAGCGAAGGTCGACGTGTGGTCAGACCGGGTCTCCCGTCAGAGTAACGTACACTACTTCCGTTTCTCGTAACGTCTTCTCGGCTTCGCAATTTGCATGACAGAGCCAGCGAATAATTAGCCTGCGTCAGAGTTATTCCCACCGTTGACGCCGAACAACCAAATCGATCCATCATCCTCAGTATGAGCAAAACATTCTGTATGGCAAGTGGCTAATAGAAGTTGAACCTGCATGCGTCCTGTTGTAAAGAGGCTGAATTCGATGTGTACGAGTACTCGTTCGTTCGTCTCGGCTTAGGGCAGGATGTTTCAAGAAAAGAAGTAACTTACAAATGGTTGGAACTTCTATTCTGAAAATAGGCTCCGTATTCTGTTTTTTTTTATTATCAAATAGAACATACTGTTTAGAATAAAAATGGCAACCATACAGTGATCGTAGTTGTTAAAGCAAGATGGGTAAGCGCTTCGCACGAAAGTATGTTAATGTTTAACATTTGGATTTGCAGACGGGGCTCCCCTGATTTGCGATTCCGTTCCGTTCCTGGTCGATTAAGTAGCTGATCTCGCTGGCGTAAGGTCGTATCGTAGAATTTTCGATTCGAGAAAGACAATGCCGGCGTACACGCCCATTGCGGGTTCGGCATTGGCCGAGAGCGAAATACTCGCCGTCGCGCGTCTTCGATAAACCTCCTCATTTCGACATCCGACGACGTGCGCGTACTCTATATCGTATAAAAATATCTTTCGACGGCCCACGCGCGTGCCTTTGTACATTCCCGCAGGCGTGACTAGATACACGAATACCCAGAGAAATCGGAGCGCTTGCGGGCCAGCTCTGAGTATTTTGAACCAGACTTGTCTTAAGTTTGACAAAGAAAAGGGCACTTAATTCAGCGAAGCCTGTCGTTAAGTATCGCTCCTAAGGTCGATAATTACGATAGCCGATTTACTTTCATTCATATTTCTCCCGCTCTCTCTTTTTTTTGCCACGTTAAGTATCGGTCCTAAGGCCGATAATTACGATAGCCGAATTATTTTCATTCAAATTTCTTCCTTTCTCTCTTTTTTGTCACTTAAGTATCGGTCCTAAGGTCGATAATTACGATAGCCGAATTACTTTCATTCACATTTCTCCCTTTCTCTCTTTTTTGTCACGTTAAGTATCGGTCCTAAGGTCGATAATTACGATAGCCGAATTACTTTCATTCAGATTTCTCCCACTCTCTCTTTTTTTGCCACGTTAAGTATCGGCCCTAAGGTCGATAATTACGATAGCCGAATTATTTTCATTCTCACTTCTCTCTCTTTCTCTTCCTTGTCACGTTAAGTATCAGTCCTCAGGTCGATAATTATGATAGCCGAATTACTTTCATTCTCACTTCTCTCTCTCTCTTTCTCTTTCTTGTCACATTAAGTATCGGTCTTAAGGTCGATAATTACGATAGTCGAATTACTTTCATTCACATTTCTCTCTCTCTCTCTCTCTCTCTCTCTCTCTCTCTTTCTTGCCACGTTCCGGCCTGCCCGTGCACTTACTTAGTTCTACAGGTAGCTTAGCGACGTTAATGCCTATGAGAGAGTCAAGTGCTGAAGCTAGACGAGTACTGCCGTCCAATGACAATCGCGGCGCGTGCCGTCAATTCCACCTCTCGTACGACTTCGGCCGAATCTGAGCTCGAAGCTTCTCATTCGTCGGCGATACGCTATCACCAATCCTCCGCTTCCCCGTTTCGTTTCACGTGACAACAGAAAGCGTAATACCTGAGTCCTGAGGGACCGGCGGAGGACGGCTCGCAGGGGAGGAACTAAATGGAGACGTTCGATGCGAAGTGCGGAGTATTACGAGATTCGTGCCCGCAAGATTATCATTCGTCCTTCCCAACGCTTCGTTCGCACCGTTCCGCTTCGCTATCCGGCCATGAATTATGCATAGTCCGCCGATGACGACGACACCTTCGATTTTTCATCACTTTCCATGAATTCAATCCTCGCACGCGAAACTCTTTTCACGGAGAAATGCGCGCGCGAGGCAAACTGGCCGGACGATTAAAGAATGTGCGGTTGCAGAAGCGAGCGTCGAGACGCTCGGCTCTCGGCGGACTCTTGCGAGAGATTGCGAGACGGAAGAGATGACGGCCGACGAGCGAGAGGAAGACGAAAAATTCCGCGTTACGAGGACGTGCCTTCTGGCGGGTGGCAAGTACTTTCCGCTTAATGGGCGGAAAAGTAGGTAGGTTCGGGGGAGTGGGGTCAGGGCATGGGAGAGAGGGGGGGGGGGTGGTGAGGGGGGCAGAGTAAAATATTGCTTTCCTCCGTCTAATGATAGAGTACGCGAATGTTTCAACAGCACGTGACGGAGAGCCTGTGGCCTTAAAACTGACGGAGTATCTGTATCCATAAAATGTGGAATGTCTTAAGTACTAATCGTCTCTTACGCTGAGTAATGACTTATGTGCAATCACTTACAGTGAAATATATCGGATAAAATGCGTGTCGACGCGTAGCGTGCCGCTTTCCGGGCTAGATATGTAATATTATAACGCACGCGCCCGCCGTGGACGCGACCCGCTCTAAAGATCCGCCTCACGGCAGTCTGCGCAACGTCCGAGACTATCTCAACATTCTTACAAAAATATAACACTGTATAGCGTAGCGATAATATTCGAACGCGCGCATGTATCCGCTCTCTCTCTCTCTCTCTCTCTCTCTTCCTCTCTCGGGACTACACACTAACTGAGCAAATATAGTAATAAACGAAGGAGAAGAAAAACGAACGGAGGAACAGAGAAGGCTGTCATCAAACGTTATCCGTTTCACGTAATTACGAGGGAAGAAAAACAAATTGGAAAGAAAGAGGAGAGTATCGTAGATAGAGAAAAGTATCGTAGAGCTGCCGAGCATTGGTAATGGAGCCTGGCGCGAAATGACAAATACTTTGGCACGAGGTGAGTCCGATTGAGTTTCGACAAGCGAGTCTTGCGGCTTTCCGAGCGTACAAGGGGGTGGTGGGGGTGGAGGGGAGGAGTGATTCTCCGTTGTTTTGCCGCGGATACCAGGCCTGCACGCATTTCGCTATTCGCCGTCCGAGCTGACACCCTATACGCATCGCGTGCGACGATACGCGTAAGCGTACACTTCGCTTCGTGACACACGCACACGGGAGGACACATACACACGCGCGTGCGAGCTCGGGGGGAGCCGCAATACTGGAGAACCAAGCCGCTGGCCAACGACGAAGGTGCGCGCTCTGCCAGTGCCGGCCGCATCAATTATTATTGTCCGTCGTGCGACATTTGGCGAGCGTTGCGTGAAATCTCAGTGATGCGAGTCGACGTCAGGTCGGACGTTCGCACGTTTTCAGCGCAGTGGCGCGAGTCGACGTCGGGCGCGTCGTTTCTCGTCGACTGTTGTCGTACACACACGACTCCGTCGGACGACGACGGCGAACGTCGCCGCGAGTGGAGCGCCTCAACGTCGAGCCCGACGCCGGGCGTCGCGCGCGCCAGAAACCGTCGAACCATTCTCCCATTCACGAAACCGGAAGCTCGCTAGCTGGGTACGGAGGATTCGGGCGCGGGGTATTCGGGCGAGGTAACGGCATCCGTCGTGTCAACCTGACCGGCGGTTCGCCGGGCGCAAAAACAGTTCTGACGCAAGAATGCAAATGCGAGCGTCCGTGACGGGCAAAAAGAAAAGCGAGTGCCTTCTCGCCGATCCGGTCGACACGTCCTTCGCGCGATTATCCGATCGGTGCGCGCAACGATTGAGTCACCGCCTCGAGTCCCTCCCCCTCCTCTTAAGCCCCCTCCCCCCCGCTAGCGGGTGGCTCGAGTTTTGTTCCGGGGGACACACCGGTCGCGCGTGGCCGCACGGCTCCGACGGATTCCATCTCAGACAGCCTCGACGTTCTTCTTTTTCGTCCTGTTTATCAGCGGCACGACCGCCCACAGGGCGGTGCCCAGGATGAGGATGATGCCGAAGGCGAGGAAGATCGGCTTGTAGGTGCCGACGTTCTCGAAGATGACGCCGCAGACGGGCGGGCCGACTAGCTGGAGGACGCCGTTGACGAACAGCGAGATCCCGTACGAGGAGCTCAGCTTCTCGGTGCCGAGCATGTCGGCGAGGATGACGGTGGTGATGCCGATGTACATGCCGGACGAGAGGCCGAATAGGGCGCAGAAGAAGGCGAGCATCGCGTAGCTGGTGGCCATCGGCAGCAGGGCCAGGGCGATGCCGCTCGTGCCAAGGCCGCCGACGAAGTAGTAGTACTTCGGTACGAAGTCGATGTCCGACAAGGACGCGCCGCCTATCCTGCCGACCAGATCCAGGGCGGAGACGACCGACAGCAGCAAGGCCGACGAGTTCCTGTCGAAGCCCTGCGAGATGGCGTACGAGGGTAGCAGGATCATGAAGTTCGTGTTGCTTATGGCGGACGTCGAGTTCGAGATGAGGATCACCAGGTAGATGGGGTCGCGGAGAACACTAAAGTCAAAGAATCTACTCGCACTGTTCACGCAACTGTTCTTCGAGCCCTTCATCTGGCTCGTGTCCACCGTGGACGCCCTCGAGGGACACCTCTGCAGGGTTCTCTGGAGGGAGACGTCGGTCTTCACCGAGCTGATGCGGCTCAGCTTGGAGTTCGATCGCGCCACCACGTGATTGATGAAGCTGCCGCGTCGGGACGCGCTGAACATGTCGTCCTTTGCCCTTGTCGTCTCGTCCTCGTCCTTGTTCTGACCTTCGGATTCGTCCTCCGGAGACTCCTCGGTCTTCTCCGTCTTCTTCTCCACCTCTTCGCACTTGACGCTGTCCCGACGAATCAGAGCCAGCTCCTTCGAAGCGTTCTTCTCACCCTGAGCCTCCTTCTCCTTCTCGCTCTCCTTCGACTCCGTCTCAACCGACAGATTCAGGACCTTTCGATCGAGAACCTCGGCGAGATTCTTCAGCTGCTTGGTGGTGGCCTCCCGATCGGCCGGATCCTGAAAGTGTAACTGTAGCTTCGTGGCCATCTGCTTCTCGTCGCTGGGCTGCTTCTGCTCGACGACCAGCTGCTTATCCTCGATCGGTCTGGGCTTCTCCTCGATCATTGGCCTTGGTTTTTCCTCGATGGCCAGTCGAACTTTTTCCTTGACGTCCAGCGTCGGCTCGTCGAGCGAGAGGGCCTCGTTGTCGATGCCCTCCTCCACCGGTACCTCGATCATGTGCAGCTCGACCGGATGATAAAGTAAGCCGCAGACGAGCGTGTTCAGCGTGATGGCGCCCATGATGAGCACGGCACCCCTGGAAAACGCAAGCCCCGTTACGTATCGAACATCATCCTCGACTAGTCGTCGCAATTGATCTTTTCTTTTTATACGTTGTAGTATACTTTGAAGGAGGTTGAGTGATGACGGGTGAGAAGAAGTGGAGTGAAGCGGAAAAAGTTCGAATAAGGGCTTGGTTAGCTTAATGATTAGAGCAACCGACCGGCAATCGAGAGACCCGGGTTCGAATCTCGGCCCACCCGAGTCCGAATTTCTTCCGTTTTCCTAGAGCATTGAGAATTCTTGGCCGATTTGATCAGGTAATGTCTCGGGAGACTATAGGAAACAAGGGAAAGGTGGTGTGTTCCGAAAATTCGTTTCGTCCCGGATCCACTGACGGACTCCATCAGTAGGGCTTTATGTCAGTGGATCCTGCCCTATTTTTTCTCTTTCTTTTCCGATTCCTATAACGTCAAGGAAATCTTCGGAAGACCTCTGGCCTAATTGATCTTAATTGACGAGGTGAGAAACCGGCACTCGATAACGGAATACGCGCAATGGCTGGAGGCTAACGAAGTCGATCCGCGGAACAATGGGACATTAACATATTAATATGTTTTCATTGCGCCAGTGACGTGTGCCAGTTGACACGCGAGCGCGTTGGGCGTTATTGAATGTATGTTGAATGTATTCTCGGTTGCCGGCTCCATTGCATCACGAACGATTTTCATTGAAGCGATTGATCCGCTCGCAACCGATTTACGCTGCTATCCGGTGGCTGACGAGTACGGAGCCTCGTCATCGACTTTCGAGCGCGACGAAAGGCGCCGATTGAGATCATTGATTACGAATAACGCCCGATGGGAGCGAAGTTCAAAGAACGTTCGGCGAACAAAGGATCGCGCCCGCGGCCGTACCGGTTTAATTACTCTGGCCACCCTGAATAATTCATGCAACGTTAAAAAAAATCGTGACAGGAGTGAGTCATCGGACCGTATATCATCCTCGGTCGGCCTAAAATTATCCCCCCCCCCCACCCACCCACCCCCCTCTCTCCCTTACGACCAACAATCGCATCCTCGAGATTATTTCCTTCTTATTTGAATATCGGGATATGGTAAGTGGCCGCGCGACCTTCATAAAAAGTTAATTTAAAACTGTAAACACATTCACTGTTTCCTCGAGCGAGCGAGCGAGCGAGCGCGCGCGCGCATACATGCGCACGCACGGCGCAGGGAACGAAGCCGTTCCCATACATTACGATCCCCGTAGAGCGAGCGGCCGCGACTGGCAGCCGAGGAGAATTTCAGAAAATTACAGCTAGGTATTTGGGTCAATAAATTTTTCCCCTTCGTCCTGTCGGCGTTCGTAAAGCGGCCTCCGTAAGCGTCGGGCCCGATAACGTCGGATAACATCGGATAACGTCGGATGTCCCGAGCAATGTCGCTCGCCTTCTTAGCAGAAGAGAAGCTTCTTGTACTCTTTCGTGCTCTTTTGTGCTTTTTAGGTATTTTTAGCGTTCTGCTCCCATGACTTGGCGACGACGTCCTCTCGCAGGAGGATTCGTCGGGCGCGGCGGGCGGTCGATCGCCAGAGGGAAATTTATGGTGTTTACCTGTATCCGAAGCAGTCGAGGAGGTACTGGAGGAACGGCGGAAGGACGATCGTGCCGATCGCGCTCCCGGAAATGCACAATCCGTTGGCGAAGCCGCGCAGTCGCTCGAAGTACGCCGTTACGATGTAGACCGTCGGTGGAAACGACAGGCCAGCGCCGATCCCGACCATCAGACCATAACTAGATGAATAATGAGGCGGACCGTCGTTATTGGCATGTCGGAAATTGAAATTATTCACGAGCGAGACGCTCGGCTCGAATCGTACTCGGACGTGGAAAATTGATATGGCCAGATATGGTCTACGAGCGGCATACGTTAAAGTACTGAACGATGATCCGTCGACTGGCATTTGAGAGTTGAAAAGAATTTTGCTACCATCGTCGACTCATATCTTAGACATTATCTAATATATTTCGAGCTTATATGTGGCCGATTGACAGATCTGCATTACATCGATTGTTAGACTTTCAATTGGTCGAGACTCACCTAACGTAGAGGAAGGACACGGAATTGGCGAAGTAGCTGATCATCATGCCGCTCGCTGCGAATGTTCCGCCGATTAGGGTGACAGTCTTGTACGAGTACTTGGTCGACAGGACACTCGACAGTGGGCCTGAAAGGATACGAAACAAAAACGTAGATCATCCTCAGCTCCCTCATCATCAGCCATCCATTTCTCCGATGATGTACGAACACATCGTCCCATCCACCAGCTTACCAAGAGAGTTGTACAAGAAGTAGCACAGGGCTGGCATCCACGAGGCGGCGGTGGACGAGGCCTTGAAGACGTGGAGGAACTCGACGAAGAGGACGCCGAAGGACTTGACAGTGCCCGGAATGAGGAAGTTGACGACGAGGGCGGACATCAGCACGACCCAGCCCCATCCGCCGTCCGGCGGGATCCTCTTCGTCTTGACGACCTTGGCTGTCATCCTGATACTGTCAACGTGACACACCGAGCTATTGTCCTTCGCCGATCGCTCCCGATCCTCGTTCAATCTGAAAGCCGTACGTACCGACAACTGGCGTCACAGCGCGCAATCTCTTCTTCGCGCCTGAACGGTGAGATTTAATGGGCCCCCCTAATCGCGGAAGTGCCGTCCGCACCGGAGAAAGCGCATTTAATCGTTATCATATTCCCGCGAGCCTTTTGCCGGTCGAGCCAGGCTAATTGCGGTGGCGCGTAGGAAATAGCGAGAGACGAGCTATAAATAGGATGTACCAACCCGGCGGGCAATTGCCATCGGATACCTGGCTGGATCGCGGATTTTTTCTTTTCCGTTCCAATCATCCTGCGCCTCGCGTGTCGCGTGCAGCGTCGGCCGCGAGGATGAGTGGCGCGGGCAAAAAGGAGCATCGTACAACCTAGATCGCGAGCGATCGAGAAAACCGCACGCGTCGCTCGCCATCAATGCCGTCGACCCAATTGAACGGTTTGTTTTGATCGCCTCGCGTTATGCAGATGGTACCCTAGAACCGTCGGCCGATGAATCTTCCCGTCGGCATCGGCGAGCGTATATCACCCATTCGCTTTCGGTCGATGATGCTACTCAATGCTGTTCAGAAATGGAAAACCTTCGTATCGACTTTGGCCTGGGAACGAGCGTTGGAGTTCTCGGTGGAACGGAGGACGGGTTGGAAAGGTGGGGAATGTTGGAATGAATGGATGAGGGAATGAAATAATGAATCAGTCGAGTATATGAAAGAGAGAAACAGCAAGAGAGGGAGATAGAAATAGTGAGAGAGAGGGAGAGAGAGAGAAAGAGAGAGAGGGGGAGAGGGAGGGAGGTGATCGTTACGCATGGATTATAATAGATACTTTCTGCGCCGTGCGTGCCGAAGGAAAGAGAAAGATTATTATCGATATTAACGATAGATTACCTAACGACGTCCTCGATCCGTCCGTGCGAGCGTCGCTTCGTTGCCGATTCAAGGAAGGTGCGTACAGTCCCGAGCGAGAAGAGAACGAGCCGGACGGCGAGAGAAGTGTTGATTCCCCGTTCCGAGGCGTTCGCGCCGATTAAGCGAGCCGTCCGCGGGTCACGGACCATTCCCACTGCCTTTTTTGTTTGCTCTCCGCGACGGCCGTAAAACTGTTCAATTAAGCCGGCCTCATGCGCCGGAGCAAGCGAGTAAGAGAGCTCCCCGTAAGATGCGACGAATTGCGAATCGGCGTCGGAGTACAAGTTCAAAGATCGAGGATTCGCGAGACGCTCGCTGGGAGTCGGGAAAATTGCTGTAATTTTCGGATCAGCCGGTCAAGCTGCGCTTTGTTCCGAGCAAAGTTCGCATCGCGCTCGTTGCGTCTCGCTTCAGGGTCTTCCGACGTTTTTCGATCCGTCCGCGCGATACGGTCAACGTCAAGTGTCAATCAAGGCACTGTTCGTCGAGAAACGGAACAAAGCCGGGCGCATAAAACTGGCAGCTCGAACAGCGAACCTTTTTCTTTTTTTTCTTAACGATGGGGAATCTTGAAAAAGTGTCTTGAAAAAGTGGATTTCACTAACTAAACTCACGCCGCTACTCTCTACTGGGTGGCAGGAGATACCCCGGTATTGTGCGAGCATTCACCGTAGCATCTCCCACCCGCGGCCCGACAAAATAAAAAACATTTAAATGTTGTGTAAATAAAACACAATTAAAGATAATAGACTGTAAGAGCTGATCCATCGAGAATAACAAAAATTCGCGCCTCTCATCGCTAGCGAGCCAGAAAGCTCGAAACCGAACCTGCGTCAGCTTGTATGTTAGCGCCGTAATCGTCCAGTGTACTCGATCGAGCGTTAATTCATCGGGCGATCTAGCGAGATCCTAGATCGGCGCCGAACGGGGTGGCCGCGGCCACCAGTCTGCAGCCAGCACGTTCGACAGTTATTAAACGTCAATTAAGCTGTAACGACCGGTAATTGTCTCGGTGCCCGCTACTCGTAGCCGTCCTGGTGCCCGCTCGAAACGTTACATTTTAATCGGTTCCAGTAACCGACATCGGAGCGTACTGTAAAGATCTCGATTGCGAGCCGCGCGCGCGCGCGCGCGGATCGCGCCGGCCGAAGGAAATGTCGACGGCGCCCAAACTTCTTTTACGACGCTCTATTTCCTACGTTTAACCATGCTCCTTTTTCCATTTTTTATTCCCACCCGAGCCTGTGAACGCCGTTCACCGACTCGCGGCCAGCAAGCGAAGTTCGAACGGTGTCAGCGGGCGCCATAATGGTCGGGTGTACAAATACGATCGCAAGGCCTGACGGCGCGCGGTACGTTACGTTCGTGGAAAACGCAGATTGTAAATGAAACTGACGTAAAGGGGAGACATTATTGCGACACTCGGCCGATGATAATCGGCGGATACCGTAACTGCCGACAATTGATATCATTACTCGCCGTGCGCCGGGTAATTGAGGGTGGTGCTTCGTTCTCGTTGGCGATAAACAGGAACTTAATGCGAGGATGGGATATCGTATCGAGGATCTGCTCTTCGGATTCTTTCTCTCCTTTTTCCATCCTCTTCCAACGTCCGATCGACGAGAGTCGACCGTTAGAACGAGCAATTTGACAAATATCATCAGAGGAACATGTGGTTAGGTTAGTCCACTTACTGTTAGACGGGAATCGTACGTAATTGCAATAATCGCGTCAGGTTCGTTAAGTCGATTATCGACGAACGCGACCGCAAACGTTCGCGAACGCCCGGCTTGGTGTTCCGCTCCCTTTGTCAAACGGAGCCGCCTTTCGTACTATTCGGCGCAAACAAAATTTACATTCGCCCCCGGTATTCGGAGCAAGGCCGACCCGCGGAGTGAATGTCGCGCGGCTAGATTCCTCCTCAAACAGAAACGAGGGGAAAAAAGACGGGCCCGGCCACGAGACGCTTTTATCCCTCGAATCTGCATTCGTGCATTATTCACGGACTCGCCGAAGATGACTCAGAGCGATGCTTGTTTGCAGATTTCGCGCCGGTCGCGATATCCGATCCGCGAAAAGCGGGCAAAAAAGGAGGGAAAACCCGAAAGAAGCTACGATCGTCACTGGGGAAAAATGAAGGGAAACTCGAACGTGTTCCGCGAGACTGGTTCAAATCGAGCGTACCGTTATGACTAACGTACCGGCAGGAAAAAGGCTTGAGTAAACACGGATGACGAGGATGCGTTATGCAAAACTCATCCGACGGTTTCGTTCGACCGCGCGATCGACTCCATCGACGTGCGCACGATCGCAATTAGGGATGCGCTAATCGTCGCCGGCCGGCTCGACGGCGCTTTCTAATATTAGCCCCCGAAGATCTATAGTTGCATTCGCCCCGTACGAGAATCGCGACACGTACGTACGTCGGCGCGGCGAATAAATGCAAGTTTCATTAGAAGAGGGGCATTCAATGAAACCGTAACGTAAACGTGCTCCGGTTACCGGCCGCGAGGAGGTGCGGGGTGGGCAAGGGGGGGAAAAAATAGCGATTTGTGTATGGACGTGCGACGAAGTAACAAGAGGCCAGCTCGTGGAAACTAGACGAGCGGGTAGCGTGCGTCGGTTCGGCATTTGCATTCTGCGCGCGCGCGCGGCGTGAAAGGATCGACACAACAAGGAAAAGTGTCTATCACGCCTCGGAATCATTAATGGCCTTTCATCCGACGGCGAGAAATTACGTCTCGGATGAGCCAGCGATCGACATCGACGATTCGATCCCTTCGCGAACGTCTCTGCACTTTAACCCCTTAACGTACGGTCTCTTTGAAATAGTAACGTGTTATACCTTACAATCCTCCGTAAATGATAAGTATCGATAAAACGATTTTTTTTCTTAGCTTTCACATTGCTATTTTCAATTCTCGATTATATTCGAGCGTGAAAAATTACAGCGGCATCGAATACAACGCCGCTGGAATTATCTCGAGTGTGCGCAGTTTGGCCTGTTTGGCGCGCTCGAATAAGGTCGAGCGTGCGCGTTAAGGGGTTAACAAAGGCATTTTATCGAAAACGAATAACGATCGAACTTTCGAGTCTTTGTCCGCCGGCGAGAACTTCCTTGTGTCCAGGCCGCGCTTTCTCAAAATGGTCTTTTAATTACGTGCAACGACCGACGTCGGACGCCGAGGACAGACGTCCGACGACCTCAAGATCCATTCCGAAACGAACGGCTTCGATCGCCTTGAATGCATCTCGCGATATCCTGATACGGCGCGCTTCGCGGGCATGCGTGCGCAACTTTCGTTTATTGGCCGCGTCGGACGCGCGTACTTCATTCGGAGCGTACGTGCGTTTCTGCGCTCGCGCGTTCCTCGTCACCTTCGACTGCCCCGAAGGATCGCGCTGCCTTTCCTGCTTCCATGCACGTGGCTAACCTCTGGCACCGCGACTTTTCAGCACCGACTCTGACTCTGGCTTTAACATTACTGCGACGCTGGCTGCCTACGATTAATTCAACGCCAGACCAATCTATTGGATTGGCAAGAGAGTATTTTCGGTTGTCAAACACGGATAGCGCCGTAATGATTTTTAACAACTTCTGTCAGTGTTCAAATATTTTCCTTACGGCATCTGACATTAATCACATTTAAGTTAGAGAGTACAAATATAAAATTCGTGATTTATTAAAGTTTACTGTTTGTATAAAAATATGAGTTTTATCTCACGTTACGGTACCGAAATTACTTTCTCGCCAACCTAATACATCGCGTTCGCCAGCGGCGAGATCACTGCTTTCACCCTTATTATCCGAGTACCTTTAAACTTCACGCAGCTTCGCAATTCGTGGAGTATTCGAATCGTAGCCAATCGCGACACGCAATCCCGCGACTCGACAATGTTCAGCACCGCGGAGCGAGGAAAATATTCACAAGATCGGAGAGGTTGTATCCCTGGCGCGCCGTCGTTCGCGTTGCTTTCTAGAAACGATCTCTCCTTGTTATAGATCTCTCAATCGTAGATAGAGGCACACACAGGCCTCGCGTACGACGCGAGTAGTAGTGAGTGCCAGTGAGAGTAAATCGATGCAGGTCCGCGCGCCCGGTCGTCTTACGAAACTTTCGACAGAGGCCGGCGAGCCGGCTTGCATCGCACTCGCCGGAGAACGGTGCAGGATAGGACAGAGATCGCCTGGCGAGTCAATGGGAGAGCGAGAGATATCAATGGGTGAGCGAGCGGGAACCCAGGTGGCAGAGAGTGGAAAGAACGAGAGAGAGAGAGAGAGAGAGAGAGAGGGAGAGAGAGAGAGAGAGGGAGAGGACGTACGCTAGAGAGCGGAGTACGCTTTCGATTTTTCTCGCGCTCGGAAAATGAGTAAGCGGGCATAATTGTAGCGAGTCGACTTCTCGCGCAAAAAAAGTCCACACTCGCTCGTGCGTGTGTGTGTGTGCGCTTGTGGCCGCAACGTCGTCCACGGATACTCTTGCTTACGCGAACTCTGCCTATACGCGGCGGCAGGATGAATGGGTGAGCGACGTGTTGTGAAGTTTCGTTGAGAAAACTCGTTTGACGGAGTGGAAGGAAAAATCGCGTACGCACGCATTATGCCGGATGCGTCACGATGTTTTCGAGGTCCTTCGGGGCGTATAATGGGCTCAGGGTGATGATGAGGAAAGTGTACCGTGCGAGCCCGACGACGAGAGGAGACTGCTGGTACGACGTTCCAGTCTCAGAGTTTTATGGAGGACTGTTTTCAGCCAGCTGAGGACATGTTTCGCGCAGATTCGTGGCAAAATTTTCGCTCGGAAAATCCGCGGACCGACATCGCGAGTCCCGGACGACTCGCTTGGAGTCCACTTACGGGTTTAACAGGCGAGGGCGCATGGTAGACTACTCTTTCGAGTAACTCGACTAATTTCGAGTCTTACGTAAGCTTTTGCACGGCAAGCGATCAATATCCGACTGCCAGGACAAGATTCACCTGCAAAACTCGCATGCGCCCTCGCGCTTCCTCCGGCGGGAGGCAATCGATCATCGGCCGATAAAGCTTCAATCCGATCCGCCTAACTCGACCAGCTTGAGGCTAATTGTGAGTCTGAGAAAAAGCGTTATTTCGCGCGTCGTTGCCTTCGGCCACTCTTACTTTGCCCGCGCAATTAGGACTCTCGCTGAAAAGGCCGCTACGACCGACGAATGCTTTCTCTGCGACGAGCCGAGCGACAAAGACTCGGCCAGCCGCTGGCAAAGTGCACCGGTGTCGGAGGAAGCATCGCATGTGTCGAACGACTTTGGCCTGCCTTCGAATCCGTGAAATCCCGCAATTTGTCTCATTAAACGTCATTCACGTTCGCATTCGCGTGCGTCGCGCTGGCTTCGGGAAGAGAAGCGGCGAGAAAGACTGAGGTCCCGAGAACGAGTACAATGTGGCGAATACTTACACGCGAATACACGCGTATCTATGTATGTACATGTGTACATGGGACTGGGTAAGTGTGCGCGCGATGACTTCTGACTCCGATGAACGACAGTGCCTTCGGACGTTTTAACCGTCGGCAGAGAGTCAATTAGAATTATCGACGACTCGTGTACCGGCGAACGATACCGGCGAACGGGCTTGCACCCAATTGAAGGCGAAAAGGAAAGGGAACGAGCGAAAATTACGGTTAATCATGAGCCGACTACCACGACAAACAGCGGGCTGTATCGTAAAACGTTCGCCGCCGACGTGCGCGGCGTGCGACGGTCAGTTTTCATCGTTGGCCGTCCTTGCCGCTTTAAGTGGCGGATATATTCGCGAAAAGAGTCCGGCGGACTGAAAGAACTCAGCCGCGATCCGCCGCCCGGCAATCCGACGATGATGCAAAGTCGTCGGACGAAGCTGCCGAGATGCAGGACTGAAAGTTTATTCGAATGCGCTCGCTCGTAAGTCCTCATCCGTCGGTAAGCGATATTTCAAAATTGAAAACTCGTTCCGCGAACGGTGCGCGTACGTGCGCCTTTAATGGATGTTCGAGGCGCATGAAGGTATAAAGTAGAATGTTACATTCGTGTAATTCGAAGACAACTGCGAGCGCGCTGATAAGAAAACGTTTGCATACGTTGCTTACCAACGTTCTAACGCGGATGCGTCATTATTGCACAATTCGCGGCGCGCCGTCAGCGTGCGTTTAATAGATAGTTTGACACACGCTCTCTGTTCTCAATTTTCCTAACGATTTAGCCATCAGGAAATAATCATCTTTTTTTTTCCTTTTCCCCGATCGCGCCATTACGTGCATTAAATCATTGTTAGCGACGTCGGGCTTTTTAATAAGCGCTCGGAAAAATTACGAGCCGACGATGGCATCATCGTCGGAGTCGGTCGGGCAATTTTTCTATGAAGTACGCACCATTTACCTGGAATACATTATCGTCGATAATCGTGGCGCTAGGCGCGAAACGCGATAATGGAATGTTAATCGACCGCCAATTGACAATTGACAGATGAGAGAGTCGAAGATTTAAGAGTTTCATTCGATCGCCACCGTGAACGTTCGAATTATGAAAATTCAGAAAAACAAGCCGCAATAGACCCTCATTCTTCCAATCGTCACAAGCCTCAAGAATTAATAACGTCCAAAAGGGCCGGCAATTCAACGTCGGACGTAAAAAATGTCACTCGAATCATCCTATCATCGGACAGCTGACGCCTTAGAGCCACGTAATGGCAAACGAGCGGCCGGCAAAAAAAAATTCCGCTGTTCAATTTGTCGCATTAAAAAGTCTGCCCCGTGATGGAGTGCGGGCGCGCTAAACGGTTTAAAATTCGAACGTCACGCGGACCGTACGCCCGACGTTACGCGCCGACCTCCGAAGATTTAGCACGTTTTTCTCGGAAGCAACGCGCGGGCTGGTGGACCGCTCGATTTACGTAAGATTTTGGCAAGTGGAAGCGAAAAAGAGCGTGTCGCTCATCGCGGAATTCGCCTCGGCCGACGGCATCTACGTCTAGCCGTGACATTGGACGATGCGCCCGGAGCGCGCGCGCGCGCGCACCGACGTATCAGCTGCGAAAAAAAAAGCTCGGTCAAGTTCACGATCCCGTCGGCCAAGTCGGTTTACCGAGTGCCATCGGCTGAGTACCCGGAACTCGAACGAGGAGGGCGAGGAACGACGAGAGCGAGAAAGAGGAAGAGAGAGAGAGAGAGAGAGAGAGAGAGAGAGAAGAGGAATGCTCCGAGAAAACAAAGAGCAACGAATGAAGCGAAGAAGAAGCAACGAAGGAAATGTACCGAAGACGAGCGGTTGACAGCTCGCAATTCGGGCCGCGACTCGAAGACAGTGAGCGCTTGCGCAACATTTGGCACGAGCCGAGGTAAAAAGACGACTCTCGCCTTTGAAAGAGATCCCGCTAGTTTTGCAATCGGCCCCACCGGCAATGTCATAGACGCGCATAGCGCGCGTATAGGACTACAATGGCGTGGCTGCGACGTTACAGAGAAATGTTATTTACGATTAGCGTCTCGGACTGTCGAGGCTGAGCTGGGCCGAGACTAAATCGAGCGACGGACGATCTTCGACGTTCCCGAGTCCGTCGACGTCGTCGGACACCGGCTGGCAAAGCTTTCTTTTCCCGCCGGCGGTGCCCGGGTCACGATCGATACGATCGGATTCTGATCGGCGTTGGAAATCGTACTCTCGAACGTTTCGTAAGTATCTGGCGAGCGCGGAAGATTTTCGCATCGGCAAGCCGCGTACTTACTGGCGAAAAGTAGAAAGCTGACTCGTAAGCCGAACCGGCACCCTTCTAATGCCCCGGACTTATGTCATAATTGTCGCGGGAGCGTGCCAAGAGCAAAGGCTTCATAACTTGCGGGAAGGGGCGCGAGTCGCGTTCGGAGTGACAGCCACTGGAAATTGGCAGTATCGAAGTTCGATATCACGGCGGCGAACCGGTTCGATTCGCGGCGAAATGAATGGCGGCCGACCGCCGCTGCTGACCGTAGTATCGTAAGTTCCGCGCAGATAAGTGGACTTCGATAACTCTTTTTCTGGATCATCCTCCGGATCGATTAATCGGCCGCGGTCGGATCAGCGATTCGCTCTGACGGCTAAAATCTGTTTTGCGCTCTCTGTCAGGCAAATATTATGCGCTCTCTGTCAGGCAAATATTATGCAAGCGTGTCGTCATTACCGGTGGCACAATGACGGAAATTACGCCTTTATGGTGCAGAACCGTTTCTTCAATTAATCCTTACGCCCGACCCGGTAACTGTCATACGGCGTCTGAAATTTGACTTTTTACGCTCCCTTCTCACGTGCGAGACAGAGAAAAATGTTCAAGGTCCGAGCACGCGCGCGTTTGCCTTATTTCTTCTACCACTCGCAATCGTAATTCGGGGGGGAAAAAATGATGTCATTGATCCGAACGGAGAATCTCATACGTGTCTCATTTTTTGTGTCACGACCACGGTGATATAAATTACACGACGACGTTTAATACGCTTCCGCGACCAATAAAACGGACAACTTTTAGTATGCAGTATCCTTGATAAAAGTGCTTCGACCGGTCGAAACGTTAGCCGGTATGTTTTTCCCATTTTTTTCACCGCTGTACGCTTTACCTCGGGAGAGAACCCGACATTATACCGATTATTAACACGTACTGCTAGTCAACTCGGTTTCGGTCACCTTCATACTTAATTACGATATCTCTCACATTTAAAAAAAAAGTAGCGTTCTGTTTTCCGTGTGCGAGTCAGAGGTTAAGAAAAAGATAATTTGATCGTTTTTGCGAACGCTGTGCAGGCGGTATCATATGACGAATTGTAAGAAACGCTGATTTTCCTCGTTCCTTTGCCCTAACGTTCGCGATCGAGCTGGAATCGATCAGCCGGAGATCCCGTGCAATACGCTCTTCCGCGAACGAGCTCTGGCACGTTCGCCGAAGCGGTGAAAGATACGAGCGCGAGATAGGCAAACTCTTGTCTCACCTGCCAATTTGGCGACGGGAATGGCACTGTCGAGCGACGCACGCGATCGGAATTATGTCGCGGACAATGCGTCGTGCTCATTAGGCACTTCCGAGCGATATTTTTCAAATCCGCACAGCGTCGCATTTTCAATTTTCACTCTCCGTCTCGTCATTACGCTCTCTGCCCCGATTGCCATCGCTGGCAATCAATTAGTCATCGTGACGGTCGCTGTCGCAGCCAGAGTCGCGGTAAACGTCACGATGTTCCGTAATATCGTTATCGGTCGTTGGGATCGCGAGCATCGTCATTGTCAATGCGTCCGGCTCTGTAATTGTCACCAATTTAACTAGCCTCGCCAATATTGTTCAAAACGTAGCGGTCAACATAGCCGAGCGTGCGTTATCGGGAGAACAGCCTATATTTTTGAGACATTAGCTTGCCACCAGCAATTGGCACTCCGACGCGTACTTTTGCCCGCTAAGATCGCGTGTAAACTGGCCGCGGCGAGTGTATGAGTTACGCGCGCGCGCGTGCGTCCGTGCGTGCGTCCGTGCGTGCGTCCGTGCGTGCGTGCGCGTTCGTCAGTGACCAGTCACTAACTCCGTGCATCCACGAAACGGTTCTAACAGCGATCTCTCTCTCATTATTTGCGTTTTCTTGCCGCGCGGGGAGCGCCTAGGAAAAGAACTTTTCTGTCCGTCCGTTCAACGGTATACGTCGGACGTCTGCGCTCGGGACGCCTTCTTCGTCGTATCGCCATTCACCTTATACGCTCGGACACCGTAAAAAGACGTCGAGCGTCGAAACCATTCGTCAAACCTTGAGACGCATCGGAGGCTTCGCGGTCTATTTAATCGTTCGCAACATTCTGCCTTTGGCGCTCATAATCCGAAGAGCGTGAGGAGAGTGACTCTGATGAAATATAAAAATATTTGTCAAGCGCGCATGCACAGTTTTCTTCCCGGATGTCGATACGTTAACACCTCGTTTCGTAACAAATAAATCGTTTCGTAACGCGTCCGAGATGTAGTTTATGCAAACAGATCGTATTCTGCCCATCAAAATATTGTTTCTACGTGTCAATATCTGCCACTTCGTTGACGTCCTTTATCGTTTCTGCCCACTCTATGAAACTGTTTTCGCCTCTCTCTCTCTCTCTCTTCCTCTCGCTCCCATTCTGTTTGCATTCTCAATTCGAGGCGCAAATGCGTCAGAAAAGGCAGTTTGCTGCCCGAGCGATGTGTGTACGCCTAATGCGCGCTGAAAGACGCACGGCCGTGTATGACGTGGACATTTCTACTTGTCGCACGCCGCACAGAAAAAGGCGCACTCCCTTCCTGCAGTCAGCCACCGGCTTCACTTCCGTAATGAGCGATTTATCTCCTCAGTTCTTTCCCATCGGCCGTCGCCAATCGCAAACCTATACCCTCCGATCGGATCGAATAAACATTACGTTCTCGGAAGGTATTGCTCATCGGCCGGGTCAAAAAAGTTACGATCTCGCTAATTATTTTCTCCGCCAGCTCATTCCGGCAAACGCGACATTTACCTGAGCCGCTATCGGCCGCACTCGATTATAAAACGCATGCTTCGTACTTACCGTCGTCATTATCTGGCGGTGCGTGATTTTTTAGGCAAACAGTCTGACGCACGATCGCACCATACCCGACCCGGCACCGTGATCCGAAAGAGTCTCGAGAAGAAACTCGAAGGTCCACTCGAGCGTATCGAAGAAGGGAACGAAACAAATGCAAAGATACGAAAGGACCGAAAAGTGGAACCGCGAAGTTCGTAAGGCCGAGTTGAAGCGCGGTAGCGAAAATTCGAACTGATCCCACCGACTGTGAGCCAGCGGGCTTCGAGGCTGTATTTGTTCGCGCCGCTCGTCTCGCGTATGCGAATCCGTATCTCAAAGGCCACTACAAGTAGCGTTAGACAAGGTAACGCTCGCCGGCTCGCGGACGAAGAAGAAGAACAGGACGAGAGTATGAGGACGAGGTACGCGAGGTGCGCGACGACCGCGACTGGAAGAGGAGGTGGAGGAGGCCAGAAGAAGAGGAGGTGGAGGGGGAGGGGGAGGAGGTGGTAGAAGGAGGAGGAGGAGGAGGAGGAGGAGGAGGAGGAGGAGGAGGAGAACGAAGACGAAGACGGGTGGCGAGTCGGCGCCGCAGGGGACAGGAAGATTTTAAATGACTGGCACGTTAAGCGTCGCTGAGATAGGACTCCCTATGAACGTAAAGAACTTCTTAAATATCCCCCTTCCCCCTCCCCCTCCCCCCCCCCCCCCCCGGTCGCCGGCGCCACTTATGGCTCACCGTTGCAAAAACAAGTCCCGCTGGTTACAGTGTATTTACCCGCGTATATATTTATAAACGTGATTTTTGCTAATTCCATCCGCGGACGGAGACCTTAAACTGGCCTGTCCCGGGCCCTTTAGGCCTGAAGACGCCATGGGCAACCATTGCGGGGCGCGAGAGAGCGCGCGCGCGCGGGCGCAGAAAACAGGTTCTCCCTATTTAACTCTTTGCGGATAATCTTTCGCCCGCGATAGATACAACCCCGTTCCGCGAATTTTCGACGCCGATTTATTGACCCTAGCGCCGGTGGGGAGGGGCCGTGGCCCAAACTTTTGGGCTCGAACCTTTGAGCCCTTCGTAGTCATTTTTTATCTCTTTCTCGATCTTTCTTTTTTGCACTGAGGTACCTAAGGGTCCGGGGCGAAGAATGGACTCGGTGCTCTGTCATTCGGCGCGAGTCTAATCTGGCCGATTCTCGACGCCTGCGAGAGTGTATAGCTGAGGATGTGATGTTTCAGAATTTTTCGAGCACAGTCGACGACGGTTCTTTCAACGAGACTCCGTCCGACGTCGGTCTTCGGTCAAGTTAAATATTGGCTTACTTAGACGCGGAACTCGGGTCGCGGCGGTCGACCGGCGCAAGGTAAGCGAGCAAGAATTTAGTCTGGCTAGGGGATCGTGCAGGTCGGTAACGGAACTTTTTAGAAAGTAATTATTTCGGCGCCGTGAGCGGCCGCGGCCGCGGCGCGGGACGAGTATGGAAATGGCGAATGCAAATTTGCGGGCACCGAGTGCAAGAAATAGCGTATTAGGACGTTCGGTGGCTCGCGTCAATCTGATCCAGCCACTCGCTGACAAACATCGCTGACAATGGTCGCTGACAATCGTGGCTGATACTGTAGTCGCCTAACACCCGTCGTTGACACCCGTCGTTGACACTCGTCGCTGACATTCGTCGCTGACATTCGTCGCTGACAAGCGTCGCTGACAAACGTCGCCGACAGGACGACGAGACGGGGAAGGATAGGCCGAGTGATCATTCTCGAATCACGCAAATCCTTTTCATCCCGGCAATTGCCGTATCTCACGCACTTTACGCGTTCCATTATTAACGTGAACGCGGATGCGTCTAAGTTATTTATAAATACGCCTCGATCCTCTCGCTTGCGCAAAAGCCATTCCGCGACAGGTAAGCCCCGCGTTCCTGGATTCGGCTGGCGCCAGCCTGACAGATTCGAGGAGGGGAGGCTGAGGAGGGGCGACAAAAAAGAAAATCGAGGTCGGAGACGAGAAAACTTTAGAACTGCGCGCAAACACGTATCGCGCGCATCGCGATAGGCCGGGGCAATGACAAATCACCCGACCGTTAACGCCGAGTTCCTTGAAAGTTCACGCGCTTTGCCGCGGCCGTCGGCTCGACGAGTCGGCATCCGTAAACATCGGCCGCCGGGGTGCGGAAGGCGAGAATTTTCATTAAGACTTAACGGTCGCCGGGGCAAAAATGAGCCGACGCCAGTCCGACCGAAGACCGCGCGGAAAAGTTCATTCGACGAATGTCGTACAGTTCGCGTCCGCCATTCAATGAACGCGGCTAATTGGCGTGCGTCGACGAATGGGCCGCTCGCGGAGGATAAATATTGTGCGGCCGATGCCCAAAGGACACTGGCCGCCCTGACGTCAGTGCGGCCGGAAGCTGCGCGTGGCGAGAAACGATTTTTGCGAACAAAGCCGGACGATCGGCCGGCACAACAAAGCGCAAGGGAGTCCCTGGACGCGTTTGCGTCTGCGGCGAGTGGAAACGTCCCGCGAGCAGATCGAATGGGGAGCGAATTCAGGCGAGACAAAGTGCTCGGCGCCTCTCTCCTTCCTTTCGTAACTCGAAGCCAATGTCGAGCGGCGCGTAGCCGAGTGCGGAAGAGACTTCTTAAATTGGCATCTTAATACGCACGTACGCCCGATAACGGCTGCAATCGTCGTAATTCTGATACGCGAGCGTACGACGCCTCTTTGGCAATAACAAATCGTCCTATTTATAGGATGAGTGCGTGACGGACTCGTTTTGTTGAAATAGACGTGCAAGCGCGTCGACGTACCCTTTTTATTTGCCCGCCAGTCGAGATGTGACCCGATACGGATCGGAGGAAAGGAGGAGGCGCCTTATCTTACCTCGCGTTTTAAGCGCTCGTACGGTCAGCCCGTGCGAGAGGCGCCAAACAAAGTGATTGGCGTATCGTACCCGATCACAATGTGGCTCTCGTTCGCTCGCGCGGCATAAAGGATAGGCATTTTTCGAACCAGCCGATCAGGTTCCTTTAACGGCGAACGAATGCCTCGGTTGAGGACTTTTTCAAAATTTATATTGCGATCGAACAATGCGGTTAACGGTAGAAAGTCTGTCGGTGGCTTAAGAATGCCATTCGACTAAGCAAAACACGTTATAAACAAAAACCCAAATTCAAAACAGTTAAAGAAAATCTAATGCCTGTATTGCATAATTTCAACATTAATTCGCTCAACTTTACTTTCCCCTCAAGATTTGACAACTAACTTCAATCGATATCAAATTAAAAAGCAAATACATACGAACAGCAACGAAAAATAAGAATTCTCAGCCCAGCGACTCTGACCGAAAAATGGTGAAACAAAATCGGTAAAAATCGTCGGGGCGAAGAAAGGACACGGTCCCGTCCGGGTACGCGCGCTAAATCGCGCGCCCCGCGGGCCGCGGTCAATTAACGTGCACTGACCTGTCGTGTTTCGCGAGCTTTGGGGCCAGCGGAGAGCTGACTGTCCGAGTCGATTCCGCGGTCGGCCCGAGAAACGGACTCTGCAGGTATCCCTTCAGGCAGGTGGTGGACGTCGGGGGGGCAGAAGGGAGTCTCTTCTTCGTCGGACGTTCACTATCATCGTGAGCCTTCGACTGGACACTGTGCGCCCCGACACGGGCGAAGAACCCGTTCCACTCCCGGCTCCCTCTTCTTTTTCCCTCGGTCCTCCGGCGCGTCTATGTTGCACCCGAAGGCTGCCCTCGCCGGGCGACGATATCAGTGTGCCGCGCCAGCATCGTGCATCTCTACTACCGACGCGAGGGACCAGAGCGCCTATCAGAACCGGCGCGCATTACCCGACCCGCGTATCCAGCCGGGCACGAGGACCAATTGTCTTCCTCGACGACCGGTCGACTAAGCTGGATCCGCGCCGATGGACCCGACCGGCCAACTCGCCGCGAGTCGGGTCGAGTCGCGCCGCGTCGGGCCCGGTCGGGTCGAGTCGAGTCGGCCGGCCGAGCCGCCAACGCTCGAAGCTCAGTCGACGCTCGGCGGGTAGCCGCGCCGGACGCGCTTGTCCAGAGCGTCGGACTGTACATCAGCCATGCACTGCCAAAATAACCGTCTCACGAATTATCCTATAATGCGCCGTAACCGAAGGACACGAGCAGGAATGTGGACCCCGAGGAGCGTGGGAGGCGGTATTCTTAGAAAGCGAGGACGATGAACAATAAGGCCAATTGTACGGAGGAGTATAAATAAGCGGTCAATTTTTGGCAGTGATATTTTCGGTATGGCGTTGCAGAGATGAGTAATGACTGCGCGCGGGCGTGGGTAACGTTCCCAGGTAGCACCGAACGTATAGATTGATGCGGATGTAGATTGCGGAAAGTCCTCGGCGCAGCTCGGCTCGATTTGTTAAAGGCCGTTTGTCGGCCCCGCCGAGGTCTCGCCGCTTCGCCTGCCTCTATGCAACGCAATTTACGTCCACGTATTTTCGGACCGTGTAAAAAGAGCCGAACGACACGCGATACATGATACACGCGCGTCCTGGCATACGATCTCGGGCGTGTCAGTTGACGTCCCGCCGGTGGGGGGGGGGGGGGGGGGGGGGAGAAGTCGATGGAAAAATTTAAGAGACCCGTACCTGGCAGCTCGAAAAAAGAAGTCTCCTCGCAGCTGGAGGGTTCATAATCCGGGGTCTCTTGATTAGAGCGATGCACCCGCGATAGGTTCAGCATTCGCTCGAGGCGCATCGAATGCGTCATCGTCCGGGCTGTATGCGTTAACGCACACGCCGAGAATTCGGCTGTTACGCGAGTCGTTTCGCGCTTGCTCCCGATAAGATCTCGCTGGAATAGATGTACCCCGTGGCTGCCTTGGACGGGCTCCACGGAGGGTGGGAGATTCCACGTCGAGTTGTTCCCGCGAAAGCATCCGCGCTCACCTCCCAGTCCCACCTTTATTTCTCCGGGTACGGGAGGAACACGGCGCCGTCGTGTTATATAGCCGATATGTATTTCAGCCGCGACTTTAAAATCCAGTAGTAAACGCTTCATCCGCTGAAACTCATGTTTCCTGCCTTGGCGAGCAGAAGCGGCTGAAGGGCATAAATTATTATCGTATCTCTCTATCTCTCTCTCCCTCTATCTCTCTCTTTCTCCCTCTCTCCTTACATCTGCATCTCACCTCGCTGAACATACATCTCGATGTAAGATTACAATATCGTACTATTAAACGACCGCCTACTTACATAATCCCGAGGGCATTCGAGTCAGCGCCGACGATCAATAAAATATCTACAAACTATGATCAACACCTCCCATTCGTCGTTCCCTACATCCGTCAGGATCGCGAAACCGTCCGCTTTTTCGAAAAAGTCGAAACCCCGCCGAGCGATCCTACGCTGAGGGTTGTTCTCGCGAGACGGGGCTGAACTTCTTTTTCCCAAAATTTTTGCCTAACCATAAAGGCATCTGCGCGCGGAGCCCAGCGAATCCCACCTTTACACCCAGCACGAGAGCGCCAACACGGCCACGAGAGCACGATGCGCCGTGTTATATAGCCGATATATATTATCCCAGTGGGCCAGGATACCAGCAAGGTGGTACGCCTCCCCGACCGCCACCCCCCCCCCCCCTCCTCCTCGCCCCTCGTTGCTCGCCCCCTTGGTCCTTGCTTTTGCTCATCTTCTTTTTACCCCCCCATCCGCGCGCGTATTTCTTTTTTCGTCCTCCGCCTCTCTCTCCTCATTCTTAGCCCTTCTTCGTCCTCATCCTCCTCCTCCTCCTCTTCTTCTTCTTCTGCTCCTCCAGCCGCCCGTTTCTTGCCCGACGCCGTCCGACTCCCCTGCCTCTCCTTGGCCGTCATTCTGCACCTTCGCCATTAGTTTTCATTTTGCGGTGCAACCGGCTATTTTTGTCCCGACATCCTTCCTCTTCTTCTTCCTTCTCCTCCTCCTCGTCCTCCCCATCCTCACGCCGCCCCGTCCTCCTCTCCCGGCCTCTCGTCCTTTTTGCCAGGCAGAGCGCGCCGTTCTCATCCTCGGAGCCGAGTCGCGCGCCGATGCTCTTGTTTCTTCCTCCTGCGCTCCATCCGTTTCTTTCCGATATCCTCGTACCTTTTAAGGACGAGGCCCGATGCGGCCTTAAAAGTATAGGCTTCACCGCTACGCGGCCGGCGATAAAGCATTTTTCTAAAATTAGACTCCCGCGAGTCGGTTACCGAGAAGCGAAGTAAACGGTTCGCGATACGGGCGGAGGGATAAATTTAGCCGTGGCGTCTCGTCCCTCTCGTCATTGTTAACTTGCCGCGGACGCCATTGAACGGATCGGCGAAAGATCGAGGACCGTCCTCGCGATCGTCGCCTCTTGACACATTATCATTGCGAAAGGCTGAATAATTTCCCGCTTCTCATTCAGTCTTCTATCCCTCTCTCTCTCTTGCTCTCTCCCTCTCTCTCTCTCTCTCTCTCTCTCTCTGTCTCTCTCTCTCGCTCTCTCTAACGTTCCATCGACTGAATGTTCGAGGCGAGGCGTCGTTAATCGGCGCAAATTCATTTTTATCACCCCGACGCCCGCGTTATGCATGAAACGCTCGCTAATGCGCAGGTACATACACGAAACTAAGGTATTACATCGAAAAACAGGTTCTGGCGCCGAAGATATCCTTGCCGAGGAGCAAATTCACGAGCCGCGGAGCCGTTGCCAATCGGAGAGGGTACGCGCGAGCGCGAATAATTAGACTCGTAGTAAAATGCCGGTCTCGCCGCGGCTCCGTGCATCGGGCGAAGAAATTGTAGAGAAATCGACGGGCAACATTTATTTTTATTTGCCCGGCATGGGAGCCGAGTATAGCTGGAAGTAATTGCGCGGATTCAATATTAGCCCGGTCTGGTCAAGAATAGCCGCGATGGGAATCCCGTCTGACCACCTTGCGTGCTGCTCGTTTACCGACTTAAATTAGGGTGAATGTTCCGTTGTAAGAGGAGCGATCACTATTATTTTGTTATCGCCGGACGGCCGATGCATTACGTGAATCGATGCAGATTGCGCCCGGCTTTTTATCGACGAGCCAAGCGTTCCGTTCGGCCGGCATTGTTCGGTTTTTCTTCACTCGAATATTTTAAGCTCTCGTTGCGGAATGGAATTTTTGTTACGGGGAAAGGTTGAAACTTGTATTATTACAATTATTTTGCTATGCGGCGAAGAAACATTAAGGGAATCGATGCTAATTACTCGTTATTTTCGAAATGCTAAGCCTTTTTGTTCGCGAGGCATCGTTTATTATTGGCTCGTCGAATTTATTGACGTTTCATTGCGGAATGCAATTTTCGTCGTCGGAAAAATTGAAATTTGCATTTTCATTCGCGATAGAGCGGTGGAAATTGCTGCAATTTGCCGGATTGAACTCCGTGAGTGACCGGTTTTGTTACAATGCATTTGAATATTAAATCGTTCAATCGCTGTCTGTGAGAGTGCGCTAATGTGTGCATGTAAAAAGCGCTGATACTACTTTACTATAATAACTCCGATTCTACATTCTCGTCACTTTAACAGCTCTGGCATAGGTAATGTGAGGATAACGGTATATGTTCAAATTAAGGGAACGTTACCATAATATAAATTAGTAACAATAAATTCATTTATTCTCATGTTATTTGGTATACAGAATTTGTTAACAAAGATAGATTAAACCTATTTAAATCAGTCTGCATGTAAAAATTCCTCGCAAATATATAATTATTTATAAAAATAAACAGAAGTTTTTTTTTTTAAATCATCCCATTCACAAATTATCCGTCGAGTACGCGCGTTGTAAATCTTATATGCGTATAAAATAATTATCATAAAATTCTTTAAATCTTCATTGTGCGGCGAGCATTAAAAAATTTGTCGTCAAACTTTGTGACCTTTGCTCTATACGATATAATTGATCCGGTGCGGTTTAAGAAATTATAAAAAAGAAAAAGGAACAAATCTGTGGTCTCGCGGAATTGTATTCATTCTCGACAAACATTTTGGTGTAGTACAATTAAAGAACTATTTCTAGAATTAGCGAATAGCTTACGTAAAGAACACTCATTTGTCTGTTAATAAAGTTGTGGGCACTCGTGATTAAAAATTAATAACGCACTGATTTGGTCGGCTAAATCGGACCAACATACATATAAATAATTTAACGGTACCGATAATTACAGTGGTGCGCTTCGTAATGCGGTCGTCCGATTTGTACGTAGAATTACCTGCTTACAATGTTTACGAACTATGACATTTCGATTAATTAAATACATATTTTCGATAGGATGTAAACAGGCGTTCACAGATTCGTGAAAAATGAAAAATTTGTACCGGTCAAAACGAACCTTGTACATGCCTACGATATTTAGGCAAAAGTTCACTTTTGGTCCTTAAGTACAAAAGATATATTTTCACGCGGCAAAAATAAAAGATCGCTGTAAGACCATCTACTTGACATGTAAATGATAACGTTACGTTAAAAATTATCAATAAAATGTATCGCTATGTATACGTTGCGTACAATGTTAGAACTCAAAACTTTCGCTGTATATTTTACGTTGTTAATGGCTCTATCAGTTAGAAACAATTGTATGAGTTAGAATTGTTATTGGCCCCACTCTACGTCACTGTCTCTCTATAATAGAATTGTTGTATATTACTTTGTTATAGTGAACTACAGTATGTGCATGTCGAGTAAATAAATAATTCGGAATAAAGAGACACTAGCACTATGAGATACGCGCCACAAGTGCGCGTCCAGTATATATGTGTTGTATACATGATGTCGTTGTCAGATTGTTTGCAAAGTGGTGTAAATAAATTTTTTATTTCTGCCTACGAGATTATTAATGAATTCAGTTACCAGGTTACTCCCAATTACCATCATCATGATTACACGATTTCCCAACGTGTACGATCCACATTCCACGATAATATCAATATTTCCAATAAAAGCAACATAAATCGCTGAACAAAATCATTTTCAATGAATTTTATTCGTTGAAAAATTATCATGCCGATTCTCTCGGTTTAAATAAAGTTTCGTTAATAAACATTCCATATTGCGATTGCGAACGTTAATAACGCTAATTTTTCCTTCTCGCTGACTCTCGATCTACAAGAGTTCCCCAAAAATGTCAACAGTACATAAAGATTACTAAACTTGTAATAATTCTTGAAATTGTATTGTTCACAATCGACTTCTCAACAACCAATGATTCAGTAATCTTATATGAAATAAAAAGCAAACTCCACTTAAGTTACCATGTATGTGAGATAAGTAAAAAAAGGTTTCTATCCTAAGAAACCATTAAAATATGTTTAACTTGTTAATAATTCAGCTTCCATAAGTTTAGTTCCATGAGTATAAATTGTGTAATTTATTGTAAAGATTAATAAAATATAATATTTTTTAAATATCTTTCCCCGGCACAACAAATCTGTTACAAGATTTAGAATGGCATCTGTAAAATGCGCACAAGCATGCATATTATTAAATAAAGATTATACGACATCAACTGTCCCGTCAAAATGTACACCAGATGAAGTGTATATTGCAACTGGATCAATATTTTTTTGCATCGTAAACGTTCTTACTTTGGTAACGTTTTCGTTTAGGCTCTTAAAGGTGAAATGTGTAATGTGTTTATACACGTGCAAACGTTGGACTACGTAAATACACAGAGCGAGTGTACTATTTTCAACTTAATTCCTTAAAGGTCCTTAATTCAATTGATTTCTATTACAAAGTTTTGACAGAATATAAGCACTTCCTTTGAACTTCATACATGGTAATGCATAAATGTAACATTAAACGGTTTAGACCGGTCGTTCGTCATTAGACTGAGGCTATAAAAGCGTCGTTACATGTGACTTCCTTCAATCGACCTAAATTTACGATTTCATTCGTTGTCCTATGTGCTACCATCGAGAAGCGATCGGTTTGTAAAAGTACTTCCAAAACCTCGTTACAGTAATTATATCTGATATATTCAGTAAAGCGTTCAAAAATATGTTGTACAAAAAAATAATTGCACAATCACCCTTGTGCATGTATGTATATAAAATTTTGATTATTTTCTTTTACATGCCATCATCTTCGGCATCAGATAAACGGTATAAAAAGGCATAGATTCTTCATAACAGAAACAGGTGGAATTCAACGTTTTCTTTTTCTCTCTCTTTTTTTAACAAGAATTAATATTTTACACTTTCCTTTGTTTCCCTTTGAATTTTATATGATGAAGTAACATCACATTCAAGCATCCCTGCGACCTTTAATGGCACGATATATCTTTTCCATTCTGTTAATCGTCTTTTTTTTGGCATTGGACATTACTCAGTTTTTGTATCAATTCAATATCGACAAATACCTCATTTTCGTCGCAAAAATTACTATCTTGAAAAGTATTGCGATTATAGCATACAACACTTCTTCTTGTTTTTCTTATAGTTTGGCTTTAAGGGTGGCCTTTCAGATAATTGAAACTTTCGGACAATTCGCACTAATTCGTGGAACGCCTGATCAACATTCATTCGTAGCTTAGCACTGCATTCAATGTAGGGTATTTTCAGCTGCCTTGCCATGTTCTGAGCGTCCTCAACTGATACCTGCATAACACGTTAGAACAGGTACAATCAGTTATGCATGTTTCACGCAATGAAAGCATAGATATGGAAAATATAGAGTTTTGTTTGCTATGTTACTTACAAGTCTCTGGTGATCCAAGTCTGCTTTATTACCAACCATTAGCATTGGAAATTCATCTCGATCCTTTACCCTCAGAATCTGTCTGTGAAACTTTAATATCTCATCAAATGATGAGTGATCAGTTACTGAGAAAACAAGAAGGAAACCCTCGCCGCTTCTCATGTATTGTTCTCGCATTGCACTAAATTCTTCTTGGCCCGCAGTGTCCAATACTAGAGATTTCATGCAAAAAACAAAAAATGTTTTAGGCTGATGTTTATAATGTTTAAAAAAAATAATCTATTCTTAAAAAAATATTCTATTCTATATATCAAAAATATTGACAAACTAGATGTACTGATAAATTAAAATACAAGTTGACAAGCTTACAATAAATAATCCACTGAGATTATACCTGATAGCATTGAAATAAAATGTAGTTCTAAATTAATAAAACATCCCTTGTATGATGTACATTATATCTGTGCACACTGATTAATAAGATAAACTTACTGTCAAGCTTGGCTGGCACATCGTCGATGACACATTGTTTTGTGTACGAATCCTCGATCGTCGGGTCATAATCCGTCACGAAGTAACTCTGAAATAGAACAATATAATGTCTGTAAAAAAATCATAATCTGTTAATATCCGCCTTCGCTCGCTAATACGCGGAATTGATCGTACAACGCAGGAAAAACGTTTCCGCAGCTTCAGCGGATCGTTATCGCTTCTATCTATATCTTTGAAGCCAGCTTTTTTTCTTTCCGTTCGCCCGTAATCTCAACTCCCAGGCAGACTCCGGGAACGAGGAACTTTGAGATCTACGCTCACGAGGAAGCGGATGGTGCGTAACGCCGAATCAAATGTTGTGCAATTCCGACGATACGGGCCTACTCTAAGCGTAGGGCACAATCGCGTACGACCATATATGACAATCGTGCGTCTGCTCGTATGACATAATCATTAATAAAAGCTCGCGGCTTCTCTATTTAGTACTTTGGAGTAATCGACGCGTCGTGCCTCGACCCTGATCCAGCTCACGCAACAGCATACGGACCCCACGCATTTCGTGAGGCGCGTAGCTAAAAGGAGCCAGAGAGCGCGAACAAATATTGACAGCGAGGCAGTACTGTTAGCTTCCTCATTTTCAAACGGCCGACGACGTACAAGCGTTTCTCGCGAAATGCGAAACCTGATTGGTACACACTCGCGCTCACGCTGCACGCTGAACGCACACAGCCCTACACACAACCCGCAATACGTCACATCGTACTTACCGCAGCTTCTTCCATACGCGGAGAGGCACACCGACGTCCCCGAAGACGAGCCGTATACTCGGCGTCCATAAAAAGTGCTCACCTGAATGAATTGTATCGTGATCGCCGATTTCCCGACACCACCCCCTCCCACGACGACGAGCTTGTAGGTTTGCGCATAGCTCTGCCTGTCACCTGGCTTCGACATCTTCCGTCTGATATCAATGACGTTTCTTTTGTCACATGTATGGGTACGAGGTAATCTTCTCACCGACGGAGAGGAGGTAGAGCCTGAAGGCGATGGGGAGAGAGAACGGGCACCAAAGGCAGCGTCACGCTTTATTCGGACGTATCCCGGAATCGATGCTCGCGAACGGTACGTGATACGCGGCGGTATAACGGGTAGGTCTCTCGTACTTGCTCGTACTTCGGTAGAAGCGTGTGCGTCGTCGCGAGCGAAGGGACGCGCTGCGTTTAACACCGTTGATAGGACGCGCGCTGCTCGAGGCTCTCTCTCTCCGTCGCTTCCTAGGACTCGCCAACGCTCGGAAACTTTTTATGGCCGAGAGCGCATCGTACGTACCTACCCGTAGTTTCTGCGTGGCGCGCGAGAGGCACTACATGCGGTCTTCCCCCGCGCCTTCTTCACTTCTTCAATGCCGCGCGCGCCGTGTCGCTATTTCGGTTGATTGCGCAGTCGCAATTACGGTCCCATTTATACCGCCTGCTTTGATTAGAATACGGACAAATACGGATCAACGGCGTCAATGGCGCGCTGTTCGGATGCTGGCGGCTGCCAGTGGCGCTGGAATACTTCTTGCGGTGGACGAGAGAACTGGAAGCCGATTTGGCGGCTCAGTTTGAAGGGTGGGATGGGGGCAGAGCTTTAAGGCGCGAGGATCGTTGAATGGATTCTCAAGGGAAGGGGAGTACGCTAAATGAGTTTGTTGTTCGATTCGGTTTGGTTTCTTTTATTGTTTCGGTAGTTATCTTGCCGGGGCCAGCGTTATCGACAGGGCACGGCAATAGATTTTAGCGCCCCTAAATATAGGAATAGGAATTAAAATATTATGGCCACGGACGATGTATGGGAATAGACCTGCCACTTTGTGGGATTTTTGTGTTACAGGTTCGGAAATATCGGCGATGTGTCGAATTTGTCGATTCGGAGGGCGATCTATGTCTATTCCGTGTCTCGTCTGTGGTTAAAGTGATACAATTTGATATGTGAATTAACCTAACCTTAACGGAAAATCCTTTTAAATTTACGACTGCAGTATTACCATTATGCAGTTGTAATACTATTAATAATGACTTTCGTCTTTTCGAAGGAACGTTTTTTTTTTAAATTATATCACGTTTCATCGTTTTAAAATTATATATTTCACAATTAGTCAGCAACATTAATACTAAATTATCAATTTAGAAACACCCACATTTTGTTGAAACATTTATGTGACATACATATATCTGAAAACTTTAAAATAAATAATTTCGATCTTTATATTTCTTTAAGTATTGCTACAGTTCGGAAGTGTATTTAAATGTTTTAACGCAGCTACAATAAGCAGTACGGTCGACTGGAGCCGTAGCTGAAATCTTCTACCATAACTGCGAAATGATTGCCTTTTTCTTTACAAAATGGTATAAGGGCATTTCAGCATTAAAATGTCAATGAATAAGAAATAATATACATACCGCATTTCTGCAATTGTTGGGCAAACAATGCAATATATATCGTTACAATATGCGCCATTTAACATAACCTTGGACCATCCAATTCTTAAAGTTACTTACAAAATGATGTATAATTAAAGTTTCTTTGTCAAATAATTGATAAAGAAACGTTGATAGTACTACTTGTTCAAATGTATTGATACTTTGCCATTATAACTAATTTCATGTTTCCAGCAGTGTTGAAGAAAAATTGCATAAATAATTATTAAACCATGTTGGCTATAATCAAATAGTATCAATTAATGTTAAGAAATTTGTATCAATCGATAGTTGATATTCCATATTTCTGTGGAACTTATGAATTATGATCAATATTAAATGTACAAGTTTTAAGCAAAGGGAGCAATATTCTTTTAACAAAAATGAAACTATATTTACTCATGTTATCTTATAATCTGTACAACTTATTACCATTGTGTGGGAAAAAACTTATCAGTCTTTTGTACAATAAAAATAAATATATATTATATGTTATGAACGTAGACTGAACAAGGTACTGATTATATGTTCCGAGTAGATCATACTATATACGTTGTTTTTCCGAACTTACAACATAAACGTAATGAAAACGCAGATTAAATATTTTTATGTAACGATGTAATTATATTTGAATAAAAGGAAGGGATTCACGATTAACACAAAAAGAAAACTTGACAAAAAAAAACAAAATAAGTTGTTGATTGACGGGCATTATGGAGAACTAATATAGTGGATTTTACAGTCACTACAGATACACAAAAACAATGGTTTTTTTTACTCACAAATTCTCCATGCCCTATCAGAATGTTCCGAGATTTTCGAAACAAAATACAATACAACTAAATCATCGATAATAATTAAACATCACACATAACGCCGTGCTTTTAATGTGAAATGAAGTCTTCTCATTTCGGTGTCCTTAAACGTAACAATGTGAGGCCAATTGGAATCGTAACAATTAATTGAGAGCCAGTAGAAAGAAACAACCGCGACAAATCATAATCGACACATACGTATCATACTAATGAAACGATCTCTTAATTTTACAAACGTACTCGACATTCGTTCTTTTTCTTCAGAATTTTACTAAATCATATTAGTCACTAATTTGTACATAAAACATATCGAATAAATATTTGTGGTCTGCCTTTGTAGCAACGAAGAAATTAACGTACAATTTATTCCCTCATTTGTTCGAATTTTTCTTTCATGAGATATTAAAGCACGCCCTTTTGCATACAATCGAACAACAATCACTCTTCATGTCCTTTCCTATGTGCTTTGAAAACTTTCGAGCTATATCGTAAAAAGAAATAAATAGTAAGGTATAACGGAACCATCTAAAATGAGAAACACGTGGAAAGTAAGAGTTTTTTTCTAATTCATAATGTTTCACAAAGCTTTCATTACACATGGTACAATTACATAATAGGTATAACTTCCATTAAAAAATAACAAGACAGTGAAACGTCATTTGGTTGATACAGAAACTTTTGATATATTCCGGTGCTTGTGGTTCACAATTTTAAATAAATGTTTACACTTTGAAAGCGTGAAATCATTCATGTTCTGCAAAATTCACATAAATTCCGTTTCCTTTTTACTTTGGCAGAAACTCGTACACTTTCTGCACTGAACTGTATCTGATATTGCACCTAAAAATTGATTTGAGGTAAAGTGTCAAAATTCCTCATCACAACTACACGATTCTGTTGTTTTGCAGTAGGCATTCCATAGCTTAGCATACTTTCCGTCGAAATCGCTAGAGCGTACTTCTGTACTGCATGCACAACATATGAAAAAAACTTGATAGAAAAATTTACAACGCACTTCAAGTCATTCCATTGTTATAATTATGTGCAACATAATACTATATTAGACAAATATTTCTTCATTTTAAAGTTTTAATTAAGGCCCCAGTGTATCCAGCTCGGCTATTCATTTTCACACATAAAGCAGAGAAAATTATTTTGCATATTATATCCAAGTGATTGATCTCTTCCAAAAAATTGTTGTAAATACTTTGGATCACAGATAAATTATGATATTAATAAGCATCGAAGCTTATTATAAATTTCTATCACCATTCCAATCTGCCAACCCCAATTTGAATGGCTCTTGTTTTCCACATATATGACTCAGTGTTAGTGATATACTGATCAATTGGGCACTATGTAGGAGGGAGAAAACCGTTTGCTTAATAGTTCTCTGTTGTTCGTTTCTTCTTTCTTTTCAAAATCACGTTGCCGTGGATATAATTTCCAAAACAATTTTTCTTCCTGTACACACGTCAGGATATGCTATTCAGCTCGATTAATATGCCTCCCCGTTCATTTGAATCGAAACAAAGAAATCATTTGTACAATTCATAGAAAGTGATCGATCTCCTTGTATTGTCTGACACAAAGTACAACTCAATTGTCAGTCGAACTAATTAAATCGTTTCATTAGAAAAGCCTAAACCTTGTAGTCTGTTGAATATCCATCATAACAAAAGTCATTATAATCAATTCATGTTGTAAATAGTTGTAAACTTATCCCATACGAATGAATTCAGTTATAAAAGTGATTTATAATCGTACACGGACCTAACGGTGTTCTCGTTCATCAGCGGTCTGACAATGCCCCAATTTTTGCGACCCGCTCAATAATGTAAAGCATTAATTTTTTTCCTTTTCTCATTTGTAATAGCTGTGTCACAGCAATAATATTAATATTAATAATAATAATAATCATCGCAATAATAATAATGACGACGGTGATAACGTCAGTGATATTGATTATGAGAATGAATAGCTCGGATGACAGTGACGTGTCTGTGATGCTGACGACAGTGACGATAACGGTAAACGAACGATGCTTTAGAGCAGATCGACTACGCAAGCGCGGTGACAGTTTGGCGTAGTCAAAAGTACTCATGCTGATACTGATCATAATGGGAATAACAATGACAATGAGGATGGCAGTAACATCAGCATTGATAGAAATAAAGAGCAATCATAAATTGCAATAGAAATTGTTTTAATAGATTGATCGGCGGATCAATCCCTTTAATGTTTTGCGGGACTCCTCACAAGTTTGGGGAATAATAATAGAATAGGATAATAAAATTACTAATCAATAATAACATAAGGCAATATGTGGAGGATCTGGCCGTCATAACTGGGCCTTGCTAGCATCTGGTGCCACTCCCGAAATTCTTCACCAGTTTGGCTATACACACTGTTTACACCATTGAACTCTGACACAACTCCCTCCCCCGTTTCAGGTTTTTCATTAGCAGAAGTCAGAGATGACAGTTTTGGCTGGAAGTTTCCATTCAGTCCCTCTACGCACTGTGTATGTAACCTTTCCAGGTCGTCTGCGGTGACTTCCCGTGGCGCATACTCCGAACCGTTCTGATCCTCTGGGGATTCGGTTTCACAGTCACTCCAGTCTATCGAACTCGGATCTAAAGGCGGTAACTTCGCCAGTATCTCCTCGACCGTCAGATCTTGATGCGGTCGAGTCTGAGGCTCCTGAAGATTCGCGCCCGACCTCTCATCGTACGCCGCATCCTGACACTTTGACGATTTATCACGACAATTATCCGTAGGCTTCAATCGATTTTGCAACGACGCATCAGAAACTGCGTTTCTGTGAGACGAGTTGTTCTGAGTGGAGCGCAGGAACTTCGATACTTGCTCGTTACTGCTCCTCAGAACATCCTCCATGCTGGGTGGTTCTACGCTTTGACTAGGTAGAGCATTTGAATTAATGCTAGCATTAGAGCCACGTGCCTGCAGGTCGGCCAGCAATTCTTGGGTCGTCTTTAATTTAGGATTCCTAGAGATACTGGCTAGCTTCTCCTTGACACGATCCTCTAACAGTGGTTGCTTCTTCACGGATTTACTGCCTTTCTTTCTGCCACGTTTCTTTGGCCCTGAATTATCAGGATCAGTGGAAGACTCCACAAAATGATCGGAGATTCGTTCTTTCAATGTGGGGCTAGGCACTTGCGAATTTAAATTACCACTTATATTTTCACCGTTGAGACGTTGTCTCTTGACAAAGGGTTCAGAATCGACGATCGAGTCCGAATCGTGTTGCGGATGATGACGCTGATCCTTCGCTTCATCTTTTCGAAGACGCTTATTGGAACTGTGAGTTCGTGGCACTGCTTCCGTTGAATGATTTTGGCCAAGTATGGGGGTTGCATCTGAATTTATCCTGTGATTGCTGGTCAGTGTAATTGACTGCTTATTTGTAGACGCGTTAGGAGACCGTGAATGATCACTATGCACAGATAGGGCTGGGCTAATCACCTGTTAATGTATATTCGTATCGAATCAGACTCGTGTTACGGCCGCATATGTTGCTCAAGAATCTTACGCAATGACTACAGAAAATCGAACTTAGTTTCTATAAAGATTAACGAATGCTTACTCGTAAAGGAGTGGCATCCCTTAGTAACGGACTTTGAGGCTTGAGACCTCGTAATGCAGGACTCTGAGGTTTAAAACCTCTCAATGCCGGGCTATGTGGTTTCGCTCCGTTAAGAGCGGGTGGTGCTGTATCAGCTGGTGTCGGTTGTGGGGTAGAATGAGCCGACGGTAAGACCATGTCCCTCCAACGACGCACCAGGTCCTTCGCGCGCTTAGCCAGCGCATCGTTGTTCGTCTTCCGTCGGAGTTCATTGATATATTTCCCAAGCCTCGTGATCTAAACAATTCACATATTCATGAAGAAACTGTTGTACTCATGTTTTTATAATCGACACTTGCATTCAAATAAGCATACATCTGTTCATCAAACGGAAAGAGAACACTTATTATTGTTATTGGACCAAGAAAAGAGTTGTACCACTTACTTCAAGCACTTCTTTGGTGATCGTCGTCTTTTCCAGGGCCGTGATGACATCCACAACAGCTCCCATGTCGACAACCTATAAATATTTCCTAATATAATATTTGAAATACCATGTAACAACGTTGTGTAGAATACAGTCGTATAAAATTGATGGAATCAAAAATTTATCTTGTACATATTGAATACGCCACAGAGTTATTTTAAATTATTTGGAAGCATGATGACAGCTTGCATCATCATCTGTTCATACTGCACACTGTACAGCCATGTTTATGGTTTAAAGCGTGAATAACAAACATTATTTTGTTTGTGTACTTACAATTTCAAAATGATGCAAAGAAAAAATTGTAGTTCTATATGATAAGTATATGTATAACTGTAGTTTCAATGTCATAAACTTGTGGTAAATAGAACACAGTTTGTCTTAGTACAAGATGATTTGAGTGAGAAATAGAGCAAGCAGAAACATACAATTGTGAAAAACAACGAATGAATATGTGTTTGTCAACAAGAAGTGTACTATCGGTTTCTTTTGGTGTCATAAATATTGTTGAATTACTTAGCTGATTGTTATTATTAACACATATACGGAAAGTTAACTTGCAGATGTGCAACACGGATCAGCAATATTGCAATACTGTTTTATTGCATTGTTATTTCAATCTTTTTCGCGAAAAAGCACTTGTAATTCATGATTACTTTTTTTATATATAACAATAAAGTAATACTGGCAACATACTCTTTATAGTAACTTAATAGAGTATTTTATATTCATATCCAATGCTACGAAGATGATGTAAACATGCTCTATACAATTAGCTATTGCAGCATAGTATTGTTACATCATAAATGACTTTACTACAAAAAATAGTGCATGGTGTGCACATTTTGCGTACGACTTCCTATAATAACAAACATACACTCTATGCATATCTAATCTTTGTTTGTAAACATTATTCATTCTGAACAAATGTTTTTTAAATATGCTTCTAATAATCAGAGTTATTAGTAAAAATTTTTGTAGTTAGAAAGTAACAGGAGTAATCTTAATCAACTTATGGATTCAGTAAGCATAAGATATATGATTATAATAAATTTTTATTTTCTCTGCTTCGCATTATTACACCATATTGAATGATTAATTTTGATAATGCAAACATTATCACTTAATTTAAAAAATTATCTTAAAATAAACACAATTGTCTGATGTACAATCACAAAACATGAAATGAGACAAATATTATTAAGCAAAACTGTGAAATAGTACCCTAGTAAAGCTGTAATTGGAACATAACATTTGGTTATCTTTATTACATATTGCAAACTGAGTGTCAGGAGCCTGTAGTATCGAAAATTAACATCATTATTGAACTTATAAAATGTCTAGATAATAAATGATCTGAAGTGAATAGTACGTGAAATAAAAAAGTAAAAAACCTGAAGTTTCCGATCGGTGTATCTTAATAACGTGAATTTGAGAGGGACAATTATGTAGCGAATCATCGTTCAGGAGCGTCAATGTACAATAAATACGATAAATCGACTGGCATCCATTATTCGCTAGGTAATAATTAGCCCCGTCGAAGGTGAAATTGAAAAAGTTGATAAAGGCGTATTACGATGGGCGACGTAGGGAAAATGGGCAACACGTGTATGGAAGAATCGTGAATCGACTGGATCAATGACGGAATGATCGAGGAGAAGAGCGCGGGGACACGATAAATACGCGAATGACAATAGACATGTTTCGGGCAGACTCCGGAGGCAGTCGTTGACTGGCAAAAGTTGACAATAAAGGCAGAATCTGGTGGTACGCCGAGAAAGAAAAGTTGCGCAGCGCGGTGACGGCGGTGGCGATTCTACTTTCGAAGTGTCCGGATGGAAAAAAAAAAGTTGGTGCCATGTCAAAGAAGCGCGTTCCGATGTCGAGGTGCACGGAGGCAACGGTATTACGACAAATGACACAAGGAGAATCGCGCCACGACGGATGCGTGAGGGGCTCATATGGAGCAACGAAAGACATGGGCGCGCTTATGAGGGATAGATCCGGCAGCGGACGTGAGCGAGGGACGAGGGTGACGAGAGCGGTGCGCGATATGGCCTGGCCGCGGCACCGACGACAGGGGCATATCTCTCGCGCCTCGTCATTTTCCCCGAGACATTGAGGTTATGCTCCAGGTAGTCGACAACGCGCTCACGTACACACGACGTGCGTAGAGGGCCGCGTACGTACACGAACGTTAACACACTAGGTTGGCCGCGCACACACAGACACAGCCGTGCAAGGGAAGAGGATTCGTGGAGTGGCATCCACACGTAGGCACGGGGAACGTACGAGGCACGTACTCGGGCACTCACACGCGGAGCCGCCGCTGCTACTACATTCTCAGTGGCTCTCGCGCACGCCACTGGTTCAGGCACACGGCGCACGGGGGATCGAGAGTGGCCCGATAGCCGTTTGCGGGAGCGGACGGACGGCGCATCGCGGATTCACTCCGCTACTTACATTGTATTCCTTGTCAAGGGATTTCAACAATCTTTCGGTGAGCTCGGTGCAATATCTCTGCATCGGGGGGGCACACTCAGGGCCCTCGCGGGGAGATTAGGTTAGCGGAAAATCGGCTCCACGCGTACGAGTGTCGCGAATGCGAGAGCACAGGGGGGCTTGCAATGGCGACTAACTGAACTGTGTGCTCCGCTCGCATGCCCTCCCTGCCTCCCGAGTGCCTCCTAGTCGCGGCCCATGCATCGTCCCTAGCCCCACGCCGCCTCATACCGCCAGACGAGCGCTACTAGCTCCTCTCGCGGTTGGACGAGCCTCGCAACCGCCGCCGCACCCCCTCTCCATCCCCACCACCGTTCGCCGACGTCGACTCGCGACTGCTCGCGACTTCGGCCATCACCGTCCACGCTCAGCACTTCAGTTTTCTCGCCGCTTTTCGCCCTCTCCCGATGTCTGCGAACGTCGCGATTTTCATGCCGTCGCTGTCTGCTGCTCTCGCTGCTGCTGCTGCTGCTGCTACTGCCGCTACTGCCGTGACAGGCGCCGCCAACCGCGTCATTTTCCCTCATTCGCAGTCTCGCGAGCATTCTGACGCGATAGCGTCGCCTCGCCTCGCCTCGCCTCGTTTCGTTTCGCTTCCCAATTTTCCGCCGTCGTTCGTACTTACACTCCGTCACCGTTCCGTCTCTTTCTCACCGTCTGTCTCCTCTCTCGCTCTCATGTCCTTCTACTCGCCTACCGTCTCGCTCTCGCTCGCCGTTTCTTTCCTCCTCTATCTTTAGTCTCTTCGGACACCCCTAAATGTAGTTACGCGATGAAGTGATTTCATCGATCTTGAAAATACGGCCATAGCCGGTATTGAAAGTAGGGCATCGTGCTTGCGATATCTTATGAAACGAGACGCAAGCATCCTTTTTCTCGGATAGAACGTTCGCTCCGCGATTTTCCTCAGTTCCTGCATAGAATTCCTGCCAATGTCCTACTTAATGCTGGTGCGTAACAGTTGCATACGTCTCGATGACAAAAGAGCATCTCGGTGAAGTTTATTGTGCATCGCCGATGGGCAGGGACTCGTATGATCGCAGGCTATCGTATTTGTTATGTGTCAAAATTATTAACGTGACGCTTGGCGAGAAAAATCTTTTGGGTGTAGTTCGCTTACGACGATGATATAACGATTTTCATGCGTTTTGCGACGTTACCAATACGCAGATTGCTCGTCGATACGCTTATTTCATATATCGAACACCGTGTCTCGGTAGGCAACGATTATTTATGCGATGTTTATTCTAGTAGCATAATGAGACAAGATGGCTTATTCTTTTGACAATCCAATCACATTTTCGTTATTGTACAGTGATATGATTGGCTGTGTGCGCTGTAAACAGTACACTTGTAAACAGTGGTAAGTGAATGTATAATGTTATGTAGTCAAGCATCTCATGGCTAAATGGCTAAAATTAGTTTTATTAGTAGATAGTAAGAACGTAGCGACCTTTTTTCTAGGCACAAGTTTATGCATTTTTTAAGCATTGCTTAAATCAGTGGAAGTGTATGGTAAGGTCGCTCTATTGTGCACATTTCATGTTCGTCGACATATTGATTCTCGCCGTAGTTCATTGGCTATTTTTGTCACGTTTCTCACTTCATCGGGCTTTTAAACATAAGACATAAATACGGGTGTTTATGATGGATACGCGGATAAACATCAAGTTAAATCCAAAATAAATTATGCTTTCATTTTGAATTATGTATATACGAATTAAATTTTACAATTAATGCGAATACACATGATCTTTACTGTTCTGCGAGCCAGATTACGTCATTGGATAAAACGTCTCTTAAGGCTGTAACTCAATCATTCTTGTAAACTGCCCAACTTTTACCAATAAATGATTGCTACAAAGATATTGAAATATATCTTGCGTTTTTTCTATTATCTGGACCTTTAAAAAATACGTTAATTGAAAAAAATGCTGAATGTTTACAATGCAAGATGCGCTCTAATTATTTCACAGGGTTCTGGTGTTTTTTTTTTGTACAATGTCTAGTAACTTTACAACGTAATAATCACTTATTTTAAACATTGGATGAAGTCGAATCATGTAAATTCACATCAATTCACATTGTGAACATTTTTTCCTTGGTCGACCATAGTGCATGATGTAGAAGATCATGCATTAGTAAAAAACATAAAAGTGTAATCTTTCGACAATTTAATATGTCTTTGATAAATTGCCGCTCATAATTTGGTGGCGCCACTGTTCTATGTACACGAATGTGCAATAAGAAATATATAATTTGTGTCCAAGGAATTTTAAGAAGTGAACTTTAATCGGAGTTTAAATGTGCTTTATCACTACGACCGTATAAGTGAATTAAGGTAGCAACCGGTCCGTATTCCTGCCTTCGACAAAGCCAGTTCGTCTACAGCAACAGTACAAAATGCCTGAGGAATTACGGTTTGATAATCGGGTCGTCGTTGTGACAGGAGCAGGTGCAGGTAAGTAGGTTTTACTAGTAATTCGAAGTAAGAAGATTTTATGTATAAAAAACTTGTACAATAGGTCTTGGGCGAGCATATGCATTACTTTTTGCATCAAGAGGTGCCAGTGTCGTAGTTAATGATTTGGGAGGTGGACGACATGGTGATGGTAGCAGTACTAAAGCTGCTGACACAGTTGTTGCAGAGATAAGGAAGAATGGTGAGCCTATTATATATGCTAGTAGATAAACAAATTGATGTTTCACTGTTTATTGTGTGGAAATGTGAAAATAATTGGACCTTGGTTGAGGTCAGAGAAATGTTATCATGACTGTGGCATAAACACTTGTTATCATGAATCTTCTATCATTGAAATGATGTAAGAAGTTTGATTATATTTTGATTAATTGCAAAAAAATATGTAGGTGCAAAAGTTTAAATGGATCCTCGTTATGTGTTATTATTTTTTGTTTTCTACTGTGTTATAGGTGGCAAAGCGGTGGCAAATTACGATAATGTTTTGGAAGGTGAAAAAATTATTAAAACAGCCATTGACACATTTGGCCGTGTTGATGTTGTGATTAACAATGCTGGAATCTTAAGGGACAAGTCATTTGTGAAGATGTCTGAAGCTGATTGGGGTATGCTTGTAACTCTTAAAACATAATAACTATACTTTAACTGACATTTAAATTTAAAGCTGATATGGTTATTTAGATATGATCCAGAATGTTCATGTAAAAGGGTCTGTCAAGACAACTCAGGCAGCATGGCCATATTTTCTTAAACAGAAGTATGGTCGTGTAATATTGACATCAAGTTACAGTGGTCTGTACGGAAACTTTGGGCAAGCCAATTACAGTTCAGCAAAAATGGGCTTGGTTGGTTTGGCAAATACTTTAGCCATTGAGGGCAAGAGCAAAAACGTTCATACTAATGTGATTGTCCCAACTGCTGCCTCCCGGTTAACAGAGGACATCCTGCCACCAGGTTTGTCATTTTGTTTTTAGGTATACAATGCACTGTATTGTATGTAAGAGAAGTACATCAATGATGAGGCTTTAGTATTCATGAATGCATCATTAATGTGACTGGCATGTACTCAATATTTTGGTTTACTTTAAATTTACATTCAATGAATGTGTAAGTAAATGTTATCTGTGTGTCAGTACATAATTGAATAATTTAAGAATATCATGCATATCCAATCAGTAATAAGGTTGTTTTTATTCTGCTCTATGTCTCCTGAAACATTTGTTATCATATATTTTTTTTACTTGTAGATTTCTGGAATCAGTTGAAACCGGAATTAATTGCTCCTGTTGTGTTCTGGTTGTGTCATGAAAAGTGTCAAGAAAATGGTTCTATTATTGAATCAGCCTTGGGATGGGCTGGAAAATGTTAGTACTGGTCTATCTTGTCTATTACAGTTATTGTATTCTTGCTGGCCTTTTTTCCGGCGTAGTTGAACGAAAATTATAATTTTGCAGGTCACTTGATCCGATCATCAGGATGTGTTTTACGACAAGATTTGACGCAACAAGTCACACCTGAAGCTGTGGAACAAAATTGGGTTGGAATTACTGATATGTCAGCTGCGAAACGTTGTGAAAATATCAATGTATGGAATTATTATGTCATTCTTTATTCCTTAATGGCAAAGGTAGAACTCTCTGATCACATTTAATCTTTTTTAGGAAGCAACTGGAGAGTTATTAAGTGTTATTGAGACTTTACAAAGTGGCAAAGGCATGTCAAAGAAGGTACGTGACCCGTTATTTTATTCATCGTGTATCGTAATTTTGAAAATATTCTGTCGGCATAATTGTGTTTATATATTTCTTTTTGTCAGGAAGGATACGCTTTTCAACATAGTTATAATAGTCGTGACGCCATCGTGTACGCGCTTGGAGGTACAGGCAAACAAAGTGGAATAAAATATTGTTCATTTTAGGGTTTGTAAATATCAAATATTTTGTTTTTGTGTTCTGAATATAGTTGGTGCTACGGTGCAAGAGCCGTCTGACATGGCTTATTTATATGAAAATCATGAGCGATTCGCTGCTGTCCCATGTATATACGTGCTTTATGGCCCCATGGGTTTCATGCAGGCCATGTCCGATCCATCATTGATGGCTTCAATGAACGGGGTCGAAATAGATCCTACAAGAGTAAGTTCATCTATGATTCTTTATGAACTCCTTTTCGTTATCAATTCCATGATATAATATAAATTTCGTTAACAGACTCTACATGGAGAACAATATCTCGAAGTCTATAAGCCAGTGCCTACGGAAGCCAAAGTTGAAACACGTTTCAGAATTCAGGATGTCCTTGACAAAGGGTCAGGCGCTGTTCTTTTGGTTGAACGTATGTGTATTACTCCTTGTGATAACACGGTACTGACCCGATCTAAGGAATATTATTCACGTATGTAATGTTGTTCTCGTTTATTATAGATGAAACATTCGACCTGAAGAGCGGAGAGAAGTTATCGAAAGGACAAATGTCAGCGTTTGTAGTTGGTGCTGGAGGTTTTCAGGGTAAACGATCATCACAGCATGCAGTTCCTACTGTTGACCCACCAAATCGCAAGCCAGATATGTCCATTAATCAAAAGACTACTCTTGATCAGGTTAATAACGATTCATAACTTATTATATTTGTCTAAATTAGAATTCACTGCATTAATAATCTTTTTGGGTGTATAATTTTGCTTATCATATGCATTAATATTCTCTACAGGCAGCGTTGTATAGAATGAGCGGCGATTTGAATCCGTTGCATATTGATCCAGACATGGCAGCGATGGCAGGATATAAACGACCAATTTTGCATGGTTTGTGCTCTCTTGGCTTCTCAGTTCGTCACGTTCTCCAGGCGTACGCTGACGGTGATTCAACTTTGTTTAAGGCTGTGAAAGTATGCATCATTTATGCATCTGTGCGCGTTCTATACGTGTTTAATACCATTTAATACTTAACTACGAATCCGGCTTACTTTCAGGCAAGATTTGCTAAACCTGTATTACCTGGTCAGACTTTGCGCACTGACATGTGGCAGAATGGCAACAGGATTCATTTCGAAACATATGTTGTCGAAGATAACGTTAAAATTATTTCCGGTACGTACAGACTATGCAAATAACAATAATGGAACAATACGCTAACGTCCTCGGCAATATGTTTTTAAATACAGGTGCATACGTCGATCTTTCCTCCGTAAAACCGAAACGAGAAGTTGCGAATGTTTGCTCTGCTAACAATGATCTCGCAAGTACTGCAGTATTTGGGCAAATGCGAGATTATGTGGATGCACATCCGGATCAAGTGAAGAAGATAAACGCTATTTTTCTTTATAATATAACGGTGGATGGATCGCGGAAATCACAGTGGAGTGCGTATAATATAATTCGCATAAAATTTTCTCTGCAATAGAACTTTCATGATATGATCTATGTAAGAGTATATTTTAATAGCATAATGATATGTTGTTCCTCTTGCAGCTTTGGATCTGAAAAAGGGTAAAGTACATGAAGGGGAACCCACATCTGGAAAAGCTGATGCTACCTTAACTGTCGAGGATAAAGACATGGTTGATATGGTAAGTAAATTACATTCCGGAAAGTAATTTATTTGTTTAAATGATTCCATATTGTCACTAATTAATTTATGTAATCTGTCCATTTCTAGGCACTAGGAAAGTTGAATCCACAAGTTGCTTTCATGAAAGGCAAGCTGAAAATAACGGGCAATATTATGTTAACGCAAAAATTGAAGTCACTCATGGAAACGGGCAAAGCCAAACTATGATTCCATCTTTGTTATACATTTTTATACAACTATTCTACACTAATAACGTGTAGTTAATATTACGTTGTTTGTTATACTCTGCATTCACATACCACTTTCTTATTAGCAGCGTACTTTGCAATTATGTTACGCAGGACATTTCCGTTTTGCGTTCATGTTAGTCACACTGACAACTTTTTCCGTTTCTTTTATTGATTTTTACATTATAGATTTCCTTCTACATGTTCAAGTCTAAAGATCTTTTATATAACGCTATTCCAATCATTTTCTATAATATCATTACTATCAATCAGTTACTTAATACAGTGTCTTATATCAGTGTGAGTGAAATGTACGCTATAAGGCTGGGTCACACTTTATACACGTGCGATAGTAATTTTATTGTGAGAAGTATATTGTCAAATTTTTCCAACGTCTGCTGCCAAATAGGTACCCCAAGATGAAAGAAAATGTGTTTTGATACAAAATACATTCAATACGTCAATTCAATGCAGGCTTGTCACCTTATGATTCAAAAACATACATATATTCTTGTGGGTAAAAGCATTATCGCACATCTCGTTATATTATGTTGTTATTCAATTTTATATGCAATGGGACATATTTTACAACTATCGTTACTGGTTCATCCTATTGATGATCGGTTTTTTTAGATGTTTATATTGTTATTAGAATCGAATAAAGTTTCATACGTTATATTATATTCTCATTTTTGTTTGAATTAATTAACAATTGTATTTATGAACTGTTGACTGTAGTGTAGTGACAGAAATTAACGGTTTTAATACATACTTCTAAAGCTGGGGGCACTGTGTTACACTTTTGCTACGTCGGTATCGTCGCTCGTCCTATTTTTCCTCCATAGATAAACTTTGTCAAAAATGTAGGTTGCTCGATGGTAACTCCTGTTTTCAAATACCGACTATATGACTGTTAGCTTCCAAATATTTCCGCACGGGGGCCTTCGACCAAAAACTTACTGATCTCTTACATTGACGATGTTTATGGTTTGTCACGCTTTTATGAAAACAGTTTGTGAAGATTTGTAGCCGAATATAAAAACATTGATACTATTGCTGAAACAAAGATTTTTTGTTCTCCATAAATAGCAACGTATTAATCATATACAATGTAAGTACAATATGATATTCAAAGATGATCTAATACCGCGACAAGTATAATTCACTATAATAATCAACCACTAGCTAACCTTATAATTCCTACCGTTTTTCATATTTTAAAACAATAATTATTTAACTATTTTACTTTGCAGGTCGTCACTGACAAAGCCAAAGTCTGAGATGACTCCAGAGGAACTAGCAAAAAGGGAAGAAGAAGAGTTTAATACTGGACCTCTATCTGTATTAACCCAATCGGTTAAAAATAACACCCAAGTCCTTATAAACTGTAGGAATAATAAAAAACTTTTGGGCAGGGTAAAAGCATTTGACAGACATTGCAATATGGTACTAGAAAATGTCAAGGAAATGTGGACAGAATTACCACGTACAGGCAAAGGAAAGAAAAAAGTAAGACGATTGTTTCATTCATGTGAATAACATTGTTATAAAGGGTATAATGAAAAATTTCTGTACAGGCAAAACCAGTAAACAAGGACAGATTTATTTCCAAAATGTTTCTTCGTGGAGATTCAGTGATATTGGTTTTAAGAAATCCATTGGCAACTGCATCAGGGAAATAATAAATTAAAAACTTGCTTTTGATTACTAATATTTATACATTAAAAATAAATCTTTTAGTATGAAATACTAAAGTGAATTTTTTTTCAATAACCGAGCAATAAAATTATTTATTAGGTACTGATTGCAGAATTACAATACTTTAATTTATAAGAAAAACTTTATTATGCGGCATAGGTAATTTATTCGATATAGAAAGTATACACAAGATTATTAATCCTTTTCCGCAATAATGGTAAGGTGCTTATCAATTTCCTGCTCTGTCAACACTCTGAAAAATATTTAATGGAGTTAATGTAGACATTAATATATATATACATAATCCTGGATAAATTGTATTATTAGATCTTACCGAAACTTAGGATTATCTTTTGAGACAACACCAACTTCAATTTCTGTGGATTTAAAGTCAACAGAAAGGACAGTGGACAAACAAGTAATTGCCAACTGTATTGTTTCATCAAAATCATAACTTTGCTTCTTCTTTAGCTTCTTTTCAAGATAGGAATTAGCCTCTGTTTGTTTAGCACCAACAGCAATGGCTCTATATCCACAGAAGTACCCAGCTGGATCTGCCTTATAAATGCAAGGCCCTTTTTCTTTATCATAAGCAATCAGAGTCATAGAGCAACCTAATGGTCTCATTTCTGCATTTTGTGTATAAACTTGGCTAATATCAGCTACACGTCGGCACAGGGTATCAACAGGTATTTCATACCCATTTTTGTACTTGAAGTACGCTGCTTCCAAACGTGTTCTTTGCACTTGCGATTTACTATCAGCTAAAAATCAAAAATAATTAAGGTTGGTTACAACAAGAAAAACATGTCCAGAATTTTTACTGTAAGAAAAGATATCTATTTTCTTACCTATCATGCCTGTCATGAGACAACCAATGTGATCAGTCAGTTGAAAAATATGGGTCACACTGGAAGCATCAAGGAGCTTGTCCTACAATAAATAGTGATTGCACTGGTATATATCTTTATAATTTGTGCATCATATTATATAGCAATGTAAACATGTTATGAGAGAATCTTTGAACCAGTAGGTTATCTTACAGGAACTTTCTTCTGTGTGGCAAAAACGACGGAGTCCACTCCTTTAACAGCAACAGAAGTAAGTCCTCCTTGATTGATGGCTTTAAATGCATATTCTATAACAAGATCATGTAAAAATTATTAACTACTTGAAAAATGCTAATCACGCTATGTCATGGTACGCCGACATTGGAACAATAATATGTAAACTTTTGACCGAAGTATCAGGCAATATTTTATCCGAAAACGTAAAATAAAGTGTGCACACACTTTTTCGATCTTACCTACTTGATAGAGCCGTCCTTCCGGCGAAAAAATCGTAATATGCCTATCGAACCCTGCACTGCTACCTCGCGCCATGTTTGCGAATATGAGAATCAATGGTGGCGTTCGGCCATAAACGTCAAATCATGCACGAGAAAAATTACTAACCCCAGAAAAGCAACTAGTAATATTCAATTTTCATTGCAGCCAATTGCAGCGGTCTAAAAGTACATCCTAGATTTAAAAATATAATTCGCTAATATTTGAATGTCGTTGTTGTTACTAATGGAATCAATAGAGTAAATTTATGGTTTTTTAATGTTTTATGTTGTATCTCATGCCACTTAATTCTTTAGAGAAACAGAAGACAACCACTTAAACCAAAAATACAAAATCATTAAAACTATAGACTATAACAAATATGGCTTAAATTATTTATATCACAATATCGTTAGCAAAAATATTATTATAAACGTATACAATTTTTGTTATGCATAACTGAGATGTTGTATAATCCTGAACAGATCCGTGTTTGTAATCATACTTCATTAATTTGATTGAATACTGCCAGCGGTGTTATGTTATGATGATCGATTTCGTAACCGTTGCGAAGATTATCTCTGCAGTTTGCCCCACTACTTCATGATTGCACATGCACATTACCTATCAAAACATTAAACTCATAGCACTCCATGATCGGTGTAGCTATTGGGACAGTATCATCTATCAGCACAGTTTTGTCCAGATTCTATATTTGCGGGTAACTACAATGTCAGGTAACATTACATACGTAAAAAATCAACTCATGTGCATGTATAAATGTTAAATCATCGCTTGATATGACTTCTTAAATGTTTGTACGTATTAAGGAGGTAATACCACGCAGGCAGATAATGCTGGATCCGGTGCAAAGTTTGAACCGACAGGTTGGTTTCCTTGACAGCCCTTATGTCATTTTTTTTTTAAGTGAACATGTTTTAATGGATCACATCCATAGATCATCAACATGTGAGATATAATCCTCTGAAAGGAGAATGGGTATTGGTATCACCTCATCGTATGAAACGACCTTGGGGAGGTCAAATAGAACCAAGCACAGATGAGGAACCACCAGAATATGATCCAAAGAATCCCCTTTGCCCTGGCAATGTCAGGGCTGGTGGTCAGGTTAGTCTCGAATTATTATACAAATATTCACTATAAAAACAGTTTCAATAATTTGTATTTCTTAGGTTACTCCTATATATGAAAAAACTTATTCATTTGTTAATGACTTTCCTGCCTTACTGGAATCAGTTCCTAATCCTTCACCAGCAGAAGATGAATTATTTCAAATGGGTGGTGCTCAAGGCACCTGCAAGGTGATATGCTTTCACCCAAAGTCTAATGTTACTATTGCACTCATGAAGGTACTTGAAGTTAAGGATGTTATTAAGCAGTAAGTCAACAATATTTTTAACAAGATTTTGATTTTTACTAATAACTCATAATAACCCATTTTGGATTGGTCCTAGTTGGATCCGTGAAATGCATGAATTGGGTCAAAAATGGACCTGGGTTCAGATATTTGAAAATAGGGGTGCTCTGATGGGATGTAGTAATGCACATCCTCATTGCCAAATTTGGGCCAGTTCTTTCATGCCAAATGAACCACGTATTAAAGATGCCAAACTTGAAGAATACTATGTTCGTAACAAAAGACCACTCCTCATTGATTATATGGAGAAAGAAAGAGTTAAGAAGGTATTTACCAGATGTTAAGATTAATTTTAAAACAAAGTTTACATCTACTATGGTTTTCCAGGAACGTATAGTGTTAGAGAATCGCGATTGGATTGTTGTTGTACCATTTTGGGCTGTGTGGCCATATGAGACAATGGTTCTTCCAAAACAACAAGTGACCAGAATGCAAAATTTATCAGACGGTCAGCAAGAGAGCCTTGCAATTATTATGAAGAGACTGTCCACAAGATATGATAATTTATTCCAATGTTCTTTTCCATATTCAATGGGTTGGCATGGTAATATACTTATTTAATATAATTGTATAATTTCGTAATATAGACGAATAGTTAACGAGAATAACAACTTTAAATTATAGGGGCACCAACAGGGCCACATTTGACTAAGGAATTTCCATACTGGACTTTCCATGGTATGTACTTCCCACCGTTATTACGTTCGGCCACTATAAAGAAGCACATGGTCGGCTATGAATTATTGGCACAAGTACAAAGAGATTTAACACCAGAACAGGCTGCAGAAAAATTAAGAAGTTTGCCCGATATTCATTACCGGCACCCTGAGAGTAGTGTAACAAAAGAGGAAATAGCAAAATATGAATAACCTGAGAATATAGACAGAAATATATTAATATATATTTTTTTTAAAGTCTTTGTTGAAATGCAGTACAACAATTTTTCAAAAAGTTTTGTTGTTTAAAAATGTATAATAAAGGATAAAAAAAAAGTAAATAAAATTTTTGCCAAAGATGTATGTACAATTACTATAATATTAATATATTGGAAAAGAAGAATCAATCTTTCGACTCCAAGCATGAATACCGCCTATTATATCTTTTATCACAAGATTGTTGTCATTCAATAATCGTTGAAGCTGTCGGACCGCTTTTTGGGAATCGTTGCCACGTCTACATACAACGAAAACTACAAACAATGTTAATAAGTAAGTATTCATAAAAAAAAATGAGTAAAATATAAAGTTCGGGATTAACTTACCACTAACTGGTTGTAATCCATGTATTTTCTCTACCTCCTGCTTTATCAAATTTAAATTATCTTTCACGTGAATTTCTCCTATGGGAATATTTATCGAATTTTTAATTCGACAAATATCATATTCTTCGGGAGATCGAACATCAATTAATATGAATGGTGTTGATTCCAGTTTTGTTACTTTGTTGTAGTCTTCGACACTTATTCTTTCATCTTTATTCAATAAAACTAGTTTCGGCTCTTTGTCATTCGCTTTAGCCCCGCAAAACTGTTCATAATCTATTAACTGTTGTACAGTGGGATTATCGCCGCAAACAGCGCAATTTGCATTTTTTGCTCGTAATTTTATGTTACGAAATTTCGTTTCGGTTCCATCAAATATAAGTAACGTATTTGAGAGTACCCCTGGTATATCAAGAATAATTTTTAAGGCCTCTAAGGCTTGCAAAACTCCTATGGTACCAACAGCTGCCCCAAGAACACCGCCATCACCACAGTTAGTAACTGTTTCTGGTGGTGGAGGTGTTGGGAATATGCATCTATAACAAGGGCCATTATAATTATATACTGTTAAATGACCCTCAAATCTTAATGCTGACCCAGAGATCAGTGGTTTCCCATTTAAGACACAAGCATCGTTCAGTAGATATCTTGTTGCAACATTATCTGTTGCATCCAATACGATATCATATTGGTTCACTATGTCCAATGCATTTTTACTATTCAGCTGAACTTCATGTGGTATAATATTACTGTAACTATTCAGCCTGAAAAGAATGAAACCAGTTACTAGAGCTATATTCAGAGGTAATATCAATGTGTTCATGTGCATGTTCATATTGTGGAAGTATACCGATTCAGAGCATTTGCAGCTGCAGTTGCTTTAGATATTCCAATGTCAGATTCAGTAAACAGCAATTGTCTGTGCAAGTTATTAATTTCAATGTTATCATAATCAACAACACCAATGGTGCCCACACCAGCACCTGTTAAGTATAAAGCCGCTGGACAACCTAATCCACCAGCACCTACTATAAGTACAGAGGAATCCTTTATCTTCTTTTGACCTGTAACAGTATCTATCAGCAATATTTCTCCCAGAAACTGTCCGGCTCAAAGAGAAAGGTATTTATATTGCTATTGTGCACCTTGAACGCCTACTTCTGATAAAAAAATTTGTCTACTATATCTCGCTATTTCCTCGTTATTCAGTCCATACGGATGTGTTGTTTGTTTCTCCCGCCGCAACGCAGCCAAAGTGGATTCTTTGATCTTTAACAAGGCGCGCAATTCGGTAATTTCTTGTATCAATTGTTCCTCGCTCATGTTTACTTTTCAGGCGTCAAGCAACGTCGACAAATACACCGTCCACTGTTGGTGAACGTGACGGACCCGATAAGAAAACTTGCTATGTGGACAAAATATGTTCTAACGTCGACGTCGTTTGCTAGGTTATCTCATAACTGCGCTCACATCAGTCGGATCTTCTCAACAATAAAATCACGATGGTAAAGCAGTAAAGACGCATTAAATTATGATGTAACAAGTCGTGCGTCCAATGAAAGTGAAACGCTACAGGGGGACAGCGGAATTTCATCTCTTATCATTTAACTTGGCCTCTATTCGAATTTGCGCGTTGGCCAGACGATCTTTTTCCGTTCGTCTCGTCTTTCCGCGTACCTGTTACGCCAACTGTGCGCATCTATTATCGGCAAAGCGGAATCTAAGTGCGTATGCACGCTGAACGCGCGCGTCTGTTAAAAGATTCATGAGGAAGAGAAAATACGAATGGACTGATTTTTTTTTGTACGCACTGGATTGCTCGAAATCGCATCGATTGAATGTGCGCGTTCTTAATGATAGGAAATCGTACGAGAGCGAGGAAAGATTAGTCGGCACGAGGTGGTGAAGAGGAAGGGCGGTGGAGGGAGAGTACGCGCTCGACGAGAGACCACGACGACAGAGACGAATAATAGTTTGTCACGATTATCATGCGTGCAGTTGTAATTTAACACGCGAGTTTTCCTCTGGCGTTTAGTCGAGCCGTGACGTGCGCAATAGAGGTGTTGAACGGCCTTTGGGCAAAGGTAGCAGGAAACTGATGATTAATGTCATGGTCAGCTGAGTACTTGGGCCTGACAAGTGTGCGTAGAAAAATGTTTATTTTCTAAAGACGGAGGGCCTGTTATCCACGATCAGCTCGGCGTAACTCGTCAAGATGGTGGAGCCAATTTTTGATTATCAATTTCGTTTGATACTCATCGGCGACAGTACAGTCGGGAAGAGTTCCTTACTGAAGTACTTCACCGACGGAAAGTTCGCAGAGGTATGCAATAGTTTTGCCGCTTAATTGACCGTTTGCGAATTAATTCTCGTCGGTGAATTCGGTGACTACGATCTCTTGGCTTTTGTTGATTAATCAGAGGTATTTATCGGAGATGTCATTGATGTCGGTGACGCTTTTGCAATGTCACGTACGAACGATGTGTACGTTTTCATTCATTGGACTTTTTCTTTACCTTATTGAGCCTTATAATCCGCAGGTGTCTCAGATTGCTGCTAATGAATACATTGTCTATCCCTGCATTGTTGTGATGGTATATGGCTCGTTTTTTTTTGTGCTGTATGATTTGTTAAAACATTTTTATTGTGCTTTCGATCTACATACATATTTGTTTGGGTTTCAAAGATATATAAACAGAAAGTTCAGTGACAGCAGATTGCCATTCATTTCAGCTCTCAGACCCAACTGTTGGTGTTGACTTTTTTGCACGTTTAATCGAAGTCAAAGATGGGACAAGAATAAAGTTACAACTGTGGGACACAGCAGGGCAGGAAAGATTTAGGTATACAAATGTTACATACAGTAGCATATATTTTCTTGTTATCTACTCTTCTAATTTAATTTTATTACAATACTTTTAGGTCCATAACAAAGTCCTACTATAGAAATTCTGTTGGTGCACTTCTTGTGTATGATGTATGCAATAGAGCCAGTTTTGAACATATTCCTAAATGGATGATGGAAGCACGCAGACACATTGAACCACACCGTCCTGTATTTGCGCTAGTAGGTTGTAAACTAGACCTCGTGACCAATGGCGGAAGGCGTGAGGTTTCAAAAGAAGAAGCCAGAGCTTTTGCAGACCAGCATGGTCTGCATCATATTGAAACTAGTGCAAAGACTGGTGTTAATGTTGAAGAGGCCTTTAAAGCAGTCACACAAGAAGTATATAACAGAATACAAACTGGAGAATACAAGGTCGAAGATGGTTGGGATGGCATTAAAACAGGATTTGCCAGACCAGGTGGCTTAGATTTTAATCTAGTCGAAGCAGAAGCTGCAAAGACTTCATGTTGTTAAGTCAGTGTTTGAACAAATGATGGGGAGAAAGAGAGATTAAGAGTGCAGTAGGAAGATTTTTCTCTAAGGTCTGATTACTAAGAGCAAGCCAGTTACCAAATATAAATTTAGTGTGTATGTTAACATGTTTTGTCAATTTTATGTGCGGGAAATGACAGTGGCATGGGGTTTTAGTTTTGTTTTCACCTAAGAGAGAACTTTTGTTGTACAAAGTTAAATTTCACTTTAACAAAATCAAAGTATGTTCCTACAGCACTCTTATTTTAGAAAAGACTAACAATTCATGCGTACTGCAATTGTGCATAAACATTGAGGATTAGACGTTTTTGTATATAGCTTGTATAAACAATTTAACATGTCATAAAATCTTGTAGAGATTGTTCTAGGACTGTTTTCTATCTTATTGACACGCAATATATAATACAGTATGAATGATTTTCATACTTATAATAGTGTTTCCATAAAGATATCTTTTTCGTATTTTCATGTATGAATAACAAATTCATTATGTAAAGAATAACGGCTGTGCTCCTTGTTATACTTATTTCTTCAAGAAATAATGAAAATCTGTTACCAAATTACATTTCACTCGGTGAAATGTAACCAGGCATTGCAATTTGTGCGAGCGTCATTGAACGGATGATATTTTGTGCAACGTGCGATGCTTCCATCCAATGATTCATTTTAAAACAACGGTTTCTTACATTTTATGTAAACAGTTTATATGTCACAGTTGGAAATGACTTGTCTGTATTGAATAAATTTACTGAGATTGATATGATTAATAAAAATTACGATTTTTATGTAAATATAAAAATGGTTTATAAGTCAAACTTGTGCAACCAATGCACTTAATTATCTGATAAATTTGTGGATGAAATACATTTGTCGTATTGAAAAAGTTGTAATTTATTGTTTTGAACCATATTTTCTCAAAATATGAATATATTAATTTTCTGTGGTAGAACAAATGAAAGAGCTTTATAAATTAATACATTTCTAACTGAAGAATGGAAAGTAATACTAAGTAATGTAGGTTGTTATATACAACGACAAAGAATAACTGCATTGTCCATTTATTGAAACATTTACACGAGGTAGAATGCCTATCATATAATACATTAATTAGTATTAGTGTTTTCTTGAACTTTTACGATTATCGCATGATCGCTTCACGCGTAAATGCATTGCCCTTTGCAGGGTGGTGTCTTGACATTTAATATGAATATTTGTTACTTGGTATGTGTACTGTACTTCTCTAGTAATTCATTTTGGCGATAAGTTAGCATCTTTTGGTTGCAGGATTTAATTTGGAAAAGTGTAATCGTTATTGCATAGATTATCGTTGGATATTAACATGAAAAATATATGTTTAAGCATCGAAGATTGTTATTCAAAGAAAACATATGCGCAAAGATTCGAATTTATAGAGCGGTCGTTGAAATTTGTATTATGTAGACAGAATAAGGATAAGAAAAGTGTAGACCACAATGAAAAAGTTTTGTACTTATTATCAACAACGGTCCAATGTTAGGGCTCAAAATATTGTATAGAAACTGAGTACCTATAAATATGATCAGCTCATTTGCCTAGATGGGCGTATAAAGTCCTGCGATTCGCCATACTAAACATTAGATACATTCTGTATTCGCGGAGATGTAAACACAATTCCAAATTACCATCAATCATCCGTTACTCAATATTCTGTTCGTCTAATATCTATTGCTGTTAGTATTCCTTCTGTGACGCTGATTTTATGTATACTATTCAAGATATGGCATATATATGTACAATCTTGCATATATATGCTTTTGTGCTCTAACGTTTATATACCGCAATGTTGAAGAATAAATGATGTATTATGCAAATGTACATCGAAAAATTGTTTTACAGTACATAAATCCCAGTGATAACTTAACTGAGAATGAAAAATCCGCATCAAAGTTTTAGAACAACATAGTAAGTATAGAAGAAAATATACACAATGCCACCAGTAAGTGAAAAAAGAAGATTTATTCACAAAATGTACAACTTACAAATAGTAAAATTGTATACACACATGGACACATATGTGTATTGTCAAGAATGTTCACACATGACACGCCAATACCATTTTGATCAAAGTAATTGTTGTAGTTTGACAAATATATTGAACAATTCAAGTTATCTAAAGTTTAATCTAAACTAATGTGGGTTGTTACATGAAAAGTTTTCGGTTGGAGTCTCAAGTCGGATGAAAAGTTGTACTAATAGAAGATTGGCAGTAAACTTTTTTTTAAAATATAACTGCTATATCTTCCATAAAGTTTGAAAAATTGTATAGTTAATGAAATAATTTGTGTCTGTACAATTCTGAAAAAGGTAGATTTTAAAGAAATTTTCAGGGCGGTAAACAGCAATGCCTGTTGAGCGAAATTATGTTCTTTTATCCAGTTGACTTGAGACTTGTACATTTTAACATAAAGTATGTTTGCAATTTCGCAAATTTAGTACTTTTCGCTACGGTCGTATGACAATGCCTCATATAGCTGTCTATTTATTAATTGTTTACGTCAATTTTACACTGTCATATGTCTGTACATATCCAAACTTCCATGCTTCTACATTTCTAGGAAATAATTACAAAGAACTACGTAATAATATATTTTTTGTCAGAAAATAAAATATGTTAGACATTATTAGCGTTATTTTTATTAAGTTCTTATTTCAGTTATTGCGTTAGTTTGTCTATGTAAGGAAAACCGTTAGATCAGGATCTTAAATCGGAATAATTACGTTATGGGATATATGTATATATATATATACTTGTAGCAGCGCAACCAAGTTGCGTAAACTTTGAGAATAACGATACGGGTAATATAACTATTTTGTTAGCTAAATTTTATTCAACCCATAACTTCACATCATAACGATTTGCCATACTACCAGCAGAATACCTACCTGTAGGCCTTTGCCGTTATTAATAACAATTAAAAATCATTAGTAATGCACGTAAGATTATGCAGACCGTTCATTTAATAAAACTGTCATTCAGAACATAACGTTTAGAGGATCAGAATTATTTAATTAACGTCTATGCTATTACATCGTGTTCTTATCTAAATTAGTATTAAAACATATCTAGTATATTATTATACCTAATTATTATCTATTAAATTATGCATTTGTTGGCCAACAAAATATTTTCATTGTATATATTAAAAGTAGTAATTGAGTTTTCTTCAATTGCTCAGGAAATTATACCTACCCTGACAAAAGGTACAATAGCAATAAAGTTATAGTTTACATAGCTACGAACTAGAGATTCACAATGTTTTACTTAATAGTTACTGATTCTTAGTACAGTAGATATTGAATACGTTTTCTTGGAAGAAACCTATTATAGTAATCTACATATATATATATGTATATATAAGATGCTAAATTTAAAGTGACTAGAAAGTTTTGCTATGTTTTGTATCTCTCATTAACGTGTACATACTTCTTTTTGGCAAGATTGTGTGATACAAATGTATGAAACAGTGGACAAGTTTAGAAATACTACGTCGAGCATGTTATAATACTTCATTTCAAATGACATTCATCAAGTTATCAATTTTTACATTATTAATTTAAGCAATTCAATTTATATTTATTACGATATTTACAAAACGATTTTCTGCATGAACTATATACATGAATATAAGCAGTTTAAAAATTGTTTTAAATATAGATGTATAATAGTTTGTATGCGCTAATTACTGTAAATTGAAGAAATCAAAGTAAACTCGTATAAAGAATCATCGGAATTAATGGAGCATTTGAGTAAAAATATATCCCTCATCAAATTGGTTACTGATAAATGTCATAAGCATAACTTGATAATAGTATTTACATTATCAAGTGTTCGATATATTAGATCGGTGTTTGGTAAAAATATGTATAAACACACGGCAACAATTGTGGAATATTGGAACACGGAAAATGGTTAATAAATAACGGAAAAAGTAGTTGCCTTTTTAATGTCAGACTCTTTTAGGCATACGCTGACATGTTGATGAGAATCGCGAGGTGAGTAAATGTCAATGTGTTATGAAGAGATTTCATCTAGCAGTATGATAGCAATATGTCACTAAAGTGCAATCTTCTAGAGATTACATAAATACTGATAAAATAGTGAATAAATTAGGATTACTAGTGCATATATCGAAAAGTGCAACACTTCTGTAACAAACATTAAAACTATTTTGCACTATATAAACGATTACAGTTGACAAAACGTTTATTAAATTTTCATTGATATTGATGATAAAGAATTTAAATGCCATAATGTATCAAGCTAATGCAAGGGCAGTTTTACAGACCTCTACATATATAAGCAATGTGACTGAATAGAAATTTTGAACATCTTAAAAACAATTTGAATACTTTTAAATATATAACTGACATTTACATGTCATGCATCGGAATGCTCGGATCGCTGTAAATTATCTATATTATTTTTCTAAATTTATAGACAATATAGGATAAAATATACTTAATGCCGGTAACATTTACTTTCTTGATCTCATGTGATACATATGCGTGGATTTGTTTTAGTAGGATAAGTGAGGTACTCTCATTTAAAAAAAGAAAGAAATACCTATTGTACTAACGTTACTGTTCCAATGATTCACATCCAAATAAAATATATTCCTCTCGAGATAGCCAAAATGGGTTACCTTCTATATATTCTGGAGGTGTTTTATCTATAACATTGATTTTAATAATAAGGACATACAGTCAATTTTCAACATATTTCGGAATTAATTTCCCAAATTTTCTTACGTAATCTTTGTCGTTTATTCATTAAATCAGGACTTACCAGGATGCACAGCTAAAGGCACATACGTCGATCCCATAGCAACATTCCAGCTATGTGTACCTGGACAACTTCTTACTTCCAAAATTCTCCTGTATTCTGGGAGCAGCTCTCTCAAATCCTTATCAAGCCTTAATTCGAACCCCGACAAATCGGTGTTACCTCCGGTAAGTAGTATGTGTGACAGGCAATCTCGCAACGTTTCTTCCGATAAACCAGTTGTTACATCTTTTATTACTTCCGGTAAACCAAGACTCTTATACATCATTTCGGGCGCAATATACAGTTCTGGACCTAAAGACACTCTCTAAGAAAAACAGATCCCGTTTGTAAATGTGACATGTTAAAAAAGCATTTAAAATCGGTTAACAATTTGTACCAACCCAAAACTGTTTATAGTCGGCGTAACTGTCGACTCTTAAATTAATATGCTCTTTTGCCTTTTGGCTACTTTTCTTGTCTTCGTTTTGAATATTATAACTCAGTCTACATCGTTCCTTAACGGCCAATGTGTCGAGGTAGGATATTGGAATTTGATGGTATTCCTTTGGTTGCCAGTGCATAGCTTGTTTTAGATGATATGCTACATGCCAACCACCTACTGGTACCAACCTCCAACGTTGGGGTATCACACGTCCGCCTATAACTACAGCTACTGTCGTACCTAAAGCACCACTATCCACCAGAACGCATGTCTCAACATCGAGCATCGCACATGCAGCTAGTGGCTTTGGAACAAGGCATACTCTAAAAAAAGATTGCATATTTTTTTGTCTTAATCTGTTTTCCACATCTTATAACAGCACAGCACTATCTAACGCTTTTGCATCAATCATACCTTGCCACTTTCACTTCCTGAAAAAGATAGTGTAATAGTTGTTTTCTCAATACCGGATGCATAGCCAAAGGTTCGCAGAACATCAGCACTGCATTTGGTTTTCTCAATGTCGCTGTAAGACTCATCTGATTAAATAAGTGGTTTACAAAAGTTTTGAGAACTGGAAACGCACTATCACTCAACAGTGCCTCTGCTGGACTAACAACATCGACATTAGGAATACCAAGGACCTCTACTGTGTCTGTGCAATACCCATTGATCAACTTTTGGTATGCAGGATTAGACTTGGTATAGCATGTAGGATCATTTTGTCGTGTTGTCAATCTCTTCTTCTCCCTGTATAGTTTGACAGGATTACAAAAGACACAAAATGGTCCACTAGGTCTCGGAATCTTGTCTGTTTCTAATTCAGTTAATTTTAATAATTTAAATTTCTTCGCCAATGACTTTCCATCAGATTTTGGGCGTGTGTTGCTGCTGGTTGGGATATTTTGTGTCTGCATTTGCTCCACATGGTTCTCATTATTGTACTTTGGTATACCAAACATGGAAAAGTGCCTTCTTAATCCAAAATGTGGAGTAATTACCCATGTATACTTATTTCCAATTTCAATAACTACTTTGCAGCTCGATCCTTCCACACAATTCCTTTGACATGTATAACCACAATGAAAGCACTTTGGAAAACGAACGTTTTCTCCAAATGTAATAAGCATATGCAACCTATAGCACATTGCTTTGAAACTGACACTAAGTAATTGTAAACATTTTATGTCTGGGAACCTAAAGTGTACCTTTGAAATTAACTGTAGCCATTTCATCTTCCTAAAAGGTAAAATTATATGCTGTTTATTTCTTGAGAACTGTTAATTAAAAACAAAACGTACATCCTTTCATAGGTACAGAACTGTCACTTAAGTATATTTACCTACTGATACTGTCATGTATAGAAAATAAAATTTGATATTTTACTAAGTTTTGATACACCATCGAAAGGTTAGAAATAGAGACATAAGATTGATAGAAACGGCTGCAAATAACTTTTCCCTACTGATTTTACTAATATGCCCGCAAAATATTGTATTTAGAGTTTAATCTGAGCGATTGGCGTTTGAAGTAAACTTAACCTCAGACTTACCACAAGTAATCGGTATCTGATGTTTTTCGTAAATATTTGCAGGTGCTACCGAAAGCAATAATATCAGGTACATCGCAGTATAATAAAATTTTTATCCAAATTTCCTCGGGGAAGACCGCAGGATCCATTATTACGATAAAAACAATAGAAAAACGTATGATCAACAGCTACTAGTATACGATTGCAGACACTCCCCAGAAATAGTGAATACGCTAGTCAAGTTCAAGGTTACAATGGTAGCGAATCGTGAATCAATATGTTATCAACACACGGTATCTGACAATGCTCAATCCGGTGTATACAAATTATAGAGAGTTTGTTTGAAGAGCTCACGATTTTTTCTAATAGCACGTCAAAAGTATTTTAGGATCTATCACAGTAATTTACTTCTAATACTTGAAACTGAAAAGTGGATCGAAAATAGTGAAGTTGGAAGACAGAAATTTTATGTAATTACTTCATTATGTACACAACATGAATGAACCAATTAATATGATTCGGCGCATGCAAATGCTAATATGAATAATTGGAATAGAACAACGTAATTATACAATGTTGTTTTAATTATAAAAATGTAAAAAACAATATTACAACTTGTATAATTAATACTGATACATTTATTCCTCTTTGGAGATTGTGTGGCACAGGTCAAATTGATGGGGTGTTTCTAAGTTGAAGCAAGAAGCGCTTCTATATATGGATTCTTATGTTGAAGTACGTCTGCCTTTAACTTTGAAATGGAATCCTTCAATTCACTCTCAGATAACGAGTCATCCAAAGCTTTGCACTTGTTGATAAACTCAGAAATTAGTGTTTCAGCTTCCTAAAATCAAAATATTTCTTACTGTAACGATCGTATATCTTGCGCATTAATCAAAGATCGCATGAAAAAAATGATTACGCTAATAATTTTCTGTTTCTTTTCCGGGTCTGTAGATCCTTCAAAAACTGTACCCTGGTAGTCCTCTAAGGCAGCTTGTTTCCTTTTGGCGAACTGTAAATTAGGCGCATGAAAAGAGTTTTCAACTATGTAATTCTACTGTAACCTGCGCTATTATGATTACCTTTATCACATCTTCGGGAAAATTTGCCATTTTCGCAACATGTATACCGAAGCTCTGATCGCAAATTCCTGGTTTGACAGTATAAAGCAATGTGAGCTTATTGTCATCCACAATAGCGGTTACGTGTTTGTTCTTAACGGCAGGTATCTCTTCGGCTAATGTAGTTAGTTCGTGGAAGTGAGTTGCAAATAGACTGTATGATTTGATTTCTTTGGCCAGATGTCTGGAAGTATCGTTATTAATTTGTTATGTACGGAACTCACGTAGTGTCAATCAACTTACTCTGCAATCGACCAAGCGATTCCACAGCCTTCAAACGTTGATGTTCCCCTACCCAGCTCATCGATTATAACAAGAGAATTACATGTTGCCGTCTAAGAGTAATAACAGATATCATTAACCCTGTCCATTATCGAATTAGCGAGGAACCGATTTGCGAAGGCAAATACCTACCCGCAGAATTGCAGCTGTCTCAATCATCTCCATCATGAACGTGGAAAGCCCTCTCAGTTGGGAATCATCGGCTCCGATTCGTGCTAATATACAATCTAACAATGATATTGTTGCCGAATCGCATGGAACGAAGCTGCCAATGTGAGCCATCAATGCGGTTACGCCAATAGATCTTATATATGTACTTTTTCCACCCATGTTCGGCCCGGTGATGATATAGAAATGTGATTCATCTGTAAAAGTAGATATGATAGCTTTCCAGGATGAACAAATCAATGGCCATTACTCTGCACGAGTAAAGTTACCTCGTTTGAAGGATGCATCATTTGCAATGTAATGAACTCCTTCCTGAACTTCTAAACAGGGATGCCTAACTTGGACCAGATTGAGTTCGCCTGCTTCGCTTGGCAGCATTTTTGGACGAACGTACGGTTTTTGACCAATTAATGCTGCTGTGGCAAATGCAGTAAGTACGTCGAGGATCGCTACGACTCCTCCGATGGTTTTAATTGGCCCTGCGTATCCGGCTATTCATACAAAAAATTGTATATACACATATTTAGTACAATGAGACATATGAAACGTACTTGTAAAAAGTTAGATAACGTACCGGCAATTTCAATAATTTCTGCAACCACATTTTTCTGTTGTTGAGTATACTTATTTCGTGTCGCGATGTAGTCGTCGTTTATTTCGTTCAACCTGTTATCCCTGAATCTTACACCGCCTTTGTTAGAGTCCAGGATGGAGTATTGCTTTTGGTTTCTTAGGGCTTTTTCTTCTTTCAGAGTTATACGGTAATAATAACCCAATTGTGGATTTGATTCTAATTTTATCGTCTTCCCGGCGTCTAAAGAAAGATCGTTTGCAACAGTGGACAGCTGAGATTGTAGCTTTTCCTCCATTTCGTTTAAGCTGTCCTTGAGCTCTGTGGATGGCGAAATGGTGATAAAGTCAGACCAAGTCTTGACAAGTTATCGAAGCGGAAAAAAATTGTATCTCACGTCGTACCTTTCAATTCGTCGTCAAAGTCAGCTCGCACCATAAAATCTCCCTTTTCCGCTGCATCCAAGTCAATAGTCTGTTCCACCATTTGTTGAAACTTATCCATATCCTCTAGCAAGTCTTTCAAGGGATCTACGAACATTGCTTTTGTAGCGGCTACATCTGCCACTGTTGACAATTCTTCCAGTAATCTCGGCAAATGCGCCACGCACATGTAAATTCTAATCAAAGTGAACAGTTAACGAATTTTGCCTAAGGTAACAGATTGATAGCCGGAAAAACTTTCAAATACACGGTGACATACTTATAACAATCTTGTAAGCCAGCTTTCTTTCGACACAATTTTTTTGCAATTTGCTGCAAGTCCGGGATGCGTTTCAAAATATCAGTACAAAGCGTATCCCGCAAATTATGATTATTCACGAGAGCTTCGACAACATCGTGTCTTTCCTTTATTAGTAACAAGTCTCTTAAGGGTTGCCTAATCCATTGGGATATCAACCTGTGACCCTGCGGAGTTTTGCATTTATTTAAGAGAGATAAGATGCTTGACGGAGCACTTCCGCTTGGACCAGTAGGTGCGTCAGCTCGTGGTTCGATATTAAGAGCCTTAATAGCTGCACTGTCAAGTCTCAGGTACCGTTTAAGTTCTATCCCCTTCATTGTAAATTGATTCAGATTTCCTTCGTCCGATGTTAACTGTTGAACAACGTGGGCGTTTATATAAATTACATTATTCACGATGTTGTGTTTACTATTAAAGTACGTACATCAAGGTATTTGATGAGAGCAGAAGTAGCAGACATTGCTAAAAGCAAGTTTATCTCGGATAGAGATTGCGCGTTATGTTGTTGGCCTTTCTTAAACTTAATTAGGGTATTCAAATCCTGCGTTATTGATTCGCTGGAAAACTCATTTTTCTTCCGCAACGTGACCATTACATTGTTCCTCTCCATTAGCTGGAAATATACTACGAATTCAACATAGGGTATTAAATCACGATCTTTGTTACAGAAAGTTCGTACCTCCTTGATAGTTTGGAATTCATGGCTGCCCTCTCCTTGAATTAATAAGCATTCTTTTGGACTCATTGTTACAACCAACGATTCTAAATCAGAAAATGACTCATTGTCTTGAAATTCGCAAACAGAGAATGTAGTGGCTACAGCATCCACACAGCTTACACCAACAACCTGTAAAGTCCTAAATTATTATTTTTTGCATACTTGATATGGAATAAATTTTAATTTAATGACCTACTCTGGATTTTCCCTCTGTTCCTAATTTTACCGCTATCACGGAAACACCAACAGCGATTTCGTTACTTCCAAATAATATGTTTTCGAACTGAGATAAGTTTCCCGGTGATCCCTTGTATTGTAAAATCCAATTGTGAGATTTGGCAGTTCCTTGATTGACGTATACTTCCACTCTGTATTGCTTCACCAGTAACAAAGTGCGTATAAATGTCTCAAAATGTCCTTTGTTAAGTATGACTCCCTCAAGCTGATGCGGACCAGCGCCCAGCATTTTGCAAACGGATGTGGTTTTGAAAACTTCTTCTGCGGCAAACAGAGCATCGCTTCCATGCAACGTATAATAATCCGATCGATTAAAAATCCGTACGGTGGTGCTTGGTTTCTGAAACAGACAATTGTATCTTTTAACACATAAATTACTGATTATATTGGGCCTTGTACCATATGCACAATTCAAGAACGTCTTCGCAATGCATCCTTGACCTATTTCGATGCAAGGCAGAGTGCACGAGGATTCCCAGATAAATACAGTACTGGCAAAACATTTTACTGATTGCACCATTGGTACAATTCGATATAACAGTTGGGCCAATGTACTAAAATTGCAACATATGACAAAGTTTGGACGATTTTTGATCGTTTAAAATTGGCCTCATCTTTATAATTATTTGACCCTTTTATTTGGGAACGTGTCACGTTTATTGCATAATTATTAGTGTTCGAATTCAAATGGAATATTTATCAACGATTTATTGATCTTTATAGATTTAAATGTTAATATCGTATTACCTATTTGCATTATATGAACGATGCAAATTTCGAAAATTATATTCGTTAATTCATTTCTGAGAAAGTGAAGACCTTGTTACATATCTGCAGGTCAGTTTTTATCACGGGGTTAAAGAAGCATAGGTCACTATGAATGTAATACGCGTGGTTTCATAGATGTCTGGAATTACACAAAACATGCGGTATTAATATGTTGGGAGATGTGAAATTGCACACCATAAAAAACATTCGCCATCCGTTTTCGCTTTGTTTTCTGATCGGGGCAAGACCAAATCTCATTGTGTTTGATGTACTTCCCATATACAATTTTCACAAATTACTAAAAGCTTTGGTGCTACCATTAGCCAGTGGTAATTGGCAGAACGTGCTTGCGATAATGATAATTACGCCGAAGACGTTTGCATCTGTTACTTGTTGATCCGCGCTTCAGCAGAATGCTTTATCAACGAGATTCGTAGTTCGCTAACATACAAAGTTGTGGTAAAACCCAGAAACTTCAATGGCACCCACATTGATGACAGTATCATGAGAAATTTGTTTATACGGAGGACGATAAAAGGTCACAGTTCATGTTCCCGGAAAGAGAGTAATTCCTGTAATAGGTAGACTATCTTAAAAATGCGGCCATTAAATGTCTATGTCTTTGATGACGAGCATTAACTTGTGAAAATTGCACGGCGTGATTCTAAACGGTATTTTGCACAATAAACGAAGCGATAAATACTACGAAAGGACTTGAAACATGTTCCGATGCACTCGTAACATTCGCCTTGAAAATTTACCTGGAATTCTTGAATGAAAGTGGACACAGGCGTCATAAGGATGTTACACATACAGAATGACATAAGCAGTGACACATCCCTCCAAAGATGGAGAACTAATTATAATCATTACCTGAGTATGCAAGTGTAATGTCTGGCGCTTTGCGGATGTATCACTTGGCAAGATCAATCATTCAGTTAAATTATTAAGAGGAAACAATTGAATTACAAATGATGTAAATATTTTGAACTATTGTATCCTTGCCATGAACGAAAGAAGTTGATAGGCGATGGAGAGAATAGAGAGAAATGGAGAGAATGGCGATCTAAGAAAGCAAATGGGTATTTTCACAGTGAAATGAAAAACTTTGTTTCTTTTGTGGTTCACAGAATTCGAAGTTAAGTTACCGAGAATTCTTTATGATAAGCATGGATACAGTATGAAATGGACGTCAAGCAGATTACCAATGAGTAAGAACTGGATGGACACTCTGAGAATCATGCTTGGGAGGGGAAGCAACATAAATGGATTTGCTGCAGCTCTTCCTCTTATATGTCAGCCTACAGTGTCAGTGAGAACATCCAAAGATTGTGCAGTGAATTACAAGATTTATTTGGTCTTCTGTACCAAGGTATGAACAAAGCAATATATTACTATTAGTCAACCCCAGTAATACTTTAAATCAATTCCCCTGCGCTGCTCTAAGCAACTGGAAGTTTATTTTATTCGTATATTACAGAGGCCGTATTGCAAATATGGAGAGAATAATTATTCTGTCCATATTAATTGCACAATCACTAGCTGCACCGAGTGGATGCTTAGAGGCGTGCAACACGTACCAGACCTCGTCCTATAGAAGTCAACAGAGATCTAGTGGCTATACCGACAACGCGCACTTAGGACAAGTCAATGTTGGGCATCAAAATTTATTGAACAGTGGCTATGATCGGCCAGGCAATTGGTCTGAACATAATCAGTACAGAACAGATGGCGGTCATGGCCAAGTACACGAGGAACGTGGTCAGTTTGTTGAGGGACCAAAACGTGTAAGATTCTACAAGAAGAATTACACTTCGTCCTACAGTACTGGTTACGGGAATGGAGGTGCAGCCCTTACTTCCGACCAATTGAGTGGCCATACCTTGCAACATCAGACGCGTGTACCTACCGGGGGTTACTATGACAATACCCGGATATCAGAATCACAGTATGGACAGACAGGCGGATCACAGGTTGTTCATCAGGATCATACGTATAATAGAATGCATGACACGCATGTACAATCTCAGACAAGTGGTAGCGAAAGTCAGGGATTGGAAGACTTTGGAGTGTCTTCCGGCCTTACACAGACAGCTCAACATGGAGTATCAGGGTACGATTCAAGAACTTCCGGAGGATATGGGCATAGCAGTGGAGCAGAATCTGGCAACTGGCACGAAGTAAATTCCTACAAGACTGATGGTGGGCGAGGTCAGGTGTTTGAGGAAAATGGACAGTACGTGACTGGGCCGACGAAAGTTCGATATTATAAGAAGAACTACACCTCCAGCTATAGCACCACAGGTGATCAGATAAATGATTCAGTACATTTGCAAGAGTTAGAAAGGAGAATGCAGAACATGATGAGGGAATTGCAAAGTGAAGTTCAACATTCAACGCATGGAACACAAAGGGTTGGTGATATGCAAGTTTCCGAAAGCGTAAACTACGGACAACACGAGCATGGGCACATTTCCACTGATAATACAGGACAACGATTATCGCAGAATTTGTATGTGCGTGGCCAGCCATCCGATTACGCTACAGAGAACCATAGCTCGTACGAGCAGACGCGGAACTCGTACGTTACCAAGCACCAACCAGTTCCAGTCCCGACGAATCCTTCCGCAGGTCTCGTCCGTGTACCGCTTGGTGGGAGAAACGACTACCAAAGAAACGTACAGGAGAGCGGATTGAGTCATCAGCAGTTTATAGACGAACAACGACGTGCCGGACAATTTAATTCTCATCGATCGAGAGTCAATGAGAATACTGCTCAGAATCTGTACACCCAAGGCACTGTGCAGTATCCTAGTAGTTCAGGCCACGTCAGACAGTATGAAGAACACTGGAGTTCAGGAGGTAGCACGGGTAATGTCCCGATTCCTAATTATAGTGGTACACACGGTAGCATGCACCACGGTCAATTGCAATACGGAGTCGGTAGTCATAGTGATGAACATAGTTCTCATCATTCAGAGCAAAGACATAATACATACGTTGGACACACAAATACTTACAACCCCGTTTATACGACGCCTCCCGGAAATCTGGTCAATGGGGTGATTAAGGTAGGTCACGCACACACCGGTGTTGACTGCACCCAGGAAGGAGTTGGACACAATCATAGAATGTATAAGCGTAGTGCAAAATACGGTGAATCTGAAGATATGCACCCGCAAGAAGCAGATGATCTGAATCAGGCGGGGGAGAAGTATGATGATTTCTCACAGCAAACGACAGGAAAAACTGGATTTGGACACGAAGTTCAGGTGCCACAGAGAGTTATAAAGATTGAATTTACCCCAGATGGAACGCAGGTGCCATCGGAATACACTATTCCGGATCTCGATATTATGAAAGATCCGAATATATTGAACTTGTTGGAAGAAATAAAAAAAACAATGGAAGAACTCGATAAGGTTGAGAGCTACGAAGACTTAATTCGTCGAAATATCACATTTGCTCATCAATCTCATCAACGTACTGAACATCATCAAAATGTGGTTCATCAACAACAGGTCTATGGTCATTACGGCCAACACACATCTAATCATTATGAATCGAATAACCCTATGCCTGATTGGCCCCACGTACCAGGATCTACGTATCAACAATCTACAGATTTTACGCAACAAACATCCCAAAATAACAGGGGTCAACACACGCAGTATCCCTACAGAACGACGACAGGGACAGTTTACTATCCACAAACCGGAGACTTTACCCATGGAAATGACGATTTAACCCAACAAACTGGTGGCTTTGATGACTTCACGCAACAAACGTCAGACGACCTAGAATTAGGTCAACAAACACAAAATCCATTTAAACCTGGACAACCAAGTTCTACTCAAAACTCAGGAAATGTACAACAAAGCGAAGATTTAACACAGCACACTGGAGGATTTGATGATCTTACACAACAAACATCAGGTGATCTTGAATTCGGCCAACAAACGCAGGATCCATACAAACCCAGGAAACCACAAACTCCTAGTTCCTCAAGTTCTCAACAGACATCTGACGGCCTTGAATTCGGTCAGCAAACACAGGATCCATATAGGCGAAGTACACCGAGCACGCAAAGAACACCATATGGAAGAGGTCATACTCAAGACAACGAAGATCTCACCCAACAAACGTCTGGTGGCATTGAATTCGGGCAGCAAACACAGGATCCCTACAAACCCAAAAAACCAGTAGTGGGAAATACACCACAATCAAGTGATCTGACTCAACAAACTGGAGGATTTGATGACCTCACACAACAGACATCTGAAGATCTTGACTTTGGCCAACAAACGCAGGATCCGTACAGACGCAGGACACCAGGGTCACAAAATCCATCAAGTTCAGACCTTACTCAACAGACCTCTAGTGGCCTTGAATTTGGTCAACAGACACAAGACCCCTATAGACCTAGAAAGCCAATAACAGGGAATAAACCGCACTCCGATGATTTAACTGAGCAAAATGATGACTTAACTCAACAGACTGAAGGTTTTGATGATCTCACACAACAGACATCAGGAGGATTTGAATTTGGGCAACAAACGCAAGATCCCTATAGACCTAGAAAGCCAACAACAGGGAATACACCGCATTCGGATGATTTAACTCAGCAAAATGAGGACTTAACTCAACAGACTGGGGGTTTTGATGATCTGACACAACAGACATCAGGAGGTTTTGAATTTGGGCAACAAACACAAGACCCCTATAGACCTAGGAAGCCAATAACAGGGAATAAACCGCACTCCGATGATTTAACTCAGCAAAATGATGACTTAACTCAACAGACTGGAGGTTTTGATGATCTCACACAACAGACATCAGGAGGATTTGAATTTGGGCAACAAACGCAAGATCCCTATAGACCTAGAAAGCCAACAACAGGGAATACACCGCATTCGGATGATTTAACTCAGCAAAATGATGACTTAAGTCAACAGACTGGAGGTTTTGAATTTGGGCAACAAACACAAGACCCCTATAGACCTAGAAAGCCAACAACAGGGAATAAACCGCACTCCGATGATTTAACTCAGCAAAATGATGACTTAAGTCAACAGACTGGAGGTTTTGAATTTGGGCAACAAACACAAGACCCCTATAGACCTAGAAAGCCAACAACAGGGAATAAACCGCACTCGGATGATTTAACACAGCAAAATGATGACTTAACTCAACAGACTGGAGATTTTGAATTTGGGCAACAAACACAAGACCCCTATAGACCTAGAAAACCAGTAACAGGGAATACACCGCATTCGGATGACTTAACTCAACAGACTGGAGGATTCGATGATCTTACGCAACAGACATCAGGTGGGCCTAATCTCAGCCAACAAGTGCAGAATCCGCAACGACCAGAATGGCCAAGATCCCGACATCCACCACAGTCGGGCGATCTCACTCAACAAAACGAAGATCTTACACAGCAAACGTCTGGTCTCGAATTTGGTCAACAAACATACGATCCATATAAACCCCAAAGGCCGCAAACTGGAAATAAGCCACGGTCAGATGATTTAACTCAACAAAACGATGATCTAACGCAGCAGACAGGACAACTTGATGATTTCACTCAACAAAACGACGATCTAACTCAGCAGACAGGAAAACTTGATGATTTGACTCAACAAACGTCAGACGGTCTGGAATTTGGTCAACAGACACAGGATCCATATAGGCCAAGAAAACCAGGCATGGGAAATTTACCACGTTCAGACGATTTCACACAACAAAACGGCGACCTAACACAACAGACTGCGGGATTCGATGATATGACACAACAGTCAGGACATCTTGATTTCGGCCAGCAAACACAGGATCCATATAGACCAAGGATTCCAGGATCACGAAATCCACCAAATTCAGGAGATTTCACACAGCAGACATCTGATTTTGAATTTGGCCAGCATACACAAGGCCCATATAGGACTGGGAGGCCTGTAACTGGAAATAAACCATATTCAAGTGATTTAAGCCAACAAAATGAAGATCTAACTCAACAGACTGGAGGATTCGATGATTTCACGCAAGTATCATCAGGAGACCTAGAATTTGGTCAGCAAACACAAAACCCACACAGACCGAGGAGACCAGACCAAAATTCGCATTATCCCGGAGATCTAACTCAACAAACATCCGGTGGCATTGAATTTGGTCAACAAACACAGGACCCATACATGCCTAGAAGGCCAGGAACAAACATTCCGCCATATTCACGAGATTTAACACAAGAAAAAGATGATTTAACTCAACAAACTGGAGGGTTCGATGATTTAACACATCAAACGCCGAGTGATTTAGAATTTGGCCAGTACCCTCAAAATCCATACAGACCAAGAAATCCAAGTAACCCTCGTCGTCCTGGTGATTTTTCGCAAAACACTGACGATTTCACACAACAGGCAGGTGATATTGGAAGCTCAGACAAACAAACATCAGATCTCGAATTTGGTCAGCATCCTCAGAAACCAATAAATACAAATATTCCTGGACAGTTGCCACGGAAACCAGCACCAAAACCTAGGCCAAGGTATCAACAACAGTATCCTAATAAAGAAAACAAAACGTCTGATAAAGTTAATGAACCAGTAGAAATTAATCTGGAAGTTGATGACGATGATGTAAGAACAGGTCAACTTGGAAGAGGTGATCAGTCACTCACAAATGTTAAACCCAAATATGATCCAACATCTACAGTTTCACCACAGACACCAGATAATAAGCCTGGTGCGCAATGGCATTATGATCACAATCCATATGACTTAACAAATAGCGAGCCAGGATTGAGTGATAATCGTCACTCCGGTAATGACAATTCAATGACTCAACAGACACCAGAGCAGCCACCTGTAGAACAACTAGGAGTTAAGACATCGAGGAGAAGAAACCGCCAGAGGCCACAAACAACATACAATCCTGGCATGAGCACGCAACATCCACAAGATATGCAATATCCTTCAAGTTGGCCTTCTTATCCGTCTCCCGTTGACAGTGGATTTGGTAATACCCAGAAACAATCAAATAATGTAGATTATGGCCAAATTAGAGAAGATATCCAACAACAGAGACAATTTACACCAGTTGAAAGCAAAGTTGAAGGAAAAGTCGAACCACGGATTTTGGAAGCATATGGTGGAGGACCTTATGATTCAGAACGTAATGGTGATGTATTTCATCGTGTTACACCAAATCCTAGTGTGACGATACCTCCTAATTTGGAAGGTTTTGAACCATGGGATATTAGAGAAAAACCAAGGGATTTCCCAACTGCACCTGATGTACCAACTGACGTACCAACTGTACAACCTTTAGACGTGTCAACGGAAACAGAAGAAGACTCAACAGCATCAACAGAAAAGCCACCTGGTTTTTGGGGCAGACTTGGTACCAGAATAACAACTGGTTTTGACAAGGCAAAAGAAAAAGTTAGAGGCGTCTTTGGATAAAAATATCTTAGATGTTAAGATGTAGTACACAACACATTTAGATGTTAAATTTATTTATGAGCTAAGAGAGGAATTATCTGAATATACATATATTTGAAGCAACATACTTTACTGAATTTTTATATGACATTACACTTCGTCCATTTAGAATAAATTGAATAGTATTACAGCATTCAAAATAATGTGCTATAAGATTTATTTGCTGTATTCGTTTTTAAATAAAACAATTGTCTTTTTTTAAACCACTCTGTTACCTACTTTGTTTTATCCGACTAGCAAACAAAAAATTAGAAACCAAATGTAAGTTTATTTACCTCTGGAAGACTTCTAAAGAATCTGATAAAACTCTGTTGAGTTGGTTGATCTGAAATATGTGAAATGTGTTAAAAATTATTTGAATGGCACTGAATGAAAGGAATATGAGTGTACAAAAGTAAACTAACCCATGCTGAATTGTTGATTCGGTTGCACAGCCATGGTTTGTGAAGAGGTTTTCCTTTCTTAACGTTTTAATAAACTAACAAACGCAAATAATAAATATGGGTAATGAGATTTATATAAATTCGTTACTACGGAATTATAGGAACTATGTCTTTGTGTTACTGATCAACTCGCGAATGAACCACCACACTACACAGGATTCTAAATTCCAAACTTGCGGAAAAAGGCGCGTGCGAATTGACCAATGACAGAACTTATTCCTTTGCGAAAGGAATGGGATTGGTGAGTCGAGATATTCGGTAATAATTGTTTACAATCCTCAAATATGTCACAAATATTTTCTACGCCGATATAAAAAATTATTTATTTTAGTCCTGGTATTATTACAAATAATTATTAATATTAGTTCCGAGTGTGCAGTTGCGTTTGATACTTGATGCGTGATTTAATTCGTACGTAATCGCGCCCATAGGTAGCGCCACCAATTCAAATTTGTGGTGCCATAGTTGACTAGTACAGTATAAGTTTACGCGGTTGTGGAGTGTTTTGTTACTGTTTTGTTACGAAAATTTAAGAATTTCGAAGCAAACAAGAGCGACAAAGTGTAAATCCACATCCCACATACGAAATTGGTGCTGGAGAACATATTGATTCAGTACGTATGGGCGTGTACAATCTTTTTCTTGCCAATATCCCATTCTTTAACTACTATAAGTAACATAAGTTTGGCGCCTTGGAACGCGAGGGGATGATGCCGCTAGGAAAACGTCAACCACACTTCATTGATTACGCTTTGGATACATTGTACCGATAGCAAATAACGCGACTCGTTATCACAGACAACGGTATTAATCTCGCGCCACATTCTCTTATCTTCCAGTATCACCAGACGAAAGAATTGAATCCGTAAACCAAGAAAGCACACCGTACTGTTTCTGCACATCTTGCAATTGAATTTCGGGGACGCCACTACCTCATTTGCAGTTGAACAGTACGGGTCGGTATGTACATTACGTTTTAGCATCCTGTTTGTTCTTCCTGCAATATTTTTTGAATTTCCTTTTGTACGTACCAACGATTTAAATGATACCGCGATCGATTGAAAAGTTTTGTTGGCTTTATCGCGTTGATAAGGCGAGATACACTCGCGCTCTATTGAGCTGCACGAGTTTACTTCCAATATAACGGTGTGTCGCTCTACACCCTTACCGTTGTTGAGCCGGCCGACGATAATTCAGTACCAACTACGCATTACCGCCGTACAACGAGCGTTCGGTTTATCTTCCTAAACGGCCCCTTCCGTTTAGTTTGCAACTTACGTTGCCAGTGTCCTACCCGGTCTTGCGGTGCAAACATGGAAGAGGCACGCAGGGTAAGTTCAGATTTTTGTGCATTTAACTTTGAGCGCGGAACTGATGCTACTTATTTGCTCTGGATTCTTAAAACGTATGTCTGTTGTGTTATTGCTCTGCACTGATATATTGCACTGACATTTGCCACATCGAATTTTTGTTATGATCTTTGATGTGGAAGTTTTTGTGTACAGTTTGAATAACACTGATGGAAACAAAGATTAGATAGAAGGAGGTATGTTGAATTTTGCGATCAGCCGTGACTTTTTGTTTATCCCTCTAGAATGAAGATGATCGATGCCGCTCTACGTTATTGACTCCGGGACAATGTATTCGACCGCTGGTGACGAAAGAAACAGCTGCAGCCCTTGTGGAGAGATTGTATGGTATGACGTCGACGAGTATAACCGAGTTGAACGCTTACGATGACCGCAATTATCATGTGATCTGCGACAGAATCCACACAAATCCTTTTGTGACCTCCGTCGAGAGTCACGGTTACGTTCTTAAAGTAGTTAACTCGCTGGACTCTCAGAAGATCAACGTGATAGAAGCTCAAACCGAGATGCTGCTATTTCTGAACGAGCGCGGCTTTAAGTGCCCACTTCCGGTGAGGAATTTAAGCGGCACTTTCTTCTCGTCTGAAAACTTCGGTACAGGCGACAATGCGAAAAATGTTGTTAGACTTTTGGTCTATCGACCCGGAGAACTTCTACATCGTGTGCCATTGACATCAAGGCTGTTAGAGAATGTCGGTCGTTTCACGGCGGAACTTGATCGAGCTTTGCTGGATTTTCACCATCCTGGATATGACAATCACAAGACAGTTTGGATGCTGGACTCTGTTCCTAGTTTACGTCAATTTACATATGCTGTGAAAAATGATATGGATAGAGACTTGGCTCATGCCGTTATTGACGTGTTCGAAAGAGACGTTCTCTCTGTAATGCCGCAGCTGGGAGAATGTATCGTTCACGGAGATTTGAATGAACAGAATATAGTGATGGCTCCTAACGGCGAGGATATCGAAGCAGTCATCGATATGGGGGACTCTCAAAAATCGTGCCTTCTGTTCGAATTCGCAATCGTGTTATGCTACATGATTCTTCAAGCGGGCGACGTGACGATGGGTAGGCACGTTATTGAAGGATATCAGAGGGTAAGGAAATTGACACCTTTAGAAAAGAAGATTCTAAAGGTCACTGTATGTGGACGAATTTGTCAGAGTCTGGTTATGGGTGCGTACTCGCATTTGCACGATCCGCAAAATGACTACCTACTTTCAACGCAAAAATCAGGTTGGAAGTTGCTGAAGAAACTGTGGCCTATGGACCAGCGCGAAGTATTTCGTGCCTGGGGATTAGAGAATCCGTAAAATGTTGACCTACCGAAACGGTAGGTCGTAAAGTGATGACTGCGAAAGTTTGCCAGGCAAGGAACATAAAGGAAAATTTACAATTGTGGAGTACCATCAATGTGAAGTTCGAGTGACTTGATGGATGGTCAGATGTTGAGGGTTTTATGTTCAGATTACCTTCTTATTGACGGAGATTGTTGGGGAACCCTATTCTATGAGTCACTTGACGTTGATTCACGAGCCCAGCGATTGGTCCACCAGCAAAGCTGACGAACTGTGGGGAAGGGACATCAGGTAGCTCGTAAATCTAGCGGGGGTTGTGACGTCTTGCAAATCTCCGTGTGCTCGAATGAATGTGTAGGACCTATGGTGATTCAGAGACCATTTCGCACGGATTAATTTTCCGCGTTTGGTGATTGCAAGCACTGGGAGCCGGAGAGTTAATAAAACGACTGTCAATTTCAGAAGCAATACGGCAACCACGACGAAAGTATGTCAGATAACAGTGGTGCAGTGATATATCCTCTGGTTTTATTCGTATTTAGGCAGTTACATATTTACATAGATGTAATGAACAGTAACGTTCTCCGTACAATAATAATTGTGGAACCATTTTACATAACTAGATTGTGGTATATACAAAAATGTAGATTGTAGAAATGAATCCGCATTTCTTTTTCCTTTAAACACATTGCGTCGTCTGTAGATGAACTCAGTGTAATTTGTGTGTTCTCGTGAATAATATCGTATCGAGTAGCAATACGTTACATGGACGTATTACTATAGGATAAGTAGTCGTTTAAATACGCGTCGAAACGTACACGCCCACGGTGTACAGGGAAATTCGTGCAAATACATTATGCCACATGTAAACACATATATACCGCAAGAGCGCACGTTTCAGCATCATTCGTACAATCATACCTTCACATAAGGTCCATACGAGTTTTTTGTATTTTTTTTCTTTTTAATTTGTTCGGTGAAGTCATTTTTTTATCCGCGTGCATTTCGTTTATTTACGTAGCTTGTAATATAATCGTCTTTCTTTCTCGATTTTAATAATATACTAATTTATTTATATCTCATTTTATTTACGTCAGCTCGTTTTGGCAAAGTGTTCAGCTGTGTCGAGGCAAATTCGTTGATAGCGAAAATTTGTTCACAATATTCGTTAAAAGAACAAGGAATATTTATACACGGTAGACAATTATGGAAAGATTCGGTGGTGAATAGATAAAGGAATACGCTACGAAAATTACTGCCGCATTAAATTGCAGGTGCATCATTGTAAGATTCAAGGAAGATTAGAGTTACATTAAGAACGAACGAGAGGTTTAAGGTCTTTCAATAATCAAAGGAACGCAAATGATCTTGAGCCCTTCGACTAATGACATATAACGTTATGTTAACGAATTTTCGCCAGAGGTTATTAACAAAATATTATATTACATTACCTATATACTTTATTGCTTAGAATCTATTGGCTTACGTTCGCCCCGGGGGCGCTTATAGGCGCATAATCATTTTCATTTTATAACTTATATCATTAGTAACTTTAATATTTTTTTTTTTTGTTTAATTTTTATAATAAGTTACAGCGAATCGTGCGAACTTAATGGTAACGCGTGGCAATAAATTACAATAATAGAAGGGGAACGGAGGGATTAAAGGTACGGCTCTAGAGTTTGCTAGCGGAATGCATGAAAATTCTTTGGGACGTAACAAGTATCGATGCTAATGCCCAGTAGGAATGGTATCCAAAAAGTTACGAATAGCGGCTCAGTCTTAATAAATGATATTCCCCGTGGTTTCCATTTTTCTTTCGCTTTACTTTTTTTGAAAAAATCAACTTGGCTCCGTCGAATGCCGGAGAGCGAGTTCTCGCCGCCTTTGCTTCTTTCGGCCCTAAATTCCGGAATAATTTCCGTTTTCAAAAAATTGTCGATCCACCCGCGCTTATTGGAATCCAGATGTTAATTCTGATTAATTGTTTGACTCATTCCGAGCTCACTCTCTCGGCCTGGGAGCCGAAAAATATCCAACGTCGAGGATCTCATATAACATGCCGTCTAACCGCGAATTATTCCGACGATATACAACGTTCCTTTCAGGACACAGTAAATGACTTCTGTTATTTTTTCTCGCCGAAAACTTTAACAATATATACCGTTCAAACTTTTTTGGACGAACGCCACGTATCCATTTTCCTCCTAGGGGCATGAGCGGTGCACACAATTAGGAGTCGCGCCAAAAAACTACGTATACAATATACGCTCTGAAAAATTATACAGCATAATTAGGACACACAATTAGGATTCAGCATCGTCTGTCTTCTCCTGCTGCTCCTCCCCGATCCTGATCGTGATCGCCTTTGCTCTCCTCAGATTTTCCTCTCTTCGTTACGGTACGTACAGAGGGCTGGGAAACACAATTATCGATGCGAGTAATTTGGTCGATACTGCCTCCTTTTGTTCCTTGTCATTTTCATCCGACGCTCATTAGTCGCAAGTAGTGATGGGAACGAGTGCGCTCGTGCGTCACGGAAAAAGCTGCGGTGCAGCGTCACTTTTTGAAACAGAAATCGCAAGCACCCGACAACACTCAGAAAATGAAACACGCGGTACACGCGATGCGAGCATTGAGAAACGTATTGTTAAAGGAATAGGTGCGTGAGAGTGCATCGAATTACCCATCACTATTTGCCAATGGCCGGTGGAGTGGTTGAATGCGTTCGACCGACGTCAACGACCGCCGCGTCGCCGGAAGTTATTGGGATCCGGACGCGCGCGACGGCCTATGCTTTTAACGAGATTTACTAATTTCCTAACAACAGGCATTCCAGGTGCGTTCTTGCGGACGACTCGAAGCAAATCTTCGCGCGGTCCCAATATATATTTATATATATATATATATATATATCCAGCACTCTCTTTCTCTCTCTCTCTCTCTCTCCCTTTTTTCACAACCGACGCGCGTTCCATCATCGTCCATTTTAGCCTAATCTGCGCACGGGTCGATTACCAGCAATTTCACCGTGCTTTAGCGACAGGAATCGCAGCATTGCTTTTGGTAGAGGGGCACTCGACACATGTTCATCAGTTTCACCCTGCCGCACAGCTGCGACAGATCCTTACATTCGTCTGAAAATATTGTAAATCGCTCGATTACTCGGAATCGATCAGAAAATCGTATTCCCTTAGTTGAAGGTAGGTGAAACATACCGGTTGACTGAGGACAGAGCGCACCTCGGCAAGTTTTCATCACTGGCGGTCTCGGTATATCTCTGCACGCGTTGCCCGCAGGCTTTTTTGTCCCGAACCAGACGCATTGCAGGATCCTGTATTTGATGCCGTCTTCCTGGCAGGAAGCGGTGCACTGTACGGTACGGTTGAAATATTTATCGCGCTCGTCGGAAACAGGTAAATGGATCTGGTAGAATGAATATTTTACCTCTGACCACTCGCCGACCCGCCATACGCCTTTGCACGCATCGTTGTAACACTCTTGCCTCTGCAACGGTCTGGTGGCATCGTCGCATTTGCTCGGGTCGAGCATCGTCACGTTTACGCTGCCATCTTCCATGTCTTCCAGCAATTGACAGCTAACGTCCCGCCTCTGCATCGCCGTTTTCCAATTGAAGCAACGGGATGACTCGCACACGGTCCACTCGGTCGTGTGCCACTGGGGACACTTTCCGGTTCCGCACGGTCTCACTTTCTCGGGGACCGGATATCCGGCGTCTTCGCAAAGATTCGCACCGATCACGCTTCGGGCTATTACTCGCGTCGCGTTCGATTGTTTCGCTGGGCGAACTGTGCATTGTGCACCGCGCATCTGAAATTCAATTGCGTGTTATACAATACTTTTTGTGAAAATTTGTTTGAGGGGGAATGTTGGATTTATTTGCTTTTTGTTTACCTGAAAACCACTTCCGCCGCAGGTTTGAGAACATTTCGACCACTCAGTCGTGACCCATTCGAATATAAGTTCCTCAGCGTCTGAGTGAATATTGAGGATATGTATCAGAATTACAAACAAATTTGTTTTTACGATGACATAGCGTTAAAAGGATAGTTCATACCTAAAACGGAAGCTGGTCCCATCGTAGAGTCGTTCGATGCGTTTAAACCACTGACAGTAGAAGATAGCGTACTCCAAAGTTTTTCCCTCTCCAAGCGGGGCTCGTCAGAATTTACTTTAGAATTCGAGGTTTCATTCGCCGGTTCTTCAATTTTCTCTTGAAGACTCTTCGTCGTTATCCCTTGATTTCCATCGTCCGCGGTCGAATTTTCAACGTGAAGTCCCACTCCTCGTTTCCGGAATTCCTCTTCCAGCTCTTCCTCGTAGTCTTCCGTTTTATTTACCGGATCCGCTTCTTCTTTACTTTTCGACAGCGTTCTCGTCATATTTTCCACGGTCGACGTTACGGTAGAGAAACTGTTCGACGAATCTTCAGCACCCAAACCACTGTCATCGTCATTGCCCAAAGTGAACGGGGAGTCCGAATTTCGTAAGGCGTCCTTCGTGCTGGAATCTTGAGCGTACGAATAAAATCCTGAGTCCTCGACGCCCATATTCCCGGAAGTGCCAGTCTCCACCGTCTCCTTCAGATCATCTGTATTAGCACCTCTCTGATTTCTCAAAGAGTCTCCCGGATCATGCCACGTCCTTTTCACGTTCCTCAGAGATTCTTCGACGTAATCAATGGAAGGTTTCGTAGAACGGGTGGCTCCTTCCTTCTCCAATATATGCGGCGTCAGATTGACAATTTCGGTGTGCTGAAGGCCAAAGACAGGATCGTCCAGGTCGAATGGATCAACGTCGATGAATATCCTCTCTTCGTCCGGGCCAAAAGTTTCGTCGGGAATGGCCGTGTTTCTGTAGAAGTTCTCCAGGCTGTCATCCATATTTTCATACTTGAAGCCAGCCTGCTTGTCCGGTGAGGTATGCTTCGTAGCGGCTGCAACTTTTCGAGCATCTTCGATGAAAGAAACTGGTGCCGTCCGATGTCCTCTCTTCGAGTCACCTTCGCCTTGAAACGGCCAGTAGGCCTAACGAAAATAACGGTTGACTTAATTTCTATATCGTTAATGAGTGTAACGTGCTTTAATCAGAGGAGAATGTCATCGGTATGGTCCTGAAGGAAAATGGTCGTTTCTCACCTTCAGACTTGAAATAAAGTACGTCAACTGAGGCATAAGCCTAGACGCACTGGATGCTGCGGGCAATTCCACGGATTCGTGGTACCCAGGCTGTTTTTCAAAATCCCGTTTACCCAACACCAAATTCAGTTAATGAACGCATGCGAGATAGGAGAAAAGAGAAGCATTACACAGAGTCTTTAACGTAACTCGATATTAGTCGCTCGCATTTTTTGTTAGTAATGTATGCAGAGATTTATTCGTTTATCATGTTAGTTTGTAACCTTGATCTGTTAAGTTTACCTGATTCAGGGAAGTAACCGTGTGCTCTTTGTGTACCATGGTCGCATCAGGTGGAGATGGGCTGGTCTTCTGTTTCTTCTGATGTGGTTTTCTGGTTGGTTTACTGGGAACTGCCCGTTCGTGGCTCAAATCTTCGCTATCGATGGGCACAAAACGATTTCCATAGGCAGCTAGAAGAATTGTTTTCGATAGAGTAAAGGTACGTCGATTGGGTTGATCGTTGCTGGAATTATTTTACCTGCACGATCGGTGTACAAGCTTTCACCAGAGTTAGCTGGCGCCGAGTCCAGGTTGACGATTCGTTCAAGATGCACAGAATTGCCCAAACGCAAATACTCCTCGCTACTTATTTGCTCTTTCGAACGAAACTTTACGATAATCCGTGTCTCCGCGTGCGAGTGTCCAGCTAATACAATACATACCGTTCAGACAACCTCGTTCTCGACAAATAAAACATTTACTGAAGATACCGCTTACCAATACACGCGTAAATCCCAGCATCGTTAGCGTCAATGTCGACAACCTTCAGAGCTCCCTTTCTGCTAATTTTATACTTTCTCGACTTCTGAATTTCTTTATGATCCTTCATCCACGTCACTTGCGATCTAATGAAATATCGCGTGAGTAAAAGTATTACCGACAGGCCATGCCACGCTAATCGCACTGTTCCAGATCTTACTTGTCAAATTTCTTCACCGGACAGCGTATTTTGATGAACGGCGTCCCGTGAAAGATTTTCGCGGTGCCGCCGATCTTGAGGTCCACCTTCGTGTTGAGATCACTCTGATTGTAGGTCGTGTTCTGACTGAGAATGGTCGGCTGAGCGTTGACGCTGATCTTGTGACAGGCTCTGGTGTTGCAGGGTCTCTCCGTCGGCGGCTTGTTGGCAGGACACTCTCTCTCTTCGCGACTCTGCTTACGGCCCTGCGCCATTATTTGCTCGCACACCACTTTCCGCTTCTTTACACCGCCGCCGCACGTTTTCGAACACTGCGAAATCATTAGCTTTATGATCAATGTCTTCCATCCTTACCAGAGTCCCGCGCTATGCGAGCGCGAGGACACCTCGTGTTGAGAATTCATCATTATTGATTGGAATGACCGATTTGCCAAGTTTATATCCGACGCCGTTGAGAGTATTTCAATAAACGGTAGAGTTGTGCGTTTCACGGGGAAACGCGTTTTGGAAAGGCCGCAACTGAAAAAAATAATACCTTGCCCCACTCCTCCGTGCTCCACTTGATAGGACAATCCCACACGTTGCAGTATCGTCTGTCAGCCGGTGGCGGCTGTGGACACATGTGATTTGGCACTGCCACGGTGTTTCCCGTGCCCCGCGTCACCTCGTGTATGCACGTTACGTCACGCGTTTGAATGCCAATACCGCAGGGGCTCATGCACTGTGAGAAATCGCTATAATTCCACCTATAGGCAGGACAGTTTACATGATCTGCATTAGCTTCGATTCGTCGAGGCGTCGCGCCAACAATCAGCGTACCTGGGTGGGCAGGGATGATCGTTGCAGGTTCGTATCCTGGCTTCCGGTTTCGTTTCAGCGGTGCAGAGAAGCGGCATCACGGTCTTCCCAGTGTCGTCCCGCACGCAATTTATCATCAGATCCTGCACGCCTGCAATGAGAGGGAAGTTCAAGGTCACCGGAATTCGTCCGGAGCGAGGGATAGAGGATCAAGGTCGAATGAAGAAACAGGAAGTGGAAGAGTGGGTAAGACGGTGCGTACCTCCGAGACAGGTGGCGGTGCAGGGTGTGTAGCCGGCCTCCTTCCAGGAGTACGTCGTCTGGACGTCGCTGCCGGGCGCGACCTTGATGCCGCCGTCGTAGCCGCTTCCGCTGGAGCTGCCGGACGGCGATCTGTAGGAGTCGGTCAGGCTGGGCTCCGCGTATCCGCTGTCGCCGACGGTGTCGATCCGATACGAGAGGCTGTTCTCCATCAAGCCGCAGGGTTCCATCACGCACTTCTCCGTCTCGATCGGCTTCGGGCCCGAGCACTGCCTGTCCGGCAGCTTGGCGATGGTACGACTGAACTCGAGGTATATCTTGCAGTGGACCTCCCTCCTTCGGATGCCCTCGCCGCAGGTGACGCTGCACGGCGACCATTCCTCCGCGACGAACCTGAAGCCAGCCCCCACTCGATTTATGGCCCCGTCGGATGGCGCGTCTACTCTTACTGATGATCTATCTCAGGGATTGACCGCGCGCGACAATCTGTCCGACGCTGGCCGGGCACTGTCCATCGGATTCTCTTGATTAATTTCGAGCGGGCCACGACGTGCCCCGATTATTAACTCTCCCGAACATCTGCACCGGCATTGCTCAACGTTACGTCACGGTATTGTTCCATAGGGGCGGTGTGATCGGATATCTGTTCATTCTAATCGGCGCGATGCGCTCGAAGTAACTCTGCGGAGGGAATCTACGTCTTTCATTTTGCAAAGGGGATAGATCCCTCTCGTTGATCGAAATTGTTTTTGCACTGCGGTAAGAATTACTCAATTTTTCTTCGCTGGGAGGGGTGTTAAGGGAGAGGTTTTTGCACCGTGTTGCCGGTGGTTGAGGTCCCTGTTCAGATTGGCTAGCGTTCATTTATTACTACATTCTTTCTTCTCGTGCATTACTATGCCTGGAGCTAATGGGAGAGGGCATGCGAAGCGTTGAGGATTGTTGTGGCGGTGCCAGGTAAATAAGTATGTGCCAGGGTAATAGAGTAAGAAGTTTGTTAGGGGCGTAAAGAGGATCGTTCGATAAATTACGTTCATCATATTGTGCCACGTCGCGACATGCGAAGCGAATGACGATCCTTCAAAGTTAATCGTAGAGAAAATTTGTCAAAGCTTCGAACGAGAAGAGTTAGAGGTAACTGCTGAAGGGGATTGTCGAACGGAAGGTTCAGGAAAACAGGGGTTAACGAGGTTAGCAGTCTTTAAACTCATTTAATCTCGACTTCGCTATAAGGAAGAAAAGCATTCACGGGTAACAGGGTCCAAGCAGCGGAGGTCGAGGGGAACTTAACAAAGCGTGCAGCGGGTATCTACCAAAGAAATGAGTTCGTAAAAAGGGCAAACCGGAGATGCTCTACTTTGTCTGAAAACAAGAAACCTGGGATAGCCTGGCTTAGAAAACAAGGCATATAGATAGAAAGAGAAAGAGCGAGAGAGAGAGAGAGGGAGAGAGAGAGAGAGAGAGATCCGGAAACAGAAATGAAGAAAGAGAGACAGAGATAGAGACAGAGACAGAGAGGGAGACAGAAAAGTGAGAAAGAAAGATCGCTACAAAGACACAGTAATGGGATACCTCAGATACAACCAGCCACAGGCAAAGTAGACCGTATATCTGTCGGAACAGATCAATTGCGTCAAGAAGAGAATTCCTTCATGTACCATGGGTCTGCGTCTAGCGAGTTTACTTATGTACGGTGGGGCGGGGAGGGGCGGTAAGGGATGGGCAGCACAAGTTATGCGACGCAGATGCACTCTAAGTCGTCCGATAACGCGACTACGGACTGTAATCTATACCTCTGCGTCGCCTCTGATAAGACACTTACGTCGATTCGGACGGTATCGGCTGATCCATTAATTTTTCCGGCATCGGGGGCGGCGGATAGGGTTGCATCAAGGGTTGCGTGAACTCGTCGCCGTCTGAAAAAAAACACATTTTCCGTATTTTCGACCGTCCCGACAGCTGTAACCGTGTTCAAAAAATTCATAAAAAATTACATATTGAGCAGACAACGTTAGTCCTGCACTCTTGCTCGGTGTGCGGCCTCTCGGCAAGGTCGCAGTCCGGCGAAACCTTCCCGTTGCCGTCCCTGCACTCGATCGCCCTCGTCCTGATCCCGATGCCGCACGTTACCGAGCACTGTTCGACAAAGCCAGAAATCAGAATTGTAGCGAGCGAAGCCTGTTAAAGTCGGGGCGAGTCGAGATTATAAACGATAGTCATTATTTCACTCTCCGCCTTATCCGGTCCTAGTCGCGTGAGAGAATCGAGGAGTATCTTCCCGCGAGGCTCGCTCTGACTCTGCGAAAAAGGGAGATGGAGGGGGGAATGGATCGGAGCCAAAAAAGCTCCTCGACGATTGTTATCGGGCGAGCGAAGTCGAAGATCACTCGATACATTCGCCGTCGCGTCATCAACGACGTTAAAACTACGCCTGTTACCCCGCCCTCCCCCGTTCGGAGGCAAATCTCGTGCCAAGCCACTGACTTGCCAGTACAGTGTACGTCGACCCGGGGTCGATTGATCGGGCAGATCCAATTTCGTCCCCGCCGCCCACCCCGAATTCCCCTTCACTGTTTTATGCATGCATCGCGAGATTTGTGCGGCCGTATTCGGAATGCGAGATAAAAGTCCTGGGCCGTCTTCGACGACCGTTTGACAAGGTACACGTGCTTCTTTGCATTGCGTCTCTTGTTGAATGGCGTCAAGGCCTGTGTAGATCCGGGGAGTGAACAAACCGACTGTTCGAACTTCCCCCTAATCACTGGCATCCAGCGTCGGTTATTTCATGCACCTCGAATGTCAGCTCTCCCTTCCAGTTAACGCGCGCCGGCATTTCAGGGTATTCGCGCGATCGGCGGCCTGTAAGGGAAGGAGGAGAGGCCGGCTCCGGGAATGAATCAGAGACAGAATGGGGCTGGTGGGGGAGGGGGGCGAGAAAGGGGTTGGTCGAACAAAAAGCCCATGCGCGCGAGAGCGCTATCGTTCAAGACGTCGAAGGTGGAAAGGTGACGTGAAGGGAAAAGCGGAAACCCACTCGACTTAGGCACGGAACTCGTTCTCACTCGCGCCCTTCCTTCTATTTCATCCCTCCTACCCCCTCCTCCCCCACCTCCTCCTTTTCCCTCCGTCCCGCTCTTTCTACCTCCCTCATTCTCTTCGGGGCCGAGGTACGAAGAACCTCGATAGCGGGATAGTGCTTTAAGGAGCCCTGTGCTTTCAGTTCAATATTTGCATGGCTCCCGGGCTCACAAAAGAGAGAAATCTATCAATTCCTGTCTTCCAGAAGCGCCTCCTCCTCCTCCTTCTCCTCTTCCTCCCCCTCCGCCGCCAGCCCCCCCGTACTCTCACACGGCCTTCCGCCCTCTCCCCCTCCCGATCGTTCCTTCCCTCGCGCCTTCTACCTCCAGCAGCTTCGCCCCGGATGAAATCATTACCGAGCCACGCTGACGGGCAAGGAGGCTTTATGTATCGCTACCGAAAGGGTGCCTGGCGCCGTCGGTGCGACCGATCTGCCCTGCCGTTGCTCAGCAGTCTTACCCTTTCCTCACTCATACTTTCCTCTCTCGCATCTCTTCTCTCCTCTCCTCTCCTCTCCTCCTCCTCTTCGCTCCCCTCCTCTCCCGCGACGATGGAAGTGAGAGGCCATTGTGCATCGATCAACGAACGAGGAGCCGTAAATCATACGCTGCACTCTTCCTCACGCGTGACTAGGACCTTTTCGCAGGACGCGTATCCTTCATCAACTACACATCTCGCCCCTAATAGATTTCCCCGGGCTTTGTACATTGAGTACCGTGTCAGCTACATATGGCTGACGCCGTTGCTATCTCAAGGAGTTAGTTGGGATTGTAAGAGTCATTCTGCAATGTAGTCGCGGCATGATGAAGTGCGATGTACACGAGAAACTGCGGTCTCACAGAGTATACTTTTCCGCGCGGTGGGTAAGTGAGAGGTGTGGGAGATTTATAAATCAATCATCAGGGTTCGAGATCCCGTGATTAGCAATCGATATCGAGGAGAGGTAATGTGGTAAATGATCTGTGGCAATTAATGTGTCATAGAATGTAGAAAAGTATACATAATGAATGTTAACTTCAAATGCGCCCCTTTTTTGCGTCCCGCAACTATTGTTGCGGCATGATGACGTGTGATGTACATGAGAAACTGCGGTCTCAGATAATATTCTTTTTTATGCGGTGGGTTAGTGAGACGTGTGGGAGATTTATAAATCAATCATCATGGTGCGAGATTCCATGATTAGCAATCGATGTGGAGGAGAGGTAATGTGGTAAATGATCTGTGGCGATTAATGCGTGATCGAACGTGGAAAAGTATACGTGAGAGAATGTTCAAATGCGCCCCTTTTCTGCGTCGCGCAACGATTGTCGCGGAGTAGGTATCGCAATAAACGCAAAGAGGAACGATTTACAGCCCGGCCGAGAGCGCTGACTGAATTCCCACCGCTCGAATAGTCGTATTATGAGTCGTCACGGTTGGCAAGATATCGCCGCACTATTCAGGCATCCCGTACAGCGGGCAATAAATACATATCTGGTGTGTGCGAGTGCATTTAGCGGTCTCATGAATAAACCATAATGGCCGCGGCGTCCCATGAGGGGGCGCGCGGTGATTTTTGTCGGCGCTCCACTCTCTTTCTCCTCCATTTTACATCCCGTAAAACAGTTCGCGCTTGTGAGAACGAGACCGATTCTTACAACCGAGGTCGCGCCGAACCTCCTGGCTCCTCGTTATCGACAGGATCCCTCTCCGGCACCGCCAATCGTCTGCCAGGCTAAAAAGTCCCGACCTGACGCCATCTAAAATTCAATTCGTCCGCCGGCGACCGAACGCGATTCATCCCCGAAGTTGAAATGTGCGCTTGACAGTCGGGAAACTTGGCGGAGCGCCAGGCGGATAAATACCCCATGTCGTCGGCCGAACAAAACCTTTCGGTCCAGCGATGGCGGATGCGTGCGCGGCACTGCCCGCTGCGTTAATAGACACAACTGGCGTGCATGTTTAAGTCCCATCCTACTCCCGAAACCCGTATTGCGGAACAGCGCGTTCCGCCCGCGCCGTGACGTCGACAATGTCCGCCGCATGGTTTCAGCCCGGAAAAAATCGACTTCCTCGGACCTCGAACCCCCACAGCAAAAATTCATCTTCCGATTATTTCGTTACGTTCGTACGTCGGGGCGGGGCGGCAGAGCTTGACATCGGTTCCGCGCGCTCGGCAAATCTGCGCGCGACAGCGGCTGAGGTTAAAGTGCCGAGGGAATAAATAGCTGCCGTGGGGGAGGGTGAGAAATCCTAGCGAAATGCAAGAGTCTCGACGAGGCACGAGGCACACCCCGTCAACCGCCCGGCTCGTAACACTCGCACTCGTAACTCGCACAATCGTCGCGGGAAATATCGTAATATCGGTGGAGAGTCGGGGTGGAGCCCGAGGGTGAGACATTCCGCTGCGCGTATTAAATCGCACATTTCCTGTAACGAAGGTGGGATGATAGCGAGCGTATATCTGTCGCGATCGCATCTTGATTCCGGCGAGCTAGGACGATGACACTGTGGGCTGGCGTAAGAGTGTGCTGGGGGGGGACGAAGGGGTCCAGGAGGGGTTGGGGGTGGCGTAGCAGTCGAGCATTGAGAATCGTGCCAGAACGATCCCTAAAATTCTCCGTAGGCGCCGACCGGTCGTTCCGGCGGCGTCCCGTGCTCCGTATCTGAATCGCATTTATTACGCGCGCACACTCGCGACAATGTCGTTTCCTCGCGAGAGAGCATTTGCCGCGATGCAACCTGTTTCTCGCGCGCAAGAGCTGGCCGGGGAACGGCGCCGTCGTTTCTGGCTGCATTTGGCGACGTGCCCCCCCCCTCCCCCTCCGGCTTCAAGACGGCACACCGATCGATCTCCGCACACGTACGCAACGTTTGCGTACGGCGAGCTGCAGCTCCTTCGGTGTCAGTCAGGCGACCGTTCGCCGAGTTTGCGTTACATGCGCGATATTGTTGTCACAGCGTCGGCCGAAGCGTTTGCCGATACGGCAGCGTGCAAAATTAGCTTCTGCGCGGCGGCGGACGTCTCCCGCGTTCGGTTATCGCAAGGCATCGCGAACGTAGCCGGCGTGAAAAGGTAGCTTTTTCTTGCGGAAAAGTCAACGGCTGATACTTTCCGCGAGACGGAGTCTGCCCCCTCTCCTGCCCCTACGTCCCTCATTCATCCACCTCTTCGACATGATGAGAGCGCCGAAGGACTATACATTTTTTTTCATCCGGCCGAGCGTGTCTCCGCGGCTCGCCTTTAGCGCGCACGAAAGGCGCATTCTCGTTGTCGTCAAGACGATTACGATGAGGGAGGCGGAGGAGCGGAAGGCTCGTCGAGGTTCCGGGCGACGAGGACGGGTAAGAGGAAGCGGAACGGAGGAATGCGCGCCGGGGGTAGATAAGGAGGGCGCGCCAGGGAGGGTTATTTGACGACTAAATTGTCCTGTTTGATGTCGGTGGCTAATGCGGCCTGAGACATCTTCAAAGAACCTGACGGACGGAGAGAGTGAAGAGGGGTCGTAGAGGAGAGCGGAGGAGGGTGGAGGAGGTGCGGGAGATAAAGAGAGAGGGGAAGGGAGACGGAGAAAATGAGGGAGGAATCTCGCTTCGAAGCTCCGCGACGCGAGGATGGAGGAAAAACAAATGTGACCAAGTTTCACGTTTATTACTCGGGGCTTAAACGCGTGCCGGGAAGGGTACCGGGGCTGAAGAGGGCTGAAGAGGGTCGAACGCCTCGCTCGCTCCTCGCCGCCTCCATTTTTCCACACGATTCCGACGACACCGCCGCCTTCGGTACTTCGAAGCAGATTCAGCGGTGCCTGGTACGCTCGAGCGGCTCGCGATTGCTCAACCTCCGACGAAATCCGATTTCGTCCAACGAGCCGGCGAAACAGTGGAGGAAACAGAGAGAAAGAGAGAGTGAGAGAGAAAGAGAGCGAGAGTTCGGCAGGGCGACCGCTTCATCTTTATTCGCCTTTTCGCTACTCGGCACTTAGACAGCGGACGATATCATCCGAGTGAACAGATTTCGAAACCTCTCTCTCTCTCTCTCTCTCTCTCTCTCTCTCTCTCTCTCACCCTCCGGGCTTAAGAACAGTGGCACGAAACGAATGCAGATCGGCTCGAAACATCGATGCCAAACGTCCTACCGACGGATAGAATCTATTGGGAAGAATTGGCAGGCTTCATCGTCGAAGGTGCTCGAGCGCGAGCCAACCCCACCGGAAAGCCTCGGTGCCGTTAAGGAAATTTCGAGGGCGCAGATCGAATTCCGTACAATTTGTATATTTTCGACGATTGGATCGGCGGCGGTCGGGGGGTTTACGCTCCGGCGAGCTCGCGATTTGTGGCCGCCGGCGGTAAATCGGATTGCGCGTCACTCGAAATGCCAGGTGACGTTACACATTCTCGCCCGGGCCACTCGTCGGCCACGAGCCCGTCGAACCGCTGCGAGAGGGAAACGTCGGCCCAGCCGGGCAAGAGGGGCCGGCGAGTGGTGGATCGGGGGGGTGAGGGGGTGGACCGAAAGGGTAGCGCAAATCTTACACGGCTGTTAACCCGGTTCCTCTTTGAGTGGTTGGTACGCTTACGACTTGCTCGGAACTTGTCGCGCGGAGAGGACGACGCCAAACCGCAGACGCGCAAGTAGAACGCTCTCTGCGTGTGTTTATGATGGTGCTCGCCGCGTACATCCTGAATCCATAACGGCTGGAAGGAGCCTAGGTCCTGCTCGGTCGGCCTGTACCTGTGTGCCGACGCAGGCACGACTGTGGCCCTCGATTACGAGGGGGCATGCACGCACGCTTGCCAGGGTGTGAGCGTTCGACACATACGCGGTGTCCCAGTTTGACCGACGCACTTACCCCTCCCTCGCGCGGACAACGTCATTGGCAACCGAGGGTGAAACGGACGATGGCCTTTGAGAGGAAACATTTTTTCGTATTTGACGCCTCGGCGCCTAGAGGTTGATGGTCGGCTAGGTGGGAAAAGGACACCCTGTATGCGCCCGTGACAGGATAACAGTTGCGCCAAGGCGTACGAGATTGCGTATATTTACCTCGCTCCATTGATTGGTCTCCCACATTGGGCAGGAAATGGTATTGCAGGTTTCCTGGTAACGGGGCTTGTGCATGCCGCTGCACTTATGGTCGGGTAGCTGTAAGCAGAAGAATTTTTACGGCTCTCGCGTGATTTGACATTTGTCCTTCGCACGGTCTTCTTCCTCCTGTGCGTACGGTTCGTGCCTGCTCGCATGCGAGATCGCGCGCGCGCGAGCTGGCGGTCTCTGCACAGCTGTCTCTAGGTGTGTAATATAGATGTACGGTCGGGTATGCAGTGAGTTTCGGATGAGAGGATTTTACGGTGGCTGCAGCTGAACCGCGAGCGTGGGGCCCTTCAAGTTTAAACGAACCGAACGTGGTTTAGGTCTCGTCGGTAGCTCCCTGGATACGCGTGCGTCTCCGCATTTAAGAGTCAGCGGAGCGTGTCGCATTCCGTCTAACGCGCCAAATTAGGGGTGTGACGGACGCGCGAAAAAGTTGGCACCCGACGCCTCTCTTTCTCTTCGGTGGGCTCCGCAGGTGGGGTGAAAATATTTTATTCAGCGCGAGCGCAAGACGGCCGGGGCTCGACTTGAGAAATTCTCCGGCGCGAGATTGAACGTCGATAAACCATTTAAGTTACACTTATCGGTGCCCCGCCAGTTCCTTACTTACCTTGGTGGTCTCATTGCCATTCTCCTCCGTGCAGAAAACCGCCCTCGTTCTCGATCCGCCCCCGCAGCTCGCGCTACACTTGCTCCATTCTCCGGTCACCCATCTGAAAGGTAGAAAAAAAGAAGGAAGGGTTGGAAAATCAATTGAAGCGCCGGGGGGTCGGGAAGAGTATTCCTCGAGCTCATGGCAGGGAGCCACGTAGTTATGTAACTACGTACAACTGCGCTATCGTCGGGGAGCTCGTAAAATCGCGAGATCCAATAGAAACTGATAAACTTGGCGCTCTTATTGCAAGGAAAATTACTTCGAACTTTGGCGAATTCCTTCTCATCCACTTCTTTTTTTTTTTTTGCTCTCTCTCTCTCCTTCTCGCTCTGTCTGCACTCTCTTCGGACAGTGCCCATTACGAAACTCATTCGACTCGTCCGGAATGGCGCAGCCTATTAAAATTCTAATATCGTCATGATCCGAAGGATGGGAAACTAAGTAGAACGCCTAATTGGGCTATGAATAATATATCGTTCGAAAGGTACGTTCGTCTTCGGCGAACGGCTTTGACGATGGCACTGATTACGTCGGGACGCCGGGATTGCTTCTTTGAATGCGAGCGCGCACTTCCGGGCATGAAATACTTTCATGAGGGGCCGAAATCAAAATTCCATTCCGGACATGTGTAGCCGGGTACACGTAATTATCGGCGGTAATCTCGGTGGGAACTTGAAGATTAACGTTCCGAGTCGCAAAATGGGAAACTGAGTCGTGCGCGAATGTCGGCAGACGGACGGAGGGGGGCGGTGGGGTTAAATTTGGCGGAGAAGCTTCGATGAACGCGTAGGTAAGGGACGAAGAGGGTAGGTACGGAAAGCTGAGAGTCCGCGTCGGCGATGAAAAATTAATCGCCCACTGACTTTTCCAATTTCCACGGTGGTCCGCGTATTTGTTCTGGAGGAAAAAGTGTGTGCCACCCCCCCCGATAGCAACCCAGACGGATCTATCGATCGTTTCCTCGGACGACCCTTTTTCCTTCGGCACGGACTGCCCTTAGACCGATGCAATTCGAGTCCTTCACCCCCTCCGAGCCGGATAATGTACGATCCGCGATCTTCCGACTGGAGTATGCCGGATAATATCGGGGAATCCCTTAATTATTTCGCGATGCGAAGCGCGAGCGAAGGAAAACGAATGAGGAGAGATAGGAAATGAGACATCGGATACAGAGATGACCTTTGAATGCAGGGAAAGGAGCGATGCGTTTAATGAACGTCATTTCGACTCTGATAAGCTGCTCGCTCGAAGGATGAACTGCGAAGTGGGAGATGACGAAGAGGGCAGCCTATCATCGCACCGATAAACGGAGGGCGTCGTTAAGAAAGGACGGACGACATTAATCGCGAACTGGAGAGTATCGGTAGAGGACTCCGATAATGGCCGCTTTTGGCAGAGTTGACTCAGAAGCGGGACTCGCGCCACTGTTAGACCGTCGAGATTTTAGGGCGTTATACGTCGAACGCGTACCGGCTGACCTCCCCTTAATCCTCCCCAAGCTGGCCCGGGGATTTAAACTAAATTCGGCCCCGGGGCAATTAACGGCGATTTAACACCGACGTCGGCCCCAGCTCGGTAATTTATTAACGGAACGCACGCGCTCCTCACCCCCCCCCCCCCCACCCACTCACCCCCCATAGACCGTTCTTGACGATTGTGAAATTTACATTGGCGACATGCTGGGTGGCGCGGATGGAAGGTTCGAGGTCGGGGGCGGAAAAGGTGGCAGGACTCGGTCGTTCGTCGCGTGACTCCTTGACATCGAGACTCGCGAGCGGAGGAAGTTAAACGAGAGTTCGAGTAATCCAAGTCACTCGAGATTCTGCTTCCCTTCTCCGATGGAGGGGGCGAGCTCGGAGGGTGTTCGGGGGTGGCAGCCCCCTCACCCCCGGGGGTCCCGGGAAATTCTTGATTACATGCGTCATACGGCGCGGGATCTTAACGGGAAGTAACATGTAATAACTGTCTCTGGCTGTGTACGATAACGTACGTGCGCGCACGAGTGCCCCCCCGGAGACAGTTACATGGGGATGACAGTTACGCAAACATCGTGCCTCCGTATCGGGAAGAAATATTCTCCTCGCGCGTACACGGAATCGTTTCATCGCTTCGGGAAACAACGCAGCGCTGCCGTCGGGTCTTTACCGGCTGCCAATGTCCAAAAAACGTTAACTCCGCAGGATATAAATCTCGGTCGTTACGATACCATTTTTACGCGGCAAAAAGAGGACAGTTCTCATTGTGGGTGGGGCGGACGGGGGGGATCGGGGACACTGTCGTGCACATCGAGGCGTAAGTTCGCAGTACAAAGGGAGGATCGCGTCTGGCGTGTATAGCCGCGGCGCCGTATCACGTTTTCCCCTCGAACCTGTATACCTCGTGTCCCAATAATGGTTTTCGTCGGAAGGTTTTGTCCCCGGGTCCACGGGACGATCGCCCTGGACGTCGCGCAGACGATACTCATTGCGGGCAGCGGGATCTAAATCGGCCCTTTCCTACGTCTCGCGGCAACGGCCGAAGGAAGCGAACGATGAAGATGAGAGAGACGAGCGAATAAGAGAAAGAGAGAGAAAGAGATCGAAGGAATCATCTATATAATTCAGAATCTCCGCTCGATTTGTCCGACAGTGCGCCCATCGTCACATTCCTCTCGATCCTTTCGCGGCGGAGACTTTTATTTAGGCGACGAGCGTCGACGAATGTTTTCCCTACCTCCGATAACCGTCGAAATTACAAACGTACCCGCGAGCCAGTTTTCGGGCGCGCGCATTTGGCTTTGTCGGGGTAATGCGCACTTCTGAAATCGACCCTGCGATTCGCCGTGTGTCCGGGTAGCCGGAAAGTTTCGTAGTAAAAGTGGGCGCGGGCGGGAGTAATAGAAAGACCGGGAGCAGAAGAGAACATCGTTCAGTTGTGTTTTTAGGTTTTCATCCCTTCCCTGACTACCCCTCTTTTTTTTAAAGACCCGAGGGCTCTGGCGTGCTTCCTCTCCTCCTCCTCCGCCCTCTCCCACTCGGCCTCCCTTGCTCTCGCTCGTTCGCGTTTCGACTAATGGTCGTTCAGACTACTTGAAAGCCTCCGACGCATCGGTTCCAGTCGCGGTGCAAGCCGGTCCACCGTCTTTGTTTTCCGCGATCTCGCGCACTCGTTCGCAGCAGTGTCTGGACGAGAAGGGAACGGGGGTGGGCACAGAGGGGTAGGCGCATACGTCCGTACCTGCAGACGGGCCCGGAAGGGGAGGGGGCTGGGGCGAGTTTCCGCGCGGATTTGTTCGCGCGCGTCCAGCCGCTTCGATGTTTGCGTACGCACCGAGATACACGCTCAACGAGGCAAGAGGGAAAGTCGCATTGTGCGCCTGGCCGCCATTCCTCCCCCATTTCCCCTCCACCCCAACCCTCCCCTGCGCCCCTTCGAGCCCGCACACGGTCGAGGAAACACGCGGACGATTCCGCAGACGAGGGTGCTTTTCCTCTGTTGAAGAAAGTACTCACTTTGTCATGCAGGGGTGCGTGTTGCACGGCATGAGGGTCTTCTCTGGTCTGCCGTCCGGATCGCAATAGCTGTCATCCACCGTGTTCTCCTCCAGGCCAACGGCCTTGCAGACTGCCACGGCTATCTTAAAGCCTATCGGGGGACAGAGAAAGAGCGCGGAGAGTGCCCGATGAGATTGAAAGTGAATTCGGCGAGAACGTCGGCTGGCGAGCTTGCCCCTCTTACCGCCCGGCTGCTTCGTTAGAGGGGTAAGACCGGCTCCTCGAAGAATAACTTACCTCCGCCGCAGGATCTCGAGCAGGCCGATATCGATTCCAGACTCCAGGAGTATTTCGACTGACAGCTCGATCCGTTTCCGCCGCACACTCCGCAGGAGTCGATGTTCTTGCTGCTACCGACGCGCAGATCGCAGCCCACTTTCTGTAACGGGAGAGCAATTCAATTAACGCAGAGTCCCCACTTTCCATAACCTTCTATTAATCCGTTGTCAAGAGTGGAACCCCTTCGCGAGCCTTTTACGGTTCCCTTTTTTCGCGTAAGTGTCGGACGACATTATCGCGCGATCTCGATCTCACTCGGCGGCGAGGGGTGGCTGGCTGACAGGGTGGGAGGGACAAAAAGCTTTCTCGAGCTTCGCTGAGGGGGTGGGCGAATGCGGGAAGGGGATGTTCCCTGTAAATTCAGGAGCCACCGTGGCTCTCGAACGAGGAAGAAGGCAGGAGCGGGAGGCTGACGTCGATTCGTGACCTGGCTCGGACGAGAGAACTGATTTGTCATTCAGGTTGCATGGAGGTTTGCTCAGAGGTCGGGAAGTACATTATTCATCCCTTATCCGAGGCGAGAAGAGTGAGCCAAACTGGAAGCCAAAGGTGGTGGGAAGCGTCCGTGGGTGGGAGGGGGGTGGAAGCGACGGAGTGCGAGGAAGCGAGATCGAAGACGAGCCAGATAGGAGGGGAGAATGGATTGGGGGAGGAGGGGGCGAGGGCAAAAAGGACAGACGTGAGCCTAACGAGATCCTCTGACGGATCGAAACCCTCCTCCTGAAACTATCTCCGCGCGCTTTATGCGAGGCACGTCAATACGAATTAACTCGTTACCGTCGACGGCAGCCGAGCACACTTTATCTCTTCTTCGAATTTCCATATGCGCGGGGCCGGCCTTCGCCGAGAAGCTGCCTGCACGCGGAAATATTGTTCGATTGCCTTCGATCGAGTTCCGCGATTTTGAAGCGCGTCTCGAAACTCAATAGACGCCCCGGCATCGATCGGGCCGAGTTTAGATTACCGAGTGTCGCGCGGAATTACAATATGCCGCTGTGTCATCTCGCACCGACGTCCGGAGAGCCCTGGCTGATTTCATTGGATCGGAGGAAAAAAGTTAGGACGTGTCTCGCTGACGCGATGCATAAATAATGTTAATCCCGCGGTACGGACGCCCGGAACTTAACGAGCTAATATCGACATGCGTCGGCGATAGGGACTTACGGCCGCGATTTAACAGTCGCCGCTTCCCATCAGACTCGCGACAAGAGGGAAATGACGTACGGAGGCGAAGGTTTAAGGCTTAATCAGGGCGACACTTCGATCCGCGCTCGCCACGTCGCCGACGATAAAGCCTTCGCTCTTCCGTTCTTTCACTTCAATGTTTCCGCCCTCCTCTTTTTTTCCCCCGTTCTTGTCAGCCTATTTCTTCTCCTCTTTTTTTTTTACCTCTTCCTCTATCGGAGTGAGGGGAAATATTGTCGCCTAATGGTTTCCGTTGTACGCGTCAAAAAATTTTATTCACGCGCGAGCGGAAATTTTCTCGAGCGTGAAGCCGGCCCCGGTTTTCGAGGTCGGATTAAAAACGAGGCGATGCACTCGAGAAATCTAAAAATCCGATTCCACCTCGGCCTACGCGCGATACGGAGGCATAGGTGGGCGCGCATGTGTGTCGCGCGCTCCGCGGAGTCGGTTGGGTCGGGGATCAGTGAATGGAATAATATTTCCGGATAGTGATGTCGCGAGAGCTCGCGTCTCGAAACCCGGAACCGGTAAACGCGAGCGATACGCGAGAGAACGTATCGGAATTAAATTCCTGGAGGACGACGATTCTGGGTCGTATTAAACGGAGGACCGCGGTGGAAACCGTGAACTTCCGCTCTCTCATTTTTCTCTCGTTGCGGGGGCCGTGCGCGAAAACACTTTCTTTATTTCTGCTGCCTCCCTCTTCCCGCCACTTTTTCTTCGTTACTTTATGGCTTTCTTGTTTCGCTCTCGTTTCTTTCCTCACCCACTCGTTTGTCTCCCCTCTCCCTCTCTCGAGCTTGTGTCCCTGTCCTATTCTCCGCTCTCGCGCACACACACACACACGCGCGGCCAGCCGAGCGGTATATGTGTCACATAATTCCGGTCCATGGAATTAGGTTTACTTTCCCCGGGAAATAAACCGATACCGGAGAGCAGTAATTGAAAGATAGCAACCGGTTATTTCTCTAGGTAAACAGGCCAGAAAGAAACGAAGGGTGGCCTCCGACTCGACTCCTCGCCCGACCGAAATGAAAGATCGCGGAAATTAACGGCCGCCCTCGCGGCCTTTACGATCCTTTTGTCGGTCCGCTCGAGTACGCGCAATTAACTGTCTTACGTCCAATTAATCGGATAAGGCCGGGCAAGATTTCTTTCTCCCCCGATGGCGACGCTTGCGACGCCTCGGGACTCGATGAGCGCGGAATTTTTTTTACCCTTCTGAATATTCGTCCCCATAGGTCGCTCGTAGTCCTGTGACCTTCCTGACCGTCCTGAGACTCGTCCTTCCCTCGCTGCCCTTCTTCGCAGACGCCCGCGTCTGCCAGTTTTTAACATAGTTTCCGCGGCGAATGAGATTTGCAGCTCGGTCGGGGAGCGGAGCACGCTGCGGTGCGAATGAAGTACAGCGAACCCATTGTCTATACCGCGACCCTTGGATTTTCGCTCGGATTTATCGTACGAGCAACACACCCTCGAACGATTGTACGCCCTCAGCTCGGGCTGCTCGTTTTCCTTTTAACGGGGCCTCCACTTTCGCCAAGGTCTCGCGGAATAATTGTTTAGCAGTCCCGAGGGAGCTCTCGAATTTTCTTTTGACCTCTCTCTCTCTCTCTCTCTCTCTCTCTCTCTCTCTTTCTCTCTCTCTCTCTCTCCCACTCTCTGTCTAGGCAGACAATAGTGCGACTGAAATTACAGATTCGGAAAGTGTCAGGCGCCGTGGGGTGGCCGGAATGAGGGAAGGAGAGGGTCGAAAAATGTTTCGAAAAACCGGCCAAACGAGGGAGTAAACGTCTCGAAACCTGTCTCTTTGATAAATTACCTCGGTAGAGCGGCGTCTGCCTCGCGAACAAATCTCTTTGAGATTGCGATTTCCTTCGGAAGATAAAAGGAGATGTAGCAAAAATTGCGAGGCAACGGCGGGAAGCGCAGCGGGCGAGCTACCTTCCATCTTTCCCTATCCTCCTCTATTTCGCACATCCTTTGCCCTCCGTATCTTCTCCCTCTCTCTCTCTCTCTCTCTCTCTCTCTCACTCTCGCACCCTCACTCTCGCACCCGCACTCTCGCAGCCACTCTCGCTCTCAATCTCTCGCGCTCTTCCTCTATTTCTGCCGGTAAGTGCGAGAGGATCCCCAAACGCGCGAATTGATAATTTATCTCGCGGTCAGGAGGTACTCCGTAACATAAGTGCATACATATTGCACGGTGGAAACGTGCGGGGGAACGAGGGGAGGGCGAGAAGACGAGGGAAGCGGCCGTATATTACTCGCCGCGCGAAGAAGAGAAAATGGGTACGAAACAATTCCGTGCATTTCGCCTCGGCGGAAGACAAATTCTAACGAGTCGACCTGACACAAAGGGCTTACCTAGTCGGTTGGATGTCACGCGTACCTCTCTTCCTTTTCAACCTTCCCCCCCCCCCCCCCACCACCACCGGCTCTGCCCCTTTCGCATCCTCCTCATTCTCCTCATCCTCCTCATCCTGGTCTTCCTCTTTTCGCCTCCGATCCTCACCTCATGCGCGGAACCCTCTTCCGAGAGCGCGGTAAAAGCGGAAGGAGGTCTTTGCGACTTTAATAATGCAAAGCTAGTTTGCATCTACCGGGCGTCCGTTAGTGACTAATTACGCGCACTCGGCCACCGCCTGATTAGATATTGTCTCGCCGGCTTCGCCCTCCGTTCGTCTCTAGGAAGTCCTCTAATTTTCTGAAAACACCTTTGCGGAGGTCTGGACCTCCCACCCCTCGTCCTTCCTACATCTCGTTATCCTGCCGAACATGCTTGTTCGTACGTTCGTACATTCGTACGCAGTCTGGTCGGCGAACGTGGAGCGCTTGCAAATCGGTTGCTTTCTTTTCCCGCTTTTTGCCTGCGGCGAGTGGCTCTTTCGTCGGGGAAATAAATGATCCGCGGGTCGGTTTCGCGTCATTAATTATTCGATCGCGAGTCTCGCACGGGACCCAGTTCGCCACCGCGGATCGAATTAAGCTAATGGACGCAGGAGTTCAAGAGCCCCGACGCGCCCACGGTAAATATTGGCGAAAGACGAGGCTGCCGTCGACGACGACGAGGACGACGACGACGACGACGACGTCGGCGACGACTCGTTAGGTCGACATTCTCTTTCGCCGAAGGGAAGAGGCAGACGACGTTCGCTCCCGTAGCCACGGCGTCGCGACGACGGCCGAAGAACGAAAAGTTGCAAATACGTTTAGGTAACCTCCGACGTGCTCCCGCGCGCGCCACCTGCCTCGGCTTCTTCTTCTTCTTCTTCTTCTTCTTCTTCTTCTTCCTCCTCCACCTCCTCCTCCTTCTCCTCGTCTTCCTCTACCGCCATCCTCTACCACCGCTGGCCGAACTTTCTGTCGACAAACTTTCGACAAGGGACGTAGGAATTGCGGCGTACTTCTTACCTAACGCCTTTGGCACCGCTTCAAAGCTTAATAAAACCGGTAATGACGACCGCTTACTCCTCTCGCCCTCTTTTCGACACGCCGGACGAGCATGCGTTTTTAATGCGCTCGGCCAGATTCGTTTCCCTCGAACGTAACGGACACCCCGGAACGTCCGTCGATTGTGATTCCCGCTCGGAGCTGATAAACGAGTACCCGATTTTCATCGCTATTCCCGGCGAAGCTGACACGTATCACTTTGAAGGAAATATATTTCAGTGCGCTTGTTTTCGCGTATAATTGTAATGAGTTAACGTGATCTTTCTGAAAAACGGACTTGTGTCACGTCATATAAAGCTGCTCAAATGCTCTCTCTCGACAGTCTCCGACTGCAGTTGGTAACGGTAGTGTAACATGTACTATATATAGGCGTCGTTTTGAGGGTACATTTATTGATTTAGTTAAAACGTCTTTGGGAAGGCGTTTTTGCGCATGATCGGCCGATGTTCATGACGGCGAGCGAGTTAAATGAACTTTCTCGCGCTCTGCGTTAATTAGATATATTCGACCGAATTCCCGAGGCTGGTCCGGGAACGTGACGCCGAGCTATCGTCATTCGGAACGCGTCATCCAGCAATTCCTGGGAGCACATTCATCGCGAAGCGTATGCGATAGTTCCGAGGCTACGAACACGGACCGTTAAAATCGGACAACTGACATTTTGGCCCAAGCTGCCTTCGATCGAAGGACTCGTCGAGTCTTTCCCTCCTCCGAAAGCGAACCGTGCGTTTGACATCGTCGAAAATCGGGAAGCGAGCTCGGAAATTTTCGGTCGAGGGAGCGGCATTCGTTTCCTCTAATTAACGAAAAACGATCGGCTCGTGTCCTCCGATACGGTGGCGCGTGTTGACATGGTCGGTTGTCACGGATCAATTGTCGGCACTGGCGAATCGGGCTTTGCCAGTTCGCGCGTGGAACACCTGCCAGTGATGCCTGCCTTCTGGGAGCGTGACGGACGTTCGAAAGGGATAGGATAAAGGACCCGTGAGCGGTTCGCTTTTCGATTCAGTGGCCGGATCAGTTGCCGGCGATACAATAAAGCTGCCATAATAATGCCCCCCCCCCCTCCCTCACCCTCCCCGATTCCGTTGCCGTCTTTATCTGCGCGCGACGTCTCGGCAATGCCGCTTTGCTCACGATTTAGATCGACCTTTCGTCCGTTCATGCGATTAGGTCCCGAGGATTGATCGAGTCGGTGTTTCTGTCACTCGGTATATAGTCGGGCGCGAAGGGGCTCGCCTCGGATGTGTGCCTTTATTACGTTGGCGCATTACGGGGAAAGCTCTCGGCTGACCAAGTCCCGCGGAAACGTTTACTTACCATGCACTCGCCGCCGATGCACACGTCGAGGATCTCGTGTGAGGCGTAACATCTGGTACCGTCCTCGACTTTGTCAGCCAGCTGAACGACTATGGTCTCGTCGCTGTCGTATTGGAAGGCCTCCATGGCGTCGTGCGGGATGGTTTTGTCGGCCGATTCCTGGCGCGGTCGATCGACGACGACGCCACTTTCCGGCGCCTGTTCCCCGCGGCAGATCAAAGAGCAGGGTCGGGCCGGGTCGTAATGGGGGTACCATTTCAACAGTTGACCGCTGTACGGCACGTCGTCGAAGGCCGCGCATTGCTCTGCCCGGAAATCGGTCGGCTTGTCGCAGGGCTAGAATCAGAAACGGGCGACGATTGCTGGAATTGCTCTGGCAAAAAGTTGCTTTTCTCAGCTTTATTGTTTTACAGAGAGAGAGAGAGAGGGATAGACACTTTGGCAAATTTTTATTTTTCCCGCTTCGTCGGATTTATAACTTCGTCCTTGATCGTTAGTCGAGCAATGCCAATTTAACTGTACACCGCGTAGAGGCGGGCACTTTATATACGTTGGTACATGAGACGTACAGCCAATTATGAGAAGCATTTGAGCAGTTGGCCGTAGATCGTCGAATGCCGCGGCGGGGCCATTGTTCTCGACGAAAATCGCTCGGCTTCGCGCAAGGCTGAAATCAGAGAAAGGGATTCCCGTCGTCGGGTGGGCCCTCGAAAGAGACTCGGATGGAGCCATTACGCCGGGGCTTTAAGGGAAAAATGTACTCCCGTGACGTTTGAATGACTCTTTCATAGCGTGTCGGGCCGGTTCAAAGCGCGCGCCGTGACATATTCGTATATATAGCGGATTCTATACCGCGGATTTGTATACCGGAACCCTTTCTATATACTCCTTTTCCCTCTTCGTTTTCATCGATTCGCTCGGCCATTCTCTTCTGGTCCCGCAACCCCCCCCCCCCCCAAAAAAAAAGCTGCCGCCTGAAAATCACATAAAGCGGGGAAGATTTAAAAATAGCGAAAATACCATTGGCGCGCGGGCAGAGCCGTCTTTAGGCACGATGAATATTCCATGGAACAACAGAGCGTGATATGACTCGTTTAACAGGTTCAATTATGCACTTTCGAAATCCGATCGGGCGCCGTCGAGCACGCGGGCGATCCGAGTGTTTTACGAAGGGGGGGGGGGGCAGGATGGGGAGAGGAGGCAGGGGTAGGGGCAAATGGAATCGAGGCACTGATACATTTTGCACAAGTATGACCGCAGGAGATAGTTAATCCACCGAGTGGATTCAGCGGGATCAACGTTTCGAGAGAAGGTAGTTACCATCGCGGAGGCATTCGCTAATTATCGTAATAATTAACGGTTCTATACCTCGGAACCTCGATATCTCCGGGGCATTCCGATCGAACGTTTTTGCCCCCACCCACTCTGGTCCTCGTCCCGGAGGCGAACCTCCTCGCCGACGTGCCCCCCTCGTCCATGATATTCTGTCCAGGTGCCTCTCGCGAGAAGTTCAACGGCGAGAGAAGCGTTCGCAATACAGATCTTCGCTCTGCGCGCCGAAAACGTTCGTTATCGTCTTGGCGGCGGATCGTTTTATTCGTCGTCTCGTTGCCTTTTTGCCGAGGCCGCCACTCCGCCTCTCTGGTAGACTACAGTCCTCGAAACGATAGGTCGCCCGATTACCTTCGGCGACGCAACCCCTCTTATCTGTCCTTTTCTCCCGCTACTTTCGTCGGAGCTCGAGGCTCTTCCCAAAATCGAGAACCCCCACCAACGTTCTTTCGCCCGTTAGACGCCGGAAATTCCCTCTTCCTCCCGGAGGAAAGTCCGCGGACAATGTTCGGAGTCGCATGGCGAAATTGCCCTTGCACCCGGGCTCCCACCCATTTCTTCGTTTTCACTCGGCGAACTTCGGCTGTTCGAGGATCTTTGTCCGGACGGAGCTGTTCGGTTGTAAAATTGGACCTCGATTAATGGCCGACGTCGGTAACGGAACTCTTTGCGATCGTGGCTGAAAAATATGAGGGCTCGGACACGGGGTGAGAAAGTTTGGCTGCCGTAGTAGATGTAGGGTGTAGGCAACGGGAGTATCCTGACGGGGGTTAATTTCGTGTCGGCTCTACTCGTCGTTCGGGCGATCCTACCCTGTACGTATCGTCGTTTGAGTAATTTCGATGCGGACTTATAGTTAACGGGAACAACAGTTGCGTTACAGGGTGGGAATGAGAGGTTGGAGAGGAGGGCGAAGCCTCGTGGCGGGGAAAGTTTTGCCGATAGACGATGCGGGCGCGTACGCGCTGGGATTCATATGCACCGGCAGATGTTGCGATCCATTTCGAGATAGACAAGTTTACCCGCGGCCACTGTGCTTTATTACGGGACGCTCGCGCGCATCATATTCGAATTTGCAAACAAAGCCCTCCTCCCCTCCCCCCACCCCGCTCTGCGGAACGGATATTTCGCGAGGCTGAGGGACTAGCGAGCGCGCGCGCGCGATGGGGAGAGGCACGTTCGCGTGACGTTTTGATTCGCAATTATTTGCGTCGGAAAGTGGCGCGTGTCATCTCTGTTTGCGGTAATTATCGGGCTCGATGGAAAATACACAGGTGCGAAATTCAAATTCGCCGATCGGGGGGCCCCACCGGCGGCAGGCTACGTGCGCGCGCGCGCGCGCTCTCCACGTTCGAATTTACGCAATTTCGTGGCGAGCGCAAACGTCCGCGCGAAAATCGCTCGCGCAATCGTTCACGCTCGCGCGCGCGTAATGCGAATATGACGTTCGGGGTTTGAAGCGTCACTTCGTCGGCGCCGAGCACGGCCTGCCCCGGCCCGTTCGCTCCATTCCGGTAATGAACTGCGTTCGAATTTGTTTGCGGCCTCGGTAATTAATTAGGACGAATAAAGCCACACCGTCCGACCCTCCCCCACCCCCCGTCTCGCCGTGCCCAGTTATCATTCGGTTATAACACCTATCGCGCGCGACCCCGATTGCGACTAAACGATATTCCAATTCCATTATTCATGCATACGCCCCGCCCGTAAATTCTGGGGGTACTTATTGCCGGATTCTCTCTCTCTCTCTCTCTCTCTCTCTCTCTCTCTCTCTTCGGTCTGAGCCGCCCCGGGAGCTTTCGATGCCGGGGAGAGCTTTCGATGCGGGAACGTCCGCGGGCGCGGATATTAATGACTCGGCGAATGCTCGGGGACATCGTCGGCGGCCGCGGAAGGGAAACAGAGGGTGGCCCACCTTTTATTATTTAACCTCGCCGAACGCGCTCCTCGGGGGGCAGTCGAGAGAAAGTTGATGCTTCGAGACGCGATCCCTCGGAGTTCAATGATTCAGAGCGGGCCCGGAAGAAGGAGGATGACGCTGGGTAGGGGATGCGGAAGGATCGTCTTTCAGCAATCGTCATTCAGGGGGGGGGTAGAAGGAAATCCGAGCTGCGAAATCGGCCTTGGCCTCGATTAATTTTGAACGCCGAGATCGTAGAAAAACAGGAGGAGGCGGCCAGGGGTGGCGGTCTAACTTTATAATTTAGCTTCTGGCAGACGGCCCCGCGGGAGCGGTTGGGACGAGGCTGGGGAAAAAGTGAAAAAATAACGTCACGGAAACGATAACGCTGCCGTCATTAAATCGTAAAGGCGCATTAAGGCGACGGGGAGTTACGGTTCCGAATAACGATAGTGAGAGAGGAAGAGGAAGAGGAAGAAGAAGAGAGAAAGAGAGAGAGAGAGAGAGAGAGAGAGAGAGAGAGAGAGAGAGAGAGAGAGAGAGTGAGAACAGACGGAAACGACGAACGCCGGTGAAAAAGACGCAGGGAGAACGAGAACTGTCGCGAAAATATGAACGGCTCTAGCGCTATTAATAAGGGAGGTGGAGCGGCCGGAAGTGAAAAGAGACAAAAGCAAGCCTCACCACTCGCCGCGCAAGTGGCGAAACGCTTCTCCTATTTGCATATGCGCAGACAGAACCTGGGTATCCGAGACGTGTCGGCGTGGCGGCACTCTTCCCTTTTTCCGGCCGCGGCAGTCGCGTCGAATTACCTGGCGATCCATCACTTCTCGCGGCTTGGCATGCAAAATGCTGCTTACGGGACACCTGTTACGGCACGTCGCCGCGTCGGCTCTCCAAAGAAATTGATATCGCGCACGTCAGAGAATCGGACGAATTTCGCCGCTGTCCCCCAGGTAGCCGCAAAAATTCCCCTTTCCGAAAGCCGGTACGAAATCCTGAGGCGAAAAGTTCACCTTGCTGCGCGAACTCCGGACACATGTAATAAAGTAGCCGACCAACACAAGTTCCAGGCGCATCGCGATGCAGGGAACGATTTCTGATGATGTCCGCTGCGAGATTCTTCACAGTGGCGAAAAATGTCGGGACAGCCACGGGTACACGGATAAGGGCCGGGCAGGGCCGAAGGGCGTCTGAATTTTTCACCGCTCACCGAATTATTCACTTCACGGAAGTTTTCCGACGCCGGACGATCCACGACGCGGTGGAAAACGCTGGTAGAGGCAAGGGGTGGCGGAGGGGGGGTTGAAGAAGAGCCGGCTCGAAGCTCACACGGCCAAGTGGCGTACATGCATAAAGCGACGGATGGTATTACGCCTGGGTATTGAAACGGATGCATCCCTACAGGGCACCGGGGATGTACACGGATGCCGGTGCAGTGGCGGAGAGTGACGGAGAGGGATGAAGGCGAAGGACGCGCGGGGGGGCGGTACGGCGCGTACAGTCGAGAGAGGCGAACGTAGAGAAATGATGAGAGGTGAGGATGGGCTTGCGATAGGGTGCGCAGAGGGGGGGAGGAAGGACGGTGTGGAGGGACGGGGTGGGAAGAAACTATGCGAAACGCCGAAACCTGTTAGGAACCGCGGAAGCCGCAGTGCAGAGTTCAGACGCTCCTTAACAAGGAATCTCAACTACTCATTACGGGAAAGCGTTTCTACATCCACCGCGAGTGCCTTGCTCCCGGAGATCCCCATGGGGCATTTGCCAGACGTTTTAGCCGATTACGGACCCCGTACACCCAGGAAACAATGGATAATACCTTTCACGCGACACCGTCGCATCCCGCTATGCAGGTTGCCCCCCCTCCTCCTCCTCCTCCTCGTCGACTCCGTGTCTCTCTTTGATAGTTGTCAGCCGATGACCGTGCGGAAGGCTCTGAAGGCTTTTGCCAAATCGCCTAGACGCCATTCTCGATCCTGATATATCGCCGCAGCTCGGACGGATTTGGAGAACAACGGGGCCACGGCTGGCAAGGAGAACGCAAGGGGATCATAGACGTTTCGGATTTTATTTGAGTTGGAAGCTTGGGCCGAGGTGTAATTTTGATGTTGCGCGTGATAAAGAGTCGGAGACGACATTTCTGGGTTCCGTTGGAATTGGCAATATCGTGTGTACGGGCTGCTCTGCTTACGGATGGGAGATTACTGTATTATTTTGGATTGTAGTGGTACGCTGCCTCGCCCGCTGCGTTGTAGGACGAATATAATACTGAAAATATTCTGTACTGTGTTTCCTCTGTGTCTAATTTGAAGTTGTGGTCCAAAACGACATCCATGGGATAACATTTTTGCGTTCCGGGCTTTGTTTTCGAGAAAATCGACTTTACGTGATATACATGGTGGGATGAGGAGATGGCGTAACTTATTCTCATGTATGTCGACTACGCACTTGCCGGTGTGTTGTTGGTACTTTGAGCGCGTTCAGACTTGTTTACTGTTTTGACTGCTATGTTTGGGAGCGAATTTGGATCTTTCATGCAGGATCTATACTTGACTGACTATTCCAGCACCTCGAACACTCTACCGACTGCCCACTGCGCAGGTCGTAGGATTATTTAACCTAAATATTCTTACCACCTGGTTATTGCTCGACGGTGCTACCATGAATATCTTATTGCTACGTTATATTACGCATACCTACGATGCTTTACACATACTTTGACATTATTTTAGGTTACTGCACACTGATTTATATGAACTTACGCTAAAATATCTCATTATTTAGGGTCTTATGTGTTCTTGTCGGACTTTTAGCCTCGGTTTTGCACATATCTGATTGGCTTATCGCTGTAGTATGACATTGAGCGATCAATGGAGGGTACTTTGGCACTATTTGGACCTATTGAAAGATGATAGAACATTCAAAATCGGCGAAAAACCCGATTTCCGTTTAGGGCCGAAAAGGCCGAATTCCTAATAGTTTCGAAGATGCAGCCATTTTTCGGAGCTAAAAAAAATTTTTTTTAAAGATCGACTTTTGGTGATGATTCTATCTGAAAGAGCGTGTCAAAAGCTTTAAGAAAATGTATGATTATCATAGGTTTCGATCGCTAGTTCAAAAGTTACAGGCGATTTAAAAAATCGCGGAATTTTTAAGGGGTACCCCTTCTCATTTTTGCGAAAAATCGAAGGTCGACGGATCGGATCGCCCTTTTGCTATCTGGTAGGGGGTCAAAAATAACTCAGAGAGCCGTTTGCCGTTGGTCGAAATTCGCATTAGTTTCGAAGTTACAGCCACAAAACAATAAAAAAAATGGAGGTCGAAAAATGGGTAAAAATGAAAAGTCTTCCGATCGACTTGTGGATATGCATACGCAAAAAGGATGAAAAGAGGATCAGAAAAATCGCAACCGGGGCCTTCTAAGTGCAATAGTTTCGAAGATACAGCTAAAAATATGCTTAAAAATGAGGAAAAATGGGCTTTGCCGCACGGTGAGTGAACATCATCCTACCGACTGGTTCCAGCCTCCAATAACATGAAAATGAGTAAAATACATACAAGAAAATCGCAACCCGACTCTCCTAGGTGCACTAGTTCGGAAGATATGCCCCAAAATAAGCCCAAGACCATCGGAAAATTCGACATCTTCTCATTTCATTCGACTCTTCGACAACGTCAGGTAGTCCTGCATTAGTTATATTCGTCGATACAGCCGGATATAGCGTAGATACGTCAAAATCCGACCAATGGCGAGAGCGGTAACAAATAATAATTGTTTCCCGGTCGCGCATATTCGTCTCACACAATAACACGGGGAACAAAGACACACGGAAAAATATCGAAACCCGATATCCACGACGCTCAGGTTGCCTGATTAGCTTCAGTCTCACGGGCTTGCGCGCGCTAATGCCGCCGGACAGAGGATAATTTAAGCCGAAAATAGAGTACGTATACCTCGTGGCCCCGAGAGAAGCCAATATCGTCGCCCGTACACCGCCGGACGTGGCAGCCAATGCGTTAAAAGCGAACAACTTGTTTACACGTAAGAGCCCGATTCTCTCAAGGCACTATCAGCTTCATGCTCAAGGTAGACCAAAGGGAGGAAAAAGTTTCTCTGACCGTGTCCCGGAAGTGACACGGCCGTTGCTTTCGTCGGCATCGGGCCTCTGAAAAGGAGCCGCCGCGGTGGACCACTGAAATAGCTCATGAATAGTCGCTCATTGAGGCGGTTTCACCGCGGAAATAAAAAGAGGAGCCTCAGAGGGGGGTGAGGAGAGAGGCAGAAGAGGGCGGAGGACGAGAAGGAAGGCCAGGAACGTAGCGAAACGGTGCACCGAGATTCGGACGATATCTGGGCGGGAAAAAGGTGCCTGCTCTGGCTGGCCGGCCTCGCCATTTCCTTCGCTCGAATAAAGGAAAACACATCCGTGGCGATCTTTCCGCCGCGTCGTCGGGCTGCGATAACACGTCCGGCTCTTTCTCCCTTTTTCCAACCGGAGAATGTTAAGATAGAGTACGCACCGAATGCCTTGGAAAAATATAGGCGCCTATCGGGCAAGGAGCTGGGTTAAGCGTTCCGTACGGGAGGGGACACGTTTCTCGGTATTGTCCTATCGACAATTTCCATTGCGGTGCATTACGATTATGTGAAATTGATGCCTGGAGGTGGAATAGGTGCCAGCTCGCAATTTCTCGATTAACGACCTTCAGCCAGACCGGGAAGGAATGTATTTTAAAGTCCGTTTAGACTAACTGGCCGAATCGTTGACGTGGACGTCGTGGGTGGGTCGTCATCAGGGAAATTATCAATTATGCAGTAACGACAAAGCGATTAGGAAAGGAACTGTGAAGCGATTGATTCGGAACGACGGCCGCTTATGAAGAAAGTATAAGGAAGCGTAATTCGGGTCAGGAGGTACGAATGCGGCTGTTCCCGACGGCATCCAATGTTTTACGAGGCACGGGGGGGCCCCGGAGTTTCGTCATTTAAGCGGCCATTTAAGCAGCCATAGATCCGCAAGATCTGCGGGGCGGGGGGGGGGGGGGGCGATGGGGGAAGGGAGCCGAGCGTTTTTCTCGAGACGCACGTATTCCTGATTTAAAGTTCATCTCAGTTGAGGTAAAGTCTCCGGTGCGCCAACTGCGATTCCGTGCATCGACCGGCGGGTGCCAGCTTGAAACGAGCGACGGAGAGGGAGGAAAGGGTAGGGGCGGCGAGAAAAAGGGAGAGGGAGAAAGTCGGGGCTAAGGGATGTGGAAAAGAAAAAGGGTAACGGTGGAAGTGCGGAAGTGCAGAAAACGGTCAGAGGGAGACAGTGAGCGCCGGCACGTTTCTCGATTATCCGTATTTACGGAAATTCCGTGCACGTTACACCCGATAACTTTCGTAACGGATTACTCGTCGAAAAGTTTCCCGCCGGCGAAACTCCCGGGGTTCCAGATAAACTACACCGCGCGAATCGTCAATGCAGTCAAATGGCCCTACGGGCGAAACTTCGATTCTTCGCGCGGGGCGAATCTTCTGTCTTCGTCTCGACGCCTGTCAGCCGTGTCAGCCGTGTCAGCCGTGTCAGCCGCGCGCGTCGCACGCGTGTCGCAGGCGTGTCGCGGGCGTGTCGCGGGCTTGTCGCACGCGTGTCACTACTGACCTCGCCAAACTGTGTCACTCGCTCACCACCCACCCTCGATCGGCTCGTACGTCTCTGTCGGATGCGCGAGATGGCGAGTTACGGCGATAAGTAGCGAAGGTTCGCAATCAATTCCAACGAATCGATCCCGTAATTGAGCTTATCGCGGGTTCGTGTCATGCGCCACGTCCCGAGGCCGACCTAAACGGACGTTTCCTAATGCGCGCGCGCGCGCGCGTCTTCTCGGTCCGATCCAATTTCGTCCCGACTGCGAAACCGTTATCGACGAGTCAATCGAGCGAGTCGCTGATCTCCGCCGATGTCTGAGCCCGCATTCTCGCAAAACACGGCAAAGCCACCCGCGCGCGCACCCATATCGCCGAAACGTCGCCGGAACGATTGCCATTGTCAACTATTGAGAGCAAGAACGTGGAAACGTCGAGGCTATTAGCCCGAGCCCCCGTCCGGAGAGGTAAGATAATTGGTATTACCGGCACGTCGGTAAATAAAGTATAAATCGCGCCCGAGCGAAACCATATAATACGTCCACCCTCGATTGGATTTTATATTTATTGGATCGTATTCCTCGCGTTTACCCTTAAACAGTTTTCCCTCCGCCTTCCGGCCGGGCCGACCGCGTTATCAATGCCGTTATTGCGAATAAAGCAAACGGCAAATCGGATTGCCCAGCGATGGGAATTGGAAAGGCTCGATTAACTCTTGCCCCCTCTTCGCGTAATGCCTCCTGACTCCCAGCGGGCGATGGACGTTGGACATAAAAAGATGGATCAACTTTACAGTCTCCGCGTCACTTGCCTATCGTTACATTACACCGAGAGCACTCGTGCAGGATGGTACATCGTCGTGGAGTAAGTTGACAGTCGGTGGGTGGCTGAATCATTTTCAGGGATTAGCCGGATTCCTCTCGCCGGACGTTTCGGGTGCTTTTAATCCTCGAGGCGCCGGATTCGACTTGAATCACCGGTCGAAACGAGTGGACCCACCCCCTCCCCTCGCTCACTTCTATTGCTCGCTCGGCAAACAGGTTCAACCCTATTCTCCGCGGCACGCCGTAATGGCGTCCCTGGTTCGGTCGCACATGACCCGGTTTTCGCAGCTCGTTGCCGGGGTGTCATTGCTCACTGACGTCCGCGTGACCTTCCGCGTTCCGGCTGTCATATGCACGCGCGCATGCACACGGCGATCGCGGCCCGCCCGATTTAGCTTTCTCATACACAGAGGCAACGAATCGCCGGAATCGTCGACCTGCCCCCCCCCCCCCCCTTCGACTTCAATTTTTCCGTAACGGCCAGCTGCTTCCCTTCAAATAATTTTCAGAATGCCCGCGCGCCACATGCAACCGTTCGCTCAGCGTCGACTCCGTCGGCCAGCGACGACTCTGTTCCCTCATGTTCCCTCAAAAACAAACTCTGATCAGAGGAAGTGTGCACGTGAACCCATATACGTACGTGCGTCTGTGCATATGTGTACAGTACGTCTGTGTATATGTGTACAGTACGCTGGGACGCAATAAAATTTGCGCGGTCAGGAATTCGGATATTCAATTGTTTCTGCGAGGCAGGCAGATTATAAATAGCCTGGGCTACCTGCCTTTAAGCTGCCTTTCAGAGCGACGACCCTTGGAGATCAGCTTTTTACGTCGCCTCTGTCGTTTCATACATTTTTCCGCTTTCCACATCGATCCGTCCGACCCGTACGCGCTAATTCCCCAGGGGCATCCTCCGTCCTCGTGTAAACAGATATAACCCCCTTTTGCCTCCGCACTCGTTATCATCCCCCGACGCCGGGTGACCTTCCCCATTCGAAGGGTATATTTGCTCTCATATTAATTTGCGCCCAAGATGCGGGCACGCACTCGCTTCGGCACGCACCGTTCTCTCGCCTCGTCCGCGTTTTCAGGTTAATCGTCCGCACTTCTCATCGTTCATAATTACAATTTCGATCGATTTGCAGCCCTTCTCCAGAATTTTCCGAATTCGACCGAGCAGTTCGTCGGATTCGACCTCCGCCCAGAACGAATTCGCCAATTCCGCGAAGCGGCCGGCCACCGCATCGTAAACTGATTTCACTCTGTTTCAGTTAAAACACGTACCCGGTCTCTTCGTTACGACGAATTTAGCGCCGCGCTCTATTTGTTTTTATTCACCCTGCCTCCCCAATGCCCGTGATTATTTTCAACATTTACGGGCAGAAATTCAATTCGCCCCGCTCGGCATCGCCGAAATAAAGCTCGGCTGACAATGTTGACGGCCAGTTAGTCTCGGCCTGTAATGTCAGCCAGCACTGTCAGCTTCGGCGAGTGCCGCGAGATTACACGAGCCCCGTATCGGAGTCAATGCTTCGGCCCGAAGAATCGTCGACTTCGTTAGCCGATAAACAGCGGCCAGATTCCGCGCGCTAACTTGATAAACCGATCGCGATGGACGTTGACTGTTATCAGATTTATCGCGACACCCCGCGTACCCGACGATTTCATTAGGGGCGGATTCGGAGGAAACTCGATTCGTCGGGAGCCTACCCCATTAGCGGGACAGATCCTATTTTCTATCGTGTCAAGTATCCGCACGTTCCTGCGAACTTCGCGCCAGCGAGCACGCGCGCACTCTCGCCCGGCGCCGGCACGTTATAATCCGCCAACGCCAGATGATCTTCCGTATCCGGGGCATCGTATAGGTACGTACCTATATTCGCCGGGCATTATGCACGCATGCACGCACAAAGGTACATTCATGCAAATAGACGCGGCAGGTATCTCCCGAGCGTTCCGGAAACGGGACGGGTTACATCGAGGTATCCGTCTCTCTATAACGTACGGCATACACGTCTATCGCGGGCCGTATTTGGGCAATCCCTGTCAGATGCACCGTGAAGCTCGACCTGCCGGCCAACGGAAGTGGCCACCGGGCCGTCGTGCCAGATTGCTCCTGACGGATCAAGAGTCCGTCCGAGCCCGATAGTTCTCTTCTTTCTACCCTCGGCGAAACAATGTCTGCGTTCTTTACTCTCGCGAACTTCCTTCACCAGCTTCCATCGGCAAGATGCGGCAGACGGGAAGGGAGGTGCCAGTCTCGCGGTAAGTACGCGGACGACATTCTCGTAAAAATGTTATACGCCGCGTCTTGCGCAGAAGCGAGATTGCTCGCCCGCTTTAGCTTATCTCGGCGCGCTTGCAATTATTACGTCGACGCTCTCTCTCTCGTCGGACGGCTGGGAGAGCGGAGAGACGTTTAGCGAAACGAGCCGGCCGAGGGCTGTTTTCGTCGAGGCAGACATCGACTGCTCAACCCCCTAGCTCCCATCCACCCTCGACATCGAATTCTCTCCGGCGACACGCGCAGCCCGAGCCAGCGAGGGTGAATCTCCTCCGGCCGTGGGCCGCACTTTTCATCCCCCGGCCTCAGATTGCTTTTACGGAAAGCCATTTTTTCCCGAGCGATGGCGCGCCACGCTCGCGCGGATAAAATGACTTTGTCCCGGAGAGCTGCTCAAAGCCGGGGGATGTATGCGTTTTTGTATCGTCCCTCGCTAAAGCGTCGCGCATGCGGTAATTCGGGGAGTCAAGACATATTGATTAAGGACGTGGCTCGAGATAGAGAGCGAGGAGAGAGACGGATGGAGCGAAAGAGAGGGAGAGAGAGAAAGAGAACGAGGCGAGGGACAATCTTAAAGGGAACAAAAATGGGATTTCGGGGAAGGCGGAGGTTCGATCTGCTATTCGCCACAAAGAGGCTCTCGGGGCGAGACCGCAAAATAAGAAGTATCGATTTTCTGTCGACAGGCTCCCTGGGCATGGGGCAGTCCTCGGGCCGCTGAGAGAGAGGGCTCGAGAGTGTGTGTCCGCGAATCGACTCGAAATCTTACGTGCCACCGCAGGTAATGGCCTTGAAAACTAATCGAGCCAAACCGCAAGCGTGTGTCGTGACCGAGGGTGCCTTGCGGCTTCGCGGCATGCGACCAAATCGAAAGCCATTCGTGGAAGATATTTATTACGCGCCCGGCCCGGGCCCATTTGGGGGGAGGTGGGCATGGCTGAAAAGACAAAGGCGCGATCGATCGCGGGACGATCGACGAAAATTATCGTTGCCAAACATGGCTCCGTCCTCGCGGAATGACGCGGGTATATTTCCGAGCGGATAAATCGATCCGCGAAATAACAGACGTCGCAGACGATACGTTCAATCAGTGCCAATAATCGCTAGTTCAATCGAACGGCCGATAATTATAGGAAATTCGCTCTGGATCATAATTATTTGCAGGATTAAAAGCGAGATATCAATTCTGTTCTCTCTCTCTCTCTCTCTCTCTCTCTCTCTCTCTCTTTCACTCTGTCGGTTATCACTGTCGGAGTTACGTATCATGCATCGCGAGATTATCTTTGCCCGTTGGCATTCGCGCACGCAGAATTCTCGGAGAGCAGTTCTGGCTTCCAAGACGTCGAATAGCCAGGTCGGATGTTTAAGAACGATTTCGACCCATTGTTGTTCGAGCGGCCATTTCGGGAGGCTTTTCCCATCTTCGGAAGGCTCTTTATGACCATCGAATGCGCGGACGAGCCCATACATAGACTCGCGTCTGAATACTGCGTAGGGAGAGAGAGAGAGAGAGAGGGAGAGGGACAGGGAGAGGGAGAGAGGGAGAAAGAGAGAGAATGGACTGTGTGCCGCACGTCAGTTCACGTGGCACATTTGCATGTGTGGAACGTTCGAGGCGCAGCGGATTTGGCAAACGTTCATGCCGCCGCATCGCTGCACCGACCCGAATATCTCGACCAACCTGGCATTACACATTTTTATTGCCCTCCGTCTCCCCCTCTCCCCTTCTGTCTCTTGCTCCGAATGGAGTCCTGCCAGTTTATTGTTCGGTTATTGTTCGTGTAACCAGCGCCATTACCGGTAAATACGCTCGCCGTACGTTTCTATACGTCTCTAGAACAACTCATTCTCTCTGTCTCTCTCTGTCTCTTTCCGTCTCTCTCTCCCTCTGTCTCCCTCCCTCTCTCATTCTTTCTCTCCCCTACTACACTTCGATCATTATGTATTATGTACGCGAGAGACCGATGCGTGTACTGTCTGCGGGCCCACACATAAGGTTACTCTCCTTCCTGGTTGATGAACTTCATCGATCTCGCGCGTACCTAGCCGTACCTAAGTCTATTTCTACGATAATGCTGTCGGCCGGCGGGCCGGCTGATATTTATACCGTAATCCCTTGCATCATTTCGCCTGCCAGTCGAAAGATGGCTGGAGAGCGATGTCACGGGTGTGTTGACGCCATCTTGGATCTAAGGAGGCGCTGACGCGTGCCAGGATCGCTAATGACTCAGACACCTTCGTTACCTTGAGTCTTATCTCTCTCTCTCTCTCTCTCTCTCTCTCTCTCTCTCTCTCTCTCTCTCTCTCTCTCTCGCTCTCTCTAACTCTCGTTCTCACGAACAAGACGTGAGTCGAGCTAGGTAGACGGCAAAGGACGACGTACGATACGAGGCCCGTATACATAGGCCTTATGTACCGCCGATACATACGGGCGAAGCCCGCGAAACTTGTTCCGAAATTTCGCCCGAAAGTTTCGGCGAGCGGTTTAATTTCGTCGCGAAATAGCAAACTTAATGATCGCAATTACCTTACGCTAAACCGGGTCCGCCGCAATTCGCCCACACGGAGGAGTTATCGAATTTTCATAAATAGACGTCTAATTAGTTTCGCGGTTTGATAACTTTCCCCTGTGCTTGGCGCGAGGGTCGGCCTGGTGGGGGGTAGGGGGGGGGGGGGGAGGGAGGTAGGGAGTGGCATAGGGCCGAGGACGCCGGTGGACTTCCACGTTTGGCCGTACGCTGGTCATTTTGTTGATTAATAATGGGCAGCGCACCCCCTCCGGTAATGACAAACAACGTTCTAATTCGTTTGAATGAAACGGTTAGCGAAATGTAAATCGAGCGATCGACTCGAATGAACCCGGTGGTTCGGGGACGTTTCGCCGGATGCCGTTCATTGTGTTGCCCCGGCCGTGGGCCGCGGAATCGATATCTCAATTTATTATTATCGACGTGTCGTGGGCCGCGCGCTGTTGAGTTCGTCGCGGCTCATTATAATAAAAGCCAGTAAACGGCAATAAAGCTGTCGGTAAGCGAATTAACGGGGTAATAATATCCGTTTTCGGTGTATAATCGAGGTGAGGGGGGGTGGAGAACAGGAGCAGGGCGGGTTCAAGTGAAATGCTACGGAATTAATTATCGTGTCGCAAATTATCGAATGCACGCGCCAACGACGTTTTTTTTTTTCTACAACGTAATCTGCAGTCTTGGCCTCCCCCCCCCCCCCTTCTCTCGCCTCCCACCCGGTAAAAAATACGATAGTTTCCGGCCGCAAATTATTACAGGACTATCAACCGATGTATCCGCGACGGCTCGGCCAAGTTAAATTTGATCGCGGAACTGAGTGGGACAAGAGGAGGGAGAGGGCTCGTAATTTAATCCCGGAACGCCTTTCGAGAGAATTTTAAAACTATTCGAGAGTGAAACTCGAGAAGTTCGGAGGCGAATCGCACCGAGGGCCACGGCGTTCGTCTTACTCGCGGCATTGGCTCCGCATAATGAGGTCGTACCTTTTATCCGACCTGCATAAAGGAAGGTGGCAAGCGGAAGAGGCACCTGTTTAGAGACGAAGGGGTGAACGCGGATCGATCCCAAACTGCCATTCGGGATGATCCTCGTCGACGGAATCGACTACCGTCATTCCGGTCGTCGGTCGAGAATTTTCGCCGCCGTTCGCAAATGAATTTCCCCTGTTTTCCCTGAGAGTAAAATGGCGGCGAACAGCCGCTCGCGCGCGCTCCCGTGAAATACACACTGTGCCATTACGAGTGTTAACAGAGTGCACCTTGGGACCCTGCGGGACAGACGGTGCCCGAACGGTTGGGGAAGGCAGATACGGCGAGAGGTGGAGAGAAAGGGGTGAGAGGAGGCGGAAGGTGAGAAAGAGACACGATAAGGAAGGGGAGGTGGGAGAGGGAGGGGGGATGAACGTGAGAAAGAGACGGGGGAAGAAGCCGGCGAACGGACGAGGAAGCGGAAAGAGAAATCTCGGTATTCAGTGCACGCCGCCCCGTTTCGTTATGCTAATGGCGTTGTGTTCCCTTTTCTTGCCCGCTCATTTCATTCCCCGTGATTCTTCCCTCAGCCGAAGGGATCCCTCTCGCGAGTAGAGCTCACGGATACGCGGATAGACGGATAGACAGATTGATAGACGGACGCGCTCGTCGAACGACGAATTTCCTCCTGGCACGGTTAACAGTCCGTTTCGTTCGCCGCGCGTTTCGATACGTTTCACTCTTTTATCTCCCAACGATTCATCCGTATCATCCCCTTTTTCCAGCTCTCCTCCCCCCCTTCTGCCCCTCGCTTATCGCACAGTGCGCCTACATTGTTCCACGCTGCCTACGATGGCGGGACAGGAAGAGCTAATGAATATCTCGAAACGTTCGCGGCTAGGAATTATTAAACGATTTATATTGGGCCGTACGTTGCGTATCGATGAAACGTAATGATATCGAACCATTCACCGAGCAAATGGGACAGACAATGGAGAGGGTTGGCTTCGTCAATTACCGTATCTCGCATTTCGCTGTAGCCTTTTATTTTTGAACGAGCACGTGTACACTTCGCGGCTCGCACCGTGTAACGGTAATAATGCAATGACCCACTTGTCAGCGATCGACAGAGATCTCCGGGGGCCGGGACTCGAAATAATTGATCGATAAGGCGATACGCGACGTGTATGGAAGCCACGATTCGCGCGAAGCGTGACGTTGATATCGTCGTAAAGCCGTTAATTGACCGTTTCGCGCCGCGGAAAGAGTGAAGGATCGCGTCCGCCTTACGGAGCGAGCGCGCGCGCGAGCGTGTTACCGAAGCTTTAGATGCCGCGAACGATATTATTACGCGAGGCCGCCGTAACAACGGCCGCTCTCGCGTGGGCATTAAAGATTTATACTCTTCCGCGTAACCGCCCGACGATCCATGAGAGCTCGACCCGCTGATTTAGGAGTATCACTGTGGGATCGGGAAAGAAAAATAAACGCTACCGGTGCAGGAATCGAACCCGCAACCTTTGGATTCGCAGGCCGGCACCATACACACTAGGCCACCGGCGCTCTCGATGTTTTTGGCGCTTAATTGTGGCTAAGGGCCTCGCGCACCTTACGCCATCTCTCGTCTGCCCGATCCTTTTCGGATTCTCACTATAGGAGACTCCGAATACCACATCACTGTCGGGCAAAAACGGTTTGCCGCCCCGACCGTCCGTCAATGATCGTCCCAGAATATCGCACCCTCGGACCCCGGACACGACGGCCGCATATACGTACATTAAGATATTCGAAAGAATCGCCTTACGGAATCTGCTCGGCTACCGTGCTCGGGCGAGCGAAACTTTAAAGTTGGCATAAATTCCGGCGGAACATGTGTACGCCCCCGTTCATATTTCTTCGGCGGAAGCCAGTGGGGTAGCCGTCCCAAATACTTATGCACGGCCGCGGCGGTGCCTCGACGGTGCATGCGGCTGCACTCGCGGCACGTATGCTCGTCGGATGCGAATAAATCGAGTCCCGGATTTCAGATTATCCGAGCTCATCTCGCCGCGACGAACAGATGAGCCCACGGGAAACTTGCTATCCCGCCAACGGTGCGTCCGTCGATTTACAGTGCAAAATTGATATCCGCGGCAGTGTACTCCGGAGCCTCTTACTTCGAGATTTCGATTCCGCGAATCTGTCACCATCAAGCGTTGGGAAGACATTTTTATCGCCGGAGCGTTCGATTCGAAATCGATCACGTAACCCGGACTTGGGAAAACTGTAAACTTTTCTATAGACAGCCGTGCAGAGTGCGGATGGTTAAGGGGGCAGTAAATAATTACTATCTTCCCTGCGCGGTAAAAACGTTTACGCGCCTTGCAGGCATCGCTTCCCGCTGGTTTTATTATACGAAAAATTGGAATAACACGACGCCCCAGTTCCTTTTACGACGCGCGCATATTAGGCGGTAATCAAATCGAACTCGCGGCAGTGCGGGCGGTTTCCATGGGAAAGCGCTGTATCGTCGGACGTACGTGTGTAGATATTTTATGTATAATACCTAGAGAGCGTCGGTGTGCCTGATTTACATCGTCTTAGTATCTCTTTATGCCCGCAGTATCCTCGCGACTGTAGGCGGTCGGTCGGTCTGTACGTGTGTAGGGTGGGGTAGTGTGCGTGTATATACCGCGGGGCCTGCGAAGTGGGAGTACGAGAAAGACAAAGAGGATCGCGAAACGAGAGCGGAAGCCGGCAAGAGGGCCTCCGGTATCCCACGGACGTAAATCCCTTCCGGTTGGATTTTAACTTAAAATTTATCGTCCGCCAGCTAAATTATTGTCCACCGGCCGACCACCCCTCGAGGGCCGCGAGTCTTTTCGCGGACGATCGGGTCTACTCGACGATTAATAATTCGCGAGGCTAACGTGCCTTCGATTACATTCTAAATACCCGGGGAGAGAGCACTCGATTCCGTAACTTTTCCAATTTTGAGCCGGCACCCGACGTAATCCTATCCTTCCGACGCTGCCGACCGTCGAGTCGCGTACGTACGTACGGCTTCGGCCCGAACGTTTTTTCGAATTGGAATCAGGTACGTCAACGAATCGTGGGAATACTCTACTCTCGATTCCGTCGTGCGCGGAATATTTTTAATGATACCGAAAGCGCGCGTTTTGCATAACGAAAATATTTCTCTGTTAGCAAAAAACTTGGGATTCGAAATGCGCTTTTAAAGAGCAATGTTATGAATGTTAATGGCGCGCAGTCATTTTTCCCCGGCGAGTTTTCCGTATGCATGAGATGGCGAGTCCGCGATTATCGAGGATTGCTAATCGACCGGTCGCAAATGTAGCGATAATACGCTCTCGAGTTTCGGGAATGAAAAATCGGCGTCACGACTGCAGGACGCAGCGGACGTGTCCGGCCTCCTCGCGGCCGTTATTATTGCATAACAATTTCGGCAATTGAAATCTGCAATGCAGAGTGCGCCGGTCGCGCGAGCGGCGCGTGCGAAAATGCGAGGCCGGAATTGGCACGCGCCACTCCGCCAACGGGAAATGTACATCAAGTTTCATTTGCCGACGAATTTTGATAAAAAGCCTACTTTCCTCGGCCGAATTTTGTTTCTCGAGCTCGCAGACTCGGCTTTCGGTCAGTGATCGAACTCACCAATTTTTGCACTTTTGCCCAGCGCTGCTTCCATAGTTGCAGTCGGAGGAATGTCGCGTGTTATTTCGGTCCGATGAAGATCGACACGGTTTCTCTCCGTTCGCTTGCCAAATGCAGGACGTACGCTTCGGCCGCAGAGTTGCAAACGCAGCATCGCGTCAGAATTGCACAGCCGGTGGAACGTGTCAATCATGATTAATACGGATACGCACACAGAGACTCGTCGAACGTATCGTTACTCCGGTGGATCGGAAAGAGGAACGTCGCGAAGAAAATCGATAGAAATGTGGCTCGAGTGGCGCGTTGGGAATTAAGGGTAGAACAATGTAACGGAGTTACAAGAATCCATTCTTGCCTAAAGGAACTCTTACGTTTTTCACCCTTGGTCAAGACAAATAGAGTGGCGTACGTTACTTTGAAACGAAGTGCCTGGGTAATTGGACCGATTGTTCAACGTCGCTCCTCTCCTTATTTAGATTATCCGCTAAATAAGAGAATAGCTTCTTCGCTGACCGTACCGATAAACCGGAATGGATTCTCGACGCGAGCCGCACGGAGCCCCGGCTTTGGGTTCGTGGCCCGTACCGCTGTCAGAATTGTCAGGATCAGATTCGGTCGTTGGCGCCCGCCTGAAGGAAGATATACGCGGCGAATCGTCGTTGACCAATCACGGTCGCCGGCCGATTGGATGTGACATCATAAAAAGCTCGGCGGAGCGAAGAAGCACTTACGATCCGTGGAAAATTGTCCATCAGCCTGAATGAGAGATGTCGGCTGATGCCCGTGAGATGGGACAGAATCCATGCCATTTCGGATTGCGAAAGACGTGCCGTGAGTTCGAACAAGAGGGCGAGAAAAACATGCGTCTCATCGTGCCGAATAAATCGACTGGCGGACCGGTCGTAAAGCGTTCCGGTTTCATGATAGGCGTAATGCGGCGAAGACTGTCATCTTGCTTTAAAAGGTACACGGAATCGTTTTACGTGAGTTTCATTTCAAGTTGTAGCAACATTTGGGAAACGATTCGTGGCAAAATAATATATAGATCCGACATGCGTGGTACGTGGTGCGTGTTGATACTGGTCGTGCCTTGTCTGTGCCCTCTGACGCGATCGCTCGCGACTCGCTATTTTGGATTCGGCGCTCTAATGTGCTCAGTCAAGCGTGCTTTATCTCAATTATTTTCCATTATTTTACACTACTTTACATTGTTATATCTGATACTTGTTGGTTATTTGGACTTTCTGAGGTGTTTTAACTAATAAAGCGACAATTCAACCCCAACTTGGAGTATGTTTGACCGCTTTGTGTTTCTTGGTCATGAGTTTCCTCATACTTTTATACTATTTTACGTTAGTTAACACTGTTTTACGTGGTTATATGTCATAATTGGTGATGATCATCGCCTTTTGGGGGGTTTTAGGTCACAAATGGGCATCTTAGTCCATATTTTAAGTACGTTTGACCACCGTGTCCGTATACTATGGGACTGTGCGATCAATGGAGGGTACTTCGGCACTATTTGGACCTATTGAAAGGTGATAAAACCTTCAAAATCGGTATAGTTTCGGAGATACAGCCTAAAATGTGTCCAAAAACGCCAAAAAACAGACTTTTTCGGTACCGTGAGATAATACAATTCTATCTAGCGACTCTTACATTTCAGAAGTAAGAAAGGGGCCCAAACGAAACAATAAAATCGCAACCGGAGCCTCCTAAATGCCATAGTTTCAAAGATACAGCGAAAACAAAGTCCAGAATTGTGAAAATTTAAAGATTTCTATTCTGATTCATTACATCATTCCATGGAGGACAATTTCAAACGGATATTGGCATTAAACTTTTAATAAAATCCGTTGAAAAACTTTTAACTCCAACAATACTGCACGTATCCCGCAAAGAGAGCTGAAAAAAGCATGAAAAATCCATAAATCGCCTCGACTTCCACAGAGCTCCACCGTTACTCCCATACATTACTTCTAATTGCTTCGCAGTCATCAGTGGGCACAATAAAAAGAATTCCGAACGTCACATAATCCCATAAAAATGATAGACGTCGAAACTACTCGATTCTATAATAGCTGGCAGAACAGACAGAACGACGAGGCAACAGCAAGAATCCGACCGGCTGTTAAATGAAAGATAATACGCTCTGCGTACGGTTACGCGAGTAGCCTGAAAAAGGCGAGTGCGCGTGCGTGCGTCGGAGGGAGAGGGTTGAATCGCAGGGAAGGGGTTCGAAGCTTAAAAACGCACACGGACTTTACGGAGGAACGATGACCTGATATCTTTATTGAACTCTCGCGTGGAAATGGTCTCGCACGGGCGTCGAACACGACTTCCATACTCCCCCCTCTCGCTCCACCCTCCAATTCTCAGCACCACCTTCATTCCTGGACCCGGGTACACCTACCCGCACCTACGCAGGATGCCATCGCATTCCGTGCGAAACGTCGTCGACGGTCACGTCGCGACAAAGGCGTTTCCGCCCGGGGCCGAAAGCGTTTTCACACGCTGCCAGCCTGGTTTTACGCGAAATTCGAAGCGCGACCGACTTTGAAGCGCAGGAATACCGAGCCAGGGTGGTATTAGCACTCAGCATCCGCCTCCTTCACGTGTCTCTGCGAAAAATCCTGGCCGGAGTCTGGCACGGATCGGGTTTACGGTATGCGATATAGTTCGACTTGACTGGCACGTCGCTCGCAATTTGAAAGACAAAAATTGTTCCCAAGAGCTCGTCGCGTAAACTGACGGTTATAACACCCTAATTACGAAAGGCAAGTGACACCCAAAGTGTCTCCTTTTAATGGCGACGAATTGAACATTGTTCACTTTCGTTCGAAATCGAGAAAGGCCGGTCCGAAAATGACGTAACGCCAAGTCGAATAAACGGTCGATTCTCGCAACGTCAAATGGCGGAATATGCTTTGGCGCCGGCTGAATGCACGTCGTTAGATTCTATCGGGTAGCGACCGGTGATTTACGCTGTTCATATAATTTGTATCGTGGTGTGCGCGCTCGCGCGCGGTCTCCGCTCGGTATAGAATTTTCGTTAGCGCGATAGGGGGAGAGCCTGAGAATCGACTAGATAACTTTGTAGTCCGGGGATGGGCCTCCTTTGTTCGCCGAGCGAATATCGAATACGGCCGTGAATAATGCCCGCTCTTTTTATATTGAAATTACGGTCGAGCGGAAGGATTATTTATGGAGTGACGGTGGCCGTGCGCGCGCGCGCGCGCGCGGCGTATGTCTCGAGCGAGTATTGCGAACCACTTGTCGTGCCCCGGGAAAACGTCATCTCGGTCACGTTGCGATAAAAGCGTTCCCATCCGATGGGCGGGAGAGAGCTTTCTCGCCGGGCGGAAGCTCGCTTTGCGCGCGAAAGTCAAAAACGCGATTTAAAATGTAAGTACCGGTACGTGCTCTTGAACGTTCTTCAAAAATGTCGCGATGCGCTCGACTACGGCCTCGCTCTCCCCCCCCTTTGGCCGGAATCGAATACGTTTTTACAGAAATACGGACTCTCTGCCGGAGGGCAGAATTTTGAATTTCGGCCCGCAAAACGGGCGAGTGGCATTCGGACAATTTAAACGCGCGCGGCGCTACAATTCTCCCCGTAACGTATTTCCCCCATAACTTAAATTAAATATATTCCGCGTCGCGGGTACGGTATTCATTGAATTCTTATTTTAAATGTTAATACGCGCCACGGTTAATATGCAATCGTACGCGAATTCCGCCGAATGGAAATGAGCCACGGGCATGCCGGCACGCGAGTAAAACATTTCGCGCGCCCGGTATTGTTAGATTAATTCCCCGGGCAGCGTTGATATTTTTGTTTATAAATATGCTGCCTACCCGGGCTGCGCCGGTTGACGTGTTTCGATCGTAATTGCGGCCGGGCCGAGTTCCATTTTTTCTAGTCGAGAGTGGGCGCGCAGGTCGCGGTTAAAATTAATATATCCGCTTCGGCAAGAAGTTTCGCATTGTCCGCGCCCGAAATATTCCGCGTGGAAAGACCCGACTGTAGGCATTTTAACGCGAATTCGGAATCGATCATCGCTCCCCTACGTACCATTTCATCAACGTTCTTGGACAAGCTCTATCGAACCGTCACCGCTGCACGTTCCACGCTGACAGCGAAATTGATAGCGACGCTTGTCGCGAATGTTACGATCCATACGGTACGTCTTGATTAGTGAATATCGATAGACGCTACCCGCGCCCGACAGTGACTGACGCACTTTTTCACCCCCGAATTCCGTTCGCTCGCAACGTCGCACTTGCTCGGAAGATATAAAGCAATCAATACTTCGTTGTCGCTCCGGTAATTTCCTCTTGCCCCTGCGATTCCGGCGATGTCGGGACGGTGGGCGTAAAAAAGTAGAAAATACAGGAAGGCCACCGGAGAGAAGGAAAGAATAGGTGGAGCGTGGGAGGAGGAGAGAAGGGGAGGAAAAACAGCGGAAGCGGAATTCGCTGAGGCAGAGGCTAGCGTTGGCGAGTGTTGGCGAGCGTTGGCGAGCATTGGCGAGCCAGGACGATCTATAGACGGATGTATACATCAATGAGACTGGCACGTGTCGACAGAGGGTCGAACATGGTCCGGCCGGTGTGCACGGTCCTGCGCGGTTAAATTCGGTCTAGATCCGAATGTGGGTCGGGTCACTCGCATCCCCCGACAGCCCCTCGGATTTAGCTGGCTGTCTCTGAAGGGTGTGCGCGAACCGTTTCACCGTGCAGGCAACGTGGGCGGATGCCTGGCTCGTCGGAAGACACGGGCATGCATCGAGTATGTGCTCCACATTCACTTAGGCGCCGAGCGTAAGCGGACGAGCGACAGAACATCGCTATCAACCTTCCGAAGTTTGACATTTAATTCGGCCGTCGTTTGCGTAGCTCACCGTGAATTTTCCGCCAAGGGGTAGAGATGGTATCCCTCTTTTCTCTCTCTCTCTCTCTCTCTCTCACTCGCTTCCTCGCTCTGTCTATCTCTCTCTTTCGCTTCCTCTCAAAGCCGAGACACACTACTTTGAGCGTCGCGGAGCATCCGACGCTGCCTTCGTCACAGAGAGCGGCTCGCTAATTAAGATTCATTTGGGAATTAGGAGCTCGCTCGGAAGTGCAGAAATGATTCTTTGACGCTCGCTCGCTCGTTCCGCCGCGCGGCGAGACCAATATCGGAGGGAGGTGGGGTTGGTATCCTGAGCTCTTAACAGATACGAGATATTTCTTCCCCTCTTCCACCCTCTCGCCACCACCCTCTCTCCGTCTCTGCCCCAATCGGGCGTACGTGCAGGCACGAAAGTTCGAGCTTAAACGCGAGGCACCCCCCTCGTTATCGGCTCATCGATATTTCAGCTATTTCGCGCCAAAGCGCCGCCGTCATGCTCGCCGACGAGCCGTAGGAATATAATTAAACTGCTTTCGTGCCCGGAACTTTTTCCACGGATAAGGAGGGCGAAGTGGATTTTGAATGGGGAATCGTTCATTGTTACCGAAGCGATTCCTATCCGTCCGGCTCCTCTTCCGTCCCCGTTCGCTCGGCTATCTATCTCATCGGGCACGGAGGGAGAAGGAAAAAGTTTTCGGTGGAAGATTAGGTCATCGAAAAGGGGGGTGGCTCGTTTCCCTTCTTAAATTGTCGAGTGGACTCGTTGCCCGAAGTTCGCCGCCGCCGAGCGCTGGAGGTTGTAACTGGAACCGAACCGGCGACTTCGCACTGCGGCGAACAACTTCGGAATGTTGTCAGTTAAGCGTCGGAGTTAACTTGCACCCCCCCCCCCCCCTCCCTGTTGTTTGCGCGACATTCGCCGCGGTAAAGCGAGGGTTATAATCAACAGACGATGAGCGCGCGACCGCTTTCGGGGGTGGATTCCTCCCCCGCTTTTTGCCTCTCAGACTCGCCCGAGATTCTACAACGTTGTTGGCCATTGTGTCCTCCAGCCGCCGCTGCTTTTCATCCTACGACTGGCTTTCCAGAGCGTCCTCCTCCCCCTGGCCGCCCCCTTGGTGGCAATTTTCGGCTCCCGGAAGTGCGCCGCTGATGCGCGGGGTCGCGAAAATTGGACGACTCTCGCGATAGATCGGCGGAGAAACTACTGTCGCTGGTGGATTAACGTCGGTACAGGGTGAGCGAGAAACGGTTTGGGAAGATTTTGGGGGGACTCTGACTCTATCGATTTATGTCCGTGTCGGTCAGGCTGTCACGACAAGTTGTAGAACCCTTAATATCGGTATCTCGTGAGGCGATAAAGATTTTCGAGAGGCAAACTTTTAAGAGTGTAAAGCATGCGGTAGGTGAAAAGTTAGTATTCGGGCAGCCTTAACCGGTCAAACGGTGCCGTTTAGCACACGCGGTGTTAAGCGTAACTGCGAGAGAGCGCATAAAGTGTCTCCTCTCTCTCTCTTTCTCTCTCTCCGGCGAGAGTGTCGGCGGGCAAACAACCGGAAGCCGGCCAGAGACGTTTTCCGCGGAAAACCGAATAATTATGCGGGCCGCCGGTTTTGCGGAGTAGAAAAATGGACCTCCTTCCCTTACCTTGGCGTTGCAGATTTTGTATTTGGTGCTCCAGGCTCGCCCCTTGCACGGCTTCCGCCTACATCGCCTCTGTTGTCTGGATATTCCGCCGCCGCAGGTTCTGCAAAAAGTGGCCCGACGGGCGAAAATTCATTCGCGAGAATACTAATCTGACCTCGCTCCCCGCCTTTCGTCTCGGGCGGCCGCTCGTTATGAACGTTGCCCCGCTGATGAATGAGCCTCATTATCGCGTTATTACTTGCCGCGGCGGAGCCACGATAATAATCGTCGAGACCGCGGGAATGTTTATCGGCTCGAGGCTCAAACATTTCAGGTCCGATCGTTCGCAAGCGGAGCTTGAAGATGCAAGGCAACGGACGGACAGGAGGGGGGGTGGAAAAAAAGAAGATGCAAACGCGTAAACCAGAGTAGAAGCTGAAGGGGGGGTTGGGTCGCTTTTGAAATTCAACTGACACTGGAGCCCTCCGTATCGGCCGGATCGGGGCTACAGGTTGCCTCGCTCGTAGAAGTTTTTCAAACGCGAAATGCATTGGCCTCCCGGAAGCGAGAAGAAAACAGGAAATGGGCGTAATGAAATGCAGCAGGTAAATGCCGAGCGAAGTCTCCGGCGTGAGTGGAGGGCGGCCCGGCTGGCTCGGCGAGTGTATAGAGTAGAAGAGTGGAAGGGTGGAAGGGCGGACGGGGGAGTGCACCCTCAATTTAGCGATACGGAAACGTTCGGAACGCGCCTGCTCGATGAAGGGGGCACGATAAAGGCGAAAAAAAGCAAGGAAATAGAAAAGAAAAATATGATAAAGAACGGCATGTGCCGCGTATTTCGAACGTCCTCTCGAGTAATCGAGATTACTCGATCGAAGAAGCCATTCTCAAAAACAAGGCCACCCCTATCGGTCCGAATTTTTATTCTCCGCGAGTTCGCCGCGTTTCGGCCCGACGCACGTAGACGTTTATATCGGAATTGATACCGTCTAACAATAAGTAGGACGACCCTGGATACGTTCGCGAGACATCTACTTACCCCTCCCACCCCCTTCGGACTCACGTCTCCCCCCGCGACTCAACTTCCGTAAGTTCCGTATTCCGAACAATTACGAGTCGGCAGTCTGCGCGGCGCTCATTGTGAGCGGGGCAAGTTTTTGGCACGATCGAATGAGAAGGAATTTTGCACGTCAGGGCAGGAAGGAGATTTATAGACAGGCGAGCAGAGAAACATCGACAGCCGGGACGTTGTAGATCATACAATAAGCTTTTCGCGAGCGGGCGCAGTTCGCAAGTTGCAAGCGCCATAAATTACTGGCACGTTAGAGCGCGGTCGGCGCACATTTCGCGAGAGACAGAGTGTGAGACGGACTGTGCGAGAGAGAGAGAGATGGAGTGGGAGGCCAATGAAAAACGGGCACGACCATCCGCGGGGAGTACGGAACTTACTGCCGGACGAGACGGCGGCGGTCGCCAAAATGAGTTCCAAGACGTTTAACATTCCGACGGCGGCTCGCCATTGCACGTGCTGCGAACCTTATGTCGAGCCTTGACGTTAAGAAACAGGAGGAAATGGCGCGATCCGATCGTTGCCCGCGGCCGAAAGGGCATCGACTTAATAATCCGACCTTTTCTCCTCCCCCCTCCATTGTATCTCTCTCTCTCTCTGTCTCTCTCTAGCTCGGTTTCTCACATTGTCTCCGGTCAGTGAAAGTAGATCTCCGTAAAGTTCAATCTCTGCGCACCCTTTACCGTCTGAATCGGCAATCAGAACGATACAAACTGCCATTCCCCTCCCCTCTCCCCTCTCCTCTATTCTGTGCCTTGTCGAACGCGAGAGCTCTCGATTCAAACGTTCTCGCCGACGAGCGGATCGGAAAGATAGACATCGACCGATTCCGACGCCGCCGCTTAATTTATGAACGACGCAATACGTTTCGCTGCCCGTGATACGTATCGCGGGACCGATCGTTAATCCTGCCCTGCCTGTCGCCATGAGGAAAGAGCCATAAAGCTCAGTTAAGCATCGAACTCTGTTACTCATGCCCCGCTCCGTGTGTCGCGAATGAAATTTCGCTCGCGAAGAATTATGAAAATGGTCCGCGCTCTCCAAAAATCCAGAAGTGGCGCTCGTTTCCTCCCGCTCTCGTTGGCGGAGAGAGGGGTGAGGATGAAAAATTGTACCGGAAAATCTTTCGGAACACGATCGCGCAGGGCTTCGACGGAAAAGCGTCGCGTAGGTAATTTCGGGAGGAGGTTATCGAGGCACATATCTGTATATCGGCTATCGAGGACGTGCACGATGCTCGAGCACGAACCCCTGTACCTGTCGGATGGTAATCTTTGTGCACCGACAACGTACCGGATGTAATCAAAGGGAGGCCGAGGGCCCACGAGAGTTTCGATCCGAGTTGAAGGACTGTCGAGTGGAGGAAAAGAGAGGTCGATGCAAAGACAGGCGAGGGGGGGTTGGAACGACGATGGACACGGGGCTCGGGGGGTTGGGGGTTGGGTGGCGAACTGATGACCGAGAGGGGGCGGAATATGCATGTGGTCGCGTGTAGGGGCGAGCTCCTCTCGCGAATATAATCGAGACGAGCTTAGCGATCGTTACCGCGGGCGCGTATTTATCGCGATCGCGCGCCCCGCGGTGGTGGCAAAGGGGATAAAAATGAAGGGGTCTCTGCGGGGCGCATGCGAGAGAGAAGTGCGGAGGCGAGAAAAAAGATACGGGCGGCCACTTTTATCGGTGCCCCGCTCGGGGCTTGAAATATTAATGCGAATTACGTACCTCGTGCAGCTTGACCATTTGGACCATGGCGACCATTCTCCCCAGGCAATGCCCTGAAACAGAAAGCGAGCGGATCCGTGATAATCCGTTATCGAGGGGCCCCTACGGGTGCAGGGGGGGGGGGAGGGGTATGCGACGTCGATGGAATAATGAGCTCGCGGCACGAGCGTCTTACGTGCCGTAACGTATACGTTTTCGATCCCGCCGGCATGAAACAAGACGGAGGAGGTAAAAAGAAGAAGGGGGTGGAAGGGGAGGGAGTGAGAGCGCCGAGGGCCGTATCGGCTTTCGTAGTTGCGGAGGGCGCGAGAATAGCCGTGAAATTCTCGTGCTCAATTATACCCGGTGCTTCCGGAAATTACGCGGCGCCCGCCGATCGCCTCTAATTTTCGCTACGGATACCGAAATGGGCCGGGCGCTCGCGACGTCGTAATTAACTTTGACGATAATAGCAGTTTTTACCTAGCCGCGCAATGATCATTTCCGGCAAAAATAGTCCCGCCGACGCTTTCAGCGCAATTGCTGCCCGGAATGCTCATTATACCTGGGACTATATTTGGCTCGGGGTCGAAATGGACGAATACAAGGATCACGGATTATTGTCGGTGATCCTCGATCTTTCGAAAGGCTCAATTAACGTGAATCGTCGCGGGAATTTCGTCGTCGTTTATTAAATGTCGCGCGTTACCGGCCGTGATAGGTGTCGTTTCGATGATCGAGGACGACTTTCGTCCTTTACCTTACCTTACCTCACCGCCGACGGCAGACGATACGGCCTGTACTCCCGGTGTTACGCGTCGACGCATCGATCGTCTTCTTCCGAGCAATAAGTTCGTCGACAGACGTGATAAAAATTTTTTCGAGCCCAACCCCCTCGCCCCCCCCCCCACCGCCCGGCTGGCAAGTCGAGACCAGCCACCCCTTCCTCGTCGCGACGGAATGCTCGACACGTTCGCGTCTGAACCGAGCAGATTTCGAAAATTCACTCCTGCCGCGGTGGCACGAGTCGAAGTGAATTTGTGGCCGCGTCTTGGATATTTTATGGAAGTCGCGCCACGCTGATGGCCGTGTGTGCGCTTCTCTACCCCTTCCGCGTCTCCTCGTCAACCCCCCTCTTCCCAACCCACTGTAGAAAGAAGCTGAAACATTGATGGGCCGGGTCCGGAGCGCTAATACGCTGTCCACCGGGACTCTTACGTCAGCCTAACCAACGTTTGCCGCTCCAGATGAAAGATGCGCCGATTTCACAAGCGGCTCACGTTACGCAATCCGATCGCTGACCGTCGGGTCTTTTGTTTCACGCAAGCCGCAGTCGATGCAACAGGGAAATTGGGTCACCCCACCGTGGAAGAAAACAGAGTCCCACAACGGCGGAACTGGCTTCAATTTCCCTCCCGTAACTGAAATATGAAAGGCCCCCGGCGTCATTGTCAAATCCCAGCGACGTCATGAGCTCGTCCCAATGCGAGGAGATAATTGACGGGGCCGCTCGCGGGCGGGTGTTACGAAATTTTCGGATTCACGCTTGACAAAATTCTGCTCCGGATCGTTAGCGTGCCACCGTTGTCCCGAAGTGACAACGGCGGAGCTCGCGCGAGGCTGGCGAAGGTGGGGGGGTAGGGCGGCCGAAATTAATCTTTCAAACGATTTTACCTCGATCACGCGCACGCTTCCGCCGAAGTTCCCGATAATGAGTCGTTGTATCGGTTTTCCGCCGAGAGAAAGAGCGGCTGAGGGGCCGGCAATTAATCCTTTTTATCCTAGTATCATCCCCGGGGAGTGAGACGGGAACGAAGAGAGAGGTGGAGGGGTGAGATTCTGCGACGATGAGGCCGTGTGTTCGAGTGTACGGAAGAGAGAAAGAGAGAGAGAGGGAGATACAGAGTCAGGCGCCGAGGGTGGCGGAAAAAAAAGGATGGAAGGCGCGTTACGTTAACGGCCAGCGGCACTTTCCATGAACTCCCCCGTGAAATTTATTTCCGAGGTGCTTCCTTTAGCCCCATCTTTCTTCCCCCTCTCCATTCCGCTCTCCTTCTCTCGCCTCCTCTATCCACCATCAGATTTTATCCCTGTATTGCGCCCTAGGCCCCTCCACCGCTCGACGCTTTGTCTCATTCCACGATTCTTTCCTGCCTTCCGACTTCTCCACCTCCCCTCCACCTCCTCCTCCTCCATCTCCTTTTGTCTCTCAGTTATCTTTCTCGTTCCATTTTCGACTCCCGCCCTTTCCCATACGGCCGGCATTCTCCCCACATTCGTCCACGCACGCCTTTCAACCCGGGAATGCGTTATTAAAGTCGGTCGGGAGATAGACGGAGCGGTTGAAAGAAGACGGAAAAAAGGTGGGGAGGGGAGGGGAGGGCCGGGTTAGCGGACGGCGGGGAGGGGGAAGGAGCCAGAAAGCTTTTAACGTGATTCCGCCGTTTGCTTTATTCCGGGGGCTGCTCGATGAATAATGCTCCATTCGGAAGGTTCGCCCTGCGGATCGTCGTCATAGAAAATTATTGACGTGTCGATATCGAAGATAACGACCATGCGCCAACGCCGCGAAACCCGGTCATTGTGCGAGTGCGTACTCATCCACCCTCTCTATCTTTATTTCTCCTACTACCCTCTTCCCTACTTTCCCAACTTCCCTCGCCTCGTCCGCGAATTGCCTGCTTGTCAATTTCACGTCAATTTCGTGTCAAATGTACTCGAATGCGTTGGCCTCGTTGTCTCAAGTACTCCGCGCACTGCGGATTATCCGTAAGTGGTGGTGGGGTGGTGGTCGATGAAAAATTGTCAATAACCAGTCGACTATCACTCCTCGGAAAGGACTCCGTAATGCGGAAGTTTTCGGGGAGGGCTGGGTATGGATCCGGCCAGACCTGCATTCGCCGGAAGCGACGATGCAACATTGCACCGTGGCAGCGCGCGTCGCTCGACATTTTCTTTCTACGACTGTACCCCTCTTTATAACCCAGTTTCTGAAGCGATTGCCAAGCGGCTAACCACGGCGCCCGATCCATATAGCTGACTCTAATGGTCCGCTGTGAAAAATAGACGATGGAAGTGGCAAACATCCGAAATACCCCGCTTCCCTGACGCACTGAATTCGACTTTTCGAACCTCTCCCCCCTCCCTCTCTCTCTCTCTCTCTCTCTGAGTCCTTCTGTTTTTCCACTTTTATTGAATCGCGGATAAGTTAAATACGAGCGGGAAGTGTAAATTCGAGATAAAAAATATCTCAGTTCAGGCGTAAATGCGCGGAGAGTCGGATGGATCGGCCGAGGGATTGTTGAGGGGGAAAATATTCAATCGAGCTTTAATTCATCAGATTTCCGCTTCGGCTTGGGCGGTCTCGCGGGAGCGGACACTGATTACGAACGCCTGACGAGCTCAGGAGCGGACGGTATCAAGCTCGCCGCTCGCTCGTGTGTCGCCCGATGCCCTTATCTCATCTTGAGCCACGCTTCCTCGTAGAATTGGATACGACGGAATGGCGCGGAAGAGGCCAAACTGGAAATCCGGATCTATCCCGGGGGCCGAAAACAAGCGGCGCGCCATCCGAGCAGTCGAGCTCTCGCAAATTTTGTCCGAAAGGCTCGTTATTCGTTTTTCACCGGCGTCTCGGCTATCGGGTGGACGAAAATTTCCGTAACGGATCATCGTCGTGCTCTCTCGTCAATTCTCGTGCATCCTCGTGCGAGTACGGGCAACGTTCGCTTCGTTCGCTCGCGCAAATTGCCAACGTTTCAGCCTCGACGGCAGGCCTAATTTGACTCCGGGCAAGTCCGAACTGTAATACGTCCAATCCGACTTCTGCCGGCGTCAAAAGCCTGACCCAATGCCTGGGCTACGAGTGGCAGATTACAATTGTTCTACGAAGCTCTTCCTGCCTGAAGCACGTCACGATCCGCACGATTCCGGCTGTGTACAGTGCCGCGTCCCGATGACGTCCGCTTTACCTCACTCTTCCGAACGTTTCATCCTCGTTTTCAGTCCATATGACCATTTTGCGCAAAGTGTGGCAACTTTGCGCCTGCTGGCTTCTGGAGAGCTACCGGATAGCTTAAGACGACGTCATCGAAGACGGACGCTGTACGTCAACCGAGTTCCCATCACCTTGAACTGCGATCTCCCGCAAATTGGCAATGATAGAAAGGGGGCGGGCGTGGGTGGCGGATGAGGGAAGCTTCCCCCGAGGGGGGAGGGGGGGGGGGTGTAGGCTGATAGGCGATCTCTCATTCCGCAATGCGGGCTTTCGTCGCGGCCTATATAGGCGCCGAAGGCGGAGAGAAGAAGGGTGGGAAGGGGTGGAGTGCCACCACGGCAGAGTCACTTTGCCCTCTCTTGCGGATTTCGCCTCTTTCCGGCTAACCCTCTGGGCCACTGATCGGCAGAAGAACAAATCTCGACTCCCCCCTCTCTGTCCAGCGGGGTTCCCTCTCTTTTTCCCTTTCCATCTCTGTTTCTTCTTTTCAGGCCGCAAAGTTGGCCATCCCCCCCTATCCATTCTGGGAATGACAAAGTCCGTTCGATCTACGTCAACGAATTACGCCGATATCGATGCTTATCCCTCCACCAATGTACGCGCACGCTTCCGGCAGAGATTCCGAAAGTTGAGAATTGCCGTGGCTCTATCCGGCGCGATCAAATGGCTCTCGTCTTATTAGTTGGCCACCTTACAAAATTGCCACTCGAAATTGTCTGCCTCTCGGTCGGCACACGCTGATCGGCACCACTTACTCTGCCCGTCGATTCTCGGCGCCCACTTACTCACACCCCTCTCAATCTCACTCTCACTCGCCAAATTGAGTCGTTTCTCTTTGGTATTCGAAAGTTACGTCGACTCCCGCGCGCCGATCAGAGATCATTTTCATTGTATTAAGACGATCGCGGCACGCACGAGTGTGTTCGCACATTTCGCAAAAGTCGTCGAGTGTAATTATCCGTGGAATATAAGCATTCGAACTCGATACGTCCATTTCGAGTCGTCGCGCGATCGCATTACTATAAGTCGTACCTTTCGGAACAGGCCATGCCCCCCTTCTTCGTTCGCACACATCGATTCGTCGAGGAGTCGAAGAGTAACGGACCAGCTATTCCCAATTCCCACCCAATCTAAAATCAATCTTAGTTCGTTCTCTTAGACTGAGTTTGGAAGTGAGATTCGGGCAGGACGAGCGGGGGGGGAGGGGTGAGGGGTAGGTGGCGTGAGAATGAGCGAAAGGGTGAACCGTAGGAGTGCGGAGGGAGGGGGTGGCGAGGGGTAGGGCCGTGGCTCGATCACTTTTAAGCAGGCTTGCAAGTCTGCATTATTCAAACTCCGATGGAACGTCGAAGCCCACTAGCACCCTTCGAGGAGCCAGCTCTGTCTTTCCCTGACACCGACGCTTCTTTACTTCCCCCACCCGACCTTTCATCCCTTTCGAGGTTCCCCTCGCTTTTCTCCACGGTAATCTGTACCCTCGTGTTTCTTCGACTCCTTTCGCTCACGGACCCGCTTTCTTCCGCCACGACCCGACGCTTCTCGTCTCGCCGCGATGACGCTGCTTCTTTATTCCCATCTTTCCTCGGGACGGCACGAAAACGTCCTGAATTTTCATGTCCGCCCCCGTTGCCGAAAACAGAACCTCCTTAAGTACATTGTTCGTTATGGAAAGAAACGACGGTTGAATATTGAGTGCGTTTCTTTCAGAATGACTAGTAATTGTGCCGCGTCACTGTAATTAAGCTTCCACTACGATCATTGTCCATGTACTTCTCCGTGCAAAATAAGTCATAGTCATCGAAAATAAGAGTCTAGAGCAGATGGAGCTTGAACGAAGAATTTGCTGTGCGTTAATTTGTATCTTCCTGCGCTCGCGCGACGCAACGTGTGTGCGAAGTACAAATAGTAATGAACTTATCTCGGTTGTTTCTGAAGGATTCGGTCGTCATCCGCGGAAGACAGGGAGTATGAAACGAGCGAGGTTGCACTTCGGGCAAACCCTATGCAACATTCCCCGGGTCTTGGTAAGTATAACGCGCCTGGGGTATACGAGGCGGGAGAGAATTTCCGGGGAAGTTTGCCGCTGCATGGACGAGATGAAGAGTTTGTTGTAAACCGGGGTATTGCAACTAGGTTTCATCAAAGCGAGCCGTTTCAAATTTCGGATCGGATCGCTCGCTCTGCGCGCACTGCACGCCATAAGTTTTCTGTCATTCCGCATGAAACGTCCGGGTGGCGATGAAGCGGTCGTCAATGAGCGAGAGAAGGGTATACCGCCCGTAAATATCGATACAGCGTAATTAATTGTTACCGCGTACGGCCTCGGCAGATTTTATTTTGACGATATTCAATTTTATTTGACAGCGGCGGAGCGGCTGCCAGCCGTCCGGCCCGATAAAATATTTACTTAATCGTCGCCGCGATCACTCGCGGATCGATTAATTTGACCGATTTCTTTTTTTCGGTTTTTTAATATTTCTTCGAAACGGAGAGGCCAGGTTCGCGCGAACGCGCTTTAACGGCATAATGCCAGTTTATTTATGAGCGAGTCGGCGTCGAGATGGAAATAACACTTGTTGGCTAATTTCAAAGCCCACGTGGATCTACGGAATAAACCGATCCGCACACTAAATCACGGGGCCAAAGTTGTTCGCCGGTTTGAAATATTTATGGGAGGCAAATTATGATTTACACAGTTGCCACGGGATTACGGTGAAGTTCATATATATAGCCCAGCGTACGGACGTTACGTATCGCTGAGCGTTACGAAACGCGGAGCTGTCGCCGGAAGAATCGAGAGTGTGACTCGCTCGCGACGAGGAGAGATTAAAAGGGGCGCGTAATAGGCTTACCGAGACTGATGTCTTAAGTAGGATAAAAAATAAGCCGCGGAAATAAATCTCCCGGAATCTCGCCTTGAGTCCCTCTCTCTCTCTCTCTCTTTCTTTCTGTCTGTCTCCGAATCCGTCCTGCGTGCGTTCCAGCGATCGGAAACGATAATCCGAGCGCAGAGTTTCTCGAGAGGCGTTAATGAAATTTTCGACCGGACAATGAAGCCACGATGCGCGATAACGTGCTTCTCGCTGCCAACTCGAGTGTCCCTTAATAAATATAAATTAAGTTCTATCAGCGATCCGTAGGCCAGACTCCGCATTAGCATCGCATCTATCCCTCGCTATCAGATGAAGTGGCATAGGGGGGCCAGGTGGCACAACTTCGTGTACTGCTCTCGAGTCCCTCCGATCCATCTACGATTGTATACACGTTTTCGTGTACTCCACTCCTCTCCCCGAGGAGTTGGCATCGCGGAAGGAACCGTAAGAGGTGTCGTCCGTAAACGGTGCCGATTTCCTTTCTACACCGCATTCGCGAGCCCTTGCAGTCGCTTAATCGAAGACTTGGCCAGCGCGCAATCGGCGATAATGCCTGGCGAGTGTTTTCCTTTTCGCCGGGCGACAAGGCCGAACGGAGGAGGACGGATGATCGGACTTTTAAGCAGGATCCTCTCGCGCCGTCTGCATTATTCAGGCGTCTCTCCTTCGTCGAGGGATTCTCCCGTCTCCCCTGTCACCCCCTCACCACCCCCCACCGCCCTGTTCTCTCGCCACATCCAGTCGAGATTCCATTCTCGCGTGCAGGTGTCAATTTGTTTCCCTCCAGCTCCGGTCCTTCCCCCCGTCGCGCATTCTCCCCTTCCTTCGCCCTCGAATCTTCCATCCTCCCCCCTTCTCAGCCCTCGTTTTCAACCCTCGCCATCCTTCTTATTCGAGACGCCGAGAACGCTCTAGCCGCGACGCGAGGACGGAACATTAGACTCCCAAATTATTGAAAGCAACAGTGGGACAGAGAGTGAGGCACGTCCCCCCCCCCCTCCCCCCGCCCCCTCCTCTCGCCTTTCCACCCCGTCTATCCGTCCCTCAACCTGTCCTTCTCATTGCTAATGGAGACCCCAGGACCACTTTGGCCAGATCTCAGATTGGTATCGTCGCGCCGACGTTCCGCGTCGCTGGGATGATGGCACGTCACCGGGCATTTCCAATAATCGGCCTGCCTCACCCCCCCCCCCTCCCTCGCTGTTTTCGGGCAAAGCCTCGATCGGGGAATGCCTGCCCGCCTAATGTCGGGTCCGGCTATTTGCCACGGATATCGCACCTGTCCGCGCCGAATCGCTCGTCCTGTCAATTCCAATGCTGGTATTCGCCTAAGTGTCGGAGGCGATCGTTCATGCTTTTCGTCCTCGTTGATATAGGCTCTGACAATTTTCAAAAGTATCACACGTTCGATATGGTGTACAGATGAGAATTCAAATAAATCGCAATATGCGTAAAAGGTTGTGGAGTTCTTAGATTTGATTGCATAATAATGGAGTACAGCTTAGAATTCAAATAAATTGCAATGTGTGTAAAAAGTAGTGGAGTTCTTAGATTTGATCGTATAATAATGGTGTACAGCTTAGAATTCAAATAAATTGCAATATGTGTAAAAGGTAGCGGAGTTCTTGGATTTGATCAATGGTTATTGGCAAGGTAGGTTTCGTTTTTAAGTCCCTTCGGTGGCGGTGGATCAGCGGAAAAATGTGGGGAATATAAACGAATCGGTCGGGCGTAATTAATCAATTGGCCGGGGGTAATTAATCGCGGCAAGTACGGAGGAGGACACGGCGAGCAATTAAAGAGCATTATACCGTCGAATATACGAGGGCCGATCCCGGGGCTGGCTGGCCAGGCTTCCACGGCGCGAATCCTGCGGAACGTGCCATTTGGCAGCCAATAAAATTGTCCGTTAACGACTATCGAAAATCGTCAGGAGCGTAATGCGTTTTCCCTCCCTCTCCTCTTCCCGGCATTCCCTCAAGCGATTCCCGGGCTCCGGTCTGGCTCCTGCGCCTCGGGCGTAAAATACAAATTTTCATTCCCGAACAGAACGTTAGCGCATACCGGCTCGGTCAAGTGTGCGTTAAATACGAAATGATTCCCCGGGCGAAACGACTTTATGGCCCGATAAAACCCGAGAGGATGGCCGGGCTAGGAGGGTACAGAATCCGGAGGTGGCTGTCGCGAGTCCTGATACTCTCCTCAAACCCGCTCGAATATTCTTTACATTTACGATTATTCCCACTCGCAATTTTTTCCCCGTCGATCCTGGCCCGATATGCGAACGAAATTTTTCGGCACCGATCGACGCGATTAAACGCCCGATAAACAACTGTCATCGACGCGGGCAACTTTCCAAATTGAACGGAAAAATTGAAAAAGTTACGGACGATCGGTTCTCACTCACTTTTCTACGTTATAACAGAGTTAGCGGATATTCGGGACGAAACTGATCGGTATCGATAGCCGAAAAATTTTCGGCTGACGATGGTCGATCGAACGTTCGATCGTCTTTTGACTAGCTTGCATCTCCGGACTACTCCCCACTCCCCGCTCGTAACAACGAATTTCCATATCGATCCCGCGGCCTGCGTGCCGGTCGATTAACACCGATTAACGCCGAACAACGGGAGTGAGTGTGCAGCCGAGACGAAACCATTTTCTCGTCGCGGCAAACATTTCGCGGTCGATTGAGAAATTACTCCTGTCAGTCACGCGATTAGAGTTGCGCCCTCCCCCCATCAGTCATCGGGCTTAAACGCTCGAGTCAATTACTCAGCCGGCGAATTAAAAGTAATTCCGTCAGAATGCACCACCCCGAGTGGTCTGCGCAGCGACCAAATGGTCAGAGCTAATGAATCCCACCCGCTATTCTTATCATTCAAATTTCATCCGCGAGAACGGATTGATGTCTTCTTCGTCGGGATAGCCGGGACGATTTTCAGGGAATATTTTACCCCGCCGCGACATCGTCGAAGTTAATGCGATTCCCATCACTTAAAAACGCATAATGAGCGGAGCCGAAAAATCCGCCGTATGAATATTTCAGTCCGCACAGAAATCCGAGCGAATTTCCTGAATTATCCGCGATAAAACGTCGGGTCGGGCAGGTAGAAAGCCGATGTTATTCTCATGACGTTCTTAACTAACGTGTCTCGACGCTGTACCGTACGGTCCTCCGGAGGTGAGGGTGGCGATAAAAAGAGGACGTCGGGGGTTAATTTAAGTTGCCTCCGGCCGGCCTCTCAAAAATGGGCAAGAGCTCGTACGACGTATTCCGGTGCTTTCCGGAGTTAATTTCTAAGCGCGCGCCACCCCCAATTCGATGCCGTGGCTCGAATTTGCCGACGGTTGAAAGGAGTAAGGGCGGAAATCGTCTTTCTCAAGCCAGCGGCTGGCGTCTGAGGTCGGGGGTCTGACTACGAGTTGAATACTGGGGGGTAAAAGGAGGAGGAGGGGGAGGAGGAGGGAGGTGGATGGTTGAGTGAGAGAACGGAAGAGAAGACGAAGGGGAGAGGAGGGTGAGCCGGGGGTGAGATCGCTCGGTCTGGCCCGGTCGTGCCGGTGGCAAGAGGGGGGGGGGGGGGTGGTTATTACACGTCAGTCACACTTCTCTCAAAATTGCGAAAGTTTTATAAGACACAACGATCCTCGTCCGATTACGTCCCGCGCGACTTATGGCCGTGGCTTTATTATTGCCGTGGCGCCTCGTGTTATATACGGCCGCACGAAAAACAAAGTACTCCCGACGTCTGAGGCGCACCGGCCCCATCCATTTCTGGCCACCCCCCGCCCGGCCGGTATGAAACGTATCGTGCGATTAACCGCTTCCTTCGCCGAGAGTGCGAAAACTGTAACGACTCGTCGACCGCCTCGCGCCGGAATTCGACCTCGTAAAAAGAGGCGGAACGAAGGGAGGTGAGTGGGAGGAGGGAAAACTTCCTTCCACGACGTGTCCGAGGTTGGGGCCATTACGTATTGAAGAATTTCGTAGCCTTCCGGGCACTGTCCTTCTCCGAGTACCGCACTGCGCATATATGGGAAACGGCCGGTGCGAGGAGGAGGAAGAGGGGGGTGGGGGCGATAACGAAGTAATTAATTCAGGCGCGTGTCGTTGCGTGCGATGCTCTTTAAATTGGATGAAATCGATGAGAGCTCTCGCCGGCCGGCGCCCATCGTACGGGGGTGGCTAAAGTGAGAGGCGCGTGCCGGGAGTGTGTCGGGGGAGGGGGGGGAGGGGTGGGCCGTTAATATTGGCAGAGGAGCCGGTCAATCGGTGCCTATGATTACGCTCGAATCGCAATTATCCGCGCGCGATCCAAGAGAATTATTAGCTTGCGGACAGCCTCGGATGTGGAGGGTGGGGGTGGAGGGGGAGGGGTGGGGGGGTATACACGGGTTATTCGCGCTCGTCGGCCATTATCATACTTCCCGGCGCACTTCGCGGCCGAGGGTATAATTAAGCGAACCGAACACGTCGTTCTGAGGGGTTGGGGGTGGTGGGAGAGAATTTTTCGGGCGTTCCACGCTCGAACGGGTAACATCTTCATTCGAGTCGATGCGCTCGGCAGTCAGCGAGCGCGTATTGATCTGCCTCTTCGCATACCTGCGCGCGTGCCGGCGCCACAGCTTTCGCCGAGCGATTCTAAGCTGTTAATGAAGCTGGCGCCGGATGAAAATTGGAAGAGCCGGACCCGGTCCCGTTTGCCGTTTGCCGATCGGCGATGCGCGAGAATGCCCCGGACAGAGGATAAACGCGACGCAGAAGGCCGAGCGGAGCGTAGAGTTTGCCTGCGAGGGAGAGTTTAGCCGGATGAAAGTTATTCGAGGATTCGCCGGATAATGCAATAACGGGCACACGGGCAACCCGCTGCCTTGAGAAATTAGCGGGCATGAATTATGAATGAGATAAAGTTTGTCTTCTTTAACGTTTTCTTCCCCCTTTCGCGGCAGCGACCTCCGGGTGTACGCGAGCGGACGATCCCGTCAGTTTGTTTCCGGTAGAAATCGCAGTAAATACGGGACCTGCCGGAAGTACGTTCGCTCCGTCCGATGCCCGGGTACAGGAAGGACGCTAATCGAGAGCGAGGCACGCGCAACGTACGGGGGTTCTCGTATTTGCGGGCGAGTTGAGCGAAAATAATTGTATCGCGCTCGGGCCGCGGAGTCTCACGGAAATTCATTAAAAATTACTTTGGCACCGGGAAAACACGTGTGCGCTGATTACCTGGGTGCCCCGCGCAATTTGCTCGGCCCCTGTACATCAGGAGGCCAAGTGTAACGAGGCTGATGGCCGTTAAAAGCCGAGCGACAGCCGGCGTCGGATCATTCTGCCTCATGCGCGTTTTTAATATCACCCTCGTTCCCTTACCCACCCCTACCCTTCCAGCCGCGACTCTCGCGGCTAATGGCCAATATTTTTTTACGACTGAGTCCGAACAACTATAGGTTCCCAAAGTAGCCCGGCATTAGCATCTTCGCTACGCCGACGCTTACCCATCTTAATCGGCGATCCTTCCGGCGCATATTAGAGCATGTAAGCAATTTAGGCGAGCGAGGCAGTCCTTCGGGGTCAAAGTGCGAGGGCTAAGCCATGCATTACCGTCCGCAACTGACGAGGTGCAAGCGAGCACGCCTTTGAAATTGAACACCCGCTAAATGCAATTAGCCAATTACACCGGCGCACGATAGACCCCCGGCGAGTGCCTCGTCGGCCGTTTTCACCCTTCTGTTCTCTCGCGTCGAGTGCCACTACAGGGAGACGAACGACGACGCCAGGCATGTCGCCCCGGAGAACCGACGTCGGGAAGAAGAGATACGGATGTTCATTGTGACATCACGCGCACCCAGTAATTGTTCGCCGCTCGCGAAGGTCTTCGATATTTTTTTTTCCACCCTCGCCCTTCTTTCGTGGACCCCGCTCGGGAGTGAAACGACGGCCACTTTCGACGCTATCGAGAGATTTGCTTCTCGGGAGTGAGGGAGGTTATGCTTGTCAGGGTAGACAGCTATGAACATTTTTTCTCTAAGAATAACGTGAAAGAACGATGTGGAAGTGTTTCACATGACAGAGTTGTATGTAAAGAGTTATGGTACGAATGAGATTGACAGTGATAAAGATATTGCGACGTGAACTTAATTTTATAACGTGGAAGATCCCGACTTTAAATTTCAGATTTAGAGTGTGGCGTGTGCTTTAAGGGCTAGTATTACATGGGAATAGTGTTGTCAGTATCATCGACACGTTGCTGGAATTTTGAATTCGGTGCGAATCTATACGCTTTCAGCCTCCGGTTTCATCAGCCCTATCACTGGCAGTTTCGGCATCGGAGCCGAAGGAGTCGACGATCGACCGGCCGAAAATGAGGATATGCAGCGTCGATTGTCTCTCCCCCCCTTCCGATAACAGCACGATGTTCGCCTTTTCTCGAAAGGATAAAGGGGGGAAAACTCGCCGGACGTCGGTGTATCCTTTCTCGAAGTTCCGCCGACCCGAGCGGATAATGAACTCCTTGCCTCTCAAAAGGCGAAGGGTGGTTGCTTTTGAAAGGGCACCCCCCTCGGAATGCGACGTGGCATACGTCGACAGAATGGACGTTGGGAGCGTATTATATATAGAGACGGACGGCGAACGGTATTTCCCTTCGAACGGGGCGTGGGGTGGATTTATAAATATTTAACCGTATCCTCCTACGATTCCCTCTACGCATCCGCCAACGATACTTCTTCCTTTTGTCCCCGGCCCACCCCATTGTTCCTCCGACGTTCCTCGTCGAAGGCCTTTCCGACCTTCCCCTCCCTCCCCTCCTTCCTCGCACTTTTTTTCCAGCCGACAGTCTGAGACGCATTCCCCGTGCCACGTGCACTCCATAAACTCGATCGGGAAATCTCATTGGCCCCATCCCTTTTCCTACGGAAGCGGGCGGATTTCGGGGCACGCGATAGGTACTCTCACGCGAAAATACGCGCACTCCTGCGGGAGAGACAAACGATATTTCGATATCGTCGCGAGCCACCTTAATTCCACTTCCGAATCCGCGACGTATTCCAACTGCCGAGGCGACACTCTCACCCCCGCCCTCCCGCCTCTGCCTTCCTTCCGAAGTTAGTTTTATGTTCCGGGGCCCGCGACGCAATCACTGAGAAACAATGAAATATCCGTGCGGAGATATGCGCGCGGAAGGATGTATACGGCCGACACAATTTCCTATAGGGAGTTTCGCCCTCCGCTACACCACTGGCTTTCAACCGGGCGTGCCTGTGTGTGGAAATGTGCCCGGGAATGTACGCACGCGCGCCGCCCGTATACTTGACGTTCGGATTTTCAATCCGTCCGAATTCCATTCGCGAACCGCGGCTTCCGTGCATTTCGCAAAAATCAAAACGCGATTCGACGCTGATTCGTACGTACCGCCTTATACGCCCATAGTACGTAGGTATATATGGGTATGTAAGAAGGCACCGGTACGCGTACGTCACAATTCAGGTGGCGGATCGATCGGACAGCTTTTTAGGAGGAAAGTTCCTCGTCGCCGTCCGGCACGGCCGAATGGCGAGATAAAAGTGTTAAAAAAATGAAACGGCCCGACGTGCCACTCGGCACGTTCGTAAATCGGCGCCCGTTTCTCACACGCTCCGCGCCCGACAACTTGAAAAGTAAAGCAAGATGTCGTGCGGCATGATCAAGTATTCGGCGGCGATAAAAAAAATAGTCGTAAAGGGGACGTGACGGAATGGGCTGAGTCGCGATAAAGGTGAGCGAGCAGCGGTTCTCATGCCAATCCGACGATCCGGCTGACGATCCAGCTGGCGATTTAGGGGGGGGGGGGGGGGGGGGGGGAGATCTCGAAAATCGTCGGCGTAGGACGGGCGCTCGACGTGACGAGAAGTGGCTGGCAGTTCTGCCAACTTTACCGTTGGCCGCGGTCGGCACTTCCGGTTCGCTCGCCGCGGAACGAAATGTCGTCGGAAATAAAAGGCGCCGTCGGCGGCCTCGCAAGAACGTACTGAATGTGCCCTAGCCCGGCCCGTTTCTCTTTTGTAGCTTCTTAAAAGCTGCATATTTTTATCCCTCCGCCGCTCGGTCGCGCTCGGGGTGAAGGGAAAAACTGGCACACGCCGAAGGCCATTACGAATTTCTTAAATTCTGCCCGCCCGTCCGCAGATTCGTTTCGGCGTCTCGACAGTACGTTCAACAGAGCGGATTAGCCGGCGCTGTCCATTTCCGACGACTCTGAGACACCTTCGAGCCTGCTTCCTGCTCCGAGAGAGCAGAATTTCCCGCGGAAATGTATCACTTTTTACGCCCCCCGAAGTTGGCCGTTATTCGAAATTAAAGTGACGACCCGATGCGATCTTTTCGCAGAAATCCCATCCGCGAGCCGAGAGAGAGAGCGCGATTAAGGACGTACTTTCGATGATATTTCGATGTTTACCGATGGCGCCAGGCTTCCGCTCTCGTAAAAGCGAGCCGACGATGGGGCACGAGAGCGCGTACGCGAAGCTTCCCGGCTAAATTATCGACGCTTCCGGTTCGAGGGTTAGGTCGAGAGTGACGAGCTTCCAGCGTCGGCGTGCGAAAACGTCGAACAGGCCGCGGCCCAGAGGTTGTCGGCTCTAAATTTTTAATCCTTCTATTTTCCGCGCGGCAAGAGAGCGCGCGCGCGCCAGCACTACCCTCTCTCGCGTCCTCCAACCGACCCGGGCATCGTTCCCCGTCAAAAGTTTCAGCATCGACTCGCGCCTCATCGCCGAACGAAGCCCTTCCATTCCGCCGCAGGATTTTATTCGTGGCTTCTCTTAAACGTTATTGACCCCGCCGAGCTCCTCCTCCTCCCCCACCGCGGACGCCCTTCGTTCGAATCGCAGAGGGACTGCCGTCGCGACGCTGTAGGCGAACTAGCTAGCTGTGAAAAATGCTCCGCTGACACGGTTTAAGAGAGGGACAGAGGTAGGAAAGATGAGGGTGGCTTCTTTCGAGGCGGCGCGACGCAAAGGACTCAGTGACATTCTAACAATTTCTAGAAGGATAGACCGTGGGCTCGTCTCGCTCGAACGAGGCTGGTAGAAATAATTCAGCGCTGAACCCCGAGCGTGGTCGGTAAGCTCGCGCCCGACTGGCAAGCGGAGTAAAGCGTCTGCGGAGGGTTGGGAGGGTGGATGGCGCGAGCCTGGCAGCGTTTGAAGATTAGCGGATGATGACAGAGTCCTCGGCGTGCGCGCGCGCGCGCGGGGAGGGTTGGTTTGCCGCCGCAGAACTCCTGAGAGCGGAGATTTCTCAAAGGAGTCGGGCCGCGTTCTAACGATCCTTCAGCGCTTAAACTGTAGCTGTCGCGCATCGTCAAGTTTAGTCACCGCTAAAAGTGTGCTACACTCGCGTAAGCCCGACTTCAATGCGATCCGCCGGGTTACACAGGCCGCTCGTGCCTTCCATTACAGTCTTCTGAGAGGCGAGTGTCGAGCGGAACGCTTTTTCGCCCTCTTCGGGGTCTCGGCCGGCAAAGCCGACTCCACTCTGTACCGTAACGCGAGTCGTAACGAGAACAATTCCTTCTTCGCCTTTCCTGATTTTTCCACCTTCGCTCCCGCTTTCTCTTTCCCTCTTTGTGCCTCGCGAGCCGTAAGAAAAAATACGCTGCCCTCCGCTTGCAGGCCGCGATCGAGCCGGGCTGAATGATTTATGCGAGGAGAGCGCGACTCGCCGGCGACGGACGCTTTCGGCCCTACGGATCGGGAGAGAGACGTCGGGTCGAGTATGAAAAATCTACGTGGCAATTTCGCTCGACAAATGTTTATCCTCTGTTCCCCCCCATCTGTTCGCCGCTTTTCGGCTCCCATCTCCGATTGTTTCGGGCCTCTATCAACGCGTCGTCGCTTCAGGGGCGGAGCAGGTGCCTGATTTGTTTGAATTGTCCGTAAGTTTCGCGCGGTGGAAGAATAATCACCGGCTGCGACGCGTTATGAAATCGTGAAGAGAGAGAGAGAGAGAGAGAGAGAGAGAGAGAGAGAGAGAGAGACGGAAAGAGAGAAAAAGAGAGAGAAGTCGGCGTGTCGCTGGAGATTGATCAGCGTGGCTCGCCATTTTACGCGTCGCCGCCTCGTCCTCACCCTTCTGCCGTTAGGAAGCGCGAGTTTGCAAGCTCGAAGGATCTCATAAGGCGGAAAGGACTCGCGGTAAAGCTCGAGAGCGCGAGTCACCGGAAAAATAAAAGTTCGAGTTTTCCCGCAAGGAGCGCGTCGGTGGCTTTCTTTCCTTCATCGTCTCTCTCTCTCTATCCTCTAACTCTCTCACTCTCTCCTACCCTTCTTCCTTCCACACTTTTAGCTCCCCTGACGTCCCTTCTGCACCGGCTCCGTCTGACATAACGATTTCTGCGACCCATTTCCGGTTGGCTGCCGCGAATAAAGGTGTTTATTTTTCCGCGACATCATCCCTTCGCCCCCCCACTCCCTCGCAGGCTCCCTTTTTCGACGCGAACCAGCGCTCTCACAAACCCACCCCCCGCGCTCCCTGCCGCGCGTTACATTTTCTGCATCTGACTCCCCTGCAAATTGAGCCGGACGGCGCAATTGGTTCTTTGACGGCGCGGCCCGTTTTCAGCTGTTTTTGAATATCGCGAATTTCATCCGTGCCCACCGACCGCGCCTGGCACCGGTTTTCTTCCTTCCCGACAATTGCGAATGCCCATACACACACACGCACGCAGATACACAACGGTCGGACGGTCGCGTACAGTTTCAGATATAGGGACCGGAATCGTTGCAAATACCAGACGAAATTTATGTGCCGCGCTTCATCGTAGGAACCCGTGCGAGGTATCCCCCTCCCGATGGTAGGGCTGACGTATCCAGATATTCGTAGGGAAAAGCGACGCTATCTAAATTGGATATTTTGCCGGCTGTACCGGGATATATGACGGTGGAGTGGGGGAAATGTTTATACCTGATCCGCGTCCTCGCTGTCGAGATTGTTGCCGACGTTCGAGATCTCCGAGACGTCCTCGATCACGGAGTGGTCGCCGATCGTGCTGTTGTCACTCACGACCAGGCCCAGCAGGCATATCTGGAACACAGAATAGCTCTCGTCATCGATAGTCAACAGCCGACACTTGACAGATTGTCATTTTACAATCTCTATATTTAACCAGACTGTTTCTAACACAGCTTCTGTACTACCGAATACCACAGCAAACGTTGTTCAGTTAAAAAGTCAAATATTATCAAGACTCCGCGAGACACTTTCCTATTGCAGGGAAGAAGTCTCTCCGAAGTTTCAACGAGACGGTCAACGTTACGTAACAAACATTGACCTGATCTGAAAAAAAGGAGTGAGTCCACGCCACTTTCGAGCCCAAGCAGCTCATATCGCCGCGCCAGTCAACACTTTTCCTCCCCCGGCTCCTCTCGAAAAGCTGATCATTCGCCGCGAGAATGGCTGCGCAAACAGTTTCGCCGCGAGCGATTCTCGTCCAGGCTCTCTCCGCAAGGCAAACTGCGTAAAACTTATTACGCAGAGCCCGCCAGTCCACTCAACCCTCTCCCGACCCACCTTTCCCCTCATTCCCCTCGCAAGTCGATTTGCGAGGAAAAGAATGCCGGGGCGGCCTCGGAACAAAGGAATTGCAGCGCCACGGCTCGCGACCGGCAAAACGGGGACGGGCGCAATTTAATTGTAGCCGCACTTTCGCCCCGAAAACGGATACCTACTTTCTGGCATTACCGTACAAGCCGGAACTTTTATAACAAGCTCCCGCGCGCCGAGTCGGCTGCTTCGCGGGAGAGAAGGCGCGCGCGCGCGCGCGCGCGTGAGCTGGCGCACGTAGAGCTCATTCCGGAAAATTTCAACCCGAGCGAATCCGTTACCCGCCCCGAACTACCCCTCGGCGACCCCATACTCATTCGCCTCCCCCCCTCCCCCCCTCCCTCCGCGGCCGCAGCCACAGCTCGCCATCCTCTTTCTCCACGGTCCTTTTCCATTCTCCGGCGTCCCGGTCCCTCCACTTCGCTCCATCGCGGCCCCTCCAGCTTGCGGCTGGAAAACCGACGACCGGAGGGATTCATATTTTACGACAGTCCTCGCTGTCGTTGCCGCATAATGCCTACATTTTTGTCGAAACAATCGCCGGCGAGCGGTCGACCCGCGGGTATATCAACTCGCGCGTCAGCTGGAAAGCCGGGACGCTGGCAAGCTGGAGAGCTGGAGAGCTGAAGAACTGAAGAGCTGGAGAAGGGTCGTAAGGAAGCGTGTGCCGGAATTAAAAGTGCGATCAATGTCCTGTCGGCGAACCTTCGACCGCGAGCGGTGATACAACGATTTTTTTCCCCTACTAGATGAGGCGCGCGGGAGAGTAGGGAAAGCGTGCGCCAGGAATACGCGAGGAGTACGTTTTCATTTTCTCCCGGTCCATTGTCTTCGCCGAGAGTGGGGAGGGGGGAGTTGCAGTTTCATGTGACGTCTATAAATCGCGCTTGGGTCCGTTCCCCCCCTCGTCGTCAAACGACGAAGCTGGTGCCCGCTTTGGCCTGTACCGTAAAGAGAGCCGCACGACGTCGACGAGGAAAAGGAGGAGGAGGAGGGAGATGGGGAGGTGGAGGACGATGGAACTTAACGTCCGCGCGGAACGTTATTAGCGATAAATTTAGACGCCTCGGCCGGCCTGTAATTAAAGGTTAACGGTCCTAGCCCCGAGGTCCTAGAAAATGAACTCGTACAGATTGGGATTAGATGTGTGCGCTCCCTCTCTCTCTCTCTCTCTCTCTCTCTCTCTCTCTCTCTCTCTCTCTCTCACTCTTGGGCCCTTCATTCTCGTGCGTGCGCGCGTACGCACGCAGCTAGGGACGCTTTACGCGCGAAAGTGCGTTTTCAACTTGTTATTAAACAGTTTGATTAAGCGATGCAGTTCGCGTAAAATGGCTCGCGACCGCGTCCAGGGCGCGTAGTTCGCTTGTAAAGTTCTGAAATCGCCTCGGTCACCTGGGACCCCGGGGCCAGGCAAAAGCGCCGGGCCAATGATTACACTGTCCGACACGTATTCTCGAAACCTCTGCGACGGCTCGCTGACTCGTATCAATTTTTGTCAATTTTTTTTCCCGCTCGCCGATGGTGTTCTCGAAAATGAGCGTTAAAATTGTTCATTTCGATATGTCGCGCGGGCAGAGCTGTCATTAAAAAGAAACACTGACGTGTTTACGCGCTCGGCAGAGCACTGCTTCCGTCGGCCGACAAACCGGATTACGCTGATCGACGATAAGAGGTCGATTAACGAATCGTAATGACAGAGGCGGATACTTGTTACGTTCAAAGCATGTGCACCCATCGTGTGCGCATGCGCGCGGCCACCTCACCCCCCCTCGATGGGATCGTTTACACGTACCGGCGAATATTAACCCGAAAGTAATGCGATTTTTAATTAAAAAATATGTTTTGCGTACGATAATGCGATTTCCATAGGGAGGCGGAGGGTTTGTTTTAAACCCGAGGTAATGTTCGCCCGAGCGAGGCAACGTTAAATCACTCGCCCGTTAGCATCGTGCTTTTTACTTAATGAATAATATAAAAATTGGGTTGTATGAAATTTCCGAGTCGAAATTTATGTGCCGTCCGAGGCGGAAGGTATTCTCGTCGGACGCGGTGGCGGCGGCGGCGGCGGCGACCGGAATCCGATCGGTAGAAACTTGGCCGGCTCGGCGTGGGACGGCCACCGATATGGACCCGATGATAAAGCGATGTTTGTACGGGAACGCCTTCCCGATGAATTTAGTACAAATTAATTTGACGCCTCGGCGCCCGCGATAAAATGCGCGCGAGACTTAACGTGAAATTTATGTCCGACATGGGCCGGGTCTAACGAGGCGTCGACTCACCGATGCCATTTAATTCTTATCTCGGCCCTTGATTGGCTCGCGTGCCGCGCCGAGATTAACCCTGTCGGGGCGCATTAATTCAAGTAATTAACTCGCTCCTCGGCCGGGGCCGGTGTTTAACGTCGATGCCGGGGACTCGGCGGATCAAATTCATAAACCTGGGCACGCCGTTCGGAAATCCTCTTAAACCGATCATTACCGCCCCGCTTCGGCCATACATTTCGATGCCAAATGCCTTCTTTCAGGCCGTGCGCGAAACGGGCAGCGCATTAAGCGCGCGCCTAAATGGCGAAATAAAATGATCGCGCGGCGAACATTGAATTGTCACGGAATTTCGACGCGGCGAACTCGCGCGCGCGCGCGCGTGCAGCGAGATTCAATTTAAATTTAATTAATTCAAATGTACCGACCGAAAACTAAACGGTTTCCATTATGTACGGGGGGCGTCATTACTTTAATGAGCGCAATGAGCGTACACTTTTGAATGTCCGGTTATTAGTGACGATTGCGGTGCTTACAGGCTCGATGTGCGAGGCGCGTGTTTTATCGTCAACCTTTCCCGTCGACAGTTTTGGGAAACGCGACTCGACGTTTCGTCGATCCGACCCTTATCGTCGGAGAAAAATTGGACGCTGATTGCCGAGGAATTTTCATTCTCGAACGTCGGAGTCGTGTGTTCAACTTGACCCCGGGGTCGTGACCGGCGCGAAAGAGAGGCAGGCCTCGGAAGGGGGGAGATGCATTTCTAAACCGGTGTGCCTCGCCGGGAACACGGGATCGTACTTTGCGGCACGGTGTAAATAAAATTAATTTTCGGCCGAAATCACGGCCGAGCGAACGCCTACGGGCACCTGCGCGTGTGTGTTCAGTGTACACTGTTCACGTTTGACGACGGGAAGCATTTTTAACTCCTGCCTCGCTGAGAGACGAACAAACGCTTCTATCCTGGTCAGAGTACGAGGCTCGTATGAAACGTCCTTTATTTTCAATTCTGCGCCGCTGACAAATATAAGATTCCACTTACGGTGTATCGATAGCGGCATTCATAGCTGTGTTCTTTAAAATGTAAGCTTTTCGGTATTCGGGGGTAAGATGATAATAACTCAGGTGGCTTTATAAGCTGTTTCGGGGACACAACGGCGTCAATGTCTTGAGCGGTCGCGCTAAAAGGGGCATCGTGTTACCAGATTAGATCCTTACCCGCGGCGGTCTAATCTTGCTCCCGGCTGTCGGGACCGACAAGACGTTTATAATCGATTAAGAATTCACCGCTGCCCAGGAAGGTGCATCTCACGCTCGGACCCATCCGCTTCACAGCTACCCCTTATGGCAATAAATAAATTTCCCCTCCCACGTCCTGAGTGGGTACCCACGGCGCGCGAAGCAGGTGTAGTCGTAAAATCTTGAAGACTGTCTATGAGTAAGATGAATGCATCGTCATAAAGGACGATCGTGTATCTCGTGAGAGTCTCGCGAGGCGCAAAGTCAAGCGAAGCCTGATGTTGGCATAATCTCACCTGCAACCAGGAGGCGACGGTATGTTTATGCGGAGAGTGAGAAGAGCGTGGCAGATCGAAACAGAGAAAGAGAAACAGAGAGAGAGAGAGAGAGAGAGAGAGAGAGAGAGAGACAGAGAGGAAGAGAGAATGATAGTACAGAGTCGAGGAACGCCGATGGAACGGTTTGTAGTAATCAACGCTTTCAGCCTGAGACTCGCCGAGCGAACCGTTGTTCCTCCCATTCCCCCCTCACCGAGGGAAACAATGAAAAACGATACTCCACCAGCTCGCGACTTTGTATCCATCGGCGGAGGATTGATTTAGCGTGTCGTTCCGACGCTCGCAATTTCCAGCCATGCCTCTCCGAAATCGAGCGCGCCGCTACGTGCAATTAGACTTAATGCGCGCGATACCTTTATTGAACGAGTGGTTGCTGTCTCCGCCTCTTCTGGCTCACGCGCACCACGAGGAGTACCTACGATGGGCAACGGTGCAATTATCGCGCCGCAACGTACGTTGCAGACCTCCCCGACGCATTATCATCATAGCCGCGGACGTGTAACAGAAGTCGCATAGAGCGCGGGTGATAAAGCCTCTGTACATGCGCGGTTTTCTGACAAGAAACAGGAGCAAGCCCGCTGCCGGGACTATTATCCCGTCCCGACGTAAACCTAATCTCGTTTCGCGAGGGGGCGATGGCGACGTTTATTTCCGGGCGTCGTCGAGGTGGACGCCGGATAAATAGGACGCGAACGGGACCCTGCCGAGCTCTCGGCCGACCTGGCCGACCTCTCGTAGCGGGCTGTTGATAAAACTGCTTGTAATAATCAACGCTGTTACGCCCAGGCACCCGTCCCCGGCATTACGTGCGGTGAAAAACGAGCCGGCGTCCTCGGCGGCCCGATTCTCGCCCCGCAGAGAGAAGTAATATAACCTGTTGTACGTCACCGCCGGACGCGCATACGGTCGCCGGCAAATTAATTATTTCGGCCGCTCCTCGGACGATTACGCGGCGTGACGGAGAGAGTCAACGTTTCGTCTCGTAAGTTTTTTGCGAGGCGCGACGCTTTTTGCGGAGGCTTATGAATTTTGCAGGCGCCGAAATCAGTTGGCGAGTCCGGGATGGCGGAGTCTATCGGCGAGGATGACGATGTCGGTTGACGCGCGGACCGTTATCCCGCGACGTTCTCGAGCTTTTCGGATCGGAGAGGACTTTTCCCAAGAAGATTGTTCGCTTAAGAGCACGGCCATCGACGTCGTCGTCCTCGTCGGCGGCGTCGGCGTCGTCGAGTTCGAGAGCAGGGCGCACTTCGGGACCTTAAGACGGTTTATTATTCAGAAGTCTCGACAAAAGTGGCGGTTACCGACCGATCTGCCCGACCGTATATGTATAATATATGACCGGGATGGGGGAGCGCGAGAAGAGGAACGATTTCGCTTTTTGCGACGGGAACCTCCTAAGTCGTCGTTGTCGTCTCCGAGAGTACGTTCTCACGATCATCGCGGATGACTACGTACTTCGCTTGACAGAAACGAGCTCAGGACTAAACCGTCTCCCCTCGCACTCAAAATTTCTTGTTAGCAAATTCCTTGATATGGACGTGATACGATCGACGCCCGTAAAAGAATCTCGGCCAGAGTCGAGGAATGGTAATCGGCCCAGTAACGACAGCGTTACCGAGTGGGGCCCCCATAGGTACTCAACGGGGGAGAAGTAACAGAAGATGCAACATTTGAAAGGTCTATCTGCCCCCTTTTATGACGGCCATAAAGTAGCCACCGCGCTTGCCCCGAATCACTTGGCCTCTGGCGCGGAAGAGGAAGGAGGGCTGACGGGACGGGGAGAGAGGCGGTGGGAGAAGAAAGGAGGGAAAGAAGAAGAATAAGAGGAACGAGCGCAGGTATGCCGGACCTCATAACCCACCAAAGTGTATGGTAAACCCCCTCGATGTTCGTGCGGCGTAACCGCCCAATAGTTACGCGATAAGATCTCACCCGACGGTGGACCTCCCAGGGCAAAAGGTGTTTTTCTCTTCCCGAGCTAAGCGGGGCTAAACTCCCCCGGACCTATCTCCCGTCATCTACAAACCTAAACACCTCCGCTCTCTCCCACTCATTAATTCGTAGTAGGTACCCGCCCTCCCGAGGATGCCTCGCGGAACGAGCCACCCCTACGAGTACCCACACCGTCCTTGAATCCGCTCGGATTCGACCTTAATGCCGGATACCCGTATCGGCATGATCAATTGGAATCGTAACGGGCCGATATTTGATCAGCGACCGTTTCTCTCCGCTCCCCAGAGGAGAGCGAGAGGGTCGGTTATAATTAGAACGCGCCGTGGGGATATGCGCTATCAAGGATCTGTGTCCAATGGCGAGAAACAGTTGCCGCGCGGAATTAGCGAAGCTCCTCTCATGTGTCACGGACAAATAGGGGTGGCCAGGCCATTCTCGTTTGGCCCTTTCAATTCGGCGTTTAAGCGCGGCGCCGGCGGTGGACCTTCGGTTAAAGCTCGATCTGTCTCTCGGACCAAGTTCGTTGCATCCAAGAGCTGACGTGGCCTTTAAAAGTCCAGCCGCGACGATGCGGATCCTCCGTTAAGAGGATGAAGGCTAGAAGGAAGATGGGATGAAAGAAGCGTATGCCGTAATGATATCGGCCGGAAAAGAGCACGCGCTCGACTTGCGGCAGAAAGTCGCGTGGAGTGAGGTTATATTCCGGATATAAGAAGCGGACTCTGAAACTGGAGCTTCGGGAAAGTATTCACTGCATCTCGATCCGACAATGACGGCTAGGCAGAGTTCGGCGAGATGAAGAAAGCGACGTGGCAAGTCGTCCGTGCGAAGATACGAGCTGTTCTTCTCGTTTGCTCGCCTCGGAGGTGCGAAGTCGCTGGATTTCCGAAAGGTCGAGAACGATCTTCGGGACGTTGCGCAATCGATATCGGTATTGGGAAAGCGTGGGAAGAGAGGAGGAAGCCCGAGGTAGGAAGACGTCGGATGAAAGGAGGGAGTGGGAGGCGATCGGGGCCGAACTTAAAATTAATCCGAAAACAGGAGAATGAGGAGAGATCGGACATATAGGAGGATGAAAGGGCGGCGTCTCGAGTTACCTTCTCATGGTCGAAGGCGTCGTCGCGGCCGAATAAAGCCGGGCCACTCTTAAGGTTGATGCAGAAGCGTCGGTAATACGGGCGCCAGGAGCGGAACTTGAAAAATATGGTCCGGGCAAGTGCTGCGCTCAAAAGGCGGCCCGGAGAGAGGGATGGCGAGGGAAAATGGAGGAACAGGAGCATGATCCGGATGAGGAAGGAGCGAGAGGGATAATATAGTTCCGAAATAAGTCGTGATCCGTCGGGGTTGTTTACCCGCTCAAGAGCCAAGAGACATCTGACACGAGCGGCGCCAAAAGAGAAGGAGCCGAATAGGCGGAAGAGGGAGCGACGAAAAGATAGAAAGCGCGAAAGAGCGAGAAGCGGATATCGAGGAAAGAAAAGAGACAGACCGTGAGTCATGTAACATGCACCCTGAGCACGGTCGAAAAGTTCTCCGCTTACGGTTCACCTCCGAAAGACTGCGCGCGTGCAGTCTGCCCACGTTTTCAGCATACTCGTAGGTAAAAAAGTGACGAACGCTCGCTGAAAGAGAAGCGAGCCGTGGAAGATCGGACCGAGAGATCGAGACGGAGGATCGACCGGCACGGTGCCAGTGATCGAGCGCGAGATTAACCGAAAGGATCTCGGATGTCCTGCGAAGCAGAAGAAGAAGTACCGTTCGCGCCGGTCGCGAAGGAGTCGCATAAAAATCGAGCGTGTCGGGGAGGAGCATGTCGAGGCTGGCCGGCGCCAGAGCATCCGGCGAGATCGGGAGGAGTCCTGAAGAAAGTCAGTCCGGACAAGAGGATGGCAGGAGAAGGCAAGAAAAGACACAACGGTGCACGGAAATGCCCGAGAGGACCGAATGAATTTTAAAGCGCGCCGAAGGGACTGCTGTTGGCAGGCAGGCAAGGCAGACAAGGCAGGCAAGGCAAGCAAGGCAGCTAAAGCAGGCAGGCCTTACTTTCGTGCGGGGGGTGTTGGAGAAGAAAATCGTTTCAAGATAAGATCTGATCTGCCTGGCGCGTGTACCTGTCCTGAGAGTCAAAGGACACCGGACGCGGACAGCGCTGAAGCTCGTGTCCAGGATTCTTCGATCGTCCACCCTGGATCATCCTTCCCGTTATCGACTCTGCAGTCTCGCGCGCCCTGAGCTCCTTTTGAGAACGGATCAGTCAGTTCGAAATTATTTTTCCACGCCTACGTTACTCTCTCCTCTCCTCACACGCAATACAGTTTTTTTCTCTTTTGTCATTTCCTCCGCCTCTATCTATGCGTCTATCCATCTTCCACCCGCTCCCCGCCCTAGATGCTCCTCTCTCCTCGTCCTCCTGCATTTTTCACGGACCGAACCTGTCAGCCCGTTATTCCGAGGGCAGCGTGTGCGCGCGTGTACGTATTAAGAACGGCCAGAGGCGTGTGCGAGCACGCGTGCCCGCCTGGCAGCGTGCAGAAGGGTGCCGTAGGAAAACGTTCCGTTTAATCACACCGGCACCGCTAAATTGAATTATCCGCCGGGTGGGATGGGGACGCGGGATAACGATGAGGACGGAGAGAGAGAGCGGGCGGGGGTGGCTCGGGGGATGAGGTCGGGGAAAAAAGAGGCAGCGGTATGTAAGAGAGGCGAGAAGCCGAGCTTTCTAGGTAGATATAGCAGCGAGCCGGATTCTTCGCTTTGAACGCTCAAAAGGACGACCCCCGATAGAATCGATCCAGTAATAATAGGTTATAATGGGGCACGGCCGCTCAACAGGGGGGGGTTGCTTCGGACCACGGTTCAGTCTCCGATGGAAAATGCGACGAATTTAAAAGCCGTAAATTTCCGACATCAAAGAGGCAACTCTCGTGGTCGTGGCGGTGGTCCATGGGTTGCTCGTAAATTTCGCAGCGAAGTTGGGAGCGTGCGCGGGGCCCGATCTAAACAAATCTCGGCCCAGGCCAATTAGGATCTCGGGACCGGCGAAAACTAAGTCCCCCCCCCCACCTATCCCGAGAAGCGTCGTCTTCCTGATCCACAACATCGCTGCCCACCGTCGTCCGTGACTTATTTACCTTGTCCACCCGCTTTTTACCTCCGGCGAGAGTCCGCCGCCGGACTCGAGGGCCGAATTTATTGGTACCGCTCAGTGTGAAGTTACCTTGTTCCGCGTGGGTACAATGTGGGGCCCTTCGTTTACAGTTTTCGAACCAGAAGAGCCCGTGGAAGGCGTGGTCGCGTGGAAGCTCGTGTTTCTCTCGCTCGCTCCCTCGGGGCGCATGGGGAGCGGGGGGGTCGAAAGGCGGGCAAGGAGGAAAAGGAAAGGAGAAATGCCGGCGAGGGAGGGGCGAGGGAAGAAGAGCGACGAAATTTATAACCGCTCGTTTGTCACTTTTCACCTCGAACGAGCGGGGGGTCCGAGCGAGTTTGTGTTCTCGACGATACTTAGCGCCCGATGCTTCTCAGCGTCTCGTGCCGACTCTCTGCCTCTCTCCCTCTCTCTCTCTTTGACTCGCGTCTCTCCCCCTCTCACCGAATCTAGTCAAAGTGCGCGGAAAGTGATTTCCCCCGTAACGACGTCGGCAGAGGATAAAAAGCGTCGGCGACGTCGAACGAAGGATCGGCCCAAAGAGTTCGTGTCAATTCTGCGAGGGGAAAATTTGCCGAACGCAAATATTTGCCGGGTATCTCCACGCGCTGAAAACTTTATCGAGCCAATGCGGACCGACTGAAAGGCGAAATATCATTGGCCGACTCGAAACATTAATTTCTTCCTCTCTACCCGCTCGGCATTACAAAAATGAAAGCGCGGACTCCGTCGAATCTGTCGACGAACGACAGTGTTTTCACAGTAGAAGTAACTTGATGCGGAGGAGTGGAGAGCCCGACAGCATTGTTGGGAGAGGGAGAGGGAGGGGGGGGGGGCACGGTAGAAGAGGTGACGACGAGGAAGGATCACGAGACGCATTTCACGGCCGGAGCTAATTTAAATATCGGGAGGAGGCGTTAAACCGAGTGTTCTATGGAGGCCGTCGAGGTTGGAGGGAGGGAGGGGGGAGGTAGCTCATCATCGTCGTCGCCGGGGCCAAATCCCGGAACGCTTTGTTCGTACTCGTGATCAGATAAAGTTAAGGGCGATGAGCGCGGTATTGCTTTCAAATTGGTTTCCGATTCGAGCGTACGATAGGGAGCGACCCACGCCTGCCAGCCTCGCTTATACACTCTCTCTCGCCGCTATTCGTTTACTCGGGGCCTTCAACGTTATTAGAACTTTGCCTCTTCTTCTCCCATCGCCCTCCCTCTCCCTTCTTTCCACCTCATGCCCTATTTCCAGCTCACTCCTCCCGATCCTCCTTTTTTACTCTCCGCTCCGCAGGAGCCGTTGGCGATGATTTGGTTCCTCGCGCCGCTCGATTACACGCCATCGACTCCTTTCAACTCGGTTAGCTCGGTGGCAACAGAACGTGTATATAACCTATATACATTAGCCTCCGTGTCTGCGTACACGTGTACGTACAGGCCGCAGGCCCACCGGTACGCTCCTGCGAACACACCCGGCGCACGTGTTGGCCCGTGAGCGCGCGCGCGCGCGCGCGTCCTTCTCTCGCCCAGATGTGCACACAGTCCGGGTCAAAGTGAGATATTCGCACGAGCGAATTCTCCGCCCCGGCAGATTTCGATCCTCGATGTTACCTGGGAAATTCGGCTAGGCCCATGGAGTCGTTCGATTTTAAACGTGGCTCCCACGGGCCGCTGTCAAGATTTTACCGTAATTAGCCCGAACGATACGGGCCACAGGTCATCGTAGGCCAACGAGCTCGAATGTGGCATAGAGAAACGCGGAGAGAACCATCCTCGTCCCGGTTAGAGAATCAGTCTGTTCATAAGGCAAACGATGCTGTACGATAAGCGCCGCTGGAGCTCCGCATGCGTGCACCTGGCGGCAAAAAATGAAGGGTTCCCAAAGGAGAGTCACCGGGGGATCGAAAAAGCTCACGTATCGGGACCACCAACGACGGCCGAGGCGGCGGTCAGAAGGCTGGAACGTCCGACAATGAGATCGTTAAGACTGTTCGCCGAACATAGACGGCGCGCCCCTGAAATCCTGACCTCTCACGACGTCTTTACGGTAGGAACTTTGTAAAGGGCGGAGAGGGTTCTCGTGGAAAAAGGCGTGAAGAAAAAGATGACCGCGGTCAGTCGCTCGGCCGCTGTAAAACATCAACGGCCTTCCCCGGACCCCGGAGCTGATCCATTTGCCGGCCAGAATACGTGCGGGGGCCATTCGAAAGTTCCCTTTCTATCGTGGAGGAGTCCGTTAGGAAGGAAATTTAGTGCTGGGAGCGTGTCTCCGACGGCGGACGCCGAACGGATCACGCTTCGCTTGATCGTCCCATTCTGTTCTTCCAGATAAGGTAATCAGCCGGAGGATACCTTGTACATCTTCCGATCGTTGGCGGCGGCCAGGAGGAAAAAGTTCATGCATCGAGAGCCAGTTTCGATATTTGACAGTGGCGATGGTCTTTCGCGGCGAACTCGTAGCTACCCGAAATGAAGGGTAGATAAAAAAGCAAAACGGAAAAAAGAGAGCGGGAGGAGAGGGGGGGGGGGTGTGACGTAGGCCATCGTCTCTCTCTCGGAACTCGTTAAACTGTCACCGACTTTTTAACGTTTTAAAGCGCGCGCCGGCGTTGCCGGCCTCGTCGGATCTTCGGAGGCAGAAATCGATACTCGATTAAAACGTTCGTTAACCTCCGGGTGCCGGTAGCTTCCATCTAAACGACAGATCACGTGTATCGAGCTGCCGGGGGCGCGTGTGTAGGTACCCGATGCGCACATCGACGAGCGTGCACACACGATGATACACGTAGAGGGTCCGCTCGCCAAATCGAACAGAAGCAATCGGGACGAGTAAGTCGACGATATTTCGCGTTCGAGATCGCAGTCAGGTTTTTGTTGCCTCTTTCGTTCGGCGGAGCGATGCCTCGATAACGGGAACGAAACCGATTCCGGCGAATCGGGCAGAGGCGCTGATTGATTTCGGGTAAAATTAACACTCTCTTTCTTTGGCCTTGTGCCGCTCGTCGGAACGGCTTGTTTTCCCTTGCCGGCGAAGGGACGTGGCGCGCGCCTGCTTTTCGAACAATGCACGAGTGCCAACATCGGTTTCGCGCGCCCCGACGCCTCCGTCTCGTAGCCGACAGAAAGACGTTAATGCGATGCGCGCCGTTCTGCGGATAGCGTCGGAATGAAGGGAAGGCTGTTGGTTCGAAATAAATTTCAGTACGAGGCGAGATTAATTTTCGGTGTTTTTGAGGAAATTTTTTGCTGTAACTTGGGAACTATTAAATTTAGGAGGCTCTGGTTACGATTTTCCTGTCTCTTTTGGACCCTTTTCTTATCTCTGAAACGTACGAGTCGCTAGATAGATTTGTGTTATTCCACGATGCTGAAAAGTCCATTTTTCGTCATTTTCGAACACATTTTTGGCTCTATCTCCGAAACTAATGCGAATTTCGACCAACGGCAAACGGTTCTCTGAGTTATTTTTGACCCCTAGCAGGTAGCAAAAGGGCGATCCGACCCGCCGACCTTCGATTTTTCACAATAATAAGAAGGGTTATTTGCCTGTAACTTTTGAATCCGCGGTCAAAACGTATGATAATCATACATTTTCTTGAAGCTTTTGACGCGTACTTTAAGATAGGATCATCGCCAAAAGTCGATCTTCAAAAAACTGTTTGTTTGGCTCCGAAAAATGGCTGTATCTTAGAAACTATTAGGAATTCGAAACTTTGCTTGCGGCCAACTTTCAGGGAGAGTTAAAATCTATGGGATAGGGTACTTAAAAATCGATTTTAAGACCAACACTTTTTTTGCATTTTTCGATGATTTTGAAGGTTCTATGACCTTGTAGTAGGTGCAAATAGTGCCAAAGTACCCTCCATGGGTCGTTCAATGTCATACTAAAAGAATGCGGCAGTCGAACAAGGTCCAAAGTAGGGCTAAAAAGCTCCTTCATAGCTCAAGTCGCCTAAAAATCGCGCTAAATGACATAAACAAGCGTAAAACACTGCAATAATAACATCTCTATGATAAAATAACAGTAAAAGTATCACAGAGTAAAAATACATAGTTCAAATATCCCCTAAACCCACAAAGATAGTGCCACACTTAGCTGTAAAACGTTAAATTCACCAGTTCCACTCATAACTTCAATTATATTACACTTTCGTAGCCGCCAGATAAGCTAGAACTCATTTGTTTTCATAATTGATATCTCAGTCCACGCCTGAGCCGCGCAGAGGCAAAGTAGCGTGAAACGTTCTTGACGATAACGTTGTTTGTCGAAAAATGTATACTGGGCCGGAATGTGCATTATAATATGCATTGAGCGATAGCCAGCATCGGCAGGTGTCCGTAATCGAGTGTGGGACGTTGAACGGTCAATAGATCGACGCGTGCCCCGGTCTACCGATCGAGATCCCATCCTGTAGATACCGGAATGATGTTTATCAGTTTACCGGGAGCGAGCCGATGGGGGTGTCAGGGAGCGGCGGTCAACGAGGTCATACATGTACTGCATATTTGCAGCTAATCCGGCCCATATGGCGGGATTATTCAATTTCAATTTCCCCGCTGCCGGGTCAGGGGTCGGAGCTCTGTCGCGCGGGCTCTCGCCGGCATTTTGCTCGGGCAACATTTTGCTCAACCCGGCGTCAAGCCCAGGATTCGCTGCCCCGAAAGAGTACCCAGTACAGGCAGCGCATAACGCCTCGTTCGGCGCTACATCGGCCGGAATGCGCGTCATTCTCATTTGGCGCGTGTAACGATAGCCTGCGCACCGCGATTTTACCCACCATTTTCTCCCACCGAACAGAACGATATTCGAGTCCGATTAACGGATCCAATGGCCCTTCGTTAACATTAACTCACCGGCGATAAGATAATTTTTCGTTTTATAGGACGTAAACCCGAGCCAGCCCGGTCTGCCAAATTGATACGAATCTACGTTCAGTTAACCGAACCGTTGTACGGTGCGCGCACGTGTGGCCGGAATGCACACTCGCGCGACCTGCAGCTAAGTTTGTCAGTTCGGTCCACTTGACACATTCGGAGCGGAGTACGAAATAAGTGATCGGTCGATGTCCCCGAATTTTTACATCGCGTCCCTCGGCACATTTCGCGCGCGGAATTAGCATGCTCGCGCCGCTTCGAACGGGTCTCGTTTATAAGCGCACTGCGTGCTCCGGCTCTCGTTCGACACGGCACGTTTTCGTGCCATTAGCAGGGAAATGTTTTTCGCGCGGTCGGCCGCAGAGTGGCCGGGAAGTAAAAATGACACTGACACGAAGGGATAAAAGAGAGTGAGAGAGTGAGAGAGAGAGAGAGAGAGAGAGAGAGGAAGGGTTGTCGGCTCGGTTTTATCGGTCGCGAGTTTATTTCGTCGGCCGGTTGACACTCCTGACCCATCATGTCGTCGGGTCAGTCCGTAATGACGGCCGCTCATGGGGTTGCGGAGGGGGGTAGTACGGGCAGCAGAGGGATGCAGGGGGCTTCGCTGATAGTGGGCACCCGATCCCGGATGACCGTTGTGTATCGCCCGGTTTGCGGTTGTTCGCTTCTGACCCCTCTCCGCGCTAATTGATCGACGTGTCAGTTTCCTCCCGCGTGTACGCGCGCTTTCCCTTCAATACGTCCCAACCCCCGCCCTCCTCGCCCCTCCGTTCGGCACCCCCATCGCGCGGCACCCTGCTCGCCCCCGGGGCCGTAAACATCGGGGCTTATTGATTTATGACACGTACTAGCCGGACGCGCGATTCCTCGCGGAATTTCGACATACAAACCCCTCACCCCCCCCCCACCCCCACGCTTCCGCATTTCAGCCCCCGTTCCAACCCCCCGCAGCACTCTTTGGCCGCCCTCTTTCTCCGAGCCCGATTGAAATGTTCCCGACGATGTCAATAATGTCCGTTTAGGTCGCCGTGGCAGGTTCGGAGCGCAGAGGTTGGACAGACTGGGCGAGTCAGCGCGCCGTAAGCGAGGCGAGTCCACGTTTATTCGATTTCGTTCGGCGGCAAAATTGATATTTACGCGCGCCCTGTAAACTGTCGCTAATTGAAGGATGCCTCTCTCTCTCTCTCTCTCTCTCTCTCTCTCTCTCTCTCTCTCTCTCTGTGCGTTCGTTTCGTGCCACGTTGGCCGCACGAAAAGCATTGCCAAGGACCGTGGGAGAGCGTCTCGTTCGTCAAATTAATTTCGCACCGAAGGAGTCGGATGATTTTTTCCGAAACAGGCGGTCGATGATTTTTTTCAGAATAATCGGTCATCGTTGTAACGCGAAACTGGTTTATCGATCGAAAACTCTTTTTTTTAGCTTACAATTAGCCGACTGCGATGGCTTGGCAAACTCGCGCAGCTGCGTTTTGACAAGTATTCGATCGATTCCGCCGGTTACGGTCATTCGTCGGATCCGTCCGTCGATCCGGTCAATGGGGCGGGCCGCCGAAAATGGCCGCCGGGAACGGAGTTCGGCTAATTATCCCAGCTGCAGGCGTCAAGGCGGCATGGCGCGCGCTAATTACACTCCGATTTTGATCGTCCGAGCAGGTCGAGAAGCGAGCGGCCGCTTTCGCGTCAAGCGACTCGTTAAAATGCCGAGCGAAGTGCGATAATATTTGTGCGTTATGCGCGGGAAGAAAACAAATTGGAGCCCCGGCTGAACTAGTTTTTAACTTTTAATTGGATCGCACGCGCATGAGGGGGATGAAAGCGAAGGGAGTGGCCGGAGCCGGAGAGAGCGTGGAGTGGACCGCCGAAAAAGAGGAAAAAAAAAACGAAGGAAGGATCCAAGTTGCGTCACTCTCGAAGCCGGCCTAATTAATCCCCTGATTTCGTTTCGTCCGACACTTTGCGGCGACGGGACGGAAAAAATTGATATCGCCAAGCCGTGACAGCTTTTTGCCGAGCAACGTCCCTCTCTCGCGCGCGTTTTACACCCCAATTATCAACTGTCCGACGGTGGAAATTACGATCGAGTTGCTTCTTGAGCAGAAAAACGCTTCGGGATATGCCGCAAATTCGACGCTCGTCACTTCCCGCTCATACTCCTTTCCTCTAATGAGATTGTCCGATTCTCGTTCCGCTGGAAGCGGAAAGGGGGGGCAGAGAAAAATATGCCAACGGGTTTTCTCCGAGGTAGAATATTTGATCAATCCTCGCGGATGGCTCGATCGATCGTTTGGGCCACTCGTTACCGCTACCTGGAATCGTCATGCAAATGTAATAACTCTTGCGCGCACCGGCTCGGTCTCGGGGCTCGGTTATTTATATTTAAAACTAGTCCGGATACACGGAGGCGAGCGTTACGGCAATTTGTCTATTGAATCACGATGGCCGCAATTATCGCGCCCAACGATCGGCAGCACGCGACTCGCCGAGGCCAAATAGTGTGTGCGCGCGCGCGCGCGCGCCCGGGCGCAAACTAACATTAACATTTAGCTCGAAATCAATATGTTGAGTGCGCGCCAATCGATTTCCATGGAATTGCGTTGACGCCGACGGTTTTCGGAACGGGGCGGGGAACGGAACGGGGGGATGGACAAACAGTTTCGGATCTCATTCCTACCGATTTCCCGCGCCACCGCGGAAGAGGGGGCTAATTTTATTGACGAAGCTAAAATATCGAGCCTCGCCTCGCGCCTGCTTTTTAATTTACGACCGCGAATCGCGCGGTCGGAAAAAAAAATATGCTCGACCGACAGCAGCGAGCGATCGCCCCGGCTATCCCGCGCTTCCACTAAATTGTTTTCAAGTTTTACATCGTTTGGCCTATATGTCGGATAGTCGATGCCCGTACAATGGGGGATCGTATAATCGGGTCACGCATAAACGGTTTTCATATAATGGGCACTCTCTGTCGTATCCGGCTCGCCCGATGGAATTCGGTTTATTTAACGCCGCTCGACCTGCCAGCGTAAAATTCAGTTATACCGCACTCGGCCGCACGGAAGTCTTTTCAGTTGCCATTTGGGGGGAGGTGGCCCGCGAATGCCGACAATGGATGATAGGGCGAAAATGGCGTAAACGCGTACAAAAGCCTCAAAGATCGGGTTCACGATGCGCGAGAACGATCGAAACGCCCCTATTCCGACGCTCGACGCCCTACGAAAAGCTGCGTAATTCACTTAAAGCCGACTCGGGTAATTACCCCCCCTATTAACCGGACGATGTCCTGCTTGGCACACCGGGCGTTAATTCGTACGAGGCCGCCTTTGATCGCTGTCTCCGATATTACACATAATGCATGTTTAAGGATGCATCATCGACTTACGGGCAATTTCCTCTACCCCTCTCCTCCTCTTCCTACTCCAAACCCCTCGGATGCCGGGCTTTGACCGCTGTCGGTCGATTTTGCATAATAACCTTGCCGTACGATGCGCCACTTTGCGGCTTACGTACTCACTTTAAGTCCCGTCGATCTCGAGCGATCGGGCGCGCGTCATCCGGAACGCGACGGACCCCTCGATCGATTCTGCGCGCGCCCCACCGGCTCTGAGAATTTGATATTAATCCGGGCGGCAAGCCTGCAGACGACAGCGTTGATCTTGCGTTAATCAACCGCGAACGTAGGAAGCTCGCTCCTTGCGAGCAACAAGCGAGCAAGCCGGTGCCACGAACGTGCCATCTTCCGTCCCGGCATCCTTCGTCATCTACGTTGCGCCGCAGACCACCCCTTCCAACCCCCTCTGCTCCCCTCACCTCAAATCGGCTCCCCCGAGTGCTACGAAATTGCGCGTATGTCATGTAATAATCAGATTCTCCGGCCGCACTGCCGGGAACTTGTTCGAACGGAGTTCGAACGATCCGCGGCAATCTGACGGCAGCCATTACCGCACTTTGCCGAGCTTGATACAATTTTACGATCATCCAGTTAATGTTTTCGGAGGGTGGGTATGTCTAATGGCCCTGTCAGGACGCGTTCGCGCGGATGACGGTCGGGAAGTATTTCTGTGGCAGTCGGGAAGACTCAACGCTTTGTCACTATTCCGTGTGGTCTTCTATGATTTTCGTAAGAGATATATTTTAAAGGTACGTTGGAATCTATTGAACTTAGAGCGCTGACAGAGCGATTTTTGTAGGGAAGATAAAGACGATCCCAGTACGTGGCTAAAGCAATTGCCAAAGGTAGAATGCAAATTTCTGTCAAGCCACATTTGCCCTCGACCCTTTTTTCCGTCGTACCTCCGATAAAACTTAGCGCCTCGACTATTCATGACGCAATAATTTCGTCGCCCCCCCCCCTTCCCTCCGTCCCGGCCGGCGAACGTTCGCGAGCGGTTTAGCGGGCGGTAAACATAGTTAAAAAAGTGCTCCAACTCTAAGTATTCCTCCTCGCCAGCGTTTTCCATTCCGCGCCGTCGAACAAAATGCCCTCTCCCGCGCCGTGGGGGCCGGGGCTTAAAACAAAAATTGCAGCCGAGTTTGAGCGGGCGAGCGCCCGCGGCCGTTGCCGGAACAATTAACCGACGAGGCGCTCGCGCGTATCGAACAATTAACGAATGATTTAATCGTCACGCTCGGCAACCTCGCAGAACGCTAATTCGAAGGGCTCCCTATGGCCAAAAAATGTCACGTACACCCTCGTCTACCTCGCTCCCCCTTTAATTCGTCACGCTCTATAAACTGTAATTCAGCGACCAACCCCCGATTCTCTCTCGTTTTCGAAAACGACGAACGTCTCTAAACGGGAGACCATTTTTTTTTTGCCGCCCCATCCTCCGACTCTCTCACCCTGCAGGCTGCTTCTCGTGGCCTCGTGATAGGCAAACTTGTTCAATTAGGAAGTACTGAAAAGTTCAATTAGCCTCTCAGCCTTAAGGGGTGGCCGGGAGGGTGGTTACTCGCCGGGGAGAGGTAACGCGCGTCGATAAAAATAGATCGTATCTGGCGCGTAATCGTTTATCTCGGCTTAACGGAGCCGAAAATACGCCCGACGACCGCAAACCTGGCCAGCCTGGCTAGGATCCTTGGCTACGACTTAACGAGACTCGCGGAATCGGGCCTGTAACGGGCTCTAACGAGGGGGTGACTTTTTTTCTCAGCCGGGCCCGAAGGAAAGAGATCCGGCGCGTAATTAAGATGTCTCGTCGGACGGCGATGGAATTAACATTCGCCCGGCTCGTTGTCGTTCCTTGAGAATTCGCCGACGGCAGGACGTAACACGGCGACGTACACTTCCGCCGGGGAAAAGGACATTCCCGGATTGACGCTAATTGTAATTACATTTTTTCGGATTTAAAGCGAGCCCGGCATCGCCGAGCTTTAACGAGGCGAGTGTTTTTCTCTTCGAATCGCGGAGAGCAAACGACCACCGACTCTAACACCCTCGAACGGATTTTCCGGTTAGAGGGGTAGCGAGCTGCTAATAGTCAGGAAAAATACTCACTCTCGGCCGAGATTTCCACGATATTAAATAACGATAAATATCCTCGGTCTTTAATCTGAGCGAGTCGGTCGATGCCGTGAAAGAGGCAAATGATAGGTACAGTTTTTGGAAAAGTCTTTTCAGAGCAAAATGTGAGTCCACGCTGCAGACGAATCTTCGGAAGAATAATAAAGAGCTGGTGACAGAAGTTCGCATTTCGGCGCGGAGGAAATTCACGACGCTGACGAACGACGCGGACGCCGATAAGCGAGTCTAACGTCGGCCGAACACTCCGAAGACTCTCAGGAAAGGTTGGTAAGCGAGACACACCGTGCTCGTCTCGAATCTCGGCCATTTCTCGCAATCACCGTCGTTCACTGTAGATACGCCATTTTCTACCCCCCCCCCCCTTCAACGGCCGCTGGGATACGATGCACGACGGGGGAGTGGGCCAATCTTCCCAAATTTGGTGGGGTATAATTTTTAAGAAATCGTCCGCCGCGTACGTATTCTCCACGCGTTTTATCCGGCGCGAAATCGATACGTGCACGCTGGCTAGGAGAAAGAAGCTGTCCGTGTGTGCGTTTCGTCCGTACTTACGTGTAGGTACGCCGTAGACGAGAGGGGACGGAAGATTCGAATGATCGCGATAGCGAATTCACCCCGAGTATAATACGGCCCAATTCGACCAATCAGGTAAATGCTGGGCGACGTGAGTTTTCCGCGCCGAGCTGCGGCAACCGGTATTGTCATATCGACGGCCACGCTCGCGCATACACACACGTACACGTGCGTCCGTGTGCTTAATGTGCACGGCTTGCGAGCTAGGTAATATAGAAATATACCTATGTGTCGGATGTTCGTTGGTACGCGCGCGCGTACGTGCGGCCGCTTATATAGGCGAGCGGTAACAGTGCCGAGTGAATGAAATTGGAATGGTTTGTCAATATGCGAGTTAGTCAAGATGGCGCGGTTTGTTGAGCGGGGTTTGCGCAGGGTACGCCCGATACAGACATAACGATTGTTCGGTATCCGTCGCTCCTCGCAATCTCGCCCCCCTGTGATGAACACCGATCGCCGTAATATCGAACCACCGCCCAATGGGTTCGAAGGAATTGGAGATCTGTGCTTAGAAAAATTTCATCGGACCCAATCCGCGGCTGGGGAGGATAACGTTTTTACGTTATGCGGCGCCCGACCGTAGAGACGTTGGCCAATGTTTAACGAATGAATACGATGGGTACGGCAATCGAATGAAATTGGTGGTATACGCTTAGAGAAGCACAATATATACGTATTGCCGAGCGTCTACTTCTGGATATTTGTTCATTGGCCGTCTCTTATCGAATCGGGCGCCGTCAGCTCAATTTTAAGGAAAATTCGAGGGCGAACGTATTTCGCAAGAATGCCTGTTACGGCTTGACACCAATTACGTTTAATTCGAGCCTACCGACTGTGTCTGAATTTCAATCTGCGTTCCTGCGGTTTCTCCTGTTGTAATAATAGTGATGCGACCCGTATGCACAGTCTGGCGTTCATAACGCGAGTGCTTTTCTCCCCTCCGCTCCCTCCCCTCTCACAGTCTCTTTCTCTTCCTCCCGCTTGCCCATTGCGCCTCTCCGCTCTCCTATATTTATGTACACGTACAGCCAGCGCTGCGTTCGTATGGACAAGGGAAGAAATAACGCGGAACCACGTAGGCCGCATTGCGAGGGAACTAGGATAGAAAAGGCACGAGTCACGTGCGCTCGCATCAAAGCCGCGACTATTCGACTTGATGCTAGATGCTCCATATTTTTATCGATTTCGTGTAAATCCAGCGGCCGTAACAATGGACGCTCGCTCGTAAAAAAAACGGTGAAGCGCAGCCCGTTATTACATTTGCCGGGCGCAGAGATTCAGATAAGACGCGGAGCGGGAGATCTTTTCACTTACGTGTCTCGGCGACATTCTCCTCGATATGGAAACCTGAGAGTGATTCGAATTTTCCACCTTTTTTAACAATACGCGCGCACGAAGGCAATACATCGCTCGAAGCTGCCGCGCTCCGGCTCCCTCTTGTTTCTTTACTGCCCTCCTTTCCGTCTCTCCGGTACGGTAAATTCTCACAATATCAGTCGGATACGTCCGTAGCGAACCGCATTTAAGGGAACGTCAGCTTCGCGTCTTGGGCAGACTTCAGCTTTCGATCCGGAAAGAAGCCCTTAGACCGTCCGCGAAATCACGCCGAATGAGTGTGAGTCAACCGAGCACCCTTCCTCCTTCATCCCCAAATCCCCATATCAACCCCTCTGGCCACAAATCCTTTTAATCCGTCGCTCGTCTCTCGCAATATCCAGCTTCGTTCCTGATCTCTCAGATCGAGGCCTTTCTGCCGGACGATTATGCAAGGTTACTTGACTACTTGCCTGACTGCAGATGGAAGGTAGTCTCGCTGGCCGAGTGGCTTTGAGCGAAGATGGCCATCGTCGGGACGGTAACGAGCGAGCGGCGGAATGACGTTAGGGAAATCTCGCCGGATGACTCCGCTTACGTCCGCATAGTACATCCATCCGACGGCGGACGCTTGCCTCTTCGCGCACCAGCACGGAGGTCGAAAACGTAAAAATGAGTAAAGCGGAATAGCGAGACCCTCCTCGCTCCGCGGATCGTCGACTTTCAGATTCCGACGGAATGCAAACTCCCAAGGTTGCGATTCGAATTGGCCTGCCTGCCTCCCACGCTTATCGCTAAACGTTAGGAAGCCACTCGAGGCTGTCGAGCCCGCATTTCCAAGGGTGGTGGGGGAGGGCCGATGCGGGGAAAATTCCGCAAATATACTCGACGTTTTCGCCGGTTAACTCTCGTCTGGGCCCTTAAATCCGTTCCGGCGTAGATACTTTCTTAAAGGAGAGGCCGGGTAAACGCCCGTTTCTCAGTCTCGCTCGACATACGGGCGCATTGTTGCACCTGCAGCTGGAAGCCCGACTACTCGAATTTCCTCTCCGGGGAGAAGCCGCGTTCGCCATCTCTTGCCCTCCTGCCCCCCTCCTTCCTTCCTATACCTACACGCGCGCGAAATCCTGTACACACGCGCGCACGCTGACGTCTGATCGAGTATACGTGCCGTCGACCCGTTTCAGTACACAAACCCCACGCGCTTGACCCCTTCTGCGATTGAATTCGCACGGCTCCGATTTCCGGCCGCGATTCACGTTCCTCCCGAGGATCGACAATGGGAGAAGGGATTGATTTCCTGAATGGGTGAAGAGAGGAAGGGGGGAGAGAGAGTGCTCGCGCGCACGTGGAATACACGTGCACGCCGGCTACGACGAATAATGCGCCCGCCTGTCGGTTGGTATTTTCAACTCTTCCGCGAATTAAGCGCACGCACGGGATGATATCACGTTCTGTCTTCGAATTTCCGCGGGCATGGACCAGCGAGTCTTACGCCGGAATTCACTCTGTATTATCGGGGATTATCGATGGGTTACGAGAGATTCTGTAGGGACGTTGTAATGTAAAACATTGAGAGAATGTTTCGAATGGCATGTCGAGGTATACGTAAGAGGTATACGTGTGCTGCCTTACGGCTAGGAATTGAATTTATTAAAAGAAAATCGATACACGTGGCTTCGAAGTTTTAACTCCAACGGATGCCTTAGATGCAATCAGATTTATGTTCGAAGTTTGATAGACGGTTTCCTGAGATGATCGGAATGAATAGCAAAATTCATTCACAATAGTCGAGCACAGTAGATCTTATTCAGTTAATAGATACTGGGTTCCTTCGGCAATTTAAAACCAGGTTGAGTAATGATCGCCAGCGGCCCCGATGCGCGCCGGAAGCAGGTTCCGAATGAGTATAACGCGCGTCGCGTACGTACGAACCTACCTATACATGCATGCATGCACGTAACGGTAGGGCGGTCCTACGTGCCAGAATGGCACTCATGAAATTGCGCCCCTCCAGGAATATCGAGTGGCGCCGGTGGATTTTCGTTTCGAACGATTTGCATCTGGCACGTGTCAGGATGTTTTCGACGAGGACGGACGCTCAAGCGCGATACGACTCTCGATTCGCAGCCCGATTATCTTCACCCCCTCATGTTTTAATATCCCTCAAGCACCCCCCCACGCATCCCACCGCCATAACCGAAAACATATACTTTTTTCCGTTAAAACGTTGAAACGACGACTGTGCTCGGACAATTGCGTTTCACTCGGAGTGGCATCCCTGCAGTGGACGCGCATCGCTAACAGGATTCAGCTTCGATGCCCCGATGCGTTTTCGTTGCGACGTCATAGACAGCGGAATTCGCGCAGGCTGCAGCTCTTATAACGATCGAGTCCGCCCGCCGGAAAATTTGCCGCGTCCGAGCGCTGATCCTGGCAAGCCGAGCGCGTCTCCCGCGACAGAAATCCTCCTAACCCAGTTTCGCTTCCGGGAACGCCGGCCGTTCCCCGGGTAGGACTTTCAATTATCATTATTCGCCGCCGCAATCAGGGAAGGCTGACCGCGATTCGACTCCGCCGTTCTTTCGAGGGCGTCACGCCGGAACAATGTGCGGCCACGTCCGATTGCAGTCTTATCCCGTACTACGTATTACTGCAGCGCTGGCCTCCGGCTGGACCAACGGAACGGATAGTCCCGGATAAATCAAGATCCCTATCTGGCTAATCACGGCCAGTGCTTAGCTGGGTATCCCTTCCGGCCTCGCAGAGTGGAATCGGGCCCTGGCACGCCGAGAAGGGGGTCGGTCTGAAGGGATGGGGGGGACGGAATTGGGGTGGGGTAAACGGCCTGCCAGCTCTCCACTTTTGCTTAGCTTCACTCTATTGACTCGAGGGAGGGAGAGAGAGAGAGAGAGAGAGAGAGAGAGAGGGGGAGAGAGAGGGTGGGAGAGTCGGATTGACTCGAGAGGACGGAAGAAGTGGTGCCACTTGTTAATTTCATCGCTCCGACTCCCTTGGCGAGCGAACGCAAACTCTCGCGACAAGTGTGCCGGCGATTAGGTGAGCCAACTGAAAGTTGAAGAGAGCGGAAAAACTCACCCCCCACCGCCGCCCCCTGCAATGCCACGTACGGTTGCGACAACTCGTGCCGCAGCTGCCGCGTATGAGGCCGTTGATGGGTATCTAGGCGAGACTTTGTAAACTTTGGCTACGTGCTACGGGGTCGAAGGTCGAGGATTGCCTTTTTTGGTATCCGGTGGGTGGAAAAAGTGGAATATGATTGAAGCAATCGTTTTTGCAGCTCCGATATTCATGATAGTTTCGGAGGCAACGGCCGAATATGCGAAGCGAAGGGGTATGAAAAATACATGTGCCATCCTGCATCATGTAAAGGGAGATAATTGCTCATGTACCCCGCTGTTAATTATGCTATAATGACGTTGTACAATGAATATATTCCATCAGAGCCCGCTCAGATTACTCACAACGTCAGCCATGCGGCTGACACGGCAGTCAATGTGTTAACGACTACGCTCGCCCGCGCCCCGAGTGCAGATGTAACAACGGGCAGACTATGCGTTACAGTCTCCATATTTACAGCGTACACAGGGTAACTGCGAAGCAACGCGGCGGGGACAATCACGGCGGGAACTCCTCGTAAAGTCTGAACCGTGCGCGAGATCGCTGATACGACAAGGCCAATATTTAACAGCGCCTATTAGTAGTTTCAACAAGCGCGAATTCGACGTAGCGCGCGCTCGCGCGCACGGATCGTTTGGCCTGGATCCTTTCGCAGGTAGATCGCGTAGAAATTTGCGTGGGCCGAAGTGTGACCCGGGGGCGTGTACGCGAACGTCGGCGAGAACGGACCGAGAGCGAACCGTGAACGAACCGTGAACGAACCGTGAACGAACCGTGTACGAACCCTGTACAAACCGTGAACGAACCCTGCGCGAACCGGGAACGGGCAGGAGGAGCCGTGCGACTGGCCGCGAACGAAAATTCGCCTATAAACAAACCTCGGCGCGTCCCGGCGCTTGCGGAACGAGCGCCGGATTAATTTCGTCCCCTCGTACCGTTCCAATCTCGCGAGACTCGTTTCGCTTCCTTTAACCGCGTCGGAAATTCGGGATGGCTTTCCGTCAGCGGCGTGGACGGCCAGGAGGAGGAACAGGACTGGAAGGACGACGAGGACGACGAGGACGAGGACGTAGCGGCCTGCGACACGATGCAGGCAGGACTCTCTCTCTCTCTCTCTCTCTCTCTCTCTCTCGGCGGAGAGCCTCCGGGACATGACTGCGCCAGGTACAGAGAGCCAGAGGAGAGTACAGAGAGACGTATGCAGCTATTTGCACGGCGAAACGATGAAAGGCGAGACGGAGAGTAAAGTGAGAAACGGCAGTTTCACTGAGCGCGCACGGCCGCGCTAGCCGAGCACGGGAGGATAAAGCGAGGGTTGGGGATGACGCGACGAGTTACTGGGAGCTTCGCAGCGGTGGGGGATGGCAGAGGGAGGGGGAGAGTGTGAGAGATAAAGGGAGATGAGACCGCACCGGGACGCGGAGTGAGAGCGCCACGATTGATAGAGGGAATAAGCGCGAAGATATGGGACGTCGCGCATATTATCGTTCGCTATTGATCGTCAATGAGAGAAATAAGGGTGGGGGAGGTGAGGGGGTGACTTCCAGGGAATTCGACGATTTGCTCGGCAGACGCGTTACAGCGTCTCGACGTCGGAAGAATCGCCGTTACCGGCCGAGAGCAGCGGGGGGTGGACGAGACGTTTTGTAATAAAAATTTGGAACGTGACGAAAGCGGAGGACGCCATTGTTTGACTGAAAGGTGCCGGGCGTATTTACATACGGAGCTGGGCCTAAAAACGAAGGCTTCGGGCGGGGAAGAGGGAGGCGCGGGAGGGGAGGAAAAGGTCGGCGGAGAAGATAAAGAGATGGAATCCGATAGAAGCGGCGAAAGGAGGAGGAGGGGAGGACAGAGAGAAAGAGGATAGAGGGGACTGCGGCCTGAGTGCAGAAAAGTTTGGATCCCGGATACGAGCGGGGAGGGCGCGCACCCATTTTAGGCGACGGTGTGTATATACACGTACGAGTGGAAAAAGAGTTTTGGAAATGAGGGCGTTTGAATGCCACCCCCGAAAACGGGTTATCTCGTTATCTTTAGGAGGTTGTTTCACGGGGCTACCCCCCGCGCCCGCGTCTCTCATCCCGCGGGAAGAGGGCGTGCACCTTCCACGTGCCACCTACCCCTTGTCTCCCGAAAAGTGTATTACTTTTCTTAACCCTTGTCCCATAGTTTTACGGTCACGCTCGCCGCCGCCGCCGCCGCCGAATGTGCGACGAAAATCTTTATGGTCCCCGTCGCAATTCTCCCCCACCGCTCCCTTCCGCTCGTTGGCCTTCTGCAGCGCGTGGCTGAGCCAAATATTTTTACCCACCCCCGTGTACCGGAAGCGTACAGGGGGAGGGACAGGTGAGGAGACGATGGAGGCTGCCCAAAAGAATTCAGACATTTCTATGCAGTCCGGCGAGCATCAGAATTTTTTCAGCCCCTTCCGCGCTCCCACCCTCCGCATCCTTCCCATACTCCCCCGTTCGACCTTATTTCGCGCATCCCGCTCAACCCTCGGCAACCCCTTTCTCTCGACTCGATATCGCGAGAAACGTAGGGGTAGGCTAGATTGAAATCGTGAACGATTCGGTCCTACGCCGAGAGATAGCGAGACTCTTCGATCGGCAGAATGAGTAGAAGAACGAAGAGGAGGGGGGGGGGGGGGGAGTAAAGAGGGTGGAGTGTTGGATTGAGCCCAGCTCGAGTTCGCGCGCACGAAGAATTTCGGCGAATAAATTACGTCCCGCTTTTGTCGCCGGATCGTTGCGCGCTACATCCTCCCACCTCTTCGTTTCCGCCCCCTCCTATTCTTTCTCTCCTCCTTTGCCATGGAATATTTATACCCGGTAGGCGAGCGTTACCGGTGCAATAACGTTTGCCGAGCGGCAAGCTCGCTCTGCAACTCGTTCGCGAAATATCATTTTCATCGGCCCAGGCGCCTATTTAATTTCGACGCTGTTGGCAAAGGAGAAATACTTATATCCCCCCCCCCCACCTCCTCCCCCACCCCTCCTGTACCAGTTTCGTACTCACCCAATCCTCTTCGTATCGCCTCATGTTCCTCATCGTACTACTCATCGTATTCCTCATCGGCTTCGCTCGCCGAGATGAAAACGTTCGAGGAAGCGAAGTGGGACGATATCGAACATGCTCGCGCAGTATCTGGGTCAAGGAACGTCGAGTCGGGCTTCTGCGAGCTACAGGATTGTTGAAGGACGACGGAACAGGACTGCCGAGGGAGAGGCTGGCTGAAGGGCTCCGAAATGAGTGTCGGCGATCCGGCCTGCGCAACTTTTCACCGGCTTACTCCTTTTATGCAGGCAGCAGCCCTTGTCCGTATCCCGGCATCGGCGACAGGATGGCCAACCGTAAGGCGCTGTTTCGATTTGCACGGTCGTTCCGCCGGAACGGCATCGAGTGGCTTGCGGAGACTTTCCTTTCGAGAATTAACTGGCGCCAGGGCTCTTCTGCCCGCGGAAGATGGTGCTGAGGGAGGAAGGAGGGTGAGGAGGGGGGACGGAGAAGGGCAGAGCCCTAGGAGAGAAACGGGGCGAATTTGCATTCGGCCCCTCTTCGTACCTTGCCGGTGGAAACGCGTGTTAAGGATATAACGTGGCCTGGGGTGCTCCCCGAGACGACAGCCGAACGAGGCACGTGGAAAGAGGGAGGAGTGGAATCGAGCGGAACTAAAGGGGATGGTGTCGATAGCGGTGATATGTAGTCTTAGGAAACGCTTAAATTTTACTTTAACACGACATCGCTCGACAGGCTTTAAATATCATTTTAATATACGAGCGGCGTATCGGGCGCAGGATACGTTCCGTGTCCGATGCCAGACGAATACTGGGAAACGAGTGTTTTTCGTTCGGTTCGACCTGCGGCACGGCAGTACCTTATGCGCGACATGTGTAATACGGATTCGACGTTGTTGGATTTCGCGACAGGGATATGAGAGTCGCTTGATTAATAGATGAGCGGAATGGGCAGAGAACATGTTCTCAGGCTGTCTGGAACGGCCGGTAGGTCAGCAGTGTAAACAGTGAAGAGAGTGAAGAGACCAAAGAGAGCGAAGAGAGCGAGGAGAGTGAAGAGAGTGAAGAGGGACGATTCAAGCGTCATACTCGGAATCCTAATACGTAGTCGGCGATCGATCGGCTCGTATCTGCATTTTTGACTCTCGCTCGACCCGCCGCCAATTTTTCCAAATTAATACGCGACTAATATCTCTGTCCCGCGCGACACCGCGATCCAATAAAACTCAGGCACGCAATCAGCGTAATCGTATCTTGACCTAATAAATCTCGGCCGAATCAATATTTAATTGATCAAACGCGCAGCGAGAGCGATAATATTGAATCGAAATGAAATCTCTTCCGCGATTTTTGTGTTACAGGATTTACTCCGTAAACTGTTAAAGAAGATTAAAGGATCTACATACGGGTCCGATTCACGCGTGACGCAGTATTAATTTCATCGATTAAACCCCGATACGCCAGTCCGATATTTAATCAATACCTCGCCTAATGAAGCGGGCAAAGTATGAATTTCAGATGAATCGACGCGGGACAACGCCGAAAATCCGAAAATTCGGCCTACCCCGCCGATAACGAACCGTCAATCCCGATTGCCACGCAAAATGTTGTTTTCCACGCTGACAGCCTGCGATTCTCCGATCGACCTTTCGGCCGCGGTCAAAAGTATACATCGCTATCCCGCTGACAGTGTCGGAACACAACACAGTTTTTCTGTCCCACCCGAGCGAACCGTACACCGGACCAGACTTACACCACCAGCATTACAAGGCCACCACGCTGAGAGAACTTGTCAACATCGCTCCCTCCTCCCGAGCAAATCAAGATTTTCCTCCGCCACGCGCATTTAATTCTTCCGCTAATAAAGTCCACGAAGTGTATGTTCCAGACTCCGGCTGCTGCGCGCGCGACGCTCAGGAATTTTGCAGAGTGCGCGGACCCCGCATATTTTCGGAGAGCCGAATGGTTGCAGGCACACAAATCTTTTCGGCGTGCCTCGCAGAATCTTCCCTCCCGCTCTCTCTCTCTCTCTCTCTCTCTCTCTCTCTCTCTCGGCCAGCTTTTCCGCATGCGCCCCCTCACCCCTACCCATCAAGGAGGGGGTGAGAGAGGGTCGGGGGCCGGTTGGGCTGGCGCGCAATAATACTAAAAGTTCCCGCGTTTATGTTAGCATTAACTTTGAGTAATTCGAGAAGTTCTTATCGTACGGTACGAGCCCGCACAGGCCCCGCTGGTTAGTACTACCTGTACACGGGAGGGCGTACAGTCCGGACTGCAGCGAGGGGGTTGGAGGAGCTGCCACGGGAAAGCTTGCCTCCCACTCATTCGTTTCGGAAACGAATGTCCCGGCATGGGAAACAAATTCCCGAGAATACACCGTATAGATTTGATGGTGCGGGGCCGTTCGTTGCTCGCCGACCGTTGCCGCTGAACGCGCGTGTCGACGATGGGCAGTGGCGGTGGTGGTATATGGGCTGGCATGGCTCGTCGAAAACGTTAGAGCTTTTATTACGCGGCTGGAGATAGCTTCTCATCGGCTTTCGTAAATTCCGACTGCCATCGGATTGGTGCCATTGTAAAAGTTTTCCATCGAGCGTCATTCTGATATAATGAAAATTCTCGTCATACTCCTCTCTTTCTCTCTCTCTCTCTCTCTCTCTCTCTCTCCATATATCTTCATCTCTCTCTCTCTCTCTCTCTCTCTTGCTCTCTCGATATTTCTCTGCCTTCGCGTTATATTATATCATGTACGCCGAAGTAACTTTGATCCCAGCCCGACGACGGTATCATTTGTAATCGCGTTCCACTTTAATTTCCGCCCCCGCCGACATGTAACATACTTCGGAAGTATTAGACTGCCGGGACGGGATACGGGCAGGTACGTACGGATTCCGCTCGAACATTGTCAAATGCACGACGTTCGTAACGCGGTACAGCGGTTGGCAGTCTGGATTACCGAAGTTCCAGACGTCGGTGCGCGCAGTGTCTCTCCCCCTCTTCTCCCCCTTCAGCCTGGAAGGCAACCCACTTCTCATTCCGGCCGTTTAAAGAGGCGGCCGACGTGAAGCGGATCCGAGGCGAGGAAAGAAGCGGAGGCAAAAAGTGCAATCTCACGTGGCGGAGCGTCGGCCAACGTCGGCGAACGTTTGCGAACGTCTGTGAACGTCTGCGAGCAGGTTGGCCGGCAGGCTGAGGAAGGGAGGGGAGAAACTCAGTCGGCCATTGTTTCACCCGTAGATCGGCCCGCTGGATTGCTCTTCCGGTGCGGTCGTGAATTCCGCAAGTCACGAATTCGCGACTCGCGATCTCGTCGGGACGATTTCGTCCGGCGCGATTCCGCGATCGCACAATGCGTCCTCCGGCGAATATTTCGGTGCGGCCGAATAAAAGCGCTAGGGCTAGGTGAGGAGGAGGAGGAGGAGGAAGGAGGGTGACGGAACGGCCTTGGGGCGCAGAAGAAGAGTGCGGCCGCGGTCGGACGAGCATCGGGCGGAATGGCGAGAGCAACGAAGCGTCAAAGCCCAGGAGCTCCGAGTCGGAGAACTTTCCATCTTGACTTCCTTTCTTCCCGCCGGCTTCGTTCTCTTCGGCCTCGGCACGCTCTACTTTTAACTGTCCGACGCCAACCCTCCCCCCCCCCCCTCACTTGCTACCCCCTTTCTAACCTTCTTCTTCTTCTGCGTCCCTCCTCGCCGCCGCTTGCTTCTTCCTCGCGGAAGCGGCGGCGTTTCAACTTCCGGCGGGCTGCTTTTCGTACACGTAATTAGGCCGAGTAATGTCGTCTCGGCTGTATCGCGTTACGGGCTGAGGGCGCAGCGCGGTGACAAATAGTTTTAGTTTATGAAATTGCTGTTCGGGAAAACGGGCTTGGTTACGGTGGAATCTGCGGTTCCGGGAGTAAAAAGGCGCTTCGATGCTCAGAAAAAGAGCGGACCGTTTGTGTCTAACGCGTGATTTGCACGCACTCGCGATATCTTCCGTTTCTATTCATTCAATATATTCCGTGCATTTTCCGTCTGCCCCTCTTCCCGCTTTTAGTGCCGCAGACGTTTTCGCAGATTGCGAGCGGAGATATTCGCCGACGCGGGACCGTATCCGCGCAAAGGTTTTAACGAAAGAATCCGTGATAAATCAGGCTCGAACGGTGGTCTTGCCATTTTACGCATGACTGGCACTTTCGTTCTCCGCCTTTCTCGCCCGCCGTCGATCCCGACCCAGCCCCCCACCCCCCCCTCTTCCCCTTCCTCCACTACCACCCCCGCTCCAGGAATTGTCTCGTCCTTTTTCTCCGTCTTCACACCTGTTACGATAAATCGGTTCTTTCTAGCGCGGCCCGGTATTTATCTACGTTCGCCGGACAGGTGTCGAATAAATTACGGCCGCGCGCGTCTTGTTTAAGGCACTTACTCTCTCGGCTCCAACGGCAAACTTTTGCCGTCCATCCATTATGCCTGAAATACTTGGACCCGCTCGACTCGTTCGATGAAGATCCGCATTACGAAATTTTTCCCGGCCTTGTCGCGCGATCTACGTACAGACGATTCTCGAGCCGCGCTCGATATCGGGAGTTCCGGTATTTTTCCCTCGATTTCAGCGTCCGCCAATTTTGGCATCTAGCAGAATTAATTTACGAGCGCAAACGGGGCGCACAATTGTTTCCATCAATCGATCTATCCCGCGAGCCAACCCTCTCTCGTTCCCGAGCCCTTTGGCCGGTCAGGCCAGGCCGAGTTCCGAGGCGACTCTTTGTCGATGATTTAATATTCGGCGGAATAATTGTTGTCGTACGGGACGGTAGCCGGGGAAGATAAACCGCGAGTATCATTTAATCAATACAACGCTGGCCGCGCGTGGGGAAAGCGAATACGCTCGTCGGAGACGAGCGTCATCGATCGGTTATTGTATCCAGTGCTAATCAAAGCACGGAAATCTCTTTACCTTCACACCCCCGCCCTCCCTCAACTTTCCCCATTTCCCTGTCTCTCCAGATTTCACTTCCTACCCCCTCTCTCTCTCTCTTTCTCTATCTACCCCTACCCTCTACCCTCCCTTTCGCCCCTACTATAGCCCTGCACTTTTGTTCCTTCCCCCCTCTCCGACATGCTCGCGCATCGGCACATTCAAAGGCGTGTCGGTGTGCGCGCGTTTGAAAATCCAATCGCATTCGATGGCACCGCTATTGGTAAACGATGCGATGATCTGCTGCCGCAGAAGTAACGCTCAGCATGAAATAAATGGATTCCGTGAGACAAAGGGCCGATCGTTCTTGGTGATATTGTTTCGAATGCAAGTCGACCCGCGGGTTCGATTATCGGCTTTGCGCCGAAAACAAAGGGGTGGCCCGATCGCGTGGCTGCGGCCTGCGAGCGACGATCGTTCTCGCTACCGATCCCGTTCGCTCGCTCGACGCATTATCGCGTTCCCGAACGGTCAAAGAACGGTGATTATTTTTAAAGGTCACAATGGCGATCGCCCCTCTTCCGCTCGATCGGCCGCGCGCAGAACGGAGTGTATCGGTGCCGTTTCCGGTACTTTAACCGTGGATACGAGGCAGGACGCTCGAGAGACGGGAAAACGTTTGCCCATTCTTTAGGCCACACGTATCGCGGAACGCTCTCCGCCGACATTGTCCAATCGCATTGATGCTCTCCGTCGGCGATACGGGGACACCGGGTTACGGAGGCCAATTCTGCGCGGAAACCATCGGCAGGATTCTACCACCCCCGCTCGGGCGTTCAACTGCCGTCGAAACGATCGCAGCACGTTCCATCTAACCCGATATAATTACTTGGACGAAACTAAAAGAGGCCGGTTCTGGCTAATATCCAACTGGCTTCTCTCGGCAAGAGGAGCGACACGACCCTCCTGCTCCCACTCTCGCACTCCGCCCCTCCAGGTATCGGCATCGATTTTTCCATACAGATGCTCGTTGATAATCGAACGTAAAAGAAAGACGAGTCTCGCTGGGGCCAGACGAAGTAAGGCAGGCAGACACGATCGTGGACGAAATCGGCGTTGGGATAGGAGATAGAACGATCGCGAGCATTTTAATATTTTGCGCCGACTGTCAGGCTGCTTCAATGTTTGCCCGCGGTCGACCGTTTTGTTGGGACGCGAAAAGAGAGCAACATTCTGACAGCCAGGACGCAGCCGCGAGGATACAATTATGGCCGACGGGAAATTCACTATTAACCTCAATACGGCGGTGTACATCTTTAAAGTGGCTCACTCTCGGCCGAGTCGTAATCGTCTCGGCAAAATTTCGAAGTTTCGCTTGACGCTGAGCCGGTTGACAAGGTAAATCGGTCTGAAAAATGTACGAAATTGACGCCGTGTCTCGAGGTCCTCGTCATCCATTGCCGTACGAGAGGGAGAGAGAGGGAGAGAGAGAGAGAGAGAGAGAGAGAGAGAGAGAGAGAGTAAGACGGAGAGAGAAAGAGAGAGAGAGAGAGAGAGATAAAGAGAGATAAAGAGTCTTTCGAAGGATACGGGAATTAGGGACGCGGCCGAACCCGGTGCATTAATATTCATTAATTCGCGGAAATGTAAAAGCACACGGGCAAAAGGACCGTCAGGAAAGAACTCCCTCATTATTCGCAAATCCGCATTAACGGTGCGCCCTTTTCCCTGAAAGCCCGCTGCTACCCAGCCGCCGACGTTATGACGTCATTACGCGGAATGTTCGCCTTTCTGCAAAAAGAGCGCGAGGCAGAGGCAGGGGGAGGAGGGGGTTAGAGTATGACTCCCGATGATTCTTATTCGGCAATTTAATCGTTCGCTCTCCCCACTGTCCGCTCCCTGTAATTAAGAAAGGCCGAGGCGCCTGCAAGGACGCGTAACGTTCTCGCTACGGCAGATCGGGCAATTTATTCCGTAATCTCTTTACGTTTGTCCTGGGTCAGCGCGGGGAGGTAGAGGCGGGTGGCGTTTTCTAACCCTGTGCAAATGAGTGGCCCGCAGTTTTTTTGTCGCCGCCGCCTCGAAACTCAGTCCGGCGACGCAGTCGGTGATTTGCTCGGTTAAAGCGCGGATTATTTCGTCCTTTTGGTCCTTCTGCGCTCGAGAGCGAGGGAGAAAGAGCTCGTAGTGGGAGTCGGCAATGATTTATGTCGTGCACCATATTGAGCCATACACACTCACACGGAAGGAGAGAAAGAGAGAGAGAGAGGGAGGGTGAGTTTTTTGTCGGGCTGCTTGCCACGCGACGACGGAAATTTCTTAAATTATTTTCTCCTGCCTTCTTTGCGCCGGCACTGCGCCCGTCCTTCCTCGCGTTCTTATAAAATGTCACGGAAAACCCATTTTGTCGCTCTCCACCCCCCCGACTCTCCCGTTCCATCCCCGCTACTCCCTCTCTCTCTCTCTCTCTCTCTCTCTCTCTCTCTCTCTCTCTCTCTCTCCCTCCCTCTCACATACTCACCCCGAGACCGCGAGCTGTCGCGTCTTTTGTTTCGTCAGCGCCTCGGGCGTCCCAGTTTTCGAAATTCTCGTTAAAAAGAAATGCTGGCGGAGTTTTGCGTGAGAAATTAGATTTGACCCGCTGATTCGACTTCGGGGGGCGAGAGAGCTCGCGAGTTTCGCGCGATATGTATGCTAAACGCATTGCAGTTGCGTTATTACTTTCCGGTCCGTTTCCTCGATCGGTTCCCAGCCCCCATTGTCCTGCCCATAGGGTGTTTAGAACGAAAAGACTACGCTATCATTTTGAAATTCATCTTGGCTCAATCGGAATATTCATCTCACGCTTGATCGCGATAGCTTTATGCAGATGACAGAGATCGCCCGACTAATACCTTATCGACCGGAAGTCCTCTTGTGCCTTTTAAATTCGTTGGCGAACCATTGCAAACCATTGCGATCCATTGCGATCCATTGCGAACGCGTTACGAACGACTCGATTCAACGTCCTTTAACGCGAAGCCTCCGAGTCGAACCAAAAAGAGCCCGCTTTTTGTTCGTACCCGCCACCTCATGAAATATTCGCCGACCGACCGAGAGTGCAGTTGACGCGCAACAATGGTTCACTTTCGGTTTCCCCGAATTTCTCATTAACGCCACCTTAATAACGCGCATTAGCGGGCGCGCACGTAAATTGGAGCGCGAGGCGGCGCACATGCCTCCCCGTCGGAAGGTCGCCGATTTACAACGTTATTCGGGGTAGCGAGCAGTCGCGCTTATCTGCGCGGAATGGAGCGGAGAGGGCGGAGGAGGGTGCCGTGAAAAGGGCCGCGAGCGATATTTCGCGCCAAAGCGGAATTTCGCGCGAACTACTACCCGTTCATCGTTCCATCGTTCGTCGTTCGTCGTTCGTCGTTCTCGTCGTTCCCGTCGTTCGTGTTTACGATACCGCGGGCACCCAACTCGGCTTACATCGATGGCTCGTCCGCGAGGAAACGGTTGTCGACCGTAGTCCCCCGAATCGATAAGTCGATTTCAATGCAAAAGCAGCCCTATGCGTCGTGTTGCCGTGGCCGAGAGTCGGCCGAATGCCGATGGACTTTGCTCCTGGCACGAGGGGGAGGGGGCCGAGACTCGTTTAAAGGTCGTTAATTTTCCGCCCCGAATACCCATTGACCCGTATTATCGTCCCGCCTATATCGGCCCCACGGCCTCTCTATCGCGATGAATGCCCGCCGGCCGTAAAGAAAATGACCGCTGTCGCGTTCTTTCGCGAGCATACGTCATGAGCGCTCACACCTACAGGCGGGCATTGCGTGTAACGAGTACCACCACGAGCGCGAGCGTACCGTGAACGGTGGCCATCTAGGCGCGCACATAGTCGTATAACACGAGCGACGAAATTCGCGAGGCTTGCCTGGGCGATAAAGGGAACATATTCGCGGAGTGTTTCCTTCGAAATAGTCGTCCACTTTTCGTCGCCGACGCCGGCGTCGTCGTCGTCGTCGACGTCGTCTAGGGCGAAAAGGGAGCCTTCGGAGTTTTATGCGCGCGTCAGGTGTTACACGCTTGTAAAACACTGGCGCGTCGGCCGTTACGAGGGCCGACGATACGGTTTTTAATCTTATTCGCGCCCTCGCCTACAGAGCGTCGGTCTTCATCCGGGTGGGAAAGAATGCAGCCCTTCCTGGGCTCCGAAGCTCGCCCAGTCGCAGCTTGCCCAGGGAATATTGAGGGGGTTAGGCGAACTTAACCGCGGGCAATCCGGCGGACTAGTTGCATAATGAGAGTCTATAGGCGAGTACGTCGCTCACTCTCGCCGACTGTAATGAGGGTGCGCGCGGGCGCGCGCGCGCGTTCGGGGCCGCGCAAGAAGTTAATCACTCCTTCCATAGGTGTGTATCGCGCGGAATATGGGTCGCCGAAATAATTTGTCAACCTGGCCCGAAATGAGAGTCGTTCGTAAGCGGCGGAAGAAGAAGAGTTGCCGGGCGAACTTCCTCCGGCGAGCATTAAAATGAACCTCCGAGCGGGAAACAAGAAGACGTGGATGAGGTGGGGAGAGGGGAGGAGAGGGGAGGTGGGGGGTGGCGCTGGAGAGTCTGAGCTTCTTCGGTTAAATTCTGCTTTACGTTCCTCGACCAACTAGGACACGAGTTTCAGGTTAACCTTCTCCTTGGAAAGGTTCGGCCTTACGTGGTCAATCCTTTAAAGCGGACGTGCGGAAAGCCCACTCCTGTCCAGGTTTACATTCCCCACCTTGATCCTTCTCCCCCTCCCCCCCCCTCCCCCGCTCCGATTCCTCCGCCTCTCTCACACTCCGTCGATCCTTCGCTCGCCATTTACCAAATTCCTTCTGCTCCAGCGGCCCTTTTTATTTTCTACGTGTTACGAGGCATGACGAGATAGGAACGCGGCGGGAGGGGAAGGAGAGGGAGCGCGGCCAGCCATTCGTACGAAATTAAATCTTCGAATTCGTGCCTGGCCAGATATCCGAATAAATCTGTCGGTAATCGAATGACAGATACCCGATTGGCTCGATATTTTTGTCGATCATTCTGAGCGGCGCAGCTCGGCTGCCTGCCGATTTCGAGGCTGGGCAGAGGGGTGGGGAGAAGGGGCTGATTAAATTTGCACATCAGATCGTGTGTCCTTCTGCCGGCAGAGAATTCGATCTCGCGAATTCCTGGCCGCCAAATCGGTCAAAGCGATTCTTTTCCCCCCCACCAATTTGTACGCGTAATTCGAGACATAAAGGCAAACGTTCACTCCGCTAATCACGTCATTCCCATTCTAATCGGGAAACATATCGTGATCGTACGTATTTTCAGGCTCGCCTAACTCGAACGCTTGAATTATTTATGTTCGCCGGCGGAGTCGGCGGCCGAGAATCATAGAGCGAACGTATATCGTCCTCATTTTTATTCCGGCCTTACGTGGATGAGCGCGGATCTACGCGTCGCCGTGGACGCGCGCGCGCGCGTGCGCGCATCAAGGATCATGTTGCGGAACATTAGCGGCTCCATAACGACGCCGATGACTGTGAGCGACAGCCGACATTGTCTGCCGTTCACTTGTCTCGCGCAATCGCTCACTGTAAAGCTTATATTGAGAGTATCTCCTGTCGGTAGAAGTGCCTGCTTACGTACCGCATGGAACTCCTGTCGCAAGACACTACTGCATTAACGCTACAAACTCCTGGAACTTAACATCTTGCATCTACTTTATGCATCTTATTAATATCTTGCGCTTTGTATTGTCCCACGGTTCGGGAAAGCCTATTTTTCGGTATTTTGGGATACATTTTTGGCTCTATCTCCGAAACTTTTGCACCTAGCAGGCTGCGGTTGCGATTTTCTTGTTTCTTTTGTTACTCCTTTCTTAACCGTGAAACATACGAGTCGCTGAATAGAATTCTGTTATCTCACGGTGCCGAAAAGTCCGTTTTTTGGCGTTTTTGGACACATCTTTGGCTTTATCTCGGAAACTAATGCGAATTCCGACCAACGGGAAACGGTTCTCTGAGTTATTTTTGACCACCTACCAGGTAGCAAAAGGGCGATCCGATCCGCCGATTTTCGATTTTTCGCAAAAATGAGATGGGGTACCCCTTAAAAAATTCGCGATTTTTTAAATCATCTGTAACTTTTGAACAGGCAATCAAAACCTATGATAATCATACATTTTCTTGAAGCTTTTGACGCGTACTTTAAGATAGGATCACCGCCAAAAGTCGATCTTTGAAAAAATTTTTCTTCGTCTCCGAAAAATGGCTGTATCTTCGAAACTATTAGGAATTCGGAACTTTCCTTGCGACCATCTTTCAGGGCGAGTTAAAATCTATGGGATAGGGTACTTATCATTCGATTCTATGACCAACATTTTTTTCGCATTTTCCGACGATTTTGAAGGTCCTATCACCTTTCAATAGGTCTAAATAGTGCCAAAGTACCCTCCATTAGTCGCTGAATGTCATACTAAAAGGATAGGTTGGCCAGACATGTGTAAAACTGGGGCTAAAATGGGTCTTTATGGGCCAAAAGTCCGAAAAGAACGTATAAAATCCTAAATACCGAGATATATTAGCGTAAAGCCATGTAAAATAATCTCAAAGTACGTGTAACATATCGTAGATAGGTATATTTCATATGACGTAGCAAGGATAAATTCATGGTAGCAGAGCCAAATCGGGTAAAAACTCGGAGTAAAATGCTTCTTTGTCGTCTAAACGTTATGAAAACTGAACTAAATGGCATAAATACACATAAAAAGATACAATAATAACCGCAAAATACTATAAAGTGACATAGAACAATACGAAAGTAAATGAAAAATCTCGTAGGCATGTGCAAACTAACAGTTCAATCATAACCTCCCATAAGTGAAGAAAACGAATCCACTAACGAAAAAACTAAAAGAATCAAAAATATCAATCTACTTCCATTCCTCCATTCCTTCACTCCACTTGACTCCGGACTGACAAAAAATAACAGTGTCAACGTATCGCCACGACGAACAGTTAGTTTCACCGTAACTCTCACTTTAATTGGCAAGCCTGTCGCCGGTAATTGATCACGGCCATTTGAAATACTTCGTTCGCCGATTCCCTCGCATCAGCATAATTTGCATGTCTTCGATGAGAAGAAATGGGCAGTGATTGACGACGCGGCGCTATTATTTTCCAATTACCGGTTCTCTCTCTCGCGCGCGCGCGCGAGAGGCGGGTGCCTCAAATTGCTTAAATTAGAAGTCGAACTCGCGCATGGGTGTCCCGACAGGATCTATTAGAGGTAGGTACCGAGTGGGTAGGGTCCAGGGTTTTCGAATAGGGTCACAGCCGCGTCTACATACGTGGGTTGCGCGCGTTCGGCGTCGGCCAGGAACATCGACCCGGCCACTCGAAGGGATCTATCGTTCATTCGAGGATTAATTGGGAGCCACTCGATAATACGAGCCCCGCTCGATTTCGGGATCCCGGAGACCTCGAGAGTCCTGTTTGCTCCCGATTAATGGCCGACCGGCGCGCGGCCTGCCTCCCTCCTCTATTTATAGACGATGAATCTTGCCGGAAAATGTTTCCCCCGCGCAACCTAAGATTGTGGAAGAGGCCGCGCGAACGGCCGCTGATAAGTGCCCCGATCGAAGTTCGCAGACGGGGCGAGAGAAAAAAAGGAAGGAGTCGACCAATTTCGCCCACGAAACGGCCAGGACGCCGGTAAGGGCATATTAATAGTTTCCTTCGGAGGTTAATTGATGAAGAGACGCGACCGAGCGGAATGGTAATGCCTCTGACGACGGCATGAGACGTCGAGGGGTCGGCGGAGGCGTCTCGGGAAGAAATGTGGGAAGGCGTTGCGATCGAGAGTGGCTCGATTTCGTGAACAAAGCCACGAGAGTCCTGTTTGCCCGGATTAATGGCCACGGTCAGAACGTGCCGCCCTTCTTTTACCTTCATACTCCGTGTTCTGTTGCTCTCTTGCTCTTCTTCTCTCCCTCTCTCTTTCTCTCTCACCTTGCCTCCTGTTTATCGACGATGGATCTTACCATAAACTGTACCGAACCCGGTACAATGCCGGAGGGAAATGGTACGCGAACGAGGAGCACAGAGTGGAGGGGGGGCGGAAGGAAAATACGACAAAGATATGAAAGGAGAAGTGGAGTAGAACTCTACTTACGAGGAGGGGGTGCCGCTTAAAATCCACTTCCATCCGAAGCTCGAACCGCGGCTGCCCATTCAAATATTCATGACCGTCTCGACTTGATATCGCGTTCAGACCAAAAATTAGCCCCGACGAGCCATCGAATCCGTACATTCGATGCGATTCGGCCCATTAACGATCACGGGACAAGACAGAGGAGTCTCGCGCAATGAGTTTATTGGCGCCCGTACTCCCGCTACGTCTCCGAACCTTACTCGAAGACGCCGTCCGATACAAAATATCGAAGAGACAAAAGGAGGACATTTGGAAGGTTCGCGGGAACGGTCGGACGTAAAGGATGAGAGTGGGCAAGACAGATAGATGGTAAGACGGCGAGAAGAGGTGGGGCCTTCGGGACGAGAGATGAAGCGATCTCGTGTACGGCCAGAAGAAGTGCCGTGGAGAGGAAGAGGGGAGGAGAGGAGAGCGGGAGGAGAGGATAGCGGTAGCCAGGGTAAAGAGAGAAACGAATTCGTGGCGCCGCACTGGCGTCGTCCCGGCGTCTTCGTGCGCCGTCGGCGAAAACGCGGCCACCGAGGAAAACCGAAGGTGCATTAAACTTTGGCAAACGTACTCGAGTAACGTCCACCACTTTCTCTCGCTTTGGCTCGCGCGCCCGCTTCTTCCTCCGCCGGCACGGAAATATCGGTGGAAGTCTGCGTGGAAACGAAGAGAGATGTCGGCGAAGAGACCGGGAGGGCTACCATGGAAAGTGTGTCGATTTCTGAACCACTCTAGGCAATCGCTCTCTCTATTTTCTCAGCCTCGCCGGTCCGATCCGAGGAGAGTTTTCGTTAACGTTACAAGCGTTTCGCGCCGTCGTTATTAATATTTAGAGAACTGCCGTCCTGGCGATCGACCGATGTTTTCACTCCGAAGTACCGTATTTTTCCGACTGTTTCCAGTTGTTTCTATGGAATTGCTGTTAGGATGATCTCGCTATTTTTATTCATACTTCGACATCCGACGAAAATCAGTCTCGGATCGCGGCCTCTTATCAATTTATACTGACAAGTGTTACGCAACAGGCAACGCGCAGTCTACAGTCGTCGAATCAGACTGGCCCACTCCGGACGCAAATCGTTTTCCACCGAAGCGTACACGTTCGGAAAAGCGGACAAAAACCTCGAAAACCCTCGACGTATCCCAGCCGACAAAAACCGTCGCTCCCTGCGCTTCCGCCGATCACGAAAGCAAAATCCAATAGCGCGACCGAACGGGAGAGTGCGAGCGGGACGGTATTAATCGCGCTCGTCATTCGATTCAATCGTCGTCAGACGGGCCAGGGTAATGGAAGGTGTAAAATTGCGGTGGCGGCAATCGCGCACCGACGGCGAGACACGCCGAAACAGACCGTTAATTCCCGACGAGACTTAACCGGCCAACCTGGCCCCATGCCTCATACCTCTCGGCGTCTGCGGATTTATCCCGGCGAGCGAAAGGGAAAATAACGGCGATCCAATATCTGCGGGTAGGATATCGCGGTCGGCAGTCGGCGTAATTCACGGACGCCTATCAAGAACGATGGAAATCGAGCCCTGCTTCCCCCTGTCCTTTCCGTTCCGTTCCCCGAATCTCTACCCTCGCCTTCTCCCACCCCCCTCTCCGTGCCATCAGCAGTGTGACGTGCGGTTACGCGATAGGGCCTCGGTCGGTGTCTGGTACCAGGACGATCAGGAATCGATGTTCACGCGTGCCACGACATACCTCCGAAACGTTCGTGACGACAACGAAGGAGGACGACTACGACGAGAGTACGAGAGGCTATTCGCGGCATCCGGACACGAGCATCGAGCCAGGAGAGAAGGCCACTCGTTCCACCGTTTGGTCGTTCCGTTGTTCGCTGTCTGGCTCGTAGAAAGGATTTTCGCCCGACTCCTCTGCGGCCTGACTCCTCGAGTGTCACGTTTGCCAGCAACACCGTACTCGGTGGCTTCTGTCCCAGGCAACCGGCTCACTAGGATGTACTACACTTTCATACTACTCGCGTGGGGTGGGGTACCGCCGATGAAACTTTCGATGCCGGTGACCCGCGCGAATTGAAACGCATCGGGCAAAGTGTGCGACGTATCTGTCTGGCGTCAGAATTCGTTGGGAGGGGTGGAGGATTAAAGTTCGAAGCTCGAAGTTCGGTTCGTCGAGTTCCGGTAGAGCGTTCGGTTCGGTAAAAATATTCGACCGCCAATTAAGCCAATGAAGCCCTTCGTTTTTGCCTCCTCTCCGACGATTATAATTAACAGCGCGCGAGCGGTGGAAACTCGCAAACCGCCGTTCGCGCGCAATAATGTTGTTGCGCGAGAAGGGGCCAACTTTCGCCGGGACTATAATTGCATGCGATCTTCAAAGTTCGACTGGATATTAGCCTCATTCCCGGGTCCCTGCGTCGGGCGAACTGCGCACGTAGAGGAGCGTGGCACGAAGCGTAGAGCCCCGGCGCCGTAGGTACAACCTTCTCCCGAGCTCGGATGGCGTGAAGTCTGCGAAACTCCAACCTACCGACCCCGCCAGATATTTTCTTCGTCCTCCGTCGAAACTTGCCTCTCTAAATGTATAAACAACGCCCGAACGCATTCGGAACCTGTATTCCCGAAAGTGGGGAATTTTAAGTTCGAATGGGAAACTTCGCTTCATTACGAGGCCCGTCCGACATCCTTTCCGGAACGGCTGCAATTACGGTGGGCAGCGATCGAAGAATCCGAGGACGGCATCGAAAGGGCTGGCGAAGGGGGTAGTCGATGGTTGCCGTGCATGTTGCATGGGACGTGTGGCGTCGTGAAAGGCGTGGGGAAGCGTGTACGTCGGTATCCTAGCCAGTAGCTTCTGGCACATTGTATGTCCGAGCACTGTCAGTCGCACCTTCCGGCTGCACGCGATTCAGCGACGTCTACAATTTCCGGCAAACGCTTCGCGAGGGTGGGGAGTGAGAAGGGGGATGAGGACTCAAGGTGCTGGCGCCAGGGTCGGCGGAAGACAGGGAAGGTGTGCATCAAGCCGGGAACGCAACACACGACGCCCGCAAACCGTCTCTTGCCGGCCGATAATAACCGGCAATGCCGAATTGACAGAAGACGCTCCGCTGCCAAGAACACGCTCTGCCTCGCTCGACCTGGCCTCGTCGATCACGGACAGATTGGAAATACGCCTGGGACGCCTCGCCCTCGAATCTCTCCGATGATTGTTTCGATGATTTGCGATGCAGGGTCTCAGTCGGGTCGGATGTTTCGAAAAAGCTACCGAAAAAAGCTCTCGAGCTGTGTCAGTAGGAAAATGCCATACTGTGGAAGGGAGGATCGGAAGCGTCGGTGGCGAGAATTTTCGATCGACCCGCTCGAAAATAGCCAGACGCAATTAAGCGAATGGGAGAAATGAGCAAAAGACGTCTGCCAGTGGCAGAGAGAGAGTGAGAGAGAGAGAGAGAAGTGTAGCCAGTCGACTCGGCTGTGAACGACAGCGTCACGTCACATCCTGCGCCAGTGGGCGATCGATGAATCATTAACGTGCAGACGCGTATCGAACTGCCTTGGGCATGAGCTTTGTTCGTTGCTTAATTGATTAGTCCGCGGCGGTTAATCGACAGCCAGATCGAAAGGACGGCAGCTTGTTTGACGGTTTCTCGCCGGAGCTAAGCTTCTGATAAATTGTACGACGCCACCCTCCTTATTCCGCGGTAGTTCCTCGGAACAACAAGAACTTTGACCGTGAGAGCTTAATCGTACAGGCGCACGCTCGCGTGCGCGCGCCTCTCAACTATTTCAATAAGAAGCTACTCGACTCACGCTGAATATTAATCCGCGAGTCGGCCAATAGCGACGCGCGTATCCTGTAAAATATTTTTGCCAAACAGTCACTTCGCAGCGTCGAGCAGCGGAAGCACGGTAGAATATTATCGTAAAGGTCGGCGAGCAGCTGCTAGGTTAAAAAGATGTAAAAAGCAATTAAGATCGCGATAATTAGTCCTTCTCCTAAAAGCGTAAGAGCATTACTGCGAAGGCGAGGGGCCAGGGAGCGAGGGGGCGGGAGGGGCGAGGTTCGATACTTCGATTCGACGCTTTCTCACGGCGCGCGGTAAGAAACGGCGCCGAGAGGGTAAGAAAGGCGAGCGTAGCAGCTCGTAAATCCGACTAACGTTACCGCCGGACGCTAATGAGTTAAGTAAGCGAATCTCTTACGCCCGGCAGACCTTTGCATTCATTATTCGAATAAGCACCGCTCGGAAGCACCCTTTGTTAAAGGGCACTTTTCGGGTACTTAAAGTGGCGCGGCCCCCGCGAGCTACGAGCGAGTAGTATTCCGCTCGCGGACGCGGAGGAACTCTCGCGCGTTCCGTTCCGTTCGTTCACGTCCGGCTGGCTCGTAAAAACGGTAACGAGAGAATGGCATGGCCACGAGACACGATTTCTGCCAATGAGCAAGTCACGAGAGAGCGCGGAAATGAATATTTCAGATAGACGTAAAAAAAAGAAAAGATATGGAGTAGGTGGAAGGTTAGTGGGGCCGAGAGTGGAGGAAGGCCGAGCGAGAGAGGCGTAAGACCTTTTAGTCGGGCATATTAATTTTTCGAACGATGCACTCTCAAACGAAATGCCCGGCCCAAAGAGTCCGGCTACGTCGCTTCATTTCACCCGTTACGGATTATTTCGTAGAAAGGCAACCGGCTAGCGCACATTTTTCTTCCGCCTTTTTAAGTTTTATTAATTCGCCCTCGCCTCGGATGGCACTGCGCGCGCTTCCGCGAGCGAAACGTTGCGCTGATATAATATTGACGTTACATTACGAGATATGCGCAAATACTTGAAATAGTCATATCGCCGGATGTTTAAGCGCAAATGCGTTTTACGTGCGTGCGCAATTTTTTTTTGTCGTCTGGCGCGCGCTCCCCATCTCCCCAGAATGGACGGATGAAAATGACGGGCGTGTTTTTCTTCTGCCGATACGTAAGGGAGTCGGACCCGGAAAAATGTAGTGATAATATTTTTGCGCCGCGCATTCGCATTCGATCATCACTATCCGCAAGCTGTAACCCAGAAGTGCACTTTCCGCGAACCTTCCGTGGACCCCGGAGACCATTTTTAATTGCGGGAATGTGGCCAGCGTTACCGCGCTGAACGGTCGCGGAAGAATGTCGGGAACGTCAAGGATGCCATTCATCCGAATTTTTCCAACTTCATCAAGATGCCGTGAAAAATCCACCTCGTACGAAAGCTGGATTTTTCTTTCTTTCTATTAATTATCGTTCACCGCGTTCGACTGGAAGTGGAAAATGGGTGGAGCCAAAGTGATAGTATATAGTATTGGTAGCGGCAACAGCAGCAGCCGTAGTAGTAGTAGTAGTAGTAGTAGTAGTAGTAGTAGTGGTAGTAGTAGTAGTAGTGGTAGTAGAGAAGGAGAAATCGAGACGGAACGTAGATCTCTCTCCCTCTTTGCGGACTCTCATCCTCTTTCCCTCGCTCATCCGAAAGCCAGTAATACCATCAGAGAGCAGCCACTCCGGCGCCAGACTACGAACACGCTCGCGTCCGAATGCGTGCCAGGGCTGGCTCGGTGTGCGTTCGGACGGCTATATTCATGGCCGGGGCCGACTACCCTCGCCTATAAACGCGAGATGCTGAGGAATCGCTTTCGGGACAAACGGGCGCTGGGATCTGTTAACGTTACGGTAGCAATAATGCCGCTGATACCCGTTGGCCATCGATCTCGCGAGAATTCCACTCCCGAAGACGCACGTCACGTCCGACGGATATCTAACCCACGAGCCGAAAGAGCCGGGCGAGGGCAAAGGTCATCCTAAAAGCTGAAAACTCCTTCTCCCACCTTGCCCGTTGCCGCCCCCGCGAAAAATGATATACAGGAGTATTTTTCGATATCGTTTCCTGAAGAGGAAAAGGTTCGACTCTGCGATGACTGCGAGAAACGAGACTCTTTATGGCACACTCGGCGCCATGTTCAGCGTGGCCGTAAACCGTCATCCATTTTCTTTACGATAATTACATCGTGCATCGATCTTTATGCAGCGCACCTCGGCGCGCGAGTTTGAGGATCGTCTGGCAGCCAGGATTCGGCCTCGATCGTCCTGGAAGTGAGTCGAGGAGGCCCGCCGGAAGGAGGACGTCGGCGCAAAAAGCCTCCCCGGAATTATTCGGTAAGATTAATGAGGCGGATCACGATTTTCGTGCGCATCGCGCGCTATGGAGAGGAACAGAGAGACGGAGAGAGAGAGAGAGAGGGAGAGCGGAAGAGCGGCGTTGTTCACACGACGGGGGTGGCAGAACTGATGTGTCGGAGTTGTACGGCTCGCCCTTCTCGCCCTCCTCCCCCGCGGCCCACCACTTTCGAAACGAGACAGGCGCACGGATAGGCATCGGCTATGCGAGAGGTGTGTCCCGCGCGCTCATTTGAATAAGACGGCAGTTAGTTGTGTTTACGGTGTACAGCCGGCTGACAAACGATTACAAATTGTCCCCGTGACAAATCGCCGGGCATTACTCGTGCACTTTTCCCGCGACCGGCTACCACTCGTACTCTCTCCCTCTCTCTCTCTCACTCTTTCTCCTCTCGCCAGCTTGTCTGGATGCTGCGCATATGAGATGTTCGCGTGTGCCACCCACCTCGTGACGCGAGTGGCCGAAGATAGGCGTCGAACGACGGAGCGGAACGCGAGAGAGTCGGCTGCCAGAGGCACGACGCGTTCCGTCATCGTTACTGCACTCGCACGCGACGGAATCGAGTCGGTCGAATTAATCGGACGATTCGTACGCGGCGAGTAGTACTTGTTAGGCGGAGCGGGGCCTGGAATCGATACGGTAATCGTTTTCGGCCGTAACGAGATCGAAGCGTAACGCTCGTTACTCCGCGCCGCGATACGCAGCGGAGGGGTGAGAGGGAGGGAAGGAAGAGGAGAAATCGTTCGGATGATCTACGCGGGGAGACTAAGAGGCGCGGGGGTTGAGCAAAAATTGGGGAATGGAAGGCGGAGGTTAACGACCAGCTTGGCGTGTAAAATTCACGGGTTCGAGTGGCGAGAGCGGAGCGCGGCGAGAGGAAGGGGGGGATGAGGTGAAGGGCAGAAATTTACGGGTGCCAGACGTGCATGCGATTTGTCTCCGTTGTCACGGCGCGTTCTCGGCGTCCATTATTGTGCGTTGAACCGTCGACGCGGGCCATTTTTACGAATTAATTCGCGGTAGCCGTCGCTTCGATTTCCGCCCTCTCGCCGTTCCGTCCCTCCTCGGATGCCAGGCGGTTATCTAAGATCGTTGGCGTGTCGTTCGTCAGCCGCTCTGCCATCGTCTTTCGCCGCCCACGTGGCCCGGCTGACGTAGACATCGATCGGACCCTGATATACGCGACACGTATATGCATGCAAATTTCACCTTTTTTCCCTATCGCCCCGAACGGTTTGTTTTGCATTTTTCCCTTCCGATGGCCGTCCGGCCGCGATCCTCAGCCGTCCACCTCTATGAACTTTGCCATTTTTCTCTCCCTCTCCCCCCTCCGTCCGACTCTCGATCCGCGATGTGTTTGTCTTGCGGCGAAGTTTATTTCCCGTAGAAGCGTGGAATCTACGCGTAATGTCTCTATGTCAGGACTCGGCGAAATGTAATTCATAGGACGTGCGAAGGGAGTTGGAAGGGAAGTGAGCGAGGGGTGAGTGGGAGAGAGATTTGGGAGGATAAGAGAAGGATGGAGAGGGAAGCGTAGAAGCGCAGCGGAGTGTGGGCGCCGCGATTTATCTATTTTGCCGCGCGCGTAGCTGGATGCAGGGCGAGTGCGGGGGTTGAATAGGTAGATCGTGATATCCACGAGGGCAAGACGCGAGGATATCGACCTCTGTGCAGACGCGCGCTCGTCGTCGGGGTGGTTTGTGTCGGTGGGGTAGTCGCCGTGGCGCCTAAAAGAGCGCCGGGGACGCCAGTGTCAGAAGAGAGTGACTGAGAGAGAGAGAGAGAGAGAGAGAGAGAGAGAGAGAGAGAGAGAGAGAGAGAGGGAATCAGCGAGATGAAAGGGGATGAAGAGGGATGAAGAGGGTGTAGGTTGACGGTTGGAGGAGGCTGCCTGCCAGCCTGCCTAGGTTACATCATCCAATACACGCTTCGCTCGAGGAAGGTCGATGATGTCGGCGTGTTCCTTAAACGAGCGCCAAGCTCGACGGGGCTTTATTATGCCGGGGCGAGATGACGCGAACCGACGAAGAGGAGAGGACCGGTCAATGTTCCGAGAAAGGGCACAATGTGCGGCCCGGATGCCGTCGGCTTTGCTTCCAATGACCGACCGCTCAGTCCGCTCTCCTCTATACAGGAAGGTATACCTACAACGCCGTCCGCGCCGTTCTGCGACACTCGACGCGAATACTGCGGATTTAATATTTGCACTAGCCCCGCCGACGGGTCCCGTAAATGCTGCAAATTTAATATTTTACCCCGCAGGCGGCGGACAGCGCACTGTCTCTCGGCGGCGTAAGCAGATTCCGAGACGAAAACATTCAGCGGACGTCTTGCCGGAGACGGAGCGAATATAATTCCAGACGGGAGCTGCCCGGTTGAAACTTCATTTTTTTCCACTGAGTCGAGTTTACAAAGATCCGAGATTCCGACCGGAGCTTATCTTCCGGGAGTCCGGGGATCGACGATACCGAGACCGGTAGAACTTCCTCCTGATTTACAGTTTGATTTAGGCGGGACCGGTGGATTAAGGTAGCGCCTTTGAAGAAACGATTTTGTCAGATTTATTGAACTTTCTCGGGTGGGACGGGGGGGGGGGGGAGGGATGAGCAGAGAATGAGGGAGGATAGATGAGAAGGAGAGGAGGGAGGGGAAACGCAGCTTACGGATTCTGTTTGCTCGGGAAACTGAATCCAGGACAAACTTGGAAACAAAAATCCAGAACGAAGCTGAGGATGGATACGGCGAGGCGTGATGCACACTCTGGCAGCTGCTCGCGCTGCGTAGCCCGGAGGAAAACCTTAACTGAATGTAGCAAATTTTCTGAGTGCCTCCTTCTCCGGTGCGGCGGCGACGACGTCGGCGTCGGCGGCTACGTCGTTTCCTTCTGGCACTCCTACTCCTTTCGCGGCTCCTTCGGCCCTTCTTCGACACCGCGAAACTTCTATTATGAAGGCGGGGAACAATTTTCGCGAGAAGAATTCTCCCGCAGGTACCGAGAGGATGTAAGATGCGCGCGCGCGCGCGCGAGAGCGGAAGGGGAATATTGTTTAACTAGTTCGTAAGAACCGTACCGAAACCTCCGTTCCTTTTTTTTTTCTATTCCAGCCAGATTTCCATGACAATCGGCTGTCGTTCGCGTTCCGGCTGCCAATCTCGTTCGCTCGGCGGTTAAATTGACGGATGATGGTTATCGTGTTAGCATAAAAGATTATACGATTCACGGTTGCGCGGCCGGATCGGAGCGCAGAATTACGAGCGAAATATTTAACAAGGATGTATCCGCACCCCCCCCCCCCCCGCCCCCGCGACGGCCCGTTCATTTTTAACGAAACGATTGACCGATATTCCCGCCCGCGCCCGCAAATGGCACACTTCCTGTCCACTTTTATTAACTCGATCGCCCAGTAGCGCAACGTTCAGCGAATTAAATGTAAATCTTGTCGGCCACTCTCACCCATCTCCTGTCCTACTCCCTCCCTCCTTCCCTCTCACCCTTTCATCGCCTCCGGCGTGGAAAAAGGGCAAGATTATTTGAACAGGGAACGATCCTGTCCCAATTTCGTCCCGCTCGCCTGGGGATCTCTGTCCGCGCAACTGAATCCGGAAACAAGTAGCGCAACAAAAATATGACAAAGTTCGCGAGCTGCGAACACAGCCGGGCGGTGTTAGCCCAGAGGAAGACCATAGACACCGGATATCGTGAAAATTTTGCAGAACAGTCGCCCTGCTCGCCCGCTCGGCCATCTCTTTCGCATCGTTCCTTTCACATGCGCATTTCGCCTCTGCTCTCCACCTCCCCCACCTCCTCATCCGCCTACCCATCCACCTGCACATCCACCTCTACATCCGCCTCCGCGTCCACCTCCGACCTCCTGTTTTTCAGGACCTCGCCGGAGAGAGCCGTCTGATTGACGTGAACCGCGCGCTCCGCTCTTTCAACTTCCGCGCTAATGGATTTCCCGTCAAAATCCTCGAACTAATTCAATCGCCGGGGCAAATTGTCCGTCGCCGAACAATATCCGTGACCGACAAGGGCCGCGCCCCGGAATTGGATCGTATTATAGCGTCGCGAATTAAGTCGTGCGGTTCGCCGCTAATTTGTCCGGCCGACGACTGCTTCGTTTCGGATCTCGGTGCGTCGATAATGTCATCCGCGGCATCGCAGGGGGTGGGACCTCGCGTGGCCAACCCTTGGCTCGACGAAGATCCAGTCAAGGAGAAAATCACGCCCTGACACGGAAGATAATCGGCAGGGGAGTGCGCCGGTCGAGGGTTCCTCTGAAATTCGCCTGGGAGTCAGCGTGTGCAGGATCGTAGAATCGTTTTCTGATAATACGTGCTCTGGAGAAAGTAGAGCTAATTTTGCTGCGGGGGTAGGTGTATCGGTGCGCATTATTTTCGACCATCCTTATTCTCTCTCTCTCTCTCTCTTTCTCGACGTTAGTCGGACAAAACGGCGTGAGGTCATAAAATATGTATCATCGCAAGGGGGCATAACGGAGGGTGGAGTTGCGATGGTTGCCAGAGGCGCACAGAATGCTCGAAGTGGCAAGCGTATTAGCGAACGTCATGGCGAAAAGAAGGATGGTAAGTGGGGGAGGGCGAGAGGGAGCGAGAGGCAGAACGCAAACGCGTGTACGCGATTCCGAATCGATTCGTCGGTCGGCGCGCAGTTAAGGCGCCATTGGCATAACAATAACACCGAGGACTCATGAATAAAGGGTAGCAAATGCATCCACCACTCGCGGGGTCTTCGCGCTTCGCAGAACGAGCGCCAGGCTCAAAGAGAAACGAACGCTTTCGATTGTGTTTGAACTCGGAGGCACTTGCTACGCCCCCCATTTCTTTCTATCTCTCTCTCTCTCTCTCTCTCTCTCTTTCTCATACTCACACTCACACCCTCACTCCACCCATGCCGATAAAACCGAGTGAAAGAACTCCCTTACACTTTTATTTATGAAGAGGACAAACACCCTGCACCCTAGCCACGATCCAACTTCCACCCCATTTTGCCGACCGTCCTCGTCACAGGCGCCGGCGGAGGCCTCTCAAAGGAAATCGTCCCGATTGTTTTTAAATCTTGACAGGCACTCGTCGCAGAATTTATGTCTGACTCGTTATCACTTTGCCCGCGCGTCCGCTGGCTAGCGCTTACCTCGGGCTCGCTTATCTGCCATGGGTCGATGCGGATGGCGTGTACACGTTCTATCGATCTCTCTCTCTCTCCCTGTCTCTCTCTCTCATTCTCTCTCTCCGAGCGAGAGTCATCGCGCGATAGAAATTGCACAAAGGAACGCTTTTCGCTCGGAAATTTCTCACTCGACGCTGTCCGCCAGATAAATATAATCGAAGGACGATCTAGTTTTTTAACGGCAGTCGTGTTAATAATTAAGGTGCTCCATTTAATTATAGGAACGGCGATAAAAGCGGGACGATATCGAGTGCAAGTATTCTCACTTGTACCCCCGCCTCGAGCCGAACATTGCGATTTAAAGGGTAATATCGATTATGTTCAATTAAGAGAATTATCGTCGGACGTATACGACGGACACGGATCTCAGGTTCGGTAGAATTATTTATCGGCTTAACAAGAGGGTAGTTCGTTGCGCGATATAGTTGCGGTTCGAGGGAAATAGACGGAAAATGGTAAAGAGGAGAGGTAGCGGAGATGGAGGGGGATGAGTGAGAGGCGGGCGAGCGTTTCAGCGTTGTAGCAGATGTCGAGTACGGATTAAGGACGCTTGGTTGACACGTCGATCGAATTCCCTCGGGAGAGACGATAATTTATTGCTTCCTTTGAGCGCGGCTCACGATATTTCCCTGAATGAAGCTGAATGCAAATGCGAGCCGTCGAGGGGGACGAGGGCCGGAGGGGGTGAGATTCGCGACGGGGAAGAATTATTACTGTTATCGTTAAATTAGCTGTGAATGTTGCCGGATCGTTCGATCTGGTAATATCGTAGCATCTAAGGAGTCTGTCGAATTTTTCGGAGAACAGAGAAGGAGGAACATACGTACGTTCGTTGAACGTCTCGTTCGGGAAGGTCAGCTTTAACTGCTTGTAATTCCCGGATAATTCTTACTAAGTAATTCCGACAATCTTGCCCCGTTTGACCGGCTGCGCGGTAAGTGGATAAGTTTCGCTTCTCGACGGGCCGGGCGTTGGAAGGTGCTCGTTAATTTCCCGCCGGCCGAGGCGGACGCCCGAAGCCGACGGGGGTGCTCGCATTCATAGCCTGGTGTCGATAGCCTGTCAATTTGCGTTTAACATGTTCCGCTCGCGCGATTTAACCCGGACACCCTCCTCGAGTAGGACGCTCGACGGAATCGGCGCGGTTCGCGAGTGGCTGCCGCGACAAACATATTCGCTTATCGATCCCGGCCCTGCTTTACGACCGTGCGTTCGTGTCGCATCCTTACGGATATCCGATGAAAAAGCGGCCACTGCCTGTGTGAGAAAGAGAGGGAGGAGAGAGAGAGAGAGAGAGAGAAAGCTGTGTAATTCGCAACAGCCGTCCTCGCCAGATTTTTCCTATCCCGTTATGCGTTGCGGGGGAGATAAACGATTTTTAGCCGACAACAGTCGGCCCATTGTCCGACTCGAGCCACATGCAAGCTTTATGACCAATGAGCGAGCAATGAAAGTAAATCCGGCACGCGGGGACGCCCAGTTGACATTCCAGTTGGCGCCGAAACATTCTCCGAAATTCAACGTTCGATCATAATCGATCGGCGCGCGAACGGGAACTAGACGCAAATTTCACAATTCGTCGCGACACACTTCGCCGAAAGTTTTTCCGGCCACCCTGTATCCGCTGGGCCACCTCGTGTTTGGCCTCCCTTCCGGCGAGCTTCTGAGGCTTCAAAAACTAATAAACTAACGAAATCTGCCGGTTACACGGCGAGGCGTGGGCGGTGCCAGCCAGTCCCGGAACCATTTGCAGCTGCACACCCGCGGAAAGTTGGTTAATTAGCGGCCCCGCCAGTATCGCCGGAAGCGAGGATCGAGTTTTATGCCCTGCGTCTCCGGGATATATTGTTTGCAACAATATGAGCGTCGTGCACGAGAGAACAGTGCTCGCCTTTCTTCCGTCCGGGGCCTCTACACGCGCGCTGACACATGCACACGCCGGTCTTGTCTGACGCTGGTCAGCTCGTACTACTTACAACGAATCGATTCTTCCGATCGCTTTACGAATCCATGGCAATGAATATTCGATGAAACTCTGCTGGCTTACGGTAGAGGAACAAGCTTCTTCCGCCATATCAGCTAGACATCAGCGTGTATCCTTTCCTACGGGTCATTAATTCCCACTCGACGTTCGGAGGCGGCGCGAGAGAATTATTTTGCATACGGCCCCCCCGATAGATAGCCAGTCGATTCGAGAACGGTGGATATTAGTGGCGCGGTGTGTAACGTGCCGGCTCTGTTTGACCGGGCAGTCTCCGGCACTGTGGCAACGATGCGAGCGGGCTACTTCTGGCCAATGGAATACTCGAGTCCATTACGTAATTGATAGTTGGCAAGTTATACGCGGATATCGCGCCGGCCCGCTCGGTTAAGTACTGCCCGCAGTCGCGGTGTAATTACAAATACGGAGGTTATTATCGTACGCCCTCTCGCCGGGGCCGGCGATACGATGATTACGAATAACTCCGAATCGATCCAGTTAGATAATGCGATGCCTATCGGCGCCGGTGTTATTAAACCGCGAATTAGTTCTTCGTCGAATCGACTCCCCGCTTCCACGCTAGTTTGCGCTCCGACGTTCGTCGGCTATGATTTCAATTAGCGCCCTCGTTAACGGAATGGCACCTATCGCTCTCATCGACGAAATTGCTAATACGGTTGGTCCTCGCACAACGCTATCGTTCGATGAAATAGTCCTGCGTTCCGGGAAAGAGAAGCGTAAGACGTAGGGGACAGGAATCGTCGTTCATAGTTTGTCGAGTCAACGGGAAGTTCGGCGGGAGTTCCGAGTCAGCGATTATCGTCCAAGTCGAAATAAAAGCTGGCGGGGCGTGCAAAAGTTCGCGATACGTATATCAGTGTAATCTCGTTAACGTCACGCTTCCCCGGCCGAAGTCGATGAACCTATCGATCGCGAGCCCGGCAATGAATAGCCATTTTTATAATGGAAAGCGTGTCTTCTTTATTGAATCGACTTTCGGACAGTCCCGACGAGTCCCCGCTTCGTTCGCCGGGGAAAATTTTCTCAATTCTCGAGGACCGTCCCGTTATAAAATGTTATAAAATAGAAACCGTGCGACGGAGGAAAAGATGGCGGGCCGAGAGAAGGGAGGGTGGGATGATAAGAGTGAAGCGACGGAGTGCGTAGCGAAACGTCGGACAATATTTCATTTCGTCGACACTCGAAACTTTCAGACTCTCGGAGTCTCGTCAGCCGGAAGAGCAAAGGGTTCCTGCAAAAAGTCCGAGACTTTCGGCGAGTGACGCATCTAGTCGGAACTGTGGCCAAGGCCGTTGGTTCGCTCGTCGGAGGTAGTAGATTCCGAATAACCTATCGCGCAGTTCGCAGAACTCGCCAGGACGACGAACGTTTCCGCATTTCAGCGGGCAGCGAGAGGACGCATAAAGTGTTAGCCAGGATGTTGAAGGAGAACGAGGCCGCCACCTGTTACCGAGCCGAAAAATCGACGCCTGCACCTTCCGATCGTAGCTCTCGACTGATGTAAGTGTTGGTGAACGACAGTTGTTTGCCATCGAGAGAGAGAGAGAGAGAGAGATCGCGCGCGCTCGTATCTATTGCCTCTAACGCGAGTCGGCCACTTGCTCCGAGATTCTCGTAAAGTCCTGCGAAGGAGTTAAGGCGTGGGTGGGATCGTGGAAAGGATCGCGGAAGGCGTGTAAGGGAGCGAGAGCGTCGAGAGTCGGAAGTGAAAGACGAAGGACGGAAGGAGCGGAGAACGAACGAATGAACGGACGAAGAAAGCGCGGCCCGAAGTTGGGTTAGGAAAGATGGTGGGGGGGTATCGAAAAAATCGAGTTAAAACTTTGCGCGGCCCCCTCTATCTTCCGGAGCCGGGGACCTACGGCTTTTAATAAAGACTTTACGGTGAACAAATCCCAAAGAATAATATCGGGAAAGTAACCGTGAGAAGAGTAGGTCTTCGCTCGTCTCCACTATGTTCGCCGGCACGCTTGATTTCCTCCTCCGCCGACTTCCTACGCTCACCCCTTGTCCACCCTCTTTCATTCTCTCTGCCATTCCCTTTCCCTCTCCCTTTTCCCTCTCTCTCTCTCTCTCTCTCGCTCGCACTCTATCCCTTTTTCCTCGACACCCCACGCGCTTCTGCGGTCCAATGGAATTATCGACCGTTTCGAGAGACGAAATCATATTACGAGGACGAACGAGCGCGGCGGCGAAATAAAAATGGTGCCCTGCCTCTGTCTCGGCGAACCGTTTCGCTTCTGCGACACGCGGCCCGAACGTTCCGACGTAGGTGGTCCCCCGCAAAATTGGCCTACACCCACCCACACGTATGTTTCCGCCGCATTACTATACATTGAGCAGCACCGACATTTCGGCTGCCGATCGAGTTCGGCTTGTTTAGTTTCGACCCCGACGCTTCGCTCCGTCGATCGAACGGATGGGGTATTCATTTCGGATATGGACCGCGTGTCCACCCACGCTCGCCGGTTCTTTTGACCGGGGCCAAATCGATTTTCACCTCGGGAACTTTCAATTTTGTCAGATTTACGGCGATCGCCACGCCGATGATTCTCCGGCGGGGCGCTTCGGGTTTGTTTAGAGAAAATCGCATCTGCGAGCTGGCCAACCGTTTCGCTAGCGCTATGGCTCGCCGGAGAGAGGAGATGGGCTCGTTCAGATTGAATTATTCGGGTCGCGACGTATGAAAACTTGCGACGGCGAGCCCGCGAGCCTTCAAGAGAGAAATCCCCTGAGAAGTTAAAAACCCTAACGGTTTAACGAGTCCCGGGAAAAGCTGCCCTGAAAGTCGCAGAGTGAGACAGAGACAGAGAGAGAGAAGGATATGGCGAGTGCGCCCGATTTCCTTTGCTCCCCCCCTTCCTCCCACCCTCTTCTCCTTTACGTCCCGTTAACGTCCCTTGCGGCTTTAATATAATTATCGATCGTTTGAAAGCAGGAAAGAGTCCGTAGGACGAAACGACATTAATGGCGTCGATCGAAGAGGCGAGGAAATAAAAATAGCGTTACGGTCGAAGCGTTTGAAGTCGTTCGACATCGGGTCTACTTCGGCCTCTCCGATGCCGAATGCTCTTTCAAAACTCGTCGGGGCCGCGCCTAGAATCCTCGTAAAGCGCTAACGCGCTCATAATCTTTCCCGTGCGGGTACCCAACGTACATGTATAGGGTGTCTTCCTCCGCGTCGGGCGAGGAGAGGACGCGAGAGGGGGGGCCACAACGTTTATATTCCACAGACACCGTAACATCCGCTACACCGAATTTACACGGCCCCGTACACAAAGAGTGCTCGCCCGGAGGAGCGTAAAATATGAACTCGGCGCTTCGTAACTTGAGAATTATGCAGTCGACTCTCACCCCCGCCCCTCCCACCGTGCGTTAGGTACCATACATTTGCCGTACACTCGCCGGCGCGCCTATACGCCTGCCTCTGCTAAAGTTCGAAGAAGTTTCGCGGGAAAGAATTGCCGGGTAGACGGACTCGGTCATTCATAGAGAGACCCTACTATCAGGCAGACTCTCCATGCCGCGCGCGCGCGCACGAAGCGGAGTCGGACGATGTGTCGCAGGCGACTCGCCTCGTAAACTCGGACCCTCTCCTACGTGTACACGGTTTTACCCCGAAAACTTGGCCGAAGGAGGTCACGCTCGAGATACGATAATTTTACTCGCGCTGAAACTGGAGCGTCGCCAGTCTCCCAGATAACTGCCGGAGAATGGTCTTGCGGCGGGTGGCGTAATCAAAGAGTCCGGCTCCTTCTTCTCGATAAACGTGGCCGGAGCGAAGTTTCTCTCCGCGTCAGCCCTTTTTCGCGATACAATTACGGGAGGTAAAGCGGCGGCCAAGACGGCCGAGAATCGGAGTGGGGAGGAGGGTGGGGAGAGTCGTGAGAGGAACGAGTGGCACGAAATCAAAATAACTCCGAAACGTTCGACGTGCCTCTCGAGCGATAGTCTTTGCACTCGATGGACTTTGGGGACCACACACCGAAAGTACAGCGGTGAGACAGACGGTGTTCTGTGCTCTCGGACACAAGTGGCTCTCACGACGTGTCTCACGACGTGTCTCCACGCCGTGTCTCACGACGTGTCACGACAGAATCGTAAAGTCGCAGCCCGAGTTGTTCTACAACGTCGGCGAACGTCGGCCAACGTCGACTGCGAGCGCGGCGACATGGGAACACTTTCCTCGCAGTCGAAGGCGTGGGAAGTTGGCTGGCGGGGGTGGGAGGAGGAATTTGGTCGATTCGGGCAAACTCGCGCGGCGATAAGTAAGAGAGAGCAAAAATTTGCAGCACGCCACTGCCGGCCGGTCGGGCCAGTGATAAATCAGAAAAATTGACGTACATTCATGTTTTACCATGTGCGCCAATAAATCCGGGCTCGCTCGAATTATCGGCGGCGAATCATAAATTTCGAAGGCCGGCCACTGGCTGCCTCCTGCCACGTGTGTCGGTGTGCATGTGTGTGCGCGCGCGCGCGCGCTCGTGATATTCTCGCAGTGGCCGGCGAGCGTGGTCAAATTCTGCCGAAATTGAGGGAACGCGTCGCGGGCATAAATCTTTATTCGTACCGCGTACTTTCGGCCGTACTCGTTATTCATAATAAGCGCCGTTCCATTAATTACGGGGCGGGGTGAGCGCGGGCATACGAGGCAAAGATTAAACAGCGAAATCATACAGTTCCGGCGTAGAGGGGGGCGCGGGTTGGCCCGGAAAATTCGAAGGATTTTCCTGTCCGCGACCAGGTAAACCTGTCACGCGGGGCCACTAAATGTCCTGGCCGCGGTCGGTCTCGTAACTCAATATCGACCGGTACATGAAGTGGCGTTATTAAGCACCGGCTTCGATTCCCAGCGTGCCTTGGGAAGAGTCTCCGCGAGAGCGACAAACCGTTCGCAGTCGAAGGGTGAAGAAAAAGGCTCCGTTTGACTCGCAACGAAATTCATTAAATCGGCGTCGAACCGATCGGAAGACTGAAACGCCATTTGCAGGGCACCGGCGGCAAATAAAATATTCTTAGGAGCTAGGAACGGCCGGGGGCAGAAGTCAAGGAGGCGAAATGGGATGCTGAGACGGGTGCGAGAGGCGACGAGACGAGGGTGAATCGGGGGGGGGGGGGTGGTAGGGAGAGGTGGCTGAACGGGATGCTGCGGTAGTCGGCCTGCCAAATGGCACCCAGTATTCCAGAGGACGATCGGACTTTGCGAGTAACTGCGACCATCGTAGTGTGACGGAAGTGCCAAGTGCCGCAAGGTGATCGAGGCGGAGGCGGTTGAGTGGCTCGAAAATAGGTAAGGAGATGCGGTCGGGAAAACGGCGCCGGTGAAAAAGAAGCCCCTGATTCCGTTTGCTGATTGGTTGCCCCGGCGTTGCATTAAAGGGTCGTTGAAAAAGTAAAGTCTAGAGATAAAAACTTGAACCTGGTCGCAGACGCCCGGATTCGAGGCTGTTAACACTCTTTACTGCCCCGGCTACCTATGAACAGCGGCCAACTTAAATGGCGACCCCCCTGTTACAAACTTCCCGAAAGCTGTAACTTCCGAGTCCCCGTACCGTACGTACACCTATCCACCTACCCTATCGTACCACCCAACATGCGCTCCGGCGATATTGTTGGCATTTCGGCTACCGCCGCCTTTGACATTTCCCGATATATCTTCTAGCCTGGGCTCAGAGCCCGTAGGAAACGACAAAAGGCGAGAGAGTAAAGTCGACGGAGTTATAAGGCAGCGAGCCTCGCGTTTTGTAATCATCGAAAACGATCGGTGAGCCTCGATCGATTTTTCCGCGCGACGCTCGCCGAAGTCACGGACCGCAGTGCATGTATGAGGGTGGGCGGAGGAGGAGAGAGAGAGAGAGAGAGAGAGAGAGGAAAAATCTCAAAGCAATACGTCGGAGGTTCGGCGTCGAAAGGAACATAGGACGAAAGGGTGACCGAATCGGCTGACCGAACTACTCACCGAAGGTCCGACCGACTCGTCGAGCGAAACCGTGAGCGTAGCCGAGCTCGGTCTCGCTTGAAAAGGAGCAAAGAGACCTGGCCAAAGGAGTTCCGGGAGAAGAAACGGGGAAGAGGGATGGAGGGGAGGGGGTGGCCATGGAACAAACCTGAATAAAGTTCCCGGGGCAGGAGTAAGAGCGAGCCAGGCTTGGCGCCTCCCTCAGGACAGATACCGTCCTAGTTGAACTACTACTACGCCCTGACTCACAGGTTAGCGACCAACTCCCAGAACGGATCCTCCCGCTTTTAACTGCGTCCCCACGCTGATTGCTTGCAAATTGTCAGCCTTTACCGGGCCGGGCGCACCGCCCTTCTACTTCGCGACCCGATCGCACCCGGCCGGCCTTACGATCCAAAGTCCGAACTTCTTCGGCCAGTTCCACCATTGTTCCTTCCCCGCCTTCTCGCGCCAAGACCGGTCACTCTTATCCTACCCCTGAGTCGATCTACGTACCTACCTACCTACGTACCCAGTCGAATCTTCTAATAAGTCTGAATTCAACCAAGGAGCGTTCGATTTTTCAGATGCTCTTATCACGGTTAGCAGCGTTGCTATCAAGTATTTGACTCCAGGAATTACTCTTTCCCGAACTCGACTGACCGTAATTCGCGGAATCTTGGCAACTCGACCGCGTACTTCCGTTCGGTACAAAGGGCGAGTTTCGCGCGATTCGACGTTGCATCGTAAGATGAGGCCCCCCTCTATCTCTCCCTCCTTCCGGCTCTTCGACTCTCTCGCTCCTTCTCCCCCACTCTTAGGAACTCGCTTAGCAAAGACCGAGGCGTTCGAAGCGCGCCGCAGTTACTTTAATAATTATAACTTTCCCCTCGCGCGGCACCGTTTACGCCCGTATTCTTTAGCAAGTTGTAATTAAACGACGGCGGCCGTCGGCGTCGGGCCGTCCCGCGAACTGCCGCGGCTGCAGTGACAATCTGCCGGCGGAAACGTTTTGAATGCAATTAACGTCGCGCTTTAACAAAGTTTCGCTACTGGCCCGGAGCCTCGTTCGACGGCCGGCTGGCCGAAGGAAAGAATCCACTTTTGCCAGGGCCAGAGCTCTCGTTCGCTCTGTCGCATCGACGCCCGGCGTCGACCGCCATCGCTTTCGCACCCCCACCCCCACCCCTCTCGGCACCGTTCCTCTCTTCCTCTTCTTTTTTTTTTGCACCCACCCTCCGCCAACTTTTCCTCCGCCCCGACACCGCCGACGCCGACTTCCGCTTCTTCGCTAAATTTCCGAGATTATCCCGGGATTGGAATTATGAAGGCGAATTTATTGGCTCTGCGCTCGATGCGGGACTAACGATCGAGTATACATATTATTCCTCCCGAGCGGACGGAAATTCCGAGGAAGCCGAGGTATATATATATACATATAGACGTATATACCTCCCACTCTAACGTCGAAACCAGAATCGTCGATTCGAACGGAAAAGGCGTCGTCCTGCGATATTCGAGTCACAGCTAAGGACTTTTCCACTGCGGGGCTCTCGGCGGGAGAGAGTGAGAAGAAGGGAAAGTAGTTAAAAATCTGGACGGACGTCGAGTGGGCGCGAGTGGTGAAATTTCGGGGAATCTCTTGGCCGGCAGCGAAGGGAGGAGCACGGTAGGTATGCGGCTTTCGTTCGGCTCTCGTTCGGCTTCCCTCGAGGAGAGCATCCTCGGATTCCGGGCTAAGTGCCCCGCTTGTTTATTCCAGACGCATTCGCCAATAAAAACCATAGTTAATCGTGGCCCGATAGCGCGGCCGGTCCGTGGATACCTGGGCATGTGCCGATCGCGGAGGCGGGAGGAGGACGGGGTGGGAAGAGAAGGCCTTGGAGGACGGAGAAAAGGAGGAAGCGGGGGAAGAACTTGCTCGTTTCCGTAGTTCACTGCTCCGAAGTTAGCTCCCTGTAGGAAAGTTCGAGTTTGTTGAAGCCCCTGGACCCGGGTCTGCCCTCCTCGCTCGCCGCCTCCTTCTCTCGCCTTCTGTCATTCGACTCCGTCCCGCTCTGTATATAGACGCTCGCCGATCGTCCTGGCCGCGTTAATGCGGGCTGCGGAACGAAGCCATGAGACACGGGAAGGTTGCGGAATCGAGTGAAAAAGGGAGAGGCAGACAGCCGCGGATAAGGACGGACCGGGCGAACTGTTAAAACTGTTTGACTCTGTTACGAAATTTGTATCGCGACCGCCTGCGGCTACCCACGGATTTCCCCCCGCTACTTTCGTCCTTCTCTGTCTATCTTTCTGCCATCCCATTCCTTCCAATTCCTGGAATCGTACCCTCATCTATCCGTTTATCCTCTCCGTCGACTTATTGAAAGCCTTTCATTGCGACCAGAAGACAACTACTTTGGCGGAGGCATTGTAATTCTTGGAGTCAACTTTGTAGGATAGTCGAAAAGGAGGAGGAGGGGGAAGAGGTGGGACTTGTCTGAAAATTCGTGGCATCGATATAAAGTGGGACCGAACTTTTGCCTGGCGAACTGCGCGACTCGCAATATATCTGTCTTACCTGTCGACGTCTGAATTCGGATTATTAGGTTGTAAGACGCTAATAAAAGGGACGACCGACGTCGGCCGATAACGATCCTGGAGCGGAATTGCCTGTCGGGAGGAGCGCCAGCGCGCGCGCGCCTTACATAATGGACGGGTTTTCTAATGAATTTTAACCTCGATGTTTCTAGCAGATGCTACTGCGCGGCCGAGGAACGGCTGACTGAGGGATTAGGGTATTCGATTAGAGGCAGACGCCGCGGCGCAGCGGGAGGAAGGATGCGGATATTCGATTAGAATTAGGATACGAAACTGGAGAGACACTGGGGAGCTCTATATTGATTAGGGATGCGCCATTCCTGGCTGCACTCCGAACAACGCCACCGATGCCGGAAATGTAGCGAGTCTGCATTGCAAAGTGTCTCCGTCTGCCTGCCGACGAGCGAGACGAGGCTGTCACTTCGAAATCCGAAGGAAACGGACCTTTCTTCATCCGGCAGAGCTAGGAGTCACGTCCGGCCGAGTGTTTGCAGCGTCAAGAATTCGCTGGGAGACCACAAAATGCGAATTGTCGGCCCGCAGAGGCTCGTGAAGCGTTCTGCGCGGAGTGAGAAGCTAAAGGGAAGGTAAGAGGGTAGGAGGATAGGTAGAGGGTAGGTAGAGGGTAGGTAGCGGACCATTCGAGCTCGTTCGGGCGTTAAGATCGTCCGCTCAATTACGACTGGGAGACGCGGTCGAAGAAGGAGGAAGGAGAGGACGCGCAGCATCCGGCGAATGGGGCAGAAAAATAAAGGACCGGGGGCCGTGGGTAGAGCATATCGTCCTTCCCGCGACGCTTCCCGACCCCAGAGGGGCAAGGACGCGAAGATATCTCTTTTCGTTTCACGACTCCATGGGAGTTCGACTTGTTCGGGCTGGCTGAGCTCCGCTCTCTTCCGTCCCCGTCTCCCAACGCGGCAAAAGGTAACTAAGTAGAAAACTGCCTGAAGGATAATTGCTGCGAGCCTCGAGGACTTCGAACGAGGGGCAGGAGGGGATGCAGGGAGAGGGGGGGTGGTGTCCGCTCGGAGAGAGAGAACGAAGAAAAGGAAGGGAGGACACACTCCGTCGAGTGAAAGGAAAGTTTTCACCTTCCCTCCTTGTATACCCGGGCCTGCGGAAAGGAGTTATGCTAATTCGGTAGCTATAATGGGATTTCTCTTTAAACAGCCGCATTGCTGACACCGGTAGCCAGCATCCCGTTCGCTGGCAACAATTTTTTACCTCCAAATCACCTTCTCCTTTCCCTCTGTTTTTGTCTCCTTACGTCGGTGTCTGTCATTCTTTTGTCTGGATTATAGCTCGATTTATCTTTTGTGTTCTTACTGGTCATCCTGTTATAATTCAGCGCACTCAGCTTCCTTGCTTTGGCTCGTTAGAGACTGTCAAGTGGATAACATTAGAGACAAAGAGCACTTTTAGCCTATCCGAGCATAGACCCGATCGAAGTTTACCAGCGCGGTACATCTGAAAGATTTAGTGTCACTTCACGACTCGTTAACTACCCCGGCTGTGTTCTAATCGCATTACCATTTTGTGCTATAATTATAGACCCGAAATAGTTACCTCTGTTGACGAAGTATCCGAACCGCCGGGGCAGATACCGATAATTGTTGGAATCAGTCGGGAAAGACAATAATTATCTCTCAATTAAGCCAGAGACTGATTAGTATTCTGATACGATTTATCGGATACTACTTTGCTATACGGATAACCCGAACAGTGCACAGTCGGATACGTATCGTTTTTCGAAATTTGTCCGCGGTTCAGAAATTACGAAGGTACTTATACCCGATGCCGTTTATGCATCTGTCAGATTTCACAACGAGCTCGGTATCGATTAAGCGGAGACAACGGGCACGCTGACAATTTCGCTTAACTCGAAGGCACTAAATTACGCCGCGAGGCGTGCAAAGTGCTACCATTGATATCTATAAAGCTCACTTCCGCGGGGCTTAACGGCGCAAAGAAAGGATCAGGTATCCTTGATAACCGGCCGCGAGTAAGCTCGTCAAGCCATTTATGGATAGTTAACGCGCGCAAAGCCTATTTCCACGCGCTCTCTGTGCGTTCGGCTCGCAGTCGCGGGCGCCAATAATTCTATCAGATTTACGATCTCGGTCCGCTTGCTTTCGGAATGAACGACTATGTCGTCTCGCCGATCGGTAACGAGAAAAGCCGATGAACACATCGCGCGCCAGTCGGAGGGGGGGTGATCCGTAATTCCAATTACGCTCGCACAACGATCCCTTAACTTCGTCTGCCGCGAGAAACGACTTTTGCCCGACTCCAATTTTTACGTAATCAGTTTCCGATAAACGGTCCGGAGTCCGTACGTTTTTCCGCGCGCGCGACCACGAGAATGACCCGACAAGCGGAATTATTACTGCCGAAGGATCGACGCCCCGGCTTCGGCAATTACGAGGGCTGGAAAAAGGCGGATAAGCTTCCGCCAGGGTCGTAGGTCACACTTCCCACCGGCGGCGACTCTGGAAGAGTCCGCTTCCTGCACGTAGCCCGCGATGTGGGACGTTCGATGGGCGTATAAGCGCATTTCTCTAGACAACCCAGTGTAAATCCCCTCCTTACTCCCTAGCCAGCAGCACTGCAGGCAGCGGAGCGGCAGTAGAGAGGCAGTATGAAGGCATGAGGGAAGCAGGAGGGAGGCAGGAGGGAGGCAGTAGAGAGGAAGTAGGGAGGTGGCAGAGGCAGTAGAAGCGGAGGCAGCAGTCCGTCGAAGAAAAACAGGAAGCTCTGACTGCCATTCCGGATCGACCACTCCGAGCCACATAAGCGATTTCTTATCGACAGCCATCTCGCTCAGCCCGATTCCAGTCGTGCCAGGTCTTCTTGCCCCAATTATTCAAACGCCACGAATGTTGGCAGATTTTTATCGCCGCCGACGCGAGTGACAAACTTCCAGCCTTACCCGCTCCGACCCTTCTTACTCCAACGCGAGAGAAGAAATTTGAGAAGGCCCTGCCGTTTCCACGACTAAAGACGTCTCGATTACAATTCCCTTCCTGGGCTCGCAATAACGATAACCTCGGCAGTAACACTCGGCGGGATCTGAAACGATCGACGTCACGAGATCATTTCGGCGGAACGAGGCGGCTGTTCTGGGGGGTGGGTACCACCCCCTGTGCAGCCCGCGGCGCGGGCGCGAAGTCAAATCAGTGGCCGGGCTTCGATAGCGGAGGGAAGCCACCCCCGGGGCTGGCAACCCTCATCTCGCCAATGACTACCATCTCGGTAAGCAGATACGGAGCGCCGGAGGTAAAAAAAAGGGGCCGCGCGCGAGAAAAATCGGTACACGGTGGCTGAAAGAGGCCCGGGGCGGATAGGGGGTGTGAGGGGGAGGTTGAGGGACAGAAGGAGAAGAGACGAGAGGAGAAGACGGCTGGTAAGGGATATCGGCTAGCCGGCGGCTTGCCCGTAGATGCTGGCCGAGATGTTGGCCGGGTTGGCCGACGCCGCGCGAGGCATCGTGACGTCCTGAATTCATCCGGTCACATAAAAATCTGGAAAATGCGGCGAAAAATCTCCCGGGAAATTTAATGCGCTCCAGGGTGCTCGAGGCGGATATCTAGGGCGCCGGGTCAAACAGGCTTAGAGAGGACATGGCGAGCGAAGGCAGAGGGAACGGCAGAGGAGACCGGAGAGTAGAGTGGGATCTGGGGGTTGGGAGAGGGGGGTGGGCTGCGGGGTGTCGGAGAATCTACTGGCCGTTTGGGGAGCTCCACATTCCGCCGCGAATCGTTTATCCTGCGCCCCAACTTTTAGACTGTTTAATTGGCGTTGTAATCGTCTGACCCGCTCGCCGCTGATACCCGGGTATGAAATGCGTACTTCGCCGGGGCGGAAAATTTACGGAGAGCGGGAATTGAACGAGCGAAAGAAAATTGTCTCCCGAGCCGAGGAGAAAGAGGAGGAAATTTGTCGTGAGATTATGATCGCATCAGCTGGATCACCCAGTAGACGCGTGTTTGAAGAAGGCGAAGGCCAGAACGGACGGGGTGGAGGGTGGAGGAGACGGTGGAAGGCATGGGTAGCCGGTTGCGCGAAACAGAGTGGAAAGGGAAGAAAGGAAGGAACTGTCAGGGGTCGGTCGGCCTACTACTCTGCCCCGACGGCCTCCTTCGACGGACTCCTTTGAAAAGACCTCTCCTCTCCTTTTATTTCAGCCCCCGATGTTTACCCCCGGCGTCGTCCGTGTGTTTGCGACGGTGCACCCGTGGTCGCGCAAAGGAGCGAGGACGAATCGACTCGATGTTCACCTCCTCTCCTGGCCCCATCGAGGCTTGTTCTTGCGAGCCTCCCCTTCCCCCGCCGCCGTGTGCACTGCGAAGGCGTCCTTGATAACTTTGAGACCGGAGCCGACGCTCAATGTATAAATAACGCGACTTTCACGGAACGGGGTCGGAGCGTGAAACTTTTAAACAGCTGTTTCCCTAGCACCCCCCCTCCCCCTCCCCCCGCTCCTAATCCTCCCCCTTCTCACCCTCCCGGGCTTGCCGATCAAGTCGGATGACTCCCGCCGATCGTGGAGGACGACGATCGTAGGTTGGCGCGGATCGTGAGCGGAACCGAAATCTTCGGGATGATAATTCCTCCGGTAAATAGAGGAGAGGGCCGAGGATAAAGATGAGGAAGAGGAGGAGCAAACAGGCAGCGCAAACGTTAGACAATGTAACGTCTTCTCTCTCGCCTCGGAACGGGTGACGACCCAGTTCCGGTTCCGTCGCTCTTCCGGCTCCCTTTTGTCGTTGCGTCTCACGTCGAGCGGAGCTCGCGATTTCCTTCCAACAATCGCGCGCGCGCGCGAATTCCCGCTCTCCGTCGTTGACCCCCCCCTCCACCGGCTTTTCCACGCTCCCCGTCTTTATTTAAGGAACGTGGGGCGACACGCTCGACTGGCTGCCGCCTCTAGTCCACCCCCCGAGTCCACCGGAAGAAAATTGTCAAATTCGGCGAACGACTCTATCCCCCCACCCACGCTCCTTCTTACTCTCTCCTTTGGTCTCGCCGTCGCACAAGGGGGCGAAAGAGTGCAATGTACTCGAATTGATACGACGTTCGCGGGCGCACCCTGGGAATTGCTGGCGTGCACTTCGAACCTGCGGTAATATCTCAAGTAAAGGATCAATCTCGTTAAAAGAAAATCAATATCGCTCCTGCGCCTCTCTCTCTCTCTCTCTCTCTCTTCTCCCCCTCTCTCTCTCCGATGTTCCTACGTTTCGCCTACCCCCCCGCTGGGAGTCTCCTGCGAATGAGCTGACACCGTCGATTTCCACCGGGCATATTGACAGAAACATTTTGGAGGAATTCCTCGGCGGGAGAGAAATTCGACTGACATGACAATTTCCTTCGCATGCCCCGACGGCGACGAGCGGGGGGAGGAGGTGGTGGGTGCTGCTCGCCGAGGGGAGGGAGGGGACGGAAGGTAATTTCTATCCGTACCGGGAACTGATGAAAATTCCGATGCAACGCGGCGGCGTCACGATTTTAATTAGAACTCGCCCTTCGGCCGGCGCACGCTAACGACCTTACAACTTTAATTGGACCGACCGCGCTTGTATTTATTGTTTATCTGTCTCTCGCGCCTAGTCGAAAACGAGTCAATTAGCGGAATGCATGCTGCTCCCTCCTCCTCCACCCCCCCATCCTCGGCCGCCGCTGCCGCGTACATGATTGAGTCACCTACTTCTCTTTTTTTCCCAACCCACGAATGATGAATCTGACCGCACAGTGCCGCGCGCCACCCTATTGGCGACGCATAAATCTGCCGATGCCGGACCAACAGTATTTTCCCCCCCTCCCCCGGAAAAAGAGACTTTCGCTCGGCAAAATTTTTGTCCTACCCCTCCCGCCCCGCCGCCCCCGTCGCGCACGTTGCGGCGGTAAATCTGAAACGAGCGGCGCGCCCGAGAATGCGCCGACCGACTCGAGTACGAAACGAATTTCCACCTCTACCATCGTCCGTGCTGGATTCTGCTACGGCTTTCCGTACACGAGTGCCTCCGCAACTTTTTACCACCCCCCCTCCCCCCGACAATATACGGCGCCTAACCGATGCATGTACCTTCTCGCTGAAAGACCGTTGACAAACGCTTGACGGTCAATTGTGCGCGCGCGCGAGTCAATATGTGCGCGCGATAATCTATGCGGTGGGCAAAACTTAGCGATTCAGGTGCCCATTGGCGTCGGCGTCTTCTGAACTATTCATTCGGATCGTCGTGCGGCGAGGTAGGGGTGGAAATTCGCGGTGGATCGAGAACGAAATAGAACGCTGGTGCTGACCACCCCGCTAGGCTAATCTCCGAAGCCTGCATTGGACCGGGCACATACTCCCTCCACACACGCTTACATATGTATGTATATATAGGTGTGTGCGAGCGGGCGTTTCGAACTTCCCGTTAGAGGCGGCACGTTACAATTGCGAGTTTAATTATGATATGTACACTTGTAAATGGAACCCGCACCGCTCCCAAGCCCCCAGCCCCTCCGACCCCGAGGCACCCCTCTCTGTGTGTCGCGGCACGTTCCACCCCGTCATCCGACGTGCGGCACAGCGTTCGACGGCCAAACTCGCATGTGCAATCAGAGCACGCTGCGCACTCGATCGATTTTATTTAGTGCAAACGCGCCGGCATTAACGCTCCGGCACGCACGAGCATACGCGCGCGCGCGTGCACTAGCGAGCGAATCTTACGGCCATTTGAATCGCCCCCGGGCAAATGAGCATTGCACAATTGATCGGCCCGAGGCCGAAGAATGGGGAAAAAAAAAGTGAGTCTACTTGTTGCGTCCGCGGGCTATGAGCCTACGCTCAATGACCCACGGCAACTCTCTGTCCATTGACTTACGAGGGTATAAGTCGCGAGCTGAATCGCAATAGAAGCTAATTTAACTTTCACCCGCAAGGTAAGCGGGTAGGTGCGAGAGAGGTGGGAATCGTCGAAACTTAAATGGAGAGCCGTTCGAGACGGAGATTCGCGCCCTTGGCTCCCATCTCTAATTCGCGTATGTTAATGCGGCGTCGCGGCGCTCTTTTGCCGAGGCGCACAATAGAATAACAAGTGCACCGGAGAGAGGGAGGGGGAGGGAGAGGGTAGGAGAGAGGGTTTTGCACGGTGCGCGCGTGCTCTCGACACCGCCACTCCTCGACCCTTTTTGCGGCCCAGAGGTTGACGGCACTTAATTAGCGCGCAAGCTTCGTCGTTTCCCATCCTTTGCGAGGCTGGGACACGCACGGATACGCAGCTCAGGACGCTCGCTACCACCCTCCCCCAAACGGCAGGTAGATTCAAGCGAGACTCTCATTCTCTCGCGGTAAAGTCCATGCATACGCGATAGAGGGCAAGACGGATCGGATGATAAATAGAGCGTGAGAGGGAGTCGTGGGGGGATGAGACTGACGGAACAGGGACAAACAATGTACGCGCGATGATATCGATTGCCCTATATAAATGCCTGGCAGTGCGGAGGTGAGGGGCGTCTGCCGGCGCATTAAGTCCTGACGAACTTTATCGCGGACACTTGTTAAAATAAGCGAGTTGTCGGTTAAGTGCTCTCCGCCATTCCACTCGTCCCGCTTACTACGTCTTTGCTCATTGTGCCCGTCTGTCTGTCCGTCTGTCTCTGGCTGCACGCGGATTCTCTCAACCGCCTTCCGGAGCCTATCTTCTCAGCAGTCAACCCCCCCCCCCCCTTCCTCCCTCCCTCAGCCCCTTTTCCACTAAGGCGCACAAGTCCGACAACCGTGTATGCGCCACTACATCAAGACACCTTGCTCCACTTGCGGCAGGCACGAGCTACGCTCCAGCTGCTCGTCACTGATTACATACACCCACACGTTCGCCTACATTAATTAAACGCTGTTAATAAAGTGACCTATTACTCGGGAAATAGGGGGGGGTGGCGCTGGCAATTGCGTCAATGGTGTGTCGTGGACTGGGAAGGGTTCCCTGTCCTTGCAGAAAGGATGGAACGTGAGCTTCATAATCCGACCAATTCGTCTTCCGTTTGGTGCCGTAAGCACCCGGTGACGTAATATTTACAACCTTCGTGACCGGCGTAAGTGCCCTGAACGTGTCGCCGCAGGTCGTTTGCATACGTCCGCGTACGAAATTTTCCCGTGAAATTCAATGTGCGCGGCAGCCTGACGATATTCAGGACGACTGGACGGGTTTAAAAGGAAACGAAGTTCGTGCCTTCGTTTATTCGCCTCGCCCCGTTAAAGCCTGCCCCGCTTTTTTGCTCACCGCGGTATCTCGAAATGTCACTGACCGTCAGGCGGATATTCTTAGGAAATTCACCTTTTTCTACCAGCGAGACGATCTAATTTCAGGTTACGGTCAGAGCTCCCGCAGGATGCGGAAGCCGGTTTAAACCTTCTGGCTTCCACAGAGGTAGACGACCGCCTAGTTCTGTTGACTAGGTACGATATCCTAACAGTTGTCATACGCACAATGAGGCTTTTGAAGCTCGGCGCAGATGACTCTGTTCGTCCAACTCAAAAATACACATCCTTCCGGCTGCCCGTACGCTGAACGCGGACGAAGGTTAAACATTCGTGCCGCCGCATTTAGACCCGAATGTTAATCGTATCGAGCTGCGACGCCGGCGTCGTGTGCGACTCCGGCGTCCGAATGGAAAACGCTGAAAAGTTTGACACATCAGCGGCGATCGTTGGCTGTCGGCCGAACGAAGACCGCGACCGGCAAGCAGAAGGAGAAGGATCGTGTCCGCTCTGACGCGCGTTCCGACGCTTATATATCCCGCAAAATGTTTCAGGGTATTTCTGGAACGGGGACAATTTAATCTTCCGCGTTCGATCAACGTCGTACAAGCCGCCACCGGCGTCGCCGACGAGGAATATTTCCTCTGACGTATCGACTCGCTGCATTTGGCGAAATGAAAAGGCGCCGCGACGCCGATCCGAGATTCCTGCCGTCCTTTTGTGCCGAGGATCAGGATTATTAATAAGTCACGATGCGTCGCAGCTTCCGGGCAACGTCGATACGACGCGTATCCGTCCGTGTAACGAGACGATTTTAGAAGTGGACGCCGGAGTCGGTGGTTGAGTTTTGAGGTCTATAACGAGACGAGTAGGATGAAGTCGAACGTGCGGGAGAGTGACATCGGCGGAATTAACTGCGGGACAGTTGAATTATACCCCGTCTTTCAGATGCACGAGATGGCCCACGAAGAAGAAGAACAGCGAGCCGCGCTTCGGATAGCTTCGTTCCTCGTAGCCGGGATCATATTTCTAGTTTAAATTTAAACGAAGATTAGCGCGGTGGCATAAACAGCTGGTTCATGAGGGTGGGACATAAAGAGAGAGAGAGAGAGAGATAAAGAGAGAGGGGGGAGGTCGCATTCGCCTCGCCGCGCACGCCGCGTATTGTTACAAGGGTCGTTCCCGACCCCAGGACGGCGCGGGGCAGGCGTTTCCGGAATTACAACGTATCAGACATTCAAAGTGGTATTAGTCGCGCCGTCATAAATTTCGAACAAGCTTAAGCCCGGCCGGAAAAATCTCGCGGGAGCCTTTAACGTACGACAGCGCGTGACTTTATGCAAATACACCCCGTTCGCCTCTCTGTCTCGCTCTATCTCTATTCCATCTCGCCCTTTCCCTCCCACGGCCCGATGAAAAAGCGCTTAATATACGGCAGACGGTGCGCGCCGAACGTATCGGCTAAAATCCGAAATTACAACGAGGCCGGCTCGAGTCTAGGCCGGCGCAGGAGCCGATGATTTAACGCGTTATTAATTAGAGGCGCCGGAATGAATATATGAGGAGTACCGGCGGCAGATAACTTTGTAATGAAGTTTATCCGATACGGCCGCCCGGAATACTTGCCACGGAGTTCGACTCCCGCGATATCCGAGGGGCATTTAAACTCAATCTCGCGCGCGGAAGTTTTCTCGCTACGGTCCCGATTCCGTCGCGAGCTGTTTATTCACGTTAATTGCCTCCCGCTAAAATCACACTCGGGCCCCCACCCACCGACCGCCGCGTCCTCCCTCCCCCGCGCGCCGATATCGGGGCTAATAAGGGAATTTTCAAATCGATCCGCCATTAGGGCATGCGAAAGTCAACCGGCCACAGGTTAGTAATTCCCGGTGTTAAACCGTTTTCGGTGCCGCATTGAAATTACAATGAATTCGACCGATCCCGACAATGAGAGGCATCGAACGGTGAATATTCTCGGACCGCTAGCCAAACATTCGGCTCAACTTTCGAGTGAGCCCGGATTACGTCGAACGATACGAAGATTACTGGAGACCGGTCGTTTGCCGAACTAGAGAGAGACAGAGAGAGAAAGAGAAGGGGTTGACTGTTTTTCCTGTTTGTCCAAATTTCAACGAGTCGAGCACGTCCCGGCTCTTCAACGACCAACTCTTCCGATTAGATCGTAAACGTTACGCTTTTCACATTCGAAAAGTGAGAAAGAGAGAGAGGAATAAATTTTTATTTCTCGCCATCGTAGGGGCCCTCTTCTGCCGATGGTATTAGAATTCACGGAAGGCGTCGGTCGGCGGGTGAACGGGAAAAGAGGCGACATTCCGGGAAGAGTCCGCGCTGATTCGACTTCTACGACGTCACGCGTGCCGGGCTTCGCCACGAGAGAAGCGCGCGCGCGGGGAGTGTCTCAGTAATTTTGAATCTGTATGCAGCCGAGGAGAAATCCATGGGCCAATAACGCCCCGCGTATTATTATGCAGATTACATCGTAACCCGTATTAGTTCGTTATCGCACCTACATCTTGAACATCGCCGACGAGAGGCGTGGGTACTCACCTTTGGGTACGGATTGGCGAAAGGGTGTACACGGTCGGAGGGTCGGACGGGGGAGGATGGCGACAGGAAACAAAAAAATTGGAGAACGAGAGGCCGAAGAACCGACAGTGTCGGCGCGGCTGTTTGCCATTTGGAGCGGCACAAACGTTCGCAGCCGGGCCGTCCGGCGCGTTTTCGCGCGAAAATCCCGATTGAATTCGACGCCCTGCAGCTAATTTAGAATATCACGTAGCCCGTCCACGGACGCGTCCCGCGAATGGATGGAGGCCGCATCGTCGGAATCATTGAAAGTGTAATCACGAACGATGCGCGCACAACGCCCATCCTATTAAATGTCCGGATAGCAGCGACGATGGCATGTGCGAGCGAGCGAGCGCGCGCGCGCGGGCTCGCGATGGGAAGCGAATTACATTGTACGAGCCGAGTACGGAAAATTCCCATCAAAATCGAGACTAAGTTATCGTGAAAGCGGTCAAGCGTTTTGCCCAAAACGCGAGAGCGCCTATCCGAGGAATCGTGCATGCCACCCCCTTGCCCACCCCCTTGCCCACCCCCTCGCCCACCCCCTCGCCCAGCCCCGGCCGTTCGACCTTTTTTGCGCTCTCTATAAACGCGGCACACGTCGGGAAAGCCCGAGCCAGATTTTATTTCCAATTAAATGCGGAGTAACGTTCTTTGATGTGCTCGCCGCACGCCACTCACCGCGCTACTGTTCCCATTCTGAAAAGTCTCGAAATCGTTTTTGTACGCCCCGCTCATCGCGCATCGCAGTAGTGTTAATCCACTTTTCGCTGCCTTTGGCCCGCCGATCGTTCGTCGAAACAATAATTATTGAACTTTCATCGCTAAAATTTTCCTCTGTTATGATCCGATCGCTGAACAATACACGTTCGCTCGCCATTCAGCCTGGGAACAGCGATCGGAATGCATCCGCAAAAAGTTCAATCCGAAACTGCGGGAACGTAATACGTATCGCCGAACATGGCCGGTAAACGAACGAACTCTACGTTGTCGGGCGCAAATTTTGCCAAGGTATCGAGAGTGCACCTATGTCAGTGAGAAACGGTGAGAAACAGTGAGAAAGGCATAAATAGAGAAAGCGACTCAAGGCCGTGAAGGCAGACCGCCGTTGCGTGGTCGAACGCCGAAAGGATCGCAAACGTGAGCGCGCGGGAGATACAGCCGGAGAGGACCTTTTGTCCCTCTCCCTTGTCCCTTGACGAGCCGCGAAAACGTGCGAATTAATGAAGGCCGGCCCCCGTGTTATCGACACGCTTCCCCAGGTTCATTTCACGGCGGTATGATTTCCAGCGTCGCGGAAATTTTCGAAAGAGAAAGGAAGAGCCCGCGGGGCCTGCGTCGCCGGGCTCGCACAAAGGACCACCCTCACCCTCCCCCTCCCGCCCCTCCCCCCTTTTCGCGGTGCGCATTATTGATTCCGACGTTATCGATAATCGAATGTGCGCTCCCGCGGGCACAAAAGGCCCTCTCGCACGCTCGCGGGGATCAATCAATTCCCGGCTGATCGATGACGCTCGCACACTCTCCGCGGGGCCGTCTCTCGATCGCGAGGAAGCTGGCTGACGTTCTTCGCGGCGCAAAAACAGGATTCGCCCCTAACCGAGCCCCGTTACCCGCTCGCTTCCCCCCCATCGATTCGCGCGATTGACATGTCCCGACAGAATGGCCGTGCCGCGAATACGCCCGTCGCTTTCCACTCGATTGTCCGAATCGGAGGACGCGCGCGCGCGCGGCGTGTCATTCGGCTCGTTCCGACGGTGCGGAGAACCGACGACAGCGTTCGGAATGCAATGCGGTCCCGACAAATGAGGTTTGCGAACGAGTTTCTCTTCCCTTAACTCGAGCCGGAAACGGGATACTTTACGCGCGAGGTGGCCGAGACGTTATCCTATGACGATCGAAGATGCCAGTATGTTGGGGGGAAGAAAAGTAAAAGGATAGATGTACCAGAGAAAGAGAGAGAGAGGGGAGAGAGAGAGAGAGAGAGGAAGAGAGAGAGAGAGAGAGAGAGGTGGGAAGTCTCTCAGAGCGAAAGCAGTAACATGGAAACCGGTCATCGTAGACGTACCCGGAGGAATATGCGAGAATGCGAGCTCGCCGCGGCGAAGGCTGGCTTATCGAGATATCGCCGACTCCATTTTGCAATAACTCCGGATCCCAGTAGCCGGTGGTGCTGTATCGCTATGAACAGCAACGGCGGTAGCAGCGCACGGACAGCAGTGGGCCCAGGCATCGCTCCTGGGGCTCGTAGACTCGACGACACTTTGTATTCCGCGCGTACGCGAGAAAACGCTGTTATGATGGTAGCCTCTCTGCCCCGAGGGACGCAGTTGGCTGGGAAGGGGCGGATCCGAGGGGGATGAATTAAGGGGTCGTGCCACGGCGCCTTCGAGTGCTAAAAAGGCAAGGAAAGGGGGAGGGAGTGCGACGGGAGTGAAGACACTTTAACCCTCTCGGCTGCGAAAATAAGAACAAATATCGGAGGGGCAACGTTTTAGGTCTGCCGAGAGTCAGTCTCTTCGAGCGACTGCTTAGCTACGTGGCCACGTTCTCGCAATTCAATTATGACGTAAGAAAGCAGAAGGCCAAAAGCGGAGAGTGAGAGTGAGCGAAAATAGAACTTCGCTCGTGTAATTCTCGTGGAAACTGTCCAGAGTCCGATCGTCAGCGATCTTTCTCGCACCGCTGTTTCTGAACTGATAGGTCGCGGACGGCGGACAGGTCTTGCAAGCTTAAGGAATTCGACATAATCCGTCGTCTCGCATGCGTATGAATTCCGCGGAAATAGTTTAGCTCGCCGGCTGGCGATTCGAGAACGCTGGGGGAGAAAGCGGCGTCGCTGACGCCGGGCGGAAGCCACAAAAGGAGGCGAAGGGTGCGGGCACTCCTGGATGTGCATCCGAGGACGGCTGCAGCCGCAATGCAACACGCGCGCGCAGCCGAAGGCAAATGCCTGCAGCCGGGGAAGGTCGACATATCGGGATTGGAGTGGGACAGACGGAGAATGGCAGTGGGAGAATGCGCGAGCCGGAGAGAGAGAGAGAGAGAGAGGGCCGGACGGACAGTAGTACCGGGTAGTAGCGGAGGCGAAGGGGTAGGGGAAGGGGTGAGTTCGATATTGTCGTAGTTGATCCAGAAACGAGGACGAGCCAGCCCGCGGCCGGTGGGAGAGAAAGAGAAAGGGGTCGAGAATACAAATCATGGACAACGAAGGACCGGTAGCCGATAAGAGCCCTTGCAGCGAACGTTAAATTTTATACCGTTCCCCGGCCTGCCCCGAGAAAGGGGGTGGGTGCGAGAGTCCTCGCCGAATCGCAGCTGTAAACCCCGATCGTCTTTCGTCGCGGCCATTCGAACGAGAGACAGATATCCCGAACGGCAGCGTCGTGGAACTTGTAAGCGTAACTGGGCACACTTTCCCTCCGAAGAAGCTTGCCATCGCCCCCGAACAATGGGCTGTATTGTAATTTCTCGTAATCGCTTTCCAATGCGATCGATTACGGCCGCTGATAAAGGCGAAACTGCTCGCCAGCCAGAAGTTACGTCACCTAAATTCGTATCTCTGTCGATAGGGTACGTACCCAACTATGTACGGTCGTAGGCTACTCGGATGCAATTAAGATTATATGACTCGCGAGAAGATCGATTTCCCACGCTCGGTCCAAATTTTCTGCTCGCTCGCCGCTCCGTTTTTCCATATCGTAAAGCTTACCGGTCGTAAGTTACGAAGCCCGGTGACTGATAGCGGAGGCGATTGGCTACGGTCAGAGGACGTTACGACGTCCCACACAGCTTCTGCTTTATACGGGGCCAGATGCCTACGTACACGGCGGTTCCATCTATCTGTCTATCTCTCTCCCGCTCTCTCTCTCTCTTCGCCCCTCGTCGTTTTTACGAGCGCGCGTCGAGACGCGCGTATATTCCGCTCGAGCGATCACGAAGCACGTCAGGAACAGATTTTTAGGGTGGACGACAACGAGGTGAACGACGCTTCGTGATCGGACTCGATATACGTACGCGATCGTCTGCCGCGAGACGGACATCGGAAATGTGCTTTCCCACCGACCCCCGAGCACCCCTGCGAACATCCTCGGATGACGGATATTTTGCCGACCTCGATCTCTCGCGATCTCACCCCCTCTTCAGATCCGACGTCCACCGTATCGTTCCCTGACGCGACGCTTTTCCAGCCTGGATCGACGTTCGATCCCACAGTCAAATCGACACTACTTTCTATTCGGCCGCAAAATCGTCTTCAACCCCTTCGACTGTCTTCGTCGACAATCAAATTGAAAGCTCGGCCGACAATAATTCGAAACCTGGGACAAAGATCGCTGCGGGAGAATGCGCTGGCCAGAATGCGAGCGTCTATTCTCTCGCAGGGCAATTCTTCGTCCAGCCTGGCCGTTCTTTTTTCCAGCGACGATTCGCGATTGTGGGAGTACCACCACAGATGTCTGGACGACACAAATGCAGGCCAGCGTTGCATTCGCCGGTGGATCGGCCAGGGTTACGAGGGGTGGCTCGCAGGCTGGGCGGTGGGGGGTGGCCAGTGGGTGGCTAGGGTGAGGAGGGGGGTTGGCTAGGTCATGGCAAGGGGTGGATGCGATAGGGGTGGACGAAAGGGGCCACAAAAGCTGCGCCTGCAGCTTCCACTCGGCCGGGGGGATACGTAGTTCAGATGTCAATTTACCTTTCGTACAATGCCTCAATCAGAAGGCAAACAAACGAGCCCACCGGTTCGGACGGGTCAAACCGAGTTGCATTTTACATAGCGTCCCGTCGGCTGCACTGCGGTGCATCCTGGCCATGCCAGGCAGCAGCAGCAGCAGCAGCAGCAGCAGCAGTAGCAGCGACGGCGAGGATCCCGCCATCGCCAACGAAAAGGCCTGCTGAAATATGGGTTGCAGACTGACCGGCATTCGAGTCCTATTCCGGGCCGAAAGTCAAGAACGGAGGATACTTTTGACAATTTTCGGAATTCTACCCCAGTCGCCTGCCGCATCCTTTGTCTGCCACTGCCGGTCCCCGTACATCGTCGAACAAAACATATCGAACGTTCGAGACGTCTCTACGTTCGGCAGCCCAAACATTTCCGGCTAAGCGAGATTTGCCGTGATTTCCGTTTGAGACTGGCGACCGACGTCAGGCCGGGAAGGGGGGTTGGAATTTTCCCCAGTAACAATGTAGCTACCGCACGCAGCGACGCGAGGACTGTCGAATATTCTGCCGTGCAATTATTTGCGGAATGTGACGCGATATTCGCCGTTTTAACCGGCGCTTTCCGCGAGAAGCGAAACGGTGGCGAAAACTCGGAGATCGTCAATTTTCTTGCGACTCACGGTCGGCGCAAATTCTATAACTTTGCCGTATATAGGATATCCGACGTGGCACGATATCATCCCTTGGCGATGAGTGCCTGCCCGCCGCCTGCCTACCTCCTTCATCCCTCCGTCCCTCTCGCCATCCCCTTCTATCCCTGTAGTCGATAATTGATTTACGAGGCACAGATTGGAAGAAGCGGCTCGCTAGAGCGACGGCCAAATCGGTATCAAAATGAGCACGGCCATATATCCCGCAATCTTCCCTTCTAATTCCAGAATTGTTTCGCTGATTGACGTGCCAAAGCAGAAATAGAGTTAAGGTCGATGAACGTATTAACATTTCAGGGCGATCGTACGGACTCAGCAATTCTGTCGCTTTGCCGCGCGGAGCGGCCAGCTTTTATCAACACAGTTTACCTACGCCGCAAGGACAGAAAACGTCGGACAAGGTAGAGAAAGAAGAAGAAGAAGAAGAGGAAGAAGGCAGAGAAGAAGATGAGACGGGAAAGAATTTGCCCATCCCGTTTAATACGTTCCCCGTCCGGCCGCTATTAGCGTTGAAAATTCGATAAAAGCGCATTCCGGTGTCATTAAAATTTTCAGCGCCATTCAGCGGCGGCCGTGCATCGGGAAATATTGAAAGGGAGAAGGGTGGTGGCGGTGCGGGGAGGGAGGGCGTAATGCGAATTACCACGTGAGCATCGTGGAGGAGCACTCACCCTCCTCTCCCTCCCCCCCTTCTGCCCCCTTCCGAAGGTACTTGCAATTACGATGAGCCATTCCCATTACGCGAAGAAGTCGAAGAAGACCCGACCAACCGTCCACTATTTTAAGCTCGTTACTTCCTTTTCACCAATTACCATTGGGACGGCGAAGGGACGAAGGAGGGGGGCTGGTCGGGGGAAGTGGAAGGGAGGAGGAAGGGTGGAAAGAGTGGCGGATCAGGTAAGGGGTATGAAGTGGCTCGGCTTTCGCGAAGGAAACTTGGCCCATCCTCCGGTTGAATGTAGAGCTACCCAGAACTCTTCCTTCTACCCCCTCTCGGCTCCCGTCCGCCTCCTATCCCCCGTCCCTGCTTTCCACTCCCCCCTCCTGCCCGTCGTCGTCTGCGGAGCGACCCCAGCCAGGGAAAATAAACGGATGGTAATAGCTTACTTCGGTCGATTCGTCGTATCCCTTTAAAAAGAGCGAGTTTACCAGAGTTTACCGAAGCTTGGAATGTATTGTCCCGCGATCGTCGAGGCTCGCCTTAATCGATCGCCGATTTTGCTTCTCCGCCCCGGCGGCAAATAAAAGGCCAACCGCCTATTTGTTCCTTCGGCAAGAGCGAATACTCGAAATATATACGTCTGTTCCACGGGACTCGCTCGCCGTACCTCTTTTTTTCCCTCCCCCACTCCTTATACAGAGTCCCGGGTAGTTGGGTTTCGCAAAACAATGATCGGGGCTTCACGTTAACTCGTCGGCGATTTAACCGCTTTATCGCCCACCGAAACCGTCCCCTCCCTCCTCCTCCTCCTCCTCCTCCTCCTTCGAGCCGGGCCGCGCATCCCCGCGGTTTATCGGCTTTATTCCGGCTTAATTACGTTACAAGGAGAGGCGGCCGAGATCGAGAGTTTGCTGAAAGAGTCCGTTGCCCGCAACGAGATGCATCGGGTATCCTCGGCGGGGAAAAAAAGCGAACGATCGGCTGGGTTAGGATAGCCTCGGAACTCTATCCACGGCTAGCTGCCCCATTCGCAGTCGTTAATGGATCTGTTCCTCGACTAACTTCCACCATCGCGATACATGGCGAGGCGGTCGGGCTCGCGGGAGATTAATCGATAATAGACACAGATAGCGTTGGCTCCGGGTTGGCCGATAGGTGGGTAAGTGGGTAGCTCGGACGGCGGACAACGGTGTAAATGCGGAGCGGGGGCCTAATCTGTTTCCGCGACATTTAGCGGGTGGCGCGCCAGCGTCTGCGTCGGCCGAAATTAGTGAGCCGATATAGCCGGCCCCCGACAATATGCGCACTTCTCTCTCACGGTATATGGAGCGCGGAAACGACCGTCGGACGATCGTGGAGATGCGGACTCGTCCTTTTTTCTACATCGTCTCGGTATTGAGAGAATTATCCTTGACTGCGACGGAGGATATAGAGTTCGAAGGTGCATTTAATCGGGAGGCGGGGGTTGGGGAGGGGGCAGAATTGACCGGGAAATACCTATCGCGTTTCATTTCATCGATGTTTCACGGTCCTTTAACGGCACATCGACTTATCTATCCGGGGGGTTCGCCGATAAATCAGCGCTGCTCCGCTTATTAGCCGGTACGTAATCATACTCGGGCGAGAATCGATAAAGCCCCCATTTTCGGGGAGGATGGCTTTCAATCGAGGGGTGGGGAGGGGTGAAAACAGTTAGCGGGCGATATTTCTTCGTGCGGACTTCGATTCGGGCCGGTTCGCTCGACCGAGGAGAGGAAGAGATGAGGAGAAGAGAGAGAGAGAAGAGAGAGAGAGGGTGAGGAAGAAATGAGGAGAAGTGAGAGAGAGAGAGAGAGACAGAGAGAGAGAAAGGATCCTTTCTTGCTCGTCCAGGTGGCAGGCTCCGACGGTAGATAAGTGACGGAGGATTTTAATTCCTGATTTAGTTCCCCTCGGAGACTCGAGCCGAAGGCTTCCCGATAATGAATCCACCGCATTATCGCGCCATCGATTCTCTCTCACTCCCACCGACGAACGGGATCGACACGCGTAAACGTCATGTTTCCTCATAAATTCGCCCGCCGAGATAGCGGAAGGATATCAGGGGGCGGGATACTTTAAGGACGTATATCGGTGGGACTCAATTTAAACTTTTGTTATGAATGAAAATCAGCGGAAGCCCCGACGCGTTCGCCGACACGTTCGTCGGACGAGGAGCTTTGCCCGGGCGGCGGAACTGCGGGCGCAAGAAACTCGCTCTTCTTTTCCGAACTTTTCCAAACAGACTCAGAGCTTGTCCAAGCCGCTCTTGTCCTCGATTTGTCCGCGCACGAACCGCGGAAGAGGACGCGCGGCTGGATACGGGGAATGCGTCTCTGGCGCCGCATGCTTGCCCAGCTTGGCCAGCTTTGCCTAGCTTGCCTAGCTTGTCTAGCTCGGCTAGCGCTCGCCTGTTTCTGCCTGCCAGAGAAGCGTCGGTGCTCGTGCGGGCGATACACATCCCACCGAAGAACTTCCAACGGGAACGTGACACGAACAGGTGAGTGTTCCGTCAACATCGGCAAATTCTCCACTCGCCGCGGCGCACTCTACGACGCGAGCGCATTCCTGAATTAAGGATCCCCCCTCCATCTACCGTTAGGTTGAGAGAAGGTACCCTACCCACTCTAAATGCGCACGCTGGAGGTTTCGATGGTCCGCCTTTGAAGTCGCGATACGTGTCTTATGCGACGCAGACTGTTCGACGCTCGACTCGCCGTTCATCAGCATTGACGTTCCAGGAGTGGTGGGAGGGGAAATAACATGAAGTACGCACGAGGTGGATTCGAAGGACACCTCGAGTGTTCACTTCGACTCCAAGATTCGGTCGGGGAGAAGAATTGGAGACCTGGCAGGAAGCTCTGCGTGAATAATTTTTGTCGCAGATCGACGTATGATCTGGACTTCGAATTTGAGTTTTTGCGGATATGGACGAGAGATGGCAAGTTGAGAATTCGTAAAATCGATCCGATGACTTTTGGAAAAGATGATTACTGGGATCGCTGTCGAAAATGTTGGAGGAAGAAGTGCGACCCTTGACCGACGGGAGTCGGCAGGATGAAGCTGGAGGCTGTTCCGCTTTGCCTCTCGGCGCGGAACAAATCTGGGCCCGGCGAAAAAGAAAACAGGCAGCCAGCCACGTCCGGCAGGTAAATGGAGAGTGTGTCAGAGGACACCTGCATCCGTAGCATTTTGCACGCCGGGCGTGTCGCCGGGAATGGGCATAAATGAGGTTAACGCAATCAGCCGTGCATAGGTCAAAGGGTGCGTGCGCTCTATTGAAAAAAAAAACGAAGAGAGAGAGGGAGTCAGAGAGAGAGAGAGAGAGAGACAGAGAGAGAGAGAAGGAGGAGGAGAGACGAGAACATGGCGCCGTTGTGCACACGCTCGCGAAGTGGCAGTCTAATAAAATCAATTTGAATGTTTATTTCTGAGCGCGCCGCGTGTTTCCCGCAGCCGAAAAAAGAGGGAAAAAATAACGTGGCGCACGCTCTCGCCCTCGCTGGCCACCCTGTCTCTACCGCTTTCTACCCCCCTCTCACCCTCCGGTCTACTCGCCTCCCCAACACGCTCGCCGTGTCGACGACACGCCGATGACGTTTACTTCGCAGTCATTCGACACTTGCCGACCGTAAACGCCGCGCTAACGCTCGCCATGGCGTCGAAATAAATCGAACATTTTTTTTTCCCCCCCAAATCGCTCCCCACTAATACCGACGCCGGCAACTGGCGTGCGTTTTCGAATAACGGGTCTGGCGAGCTGCGCGTCGGTGCATCGAGACCGCAAAAGTCGCGTAATTTGTTTTTTAAACAAGCGCACCCCCCCCACGGACAGTGGCGCAGTCGCTTTTAAATACAAACTGCGTCTAATCTTCCGCCACTCTGACAGCGGCCGGCCCGCGGAAATGAATGGCCTGGCGGCCGGTAATTTTAAAACTGGACGCTTCCCGTGTCCGAATTTTCTGGCCCCGATTAAACGGGATGTCGGCTCGTCGAACGGAAGCGCGCGCGCGCGCGGAGTGCGAGGAAGAAAATGGTTTGGGTCGAAAATGTGACGCGGTCCGCATTTGGACAGCGAACAATTTCGACTCATTAGCGTTCCGATTTGTTCCGAGCGAGTCGGTAGGTGCCCAAAAGTGTCACTGCTTTCCTGCCCACGCGCCTCTGCGGTCTCCTTCGAGACGTCTAAGGTCGACGAGCACGTCATCGTCAGGCCACCCTCGTCTCATCGACCGGCTTAATTCGTCGGCCGGGCCGCTGAATTATATTTAACGGCCGGGCGGTTATGAAAAATAGAAACAACTCGCCGACGTTCGCGCCAATTAATATCACCTCCCCCTGCCGACGAGTCGGCGAGGTCGGGGCTGGCGGGGGCAGAGGCTTACGTCAGATAATTAACACCCGCCCCTCGGATAATGTCACGGTCCTCGGTCGGTCGGGGAAAATTTTTCCACGAGCAATTTAATCCTCGCGGGCAATTGCGCATTCAGGAGGAATTATCGAGGAAAAAATTCCGCTCGCCATGGAAAAATTTAGGTAAAGAAAATTTGCATGAGTCGGCCCCCCCCCCCTACCCACTCTTTCTCCGATGAAGGACGCGGCGGGGGGAAGAGGGCAAAAAAAAAAGAAAAAAGGTCTCGACACGCGGTAATGTAATCGTAAATGAGGTAGCGTCCGCCGCATTGTCGATCGACGAACCGGAAGGCAGAGGAGTCGCACATGCAGGTGGCCGAGAGAGGGCTGGAAGAGGAAGAGGGGTGGATAAAAAAATGAATTTAAACGGTCCGGCTAAGCGAGCCTGAGCGGTTCCCGACGATAAGGCTGAATTAAGGCCGTCCCATCTGGGCGAGGGTGAAATTTTCCGGTTAAAAAATCGCGCTCGCGCATCCGTGCTTATCGGTCCTTGTTTTCCGGCCTCCTAAGCAGGGAGCGCACGCGAAAAATCTCCTCCCATCCCGTTCCGTCCCTCTTTGAGCGAGGTCGGAACTCGGCGACCCTGGCTTTCCTATTGACCGATTTCGCGAATAAAGACGCGTCGGGGGGTTAGATAAATCAGGGGGCTGACTGTCGAGTCAGCGGGGTCGCTTTTACTTAAAAGCCCGGAATCAGCCGCGATTATGATCGTCCCGGCAATTAATTTCGCCGCCGGCCAGAAGTGGAAGAGAGAGCGAGAGTGAGAGGGCGCACTTATCGTTCGATCGTCGAAGCGACGAGTAGCTGCACTTCGCCGAAGGACTCTCATCCTTTCCGCGAGCCGCTCTGCAAGGACGCCGATGCCGACCAAGGGTGGGAAGAAAGTGTATCACCCTCTAAAGCGTTCGGTGGGGTAGGAGGGCGGAGGGTAGAGTCAGCGACGTTCTCAATCTCGCCTCCGCTCGGAGCGTTAACGCGAACGAGGCGGTAAGCGTGCCGTTTCCTGCGGTTAATTGAAAAACGAATGGCTCGTAATGTCGCGTAGCAACGGCACAGATTCGATGCCAGGAGCCGTTTTGCCCGTCCATTGTTCCATTCTCCCGGCGCCGCGGCCCTTTTCGCTCGCCACAATATGCATCTCCCGCTCGCTCGCTGTTGCCGGGGCACGAAATACATGTGGATTTTGCAAATAAAGAGCCTCCGCATGCCGGCGCGCCGTACGCCTCACAGAATCGGACCGGGCACCCGGCAGCAACACCATCAACGAAGGCAGCCAGCAACAGCGGCAGCATCAGCGACAGCGGCAAGCTACCTCACAAATATTCACCACTTTTTGATTTGTAAAATTTCGCATGACCGTGTCGAAATCCGTGGACTCGGTGAAAAATATGATTCTTTCCCGTTAGCGCGGGCTGGCGTAATAGGGGTGTATCATTTTGCTCGATAATTCGTCGAGCAGGCGATGCGGAGGGACAACCTTTTTCGTTCGATAGAGACGCACCGACGCTCGGCGTCGCGACGGTAAATTTCGCAGCCGAAAAGTGCCCCCCTACCTCGATTCGACGCTGACTCACGCCCCCTCAGTTCCCCTCTTCCGCCGAGGCGGTAGGTCGAAGGCAAAGACGAGCGGGACGAAACTTTTGCGGTCGCGGCGTGGGTAGCACGTTTCCTCACATTTATCTAGATGTATCTTCCAGTTCGGCGCGGGCTAGAAATATGGGAGTGGGAATTGAGTTTGGTGTGCGGCGCTCGCCCCACCGTCTTCACCCACCCTCTGTCACGTCCCTCGCCTCACCTTCCTACCCCTTCGTCCACGTCCTTCGCCTACGGAGGCGTCCTCCCGGAGCGGCAACCTTTAAAGCCGATTTTCCGGCAGCTTGACGAAACAGGCGACTCTTTCAATTTTGACGGAGCGCGAGCGCCCCGAATTTCAGAGACCACCCTGTACGACCGTGAGTCCAGTTTTAGAAATTCCCGGATGCCGCTGGAGAGGTGCGCGCGAAGAAACAATACAGAGATTTTCGTCGGCGTCGGCTAGACGGCGCTCGAACGCATTTGCCGCTAACCGCGCGGCTTTGTATATGATAAATAATATATCAGCGGTCGCACGGCGAGCCGTGCAATTTGCAAATATGATGCGTTAGCTCAATGAAAACAGGGCTCGGATCCGCTGCGCACACAGCAGAGGGTGCGCGCTGATCCGATCTTCCAAATGTTTACGTTAACGGCTAAAATTTGCGATAACTAATAGGTATACGGATAACGGCGACCACGATTTACCGGGCAGTACTTATATCGGGCAAAAGATTCTCCGCCTACCTACCCACCTACCGACCTATCTACCCACCTACCTACCCGCGGTACGGTTCGATGAATTTGCCTGAATATTCTGAGTATGCATCCGGGATGCTTAATGACGAAACCTGCGGAGAATAAGCGTCCCGGGCATCAAAGAGAAAATACGTTGTATTTACGCTGAAGTTGGACCGAGCGGCTTAACGCGATGACTGTCAGGCGAAATTCAGTAATGCCACCCCAGAGGCCACGGCGGCGATAATACTTTTCGGACTATCGTCCGTTCGGGTCCCGCCCTCCTGCCTTTCCTCGACAGCGGTCGAACAAGAATGGTCGGGCAAAACCATACGTCACGATGAAAAATTGACAGTATCCAAATTTCAATTCGCGGCGGAATACTTTTAGCCGCCGGGAGATTAGTTTCGGCCATCGAAATCGATCCCGTCTATCAAGCGAGACAAGCGGAAACCTGTTAATTTCCTCGCGCGATAATTTCGTAATCCAAAGCTTTCAATCACTACCCTCGCTCCTCAAAAGCTGGGCGATTAAATTCGAGACGCACTGCAAGATCGAGGGTGGGGGCGGCGAGGGGCGAGAGGGGGGGGGGATGCATTAATATGCCAACAGAAACGCCAGTCTGATACTCGGACGATCGTAAAATAGCTCCGCTGCCTGCCGAGAGGGGAGATTGAAAATGACTGCCGACGCAGAGTGAATGCACCCGAACGAAAACGCTCGTCGATTGGTCCCATTGAAATATGATGAAATGTATACGCTTTCCATTTAATGGCTTCTTTTATATTTTTTCTACGTGCGTGTATGTGTGTGCGCGCGCACGCGCGCGCGAGTGCGCATCGGCTCTCTTCCCATCGAGCGTTGTAACTCTACTTTTTCGCAAACTTTCTTTTAATAGCCGACATTCCCGTCGTTTTACGATCCCCGCCCACTCTCATGCCCACCACCACCCCCTTTCCCTCACCCCCGCGCATAATTTGCGAGTCTCGCGATGAGAAGTTCTGCGTGCGGGTTTATCCCGATAAAAATTTCAGAAATTCTCCCTGAAACGAGACGGGCGCGACAGTTCGCACGCGTCTCTCCTACTCTAATTTTCACTCCGCCGCGGAGAAAATAAAATCCATTTAACATGACGGGAAGGGGGATGGTGGTGGGGGTGGGGGTGGAAAGCGCGAACTTTCGCGATGTGTCACGGAGGATGGAAGGTGCTCGGAAAAAAGTCGAGAGCCGGACAACGCGAGAGGCTGAGTGGGCGGTTAAGCTACGTGATGGGGGGGAGGTGGGTTGAGAGAGGGGTTGAAAGAAGAGGGGGGAGGAGGGACAGGAGGAGAACGTTACGGAAGAACGGAATCGTTCGCGGCGGAGAGACAAGCCGGCAAGGAAAAGAAGAATCGATATCTCTCCGCTTTATTTGAATTCCACGTTTTCCTACGGTATGGGACGACGCGGAATCAGAATTTGCGGACACCGTCGGAATGCGAAATGAGAGGGTGAGGGGGGAGGGGGGAGGGGGGGGGGGCGACGGAAGAAGCGGGTGGAAGAAAGAGATGCGGCGAACGTTGCGCAGTCGGCGGAGGGTAAGCGCGGAATCAAACTGAACTCGTCGACTCCGCAAAAAGCTGTTTAAACAAAACAGGCCCGAAGCTAACATGGAGAGGAAACGAGGCGAGGGTCGCGCGCGGGGGGTTGGCTAGGGTAGGGACGATAGCGGGATCAGTGGATTTACATTTTTTCCTTTTTGTCCTCTCCACCTTTTTCTATGCACCCTCTCTCTCTCTCTCTCTCTCTCTCTCTCTCTCTCTCTCTCTCTGTCTATCACATCCAACCCCATCCTGTCCCTCCACCCTTGGCACGAAACATTTCCCGCAGCGGCTCGTTCATTAACGCCGCAGCGGTGGAAAAATATTTTCCGCAAATTGGTCGTCTTATTTTCCACTTATAAACCGACCGGCCTCGAGTTAGGGATGTGGGGGGATGGGGGAGGATAACTGAATTCAGCGCGTTCTTGGGTAAGCCGGACGCGGCGAAGTTATAATTCCTGACAACGGGGCGCGCGCGAGCGAAGCGTAGGAGCGACAGGACCGGGATCAGCGAATTTCCACTTTTCCCCACATCCTCATTCCGCCACCCACTCCGACTACGGCGCGCTCTCGCATGCGCGGGTATAATCGAAAAAATTCCGTCGAAAATTAGGGCGCATCGCGCAATTCCGAGGGCCGTTCGACGGAACGACGGAGGCGGAGCGAAACTTGTATCGTAAAAGTTGATCGAGACGTTAAAACAGCGCGACGAGCTGTCCGCACGGCGAAGGGTAGGTGGTGCGAGGGGTGGGCGAGTGGAATAGTTTCGTCAATTCACGAGATTTCGAGGATCGAGGAACGGCGTAACGGGAGGGCAAAGGGTTAAAGAAAAATAGAGGGAGAGGGGTGGGCGATCGAGAGGAAGCGGCGCGGAGACCGGCAAACTATTGACTCTTCGACGTACGAGTAACTTGTGTCTATTGAATTTATCAACATCCGTTTTTCAGCTCCCTCTCTTGCCGTTTCCGTCTCTCTCTTTTTCTCTCCCCCTGAGGCCACCTGACTCTTCTCGCCTCCCTCTCAGGCCAACGTGTCTCGACGGAAGGTCCGCGTGTGCGGATCGTTCACGGTCGCACACTGGCGTACAGCAATTTCGTTCGATTTCCGACGAAATTTGTGCAGCGCATTCTAAACAGCGGGGCAACACGGCTCTCGGTTACGAGCCAGAATATAATCCATTCCGTCGCCGCTTTCTTTCACCCTACTCCCTTAGACCCCCCCCCCCCCCCCCCTCTCTCTTTCCACACCCCCGTCGGCACTCCGGACAGTTTCCTTCGGCGGGAAACGATTTTCCTCTCACCGTTTCGTAATAAGCGGTAGACTTACAAACGAATGCTAATTTTGACGGGGGGATCGAGACGGTGGGATAAATTGATCTTAATTGTCCGGAGCAATATTGATCCGTGAGACGGGCGGGCGTCAACGTAATTTCCAGCGAACCCTTCGGCCCTCGCCTCCGGGGTGGGTCTTGGCGCAATTAGGATTAATAAAGGCGACCGGCGACGGTCACGTTTTTCCGAATAATGGCGCGCGCGATCTAATGCGATTTCTATTCGGGATCGCAGATTGCAGACAGTTCAAATGTGGCCGGGGATGGGCTGCCGCAGACGTCGCCACCGCCGGCACCCCTACCGCCCCCCCCCCCTCTTTCACCCTCTCTTTGTCTATATCAACCACCATCCTACTCCGCTCGTCCGTCTACTACCCTCTTCCTCGGCCGTTGCACAAACGAGACGGCACGACGCCCCGGAGAACAAAAAGACATCAAAGTGACGTCAGTTCGTCAACGTCTCCGTCGCCATGGCGACGCCAATCAATGAATGAAATTGCATTTGCATCTCTCTACCCCCCCACCGCACCCCACCGCGCGCCATCCCCCCTTCAGCCCCTTCAGCCGCCCAACTAGTCCCGTCAGTCAAGGCTTATAGGGTAAGACAACTTATCGGATGAGGCAATCTGAAAATACGCCCGGCGCATAAACGAGGAAGAGAAAAGGGCCGGGGCGAATGAAGAGCGAGGAGAAGGGTGGGGGGAAGGGCAGCCTCAGTCAAGTTGGAATTATCCGAGTCCGGCGCCGTGGATAGTGTTTCGAGCGCGTTCTCCCCGATGCCAGATTTCCAACTTTCGAGAATGCCAGGTCCGAGGCTGGCGCGCGCGAGCTCGCGCAATTCGAGACTCCCGCAGTCGGATTTAAAGCGCGACAATTTAATTCGCCGGCAATGCGGCGGAAATAATCGAAAGTGACCGACGACGGTTCGCTCGGGACACCTTTTCCCGCAGTGGACGGCGGCGGGTTACTCCGATGTTTCGCTTCAAAGAACGGCTCCGGGAATGGGAGGTGAATGGAGGTGGGAAGAAAGACGGAGTACATTACGATAGATAGAGAGACAGAGAGAAAGAGAGAGAGAGGGGGGGGCAGAGAAGGAGACAAAGGGAGAAAGAGAAACGAGAAGAGAAGCAAAGTGCGCGCGCCTCGATGTTTGCAGAGGATTTAACAAACAATTACTCGACTGGAGGCTGGAGCCGCTGCTCGACTCGCGACCGCCTTTCTCGGCAAGGTTGCCGCTCGCTTCTTCAGTTAAACGAGAGAGAGAGAGAGAGAGAGAGAGAGAGATACAAGCACCGAGCGATCTCTATCAAGTGACACCGGCCAATCCACCCAACCCCTTGCGGCCAGTTCCGTGTCGACCGTTCGAAGGCTGATACCGAGTTAAAAAGGCAGCGAAGGGATGGTTAAGCGAGGGTATGCTCCGGATACGGTCCATTAAAAAGCCTCACTTTTTTTTGTCTCGCACGCAGAGAACGAAAAATGTGTCGCGCACACGCCAGTTAACGCGCTTGCGACCGGCACACGCAGGCACGTGCAATCACTTTGGGGGCGGATGAAAAATAAATATTTGAAAAAAAAGGGAGAACAGAATTGTCGGCGGTAGAACGGTGGCGGAGAGGGGAGAAAAATGCAAATTGCAGCGAACGGCATCGAAAACGGTGTCCACACGCGCGATGCTACCCCGCAACAGAGATTTAGCAAGCGACGTTCGACTGCTGTTAAATTAATGAATCTTATTGATCGGCTCAGCGAAAACGGCCAGACGTGTGTGTGCGCGCGTACCGTGTGTACACACAATGGTCCACTCATCCTCTCCCCCCCCCCTCCCCCTCTCCCCACTTACGACCGAACCCCCGATGTAATTAATAATCAGCAACAAGGTTTCGACGCAGCAGCGGCTGCTGCGACGAGTGACGTAAATGCGAAATTTTAACTTCGGCAATATTTGCGCTATCCGCGAGAGCAGTGTTTAATTAACGTCCGGTCGATGCGATTAATTAATATGAAAGTAATTAACATAAAAAGCGGGAGAGTGCGCATCGGGGTAGGAGGAGGGAAACGAAGAGGAGGAGGAGGAGGAGGAGGACGAGGGGGGGTGGCAGTGTTAGGGATTCCGATCGAGTGTCAGGGGTGCAGAACGATTGCACAGGACGATCCTGACACACGAGGGCTGATCGCTTCGGCAAACAGAAAGAGTAATATGAATTTTTGCTCGCGAGCGAACGTCGGCTGTTCATAATTTAGGATCGCGTAGGACACTCTGGGCCCGATCGAGCCTGAATTAACGAAAATATCCGATTCACCGCGCCGGAAAGTTACTTAATCATTCGAACGGCGTACAATTAATTCCCCATTTCGCAATCGGACACGGCCGAGTGGCAGAGAAGAGGGGGGTGGGGGTGGGGGTGAGACATTAATCGCTTTAGATTCCGCGCCCGCTTCGCGGCACTGTATATACATAAACATGCGGCCGGCGGGTGAATCTAACGTGCAGGTAGCGAGCTAAGGGAGCTCGGGGTGGGTATAGGTGGGTTAGGAAAGAGAGGAGGGTGTGGGGAAGAGATCGTCGGGATTGCTAGGGCGAATCGCGCCACTACTCGGGGACCGGTGCGGAAGCACTCGAAATTACCGCTAAACGTAATCCAGGGTAAACCGAGAAACTCTCGATACCTCCCCCGCGCCGGCGCTCAGGGGGATAATAACCGTGAAATTGCTATCGAAAACAGTTAAGAAAGCCGTTTACGGCGCGGAATTCCGTGGGAGAGACAAAAGTGCTACACTACCTCCCCCCCCCCCCCCCCTACCTTTAACGAATTCTCCGGTGTATTCCGCAAATTCCTAGATAAATAGGACGTAATCGTTTGTGTAAACAGGATCGATCGGGGAAAACACACTCGCGCCGCGTATGCGATCCGATGGGAAGAGGGTTGAGGGAGAGAAGGAGGGGGAGGGGCCAAGAAGGAAAGGACGAGGTACTGTCGGTGGAGAGGGGGTGGTGGAGGCAGAGCTGAAATCGAGGGAGGAGAAGTGATTTTCGCGCGCGGTTCTACACCGCTCGTACACGTCTTCCGTGTAAATACTCATAATTTAAGAGGCAGCGTGTACCTTAACGGCAGATCGAGGGCCCGCAGTGTAGAATTCAGCGCGTAGGTGCCGAGCTGCCTGCCGGAGCGCGATGCCGAACGAATGGTGAGCTGCACTGTACACGTGTAATTCGAGACGGCGAGTCTGCACCGCGTAACACTGTTTGCGCCAAATTCGCGACGGCTCGTGAGTTGGCTTCGCACGGCGAACGAGAGGGGGAGAGGGAAGGAGAGGGAAGGTGAGGTGAACGAGAGAGAAGGAGAGGGAACGAGGGAGGAAGATAGAGTGCAGCGAAACTTTGCGGGACCGTTTATAATCCACCGCCGGCGAGTATTTTCTCCTGTAGTCGCTGATCAATAAAAGCGTTCTCCCTTTAGCTCGCGACGTTCGAACTGCAGGGAGCAGGCACGATTTTAGATACGAGTATCGAGGACGGTACCCTCTGCATGGAATTGAATTCTCGACGTGATTGCGTGAGAGAAATGAGAAAATTCGCAGCGAAATAATTTGGCTCCGGTTCCTATAGGATTTTCCGACAAATATGTGCAAAGTCGGACATGAGCGGTTGACTTGCGATTTTGTCGTTCGAGGGGTGGAAGTAAGGGGAGCGAAATCTTTTGGGTACAAGGGGAAGGGGAAGGAGTAGGGTCAGCGGTCGAACTCAGCAGCTTGCTAAGAGGGCAGCGAACATTCCCAGCTCTATAACCCACTTTCCCGTGACACCTTGAATATACCGCGAGTGTTCATCACCCGGGGGGGGGGGCATCCGACGCGCATTTTCCTGCTCTCTCGCGGGTAATGAAATTACCAGATTTTTCCCACGCTCCCACATAACGAGCGGCGGAGTGTTTCTGTTTGAGGCTCGAAAATATTTATTTCCGTCGCAGCCGAGAATTGCAGGAAAGCAGAGTCGGGCGGCTGATGCGAGGCATTCGTTCGCAGGTTCAGCTTCTCTCCGCCATGAGTGTTGACCTATTCAGATAGAATTACCTCCGGTTATGCTCAGACACCCCCCTTCGTTCGCGCGCGCGCACGGTCCGGATTTGACTTTGCGAGAAGCTTCTTAAACGGCATCCATCCGCCAGCCTCGAGTTTAATCACGGCTCGCAAGCTCACTTTCGAGAGAGAGAGAGAGAGAGAGAAGCTTGATGCGCCGAGACGAATGAAGAAACGAACTAAAGAGATCGTGACTGATTTCGCGCGGGACGGAATGGGCCGGCGTGTCAAAGAACTGCTACCCGGTATGTGCGAGCAATTGTTTCGGGCAGCTGTTACGGACGATGGAATTTGTATTACAGACCGCATCGCGGCCGGAGGTAGAGAAAGGAGAGTCGAGAATCCTTGCAGGACCAACAGCATTCGGACCGGATACCGTACCCTGCCGTCTCACGTACGTGCGCGTGCCTGAATACTACCTCGTGTGGGTGCGCAGGTGCGCGCATAATTCTATTTATTTTCACACCGGCTCTCCTGCTTTCGCGCGCGCGCGCGACTTACGTTACACGCGCGTTAAGCACGAGCTGAAACTGAGAAGGAGGGAGGGGGCCGGAAAGAAGAGGAAAAAAGGGGAAAGGAGGCAAAGGGAGGCAGAGGGAGGCAAAAGAAGGTAGAAAGATCCTGCCTCGCACTGTCTCGTATCTCACAATCCCATTAAGTGTCGCCTCGAGGCTCGGCGACTGTCTGACGATTTGCGACTCTCGCTGCCGGTACATATACACGGGCACGTTTCCCCGTCGCGACTCGTGCGTGACGAGGCTGGTTGGCAAGACTGGCTGGCTAGGCTGGTGAGACTGGTTGGCGAGGACTCGCGACACGCTCGTCGATGCTGTTCGACACGCGGGCAAAAGTGGTTCCCGCGAACGCGGCTCTTCAATCAAAGTGACAACGCCCGCTGCCTCGCGGCTGGACGCTGCGCTCCGCTCGCGGATCCCGCCGAGTTTGAACACGACGTGGAAGTGCCGACACGATATATCGTTCTTCGTCGGCCAAGAGTTCCCCCCCTCCGTCTCGCGAGATCGCCTCCCGTTACGGGCGAGGGAGGCGAATTATTCCGGAAGGTATCTCGCAAAGCGTCCGGCCACCGAGTTCCGGAGAGTTAACAGCGACGTCGGAGACGTACTCTGGAGCTCGTCTCTTCGATGGCCGGGCATTAGAGAAGAGAGGCAGGGGGGAGTGGGGGGTGGAGGAAGAGTCGGGAAGAGGAGTTCGAACGGAACGCGGGAGACGGATACGTTTCGGTACGTTTGACAAATCGACACGAACTCGAGGGGTAACTTTTTTTCCGCCCCGCTGGCCGTCCACCCTGCCGCGGAACTTGCCGCCTTACTTGGCGCAACTTCCCGACGGAGCGCGCCCCGGGTGTACCCTGGCCAGACTCCCGAAGCATACACTTACGTTCCGCGTTATTTTTCCCAGAGCCAGGGTTCGTTCGCCAGATTTTTTAGCGGGACCTTACACTCACCACTCTCACGTGTCTGGAAGGGATATAATTTCATGATACACGCGTCCGATTCCTAGACAATCTTTCCCATCCACCACTCTCGTCCTCGTCGACCAGTGAATCAAGCTAAGAACACCCGGCCGCGAAACAAATCTCGGCCATTCCGTCGCTCGCCGCGAGAAGCTCGACGTATCTTTTACGACGACCGCTTAAGAGGGTGAATTCACGGGAATTCTCGCGAATTCGCTGCGAGACACACTCGGCAGCAGCTTCGGGATTCGAGCGTTCGACGGCCATAAATCCGACACACGAATTCCTGGCCGGCCAATCTCGAAGCGAGCGCACAGACGCTCACCTGACGGTCCCTCTTGGCTAGCCGTGGAAATATAATCTTCCCCGCCCCCCCACCCCCTCCCTCCCCTCAAGACAAACATTTTTATTCCTAATACCGACGACGGCATACTTCACGTCGCCATTCGCCGGGTAACGTCCGACCTGCAATAACATTTTACGCCCCGGAATCGCTTTACGGAGACGTCGCCCATTTACCAGGGACGTTGAAAAGCGTATCTCCGCCACCCTTCCTGCCGCGACTCCTTCCACCCCCACCTCCCTTCTCCCACTTTTTCTCGCCCTCCCTCCGCCTCTTCTTTCACGGCGGGGCGTAAAAACAAAATAAATCTCGACTATCGAAACGCCGTCGTCGATAACCCCACGAGAAAGCGTTACGCTCTTTCTTACTTCTTCGCTCTCTTGCTATATCTCTCTCTCTCACTATCTCTCTCTCTCTCTCTCTCTTTCTCTTTCTCTTTCTCTCTTTCTCCCGCGTCGGGGTAATTAAGGTCGGGCAAACAGCGGAAGATCGCAACGGGCATGGAATTCGATCCGCGAGGAAGGCATCGGAAAGTCGAGGGGGTCGCCGGAGGAAATCGGAGGAGGGAAAGAGACGGATAAAGTACTCCGCTAATGATAGCGTCCGATGAATATTTTGCTAATTAAGGAGGAACGCGTGACGAATCGTCTGGCCGAACGTAGAAATTACAGGGTCGGCGCTCGTGTTCCGACGGCGTTGCCTGTAAGCGATGGATGTATTTGCACGTTGGCGCGGGGCTGAACGAATGAGGGGGATGAACAGTGAGACGCTTTTTTACTCATCCATCGCCTGGGTTTTCATTACCTTCGATGCGTTTCTCGGGGAACGCCAATCGGAAAATGCCGGCTGATTAATACTACCGGCCCGTCAAAATAACTGGTCCAGCACTGTCTCTAATAAAGACTTTCCTCTCACGGAACACGTTATATTTTCAAATGTTCAGCAGGACTCCTATGAGATAGATAAATGATTCATTGTTTCCCGTTTTGCAAATTTTATGACACTCGCTTATATCGCTTCGTGAAATTAAATTAAAATGTAAATAGAAATAGTCGGTAGTTTTAATGTTAATGCCCGGTGGTCCAAACCGCAAAAATGAACATCTGCGACGGACTCGTAGACTCGAGACGAGAACAAGTATTAGTCGGATAAATGAATTATCCATTCATGGCCGGGAGCTCGGGTAATCGAAGGTCCGCAAAGTGTTAACGTCGATTTGCCGGCTGCGGAATGCCGTAGTCCCCGAGAAAACCGCCGGCCGTTATCATGACCGGGCTCTTAATGGAAATGAAGATAATACCCGGGGCGAAAGTAACTTTCCGGCTAATCCGGCAGCGTGACGCTCTTTAATTTATCGCGGTCAAAGTTAATTTTACATCTTCGCCCCCGGAGGAACGGGATAGCCTAGAGCCGGATAGAGCGAGTCGGCCGACAGAAATTTCCGAGGACCGGCCGAAAATTATATCCTTCGAGCGGGGAGTGGAAAAGGACTCCTCGGCAGGGATGAAAACGGTGGAGGAAGAAAAGGAAGATTTCCGAACGGTGAGCGAGGTGAACGGGCAAAAGGTGCTGGAATCGAACGCTGAGAGGAGGGGGGGAGGTAATGGAGAATCTTTTCGACACTCACGTCGAGATTGGCCGATCAAACGGCCGGTGCCAATTTCGTTCTTTTTCCAGGGGTAGCCCGGGCGCGGGACGCGGACGACGACTGGCCATTTCTGTTTCGTCGGATAAGAGTGCGATCGAGGGAAGGCAGGGGAGGAGGAGAGGAGGGGAAGGCGTTGTCGAGATGGCGGTCAAGCCGGCACTGGTAATTTCTTCCCACTTTGGCTCGCTTGTCACGTGAAAGGAAAGCCGAAGTACTATCGGTCAGCCAGCTTCTCCACCGTCCACAGGCCATCCCTACGTCCCTTCCTGCTCACCCTAACCACCTACCCTTCGCCCCTCCCACTCTTTATCCTCACCTTCGCAATACCCAGACGAGCGGATAGGTCGATATCGACGGAACGATTATTTGTCCCCTAATCAGGTGACACGAGTCGCTCCGGCAGGAACGTCCGTCGTTACAGAAGTGCGGCTCTTAAGTGAAAATGATTATCGGACGTGGCCGGTAGCTAGCTTCGGACAAGATGGATAGGGTGTCGCCGATTTAACCGGTTAACCGCTTCCTTAATAGCTAACCGAGACCGAGGCACCGGTTGGCTACCGAGTTACCGACTGGCCTGAATATTTTACGCGTTTTCGCGCGGGCCCAAGTGCTGTCCAAACTTTGACGGCGCCTTAACGAAGCGACGCCGTTCGCGTAACGCGCGGAAAATTTGCTACACCTTCGACGCCATGCCGCGGAACGAGGCGAACGGTAATTGTCAGGGGGGAGTGGGAATAAAAGGGCGGCGGTTGCTTTTTCTAAAGGGGTCGAATGAACGAAACGCGGTGAGCTCATTGCCCTCGGAGGGCAGGAGACGTGTCGGGCACGCGAGTGACTCTCGGAACTGTCGCACGTAACGTGGATCGAAGTAATTACTCGAACGCGTTCTTGCTTGCCAAGTGGAAGACCGAGGATGTGTGCAATTTGTCACCGGTTCAACACGCGCTCGCTGTACTCGGTACACCGACGATTAAGCACCGGCAGGCCTCTCCACGACGACGACGACGATGTCGTGCACGTTCGTCAACAATGTGCGAACGGGCGTATTTCATTGGTTGAATAATTCAATGATCGTGTGTCGTACGGATCGGAAAGAACGCGCTCGTTAGCGCGACGATCGTGGAAAGTGATTGCGTGTGGTGAACTTTCGGTCGAAGGATAGTGTATATGTGGATTCACGTGGACGATTGTCAGAAGTTGAGCACCGCACCGATTGCGATCTCTTATCAGGGACGCGGCTACGTTCTTGAGCCGGTTCGATCGTTCGTCGGTGAACAGCGTACACGACGGATTACGTTTGTTTCGATCGCGGCAAGAATAACTTCGCCGGTCTCGAATTTCATCTTGTCTTAGCGGGATTATGCAAATTGGCCTCGTCTCGAGGTAAATCCGCGGATTAGTCTCCGGGAGATTCCAATCGTGATAATCGCTCGCAATTACCTCGAGTCCCTAATTACTTTCACCCTCGCCGAGCGTCGCGTTGCCCGGCCATTTTTCACGGGAAAGTGTCGTTAAGACGGTTTTTCGGCCCTCGAACCTGCCCAAACTCGGAATCGTTTATCGGAAATTCTTTGCGAGCCGCCGGCTGCCAAACGTACGATAACTCGTCTAGTTTTCGCGGAAGATCGAAAGGTCTTTGATTATCTTACCTTTTTGAGGAAGAACATTAGCGTAGATTTAACACGGTAAAAATCGCGAGAACGATTCTCGGTACAATAATATTTATTTTATAGGTATGTTATGAATATCTGTTTTATATGTTTTGAATATCTGTTCTACATTCTCCGAAAATCGAGATCTAATATTTCCTGAATATTAAGAAGTGTCGCCAAAAAATATTTTTCTAACATTCGAAACAAATATTAAACCCATATTTTTGTGCTACTAGGGTCTTTACAGCGTCTGATTACGCGGGGCAACGAGGTCGCGAAGTGTCCTCATAAGGGGTGTCCGATAGGTACATAGATTGGTTATAAAAAGTTTTATCGGGAATTTCTGATTGAACGGCATGCTTTACGACGCTAATACCGTTTTACGCCTGACGATTCGATATTTTTACCGTCTACAAGGCCGTGACGTACAAAGTAACCGTTTAGCGCGTAAACTTAACTGCTCTATCCCGTCTCCGGGTCTCACTTAAACGTCGGCCGAAGTTCCCGAGATCGATGAACGAATACCTACACCGGTATCTTTCGTATTGAGTTTAGCATAATGCGGTATAACGGATACGTTTAAGTGTTCATTAGCATGAGCGAGGCGGAAGATTCTATATATTTCCGAGAGTGTGAGCCCAACGTCCGGACGTCTGGCCGACGTCTCCACAGGTGTTGGTCGCGACTGCCGGCATTTCGCACGCATAATGCGACATTCCGCGCGCTCACGGCCGTGCCGCGGGGTAATTTTTACGCCCACCGACACGCCCCCACTCTCACGCGCGTATATTAAAATTTATAAACGTGACCGCCGCAACATCGTGCCCGTGTAGGTAGTCGCGGTTATGTAAATTTATTCCGACTACGTCTGCAGGATAAATATTGGCCCCCTTCGTCTCGCCGCCGTTTGCCTCCGGTCCCGTAGTTGCACGAAATTTCGAATAATAATTCAAGATAATCCGGATGTCAGTTTGGATTACTCCGGTGCGCGCGAAATCGAGTGACCCGCCCCCTCTTCTATCCGGCCGCTGTTTACCCCCGTGTAATGGAAATGGCGGGCCTTAGAATTAACATGCCGGGAAGGGGTGTGTGCACGTTCGAGGATGACTGATTTTTGCGCGCGAGCGCGACCGACGTGGATCGAGTGAAGTAATTAGTGGATTGGACCCAATCATACCGTACGCTTCTCTAAGTGAAAATCACGTTGATTTGAGTGACCTGTTATTGGGAAATCGAGAGGCTAGTTTTAGTGATGCGGTTTACTGAGTGATTGGATCGTACAATGAGTGGAAACAGTGTCTGTATTCGAAATATGAAGAGAAGATAAAAAGCGTTAAAAGAATTTACACCGAACCAAATTGCAATATTTTCGAAAATATGTTCCATAACAGGATAAAGAAATACCAAGAGCGTATACACTCCGACTATGTACAAAATATTAAATTTCCCGTACATATCTGCTTTAATTAAAGCATAACTCTTTAAAAATAGAAGCACGCTTGAGTGTTGCCCACCATGATACTTACGTCAGCGGCAAGCAACTTGTCATTCTCTGCACCGAGGCCAGCTAACGCGCCTTAATTAAAGAATAACAGCTCTACCGTAATTAATGGCGAGAAAACGATCGACACGGCGCGATAGGTGGGATTATTTCGCAGAAGGTTAAATCCCAGAAGGAAAACGGTGACCCCGCAACAATGATACGCGCACTCCACGCAAGGGCCACCGTTTTGTGGCTTGCTGAGGTCGAGGACGTGCAAGTGGGCACGGTAGGTGGGTTCAACCACGTGGCTCCTAATAAGTTGCACGTTCAACGCAATAACGCGACCCACGCACGCGAACGTATACTCGGCGTACGGCTTTAGCAAAAATAGCCAGACACATCTATCCGACGAGGTACGGGAGAAAGTTATTAACGATCAATGGCGGCGGAAGCCGCTTTCCGCCGTACGATCTAAGTCAGGAAGTAAACGTTGACGCAGGAAACAAAATTTGGTCGTGTTTCGGAAAAAAACGATTCGGTACAGACGCTCGACGTCGATGGCGGCCTCGAACGAAATAATCGAGACGACGACGCTGTCGGCAGATAAAAAGAGCCCTTCCACGATAAAAACGATACCTTAAATGTGATGCGCGGCTCACGTGCGTTCAATAGTCGAGGCCCGGATATCGCGTTCCCGAAATCTCGCCGCGAAAGACGGGCACCCCCTCTGTGTACACACATCGCCTTATCGGGGTGGGCATATCGCTCGCGATACTCCCGTAGGAATCGTACGCGGCTGGCGAGATTAGTTTTACCGGTTTATACCTGCCGGCCCACGCGTGCCTCGGAACGTCGCTGCGAGGCGAGAAACTTCGACAAAGATCGAATCGATAATACGATTTTACGAACCGGGGCCGACGTCGGCTTCCCCGCCGCGATCTAATAACGGTGCCGACGATCAGGGATCGATGAAATTTGAGACTCCTCCGAGCGCAAAGCTCGAACCGTATCGAGCCGGCTTATTCCGCTTGCCGTAACTGCCGCGAAATGTAGGTGAATATCGGGAAAGAGAGGAATAAGGAGGTGGGAGGTAGGAGGAAGGAGGAGGGCGGAAGGATCGCGAGACTGTAATTCGAATGATTCTCGCGATCTCGGTCGGATTGATACGCGCGATATTTACGTCCCGATAATCCGACGCGCCATCGTTCGCGGCTGAAAAATTCGGGATCCGAAAATCGGCGAGTCATCCGTACTTTCTGGGTGGGATATTATCCTCCCGATCCGGAGAATTGCGCCTCGCCCGAGCGGAATACCCGTCCGTGCTCCTTCGGGCAATCGCGACGCGGATGTAATCGATATCTAATCTCGTCGTACTCGTTACCGGAACGAGAGATGGAATCCCGAATTCCGGTCGTTCCTGCGGATCGATCGGCGACAAAGGTGGTCTTCGCGGCGAGGAGGAGAGGGAAGGATCTCGGCCGCGGTGTGTTTACATCCCTTCGATCCTTCGGTGCACCGCGTCTTAGACTACCGTGTGTGTGTACCACTGCGTGTGTGTACGGCTGCGTGTGTGCGAGAACGTGTGTGCAGGGACGTGTGCGAGAACCTCTGTACGTCGAACGGTGTGCATTCACGCCGACCAGGAAAGACGTGTGCTCCGCTGTTAGTCTATAGGTACACGTGCCGTAGTTCCCGCGGGAAGATCTTGGCCGAAGTAAAATAGTCGAGAGAAATAGGTACGAAGTCGTCGGACAATGTCCGCGCAAGGCGTTAAACGGAAATAAACTACCCCCTCAAAATTGTCGACCGCGTAAGGAGAGCTCCTCTCAGATCAGAATTATGAGCGTCGGATCAATTCTCCGCACGGGCACCGGGAGATACTCAGTTCCAAATATACCCATGTCGTTTTCCGACCAAAATTTAGAACCGCAATCAAAGGTCTCTCGGGGGACATAGGAAATTGTGGCCCACTGACCCAGATTATATTCTCAGCATTCCTTTATGACTTTCCAAGGGATTTATATAGGTCAGTAGTAAATTCCGAGAGTTTACAGTAGGTCAGTTGCAATCAATGGGCCATTCTTTTCGACCTGGCATTTTTTCCCCAATCCCCTCCAACCTATTCTGGTGGGAAAATTTTGGGAACGTGTGTGTCTCGGCATCGGCGGCGAATTGCGGATCTCACGTATGCGCACGCCGCGAGCATCAATTACGGCGGCCGGGCAAGGCCCGTCGGAGCCGAGAGATTCATGAACGTAACGACCGGGTGCTTACGTGTCATTCAACACGTGCATTCTATTGCAGCAGCGCGCCACTCCGCGTGTCAGGCTTTCGTGTCAATGATTACGTGACAACGATCCTCCCCACCGCAATCAAAGGAAACCGGCGATATTCGTACTCGCCTGGTTCGACACCGATTACGCAGTCTCGCAATTAGGCGCAGTCGAGCCACCTCGTAAGATCGATATTCGGTTTCCCGCTGCAGGCGGAAGAAGATGGACTCGCACGGCGACCGAGATTGATGGCGTCGGACGAGAAAATCGGGCCGCCCGAATGAACTGCGAACAATAATTTCGCGGCCGAACCCCAGTTCGATGGCCCATAAAAATTGCACGACCGCCACTCTTCCGACGTTCTCCGGCTTAGCGCCGTGAACCCCGCCGATCTTTGTCACGTTGCCAACGAGTAAGGGAGAAAATTCTGCCAAAGCTTCGTGGAAGGGGGGGGGGGGGGGGAAGAAAGAAAATAGTGCGACCGAGTGGCGCTCTCGCAGATCGTGGAAGGAATACGGGAAAATTGTTTCCTCCTCCTTTCTTTCCCCTCACCCCTGGCGGGCCCGGCGCACTTGGCCGGTTCAACGACTCGTCGCCACAGTTTTCGCGCATAATTGTTCGCGACATGTTCAACACCCCGCCCCGGAATTGGCGAACGAATTTATTTCGCCGACGTCCCTGGCACACTTCGTCTCGCTGCATGTACGCTTGTTTGCGAGAATGCATTATCGATACGGCGTTATAACGCGATTATGCCCCTGGGAGAGAGAGGGGGGGGGGGAGAGGCAGAATAGAGAATGGCAGAACCGGAGGAATATCTCATTCCGATGGACCGGAAATGCGAGCGGAATGAGGGAAAGACTGGCCCCGACGAGTGGCCTGATTGTGATTTTCGTCACGCGGTGGGTATTCAGCGGGTAGCATTCCCACGGGCGGATCGGGCGGGCTAAAGTAAAATAGGCGAAAGGGAAGACGAGGCCACGGCTGAGGCGTCGATGCCGGGGCGAGAATGAGTTTCCGCCTTTTGCGGCACGTACGACAATAAGAACCGGGCCGGCCCGGGCGATACCTCAACAGCTCTCTCCACTCGCCGGATGAAATCCGGACGGGCGATATTTGAATTCGAACTTTGAGGGGTGGGGGTGGGGGGGTGTGTACTTCGATACGGGAGAATATTTTGTCGGCCCATCCCGATTCGAACGGACCCCAATTGGACTGGGGAGCCGGACGAAGGAGCGAGGCTTTCTTACGTATTATCGCGGCCGATCTTCGTCTGGCCGAGAGAGAAAAAGGGAAAGAGAGAAAGAGAGAAAGAAAGAGAGACGGAGAACGAAGGGGACAGCGGCGTTCCCACGGGAGGCGAGCTTGTCTCGAGTAAAATAGTCGCCTCCGCCCGCCATCCAGTTTCGCTGCCACTATCGATCACCCGCACTGCAAGAGCGACGCCTGAATTTCTTTCCCTCGCACGCCGACTACCGCGGAGGGATGGAATCGTCGCAGATAATTGTTTTGCCGGCGAACATTCTCGCCGTTAAGCGGCGTCCAGGACTCGCGGAACTGTGTCGTCGATTCGCTTCTTTCCCAGCGCCCAGAGCTATCCCGGTCGCGTCTCCTGGAAGCGTGTGGCCTCCCGAGACTCCCACGGGAGGATCCGACGGTCGATCACCGGGCATTCGAACACGGCCGGAAGAAAACGGCGTGGCAGCGTGACGCTATCGATCACTTTGGGCGAGAAAAGAAGGATGTCTCGCGGAGACTGGGACCTTCCAAGTGTACGTGGAAAATCATTCGGAAAGGGCTGCTAGGAGGCGGGTGGGGGGAGGTGGCGGATTTCCGCGACAGCGTTGCCCACGGATTCGAGTTCGAGACGAACTATCGAGCGTCAGAGCGATACGGAATGGAGGGAAATGTTAAGGGGAAACGTGGCGAGAGTTTATTCGCGGCGGATCGTTACATTGTGAAATATAAGGTATTTACCATTTTCACGACCTACTTCGTACCCGTAATGCCGCGAGTGAAATTTGCGTCAAATAGCTGACGTGCGGATTGAGGCGAGACGGAGAGTACTTAGGCGAGGAGAGAGGAACCTACGGCGAGAGAGTGAGAGAGAGAGAGAGAGAGAGACAGGAGAGAGTAGGTAAAAGGGAGGAGAAAAAAGGCGAGCGCGCCGCGGTGCATTTCAATTTAAAGCCGATGCACTCGCGCCATTGGATTTATCAGCGGGCGTATACACATCGGCTCCCACGCCCGCCGCCTCCCACGGATCTGTACAATATCAAACTTTGATGGCGTCAGCGGCGCTACAAATGACAGTTCCTACAATGCATTTAGCTGTGTCGTTCTCGAAAACTTCCCCGGGAACTTCGAGGACATTGTACGAGCCGAGAACGCGCTCGCGCGCGCACGCTCGCGCACACTTAGGCACAGTACAGTACATCCAGTGTATCAAGTAGCCTATAATATGGAGTTCGCATATTATGAAGTTGTAATACGAAGTCCCGTTAAACATAGTCCATAAATTACGGCATTTAGGCGGCCCGACAAACTGCGCTCGTATTCTGTAAACGGCGGAAACTCGGGCCGTTACGATTGCAGACCGCGAGAACGCATGCAAAGAGCAGTCGGGAAAAAAAGGGAGAGTTGGGCGAAGGAGAGAAGGCCGAGGCTAAACGTTCCTACCACCCCCGGTATTCCCGCAGGTACCCATGCTGGCCAGGGGCGACCGTCGACAGGAAGGATGCGACTCGCGCGACGCAATCGATCACTTCCGGCGAAGAAACGAACGGACGAGTTTGCCACTCTCGTTGCTATTCGGCGCCTAGCTGACGTTTACGCGGGTAATTGCTTCTGCCGGCACGTGTGTACGAGCGGCGCCGTTGTCGGACGATCTTCGGAATACGATATGAGAAAGAGAGACGCAACCTGAGAGCGAGAGAGAGAGAGAGAGAGAGAGAGAGAGAGAGAGAGAGTGAGAGAGGGAGAGAGGGACGAAAGCCGCACGGTGTTCGTAAGCCATAAATCCACCCTGTCGCGCGTACGTGCCCTTCTCTGTGTGCCGGTAACGCGGCCGGATGATCTGCTAAATGAACGAGGAACCCAGACTGGGTGGGGAGGAAGAATAGGGGGAGGCGGAGGGAATGAGAAATTCGGGAATTTTACGAGTCGGAGGCTCGCTATTATATCCTCCGAAATTTCCTAGGTATACCCTCTCGCTGCCAAATTATCGCGGAAGAGCCTCTGCGGAATTGGGAGCGGAGCGGGCAAGAAGACGGTATCGGTCCATTACCACCGCGCGATGATGAAAGCCGACCGGCCACTGCCATTATCCTTGGCTGCCAGACGACGCACGTGACCGGACCTGACTCCTCTCTTTCGGAATCCGTCCTTCGCTCCTCCCACGATCGTCGCCGGAAAATTCATAAAACGCGAACCGGTAAACGATACATTGCCCTCTGTCTTAATGCAGCTCTTTACAGCCTCTTATACCGGGCGCTCGGAAGGTACCATCCATTCTCTTGAGTAAGTCACAAATGGGGAAGCTAACGGTGGCCCCCAATCGTCTCGATAACTAATCTCCCGACGACTTACGGGTACAACCTCCGCGCCGTGGGACGACGTGTTTCCGTGTATCATCGGCGATTGGCGTACAAGTGGAATCCGTAAAACGTGAGAGCGGCCCGTGAGGCAGATAAGGCCGTATATAGTCGGATACGCCGAAGCTCGAAAATGCGCCCGCGGTCACGCCGGACCCAAACCCGTAATCCTTTTAGGCGGACAGCCCCCCTCCTCTATTCGCCTTCTTAAAACATTTTCCGTGAGTGCGCGCGCGAGCGCACGCGCGGCAGGCTTAACGGCTTACTTCTCGAGGGCAATCTGTAAAGTGCCCCCGCGAGGAGAGCAACGGATTGCGGCTCTTAACCCATTAACCGCGGCCACTCATCGTCGGCCTCGATGAAGACGAATCGGGTCGAAGGTTTAGTCAGGGCATTCCGTTCGAACGGGACGCGATCATTTTTAAAGCCGGCCGCCCGAATTCCGGACCTGGGTTCGTTTACTTTTTCGCTCGATCGTCCGGCCGCGCGACGATCGTAGGTACAAGTTCGGACTCAAGGTTGGGGACCATTTATTTCTCGACGACCCGTTAAGGTCTTACGTCGGGATTCGACCGTAAGTTCCGTGCTCTCCTTTATCGTCTTCGGCAAATGAAAAATATCCGCAACAAACGGCCGAGATTAATGATCGAGATACTTCGCAGGCCGAAAATTAACGTCTGGGCCCGTGTGGGGATATTTTAACGGTGAGATTCAATCGGATAATGGAAGACTGACCGCGTACTATAATTTTTGTCTTATACGCTGTCCAGTGGAGGTACTTCGTACAACGGTGGAGTGTTTGCGGAAGAATCGATATTCAATTTTGGCAGCCCTTCGTTCCTGTCAACAATCTGGGTACGCCTAGTCGGCCGGAGGAAGCGAACGCAGAGCTGACCCGATAATGAAGAGAGATGCCAGGAAATTCTCGCAACAGTTGCAAAAGTCTGTGCCTGCGGCGTGTCGGTCACTCTCGCGCATCCTACCGAGAAGGGAACCCTGTGCCGGGTCAGGAGCGACCCGGGCCACGGATATGCCGAGATGCTCGCTCAGATTTCCCATGGGCAACCGGGTCACCGTGTCTTACCAACGACAAGCTTAGGCGGATAGGCCTTTTATTCCTGACCTTTGCACGACCGCGTTCGGGTACCTACAATGAGCGCGCGTCTCGTTTCAATTCATAAATGGAGGTCGCCGAGTTGAAGATGTTCTCCTGCGGAGACGTACAGTTTCCCGACGTCCTTCATTGTTCTCGGCACCGAAGCCGATTCAATAACGATCCTCATTCTCGAGTGAACTCAGGGAGGGTCGCATGTTTTTGCGCCGGATAAGCTAGAATTTCATAAGCGTCGCGTCGCGACTGATTACGAAACTGTTGCCGGATGCGAAGCGAGTTTAAGATTCTATTTTTCAAGTCAGTCGACGGAAGGCACTGTTATTCGAGAAACAATAATTGGACGCCGGGGAGTGCGAGCGGACGTTGAGTAATGGAATTTCGCGATGACGGGTAGCACGGTCAAACGTAATATTTACCATTCGGGCTGATAGTTTAATTAACATCGGGCCGCTCCTCGCAGACACTTCGATCGGCGCCCGGGACAACAGGTTACGAAGGTACCAGGTGACAGGTTCCCGTGCGAACAATTACGTGGGCCCCGCGCGTGCGAACTGGGTCGCTTGTAATTCCGCGCGCGGCCGACGGGCGCTCGTTAGGAAATTAACGTGATCGAATTCGTCGAAGTAGTTCGACAAAGGCGACCGTCCCGCACACCCTTACCCGTAGGAACCTTCGGTAAACGGCTTTGCCGAGGGCGCGTAAACGCGCGTTTAATAACGAAATTTCTGCAAATTGGATGCGCCCGGGCAGCGTCCGTGCGATCAATACCTGAACTGCCGAGATTTATGATAGAAAAAAGAAGTGCGCGTCGCCATTCCGACGCAGTGCTGGCCCATTTCGGTAATTGCCGATACGGGTCCGTACGTGCATTTAAGTTCGACGCCCGTAGAAATTTCGTTGCGTATCTGGCAAACTGAGGGCCGGAGAGCCTGAAAGCGCGTCCCGGGATTGATGCAAACTTTCGCGTCCGCGTCTGGGAAATGCCTGGTGTAGCAAATCGCGTACCCCGGGGTAGACTTTCCGATTGCCGGATGCGAGGCACTTCGGCTCTCGGCGGATATCGAAACGGAAGCGGGGCGATATTCCGATTTTACGGACGCGCGTCCTCTCGCCCGTAGAAATTGGTAGCGTCGACGTTTAAGCGATCGCGCGGCATCGTAAAATTTCCCAGCCACTTAGCCGCCTCTCCGGCCCCCGTCATCCCCGCTGTCGGAGTTACCGCCCCCCCTTAATTCGCGGCGTTCTCCCTTCCCGTCCGAATGATAGCGTCGAGTTACAAGTGCAACTGCCGAGGCTCGTAATTTCAGGCAGCCGGCACTGAGCCGTCGGACGCCAAAACGAACGTCAAAATCGTCGAAGTTGCCCGACAAAGCTTAGCCGGTCATCCCCCGGGCGCCGGAGAACCTTCCCGAGAGGGGGTGAGCGAGGGGATGGTTTGCCAAAAGCAGTGAATACGCCGGATGAGCGCACCACCTGGCAAAACTCTGCGCGAACAAACCTTGGTACATGCCGCAACAAGCTGCCCTAAAAGCCTGCCTCGGAATTGGCACGTACACCGTGGGGCGCACCAGTGTTTACGATCGTTTGCAAAGTTCTTTGGTCACGTACCTACGCCCCCTCCCCTGACCGCTTCGACGTATCGGTATGGGCCCGAGGCCCCTGGTGTATGCCCTTCCGTGTCCCGACTCTGTCCACCCCTTCGTCCCAGTGACGCAAAAACAGCCCCGGCCCGACAGCTCGCATCCGGCAGGCCTAGACTGCAAAGGAGGCCGAGGTGGTCTCGATATTGCGTCTTGAAGCCGAACTCCTCGCCGAATTGGGTCAAAAGTTCTCGATCTCACCACCCCACCCCCACCCGGTAGGATGCCGAGCTGTCGCTGACCCATTACCGAGGGCGAAGCGGAGAGAGGCCACGGGGCAAAGCGATGCTCTAATTAAAAAACGGACAGCAAAGGACCGTGGCCCGCGCAGAAAAAAGACGGGGCGCGAAGGGATTAGTACTGGGAATTCATTATGCTAAAGTGTTTATTGCGAAACCCGCGGCTCGCGTACTCCCTCAAGCGCGTCGCACTAATTCTCCGCGAGATAATCCACTTTGCACAATGTTTCTCCCCCCCCCCCCCCACCTCTGCCTCCCCTTGCCCGGCCTCCGTCTCTTCCTCTTCCTCCCCTTCCTCCGAGACCTCCCGCTCCTCCACACACTCATCCTCATCCTCCGCCGCCTGCACCTCTACCGCCCCTCGCACATAATTCCGAGTGCATTACTCACGGATCACAATTGCTTTCGTGCAATTTGTGTTCACGCGCGCGACTCGCCTACTCTTCGCCGAGCGCGGGGCTCGTCTTAAACGGGGCATTATCATCGACCTTCGCTCTAACGCATTCGCCAACCCTCTCGCGGGACGCATTCTCGGGGTGTGTAAATTGCCCCGCTCGCCGACGACGACGATGGGGTGGTGGCCAGCCTCGAACGCGCACGCCACCCCTTCGCTTTCGCTCGCAACTTCCAGCCTAGCACTCGCCATCCACTCGTACGAGTCGTTTCGTCGCTCGAAAAGCTTCAGGCGTGCGTTTTGCAAGCTCTTATCTGCGCCTCTCTCTCTCGGCCCGTCTCGCCTCTCAACCCTTCCTTCGGCCGCCGCCGGATCCGAGAGGCGGAGGAATGGGCCAGATGAGAAATTCTCCTACGTCTCTCACGCCTGAATCCCGCGGATCACGTGACGCGCGTTCGCTCGATTTATTTCGCCAGGCCGACACTATCGTCGGGGTTAGGATTAGCGCGCTGATTAATCGCATTTATTGGCCGGAGTTCTTCCGCGACTGCGCCGTGAAGCGTCGGGCTGTCTCGGGAACGGGATAATTGTCGGGTGCCGCGGGACGTTCGCCGTCTGGCCGTGCGAAATTTGCGAAGTTCGTGCGCTGGATGGGGGGTAGCTAACCGGACGGGGGTGACTGTGCGTGACCGATGCCGACACGCAGTTACACTCCTAATTGCGAGCACTGTATTCCCCCGATCCACTTTCGGCCCCTGCCCGGGATAGCACGGAATCGTCTTCGGAGAACTTCGACTCCGAGCCTCTTCCGATTTCCACCTCCAACCCTATACATTTATCTTGCTTTTCGAAATTCAAAGTTCTCAGTGTTGCGTAACTCGATGGGATCCACGGGAAAGGATATTGTTGAGATTTATTCCGCGATAAATTCGCCCCGACTCCCCTCCGAACGTATTATTAGGTCTTTTGCGCGAATCATTACGCTCTAATTAGCTGAGCAAGATCAAACGGAGGAAAAATTGATGAATCCGGTCGAGGTCCTCGGAGATAAACTTAAGCGCCGCACACAGCCGTACGTACACCTAAAGGCCAGCGACACGGTTAGGATTCGTGCTCAAAGCATCGAAGACACGTCCTCAAAGAGTGCAAATTGTCGGGGCCACGGGGTAGGTAGAAGTGACCAGCGGTGACACGCCGTTCAACGTAATTACAGCCGAGTACCCGACGAGTACTTATCTACCTGTACATCCGGATACGCTCCTAGCTCCGTCTCTCTGCTCACATCCTCTCTCACTCTGTCTGTCTCGCCCACTTATCTCGTCCTATCTTCCGCGGTCTTGTTCTTCGCTCCCCTCGTTTTTTCCCCGTTCGTCTCCTCAAAACGCGTCGGCGCCTCGCTGGCAAACTGCAGAGAGGCGTCGCGGCGCCTGAATATCAGGAGTTACGAGATTTGTCGCGCAGATTTTGCCCCGCCAGCGTGGGCGCTCGGCCTGGCATAAAATCGAGATTAGAAAAGAGCGTTCTCCCGCTGCTTTGCCCGTCCTTTGCCCGTCCCTTGCCCGTCCCTTGCCCGTACTTTCCCCGTCCACCCCTCTCGTCCGCGCGACGGTACGCGAAATCGTCGACATAATTACGCTACCCGCAATTCTGGCTCCCGTCCTCATTCGTCTTGAGCGTACTTCATAACCGACCTTCTCATTACACATTCCGCCGGCGCTGGGCGTGCGCATAGCTCGGCCGAAAGTCGCCGGGAACATCCTCGAAACGTGTAAATTGCCCCCGGGCTCGGCAACCTTCGTGATCAATGGTCCCGGGCGAAGAAGGCGTTAGTCATTCAATTGCGACCGGCGTCGATTGTTTAAAGGCCGATAATTCCGCCCGCTCGAAAGTCATTTCCGACCAGTTCGAGAGATTCGATTTCTGTCTCTGTTCGGCGGGCGCAGTGTGTATATCGATATCTCGCTCATAGCCTCCGGCTTCCACTGCCAACCTACCGTCCGGCTACCCATTTTGTCTGTTTGCGTTCGCGGACTCGTCTCGATCGCGAGGGGACGAGCGTCTGATCGATTTATCGACGATCGTCCGACGTATACGTGTCCGATGGAGGTAAGCGGCTATGCGAACAAACTGCATCCTCCTCGAGCGCAAATCCGAGCGCATGTACTTTCCATATTGCGCTGCTCGCTTCCCTGCGAAGCGTATATACGTACGGCGAGACGCGCGTCTGCCAATCTTTCTTTCCGTCTCTTTTCGGCGCACGACGCGAACCGATCGTACGTGCTTGCGGTTGATGGAAGAAAAACGAGGTTCGGGGCAAAAAAGTTGTTTCCCCTGAGTCTCTCGCTCTGCGGGGACGGTACGATTAGTGGCCACCGATCGGACTCTGACGCCTTCGACGACTTTTTGCTCGAACTCTTCTGTCCCGTTAATTAGGGGAACCCTTCGCTGTTTGCAGGCTCGCGCCGAATCCGCAGTCATTGTCTGAGCGCGGACGTGCCCTTTCGAGCAGGTATAGACAGAAAAGGAGGACGGTGGCGAAACGGTCCGTGAGGATCGACTGAGACGAAAGATTGCGAGGAAAGGCCAAGAACGGATGCCGAAAGGAGGAAATGGAAGAGGAGTCGACAGGTCCGAGCCGCGACGGGGCCCGACAATGGGGCCCACAAGCGACAAGGGCCCATTCTCCGAGGGTGGCCACGCAAAATCGCCGGGTAATAAACCAGTCCCCGAGTCACGTCGAGGCGTGTCCTCCCAGGGAAGGTGAGAACATTCCTGCGACGGGAAAAACAGAGATCTACGCGCCGTCCTCCAGAGATTATATTCTCTCCCCCGACTCTTTATCCGCTCGCTGCCAGAGGAAACGGGAGCTCGAGTATTGTAAAGCGCGAGTCGAGTGCCAGGATCCTGCTAAGCGGACGAATAAAGAAGGAAATTATATCCGTCGGCCGGCGACGGAAGACGCTGCGAACGATCGACTTCGTCCCACCTACGTTTCCCCACCTCTTCGTTCTTTCGTCATCCTCCTTCCCCAACCTATTTCTCCATTTATGGCACGAGGAGAGCGTCATGAGCGCAATGGGAAAGTTTAACGAGCCTGCGTCGTCGAAGCAAGGGCAAAATATCGACTTCCGCCTCGAGATAAGTGAAAAACTTTCGACCTGCCCAAGAATCGAGTTTAATTCGATCGCTGACTACTTCGCAACGGCAGCGTTCGATCTCTGCTAAACGTATCGGTGACAATGGTAGAACAAGCGGCGTAAATTCATGTTCGAGCTCGTTAGCGCCTCAGAGCGAAATTGCTCTCGGAACGGTGTCGGTAATTCGTTCCGGCCGCAGATATTGTCGGGAATAAAAGCTAGGCTCAAAGAAAAGGGTCGGTCCGGCTGCTTGGGCACGGTTAACGATTATTCGCATTACGCGACAGTTATACGGCGCGGGCGGCGATGATTCAAGGGAACACGCCAGCCCGCAAAAGCTCGCGCCGGCCTTGGAGCGGCGTTTTCCTGCGGTTTAGCCGTAGAAACTTGGACGCGCATCGTCGGGCTCGCGAGTGAAATGCGCAAAGCGCGCCCGGGGCCCGCCGCGATGCGGCACTCGGCGGAAAGGTCGAAACTTTTTGCGACGTGCAGTTAAAGCGGCATTCGCCCCCCGACGTCGTCGTCGCCGTCGTCGTCGTCGTCGGGGCGCGATCCATATCTTCGCGAATCTTCCGCTCTGAAAATCACAAACGCCGAGGGGAAGTGCGCCGGAATATAAGACCGTTGCTTTCCCCTACTTTGAGATCCGCACACTCCCGGGCTCTTTTGGGACACTCGGCGAAGGGGGAGGCGAAGAAGTGAAGCGCCTTTCTTCGTATTGTGCACGGCACAGTTCCGCCCATAAGTTTCGGCCAACTTTCCGCGGCATCGAATAGCGCGGCGCACCGAAATTCGCAGGAACGCCAGGCGGGCAATTTCCCTGTCGGCGATGAAAGTGCGCTCGACAATCGTCGCCCGACCGTCAGGCTCGAATAGGATAATTAAAGTGAAATTAATCGTGGCTGGGGAAAGTTTGATCATTTTACGCGTGGAAGATCGATGGAGTGTCTGCGAGACGGTGCGAGTCCGAAGATTTTCTGTCCTCGCGGACGAGTTGGCGAGTCCTCGGCGTGCGGTCGCCGTGGGGGCTGTTTTAAAAGTACGGACGACAGTGCTTGGGTGGCGATCAATTAGGAGAAACGTTTACAGGGGCAGGGGAGCCCTCTTTTCGCAGCTAAAAGCCTCGAAACCGACGTCGGACGGATCGCGTGCACCGACTGACCCCGTTTCCAGCGGTTGCCTCGAGAAAGTCACGTGGTGCAGCCGTTAATTTTGCCCTTCTTGGACCGGGCCGGAATGGGCAAGAAATCCAGGACGAAGGACACACACTTATCCCGGACACTTGACTCCGGCCGTTCCCTCCCCCCGCCGCCGGAAGCCCTCGAAAATTCTCTCGCCGCGGCCGCAGACGGCGGAACAATTACGTGCTGGGAGCGGGAGAGCAAAGAAAAGCGCGAGATGAGGGTTCAAAGATGAGGCGGTTCGTTCCGCCATTGGCAGATTAAAACGATGCCGCGGCCCAGGCTCTTTGATCTTTCTCGCCCGGGCCAGGGATGACAAGAAGCACGCGATTGCAAAAGGAAAACCGCTCTCTCTCTCTTTCTCTCGCTTCGGCCTTTCGCGCTCTCCGCAGGAAAGTAAACTCTCCGGAGGAGAGTACGACTTTCTTACCGGTGAACATCCATCCCGAGGACAACAATCGCTGGGTGGATAGTGGGCGAAAGTTGAAGAGGGAAGGGTCCCCTGGAATAACATCGCTGCCGGGCCGAAAAAAAGAGCAGAAGAGCCAGCGAGAGAGCGGCGGAACGTGGAAGGGGTGGAAGAGAACACAAAAGGAGCGCAAGGGTACGACTCGATGAAAGAAAGTCGGGTACGACGTCCTTCCCGAAAGTTAGAGGGCCAACCGATGAAAAGATACATTTCGGTACTCACGAAGATGAGGTAAGACTCCGTCATGTTGGTCCTCGCTTCCTCCTCCTCGTCGATCGGCGAACTTTCGGCAAACTCCCGCTGCGACAATATCCTCCCCTCACTTGTTCACAATCCCGCGCCTCTCCCCCAATTAATTCCTGCCCGGTCACTTGGCCGTAGCCTCCGCTCGCCAAAGATCCTCGCTGTCCCGCCGCGTGCAGAGTCGAAGAACGAGCTGCGACGAAGGGCGCATCGAGGAACCAATTCAGCACGAAGCACCTCGCCGTCCCTCCTCTGTCCACCTCCTTCTATCACCGAGTAGTCAGATTCGCAGTTCGCACTATTACTCAGTATCATACGTCACACTTCACCCTCAACCGCCTCTACCACCCTCCACATCGCCACTTTTGCACCGGTCCACCGAGCGGACACGTGACCGACCCGCGACAGACTGAGAGCCCGAAAAAGGACAGTCGGGGAGCGCAACGAAAGAAACTAAGGAAAAACCACAATCCTACGAAGAGAGAGAAAGCCGATGATGAAAGGACAGCCAAGTTGCGGGAGTTGAATCGGATAGAATCGTAAGGATCGAAAAGTTTCGGTTCGCGCTACGTTTCGTTTGAAATCGTGTTCTCGGAGCTTTCTCTCTCTCTCTCCCTCTTCCTCTCGCTCTCCTGAATGCAAGCGAGGTTGACACGCAGCAGCAGGGGTGGCCGCAAGAGTCGAGCCGGTTGCACACTGGGCGCACGTGCCTACGTTACTGGCCGATGTCGTCGGGCCGAAGTGCGCCGCGCGAGTGTCGGCCTTAACGTCTCGAAAGCGCTTGACGTTGGCGCCCGTGCGGCTCCGGGGTGGGGGGTGGAGGGGCTCCGAGAGACGGCCTTCCCTCCCCTCCCCTACCGAATACCCTCCGCGCCTCCTTCCCTCGATCCTTCCCTCACCCCGACCTCGTCCTCCTCCACCACCTCCGCCGCCTCCTCCTCCCCATCCTCCTCATCCCCCTCTCCCCACACCCCGCCCTCGCCTACGCCACGGAGTCCGCACTCCAACCCCCAGGGTACCACCGCGTCCCACCGCGCGCGGACCTCTCATACGCTTCTCTCTTCAACCCCAGTTTCACCCCCTCCCCCGGCTCGCCACCCCTTTCGACATCCCTCTCCCTCAGGCAAACTCCTCTCCCTCTATCTTTCCATTCCTACGACTTCCCCCCGCTCCGGCGAGAGCTAGGCTGGAATAAAGTGCTGCCAGAGGGGTGAGTATGCCGGGGGGGTGGCGGTGGTGGGAGGGGGCAGATCGAGCGGAACGGAGATGGAGAGCCTAGAGAGGATGAAGGTGAGTATAAGCCGCCTCGAGGTTGCGGCGATCAACCGGCGCTGAACCTCCAGTTCATTTTTTTCCGCCCTGCATACATCCGCCGACCGCGCGCGCTCTACATCCCCCTCCCACTCCCTTCCTTCCTTCGTTCTTTCCTCCTTTCTTTCTCTCGCCCTTTCCGTTCTAGACCGGGCGAAGTACGATGCGACGACGCGAGCACACGCGGTCGCGCACAGCCCTCCGGTGGGACAACGGTTTTTTCTAGTCGTTTTGCGGGCTTGTCATTGACGGGCCGACGGCGTCGAGTAGCGTCGCTGAAAGGTCCGCCACTTGGCTTCGCTTTTGTCCGAGGTGACGCTTAATTGCGGAGGACACCGGCTCCTCGTAGCTTTTGTGCCGCGGTATGTTTCGCGAGATCGCTTATTATTATTTCCACCGGTCCGGCTAAATTATGAATCCGAAAGCCCGGGTGAGTTCGGTCGTCGAACGAAGACGGCGCAGCGAGCATCGACCGTCTTGATACGAGGAGGCTAAGAAAGCGAATGCTGCCACGATAAGGAGGAGGCAGGGGGGTGGGGGGGATGCAAATCGAAACGTGACGAATTACAAATTTATTGCCGCGTAAAATGGGAAGGGAATCAGATACCGCCTGGGGCAACAGTCTGAAAGGTTGTCAGCGCGTCAAAAATCGATCAGCAGAGGGGGATGGGGGGAGGGATGATTACTCATCGAAGCGGCGACCGGGGCGTTTCGGTTGTTTGATGAATGTTAATCGAAACGTTGGCCCAACTGTGTACACGCCCGCAATGCCGTCCGACGACCGCCTATTTGACCCGTATACGTCTAATGGGGGAAATGACGCGTGTTTATTGGGGGGCGACGAATAGCGGTGCAAAACAACCCCGTCGGAAAAAAGAGGGGAGCAGGGTGTGTGTGAGAGAGAGAGAGAGAGAGGCGTCCTTTAACGCCCGATTTCGCAATGGAAATTCTCCGGCAGCGGAATCGGGCCAAATTCTATCGCATGCACCCCTGGTGACATGCCGCCGATTCGTATTGCGTATCGAGGGGGGTGGAAGAGTTCGAGGTTCGACGAAACGAATCATAATCCGGTCTCGATCGTTTTTATCGGACCGGAAATGAATTCGACCGAAGCATCAACGATCGCGCGCGCGCGCGCGATCGCACTGCGGACAGTCGACAATATCGAAACAGCTCGATAGACGCTCGTAAGACAAGGTCGCGGCGCGGCACGCGAGCAAACGAGATCCGTACACCGCCTCGGATAAGCCGTGTCCGGACGATCGTCGTTCAAGATAAGCCGCTATGCGAACAAACTGGATATCCCCCTTCCAACGCAAATCCGAACGCGTGCACTTCGGATACACGCTCACCTTGTGCAAAGTGCATGCAGCCACGTTTTCCGGCCCGGAGAGGCGCGTGCCCGACTTTCTTCCTCACCTCCCCTCCATTCCACTCCTGCTCCTCCTCCTCCTCCTCCTCGCCCACCTTCCTTTTTTACAGCGCGCGACGTACGTGCCAGGTTCGTGCCTGATCGAAGTAAAACGGGCCGGATAAAAAATTGTTATCCTCTGTCGGCTCATCTGCTGACGAAAGAGCTGTTACGATTAGAAGCGATCCAACGGTCGCGTCTCAGGCAAATTCTCCCTCTCCGTCCAGTTAATTAGGATCCTATTTTTCGAGCTGCCCGGGTCTCGATGCCACGTAACTGGCCGCGCGCATTCTCATTCTTCATTATCCTTTCCGTCCGGGGCTCATTGTAGTTTTATCCATTTGTCAAAGTGCGGACGCGCTACGCGTCGGAAAAAGATGGAGTTCACGATCGGTGGGGATTATTTTTGTCCCGCTGACGCAAATTGCGGCCGTCATCCGTAACAATTAGCGCGACATTATCTTTTTTCGCGTTAAAAAAGGATATCGAGCGGAGCGGGGCGAATCGTTAAGAGCCGTGGCTCTTCGTTACCTCCGTCGGGCGGGCGATTACAAGGTGGGACGGTTAAAATCGGACAGCTTTAAGACCTTTGACATTCCGCGAGCGTCGAGTGTCAGACGTTTCTCTCGAGGGGGCCTCGGATAATCGCTTAGAAGCGAGACGAGAGGAGCGGAGAGCCGCCAATTCTGTTTAAAGCTCACTCCGCCCCCCGCCCACGCCCTCTCCTCTTCCGGTATATTTATTTCGATGAAAGGGCAGGAGGTAACGGCTCCGTGCGTCGCAGACGACGACGACGACGACGACGACGACGGCGACGGCCGTGCGGCCAGCTTTGCCAGCCCCGAGACGAGCCTTGCCAGCGTCGGGGGACACAAAAGGCCCGGGCGCAGGCGTCGGATCCGTAAAACGCATCCGCACGCGCTCGAAGAATGGGACGGACGGCGACAAAGACACCCTTCCGCCCTAAGCAACGAGCCTAATCTAGCTTGATAGCTCGATCGTCGCGCGTCGTCAACGGACGCAGCTCCAGGAGGCGAGAGATAAATTTAACCGCGGTTTCGCGAAATAAACGTAAGTCCGCGGAAACGAGCGCAAACAGAGGCTCGAAGAGTGAAAATAACGTGCCGAGCGCTCTCCGCTAGATGGCCAAGATTGACGTGGCCACTAACTACCCGCGGGCACGAGTTTTAATACGCAGAGCCCTATCAGTCTTCCGCAATGGCTGTCGCACTTGCGGACGGACAGATTGGATCTCGACGTCGGTGGGGTATCGTGATTTTCACGCGACGCGACCGCTGAAATGTGCCGAGAGAAAAATTCCGTCTTGACACACTGCTTTCTGACCCACTGCGTTCCGCGTCGATCTCGGGAACACAGTGGTTCGATGATGGCTGCTCGACTAATTTCGGAAGCTAATCGATGAGAAGATGCCGTGATGAACGATGCGGATACGGAACCATACGGAACCATACGGAACGATACGGAACGATACGGAAAGGGGGCGGGACCTGGACATTTTTCGAGCTCACGGCCGGATATATTGCGACTTTCATTGCGCGCAAATTGAAACGCAGCGGACGAATCTTGTCTCGATACACTCCGCCGACGACAGGAGAGCATTCAGCTTGTCTGACATGCACGGGATTATATGGAGACTGGCGGCCGAACGCGGGAGGTTCCCGGCAGCGCCTCGCCTCCCGGAAAATTCGTTAGCCCAGAGCTGAAAGAGTCTCCTGATTCACAATTACGGGGCTGAAATGGAGAGTCCTCCATTACGTCGGTCTTTACGCGTACACGGGGAAATCCAATATTTCTGCCATTTTACGTCGCAGTCCGGGAATTCAGCGAAATACCGATTGCGCGTCTCGCTGGAAGTCGGAAGCCGGGCGAATAGAGGAATCGAATGGTGAGAAATGTCGTTAGGCTCTCCGCATTCTGGACTCACTGATTTGTCACGCGGCGTGAATCGAAGGGTCTTTCATTAGATCAATCCTCGCCGTCGAATAATCCCATATTTATCACCCCTTTCACGACTCGCTCGAAGCGTGGGCGTCTGTACGCAAAGTCGAGCTTGAGAAGCGAGCGAAAATAATCTCTCAGCTGACACCTGCGCCAGACGATAAGATAGCACTTTTTTAGGCACCTGCAGCGACGCACCTTGCTATCAAGAACTCGCGCACTTATCGCGATCTTCGTTAATGCACACGGCGCACCGGAAGCGAGCGAATTTCGTCCAGATACGCTTCTGGTCTGTCCCGCTACTCACACGGCCAACTCGAGCATAACCGTTCTATCCATTTGCAAGCTACTATTTCGCGAGGATCCACGACGGACAAAAGCAGTCGCGTGTCCACTCGACTTTATTTTATTCCCCCTAGGTGCGTGTACCTCTAGTTCTTCCATCTCTTTCATCCCTTCGCGATGCGTTTCTCTTTTATTCGGAAACATTTCGCTCGTTTCGTAATCTCACCCCGAACAAGTGGCTGGGTCGATTGCAATTTCGGAAGATGGGCAAAAATGCAAATTTATTCACCTATTTTCCTGCGGGCCGTTAACGGGAGAGATACGCTCCGCGCGACCGTAGCTTCGCCCACGGAAACGTATTCATCGACCGTTCTCCACCTTGCACTCCGGTACCTACCCCTGAAGGGCCAAAAGGTGACAATTGATTATCCTTCGAGGATCGGAATTGATGTCGTCAGTTTTGAGCGAACGTGAGGGCCAGGAAGAGGGGTGGTGGTGGGGGCCTGCGACAATGATTCAGGGCGAGTCAAGGTAGGGGGATGATTTTTGACGCGGGCGGGGGTTGGCGGGGGTGGGGGGGGGGGGTGAGAGCCGAGGCGGCCTTCGCTGACAAATCGCGCGGGCAAATCCGTGATTTTAAAATGCAGCTGTTCGCGCACGTGCGCGGCATAAACGGCGACATTATGCCCCGGCGTCCGGGTGGCGTCCCGACGCTCGGCCGCCAGTCGCACACGAGCGCACGTCATCCTGAGTCAGGGCCGCGCAAACTCTTTTTGCCGGTTGGCCGGCTCGAACCGGGAATAGGAGTAAATGGTGCAAGCCATTAGACCGCGCCACAAATTCCGGCCTCGACGAAAGGCGAGCGGGGGGGATGGCTAAGGGGTAGCTAAGGGGTGGGAAAAATATTCCACCGAGACCGAACACGCCTTACAAATTTGCGAAACTTAGCATTCGACGCGCGCAGTGCCGGGGTGATACATTCACAGAATTAAGTTCACCATCCCTCCCCCCCGACCCCCTCATCTCTTGGCGAGAGTTAAATTGGCTCGCGGAAGAGTTTGCGCTCTTTTATCTGAGACGCGAGCGTAACCTCGTTGCGAGGTAAATGGGTTCCGTCTGCGTACGCGTAGCCTAGCTTCGGCTTGGCTGAAAAGGGGTAGGCCTATTGTTCATTGTAGTCGTAGGTCGAGGCGGTTTCCATGCAAGCGAACCGAACCTACGTAGGTAAGTGAATTTTCGCGCAAGATTTTCGTTCGAGACGCACGCGAAGGCATGGAATCGTGAGAGAGGGCGGGAAGAAAAAAATCTGTTCAAATCTTCGGAAGGAATGGCGGCACGTTGCTCGGGACGTGTCCCGCAAGCCTCATGAAAAATGTCGCCGAGACGAGGCTCTACCTCCGAAAGCAGTCTCGGCGGGGGCCATTAAAAAAAGAAGGAGCGACGTCGCTAACCATAGAGGATTGGCTTTAACGCGCGGACTCGCGTTGATAACGTCACGAGTATCTCCGCATAATTTGATCAGCCGCGCAGATACACCCGGGGACTAATTACACAGTGCACCTACTTCGGCGAGCATAATCATGAATTTCAAATTACCCTCTTACGATTCGGGGTTACCCTCCCTCGGCGAGAGAGCGCGCGCGCGCGCGCGCACCCCGCACGAATTGTACATTTATGCGGCCGGCCAAATTTTGATATTACGACAAACTGAATTTTAATGCGACGCCCCGGCCCATGTATGCACATATCGCCGTATTAATAAAAGTATACGGCACATAATTCCTTTTATTAAGCGAAACATAACGAGCCGTGCAAGAATGGATTTTAATATCTCATCAACGTACTTTTAACGGAATTTGCATGATTACTGTTTGAATGTAAAGCGGCGGATTTACATACTCGCCGTGACGCAATCAGCCGCCTCGCGCGGCGTGTACGTGCGCACGGTACGCGGGGGCCGAGTATATGTTAATTCTTTTTTTCCGTGATCGCGTCTGGGCAGACACGACGCGCGCGCGCGTGCGCTGCCCAGGCCGACCGATCCGTTTAAAAACCGTCCGACACCGATATTCCCTCCCTTTTGATGAAGCGGACGACAATAAACCGTCCGCCGTAGAATGCATTTCGCGCTTTAAGCTCCGAATAAAAGGCGATCGATGACGCATCGACCTACTAAATCGAGAGGAAAAAGAGACAATTCCCAGCCGGCCCCCGGAGTTCATGTTATCCGCCTCGGAGGTGAATTTAACGTGTCGACTGTTCGTTAAATTAATGCGCGGCGTTAATCACATGCGCGCCGCGTATCGCCGCGTCGGGGATAACGTAGAACGCTTCGCTAAACTTCAACCCCCCTACCCTCCCAATAACGAAGTGAACAAACAATCTCACCACCCAGCTCCATCGGCCTCCAACAGGTCCATCGAAAAAACAAGCGGGTCATCGTTCCGATTCTCCGCTACGGATTGACAGAAAATAACACCTTGCAGCGTCGAGAATTCGTCCGAGAATAAAGAATGACGGGAATGAGCGAATTTTCACGATCTCGGCCGAGTCCGCGACGGAGGAACCAGGAGTCGGGAACGACAAAAATATCGGGGCAGGAAGTCTCGCTCTTCGGTAGCCGAGGTTAAAGACCCGGGTCCGTATCTGGGCGTACGGTTTGTTAGTAAAGTGGCCTGTAATAAAGGGCCTCTTTTTTTTCATTAAAAGCGTTTACTGTGTTGGCTCGGGCCGCCGGTGCGCCTCTGGTCCCCCTTCAAAAAAAAAAACCGGGGAAAGACCCCACTCGGGTCGCCGCGGCACTTGAATTCGCTAATTAACGCGGCTGACTCATGATGTCACTCGTCAGGTATACACGGGGCGTCTCTCTTGTAAAGGTCACGTCCAGCAGTATGAAACACTTGACCGACAGTGGGCTCCGCATTACGTGGCCCCTTTCATCCTCCAACCCCCTACTGCAGCACCCCCGCACCGACCATCCCATCCCCCCCCCCCTCTCCTCCCCACAACCGCTCCCATCGTCGTTATTATCCGCGGGCGAGCTTTTCCACGCTCCTGAATAATCTGTATTTCGGTAGATGCGGTATACGGTGCGGTATTCTGGCGCGCGGATACAGTCGTAAAGCGTGCAACGAGCTGCCGCGGGGACGAGTTACGGTCTCTCGGCCTCGTACAGGACAATACTCAACGTACGGCAACCCCATCGTCCGTCCGGAGGACTCGCGACCGCGCTCTCGCTCGCTTAATTGCCACTAAAAAGCTTCGCCGCTCTCTGCGGTCGATCGGCTAAGTCTTATTTGTACTTTACGCGAGACCGCCGTCAAAAGTTTGCGGCTCGTCACCGGTCGGCGGCAGATGACAAACGCGCCCGGCAAAGGATCCTTCTCGAGCCTTGAATCCGCGAGACAAGGGTGGCCCCTGTACACCCTGTGTTGTCTGTGTGCTTTATTAATTGAAGGGAATCGCCGGAGGTCGCCCTCGGCGAAGGGACCTGACTGAGAAGGAGAGAAAATGTGGCTCACGTCGACGGGTACCGGTTCGGCCACGGTCCCTCCTGCTTTTCATTAGGTAATAGAGAGGCATCGTTCGCACGTTACTTCGCGGTATGTTTGCCACGATGTCAGCGGTGTTATGAGGTCCCAGTGCCGAGGCAGCAACGTCGGCGGCTTCATGCCGCCAGAGTGATTATTCTCTCCCGCGCGCTAACTACGTCCGCTTATGAACGCAGCTGGCACGGCTCGCGGAAATTTATGTACGAGCCGACGCGCCCGCCTGATATTATTTACCGAATTACATCTTTATCGTGCCGGTTCGCGAGCGACCGCATCGCGAACACCGAAACGCGTACGTAGAATTCGAGGGGATGGTTCCGCGGAAAGTTTCCACTTCGCGCCTCCGACTTCTTTTCGACGGCCATATCGAATGGGGGGAGCCTCAAAAATCGGTGGGCCAGATTCTGGGAACCGTGGCAAGGCGCGCCGGTCTCAACTAATTCGAACTTTCCCGAGAAGTTTCGCCTGCCCGGTGACAAATTATCCGCGCGCCGAAAATGGACTGCCGTCGGCCGGATTCAGCTGCGGAATTTTATTACGTCCCCGAGTGCAACTTCAATTCCCTATTACTACAGGTGCCTGCGAGCAGCAGGAGCAGCGGCAGCGAAGGCGAGAGGAGCAACGACTAGGCTTGTTCGCCAGACGCGGTCGGTGGGCTCGAGAGGCGCGGTAGCGGGAATAAAAATGCGAAACGAACGAGTGCGAAGCAATGTTTAACGATGACTGCGCGGTGCATAAACATCGCGTATTTGCAGGCAGCCATGGCGAGCGCACGGCAGTTAGAATGGCCGGCGAGAGTACACACGGTCGCTCAGTTATGCGCGTCCACGCGGACGGTACAATTTTTCTGTAACATTTATTGTGTTTGTCGGGTGGGAAGAGGGACGTATTTTTAAACGACGCCCGCGACACCGGAAGCATGTCGGATTCCCAGCAGCCGCCGGGAGTCCACCACTTTCGTTTCATTCCGTCCCGTACCTTTAGCATTGCGCCGGACGATATTAGTCGCTCCGTACCGAACTTAGCCATGGAACGCGATATGAAGCGAATTGAATAGTGCAGATCGCGGTTTTCGTTGTCGACCCCGGCGGTTCCTCCGATACGTCCGAGCGAGCGGCAAGTCAAAGCGCGAGCCAATCACGACGCCCGGCTGAATGGAGTTTCGGACTAACGGCGGTGTCCGAACCCGTAATCCGACTTCCGTAAATGGGCAGGCGAGTTGCGTGTTGATTCATAGCCGCGGTGATACAACCGCCCCGGACAGGATCGCATGACCTTTTTGTAGCCAAAGTCTGACGGGGCGCAGCTGAATCCGTGAATAACGGAATACATGCCGATGCTTTAATACGCCCTTTCAGCGGCCGAGCCCGGGTAAAAAAAATCCAATTATGATATTTCCGCGATTCTTCGGGGCTCGCGAGCCTGCCGTTTCGTTTCACCAAACTGCGACGCGGTTGTAACGACAGCACGAGAGAGAGAGAGAGAGAGAGAGAAGGAAAGAAAAAGGAGAATAAGTGAAACGTCGCGCGATTTCATGAGGAGTTAAGGACAACAAAAGACGGGCGGAGTTAACGTTAGCCAGAGCGAGTAACACAATATGGGAGGACGCCTTTTCAGAGCCCCTCAACCGCCCCCGACCATTCGTTTTTCACGACTTAACAATAAGAGATCTCCCTCCCCGGGTAAGGAAGCATCGTCCGGATAGAGATGACCGGGGGTCGTACAGATGAAATCATCCTCAGTCGTTCTGGACCAAAAGCTGGTTACACAGCGAAGCAGCTTTCGGGTCGAAGACTCTCTCCTCGGCCTCCTACCCCGACACCCCCCTCGCCTCGCCTTCGCCCCCTGCCCCACGGACCCTACCCCTCCTCCCTCATCCTCCCTCACTCCGGCAAGTAGGAGCAGCGCGGCAAAAAGTCGTAGCGAGTGGTGGATCGATGCCACAGTAGCGACAGCGTGGCTCCAGCCGGCAGACGTCGTCGTCCGGCATCATCTGTGTGCTGGCCTCCGGTACGTGCATCCACCACAGCGTACACCTATAAAATATATATATTCCGACGCGTACACGGACGTACACAGGCCACGGCACGCCAGCCATCCTCCCCCATTGCCATTCCCATTCCAGCGATCTCCTACTCATTCCCCATCGCCATCCGCACTCATCCCTTTTCCAGCTTTCACCCCTTCATCCTCTTCATCTCTCTCTCTCTCTCTCTCTCTCTCTCTCTCTCTCTCTCGCTCGCTCGTTCGCTCGCTTTGCCACTCTGTATCTCTGTCGCGCGTTTCATCCGCCCCTAGGCGCTCTAATACGAAGCGCAGCCGAGGACGCCGTACTTATGAGACTGTAACCCACATTTCGACGTAACGTTACTTCCGACTCACCGGGGGAAACGATTTAAGCGGTGCCTAATGGCCGCCGCCTCCGATATCGGTCGCGAGTAACTGGCTGTAGGATAAGCGTGCGACTCTCGACGCGGGACGTCGGTCGAATGGCAAATAAATCTGTTAACTGCACCGGTGACCCTTACGGCCGTGCGTCGAGGGTCATAAATGGCCGGGCGAGCGCCGGGAAGGCCGTGGGGGTAGTACAATTGAGGACGATCGTCGGATACAAGTTCGACTAAAGGATGATGTATGGCACGCGCAAAGTTTGTAGATGTTAGGCTCAATCTTCGATCGCTACGGTAAACTTCCCTTGTGAGGTTACAGCGGCCTCAGGGCAAAGTTTGAGGGTCGTCCCGGCGGGAAAGAATAAACTGGAATGACTAATTCCGCTTTTCCATACCTTTCGACGAGAGCTCGCTTTCTTGCCTCTGAGAACGCTTTTCCATCCGGCTACGTTCGCCAGACTATTCTTGGGAGTCGGGACAAACTCGAGAGTCGCGACGCTCGTTCCAATTAACACGTTTAATCGATTCCGTAAATCTCTGTGTTTCGTAAACTTCCGAGCGCCTTCTCTTTGAATGCAGTTCCAGGATCGTCGCGACCGCGCACAAAAGGCGTAACGACGCGTGCGACGCCGCGCAATTCTAACGGTCATATTTCTCGGCCCCGACAAGCGCGACAAACGCTGTACAGCCTCGGTCTAAGAACTGACCCGGCTCCGGGCGTGCAGCTTACAATTAAGATAACCGATTTCAGCGGCCCGAGGCAAAATATTCGAGCGAACAGGTTGTAGATAGAAAGTGGAGGTGTCGCGCGATTCGCACGTGATTCTCGCACGATCTTCACGCGATCTTTACACGATCCTACTCTCACACCTGTTATCATTTTCATTTGCCAAGGGAAGGATGACGATGAAGCCAAAGGCTAATTTGTGGAATGAACGACTAAATTTATTCAACGTGTAGCTGAGTAGGAAGCTGTTTCATTCAGCTCTGGCCACTCTATTACGGTCTATACCTATGTCCGGGATGCGAAGTAGACGAGAAGACGCGCCGGGAATAGGAGTGTAACCCACATTCCGTAATGTTACATCTTCCTTCGATGCTAGCTGTGTTAGATGTGTCGCGAACGTGCGCCGTCGTCTCCCGTGAAGCGTGCGCTCAATGTTATCTCGCCTTGTTACATCCCGGCCAAGCAAGACGTTGCACGCCCGAACAGGAGTACTTCGATGTTCCATATTCAGGGAAGACTTCGTCCGCCGAGATTCGCCGGACTTGACGCGGCGGGAGCGGTGGACGATCGTGAATTAATCGAGAACTTTTGGTCAATTTTAGCTACTGGCCAGAATCGGTGATTTATCGGTCGAGGCACATATAGAATGATCGATGATATTTGATAGGTGTAATCCCGGTATAATCCGTCGCGGTGGCCAAATACGTGGCGATTCTTCATCGACAATTTGCTTATCCACTTTTTGACAGACGAAACGTTCATAACCGCAGTGTTTCGATTCTGCGGACAGAGAGTCGTCGGAGAATTGGACAGATTATATAAGGCAGAGATGCGCACTCGATAGCGGAACGGTCGACTGACCACCCCGAGGAAGCGAACTACCGTGTTTGCGAAACGTCGACGAATAAACATCCTGGAATACGTACCTATCTACGCAGGCACGGCTGACCGAAAGCCAAAACTAGTTACGCCGCGACAACGATAATCTGTTAGAAGAAGACGGAGTACCGTTAACGCTCCTAGAGCGAAGTGGACGCTATTAATTACAGGATAATGAGAGATTTATCGCGGAATGGAAAGCGACTTAACGGCGGAACAATTTAGCCGGGAGCACGTTTCGAGGAGAGGATCTTTCTCCCGACTTCTCCCTGACCTCCTTCGGCAGGCCAATAGCGACGCTCTAGGTAGGTACGACTTCCGCCCTTAACAGATATGTTTGTCGCGCGACCCTACGTAAGTGCGACCTTGCCCGGCCACTTTCGGCGGAAAAATGTAACCCAGATATCTGCGGATGTTATTTCGAGGAAGGTCCGCGCGGCAGAGGCCGGAGGGTGAGAAAATTCGGGTTTGATCCGCACCCCTTAACGGCATCCGGGGAAAATAGTGGCCGAAAATTATGTTTCGCCGGATAGCGATAACGGAGTTCGTGCGACTTTTTTTATCGGCCCAGCCGGACAATATCGAGATTGCACCTGCCCAGGACTCGTGCCCGAATTTTATTTCGCGGACGTTCCCAATGGCGATCGAACGATTCGGAGAGGGTTGGAAGTGGGTAGGGGAAGTGAGATATTCGACTGATCGGCGGCCTTAATGGCGCTCGAAAATAGTGCGGGCGAATTTATACGCGGACGTGTAATAACAATAGGATGGCCCGTCGATTTTTATGCCTCGCCGGGTAGTCGTCGGTTTCTGTGCGTCGGACCTTCCGGTCGGGCCGTTTGTTCCGGAAGCGCGCTGTCTTACGATCTCGCTATCCGGCCACGTTTTGCTATCTCGCTATCTTCCGCCTCGGCTGCGAAACGCTTTTAATCGTTGCGCGCCGAATGGCTCGAGAGATCCTCTTCCTTAAACTTGAATAAATCGCGAGCCGCGTTTTCTTAGAAAGGCATTCAATTAGCCCTGGAATGGGAAGCGAAAAGGAAGGAGTGGAGCGTCGGCAGGAACAAAAACGCAAAGCCGGCTACTCCCTACTTCGTTTTAACGCCGGCGGGGGCTTAGGATGCCCGGGAGGGATGGGAAGTGGAAGGCAGGGTGGCGTTGTTTAAAAAAGGGATCTAGCCTTCCGCGGGAGCAGACCGCAGAACTATTTTTGCCGAGAAACTTATCCCGGCGAACTCGGGAACGGTCGCGGTGACGGACGCTGTTCGCAAAAATTTCGGTATTCATTGACTGCCCTTGCCTCTCCCTCGCGGCCGAATTCTGTAAGACGGAAGTCGGTCTACTGAACTTCGACCTGGCTGATATTAACCCCCGGCTAGCCACGGAATCACGAGGTGCGCCTGCAACATCGCCGGGAATCCGTCCGTCGTAGGAGGATCTTTGGCTCGGCAAAAATGTGAATGCGAAATAAAATGAGAATGATGCGCGTCGGAATTACGCTCAACATTTATAACGAAGGATCGTGTGTGAAGCCGGAATGTAAAGTATGCCACCTGCCGGTTATCTGTATTCCAACCTGCGACAAGATTTAACCGAATGAAACCGATGAACTTGCCGAAGCGAGCGTTATCCGGTAAGGACAGAGAGGCTGAAGGTAGCGCTGACAAGGGAGGAATTTCACTGTCAAAACGTTTTGACAGAATGTTCCGACAGCCTCGTAAGAATTTCGATAAACGAGCCCCGCCGAAGGAAACCGATTCCGAGCGAACGATTATCAGCCAACTACGATAGTTGCCGGAAGTTTTCGACAGGCGTCCGCTCGCGCGCGCGCGCGCTCATAAACGATACAGTGCGGGACCAGTCGCGAAACGGAGAAACTATGAAGCTCGAGGTATTCATCGAATTCGGTTAATTCGTCCGCGAAACAATGCCGGCACGAAATGCGGGGCGGCGTAAATGTTAACCGTCGGCCAGCACTTTGCATACGCGCGTATTATATACGGGTGCGTACGCCTGTGTTTGCCCTCCAACGCGCGTGTTTGCGTTTGCACGCGCGCGTACGCGCCGCTCGCCAACAAACGACGGTCATCGGTGCGCGCGCATATGCAGATGCAAAGAGCTTCCTGTTCCCGTAACAATGTTTCCTTTTTTCGCTCTTGCCTGTCCTTGCGGAGAGAGAGGCCGGGAGCTCAGTTTGTAATTAATTTTCGCGGCACGGTAACACAGAATCCACCCCCTCTCGACGACGGAAGAGCGGCTCTCGCATCCTGTTAATCTCACCCCTCACCCCCTGCTACGCCTTTCTGTCTCTCTCTCTCTCTCCGTTGCTCTCTTTCTCTCTCTTTCTCTTTCTGTCTTCTTTCGAGTATCAGACGGCTCACGGCCGAGCCAACCGGAAGGGCGTCGGGAAAAAGAGAGGAATTCTGACCTTCACGGTTATCAAACTCCCCCCGCGCTCGCATTTGAACACTCTTTGTCCTCGCTTACACTTTATTGCTCGAAGCTTACCTACCCTGAAACCTTTCGAGATTAGTCGAGAAATATTTTATTGCACGCGCGCCTCACTCGCATTCCGTGCTTTCCGATAACCGGGCTGCGAAAAGATCCGGGGCTAGAACGAGCGATTCGGTGGAAGGGGCGGATAAGGACTGTTGCGACCCAAACGAAACAATGGCATACCATACACAATGCCATTCACATCATTTTTTCTTTAATCCTTTCCTAATCACTCCTGACCACCCCATTACCCCAAACAACGTCCTTAAGACTCCCAACAATGTCTTATGCACACCCCACGCCGCTATTCTTCCTCATCGACCCCACTTTACAACCTATATCGCACCGCAACCCGTCCTAATCCTTTTCCTCATTCCCAACAAGTAATTATCCTTCAACGCATTTGACCATATGCGACACCTTTGGTCCAAAATTTTCCATTTACCAATCTCCCCTCTCCTCGTCACTTACGCTCCTATAAAACCATCCCTACACTCGCAACGAGGACAGTTACGACAGTTACCTCGATACACCTCGATAGTTACACCCCGAGAGTTACCACGCAGTTACGAGAGAGTTACAATACGTTACGTTACAAGACACACGAGTTACACGTTACACATTACAAGGTACACAGTTACCTCACACATTTCACCTAGAAATTGTGCATCATCCCAAAATACACCTCATTCCGCCACACATTACATCACATCCCCAAAAACCCCACATCGCATCATCCGTCATTTTACATATTGTACATCTTGTTATTAATATATACATTGTTATACAAGGTTTGTTCATTCTTTCCTCCACAACCCCCTACCCAAAACAAATTAGTCAGACAAGCGTAAAAACTTGGAAGACGCTCCGCTTACAACGGAGCAACAAATGGTCCTTCGAGCCGGATTCTTCTACAAGGAATCCAAAATACACAATCTTATATTCCGCCACACAAACGGAATATAAACTCATCATCCCAATATTCCGCCACACAAACGGAATACACACACATCATCCCAACACTCCGCCCTACAAAACGGAATAAACACACATCATCCCAACATTCCGCCCTACAAAACGGAATACACACGCATCATCCCAACATTCCGCCCTACAAAACGGAATACAAACACATCATCCCAACATTCCGCCCTACAAAACGGAATACAAACACATCATCCCCAACATTCACACACAACATCGACAACAACGTACGTATAAGTGAAGTGTATTGTCGTGACACACCGTACAACAAACAAAATGCACAACGAGGTAACTCACATCGCATCGCCGAAGCACAACGAGGTAACTCACACCACATCGCCGAAGCACAACGAGGCGCCACAACACGAGACAGCCACTGTCCTCCGCAGGAGAGGAGCATACGAAAGGAAACGCATCACAATCATCAAGAACACACTGCGGGCCCAGGCCAACAATCCCGAAACGGAGGAAATCGAGACGAGGATGGAAATGCTGGAGGTACACTACACAACCCTCTGTGACATTTTCGATCATTTGGAAAGGCTACTCCCACACCAAGACTACGACGCAGAACGTATACTCGTGGAAGAAGAATATCTCACAATCAAGGTAATGGCTCGAAAAATCCTCAACGCAGCCAATCACACTATCTCCTCCACTGCGTCCGAAACAAATCCGGATCCGGATACGACCGCGACCGGAACAATACCGTCAAGAACTCTCAATGTGGGGAATTCACAAGATCCACAATCATCGACAACGGGACGTGCCACAAACACAATTGAAGCCTCCGACAGAACCACGAACGAACACCGGGAGGCCTGGGACATCCTCACAACAAGGCATCACAACCATCGCAAACCCATCCTCAAACCACGAGCCTGCTGCAACACAGACACCAACATCCACAGTGGCATACAACCCGACGTTCACAGTGGCGTACACACGCACGCCCACAGCGGCGTACACACAGACGTCCACAGTGGCGTACACACCCACGCCCACAGTGGCGCACACCCCGACGCCCACAGCGGCGTACACACCAACGTCCACAGTGGCATACACCCCGACGTCGACAGTGGCGTACACACACACGTCCACAGTGGCGTACACACCCACGCCCACAGTGGCGCACACCCTGACGTCCACAGTGGCGTACACACGCACGCCCACAGCGGCGTACACACAGACGTCCACAGTGGCGTACACACCCACGCAGACAGCGGCGTACACACCAACGTCCACAGCGGCGTACACACCACCGTCCACAGCGGCGTACACACCCACGCCCACAGTGGCGTACACCCCGACGCCCACAGCGGCGTACACACCGGCGTCCACAGCGGCGTACACACCACCGTCCACAGCGGCGTACACACCACCGTCCACAGCGGCGTACATACCCACGCCCACAGTGGCGTACACCCCGACGCCCACAGCGGCGTACACACACACGTGCAGAGCGGCGTACAGACCTACGTCCACAGCGGCGTACACACCCACGCCCTCAGCGGCGTATACACCGACGTCCACAACGGCGTACACACCCACGTCAACGGTAGCACGCACAACGAGGCCCACAGGGGCAATCACAGTAACACCGCCAACAGGGTCAGCTGCAGCACCACTCACAGTGGGAACCACAACACCATCCAAAGTGAGAACTGCAGCACCACCAACAACATCATACACACCCACGCCAACAGCGGCGTACACACCCACGCCCACAGCGGCGCACACACCGACGTCCACAGTGGCGTACACACCATCGCCCACAGTGACGCACACAGCGAGGTCCACAGAGGCAATCACCTTCACACCACGAACAGTGTCAACTGCAGCACAACCCACAGTGGGAACTGCAACGACACCAACAACAACAACCACACCAACAACAACAATCACACCGACAACAGCGACAACACCACCCACGACACGAACCACGACAACACCACCCACGACAACACCATCTACGACGACACGATCCACGACAACACCACCCACGACAACACCATCTACGACGACACGTACCACGGCAACACCACCCACAACACCATCTACGACGACACGATCCACAACAACACCACCCACGACACAACCACCCACGACACAACCACCCACGACAACATCATCAACGACAACACCACCCACGACAACGACACCCACGACAACGCCATCAACGACAACACCATTAACAACAACACCATTAACAACAACACCATCTACGACAACACCATCAACGACGACACTAAGAACAACGACATTAACAACAACCTCACTAACCACGACGACAACGATAATCGTGATGACGCTGAACTCACCAACACCGAACACAACGACAACCACAACGTCGTTGACTTCGCCAACACAAACAACACCGACAATCACAACGTCGTTGACTTCGCCAATACACACGCACACCAGTCTCCATCACACCGAAACTGGGATCACGCCTTCAAAATCTTCATCCAACACAACGAAGGCGCCAACACAAGACTGAAGGAAATCACACAGTTTCTGCGGTCCGAAGAGAGCACCCATTCGGTCCCAACAACACCACAACATTCGCCACAAAAGTATCAATGGCGAACATCACATACGCAAGGAATCCGTTGTCATCATCTAAGACGACCGAATTCCACCGAAGCAGTGGTCATTTGGAAAAGTGATCAATGTGCACACAGGAGCAGGCGGCATCGTCAGAAACGTGACGATCAAAAACCGCCACCAACATCATTCAGCGCGTTATCAAACAATTAGCTGCGCTACCCATCGACACCCCACTTAACGCAGACACCCACACACACACACAGACACACACACTTGATCGCAGATGCTCTCAACGGGGGGAGTATGTTGCGACCCAAACGAAACAATGGCATACCATACACAATGCCATTCACATCATTTTTTCTTTAATCCTTTCCTAATCACTCCTGACCACCCCATTACCCCAAACAACGTCCTTAAGACTCCCAACAATGTCTTATGCACACCCCACGCCGCTATTCTTCCTCATCGACCCCACTTTACAACCTATATCGCACCGCAACCCGTCCTAATCCTTTTCCTCATTCCCAACAAGTAATTATCCTTCAACGCATTTGACCATATGCGACACCTTTGGTCCAAAATTTTCCATTTACCAATCTCCCCTCTCCTCGTCACTTACGCTCCTATAAAACCATCCCTACACTCGCAACGAGGACAGTTACGACAGTTACCTCGATACACCTCGATAGTTACACCCCGAGAGTTACCACGCAGTTACGAGAGAGTTACAATACGTTACGTTACAAGACACACGAGTTACACGTTACACATTACAAGGTACACAGTTACCTCACACATTTCACCTAGAAATTGTGCATCATCCCAAAATACACCTCATTCCGCCACACATTACATCACATCCCCAAAAACCCCACATCGCATCATCCGTCATTTTACATATTGTACATCTTGTTATTAATATATACATTGTTATACAAGGTTTGTTCATTCTTTCCTCCACAACCCCCTACCCAAAACAAATTAGTCAGACAAGCGTAAAAACTTGTGAGACGCTCCGCTTACAACGGAGCAACAAGGACGGGGTGGAGGGTGGGCCGAAGTGCAGGCAGCAAATAGAAATCGTACGATTATCCCAGCTGTCTGTCCTGATTTGACGGTATTATCGATCCGAGGATTCCAATTCCATCGGCGTATTGTGAATTATTAATTGCGTTTGTTGGGCAATCAGGGGGAAGAACTACCATTGAATTATTTGCCGGGGGATGGCGAGCGAATAAGAATGAATTTGCCGCGGCATGAAGGAAGCCCGGGAGGATCGGCCAGGTTGAATAGGGGTAGCCGCGGCTAATTTTACCCGGATCCCGACTCTCTGACATTATCGGTTCATTATTTTTCTACCCGGCAGCGGCGCAGCGATGAAATGTAAAAAGCCACGACGTGGGCGATCAACAGATACGCTCCCTTTTCGCTCAAAGGGGGAGAATGCGATCTCGGGCTGAATCGAAGCGAGCAATCCCGGCCTTGACGAGGCGGGAGAGCGCGCGCGCGCGCGCGAGTCCGTCAGTTTCTAAAATTTTAATTGCGCGCCCGGCCGAGTCGTCCTAGCGAAGGTAGAAGCATTTTTCATTAAAGCCGAACGTAGGTAGAGGAAACTGCTAAGTGACTTTGTACCATTGGATCGTCCAGATTTCGTTGCAGCTTCGCCTGCCATAAAATAATTAGCGCCATGATTAAACGCGACCAGTGCCGGTGGATCCCGGAATGGAACGGGATAAAAAGCATTGCAGGCAGGGCATCGCTTTGCTTCGGCACGCCCGAGCGCAGAGAGAAGGTCGAGGGGATGGTGGTTCGTTGATTCTGAAATCTTAATCGGCCCGCACGAACAATCAAGAGACGCGTCCGGGAAGATTTGTATCGCGATGCGGCCGTAGGAGATTTATATCTCGATCTGCCGTGGGCGAAGAAACGAATTCGCCGTAGGAGTGGAAGTACGGGGGTGGGGGAGGAGGCGGAGGAGGAGGTGGACGAGGCAGCAAATAGAAATCGTACGGTAATCTTAGCATGTTCCAGCTCGGTGACGTTATCCACTCCAATCGCTACTTCGCGCTTCACGCCCGGATAATTTATTATTGCACCGAGGCACGGCGAAGCTGCATGTGACTATCGATCGCCTCCAGCTTTTAACGTTTCGGGCTGAGATTTCGGAAAGCGTGTTTGAGGCGTCGACAAATTTTCATCGCGTCGTCCCGAGTCGTTACTCGTTATCTTGCCTTCTCGGTCGGTTTAAAGAGATGACGAGCCACAGGATCGTACAAAAGCGAAATGGTACGCGAACGAAATTGTACGCAAACGGAATTGTACGCGACAATGGCGTGCTAAGCGATAGGCGGCGGGCAAATGAATCGTTAATTCGTCGCCGAGTATCGCGGGATCTTTTTTACGCGGTCCTCGCGCAGTAACGCGAAAGCCTGTTTCATTGCGTAATAGGCCATAAAGATGGTTCTTTCACGGTGGCAGACGGCGTAAACCGGGTCATCGTTTGCATAAACCCGTCGGTTTCGCGACGATTTCCCTCAACTTCTCGTCACGTCCCGGCAAATTATACGATCTCTTGGCAGTTCTCACATTTTCAATCAGCCGCCCGCTTCACGATATCCCGCCGAACGTATTCTCGCTAGTTTCAGTCGGCGTCTTGTTTTATTTAAGGAAATTCCGGGCACTGATTGCGATACGTTCATTAACGGACCCTGTCTCCCTTATTTCGCCCCTCTTCCTTTGCCTCGCATTATCAACCATTTGTCCGACTCTTTCTTCCAGTCGCGCGTGCGCGCGCGTCCCCCTTACCACTCCCGCTTTCAAAGAGAGTTACCGACGATTCTTTTAACTCCGAAGTTGAAAAGTTAAAGCGAGTAAAACTAAAACTCGATAAGCGTTGGCGCGTCCGTGCGCGCCTTCCTCGCCTGCGATGTGTGCCTATGCGAGTGTATGGGTGCGCGGCCGGCATCGTGTTTGTGCGAGAAATACCTGCCACGGATACCTGTCGAAGAGAGCGCGAGATTAAAGTGTCTCGTCGGTTTGCGCCGAGGATCGTTTGCATTCCGCGATCGATGCTCGCCTCTTTTTTTGTTCGCTTCGCGGCCCGCGCCTGACCCCGCAATGGCCATCAAATCTTCCGCGAGAATTAACACACTGACTGTCGCGTGAAATAATGGCCTTTAACCTCCGTTCCTACTATTTTACGAATGTATGGGCGGAATTTTAACTGACGCCGCTGTGTCCCGTATTTTGGTCCAAAATTGAAAGTTGCCCGATGAGATTATTCTTTTCATACGATGTTGGGGGCCTAATAGATGAGATAAGGCAAATAATATGCTTATTGCCAAACAAATTAACAATGTAAGACAGGCATGATATTAGTTGTATGCCGACGTGGTCACTTGAATGGTTGTCGTTAATACTAAATGCGTTCTGACGTGTTTATCGGTCCGAATGCTGTGCCGGGAATCGAATCTGGATCTTTCGCGTGTGAGACAACTGCTCCACTGAATTCTAGAGTTATTTACCTTACGTGCGCTTACCGTGCGACGCTTACTCGACAGTGTTACTACGGAATGATTACTACTACATCGGTTTACGCATTCTTACGTGACTTACTCAACTTTTCTCTCATATACAGCTGTCGGTATTGAATTTTGGCGAATATTTAAAATATCCCCAATTGATTTATCCTTTTACTGTGTTAATGGGGTATCGAAATACTTTACTAGGGTGCATCTAGAATCTCCAAAAGTGTAATATAATCGAAATAATGACCAGTACGTGTGAATTTAGCGTTTTACGGCTGATTTTACTGGGTTCTTTGAGAATTTAAAGGATATTTGATCTATGTGTTTTTACTGTACAACACTTTCACTGTTATTTTATCGTTAAGACGTTGTTGTTGCATTGTTTTATGCTTATTTATGCCATTTAGCACAATTTGTATGCAGTTTAGGCTATGAAGGAGCGTTTTAGGCCCACTTTGGACCGTATTTGACTGGCGTATTCTTTTACTATGACATTGAGCGACCAATGGAGGGTACTTTGGCACTATTTGGACCTATTGAAAGACGATAGAACCTTCAAAATCGTCGAAAAATGCGAAAAAATTAAAAGTCTTCCGATCGACTTGTGGACATGCATACTGAAAGAGGATCGAACGAGGATCACAAAAATCGCAACCGGAGGCTTTTAAGTCCAATAGTTTCGAAAACACAAACAAAAATGTGTCCAGAAACGCCAAAAAACGGGCTTTTCGGTATCGTGAGATAACACAATTCTATCTAGCGACTCGTATGATTCAAGGGTAAGAAAAAGATCCAAAAGAAACAGGAAAATCGCAACCAGAGCCTCCTGGACGTAATAATTTCGGAGATACAGTCAAAAATACGCCCAAAAACGACGAAAAATGGGCATATCAGCACCGTGAGATAACAATGTTCCATAAATCGACACGCATCGTTTAGGGTTCAAAAAGGGAGGCAAAAGAAGCAAGAAAACCGTAACTGGTCAGTTCTATGTACAATATTTTCGAAGATAGAGGGATAAATATGTGGCAAAAGAACAAAAATATGCATTATCAAGGCGTCAGTAGAGCTATAAAACTTTCCCATGCACGTTACCGTTTTAATTACACTACAATTTGACTGCAAAACTAAATCTGTATTCCTTCCCGGCGTTCAGAAACTAAAGTTCCCCAAATTACGACTTCTCCAGGATTAATAACCTGACACGATGAACATTTTTCAAACTCCCAACTTCGGAAGCTAATCTGCAACGTTTGCGTCGTCCGACTGACGATAAAGTTACCGCCGGCGAAGAATCTGGCGAGAGTACAATCACGGGGAAAGAGCGAAATTCCGCTCTGCGAAGCTCACAGAAGCATAAGGTTAATAAGATTTCTTAGATACTTGTCTGGCCGCTGTTTAGCATAGAAATAGAGACTATCAAGGCATCCCTTGCATTCTTAAGCCACGGACTAAATGGACGTACATGCTCGACCGGCGAGATCGCGGACGAAGACAAACGAGTAGGTGGAGAGTGGTGGAGAGGTAAGTGCCGAAAGCCGGGAGAGAGAAAGAGCCGTGAGACAAAACGCCGCTGTCAAAATCCTTACGACGCCGCAGACCGGGCTCAAACAAAGAAATTCCTTGTCCGGTCGTTTGCCTATCGACTACTTAACAACAATGTACGAGTCACTGTCGTCTGCAGGGCCTAGCGCGAATCTACAAAAGACGGGGGATGATCGGCCAATGAACGAGGAAAAAATCAAGTTCCCGGAGAGCCCTTTCGATCCGGTTGAAAAGGGAACCTCCCTTTGTCGCGTCTCGATGGTACTCCGCCATGTCTTGTTCGCGCTCCGAGCGAACGACAGGCGATGTCGAAATTCAAGGTTTTTCAAGAACCGCCCCCACAATGGCACAATGCCGGCGAGGACTCTTTGAACGTGAACTTGAATGAACCGTCTGTTTCGCAAACGAGCGTAAACGATCGGCCGACGAATTTTATTCAAAAGTCAGCCTCCAAGTGTTTCTCGCGTGAGAACAGCTCCTTCAGCCTGATTCGATCGATAAGCCTTCCAGCGCAATTTATCCTTACCATCTGCCCGGCGCAATAATCTTCGAGGCTGTCGACCCAATGACCCACAATTCTCGATAATAAAACTTTTCGTGCTCGCCAGGCTCGCCGGCGAGCAAAAGCTGAGAATGAAAAGTTTACTCGCGACGTTAATCTCGTACACTATGATAATGAGGCCCCCTCAGGAAGGACAATGTGTTCACGTCGGGTGAAACGTCCGTTTGTTCGACTCGCTCGACTCTTCGCGGGCTTAAAATTTTGGAAATAAATCAGGGCGACGAAGGAAATTTTGTGCGACGTTCATTGGCGAGAGGAGCGTCACGCATTGGACGGAAAAAAATGTCGATACCGTAGAATGGAAAATATTTTGTCCGCGGGCGAATCGAGGGAACGGAGAGAGGGATATAAAGGGCGGGGGGGGGGGGGGGGGGGGGTTTGAATTATAATGGTAGGGCGAATTCTTTTTCGGTACGTTCGAACGGTAAGCGAATACGAGCGTTGCCCTATATTTCCACGTCACGTCTTCGCGTGAATCACGCCGTTCCGGCTGGAAACGATATAGCGTGAAATTATTGTGACGAATACTCGCGACGCGGCATTAGACGGGGGGGGGTGGAGGGGGCGGGTGATGATTCTGAAATACTACCCCTCTTAAAGCATTTCAGCGTGCCATGCGGATTAGCGGATGAAAGAGCGAGCGAAGCGGATAGACGGCCAAGCGAGAGAGAGAGAGAGAGAGACGGGAGAGTGACAATACGGCGGAATCTTTTTTGAAATACGTTCATCCCCCGCGGATCAGACGACACGGGCGAAAACCTCGCCGAGCGTGAGAATTGAAATATTCAATTTTAAACTGTTCCAGCTGCGTCGTAACGCTCGAATTTTCGTTCGCGGATTCTGCGCGCTTTGTACGCGGGCGGTGAGAATCCCTGATCACCTGTAAGCGCTCAATTTTTATAAACCGTCCGCGACTCGTAACGAGCGCGGAACAGGTAGCGCGGTAAACGCAGCTGGACATATTTCCGGCGCGAGTAAGTTATATAAAGTTCCATGCGCCGAGACAGCACTTTGCATTCTAATCTCGTAAAAATGCGCCTTACGAATGGATTCGGATTTCGGAGTCAGGAAGGGGGTGGAGGCATGCGAGATGGACACAAATCGATTGCCTCGGAGTTTCTTGTATAATGCATGCGATATCGCATTAACGAGGCATCAACCGCCGAATGCCTCGAATTGAATCGATTCAATCGCCGAACTAGGCGAGCGAGCCTGGCCGCAATGCGACTGCACGAGATAATGAAAAATGACTCCGACTTCTTACGACGCGGTTGTTCATAGAGATCCATTGACGGAAACTTGATTAATGGAGCGAAAGCGTGGACGGTGCCGGTACAAACGTTCGCTAACAAGAACTAATATAATGGCGAAACTTATATATCACGACGCGCTCGCCGAGTGTCGAGAGTCGAAACTTCTCGGTGGCCGGACTACAACTTCGCTATTGGAAAAGCTTTCCACGGATCTTCGCGTACGAGTCACTTTCATTGATCCGAAACTCTCATGAAATACGAACGTATTCGTAATGATATAGGGTCCGGTGCACGGAGCGAACATGCCCGATGCAGGAAGTCCGAAAGCGTTCTCGATAAATATAGAGGAGCCGAAGAAATTTCTGGCACCTTATAAATACAACGGTTATGTCAATGTCGCGGTAAACAGTTTTAAACCGTGTCAAGGCGCGAATACCCTTTCCTGTGCTTTAATCTTACCGATAGCTTACACCTCCAACTTTAGTGGGATGCAAGGTTTTTGTAATTTTCGAACGATTTGCAGGGGAAAATACACAAATGCTGCCCTCGTGAGAGTGTACGGCTAAGTAGTGAATGGTTTGGACTTACCGACCGTAGTAAAAGGAACCAGCCGAGCGGGGTAGCTGAATGGATAATGGATTCTGACACTCATGTGGCGTTGTGCCTGGTTGTGCCTGACATTGCCCCGACGCCACTTGTCGTGACTGCGGCCACCCATTGACACGTCGACATTCGCGCTCTGAAACAATTAACAACAATAAAAAAAAAAGCATTGAATATCGTGCGCAGAGCGAGATCATGCGGCGCGCGAGTGTTTGTCGCGATCATAGTTTATAATGCGGTGTCTCTGAGTCAAGTATTGTTTTCCGAAAGTTCCTCGTTTTTATCGCATACGTCAAGTGTACAAAGCGTGGCAAGAAGGGGAAACACTTCCTCGTGAATGTAATATGCCACGGCCTCGTGCAGTTCGGTCACTCGCTATGTAACGCTTGAATGGAACACGACCCCGTGCTCTTCGAGTCAGCGTAAACGATTTAAATATCGGTGTGACAATACGTGCTGTACAAAAGAACCTAATGACGATTTCGTGTAAGGATGACGAATCATCGACATGACATCGTTTGCACGCTTTTAATTTTATTTATTTCGTGCTCGACGAGATTAAGTCTACAGAGCAGTTTAAATGTTGAGGTAATTGCATGTTTTCTATTCTACTTGAAAGTATAATTCTGTTTCGCTACAGTGTGCGTCACTGACTACTGATTATTGCTGCGTGCATATGGTTCAATGAGAATGCAATTTTTATTGTAGCATGATCCGGTCCGTGCGCCACAGGCAAACTTTGACTGTGGCGAATATTCAGAGTGTCCGGAGGATGAAGGGAAGAGAAGAGCTGTTCAATCGCCACTACAATGGAATCCAATGATTCCTATAAACCGTGAAAGCCTGAAAAACTTTCAGCTGACGTATTCTACCACTGGTGCACCTACTCATTTTTCGGATAATCTTGACCCAGGTTGAATACTAGGATTTTTAATGTACAATTTAAATAGCGTTTGCTACCAGTATGTTTGAAACCAACTGACATATTAATTCTGTCTTTCAGACATTGCATGGGATTCTCAATGGGGATCTAATTTAAACCTTGTGCAAATCTCTGCTGTGACCACAGATGTGAATGGGAATATTGTAATTTTACATAGAGGTGATCGCATCTGGGGTGCTAATACTTTTGACAGCAGGGAGAGATTTGATCCCACGCAAGGCTCGATACAACAAAGCACTATTATAGTAATGGATAAGTCTGGAAAAATTTTATTGGAATGGGGCAGAAACATGTTTTATTTACCACATGGGCTAACAATAGATTCTGCTGGCAATTACTGGATAACTGATGCTGCAATGCATCAGGTATTTAAGTTTGATGCAGACGATATAAAAAAACATTGGGATGAACTAAAGAGGCAACAATCTGATACAGAAGTGCCAAAAAATCCAGAAGAGGAAAGGCCTCAAGAATATCCAAAGAATTTATTTGAAAACAGTATAGTGAAGCCATCTCTCATGCTTGGAGTGGCCTTTGAACCCGGCAATGATGATAAACGATTTTGTAAGCCGACTGCCGTGGCTGTACAAAAAAATGGAGATTTCTTCGTAAGTGATGGCTACTGCAACTCCAGGATAATAAAATTCAACAAGAATGGCGAACGCATTCTAAGTTGGGGACGACATTGGGGTTTTGGAGGTATGATAAAATATTTATGCCTTTGAAATCGAGAATTTGCACTATAGATATTATGATCTTTTCAGAATCTAAATATCAACAATCAGTACCCGCAAATGCATTTTTCGTCCCACATGCATTGGCTCTGGTCGAAGAGCCCAACTATATTTTAGTCGCTGATAGAGAAAACGGACGAGTGTCCTGCTTCTTTGCTGGCAACGGTACATTCCACAGAGAATACAAGCATCCTATGATTGGAACGAAAATCTACAGCATTGCCTACGCTCAAGAAAAAATCTACTTGGTTAACGGCGTCGATCCAGTACTAACCAGACAAGCCCGTATAAGAGGATTTATCCTAGACATTAATACTGGCAATGTATTGTCTCAGTTTGAGCCAACTACAGGTTTATTGAGACCTCATGACATTGCTGTTACTAAAGACGGAACAGAAATATACGTCGTGGATTTGGATACTCACAAAATTTACAGATTTCTCCAAGGCAAGTTGTACGAAACACAAAAACTTGTTGCTATTTTTTGCTCTACCTACTGCTATAACAGTAAATTTTCTCTGAAGGTGCTAATAATTCTACGAAGATGACTAACACAACGGGAGTGAACTCCGTCAGCAGACACGAACCTGCTCCACTTACTGACATGGATTCGAAAGAGGAAGTAAACGATGGTCCCACCACTGCAACATTGGTGCTTTCCTTTGTCACAGCTGCAATAATTTTTATCGCCCTGTGCGTCGGCATTGCGGCAGTGGTCGCAAGGTTTCAGAAAAGAGGTAGAAAATTTCGTTATAACGAGCCAAACGTTGAATTCGAAAAGCTAGTCGAATAATGACGTTACATATCTCAGAATCGGCATTTACTTACGCATGTTTATGTTTTGCGCTATACTGAGATTGTGATTGAGATATCTGCAGGATTTACTGATTGGCAATGTGCAAATATAATCGCAAAAACGTCGATTATTTATATATGATATTTTTGAGAATTCTCTTACACTATTTTACATCTGTGATACAATTTTTTTAATTCAGTTTTTTAAACAAATAATGCATTGACATTCCAACTGCAATTGAGTACTTGCACGATAAATGCTGCAGTTTATATATGGTGACATTTTGTAAATATTGTTATTACTTGTACGGAAGAGCACAATAGTACGCCATGCACTATTATTTGTATAATGGTTGTTTTCAAATGTGGCTGCAATTTTTACATTTTCTACTTAATTTTCTTCACACTTTCCTACCTCCTGTTTACTGTTATTTATTTATTTTACGATTTTGTAGTGTCTATGTAAAAATATATTTTGACCACTCATTCAAATTTATGTTTTTCTCCTGTCTGCTACCTAAGTTTTTACAACATTTCTTTCGCAACCACCAAGCTTGCTGCTATGTAAGTATTTCACAGGTTTGTTAACCACAGTCATCTGCATTTTATTGTACGTGCATATCAATACCTAATTTACCTAACAAATTTTACTTCTATGAGCAGGCTGTTTGTTAACAGTACGTAAACGGATGCGCTGGGAGGCAGAGAGAAGAGAGAATTTCAAGCTGTCAAGCCTGTTGGAAGGTCGAAGAGGGAAGGGTTTCAAGTTCATGGAGAAAAGACCGAACACGAAGGATTTTCGAAAACTGAATACCGAGCCAGAAACATCGGACGAGGAGCATCCCGAAAACTCGCTGACAAAGATAATATAATAACGGACCCGCGCTGTTTATCGAAATTGTCGAGGTTGGCGACCGCCATGATTTGAAAATCCAACCGCGTACACATTCAGTATTCGTCAATGTGATTCACGGGAAACGGAAGGGAACTTGGCAGTGAACAGTTGAAAGACGCACTGACTGCCTCGCTTTTGTCGTACTTAATCAAAGTCATGAGATAATCGACGAAAGTAATCGCTCTTTGAAGGAATTAGATGAGAAGAGTCACGTACCTCTAACATTCTCGAGCTGGACGTCTTTGCACATTGGCCAACGGTCGTTCGCTTCACAATCGCTGGACGGACGTACGGCTTTTCGGCAAATTCGAGGATTCACGGCGTCACAAATAATTCACTGGGCGAGTTCAAAGTTTCACGCGCGCAACGCGGACGCGGATAAACTATTAAGCGGACTGCGGCGCGCGCGCGCGCGCGCGAGCGTTAAATTAAATTCGCGAAACTTACGGTAAGTGAATTTTGCACCGTGCGAATCGGTGCAGTTGACTGGCGCGCGACGCTCAAATGTTTTATTTCGAGAGTATCGCGCGCGACACTAGCGACACCTGCGACCAATCGCGGCGAGCGCCGAAAGGGCGCGCTCCATTCGAGAATTCGAAGGCCAATTACGCGTACTTCCGAGTTCTGAAAATTTAATGTCAAAATCTTTTAACGGAGACGCCAGTATTTTTATTCCCGCGATAAAGTTGGATCGTGCATATTCGTCTGATCAGTGGCCTAACGAAATTCGACGGGTCTCAATTATAAATGGACACACATATAGATAGATATATACATAGGTATATGTATATGAATGGAAAGACTTGTGGATTGCGAGTGTTCGCTTCAATTGTCTGATCGAGTAAAAGTATAATACGTATAAAGAATTTAGGAAAGTGACGTTAAACTGGTATCATTAATGTTAATGAGATGTTTCTCTCGCCTCGAACAGAATACTTTATCAACCTGCACAAATTGCTCCAATATGTCTCAACACTTATCCACCTACTACTTGAACTTACCTAAACGACCCAATTACTTAATCTCTTTGGTACTTAATTACGCTAATTGACGGCTATCCTCTACGAAGTCTTCGTGCTAATTACATCATCTTTCGAAAGTATATTTCCTGATAAGTGAAATTCGGCAAGAGTGACTGGATATTGTAAATTGATAATGGATAGGAAAGCTTATTATTCGTAAAGCTATACGTTATCGATGAACATTGCGTGACGACAATGGATTCACCTGATGAAGAAGGCCTTGACCCTGATAGTAAACCTGCGCGAACGACCACATAGTCTAATTACGTACGAAGGTACATTCCCGAGTGCAGTATTAATATTATATTTGGGTGATTTTAAATTGACATATCACATTTGAACCGGTCATATAATTTTCAAGTCCGTTGAAACCGTCAAATTCATTTCCACAAGACTGTACTTACAATAAACTTTTTAAGGTCTGCATACAGCTTGATTGCGTCAATGGAGAGTACCCGCTCGTTTTACAGTACCTGAATGTATTAAGAGTGTATACTTGAAATCTATTTACTATTTACTTCCATTGTTACGTCGCCAAAATAAGACGAGCGCACACCTAACGATTTCCAATGACTCCCAAGCTTCTTTTCGAACATTATAATTGTACATTATTAATTGATCTAAGAACATTAATATAATCTATGTATCTACGTGCGTCGAAATGTATATTTTCAATAAAAATGAGTGTTTGTACTATTGCATACCTTTACAATTCGCGACATAGGTAGCGTTATCCGCTGACAGGGAGATCGTGGCAAAAGAAGATATCGATACTTTGATAATGATTTATTTTACACATTTACTTGACCTCTATACACAACTATACAACGATGAAAATCAAGATTCGTCTATTTTATCACTAAAGTCATTAACGATAATGATCCGTGATAAAAATGCGATACAGTCAGTCGATTCTCATTCCGACACGTTCTATGAAGAGTACAGATACCTGCAAACTGCAAGAAAAAGTATTGCTGTGGCAGAAAATATCCTTCGATGAACACAACATTTCGAGCAGCAAAGTATGGAAAAACTTTGATCGTGAACGCAGGCTAATAACGATACTCGCGTCCGTCCACGTACGCGCGATAAATTAAATAAATACGTCCACTACCTTACGGCGTAACTTGAAGTGCAAAGAAATCATGACCAGCTTTGACTGCCAGTCGCTATACTCGACATACGAAACTGTACTTAAAGAATAGTGCGGAGAAAACGCAGGTACATCGACGAAATGCATTGCATCGCAGTATTCGAACGGTGAAAGTAAATTGGATGGGGTTGGGGGGTGGGTTGAGTGGGAGGATACAACGATTAGAATAATTCCATCGAATGGAAGTAAATTTCGTCGGATAAATGGTGCGATCCTGACAGCAGGATGCGAAACCGGTGAAGAAGACGTATCGTCTCGCGCCCTATATTTTTGTACATTAAAAATCGTATACGTTCGTAGTAATACACTGACAACTGCTTATCGTATTAATTTATAATATATATATTTATATTTATCGTTAATTTTACCTACGGCTACCGTAAATTCGTAACTAGAATAATTCGACTATTTGCCGTCGTTCGCGGATCCCTATGTCAGTACCGCAAAAAATTATTTTTTCTTGCAATATCGTGTGTCGGGGCACGTGCGCCAGTCGTCGAAAAAATTGATGGAACAGGCGTGCCCCAGAAAATATCACAATGTCCAAGTATACTCGCGTTCATTCATTAAGTTGGGGTATTTTTCATTATTTTCCTTTTTATCGTTTACATACTTCATTACATTATTGTATATTAGACGTATACCTTTATTTACAAAATTCTTACGCTTCGATGACAACAACAGAACAATCTATAATTATAGCATTCTATTAGGATTAGTTAGGAATGTAACACGAGAAGTTGCGCAAACGTTCTCTCACCCTTTATCATCCGAGAAAACTTTTTAATCTCCGCAAAGGCTCGACACTCGCCTGCCGACGCCGATGTTTCTTTTGCTCGACAGCCGAACGACGTTCCGTTATTACGATCTGCTCAATGTCGCGGGCGAACGGACCTGCGGAGCTCGAAGCCAAAATATTGCCACCCAGGATGAAAAAATTCTCTCCTCGTGCCCGACCGGCTTACGGATTTTGTCGCGCGATGAAAAGTCTCTTGTTTATCGTTGCTAATCGAGAGTAAGCAGATCCAGTCCCCTCAAGTGTTTGATGCGCGAATGTCGGGACGAGATGGACTAGCTCTTTTCGATTCGAAAATCTTAATTTATGACTCTTCGTGTTAGCTTAAAACAACGCGCCGGCAAAACAGGTTCGTGGTCATGCGCCGGACAAGGATGCGATCCGGACAGAAGAACTTCTGCGGACGAATCTTTAACGGAGCAACGTTGTATCTCCGTGTGCGACTGGTTATGAAGATGTATGCAAATCTCGACGTCGGCGTCGGATTTAAAAGGATCCCCGAGCGCGCCGATTTCGTACGGAGACCATGAACCTGCGTGAGCCTGCGCAAAAATCTCGTCCGTCGCGTCGCTGCGACGCCTTACATATAGACAGCCTGTAAATAAGAGTAGGTCCAATAGCATCGCCTTCCCTCACGACTCCGTAATAATCAATAATAATTAATAATTGATAATCGATAATTCATAATTCATAATTAATATTAATACCTGCCACGCCAATTATCCTTTACTGTATTTACAATGCCGTATATAATACTAAGATAACTTGTCGTATACTTCTCGTCATGCCGTGGCCGCGCGACGATGCGATTCGATCAGCGCGCGCGCGCGAGCGCGCCTGCGATTAGGCGAGCTTCGCCGAGTTCTCGATGGAGCGCCAGCGGCGCGAACCGGTAAAGTATGATCTAGAATGAGGAAACCGAATGAACGGAAGAAGAGCGGTGCGAGACTCGTCTGACGACCCGAGCCGCGTCTCGAGCCGAAGTTAAATAATTTATAATTAGCGGGGCCTTAATCTCGTCGACACCCCTTTAGCACCGATGCAGACGCTCGAAACGCCTCTAATGAAGGTAAAACGAGGCTCGTGTGACGCTTTAAATCGCAGACCGGTTACACCGAGACAGCATTGTTTACCGTTTAGCTAACCGATTACGCTCTACCGTTAACTTCTGGGGCCCCCGTGACACGGTACTCTCTTTCGAGAAACGTGACGGATCGTCCGAAGTGCGTCGGAGTGGAATCATCATCGTCCGCTTCATTCGATCGCTCTCGCGCTCTTGGCCGACGCACTTTCGCGGTAGAGATATTAATTGCCGGCCAATTTCCGCCTGCGGCCAAAATCAAATCGCTCGTCGAGCGGCCAGGCAATCCGGTTAATGTATATATGAAGTAACTGCCGAACTTTACCAGACGCGTACGGCGCGCGATTCGGAGCGAATACGCGTTGACGAGATGACCGTCGTCTTCGTTGACCAGGATTCTCTTTTTTGATAAGTTCACCGAACGACAACCTCGCGCCGCGTTCGCAGCGACCGAACGCGACGACAAATTTCTGCCCGGACCCTTCGGCGCGCCGAGCCGGCCCGGGATGTAATTAACGAAACAGCGCTGATACGGCAGTCCTGTAATGGTGGTCCGGAGCGGTAATTGGCATCGACGTTGTCATGAATCAAAAGTCATCGATCGACGATGATGATGGATGTTATCGATGTGTCAACGGGCTGTCCTATTCGTTAGCAGCGCGAAACGAAGGAAGGTGGCCATTATCGCGTTCCACCACACTGGCCATTAACAAATCTGTCAACCTTTTTCTGCTAAGATGAACTGACTCCGAGCTTTGTTCGCTCTCTGCCAGCGACGCGTGCCAAAAACGCACGCCTCGAAGCCCGGTACCTCCCGCGGCCGGTCATAATCGCATACCTCGTATCGTTGCTTGCACGTCGAACATCATCAACCGCGCTCTGTCGCAGTTTGCTCTCTCCCGGGAGTCCCGAAGAAGTGTAAAGGAAACCAGGCGAAGATAACACAGTTCCAAAAGCTCGACAATGAAGGTGACCGTCATCCGCACTCGCCCGCACCGAACGGATTCATATCAATCGACTACCCTGAAATTAGTCCCCCTGACTATACGATGGCTGATCCCACCTGCTGCTGCTGCTGCTGCTGCTGCCGCTGCCGCCGCTGCCATGACAGCTCGGTCAGCCCGATCAGTCCGATCAGCCCAATCAGCTCGCTGCCTGCTGCTGTCCATGCGGATCGTGGACGAGTGCCTGTCTCCTCAGTAGACGGAATTGTACTCCATGTCGTGGGTGTACTGGGGCGGACCCGGCGGCGGCGGCGGCGGTTGCGGGCTGTACTGCTGCGAGACGTCCGACGCTCGGCGTCTGAGCGTCGCCAGGCTGTGGGCGCCTCTCCAATCCGAGGCCTCGCTCGCGTTAACGTCGGCCCCGACGCAGGAGACGCTGCCGCCGGCGCCGCTTCCGCTACCGGAAGTGGCGCCCGGCGAACCCTGGCCGCAGTTCAAGGCCGAGCCCAGCCCTCCTGCCTGACCGCCGCCCACCGAGGAACCTCCCGGCGGTGAGCCCCGGGATGCCGACACGTGTACGCCCCCTGCAAACCAAGAGCACAGACGTCAGACGAGCTGCCGACCGTCTACCGGCCTCGAGAGTCCTCCGCCAACTCGAGACGGGTACTGCCTTCCTACAATATACAATCCTTAGACGTCGGCAAAGTTCGAGATGCCGCGGTAGGCTCCTAGACCTATTCAGGCGTAAACCTCCCTCTTCGGGTAATGACGATGTTTGTCAATAGAGAGACCTGATGGCGGAGGAAGGGTTGCTTGGGAACACAGGTGCACGGGGGAAGGGTACTTTCGGCAATGATGGCGGAGGTTTGGGGCGAAGGTGATATTAAAACGGTAGGCCGCGCAAAGTGCGTGGGCCTCGCTACCGGGTGTCGTAAAGTCGTATCCTTTCGACGTCGCGCGCGTCGCCGCCGGTGGCCTCCCGTGAAAAGCTGGCCCGCAGGAGGGAGGGGGAGGGATCTTTTTATGGCGGTTATTGCGGCGAACAGGAGTTTGCGGAGGACGCTACAACCACCCGGCGAAAGGCACCGACGAAGAATGGGATAGATAATGGCGTAATGGCGGCGCGTGATTTTACTGCTTCCCTTTGTTTGGCACCGACGTCGCGTCTTCGTGCGCCGGAGAACGAAATGAGGATCGGATCATCGTTGGCGGGGCGGGGAGTGGTGCACCTACCCCGCCTATGTCCACAGAGTGCAGACAAAATTTGAAAGTCTCATGAGGCCAAGCGGCGGCGGCGGCGGCGGCGGCGGCTCGTTTCGCTTTCGTCGCTTTCTAGACGCCGGTGGGGGTCGAGTTGAAAATCGGGCACTTTGTGGCGCGTTAATTCACACCTCATAGACGCTCCGTAAGAGCCTGTCGCCGGAAGGAGAAGGGAGGGGAGGGGGGGTGGTGGTCGACTGCCGACGATCGACGTGGAAACGGCAGGGTCGCGCTACCGTGCGGTGTTAATCATCATTGAAAACCGAAAAATAAGGCGCTGCTCTAAAAGGTGTTTGCCCTAGGCATTACCGCGCGAGTAAAAGCGAGTAGCTGACCGCGAACCGACGCCTCGAGTATTGGCGGAAGGCTTAAGGCTCGTCATACACCTCGTACGCCGGCCACTTAATCGGTCATTCAGTCGAAACTCCTGCACTTGACCCGAACGACTTCCGATCCGTGCGCCGGGAACGAGTGCGAGGAATGGGACCGGGTCGATAGCACACCGGGAAAAAGGCGATGCACCGAAGTTTTCGAAGGCACAGTTGGTAGCGCGCAGCGAGCTTAAGACGGGATGATTGCTCACGCTCGTCCACTCTTTCCACCGACGCCGGCAGGTCAGCGCTGCTTGGCGATAATGCGTGGTAATTGGCACCGTGTACGCGTTACGCGCCCGTACGCACACATTGCGAACGAGTGTACAGAGTGCTCCGAAAGTTGAGGGTGGACGAGCGACGTGCAGGGTGTACGAGAAAAAAGAAGACGCTCTTCCGAGAGCTGAGCGTTCTCAGGCCGTCGAAAATGCTTGGAAAATCATTGACCTTTCCGTAAACGAGTATGCATGCGCGTATACTCGAGAACTGTTGTTCCCGAACAGCCTATATTCGAAGGAAGGTATCGGCGTGAGAACCAATTAGCGGATCTCAAATATGAACGCGGTCGGTGGGATCGATGAGGGGTAAAAAATAAGAATCGACGAGCGTCCCTCGCGAAACGGAGGACAGCTGTTTCGCGAACGTCGATTAACTCGGTGTGCCCGAAGTGAGACGAAGAATTCCGGCAATCTGCGGGCGCGTACGAATCGGGATCGCAGTCGGGAACTGGTCGGGAAAATCGACGGGGTCGGTGACCCGTTATTAGCGTCACGGGTAGATAATACCTCTATGTATTAATCCGCTTAAGAACGTCAATATGCATTTGGTAAGGATGGTCGCTCGATACGGCCCTTCCCGTAAATAAAGTCTGGGCACCGCAGATGAGGCGAATGATTAAGTAAGAAAGACACACGCCGCGGACGGCAACAGAAACGACGCCCGATTTCTTTTTTCTGCTATCGAATTTTCGATTATCCTTGGCGGACGGCTAGTCCGGGCCGTGATTATTCGCTCGGTCGTGAACTCCGGGGGCGAGTCAGTGTTAGCGCTCGATACGAGATATTAGCCGGAGCGAGAACGTTGCACTTCCTCTCGCGTCTGGTATCGCGCAACGCCGAATGCGCACTCGCTCGCACGCCGACTGAACTTCATCCGTCGAAAGGTGCAAAGAATAGAACGGCCGCTCACGGGGGAGAGCGCGTCAATTAATGTCCCGAATATCGCCCGTGCCGAGCGGCAAAGGACACCGATTAGTATTCCCGAACGGTTTCGTTCGACGTACGTGTACGTACGATAACGCTGCATGTGAATAGCGCTGGCCGCGTGGGGTACGGTTAAAAAAAGGAACGGGCGGGAATGTTAGGTCGAATTTTACGAGACAAAGAGCCACATCCTCGCGGGAGGAGGCACCTTCGGAAGGTACAAGGTCTGGCCTGTAAGCCGAGGCGTAACCTCAGCCAAGACAGGTTGCATCGGGATGTTATGGTAAACATACAGCGAAAGATCTCGCACCTAGGTGCGAGACCGGGCACGGAGTTTGCCTGCGTAAACAGACGGGTAGGAGGACGGAGGTCGGGTTTATGTTTCTGTCTCAAATTCCTCGCGTGCAGGCGCATAACCCCTTCGCTCCGCGGGATGATAATAATAATGCACCGGTAACGTTTAACGACTCTGTCGAAAAAGCTGGCGCGGAGGCGGCGCGGGAGGGCGGCCGGAGTCTCGGATGCTGTTTGCACAGTTGCCCGCTTCTCTTTTTTTTCGGCCCGGCAGCGCGACCGTTGCCAGAAAGTTTGGCAAGGCGATTATCGAAACGCCTATAAAGCGTCTACGTTCCGCGGCCGATCGTTAAGGATGACTCTTTTTTAGCGCGGCCGTATTTTTACGCCTGCCTCATTTGACGGGTAATGGCAGCTCGAGCCACGCGGAGGCTGAAGGATCGACAGAAAGGCGCACTAATATTTAAAGAAAGACGCCCCGGCTAGACTGGCCGGAGCGGATCTGTCAAGGTAATAGTGTTACACGTCAAGCGTCATGGCGGTAGTCAACGGGAACTTTGGGACTCCGTCAACGTCACCCGTCTAATTTCCCGTTGAAGATCATGCCGAATGTTATTTCCATCGGGCCGAAGCGATCGAAATGGATTCCGGGATCGGAAATAAAATTCATTAGGGGTCGATGGATTATTCAGCGGCTGGGAGGGAGAGAAACACATCTCGGCAGAAGCCTCGGCTTGCACGGCAATATTGTGTGCAACCGTGAATACGAATTCTGCTACCGGTGCTCCGAGCGCTGCTGTGATGAGCGTTTAATTATCGACTCATCCGTACAGCTTTCGACTCCGAAAGGAAACGACGCTCGAGCTTCCGACGGATTCGAACGACTTGCCGACTTCTCAGGCCACCGCGGGCGACTTCCGGCGGAACTGGCTAATGCTACTTACCGAGAGAGTTCAGTCCATAACTCGCTTGGTAGACGGTCTGCGACGGACTGCTAATCGGTAGTCCGTGATTGGCGAGACCCAAACTCTGCTGGCCGAATTGGCCCAAACTTTGCCCGAAACCGCTTATGCCTCCCTGTCCCACCGTTGTCCCCAGCTGTTCGAGACCTGGAAAGTGGGATGGTCGAAATAAACACCTGATCGTCCGGTGGGGTCGGAACGGGCTGCGGAGTTCAAGACAATTGACGCGGAAGGGGTGGCAGATCGCAGATTCTCCCACTTCGATCCTCATTATGCGATCGTCTACCGAATCGCGGACGCGCCGACGGAAGAAAGCTGTGTCCTCGCGCTTGTCGGGTTTGTCAGTGGGAACCCGTAGGGCCGATATTACGCGTAAGTAATTTCAGCTGTCCTGGCCAGCGGACGGACGGAATTAAATTAGGAGCCGAACGCTCTCGCGACTTCTCCGCCCCCGCCCCTCCCCGCCCCGCCGTGTGAGTCTCACCGCCGACCTTAACGAATATGAAATTCTGATAATGAAATTATACATAAAATGACAAGACGAATTAGGCGTAATTTGTCAGCGAGGCGGAGTGGGCGGGGGTGGGCAAGGGTAATTTGTTTCGATTAAAGGACAACGACGACGAGGCGTCTCCTCGCACTCAAAGGTTTCACGCGACGGAAAACGAACGAGCTGCTCGCCTCGAAAAGCGCGGAGCGGGGGCCGACGGGCGATCAAGTTTCGGATTCCTTCGTTAAAAAGCGAGCGATCTCGCTTGTCCGACATCCATCGCGTGGGCCCCATTTCATTCGCGCGCGCGCGCGCCCGTTCGCGCAACGGCAAATTTCCAATGTTCCAATTTCGCGTTACACTACGTAATTGAGCTGAATTCGCGAGAATTAAGCGGAGTGCGCGTTATTTGTTACAGCGGCTTATTAACCGGCGAATTTAAAAAGTGTCGCTGTGCAGATAATTCGGCGAGGAGGGAGCACGCGCGCGCGCGCACAACGTTGCGCGACCGTGCGCTTTAGCGGATTTAGCGAATTCCACGAAAATTACTCACCCCTCATGCCCCAGCCCTCCGCGGGCGCCGGAAACATGCCGGCGGCGCCGCAAAGATTTGACCCGACGCCGAAGGGTGGCAGACCTGCGTGCGACGGCAGCAGAGTCCCTGATGTCCTATAGGAGCCCGTGGTCTTCTTCCGCTTCTTCCATTTCGCTCGTCGATTTTGAAACCACACCTGCAACGAGACAGATCGTGCCAACCATTACGCGCCGAACTCGAATGAAACAGTCCTGTGGCAACGTCGATCGATCGGATTCCGTGGCCCTCTGCCGATCGCGACGCCTAATTTTTCTTCCTTCACCCCCACCCCTGCAGGCCTCCCTCGTGGCCGACGGTCCCGCAAACGAAAAGCATCGCGAGTCGGTAAGACGTCCCTGGATGTTACGACAATATCTTCGACCCCATCGCGGGTAGCTATTAGCCGACGTTATGAGCTGTTGATTCTGGCCACGTAGTGGCCCCCTAAGCTGCCGGGGTCCCGGGGACTTGATTTATTGATATCGCATGCAAAGCCCGCCTCTGTGTTCTCCGATATACCCTCGGTTCCTCCCCTACCGCCGCCTCGCTCGCCACCCTCGCGCTCACCCCTCGCATTCCCCTGCCACCATTTCTGCCCACCCCTCCTCCTCCTCCGACCCCCCCGCCCCGGCATGCCACCCCCCCACCGCCCCTCCAGCCGCAGTCCTCTGCAGACTACAGTCCCTTTCCTGGCGCGGTAGCGCGTACTATAGCCATCTCATATGTGCCCATAAATTAGTACTTTAGCATTAGAGCGCGATGCGCGCTTGTGCCAGCCGCACACGTGTTCGCTGCCTCGCGCGCGCGCGTATGTGTGCGCCTACGTGCGTGCGTTTGGCTGTGTTCGTGCGCGAAGGCGAGCGAGCGAGAGAGCTAGGGCGGTAGGGGGGGAGACCCTCTGCTAACATACAGGGATTATACGAATCTAATTGGATATATGGGATTTACACGCTCCAGTGTACTCCAGGTATTGCCGGTTCCGGGCGCAGAAACGATCGTCGGATTTTCCGTCGGTGTGCGCGCGGCAAGGCGTCTTACCGCTATCGGGCGAAGGATTTGCAAAGAGGTCGGGGCCGTTGATACGAGACTCAGGGCCAGGAATTTCGTAATTCCCACCCCTCCACTGGGGCCGTGCATCGCGCGGTAACGCCGCGGATACGATTCTCTATCATGATATACGTACGTAACGTTGCCCCGGCCGCTGCCGGAGGTCGGCTATTATATTTCTCAGAAAAACGTTTGACAGAGAAAAATGCCGAGCGTAAATTTGCCTCGCCGCAGGGCCGCGGGCGGGAAGGGATTCGTCGGACCCTTTTTCGAGAGGAGAGCTAGATGGCTTGCCGACGACGACGGCCTCACGATATTTGATGATGCATCGTAACATCTGCCGCGGCGCGTCTCTCGTCTCTCAAGGATGGACGCTCGTGACGAGAGAATAGCATTAGAGGTAGGCGGTGTTAAGTGCATTGGGACCGAATCAACGTCTATACATACATACATCAGCCGGTGGCGTGACGTGAAATTTTGTCAGACTGCCCCGACCCACCCTACGAAGCAGCCATCGAGGATCCGCAATCGCAATCAGACGTTTCGACGTCGGGTGAATCCGATGACGAGTCTTATTATGAGATTTTCCGTGGGAGCTGTCGTACGGTTTAAATAAATTTCAACGGCGATCTCGATGGGACAAGCGGCGTCTATCGCCGTCGCGCGAGACTCTGCCCTCGTAAAGTTTATCCTCTCTACGACACCCTGGCAAAGTCAGGGCTTCGGGTATTGGAACCGTTCGAGGGATTTCGGTAACGACGGCAGGACAATTTCGAGAACCGATAGTTTCGCAAAGGCCTTTGGATATCCGTTTTTTGACGTCTTCCTCCCGCCTCCCGCCCCCCGTGCAATTTCCTTTCATCCCCTTTCCGACCCTCTTCTCACCTTACAGCGATCGCGACAGTAGTTCTCAAAGAGCGCCCGGAAGATTCGAGAACCGTTCTCGTGGACTTTGATACGAATCCACCGGCTACCTACGTCCCTTTTAATCCACTCGAACGTCAGATTAAGAATGCGAGCCTGTCCCGGCTCTGCGATTAGCTCGAGGCCCGAGAACGAGCCTTGCGAAGAAGTTTGGGAAACACTGGGTGCCATAACGTCGTGCCGGCAGGTTCCCTCCTCACGGTGGGTGTGGTTGCACTGATTTCACGGTAGAACTACGGCTAAAAGCCCGTGGATAATTCGCCGTTACACGCCGCGTGAGCATCGCCGATACAGCCGGGAGAAGAGGGAAAAAGCACCAGGGACGGCCGACGTGTATATCGCGCATTATCACATACGCCCGACGAAACCCCTTTCCTCCCCTCGCTCGAACCTACCCACACACACGCGCGCGCGCGCGCGCGCTCGCGTTCGGCAGCGCACGCACACGCACCTAGCCGGGCAGCCCGATGCAGCGTATCGCGCATATACGTACGGCCACGGCGAACTTCCGCTAATTAACGCGCCCGGACGCTAATGACTCCTGTTACGAAATAACTGCACGGCCGAACGAGAGCTTTCGACGAACGGACCCCAATATCGAAAGTTACGAATACTCGGCCGATCGATGAGATCCTTCATTTTCTTGACGGTACGGGCTCGGAATCGTTGCCGTCGATAAGGCCGCCGAGGCCAATCGGCGAATTCCGCGAGCGATCACTTTGCACTGATTTTCGAATGAGTCCGAGCGAAGGGACGTCTAAAAGCTTTGTTGCTGATATTTCGAGAGCTCGATCGAAGAGGTGGTACAAAGTGTTCGACGGAGGCGGTGAGATTCTTTCTATCCGGGCTTTGGTTTACGCTGAGTGCTTTGACTTCAGCCGTCGAACACACCTTTCGATGACTAAGGTGGCCTGACTGATGTCTTTCGTGGATACAACAGTGGCCCCGGGCCGAGCGGGTCAATTAGGAACATTGCTTTTTAAAAATTGATCAATCACCGCATAGCCGCTGCGAGGGCGCGTGCGCCGTGGCAGCTGTTTCCCAGGAAGCACCTGGAATCATGGCGAGGGCAGAAAACGAACTAACGCACGCTCCTCCCGCAATCAGTGCCCCCCGTTAACGATCGCTGAAAAGACGTACAGATGATCACGACGGACGGAACATCGTCGGCGGTGCCATGACTCTTCCCTTACGATGGAGAGAGAAATGTCGGAACACAAATCGAATCGTCGGTAAAATAGACCATCCTCTAAGTATAGTATTCCGATGGCAGGGGAAGACAGCTCCGAGCTGAAAGCGATTTTTCGCAGGCGCCGCTGGCGACTCGTCAACTTTTTCAAGAACGGCCGTTTATCAGCCTGTCAAATGTCGGCGGAAAAACGCTGAAATCGCCCGGAAGAGTATCCATTCGTTTTCACCTGGGCACGTTTCCGCCACCGACGTTCTCTCACTCTCTCTCTCATTCTGTCTCTCTCTTTCTCTCTTTCTCTCTTTCTCTCAGGCAAGCCGCGTGCAAAAAAACTGACCGCGGAGCGATAGCTCCTTGTTCTCGCAAAATGGTCTCGAGCAGGACTTTGCACTCCGGCTCCTCAATTATCATCATCATCATTTTTATCCCGAGCTTGAAGGAAGGAGAACGGCTGCTTCCTTCGCTCCGCTCGGCCGTCTCGATCGAAGACAAAATTCTAAGACCACGGCGTCATAATCCTAACGAAACTACTTAATACTTTTTTCCGCCGGACGGAGGGCAAATTCCGAAGTTTCGCGACTTAGTATAAATGACGACACCTTCGGGGAATCGTTTGTCTTCGCCTCCACCCCCCTCGCCCCGCGTCACCGCGAAGAATCATAGTGGACTGGCAAGAGTCGCGACTTTCGGGCGTCGACTTTTTTTCTATTTCTTTTCGTCGATCGCGAATGGCTTAGTTTAACTCCGAGGAGAGCTCTCGAGCCCTCGGGGGGGTCCGAGGAAGGTGGCGAGGGGGAGGACGAGGGCAGAAGCTTGCGCAGGGGTAGTTTGAGGTTAGGGTGAGGTTTAGGAGAGGAAGAAGAGGGACGTTTGCGGGGGTGGGCAGGGGGAAGGGTGATGCGGTGGTAAGAGGGGCTCGGGTAAGGAGGGTGGGCCGGGCGAGCTCGTAAAGGGGGTTTCAGCGGGCGCTGATATAAATTGAGCTTGCCATCAAGGCAAGCGGCGGGATCTGGCCAAGGCCCCAAGATATATAGGAGTAGCTTTCAGCGCGCCATTGAAGAATAGTCGGACTCACTTCGCGGAAAAACGCCTCGAATCGCCGCGGAACGAGATAACGTTTCTCTTCGCTCAGGGTTGCCTCTCGATGATAGAATGTCGGCGAACGAACGCCGTACGATCGCGCTGAATCACCCTGATCCACAGCCATTTCTATTAGCGGCTCGCGAACCGTCGAACTCCGAGTACGGCTATCATCTACTCCTATCCCCGGCAGGCGGACACGTAGCAATCGTCTAACTGGCCGCGTCCGATCGTGTAAACTTCGGCGGAGTCATTCCGGCGGGCAATTAAGGGAGGTACGAAGGAGGTAAGCGATCCCATGATATATTAAAAATGTCGGCCGGGCATTATTGCGACGCGGAGCGTAATCCGTTCCTTCGGCAAGCGCGCCGCAAGAGTCTCCCAGCCCATCGTCCACCTGGGTAAATTTAATGAAAATAAATGCAACATAAGTTTGCGGGATGTACAGCGGACCCTGATTGATGATGGTGGTCGGGAGTCCTGTCCGAGGGTGGCAAGACGCATTACCCTAGACCGCCTACTGTTTCATGTTGCGTCCTCCCTGTCCCGGTCGTCGTCGTCGTCGTCGTGGTCTACGTCGACGTCGTCGTCCTGGTCGACGTCGGCGTCGGCGTCTCCGTCAGCAGAAGAGAGATATTCCCAGACATTAGTGCATCGTCGCTTTACTTAATGCTCCCGTCGAAATAAGGCGGTCACCCCCCCATCCTTTAACTTTTCTTATTGATACCACCCCACACTACCGATTCGAGCTTAATGGCATCTTAATTCAGGCACGATAGCTTCGCAGGCGAGTCTCCATTAGTTCGTAGCTCCGACGATATCGAATGGCGTGCGAGTTCGTTTCAAACGCGCTCGAGGCCCGTTGGAAATGTATGAAATTTCGTTTTTTCACCAACGTCGAACGTCCAATGGAAATGCAATAACCAAAGCGATTGGATTGTCGGGCAAATCCTTAAGTGGGGTCTACATCGAGCTTTTTTCAATCGGTCGCCCTGACATGGCGTCAACGAGCGCTGATTTCGCGTCGGGGAAGACGTAAAAAAAAGATGTGTTCGCCAGAGGGAGAGAGGGGGTTGGGAGGTGGTGGGGTGGGAGGGTAGCGGCGGTTTCCTGTAGTGCGGAAAATCTCGTAAAGGGTTTGCCGCGAAACTGGCGATAAAGTGCATACTGGCTGCTCTCACATGCAACCGGCGGCTGTAAACTTGATCCATTTATACTTTATTATTATTTCACGGGCGCAATATCGTTGGCTTAGAAGGCCTGTCGTCAAATTAGCTCGAATTGCTCGTGGAACTGGATTTACCTGTTGGGATAAGCTTCGCGGATGGGAAGTATGCGCCTGCCGTCGGCCGAGCCCGACGCTCGGCTAAAAAAGATTGAAGAAAAGCACCGACGCTTTTTCCGGTAGCGACGCGCTGCTTCCCGGCGAAAAAATAAAAAGGCATTATCACCGCGACGGCCGCGGCGGCGGCGGCGGCGAGCGCCGGAGGAACCCCTTCCGATTAATAAATCGCGTGTATTTTATCCTCCCGATAACATACATGCCGCGCACCTCTCGGGTGTACTAATACGATATTAATAATTAAATGCCTATCGGAGCACATAATGAAGCATTCCGCGACGGGAAATTAAATAACTGAATTTTTACCTCGGTTGAAATTTTAACTCATATTCGAATCGCAGTTAATGAGAGGGATATGTTCGATTAATAATGGAGCTCAATTAAGCGCAGCTGCAAACAGTTACAGGATGAGCACGGTTAGCGGAGCGCATAGGCGAGTCGGTAGCGTAACCTGACCGGAAATGTGAAAATCTTTTTGAAATATCTTTTTTGGTAGAGATCGACAGAAGGCTGTAGCGCGGGACGTAGACTGGCAACGATCGGCAGGACTTCGTACATCGAGCAGGTTGCGCGGGTTCGAAATTATTCAGGACAGTAGACGTCATAACAAAATGGGCGTTAGATGATGCTCCCTGGGGTCATCGCAGCGACACAGTTTATCCATTGAGAACCCCAATGTTCCTCCATACCCTGCCGCGAGCCCACGATACACGGGGATGCTTTTCTCCCGTCATGTGTGCGCGCGCGTCCGCATGTGCGTGCGCTTATGTACGTGCGCGCTGCCGTGCGCCACGCTCGGCAAGTCAAGTTGGCGAGAGTGTGCGTGCCACGGCACCCCGCGTGATATTTTTCGGCCTGCGACACGTAAGAGCTAATATCGTGGCCTATGCATATTTATACGGCATTAAAAATCACCCCTCCCTTAAAATGCATAGGCTGCTGCATAGCAGAGGCGCTGAATCTTCAGCTAGCGAGTACTCTCTCTCTCTCTCTCTCTCTCTCTATCTCTCTCTCTCTCTGCCTCTCTCCGTCACTCTCTTCCATTTTCTCTCTCCTCTCTCCCTGCGTGCGTAGCCGGAAAACGTAAACTGGCCAACTCCGACGTCGCGAGAGAGATCGCTCTCCGACCGGTTTTTGAAGCTTGATGAACGCGAAAACGAACGATATCCGTTTTGCAGCCAGTTTCCGCTGTCAGCGAGGAAATGAACCGGCGCTCTAATTACCGCGCTGCGAGCCGCCGTTCAGGAATGCAGGACTCGTTTCGGCTCTTGTACATTTTTTCATAGGCTCTCACGTATGAATGGCACTGAACTTTTCCTTAAAAAAAAGGCAGCCACGATTCGGGTACAATCGTTCTGTTAAATGTGTAACGCGTCGATGCAACAATCTGTCGGGCAGTTCGATTGGCGGAACAATTCTGGTTCCGTGAATTTATATTGTACATTCCGCCGGACTGGCCGCGACTTTATTGCGCACTCTCGTTCGGGGGGAAAAAAAATTGTCGAGGACGAAGGGAAATTGGCTTCCCCGAGCCTGCCGTAACTCCGACGAACACTTTCTTACGGGTCAAGATACAATGCGTCCATTGTCATTGCGACGACGACGTTCGCGCCGGTATCCAAGTAGCTGAGGATGACGAACAACAGTGTCGCACAGTGATTTAGCGCAGCTCATAGCTCTGATCGTGAGTGATTCACGCCCGGCAGTAACCCGACGCACGCGTGTTTCATGCCCAACCATAAAACACTCGATTGCCAGGGTACACGTGTCCGGTCATAGACCGGGCGTATTCCGCGTAAATGATCGGTGATAGTTTGTCGGGCGAGGCCGAAATTTTCGCGCGCTCATCGAAATTCGGCCGCGTATCGATCATGCCTGATTTTTAATTCCTCGACCCCCCCATCGACGCGGAATATTAATGCCGCATAATTTTGCATCGCCGAACAACGAATCGGCTCTTCGAACTTCGAAGCTCGTACGCTCCTACCGCGGCCGCGAGCTTCCGACGACGGACAATAACGAAAATAATTAACCAGAGAAACGGGTCGTTGTACTCGCAGTTACACTTGGCCGGTTAATTAAATCGATTCGATTACCCCCCGGGCAAGATAAACGAACTGATCGAAGGTGCGACATGCACGTTCGACGAACCCGATCGGGCTTCGAACTTGATGCGCGCAAATAGATTTCCTATAAGCGGCGTTGTATAGCTAATGCGAAAGGTTGCAGATATCGAAGCCGACTCTGGCGAAGGTCTGTCAATGAAGCGACTCTCGAGCTGCGCGATTCGAAGCGACTCGAAGCGAGTAGGAGCGAGTGAGAGAGGCGCAAGTCGAGCAAGTCGACGCTCAGCCCTCTGCGGCCTGGCCATTTCCCATTTCTCGGGACGGGGCAATAACGAACTACATTTACCCCCGGTGCAGTCACTTGTTTGTCCCGGAGGACGGCCGAATGACATCGCCATCCGTTCAGCATTCCCAGGGGATGCTTTGAAAGCAATACTTCGCAACAGCCGCCAGCCACCGTCGGATATATCCCATGGCATATGTGACTTTTAGCCGCTCGGACGCGTACTGCGGCCTCCGTGGGCGAGCTTTCGACTTTGATTTTTGCCACCCCCACCCCCACCCCGAATGATAGCCCTGGACGATTATCGACGTTCTCGTGAAATCCTGACACCGCTCGCCCATCCGAACCGTTTCGCCCGACGTTTCGTCGGCCAGCGGACTCTTTCATAATTTCACTTAATTCGGCCGAGAATTTTACAAAGCCCCACAAGTTGAATATATTGTTTTTTCCCGCGCGTGGAATGGGAAGTGTTACGATTCGACGGCGAATTTCGCTCAGAAATTCGGCCGGAATTGATTCGGCATCGCGCCGGTGAGCCGATCGACCATTAGGCCGAAGGTGGGAGGGTGCGTGCGGCAAATCGTGCACCCTTCCGTCGCACATGCCGCCCCCGCGACCCAGCCGCCTCCCTCTCCGTCCCCCTTTATCCCATCCGTGCTTTTTTGTCGCGCGTTCGTACGGTGCTCCGGCGAGAAGATCGGCGGCCATCGACGAAAGGACGTGCCCCATAAAATTTCCGACAGCGGTAATCGAAAGGACCCTTCACAGCCTAGAAACGACCAGTTACCTGAGGCAGTTAAGTTAAATGCCTGTTAGCAGACGTTAACTGCCCCCGGCGCTATGGGTTCTATTCCGCGGGACGATTGCAATTTTAATCGCCTCTTCATTATGATTAAATTTAAATCGGCTGTGTGCAGTCTAATAAAGCTCGTTCCCGCTTCGCTCGGCCAAACGCTCGCCTTTCTCTCTTACTCTCTTTCACTCTGTCTCGCTCTCTCTCTCTCTCTCTCTCTCTCTCTCTCTCTCAATCTCTCTCACTCTCTTTCTCTCTCACTCACACTCTCCTCCCTTCACTCCTCCGCCACCCCCCTCCCTCGCGCGTCGAAACAGAAAATGTCTCCTGGGCGGATTAAAATACGCGTAATTAAAACCGTAAAGCGCCAATACGCGATCCTGAAATAGACTGTCGGCTTTTTAATGAATGTCCGGTTGAAAAAAGCTTTTGTGTCTCATGCGCGCGCGCGCACCGCTCTCTCGCGCGCATGAGGCACAAAACCCGCCGCGCCATCGCGCCGGTGGGAGTGATTGAGCTTTATTTCAAACATCGAGTGTAAGCGAATTAATATTCGAGAAATGATTGACGGTAAGGAATAACGTTGTTCGATCCATAATCGGTGTACGGGCTGCGCATTGAAAAAAAGCCATTGACCCCGGTGCCGAGGGCGGGAGACAAGGAGGAAGAGTGCATGCGCGGGCGCATTCCCGGCAACGCTGTTGTTCTACCCCTGGACAATAAATAATTATCGTCTAAAGGCGCGCCTGAACTCTGGCCACGGCTGACGATGGCTGACGATGGCCGCCGAATCGGCGAACGTCCGTCAAGTCAACGATTTTCTCCCGTGCAAATTCGATGCCGAAAGGGGGGAAGGGTGGGCCGATTGTCAACAAAAATCGAACCCTTTGTCCATCGCTCTCGGCTGCGAGCCGTCAAATATTTTTACCTGTTTACCGTTTTTTCCGTCTCTCCGCTCTCTTTTTTCCCTTTTTTTGTTAATTTTTCATCCGCACGAAATAATAAAACTCGTTCTAATGTAGAATCCATTATATCCATTAGTATTAATTAAACGTACTGAACGGTCAATGGAGGTTCATGCATTTTTCAGCAGTGACGTCGGCGGCTTTTGATTATTTTATTTCGGTCGATCGTTCATTCGGAGCATTTGATACAGCCCAGCTTAGCTTCCTCTATTGAATGTCGAGGTATCCCGGCCGTCGCGCACTCTCCCACGCACTGCATCAGGAAAACTTTAACCTGCACGTACGTAATCACGAGCGCGCGCGCGCGCACGCTTTAGAGCGAAAACAGTCTCAATTCCGATTCCGAAACGAGCGCGCTTATCAGCGCCGATAAACATATTAAGAGGTTCCACGCACGCTACAACCTCGTAGCCTCGAATACCGTAATTTCTGCGCCCGGGCAGCATAATGACGCCGAAGCAGATAATTACCATTCGTAAAAACGATTCTCATCCGCGGCCGGGGGCTATCGAGCAAACAATATAATAATTGCTGATTAACAGAAATGAAGCGTCGAGCAGCCGGCCGATCCTCGCGCCGAGCAGAAACAATAAATTAGCCGAGCTTCCAATCCCGTAATAATTCATTAAACTCTACGATTCAGTATTCCGAAAAACATGTTCCCATGTAACGCGCTCGGCGTTCAATTGGATTTTAACATTTCCTCCACTACTAGCGGCCCCGCGCCCCGCGCGCGCCGGCTATCCGCTACAAATTTTGCCGGGGAAGTCAATTGCCACCCCTCGCACCCGCAAACTTCTTCAATTGTCCTCGGATTTTCCACCCGTTAATGAAAATAAGAGCGCGGCGTCAGGAAAAGTCATTGCCCCGCCAATAATACAATAAGAACACCGAGAAATCGTAAATATTTTCGTTCAAAAAAATTGCAACGAAAAAATTCGGGAAAAATCATCGACAGTCTCAAAATTCCTCCGAACAAAATCCACGGAAAGCTACCCTTGAAAATTAGTCAAAATCTGACGTGGAGCGAGGTGAGAAATTGGCGATCGCAAATCGTTTCGGAGTATCGGCTATTTTTTCGCGAGGTATCGCGTTCGCCCTCCTCAAAATATTCAGCGTCGGATCCGCCATGACAAGTCAAGAAATCTTTGATAGCGACGCTCGATAGTATAGCGGGCGGTGAGCGCCGGCGCCTTTCCCTCGCAGCCCCATTGGTGCCTGAGGCCCTCTCCACACGAGTGCCCGCCGCCGGGTTTCCTTGGAAACGCTTCGTTCGCTCTGATGTCTACCCTCGCCCACGGAAAACCTCTTTCAATTAGGCACCCTGCCACCCCCGCACCCCCACCGCACTTCCTCCGATCCCTTCCTTCCTCTCTTCCTCCCTGCTTTCCTTTACTCTTCCTTCCCTCCCTCCTCTGTCTGTCTGTCTCTCTCTCTCTTTCCATCTCTCTCTCTCTCTCTCTCCCGCTCTCTCTCTCTCTCTCTCTCTCTCCCTCTTTGTTTCCCTCACTCTATTCCCTCTCTCCCTCTCTCTGTATGCCTTTGCGCTCGACTCTACTCGCTTCAACACTCTCGCTCCTCTACACGCTTCCTGCCAGCGGATCGACGAATCCCTTTCTACCTTCACAGCCAAGGTAGACATGCACCCTACCCGTAAACGTCTACACCTGGCTGAGCACGAGAATCGCGACTAGATGCGTTTCCCACCCCTCGATAGGGGAGCCCTGCAAATGCGAAGTTACTGTTTTCGCGCACCTTTCTTATCCGCGTAGAATCGGCGGAATTTCTCGAAATAACGAAATTATCCGGCAGGAGTTCGATGAGAGGTCGGATCGTTCATTATCGCACGCCGGACAATTCATTGAGCCGGGCTGTATTTTTAGGAACGGGAATGATTAACGTTTCAGCGGCCGAAGCGGCAGGATCGAGAACAATTTACATAATTTTGCCAGTGACAGAGATCCTCGTTGCTGCCGGACCGTTTCGACGCGCGTCGCTCCGTAGTTCTCGTCTTTTTCGGCGTGACGAGTTCATAGTTGTAGCGGTCCCCTCAATCGAGTTATGGGTAAATATTAGAACGGACCTAAAAGAGTCCGGTGGCCGAGCCCGACGTTGACGGACGAATACTCGAGACATTAAAGCCGTCTTCGGGCAGTTAGAGCGTTTAAGCAAACGAGGAGGAATTGACAGTGCGGAATCCAAAAACGTGTCGCGAATTAATCCTTATAAGATGGGAAAGCGGTTAGCTTCGAACAAGGAACGGCGCGGATAAGGTTCTTCGACGGGGCTGCACGAGAATGCAGGGGAAGCGCGGAATGACAAATCGTGTCGGCAAAGTCGGCGTTCGGATAAAAGAGGAATGCAGCCCGGAATTTTGTCAACTATTATTAGTCGCGAATAAGCCGCACCGATATAGCATCGGGACGCTAAATATGTACGAATACCCTCGCGATCGTCTGATTAGCCGATGGTATGCGCAAAAAGTACTTGAAATCCTGTACATATCCGGTAAGCGTGTGCGTACGTGTGGGGAGAGGGTGTGTGTACGGTGTAGAGAGACAGAGAGAGGAAGAGAGAGAAAGTGAGAGAGAGAGAGACATAGGAAGAGTGTGGAAAAAGAGTGCTGCTTGATATGCAGCACGACGCTTGGCTTGACTGACGCCTCCAAGTTGCGAATAAAATTTTCATGAATTTCTATTAGCTCCGTTTTTCTCGACGTGCCCCGGGGACTTAAAAAAGGCCACCGACCAGCTGATGGCGAATATTCGACCGAAAAGTGGCCCCCCCGCCTCGGTCAACGGACGTCTTAGAATCCTAATACTTTTTACCCCCACAACCGTTTAATATAGATGGGCCGACAAGCTTATATAGTTGGTGATACGCCAAGATCTTAAGGTCTATTCGTGGCGTCGTCAATGATTTATGGTTTCGTCAACTGCGAGGGCTATACCGAACAGCGTGAATCTTTCAATCGCCGAAGGTGGAATTCAATGCTTAATTTTGTTGACTCTCCTACATGGTTGGTAACGAATTAATCGAATAACCGGTACGGCGGATCGAACGAATATACCGACAACTAATTACTTAAGCGTTCTTAACGAAACACGAATATCGCCCCCGAAACCTAACAAGGAAATTCGAACGAGGAGCGCATACGATCGAATTCTTAAATGACACGAAAACTGACGCGTGAAACAAGAAGGGATTAATAAAGGCCGGCCGGGTCTTGAGAATGCGCGGAAATTATATGAGTTTCGAACAACGTTAATTATCCCGGACAAATCAGGGATAGAGGAAAGTAATTAATTGTAACTGCGAGTACAGCCGGGGAGAAAGTAATTCGAGCTTCAACTAAAAAGACGCTGGGTATTTCTGTCCTACTGATGAAGCGTAAGAATCGATAGTTTTGCCTGAGAAAAAGAGGCTGTATAAAATACACCATTGGAAATATACACGGTGGCAGTGCTGTAACGGGGGATTGATAGCCGCGGCAAAATGGTTCCGCGCAAAGTTCGATCGACGGCATGCGAACAATCAAAATTTCCGCCCGTTTGATCTTGAATCCTGGAATTCTGGTGTACGGCCAGAGGGACAGGAAGCGTCCGGAAAGTTTTGCGGTCGTCTCGCGGCGAAGTGAAACCCGCCAAAATTCGAGACCCCCGTAGGACGGAGGCTTAACTACTGCTCCAAGTTTCGCTTTAATCCGAAAAGCCACGGTAGGACGACACAATTGATTCTTGCTCCGTTTAGCTACGACGCGTACACCTTATTCACCTTGCACGAAGTGTGAGCGTCGGGTGTTTTCATTGAATAATCAGACACGTCGGATCAAAAAAAAAAAATAATAACAAGGCACGACGAATCAGCTCGAAAGTATACAGATAGTATTATTCGCCGACGAAAGAGATGAGCATTCAAGAATTATCCGATTTGAAAAATATGAAAGATAAATATTTGCCGTGTACTTTCGGTCGTCGGTTTGAAACTATGACGAATATCAAATAACGGTGTACGTTGTCATGAGTTGATTTGACTTACATTTAATGAAACAGAAAGGGAAGTGACTGTCGTACGCGAATAATAGTCTCCTTTTCACACTAATTAACGTGCATGGTATATCAGCCAGCAAACTTTACGCAAAATGGAAATAGCCATTTTTTTACTAGTCTGTTCCCTCTATGTCAAATTAAAAGGATGAAGTAATGCAATCGGCAGAAGCAATAAACGATAATCCAATGTTAATGTTCCCCTGCTGGCTGATGTTGGTCCGAGAAAATTAAATAATTTGTCGTGTATTTTCAACCGTGGGCCATGATAATTATTCTCGACTCGCTACTTCTAATGCGACCCGAAGGGAACCGGTGCTAATTATTTGTCAAGTGCGACTTTAAATCACACTTAAATACAAACGCTTAAAGAAAGCGACCTAAGAAAGCAACACCTCAAAAAGCACCATTACGCCCGAAGTAGCCTGGACAACTTCAGTCGAAACTTGACGCGACAGTCGGCGCGTTAAACAATAACGAGTTAAACGCGCATCGCTTCATTAACATCCTAAATACTGTCATCAATTCGCCCTGATTTAACTCTTGCGCGAAATATAACCGATTGTTGACATCCGTTTCGCCGCGTATAGGGTGTCCGCGCATAGTAATGTCCGCCGCGTTACGGGTAAATAAAGTTTATGGCGCGAAGTTAAAACGCGACATGTCGAATAGCGGCCGTCGTTCAACTTCGCCGTTTTGTCGAATGAATGGAATAATGACGCTTACCTGAACGCGGCTCTCCGTCAGGCCGATCCTCACGGCGATTTCCTCCCGCAGGAAAATGTCGGGATAGTGAGTTTTGTTGAAACACCTCTCCAGCTCGTTCAGCTGGCCGGGCGTGAAGCGTGTTCGATGCCGTTTCTGCTTCGCCGGCTTGACGTCATCTTGTCCGATGCCCGATGCGCTCCCTGATCACAGAGAAGAGTCAACGATCAAGCCGTTCGCCTCCCCCCCCAATTCAAAATCCAGTGGCCGAGCTTCGAGCGAAAATTACAGGGAGGAAATGCGCGCACTGTCGTTCGCCTCAGCCGTCTAATCAATGAAGCAAGCAAACTCCACCCTTTCGCGGAAGAAACTCGTGCACGCGACTCTTTCCCCGAAGGAGCGCGCGTCACATCTTCCTAGTCCTTTAAATGCGTCGGAATTCGCCTTTAAACGGCCAAGTTCATATTTGCCGGACGTCGCAAACAGAGGACACTGGCGAGAGACGTTGAAGCGGAGTAAAGTGAAATGTAAAGCGGCGTAGGCGTCGACGACAGTCTCCCTATCCCGACAGAGGAGAGCGAGGAGCGAAGGGGCACAAAAAAGAAGTAGTAAGATCTTACCTGTGCCAGGCATGGCCATCATTAATTCCTGATGAAGCGTGGCGAGCCCACCGCCGCTAGACAGTCCGGTGCCCAAATTCACTCCCAGCACGCCGTCCAACTTGTCGTGCCGCTTCAAGTCCTGCGCATGAAGGTCCTTCGCTCCTGCGAACGTCGAACGAAAAACGAAGGAATCAGTTTCGGTCTTCTGCCTCTCTTTCTTCGTATTTTTTTCGCCTGCCTCAGACGTTATCCCACACGTACGAACTGTCTGTCTCTCTTTCTTTCTTAGTCTCTATTCGTCTTTCTCTCTCTCTCTCTCTCTCTCTCTCTCTCTCTCTCTCTCTCACTCACTCGCTGCCTTTCCCCTTCGCGAAGCACCTCCTGCTCTATGTAGTTTAAATTTGTATAGGAGCAGAAGCTGGCTGACTGGTGGCGAGGGGGGTGCACGGGCCACTTAGCACGAAGGTGCGAGAATCGTCACCGGCCTCCGGCTTCTAGGCGCGCAAACACACATCGCGGCGGTGTTCACCGACATTCGCGTCGGTGTAGGCCTCGCGGAGGCTAGCGGGCACGTGCACACACGCCAAGTGCGCAGATCGGACGTGTGGGAGTAGCGTGTCGGAACGCCCATAGCGCTTCGTCCGTGGCCAGAGCCCATGATCGCGAGGTGCCGCCGCCTCGTTGTGCTTTGTCAAAGACGCTTACGCAACGAGGTAAACTAGTTTAGTCAGCGCGACGCGCCTTTCAGCGCGAAAAACAGCGCGGGGAACGGCGCCGACCGTAAACTCGCCGAGTGTACTCGGTCAGCTTCGGATGAAAATGCTATGAAATTGCTATGAAAATGCTGTGACGATGCTGTGACGATCATCCGACTTTGCTGCGCCAAAGTCTGATCCAAGGTAGACGGATCGGACAATGGAGAATGATTGACGCACCTCGGCTGTCCGCAGGTGCGAAACTCTGGCTCAGGGTGGACGAATCGGAGATTGATTGACAATCGAGCGGCACACGCACGCTTAATTTATGTCCACTTAGGAGACCGTGCTTATGGCGCGAATGAAAGGCATGAGGCCGACGTCGGGCGGAGGGGAGGGGGGGGGGGGGGGGGTGAGCGCGGGTGTACCTGCCGAAGGATACGCAAAGGTGACGAGGACCACCGGGGGCAGGACTTCGGCCGCAATCAATGGAGGAGGCCTTTCGCATGAATGAAGTTTACGACCGGTCCTCATTCCCGTTTTATTTTTACGAGTTCTCATGCTTTTATTTCGACTTTTTATTAGGAGCCCTCGGTATTTACGAGCCACCGTACTCCGGGCCGAACACGTTCGGGGGATTCCTTTGATCTGCGCGGGACGCGAATGTCGCTTCGGCGTTGCGGCCGAATTAAAAGTTGCATAAAGGCATTTCTGAATGCGCGATACAGGGACGTTATTGAGCGCATTCCGAGGTCCGTGCCGTGGGGGGGCACCCGGGGAAAGGAGCTTTTTCCCTGTTTTCGAATTAATCACGGGATGTGTCGAACTGATTAATTTAGCCTGGGGAAATATTGCGCTCCGCGGTTCGGTTCCTTAGATCGCGGCGAAGGAGGAATACTCCGGTCCCATTCCGGCTGACCGGATTATCGGATATCCTAATCAAATTAAAATGATAATGACCGAATGTGTGTATTAGCGTTGTAGACCCCCTCGTACACGGCCGCGCGCGAAAAGTTTAAGCGGCGCGCGTATCCTCGGCGCTATTTTATTCATTGTCGGGCGGATGCATCTAGGAAAAGATTAAAAATAATATCGACGACGCTAGACTGCGAGGGCCGATCGGTAGCGGGAAATTTTCATAATTGACGGTCAGCGGCTTGAAAGCGTCTGAATAATAAATTCATAAATCAAATTACTATCCGCAAATATTGTGACGGACGTATTTATTCGGATGCCGAGCGATGCGAGCCCCGCGCACTGTCTCGGTGCGCGAAGGATGCGAGAGGCCGGCGAGGATTGATGCATCGTGGATCGTGCGAAGGAAAATGTGCGAGTCGAACGGACGCCATCTTTTTTTTTTTCGTCCGTTTCAATTAATGCCGTTTGCTCCGCATTGTCTTGACCGCGTCAACGCACAAACATTTTATCCCTGCGCCCTCGAGTTACACGCCCACTTTAATCCCGGCTATGATTAAGACCGGGACTAACGGATAGTCGACTTAATTGCTCGCTGCAATTGGAAATCTTTAAATAAATCCGGGAGAAAACGTTGTCAACGGCGAGCGCCTCGGTACCGATGAACGAAGTGACGAAAGAAATTCTGCCGCGAAGATCGGCTCGAAATTCAGCCTCGACCGTCTTCGAGGAATGCTCGGGGAGGGAGGTGGGAAATAATTAATGACGCAGAAGTGCGCCGTTTCGCTTTAACGGCGACATTTCGTCGCACCGTTGCTGCAATTGACTTCGGTGCCGGGGGCATGACGAAAAAACGCAAGGCTAACTTTATTTTCATCGGATTAACACGCCGCACTTTACCCGCTTCCCACCGCCGGCAACATCCTAACTCTCTAAATCGTTCCTTAACTTCTCGCCTAATGTAATCAGTGTTGAGGTAATTAAGGTCATCAAACTCGAGAAGCGGTTTCCTTGGGAGAAAGAGGAGAGTGTTGGCTGGGCGTACCACGTGTTGCGAACCGTCAGCCTTCTCTTTTCTTTTCGCACGCTTCTCTCCTCTCCGACTCCTTTTTTTTTCCTCTCCTACTCTCAGAACTTTTCCACCCCCGAATTTCACGGCACTTCGTGGCCGCCGTCGTGCGACAATCGACGTCGACCGTTACTCGGGACGATTTCGACCAATTCTCTGCCCGGAGCTTGTCTACCCGTTTATGCTGAATGATCTGCCAGGGTCGATTAAAAAAAGTGCTAAAGTCCTCGCGCGAGTGATTCATAACGACACAAACTCGATAGGGTGATTAAAAGCAAAATGGCATGTGCCAATTAGCGGGAACAAGGGACGCTCGCACATTTTTCTATAATTCGGAATCATCGTATCACCAGAAATGGCTCATCGTGAATGTTGGGGTTATTATAAGCAGCGTGACAATTTATCAATCTTCGATTAGCCGTCGGACTGTTGAATACGCGCGGCGTCTAATCGATTGATACGTTACTAAAATACAATATTCGACGGTAGAGTGTAAGTTAGAGGTCAGTGGAAATTATTGGACATTGTCAGTGGAATTTGATTGTAGGAAATCAGAATTCTTGAGTGAACTTTAAAACGACTGTTCTACATCCCGAAAAAGGATATTAAGAGCTTACTCGAGAAGCTGATATTGAGCAACAAAATTCGTCAATGTTCCATTATATGACTACTTGACGGTCCGTCGAAAATCTTGTTATCTAAGAGTGCTAAATAGGAACGATCAACAAAAATATTGTCCCTCATACAGTTTGTGGTCACCCTTAATATGAAGTGCACACGAATTTTCACATGGAAATGTTGTAAAGAATGTAACAGTCTCATTACATAATTCAACGTAACAGACTAAAATTTCCATGAAAAAAAGCATTGATTTAGGTAACAATACCGTCGTATTATCAAATTACAAAACCGTCAACAATGTTCTGCTTGTCAGAAGAGTTTTCTCAGTTAAAACTGTCAAGTATAATTGTAATAAAATAAAATAGATGCCAGGTACAAATTAAAATCTATCAATCGTGTACTTTGCGACAAAATAATCTCCGACGTTTGCCGTCGGTCAGAGGCGGCTACGTGAACGACGGCTTCATACCATTTTCACTCCTGACCACCGAATTTCCACGAAAGCAAGAAAACTCTCTACCGAATTACTGTCAAAACTGACAGCCGCTAAATGTATCATCTACCTTATCCGTCAGGTCCGCAATACAGAAAACATTAAACTCCCACACTGAAGAAAACCCGGCAAAAACGATACCCATCGATTCGAAGCCGTATCACAAAATCCTGTTGACACTCACTATTGATCACTCCATAGAACGAATGCAACGAAACATCCTAAAGCTCGATCTACGCCGTGGCTCCGCAGCCGTCGCTCCCGACCTCCGCCTCGGACCAAGATCCAGCGAGATAGAAGTACGAGTCTACGACAGGGATGAAAGATGTTTGTGCCGGTACTTACCAGGAATACCGTGTGCGGAACCGCCGGCGGAAATGTTGTTGAGCATGCCGCTCCCGAGGAGCGTGGGCTCCAACACAGTTCGCGGAACCGGAAGTCCGCGCGCTTCACCGCGAAACAACACCGTGCGCCCTTGGGGGCTAATCTCGGGTAGCGCAGATCAGAGAATCGGATTGAAGTACTCGTGATCGCACGGCCGCGTATACGTGCTCGTGCTGCTTTTCCAATCTCTCGTGGCGAATATACCAGCGCTGGCCCGAGGAACGGCCCGTGCCTCAGGAAGGCAAACAGCGGACTGCCTGGCTGCCATATCCGAACTCCCCCACCTTCGCCCATTGGCGAGTACGCGGCACCCTCGCTCTCTCCGTCTTCCCGTTTGGCTCTCGCCCTCGCACTCTTTCATCCTCTCCCTTCCACCCGCGGCGGCGGCGCGTCTCCTCTCCCTTCTGCCCACGCAACCCTACTCTCTCCGACGTTCCGCTTGTGGGCGTGATATTAAATCGCTCCTATCCTTCAGGTTCAGCGCCGGGACGCAGGAGCGTACCGAGCCCCGACGGGCCCGCGCTCGGCAGGGTGCTCTCTTCCGAACGGGCAGGGGGTTGTTTTCTCTACGGACTATCGGCTGCTTCCTCTTCAAACTCGATTCTCTGCCGATATAAAGGAAGAAGAACGTCTATTTTAGAATTGTACGCAAATGAATGATATTAAATTTAGATAAAAAATGAATTCAAGCGATGTATGCGGAGGTAGGGGTAGATGTGAAATTTTTAAGTTTACTTTCGCAGCTGCTTTGCCTGAGGGAGATCTAACGAACGCAATGTGATAAATCGATCTGAGTACGTCAGTGATGGCAAAATATGAAGACAATAGAATTTAATGGTAGACAAAAAAATTTCTTCTCAGATTTCATGTTGGCCAGGACGGGAGGAAAATAGTGGTAGCTGACGACGAAGACAGGTGCGGCAGGGGTTGAGATGTGAATCTGGGAGAAGAGGAAGATCGAGAGAGAGAGAGAGAGAGAGAGGTGCGGAAAGGGATCGGCAGGAGAGACTCATAGAAATCGAGAAGCGATAGTGGCAGACTTTTAGTCGCTGGCTACGGCGGTAGGCAGCCAGCGTGCGGGGCTGTCCATATCCGAGGTAAACTCTATCCAGGTTACAGTCTAGCTGTCTCTGTTTTGCGGTAGGCGGTAACCGCCGCGGACGCAGCTCCAATGAGCGAGTAGCCCGCCCTCTGGATGCCCCACTAGGTTTCGCTCTGCCGGAGATTTATTGAAATTTTATTTTTATGGCCGTTGAGCACAGCGCCCAGGCGGATAGCGGGGGTTCGCCGGGGGTAGACAACGGGCCAAAGGAGAGGAGAGGATTCCTTCTTCTCCTTTCCACCCTTCTCCACCTCCTCCACTACCTCCTACACCTCGCCTTCCTCCTCTGTCCCTACTTTTTTCACTCCATTTCCCTCTCTACTCTCCTCACCCCATTTCCCCCTCGTTCTCTCTCTCTCTCTCTCACACACTCTCTCTCTTCTCTCCCTCTCCCTCCCTCTCTGTTCAGCTACTCACTCTCTCTCACCCCCACATTCGCTTACTCACGCTATCGTACGCTTCCATCGCCCTCTCTCCATCCATTTTACTCTTTCCACCTTGCGCTCGCAGTCTATCCTCCAACCTCCACCTACCCTGGCAGCTACCCGCTTTATTCGCTACGTCCTTTTAATTCAATAGCTACCCTTTTTATAACGTGCTGCCTGCGGAGCAAAAACGGAAGTCGCAGCGCGCTTCAAACGATGTGCGCGGAAATGTTTCGACTGATTTCGCATTTTCGGACTCACCGCTTCAGGTTATTGCACCTATGGGTATCATGGATGCGGCTGCTCTCGGTATTCGAAGGTTGAATCCAACGATTTCCAGATACCGCGAATCCTATGCGAGTACTCGATTGTCGACGTACATTTTGTTAGGTCGCTGGTAGACAGTGGTTTTAATCTGTAATAAGGTTACGTTTACGCGTTTATGCCAATATGTCGATTAAGTTTATTCAATATTTACTTACGGGATAATCACAGCAGTTACGGCTCGTTCAATTTTTGAGACCGCCACTGCGTTCCATAACTGCACAGTTCTTTAGCCCCTCCGGAGAGTAGATATTAATCAAGAAATGATCCGTAAGTGTCAACTGAAAGATGCATGCACCATCTATTATCTGTCGCTCTCAACTAATGAGACTCATCAGTAGATGGCATTCCATGATCTTCGCGAAGTACGCGTTGCGAAGTCTTATGGAACACTCAGTTTCGCGGCGGGAAGCGATAGAAACGTTTTTCAATCGCAATCGCATAGTTTTTATTTCCGTTGTGCGGTGAATACGTGAGAAAAGCTGGCCGAAACGTTTGCAAGAATCGTTCAGTGTTCGTTGTCTTCGGTACGTACAGAGTTTATTTAATCGGCGGTTAGTTAGAAAAATCTTGTAAAAAAGATATTGAACTTTCGCGGAAACATGGTTGCTACACGACTTTAAGAAGTATTTCGTCGCGCGAGGTGCTTGACCGATTATTCTCGGAATCGACATCGTGGTCCGTTGCGCGCAATAAACAGTTTGCTCGGCTTTCGGTAAAATCGTGTGACCTTAGTCAGTAAACCAGTATGTTTTCTCCTTCGTGTGAACCAGTCGTTGACTGTTCTGCTCTTCGAGTCGAAGTTCGTTACACTCAGCGTATCATCATATGAAATTTTCCGAAATATAAAAACGTATATCAATGCTTAAAACGATGTCTATAGATCATGAAACTAACAATAGTATTGTGTTCACAGTGTCGTGAAGTGTGCCACACAGTTCAAGTAGGATTAGTTCCAGTGTCAAGAAGTCGCGGGGAGAAATTTGCAAGAAATTACCCAGAATGCACTGCGCGTGAGGAGTTCAATATGGCTGCACCGGTGAGTCATAAGCATGCATCGTATAATCCCATGTAACCTATATCTAATAAGACGAGGACGTAAAACCACTGCATCGAGACACGAATTGGTATATATAATAAAAATCGCGTAGAACAGGAATTTGGGAGGAATTTTCGACAATTCCCGTAAAGCCGCACGACGAATCGCGTGCATCGCGTCCGTATTACAAGTACAGCTTCCCTTGCACCTGATACGCACAGATACCGTGCGACGATATTGCTCCTCGTCCGAAGGAAGGGGAAAGGCGGCGGATGTCAAAGAAATTTAATAAACACGGCGGAAAAGCTTTGCCGGTCGACTTTTAGACATTCTTTCGCTAATTTGAAAATAATTTACGACAGAGTACCGGTGCAGAGCGGGCGCGCGCGAGGGGTGGGCCGGGGTATATATAAGAGAGAGGCGACGGAGTCTTCAATCTTTTGTCGCTGCCGGGGATACGAACCTAAGGGAGAGCAAAGATGAAATTTCGCTTTTTCACCGCTCTTGCTTCGGAGCCCCCGGAGAACTATGAGGGTCATTAGGTTGGCCGTCATTTTTCGAATATCTCAGTTATACCGACGCTCATTGATACTTACATTGCTGGCAAGCGATACGGAAACGTGACGAGTAAGCCGGGCAGGCAGGTATGTGGCTCGAAGCTGAAAAAGAAATCGGCGCTCGTCTGTTCGAGCACGATTTTCAATTACGCCCGTCGTCTCGCGAGTCCTTTTATTCTTCCTCATTTGCATAACGCTCCGTTCCCCCTGGTACCTGATAATGAGCACGCACATAGAGCGAGCTGGAATGAGAGATACGGAGGACAGGGAAGGGAGACAGAGAGAGAGAGAGAGAAAGAGAGACAGACCGCCGAAACGAGCGGGACTCGCGTGTGCGATCGGAAACAGACTCAGTCGGCATATGCAAATAATCGCTAATACGATTAAGGGATAATTAACGTCGCGCTTTGGGCGGGAATGTATTCGATCACGTGCGCGGGGCCGTGTCGCAGAGAGTTTTCTCTGCTCGAATTGTTATCCGTTCTACGGCCTAACGGCGCGCACGCTGTAGGCTATAAACGGTTCGAACAAGGGCGTTTCGATCGCAAGTCGGCCGCGTCGGGCAGGCCGATCGCTTTCTGAATTTCCAAAAATTTCGCCCCGGAATATTGCCCGCTTAATGAAACGCGTCGTATCAACGCGGGAATGCGCACTCGATGCGCGGCATGCCGATCGGACCGCAGGAATTCTCGCGATCGCGATAGACCGTGCCCAGGGGTGAGAGGGGGGTCTCGACTGCGTATTTCGATGGGTCATCCCCGCTTTTTCCTCGGTCTTCAACTTTTGCCGCCGGCTATTGTCGCGTTTGACATATCAACGGTATGGCGAGCGTCGCCGGTGTGACGGCGAGCGTCGAATTGTCTGGACGTGCCTCGAAATACGTTCATATTTAAAATACGCGTCGAAATCCTCGGTCACAGAGACTCTACGCGGGTTTCGAATATTGAAGTTATTAATTGCTGCTTCTGCGTCGATTGTTCGGTCGGATTAACGGTCGCGTCGACGTTCGCCGAGCGTTAACGTACGTTATCGAGAGCAATTTTGAGGCTTCGCGTCTTCGGTCAGAGTTTTTCTGGCGTGCTTCTTGACGTTCTTTAACATTGCGGAGAAGAAGATGTCGGATGAGGATCGCGTTCGAGAGCTCTCGCGTTTGCTCGCTTCTCTCGTTAACGGACGCTACGGCGGGCGAGAATAGGCGGGACTTTGTCGGGCGCGCGAAAATGTATTCGTAGGCGGGTATGTATGTTACGTGCACGATCGATTTTAAACAGGCGAGACGAGCAGCGGCAAATTGACAATGTGTCGAATGCAGGCAACCGATGCCGCTGGCTAAAACTACCGACCTCCCGTCGCGACTATAGCGTCCGACGTCCGCTCGACGATGTAACGAAAATTTCAAGCGGTGCAACCCCCTCCCCTCCCGAAAAGGCTTCTGATTCACTTAGTCATCGTAACGATTATTCCGACGTTTAATCGTTCCGCATATTCGGCAAACTTTCCCGCCGTCGGCACAATCTCCCGTGATCAGGAAAAATGTAATATCTAGGTACAATAAATGCGCTCTCCGGCAAAAGCATAGAGCACTCCCCGTAGAGCATTCGTTTCATTTCATAGTTCAAAAAACGGAATATTTTCGACGTTGCTACAGAGGTTTCTCTCGCAGTTAATTTCTATCGTATGTACACCCTCCCCCTCCTCTTCTCGCCTCCACCGCCCTCTCTCGAAAACCTCTGCGCGCCAAAATTGTTCGACGAATCGAGCGCACAATCCTCCCGCTCCGTCCTCCGCACACCCGCGGACCAGGAAAAATACCGAGCAATGACAAATGCGGCCCCGCTGCAGGCCAGCTGTGTGATGCATGAGTTAATGACAATAACCGCGGCGCAATAAACGCGAGAGAGCGCGCGCGTGCAAGCGCGCACCTGCACGCCTTCGCTCAAAAATATATATCTCTTTTTATTTTTAAAACGAAAAATCGCGAGGAGCAATTTACGTACGCGCGCCGACCGCTTAGGGTATTAATTTATAACACTCGTGCACGGCGCTAGAGACAGACCCCCGTGCCGAGAGAGCAGGCCATACTTTTTCATCTGACCGGTACCGGTTGAAAGCTGCCAATGTTCGCCCTGACGTAGGCTTCGAACGGTGTCTGTGGCCTCGGAGGCGACATATCTTCGAAATAGTCGAAACTGTTCGACGTTCGACAGTCGAACACCCTCCGCGCGCCTCTTTGGCCGAAGTTAATTTTTATCGTCGCTCGGGCGAGGACGCTCGCGGCAAAAAGAGAGCTTCGAACGAATCGTCGGCCTCGGAACCATTCCCGGCGAACCCACCCTACTTTCCGTTCCTCCCTTCGGCCAGAAATAATACCACTTTCGCATGTCGCAAACGGCGGTGCGTTTCCGCCGGGTTCGAAGTTCAGCGGCGCGCGCGCGCACGCTGGCAACAGGCGACACACAGGTAGACAGGAATTTCTGATATTACATACCAGAAGCCGGAATGCCCCCATAACAATCCCGAGGGAGTGTACGAGGTTCTCCACATACGCCAGACATATTCCGCGTCTCGCACTACACATCCGCTTTGCTCCGCTCCTCCCTTCTGCCACCTTCTATCCGAGCCACCACTTCCGCTTCAACCCTTCTCCTCTCCATTCTCACCCTCTCGAGCCAGCCTACCTCCTCTTCCTCCACCTCCGCCGCCACCCACACTACCACCATCGCCATTACTACCACCGCTACCTCCTCCTCTTCCTCCTCCTCTTCCTCCTCCTCTTCCTCCACCTCCTCCTCCTCCGCGATCTGCCAGAGATCGCGCAATTCCCTGTCTCTTCGATTTCATCGCCTTAAGTAACTTTCCGCACGCTTTCTTCCCTTCTCTCGACTCGTTCTTCGGTTCCAATTCCGTAGGAAAAGTAGGCAGAGGTAGGCTGCGGATTTTTTTCGTCGATCTGCCGCTGATAAGGCCTGCATTTGAAAAAAGATTCCGCTCGCCAATAATGAGATTTCGAAATAGTCGGCGAATTGGATTTTATTGCGTCGGTCGTCGGCGATTTCTAAATGGCTACGCGGTCGGCGCGCGAGTATACTCGATGTTCCAACTCGCGATGACACACGGCTCTGCGTGCACAGTCTCTCTGTTTGCTGCCCTCCGCCCATGCATTCTCCGTTTCCGTTTAGCACATCTCCCGTGTGTAAGTGCGTCGACGCACACCGACACCCCCGCTTTGAGTCTGCGGATTACAGCTGTTCGCCAAGTTATCCCGGCGGAAGGGGGAAAGGTAGCTAGGTACCCCAATAACGATTCCTTCCCCATCGTCCATGGCCCTTTCATGGATTTTCATGCAGATGAAGATATAAATAGGGTCATAGTATCCGGTAACCGCTAAAAAGTCGAAGAGCTGGGCCAGTAATAAATTTTAGGCACCTTCGAACGTTGACATTGGGTATCTGGTGAGACGTGATTGGATCTAAATGCTGCGAGTGTCGATGTTCGACGTACCGGCACTTTAAACGGCCGACATCTCCTCACTTATCACGAAAATGGGCTGCATGTTGAGATAGGTCGTTCCACGAGGATTTAGTGCCTTCGTTAAGCTGTAAGCTTCATTCAATTTTCTCCAATTTGTGGCAATTTGTGCTTACAGCACCCACATGCTCTCACGCCTCGTCCCCCCTCCTGAGTCCTCCACCCTTCTGTCTCAGCCCACTCTCCCACCCCCCCTTGTCTCATCCCCATTGTACCCCCCTCTGACGCAGGGCCTAGCGTAGGCGCACGCGTTCACGCATTCGCGCCGAGATGGGACCCTGTAACGAAATTTATTTCGCGCCCCACGACTCATTTTCCGCCTCTTACCCTGCCTCGGGACCGGAAGTGTTTTCGGCAAAAGAATCGTCCTTGAAAGCTTGCCGTCGCAGTTTTTGCCGAGACTGCCGTTTTCGGTCCGGATTAATGACGACCGTCGGTCGACGAGTGGGAAGGGTGGTAACAGTGGCTTATAGCCGACGGATTTCGCTCTCTGCCTCTATCTCTACCGTTCTCCGTCGCCCTCCCCTCTGTCCGAGCTCACCTGGCTCAGGGACGTTCAAGGGGCTGCGCTCTTTCATATCGGCGACTGCTGACGTCAGACAAATCACTTCTGCGCGAGGTGACATCGCGAGCCCGGGAGAGACGGCGATATATAAAACCGGCAAGAGATCCATCTTGATATCCAGTGAATCGTGAAACTCCGCTGAATCCTGAAAGTAAATAAGTGCCCGTTCGAAGGCTGCGAGGCGAATTATTGTTTTCCACGATTCTCGTTTAAAACGCTCTGACGTTCGCTGCGGACCGGATGGAAGTCCGGGGTGGATGGTCGAGGGGTTGATAGGGGTTGGGGGGGGGGGGGGGGGGTTTGGGCGCGTGCAATTGCCGTGGAAACGTCGAGTGTCATTCCGAAGCTGAGGTACAATTCGTAGGATCGGCTCGAAAACGCATAGGCGGCGGCAAGTGAGGAAAAATTTGACGCTCGTCGGTAGCGGCGGGAAGAAATATTCGCCGAAGGGAGAAGAGGTATGATTTGTGGGACGGTCTGGATGTCGGAAGGGTGGCGAAGGGAAGGCGAGTCGGAGGCAGAACAGGTAAAGGCAATATGCACAGGCCCCGTTACACAGTGGAAACGGTAGCCGGATGGTCAGAGGGCAGGCGACCCCGGTCGCAGTTCGCAGTCGCACTCGCAGGACGCACTCGCGGCACTCACTCGTAGTCGCACTCGCAGTCGGAGGCAGTCGGAGGCAGTCGGGAACGAGTCGCCTACCTGACCAGTTTTTCCTCGATGCCCCCGGCAGGCTCGCGAGCCGATCCCCGGCAAACACGATTCCGAATAGCTATACGCGTGGTTAACCTTTGTTGCAGAAGTACGGCCCTCTGAAGTACCATTCCGAAATTATTACATTCTAGTGGGGTTGATATTAGCTCAGCGCGCTCGCGTATGCTTTCATTAGACGTTACCTTCGAGCGTTTCAATTTAGCCCGAAACCAACCCCTCAGCCTCGTTCACAGGTCTATAATATCCGACCAGGTACTTGCCGACTCTCTAGCATGCTTCATTTGGACGCCTATCGAGTTCCGACCATATCTCACATTCCTACTACCGGCTACGGGTGCAACGAGTTACCGAACGTTATCGGCGATGCCAGATTTCTGCGAATGTTTTGCCACTCCATGCACGGATTTTCGCTAATCGACGTAACGGGCGCGATTCCTGCGAAACGTTTCCGCGAAATTCGCAATCCCCGATGCTGCGGAGCCAACCCTCCTCTCTGTCCGCCGATCCTCGAAACACGGACATTCTCCGACGTGCCATTGTTCGCCGGATCGTGGTGGCAGACCTTTTCGAAAACCTTTATCGTCCGACGATCGACGAGCCGTGCCACCGAATCGTTTCCTCCCTAACCGTACCTCGCAGACTGCCGTGTGCAATTCAAATCACTCCTTATCTCTTTCGTCGATCGAATCGAGGATCGTTGCTAAATTGTCACCCCCTCTTCTTAATTCATCGGAAGAGCATTCTCCGTCTCGGAGGTTTTCCGTTGGCAACTTGCTACGGAATCTTCGAAAGTCAGGACTCTCCTCGGTTAATCCAGTCGCGTAGGATTGTGCCGCGGGAGGAGGGCTGGGAAGGAGGGGGTGGGGGGCGGTGAGTGAGAGAAACTTGCGGTCGGCTCTCTTTGTGTGTACGTCCAAAGTTTAATTAGTTTTTAGAATGTATTGAGCATGGGCGAGTTAAGTTCGGCGGAAGTTGTAGTGCCGGGAACAATTTTACCGGGAAGTTTTTCAATTTTCTCGGCTCAGGAAGCTTACCTCGGAAAAAGCCCCCCGGAACTGTCCGACGCATCTCTCTCGTTATCGCGGATTTGTTTATTGTCACCCGCGGATGAAGAGAGCGCGGCCGTCCGATACAGGAAACGCATTCTGGGCTTAAATTTCGATCGCTTGCAAACATTTTAAATGTGAATGATACACCGCGATTTTATATATTCGCGCATTCTAACGATATATCCGTTCGTTATCGGTCCCCGAAATCGTCTAACGACGGATTTCCCGACTGAAGTCGTCGCTCTCTCCGCCTTAATTTCCGTAAAATAAGACTCTGCAGAACTTCATTACCGGCATGCCCTCTGTAGATCTGTCCCTGTTCCTTCCCCGCCTTCCTCCTTTTTTCTCTCTATCCCGACCATCGCTTCGAATCCCTCTTGATAGCCTCTCTCTCTCTCTCTTTCTCTTTCTCTCTCCCTCCCTCCGACCGAACTCAGACTCTGTTAATGGGAATTGATTACCGCAAGGAGGTGATATCTAAATCATGCTCCTTTCTCGTCTGCCCCGAGGCAAACTTTCTCTCCGACTGCTCGCGGAGAATTACCGTGGAACTTCTTGCCTTCGCGTCTTTCGGCGCTGTGTTTAAGTCCGAGAAAAAGGAACGGACGAGAAGAAAAAAGTGGAGAAGTACCATGCTTCGGGGCCCCCGTAGAATATCTCCCGACGCGAACTCGCGCTCGTCCACGGCTCATTTCGGATGCAGTTCCGAAATAATGTTTGAGCGTCTGAAAAAACATCGGCGAAACTCGTAAAACCCGAGGAGCGAGCAAGAGTGTCCCGCCTTTCCTCCCCGTTCGCGGATTAGGCCGGGGGACGCATCAGTATGGACGTGGGAGTCGATTTTAAACTCGTCACAAGTGGATTTAGCACCTTTTCTGGACTCCGTAGACCGGCGAGCCTGAGCGCGCGCGCGCGCGCACGCGCTTCAAGCTGTTACCCAAGCAAGTCGGTATTCCTGATCCCTTTTCCAAGGTGAGCTCTGGACTTACTGCTAAAACGTGGCAAGATTTACTCCGAAACTTAAGTCCCGACTAAAGATTTATTACCGCTCTCTGTCTCTTTCTCTCTCCCGCTCTCTCTTCCTCGCCTTCCAGCTACCCCTCTCTTCCACTTCCACCCCCTTGCACACGTATCTTCCGTCTCTTGACTATCGCCGCGTACCGGTGCAATGCTCTGCATTTTTATGTTCCTTAAGTCCGCCCTCTCTATCCGAACAATAACGCGGACGTTTCTCCCGCGAGGTAGAACTATAATGTTCCGATAGCTAAGTCGAGCTTATTAGAATCGCGAGAGTCTGTATGCGCCGAGTTCGGTCTGAGTGTCGCGGACAAAGCGAGACTGCGAAGCGAAAGCTTGCCTCGTCAGGAAGGTAAATCCGAATACGGCTTCTGAGATGGCGTCGAAAAGCTTTCCACTGTTCTGGCCAGGCCATCCGGATCCGGGCAGGGAGAAAGATGCATTCCCGCGTGCGATACGTCCCGCTGTGTTTAGCTTTACGGGCACGTAAGTCACGCGTCAAGGGATGATTCCGCATTGCGTGCGTTTCGGGGCAAACAATGGGCCGACCCCAGCACGGGGCGCGCCCTGTAAACATAAATCGGCCACGGGGAAAATCTTGTCCGACTCCGACGGAGCTGCGGCGTCAGGCAGGCTGGGTCAATAATTTCCCGATCGGCGAAGACCGGCCGGTCATTCCAGTTAATTGGAGCTTCGGGCGTGAAATGTTCACAAAGTCAAGTCGAAGGAAGCGGCATCGTTCGAGGAACGATTTGTGGATTAATGCTCGGGCATCGACTGCATGGGAAAGCCGGCGTGATTTTCATCGGGCCATTTCGTACTGACCTGCGAAATCGATACTCATTTTCAATGTGCTCATTGTACGTAGTTTCGGTCGTTCGTGTTTATCGTACGCTGTATCGCGGTAGGGAAAGGTCGAACTTGTTAGTGAATTTTAACCTGCGCGCCGGTCCTGGTTTATGCGCGAATTATACGGGACGGTATAGGAGACGTTTTTCTCGGACAATCCGCACAATCTGTTTCGTTCTTCTCGTCGTTTCGTTTCTTCAAATACGATCTTACGGGCTTGTGCTGGCTTGAACGGGACGTGCGCGAGGTTAAACATCGCTCCGACCTCGAATTCGCCGCTTTGCCTCCACATATTATGGGGTGACCGGCTACCCCATTGGATTAGGAGACCCCATAGAGGGAAAAATGTAATATAAAAGGCTTACGGGCTAAGCTGTTAATATGTTGTAAGGCGATGTGTCCGGGCACGAAACTATGTATATATTACCGTGCTGTACAAATACATGACCCTCGCCGATCGTGTTGATGTAAAACGGCTTTTGTGGGTGTATAACGAGTTGTTTGATTTGGACGACACCGTTGACCTTTTGCCGCCGACTTGTCGTTAATGTCCCGCAAACCCGACGGAGAGTCGAGAAAGAGGACGGTTTAGGAACTTACGAAATATTGTTTAACCAGGCCTAAATTTGCTTTCTAGTTACATGACGCCTTTAAAACTACGTCCGAAACGCTGATTTATAATCAACACTCCACTTTCTGATCCTTGATCGCACACAAGTCTGTCGCTAATTTATTCTATCAAGATATAAAAGAGGAATAAAAATAAAATTGTTAAAAGTTGCAACCAGACAGCTTTAAATACAACTCTTGAGACCACCGTCAAAAATAGGTGAAAAAATATGAAGTATTCACATTATTTCGAGAGAACAATAAGAAACAATTATTTACCTGCACGCTTTCTAACTGTTCCACAATCGCCCTGGAAACTGAATCCCTCCGGCGCAGCTCCTTGAGCTGACAGAAGGATCGCTATCCAAAATCTCGAAATAATTCTCTCACTCACCTATTTCCGTGCCATATTTTCCATTGACAATGATCGTCCGATCGATGCTCACATTTTTACGCCTCGCGCGGCGGTCGCGTGACAAGGCCGGAGAGCGCGAACGATTATTTACTCTCATTTCTGTCCGGGCAACCCCTTCTTTACGCCGGCTAGGCATCAGCACGCACTCGCGTGGCGTCCGCGATCGCCAATACCAATTACCACCCCTTCCCTACCCCCGCCGCGTTATCAATATTTCGATGCGTCGCGTTCCGGCCAGGTATCGCAGGGTTCCATCCCTGTCGTTTACGATCGCGTCAGCGGCTCGACGAGCTAAAAGATGTTTATCGTTCCGTCTACATGGTACGAGCGTGCCAGCGCTCGGAGTAGCAGCGCGAACAACACTTAATATATTTGCGTTTGAATTACGCCTTGCCGGCGGGGGTGGGACGGGCGAAGGGTTGGGCCGCGCGAACGACAAAGGGTGGGCTAGGGCATGGTGCGCGAAGGGGGGTGCCACACGGCAAGGCTCGGGGGGGTGGACCATGGGGAAGCTACCGGGGGCCACGTGGCGGCGCGTGGCTCGAAAACTAATTGAGATATGAAATTTATTTGGCGCTCAGCTTGTCAGGAACGTTGCTCGTCTTCGGGAGTCGATGAAAAATTCACGTCGCACGTGCGTCAGCGCTTCGGCTACCTGGCGGCCGTTTCATCATGTTTCAAGTTCAATTTCGGTCGGACGTTGAGCTTTCGGTAGAAGGGGCTGGGGGGTGGGCAGGGAGGAGGGGGTGGGGAGTGGAGTCGAGCGATGACGTCGAGTGGGCATATCTCGATATCCGCGTCCGGCTCTGTCGGGGGATTTGGCGAAGAGCTGCCGATCGGCAGAGAGAGAGAGAGAGAGAGAGAGAGAGAGAGAGAGAGAGAGAGAGAGACAGAGAGAGCGCGATGACCGGAAGGAGGCAATAAATGCTCGAAAACGCGGACGTCTGTTCAAATTATCCCCGCCCCCAGACGTACGCGGTCAATTTTAAAAACGTAATGCCCACGCGACCCCCCCCCCCCCCTGGCGCTCGCACCCCGCCCCGTCACAGGCGGGAATTACAATTACCCGTTACAATTACAATTTTCATTACGGTCGGCCGCAATCATGTCGGTCATTAAAATAAAAAAGTTCGCGTCCGTTAACGCGTTTCGGGTCGAAAATTCATTCGGTATTAACGCCACCGGCCGACCCTCGTTTCGTCGGAAGGACGGACGGTCGCATTCGAAGGGTATACTTTCGAAAAATGCGCAGTTTTTCAAAACTTCTATAAGCTTTCCTCTGACAGTAGCCAATTGTCTTGCTCGGAGCTCGTTTTCTACGACTTAAGGTCCGCTATAAATATTCCTCGCGTCCTGCGCGCCTCGATTGGCATTAAATCCGTGACGAGCGTCGGATCATCGGATTCCGCTGCATTCGATCTTCGCGGAATTCAGCCAGGCCGCCGTCGCCGCCGCCGCCGCCGTCGCCGTCGCCGTCGGCAATCCGCGAGGCAATCGCGCGAAATTAATCGCCCGGGCAGCGTCGGTTGTCATTTCGATTATGATCTCCGAAGCTTTCGCGAGTCGGACGACTAGGCGACGGCGGCGAGGCGTTATACCGGCCCCGCTCGATATAGGTAGCAATCCGGCAGTCTGCAGTTAATTTAGAGGCCATTTCCTCTGTAAATAGCCAATAAAAGCACGGCGTGCGCGCCCGCGCGCTCGAAAGTGGAAGAGGGGTAGGTACGTTGTGTGTAGAGGGCCGGAGAGCACAACGTTCGCGGGGAGGGTGCAGGGGGCGGGGGGGATGGCGTTGGACGAGGGGGTGATACGAGGGGGTAGGGGCCTGGCGCAAGGAGGGTGGGGGCGGAGGACGGAGGACTGAGGACGAGCGGGCGGGAGGGACGGGGGTGAGACGGGACGCAATATTATAAAATTTAATGTCTTGGTTTACGGGCCGCGGAGCCGGCTATAACCTCGCCCCGATATTTACTGGGCAATCGCGGGGCTATATTGCCCGCCAACCTTCTACCCCCTCGGCCCCGAGCCGACGACCACCCACCCCTGCCCATCCCGCGGACTGCTCTTGTTACTCTTCCACTTCCTACCCCCTGTCCCGCATTCGAGCTCTCTCTCTCTCTCCCTCCCTCTCTCTCTCTCTCTCTCTCTCTCTCTCTCTCTCTCCCTCCGATCGGTTTTCTCATTAGGCCGTTCGAGTCCGTCGTCGATCGTTTTCGGCGCAAGTTTTCCGCGGAAGACCGCGAGAGAATTCGGGCGCTTTAAATAAATAGTGAATCGCTCGTCGGTCGAACTTGGCGAGCGATGCGCGACGTGCCGCCGAATGCGGGAGAGGGTGACGAGAGGGTAAAGGTGGAAGGGAAGTAACGGTTATATATCGTTCGCCAATCGGACAAACCGCGAACCCAGCGCGAGTGTACCCCCCGCGACCTCCGAGGGCATTTACACTCGCGAACCTCTCTCTCTCTCTCTCTCTCTCTCTCTCTCTCTCTCTCTCTCTCTCTCTCTCTCTCTCTTCACTCTCTCTCCCTGGACGCTGTCAGTGCAGTCACATTTTCGCCGGTCGCTGAACTCGAAGCGAAACTATAATGGAATCCGCGCGAGGAGGACGAAAAAATGTATCCATAGATGCATCGGTTCGGCATATAAGTGTCCGCCGAATTGCGCCACCGGGTGTGCCGCATTATTTTCCATTTGCCCCTCGTTCTCGCTCCCTCCTTCGAGTCGCGCGCTTTCCGCGCGCTTGAAAATTGGTGACAAATACGCCGCAGCGCGCCGGCACGATTTTACTCCGATAGCGGGAAGACGTTCAATCGCGATATTTTCGTGGGACAAAACGGTGTAACGCCTCGCTTGATCGACACGTCCTCAGATCAAAATACGCGCGGACGTTGAACTCTTTGATGGAGTGACGTGTAGCGGGGTTGATCGTGGGGAGAGTGCAGCGAGAGGGAAGGAGGAGGAGGGCGAGGGGGGAGGAGGGCTTGGCCGGCTTGTTTAGGATTTTTCCCCCGTATATTTTTCGATCGTCAGCCGACTCTCTCCTTCTGTCCGCGCGATCGCACCGTTCCGCCAGTTCTATTCTCGTGACGAAACTTGGCGCGCGAGCGCATCGACGTGCAATTACGGGAACGCCACAATTCGTGGCGAATAAAGGAGAGCGCGCGCGCGCGCGCGCGAGGGCGAGAGCAGGGGGGGAGGGGCCAAATGAAGAAAAGGGGAAAAAAAGCGGAGGCGAGCGCGTGGATATCCATCTGCGAGACAAATGAGCGGGCTTCGTATAGTAACACGCACGCCCGGGCCCGGGTTTCCTACGCCGACGTGAGGAAAACGTACGACAGGGTCGGATAAGAGATAGCGTCTCGCAGGGAGGCCAGGTATACGGTTACTTTGCCCTTCGCCCTCTTGCCGGGGGCGAGAAACTCGCCCCACGGGTTTGTTCCCGCTTCATCCCTTTCCTCGCGCGCGGGCGCGCGGGCTCACAGCCGGAAAGGTTGAACATTTTTGCGCCTGATAATGGTCCGCAGAAAACGCACGCTGCAGCCAGCTCTGAATCCTAGAAACGTTTTTTGAAGCCCATTAACTCCCGATGTCACCTATTGGTGCAGGTTTCTGATCGAAATTCCGGTATGATCTACGGTAGGCTTCGTCGCTGTACAGTCGTTCTTCCGGTAGAAATTTTTGCCGGTGATATAATGGCAGTAACAACTCTCCGCCTGGGTGGCGGGGTGAGACGTCGAGGACGACGGCTAGGATGACTCTGACGACGTGGGTGAGGAGAACGAGGCGGAGAACGGAACGCGAGGCCGCTGTTCGTGTCCGGACGTTGTACGTTGGCTGCGCGAAAGGATCTATCTTTCCAGGATAGTCCGGGTGGGTGCTCTTTGCTCTAGCGAACGCTGCGAAGGAGGGTGGGGTGGGGGTGGGAAGGCGTAGAGGATGGCGAGTTTCACATAGAAACAGCAAAACACAAGACACACGGAAGAACTACGTCGACGACGACGATGCCGACGACGACGACGACGCCGACGCCGGCGTCGGTAGCAACGGCGGAGGATGAGGAAGAGGAGGATGCGGAGAAAGAGAACGAAGCAGCGCCAGCAGGAGGATGAGGAGGGAGCTGAGAGAGGGCTGGCGAGGTAGCGACGTCACCACGGAAATCAAGAGTAATGCCAACACGAAACTGCACTACCCCTCGCGCACCCTTGCCAACCTCTCCGTTCTCCTTCCATCTTCCACCTATCGCGCCTCTCTCTCATTCCCGTCCCGTCCTCGCATTTCTCCGACTCTCCCCGTCTCTCTCTCTCTCTCTCTCTCTCTCTCGGCGGCCTCGCTCCTCTCTTTCGCCAGCTCGCTCTCCCTTCCTCGGGCCCACCCTCCTTCCACCTCCGCATCTGACCTCCCGATCTCACCCCCCGGGGAATAACCCCCTTGCCTTCGCTGCCGTATAGAGTGCCGCCGACGGATAGGCATCCGAGAGAGTGCGAGAGAGAGATAGAGAGAGACAGAACGAAGGAAGAGGCGAACGTGTACACCGGCTACCTACGACTCGCCGAATCCTCGATTCCGACATGGACCAAGAGAATCCCGAGCTCCAGAATTCTTCTCTACTCCTCCTTCTTCTGCCTTAGTTCTCCTCCGCGTCGTCTCTCTTTCGGCTGCGCAATTTTCAATGAGCATGACCTTTTCCGCGATTCCAACTTGACGACAGTTGGGATAGATAAGCGACGGTACCGGCTTCGCTCGCTCATTTTTCGCCGATCCCCACTGATTCATCGAGCGAATCGACGCAACGTCCGCGATAACCGAAATCGATCCTTATTATCCGTGAGCCGGTGAAAGCGTGCGTGCGAGCGCGCGCGCGCGCTCTGCCTTTCTTTTTCCTAAATCCCGCTCTCGAAAATGTGGCCATTCGTATGATCGGCTATATCCCCGGCGTCGTCCCCTAGTCCCCGAGTCCACCCCCCTCCCACGCTACCCACCCCCTCAGGTTCGAGGAACGTCTTTTAATATACACTATATCTTCGCGCCCGGGGATTTCCCTCCGGTTTTCCGAACCGAACGGAATACAAGCAAGTTCCCTTAAATCCGTCAGTGCATCCCGGCCTCCGCGGCCGGCCCGAGGCTGCGCATTATTACGTTTCCATGTTTCGCGTATGTGCACCCTGCCCAGGGTTTACGACGGCCGTGTTAGCCGGCGATGTGACTACGATCGATCGGACACTTCAGTGTCGCCTTGACATTAAACCGAATGGCAGTAACATCATCGGCAGCGAGACGCGGGTCTCCCCGCGTATATTACCGATCAGGGACAGTCGTTTCATTGTTCCTCGATTGATCCACGAAAAGCGTCTTTCGTTCCCAAGAAGAGCGTGACTCTCGCTCGGAGGGACGCATTTTGAGAAACGTCGGAGAATATTTTCGCCCACTTTGTTCGCACTGCCTTTCGCCGACCTCCGGCGGAGAAAGGAAGTGCATGAGAGGACGCTCAAAGGAAGGAAACGCGCGTGGTCCGCGGGACGGATCTCGTCCGCTTGTATTGCAGCAGATTAAATTAATTCCGGCAAATTAATTGGTAGTTAAGATGTTTAGCGTTAAGTGAGAGAGTCTGGTATCTCTCTTCCACTCTCGTTCGCTGGCTTCCACCCTCGGCTCGCTTCCTTTGGCTTCCTCTCTCTCTCTCTCTCTCTCCCCCCTCTCTCTCGTTCGTTCTTCCTCTCTTTCCTTTTTGCCCTCCTTTGCCTTACTTCTCTCCTCTCAGCGCACGCACTTTTCCTCGCACCCTTCTCATTATAACGATAGGTAGAACGCAGTCTGGGCAAAATGTGCGGCGACGACATTGGACGATGCAACGTTTGCCGGCGATAAAATGGTGGCCGAGGCGAAATGATGAAAGTGGGAATCAACTCGCGTGTTTCTTTACCGCACCTACTTGTCGATCGTAAATCTTTCGGGCGGCACAGGCTCGTTGATATACTGCCAAGTTTTTTCCACTTTTCGTTTGCGGCTCTGCCACTCCGCCGACTTACGCTGAAAATATTTGTCGGGCACCGGCCGCGTACGGGCGCGTTAATAATTTAACCTTTCATTTTCGTTTACTACCGTCGATCGTTGTCATTCACGCTGCATCTATTAATATTGTAGGGATTCGAATGAATCGGAGGATGTCGAACGGGTGCCAAATGACATTTTATTGATTCGGAATGAGTGTATGTACACGTGAATGATTGCCGGCGATTGCTGCGCAACAATTAAGTACCGCGCCGGTGTTGATATATGTTTATTCATGAGGCGAGTCTCTCGAGAATCGCCATTAAAACTACATTTGTCGGCTTATCATCGGCAAACAGGATCTTCTTTACGGCACTACGCGTCTCTCGTCTCTATTTGCCCACGTGACGGAGGTAAAGATATCATAGGTGTATGATTAATATCGGTCCCACTCGAAAAAATATGATCAACGACCACTTCAGCACTTCCATGGAAAGCAGGTGGTCCAATTTCCCCCTAATTCTAACATTGTCAATGACGGAAAGTTACGGTAGTCCTCGATTCCCAAGCACGTATCGCTTCGTAAAAAGTAATGAGTTTCGAAAGGTCGTTCGTGCGAAAAAGTCCTGAGTAATCAAGGATTCCAAGTGTTGAGACTTTGAGGATCGAGCAGGCAACGTCCTCTGCAGGATGTCCTGGCCGACGTTCAAAATGGAGAGGCAATGGGATCGATCCGTTTCAGTGGCAGGCACCGGCGGCCAATACACGCCGTGCCTTACCGACCCGCGGTAAAATTTTCCAACCCAGCGAAACCTGTCGGCGAGCACGGTTATCAACCGTGAATTACGGGGTTGAAGGTTTCTTGACCGCGAGCGAGTCCAGACCTAATTGGGGTTGCGGATGATAAGAAGGGAACGTGTTCCCTGTATCACACGTTCCCATTCGCTAGCGAATGATTATCGCGCAGCTCCGAGTTGATTAACTGTGCCAATCTTTGCATCGCCTGAAAGGTCAAAAAATTACGTCATTGATAGAAAAATTCTTTTCCTACGTTATCGAAGGCGGATGTTTCGAAAATCAACTTTGCGACTGAAGGTGTCCTTACCAAGTCCATCTCCTCGTGAGTCGCCTTTGCGAAACTTGCTCTGATGGCGTTGCAGGGTTTCGATGGTTCGACAGTGAACGCTGCACCAGGTACCATGATAACACCCTCCTGGACGCCTCTTTGCATGAGCATCTTCCAGGTGTCCTTAATGTCTCGCACCTTGATCCACAGGAAGAAGCCGCTACTCGGTACGGCGAAATCGGCCAGGCCTGTCGGCAATAATCCTCTTATCGCGACTGTTTACACAGATCGTATTTGAACCGTCGCACGTTAGTTCTAACGATTAGCTTTATCAACGAACCGGTCGGACAATGATTGATTTTAAACTATCTGCTCGAGTGCCACTTCTCTTTAAAGAGACGTGCCTACCGCACGTCAGATAGGAATGTTATTTCGTACGTCGTTATCTGTTATCGTTCGTCACTCCGTTCCATATTAACCATGATTCTTTTCCCTTATCAGCCGTGTCAAATTTTTCCGATCGTCGAATTTCACGCACGGGTCGCGAAAGATATTTCGGCGAATCAAACGAACCGTTCAGATGCTTCTCCGCCAGGGAAACGATGACGTCCCTCCGCTCCTTGTAGAAGGATCTTATCATCTTGAAGTGCTCCATCACACCCTCGTAACCCCAGATTTTCAGCAGCTTGTACAATATCACCTACGAGCAGATAAACAGAGCTCTTGTACGCCTTCCCCTTTCCATCCTCTCCACCGCGATCGCTTTTTCTTAGACATTTTTACTGATAACGGCCGATCAGTGTTTACGGTTACGATAAGAGCCGACACGCGCCAACTTTGCTTTAATATATACAATCGTCTTAATGATGGAGCGACGCGCGCCAGGGATAGTTAATCATTTTACGCTATTTCGTCATGCGGCTGAATAATATTTACGACTCCCCACCCCATTCATTCTTGCCAACTTGCATTCGCTGCCTTACCCTTAAATAGTAACAGGAAGCTGGCGCGTGGACCGTGAATGAGGATCGGTCCGAATTTCGTTACGAAGGGCCATTTATCGGGAGACGTAACGGTAGAGAATTGTTTCACTGATAAGCGAGCGACTGCCTCTACCTACCTGTGATAAGGTGGGAGCGTGTAGATGACTGCTCTGCAGATGTAGCTCGATGCTGGCTACGAGGGGCGCTGCCGCCGTTATGAAACCAATTCTGATCCCACTGCTTATGACTTTCGAAAAGGAGTCCAATCTGATCACCCTTCCTTCTGTATCCAATGAAAGAAATGACTTTGGCTCGTCCTGAGAATAATAAGATAATAATTGCACAAACGGTATCTTTAAATTATTCCGTTTACGTTACATAGAGCATAATGATGTATTTATTATCTAATGTACCTCGAGGAAGTGCATAAAATGATAAGGATCATCGTCCAAAATGAGGAAATTGTACTCGCAGGCTATCCTATAGATTTCTTTTCGCCTCTCCAGTGGAATTACCACTCCTGTCGGATTTGTTCCGGTCGAGTTGATGTACATGATCTTCGGCATCTTCTTCCCAGCGTTTTGCCTGTTCCTCAGCGTATCCCTCAAGGCGTCGGGAATTACTCCTTCGTCATCCTGCGGAATCGGTATCAGCTCCGCCTGGTAAGGCGCGATCTGCGAAGCATTTTTTGTTTTATTCCTCTCGATCACGTTTTATCCGATCTCGAATCGGGCGCCTAATCTGCGCCTCGCCAGCGAAGTTCTGAGGCAGATCAGACCGCGATCACGTAAACGCTAATCTCTGTCACTCGCATTCGCAGTGGGCCGATTCTAATCAGAGACACGCCGGCGTCTCACGTGCGTCGCATGAAAATGGAATTTTTTTACGACTTCGATCGTCAACCGCAATTCGCTTCCACGCAGGTGTGCCGTCCGAGAGTTTAAATATACACTGCATTGCACGGGAAAAGACACGACTATTTCGAGACTCTCCGAGACTTTAGACACCGGCTGTTTATTGGCGCGACCGAAAAAAAGGTAGAGAAAATAGAAAAAGAAAGCGCAAGATCGACTTCATTATGCCAATTAATCACTTTACTTCGGCGGAAGATTATGCGGTCGAACTCGAGGCAGATAAGATTGAACTTTGCGATGACGTCCGAATTGACTGATATCGAGAGGAACGTGCTTCACGTGCGAGACGCAGGATCGACACGTTTATCACGGAAAATGCGTGGCTCGACGTCGCTTAACGCCGTCAAACGAACCGATCAGCGCGCTTTTTCCTCCCGAAACTCGCCGCCCGCTTTTTCGCGCACTTCGCGCTAGTCGGCCGGAAGCCAATTCGAGTCCGTGATTTCACTCTCGGTTTTCGGCCGATTTTAGCGAAAAAACCGTAATTGGATCGAAAATGGAAACGGTCCGGCCCGTTGGCAGGCCCCTTGTCAATAGTCGAGAAATTACTAACCACGACTTCGACGCCGGGATAAAAGGGATCGTGAACGAGGATCGGGTCGCCCATGCCGATGACGGCCTCCAAGGTCTTGCTAAGGCCGTCCTGTGCGCCGGAGACGACCACGATGTCTCTGCTCTCCCACAGGGGCGGCGCGTGCACCCTCCGCTGGAACTCCCTCAGGGCCTGAAAGCAATTTGAGCGTCGAATTTGAGCGCAGAATTTGACTGGCCGCGACGAGCCGACGCTCGTCCAGAACGTTTCCTGTCCGACGATTCATCCTGAATTGACAAGTGTTCACGGTCAAACGTATTGATACTCTTGTTTGAAGTGCACCGCTTTATCTGAACGTTCGATTATTTGCATGACCGCAGAGAGAGAGAGAGAGAGAGAGAAAAAGAGGGGGGGAGGGGGACTGGGATCGATGTAGAAAAAGATCGTCATACAGGTTGAACGGACAATTTTTAGGCTGCGCGGAATTCTTCGTGCGTTTTTTTACCTGCAGGAGGGGAGGGTACCCTTGGCTGGGAATGTACTGAAGAGCCGTGCCCAGTTCTCTCTCCTCCAGCGTGAATGACGATCCGTCGTAGAGTTTGACGGATATTTCGGTGAACGGGAAGGTCTCCTCGTTTGGCATTCCTTCGGCGAGAGAGACGACGGTTTTCGGCGCGGAGTACGCTATTTTCGCTGAAAAACGCCAAGTCGGGTGCTGTCATTTCAGTTTTTACTTCCAACTTTTCTCCTTTTGCCGAGCGACGCTAATGACTGCTCTAATTGACGAACACGTAAATTTAACATCATCCGTTGAATAATCGCGACCGAAATAAATACTAAAAATTCCGACTGGGATCCGTCGCTTGTATTAATCGTATTTTTGCAAATTCTTACTTAGCTCTCTCGTGGTCGCCGATCTTCGCCGTTTGGCAACATCTGTCTTGAAGTAGGAATAGTCTATGTCACTGATCTCCTTGTTCTTGTGCATGGCGATCTGGTTCGAAAAGTTTCTTCGGTACGGAGAACAAAACAATAATTCACTTTTCTGGTACGCAAGATAAATCGCGAACGCGTTCGATGCACGATCACTATCTTTGTTTCTAGCGATTCGAGTGAAAGTGGACTGTCGTTCGATCACTGGTGGTCCGGCAAATAAGTACACCTGCGGCTAAGACGGCTCTCTCTCGAATGAGACCTTTCACACGGTGAACGCCTGTGCTACCCTTCGGTCAACACTGAACACCGCGCCTGGCGTCCCGGGCTTTTATATTTAGCGATAACATTGGTTGCGTCAGATAACATTTCACGCTCGAAGAAGAGCACGCTTCGCGGATGGTAGAATCACGAATAGTCGCCACGATTAATGACCCCCCTCCCTACACCGTTCCGCGCCTACTTGCGCTCGAGTGAGAAAATTAGTTTACCTTAACGGCAGCTAGCGCGCATTTCCTAATCAGCGCGTATCGGCACGCTCTCCTAGACGACAAATAGCTCAACGCAAATAGGAGAAGCCGAAGAAAGCTAAAGCCTTTCTATGTTTGGACCGTTTCCGGCCGCATCTTAACGACCTGCCGTAAATTAACGCTTCCGACCCGAAGCCGGGATTCCGCGAACGCGCTCGTCATGCACGTGCGAACGGAAAATCCAACCAATCGGACTGGAACTGCAATTAAGACGCGGAGTAGTCTGGCGACAACTCGTTCCGAGTCGACTTCCCAGGTCGTGATTCACGATCGGACACTTCCTCGTCGTGCCAGACCGGCCTCCAGTGCGAAGGTCGCACTTGTATCAATAATGATGTAACCCTGACTATGATTACGAGGACGCCGTGAATGAATGACGAAAGTATCCGAGACAGTGACCTGGATCCCGAGCGTCAAAGAATTGTTTACCCTCGTGCCTTGGGTTCACTGTCGCATGCCCGAGTCGGATGACGAAACCGGTCGTGAGACCGGTCAAATGTTTTGTCTGCCTGTCCTCTCTCCTTCTCTCTTCCTCTCTCTTCGTCTCCTTTCCTCTCTCTTCCTCTCTCTTCCTCTCTCTTCCTCTCTTTTCCTCTCTTTTCCTCTCCCCGCGCCTGTCTCTCTCCCGCACGCATCGTACGCGAACGAAACAATCTTCCCAGAGCATCGTGAGCGCCTTCGCTGAATTCCTGCGTCGTTCCGATTCATAAAAATGCTCCAATCGGGAGGCAGGTACGTCACGCGGTCGGAGCAGTTCCTCGAGAACCGGAAAATTGCCGGCTTCGCGGAATACAATCTTACGGTCGGCCGACGAAAGGAGAGCGTTACGGCGGTTGGCGAGCATTATTTCTGCCGCGCGCGCACCCTAAGTGCCGGATGATGAATTATGATTGGATCGTCGCCTTTCGCCGATTAATTTCGTTAGAAAGGCACAATTAAACGGTCGCGCTCGATCTGCAGCCGAGGACGGCCGTCGACACCGTCGTCGGCAAATATGCGCGATAAGCTCTCGCAATTAACCGTGACGAGCAGGGATCGCCTTCTCAGGTCGTTTCAGTCGGGGCGCAAAAGGTAATTAACCGGCGCTTTAATGGATTTTTAATCGCGGGCAAGGAGCGCTCGCGAGCCTCGCACGCCAATTCATTCCAACCTCACCCTCCGACTTTTATCTTGACCGGAACTATCGCCCGTCATCGTCGCTTCCCTGCCAGCCTCTCGCTTCCACCAACCTTCCGCCAACCTTCCACCTTCACCCTTTGCTCCTCCTCGTCCTCGTCCTGACCCGCTCGTGTCATTTCGATAGACGAGCAAACGAGAATTCCGTATGCCGAGACTTCTGATGCAATATCGGTCAGGGATTTACTTCGTCTTCGGCGCTTCTCGCGGCCGAGTCGAAAAATCGACCTCTTCGAACTTTCCCAATATACGCTGCGTCATCGGAGAACGCTTTTTTCTCCGTCGGTGCATTCGGTGGCGTCTAATTTCTAGATAAGGGCCGACGGTCTATGCCATCGTCGTAGATAGGAGACACGTGATTTCCGAAACACGATGAGGAAAGAACGATAAAAGTTGGATCATACGAGATTTTTCACAGAAGGGAGAAGGATGTTAGCAACTTCTATTGAAAGTGACGTAAGGCTCTTGTAAAAAGTTATTGATTCCTATGCAACTCTTCGTGGAAATGAGAGACCTTAAGTATAAAGATTAGAAAAAAGTGACTTCACGCTTCAAAATAAAACGGTCCTGTGCGCAACAGAAACTGCGCGATTATTTGGGAGTGCAGATGTCAGAAGCGTAATATCAGCAACCCCTACTCGATGATGAAACGCAATCCACTCGTGACCGATACGTCGAATGCATTATCTGTTACGTTCGCCTCGGTGGGCGGTCGAAAAAAGACGGTAATTGCGTCGAGTACCGGGATTAAGGAAAACAAAAGAGAAGAAATATGAACTTGCCCAGATATCTTGGCCACGCATGCAGGCCTTGTTGCGTAACCACGTCCCGACGCCGCTTGCGTAATAACGTTTGGCCAATTTTTACACTTCGTTGCCTTCCGCGCGCTACTTTCTACTCTTGCACCTGCGGCCACTTTGTGCGAGAGTGTCGAACATATTCGCGAACCAGACTCGATGACGCGTTCAAATTTCAATCTGACCACAGAGAAAGAGGGAGAAAGAAAGAGGGAGGATCTCTCTCTTAGATTGGTCCATGGCATCATTGTCTTCTCGGCTACGTCAGCGATAGCGGCCGTAATAAACAGAACCACGCGGTCTTCGTTATTGTTTCCTTCGACTTTTTGAACGGCGGAATAACAGGCCACGATATTTCGCACGCCATTACGATTGCGCTATCGGCACTTCTTTCCCATTCACATGCGGCAAAAGCGTCAGCATCGGCAGCGGCAGTGACGGTAGCAACATAAGAGGGGTAGAGAAAGTTTGTCAAGCTGCCCGATAAGAATACTGTTGTTCGCCGTTAACAATGAACCGCTATCGTCGATGATGAGAACATCGTAATCGCTAGGCTAACTGTTTTTTTTACCGTTCGTTCCCTTGGGCTTTATCTGTCAAAATATTTTTACTCCCAACTTTACGATTTACTCTTCATTCTCGCGAGTATCTCGCCAAACGTCACATAGCGCTTTCCTGAAATTCGCGGCCCAATTATCGTTCGAATTCTCGTGCACTCGAACGACGAACGTTGACACAGATATCTTTCAGCGTGTGGCTTCGTCGTTCCTTTTTCGAATCGATCGTCCGCCCATCGCTGCTCGCGTGAAACTAATAGAAATCAAACGAGCCCGGCTCCATTTGTCGCAATCTTTGTCTCTTGACCCGCGGATAATACCTCGTTAAAGGAACAATTTTTGTCTGGCAAAAGACCGCAGCGGGTCGCATGATTCGATTCTCCAAATATTCGACGAAGGACACCGTCCTTGATACCGAGAGATCGTCGGATAAAAAGGAAGATATCCGATGACATTTTCACGGTATAACGCGATTGCGTAATTTTAATGTACAGCCCGAATGTATAAATAATAAAAGATTACGGCATTATCTCGACACGATGCGAGGTGCTGATTGCGATTACATAGCAACGAGCTAATATAACAAGGCTAATTAACGATAAGCGCGTTAATCTTTATCGCTCTCCTCTCGGCGCTACGAGATTCGCCGGTCCAGTCGTTAATGACAGCGCTGACATTTTAGTGGCACAGTTTATCGGGGCGTTTAGGATTAAATCGTAAAGACTCCAGACTGAGATACATCGAATAACTTACGAAGTTCCGACGTATCGAAGGTGCCCGATTATGCCAGAAGCGAACAGCTCGGTACATTCGCCGAGTTCCAAAAACGAAAAACTAAAGTTTCGAAAGTTAACGGTAGTGACATCTCCGGGCCACGGGGCAAACTCGCATGGCAGGCGATCGGGAACTATCGCACTCGCACGATGCGGCAGTGTTACCGGTCACTCGCGAATCGAGTCTGGCATTCGAGAGATTCGATCGTTCGAGATTTCGAGATTTCGAGATTTCGAGATTTCGAGATTAGCGGGCTGGAGTGGACAGCGAAAGGACCCGTGACTCTTATTTTCCGAACGTCGGGCGAAAAATACGACGTCGCTGATCAGCCTCCGGTCGGAGGAGTCGCTGCGCGGGCAAGGCGGAGATGGAGAAACGTACTTAACGAACGGAGAAGTTCATTAAAAGCGAAACGACATTAGCCGACCTAAAATTACCCCCTCGCCAACTCCCGACTCATCCTGGCTTCTCTACGACGATTCCGCCTACGCCTGCCTCACGACCTAAACCCTCTCACGATCCTACAGGTGAGGAAGGAGGGGGAGGAATGATGAGGACAGATGGCTGGATAAAACGAGCGAACACAAACGGGAAGGAGGGAACGAATGCGGGAGAGTGGAAGGAGAGGCGGAGGAGGAGGAGAGAATGTGAGGGTGGGAGAGAAACGGAGAAAGAGAGAGAGAGAGAGAGACAGCGAGAGGAGTCGTGTCGTAGGCTTCGGTCTAGGGGTGGAAAAAACAGACGATTTAGCCGATAGGAAATAGATCCTCGCGATTGGCGGTAGAGCGAGGCGAGAATGAGAGTCGGAAGGGTTGGTGGGGAGTGACAGCGCCGGAGTGAGGGGGTTGCAGGGGTGCCGGGGCCAGGGATGAGGCAGCTAGGAGGTCGAGGGATGAAAAAAGGCCCATCTCCTCACGGGAGATTGTCTTCCTCGTCGCAAGCCCAAGGAGGCCACCGGTTCGCCTTCGAGTGAATCGACTTTGTCGTTATCGCTAATAGAAACCACTCAGCGACTATGAATTGCCTACCGATTATCCTGAAATTTCATTATTTTCCCGCTGGGAACAGGGCGGTATTACCCGGTCGATTGTCGGCTCCGGCGAAGCGTCTTAAGACCCGATAGTCGGACGCGGTGAAATTTCCTGACCGCGCAGGATGTGATTATTGGAAAGAATCATGCCTCCCCCCCATCCTGATGGCGCCCCGATGGCCTCCGCTCCGCCTAACTCCGTTGCCATAAGCTGCCAGAGGCGAATTATCGGCAGGATTAGCTGGTAGCTTTTTTAGAGTACTCTCACGCGTATCTCCAAGTTCAAAGCTTCTTCCAAGTCAGACGACGACCTTCAACTCCCGTCGTCTACCGACATCTAGCGGCCAATGAGATCGTCGCCGACAGGCCGAATGTTTCGAAACGGAAAAGATACGGATTCCTCCAACAATCGACAAAGGGGGTTTTATTGTCCGGCGATGATCTGGCAAACGAGGAACGAAACGGAACGGGCCAAAGTTCGTCGCCCATTCAGGCCGGTGAGCGTAACCGCTAACCGAAGACAGCGTTTTGTCCTTCGTCGGCGCAAGTTCACGCCCCGGCGATACCTAATTGGGTGCACCCCGCGGCCTTGCCCATTATGCGGGGTGTCAAAATACTTGTTCACCTCCCGTAATCCCCGGCGCGGCACCCATGCACGAGCGTCCTCCGTTCGGGGCCCCACCCGGACAAAGGATATGCGTGCTTCTATCTCAAAGCGGCCGACCAAATGGAATGTACAATGGAATCGTCGCCACACGTCGTTCTCTCTTCCGTGAGAGGGTGAGAGAGAGAGAGAGATAGAGAGAGAGGTCGAAAGAGGCCGAAAGAGGCTTTCTCGCGCGCCTCGTCTGGCAACCGAGCGTAAGCCGCCCTCTCGAGAGAAAAGGAACCTCCCGAGCGAGCAGAAGGAGTTCCTGTCCCTCGATCCGGCTCGACGACGTGTGTGCACACTCGTCCACACTCGTACACGTGTTCCTCCCCTCCCCGCTCGCGCGATGCTTTCACTTTATTTCTCCCTCCGAGTTGTTGTATGCGCGACAATTGTGTCGCGCGGTTCCGCTCGTCGGATTTCGAGAAAGGAAGAGGAAGGCGAAGTAGGGGCCAATTTCGTCGCGTCTCAGGCGCGAGATTGAAGATCTTCGCGGAACTTATGTGCACTCCCCCTATACTGGGGGCGAGCGGATCGATTACGATTCCGGCGCGTATCCTCCGCAACAGACGTTTCTGGCTCTCGGCACGCGTAAGCGGCCGCTGATAGAATTTATTCAGATGTAATAGTTGGAAAACTCGCTTTGTCGAGATTTGTGCCCCGTCGCGAACGATTTTTCGCCCGGTTGTCGGAAAAAATTGTCAGGTCTCCGTAGGCGGCGTAGATAAGGGAGGAAGGGATTGCCGGGGAAGGTGGCCGGGCCGGGAAAATTAATTTCTTTCAAGGTGATTCCAAAGCGTCGATTATAAAACTCGATTTGACCTTTCGCTCGGAACTGCTTTCAGCCTTTTCCAACTTGAGTGTCGCTAACGGAATTACGCCGAAGGCTCGATAATTGCTGATAATTCGGGGGGAACTTCGTTAAGACGCTCATCTGGGTCGGGGACGAAATGCTTTCATTTGATTATTGCTCGATTCCGATAACGCGATTATCGCGTCCGCGGCGCTAATCGATCATTACGTTTTAGTTTTAACGAGGGCGCGCCGAATTACGCTGACGAGGGAAGCGCCGACGGAATTATGCTAACGAGCTTTGTCCGACGACTGCCGCTTCCTTCGACGTCAATCGGCAGCGGGATGTCAATCGATAGAGTCGGTGCCAGTTCCCACATTCGACACGCCGCTTCGGCACGCATATACTCGTCTTTCGCGGGGAAACGCAAAAACAAATTCGAGAACTTCGCCGCATTTGGCCAAAGAGATTTGCCAGGCTTTTGTCACGTGCGAGTCTGGCGAAACGAGTTCTCCCCCCAACCCCACTTCTCCCTAGGCGCGTCTCCGATTGCATTCTTTACCCTAATTAGGTTTACGAGGACTCCGGCCAGACGTGGCGACCAATTATTGGTAATTGCGTAAAGATGTCACTCCGTAAGCGGATTGCCGGCGGTTTTACAGCATTGTGCTCCTCTAAGCCACACCATGAGCCCGACAACAAGAGGCAGGGGACCGTTACATCTAGCTGCTCCTGCCCACCCCTATAACCGACGACAACAATGAGGCAACACGCTTACACGGATCGTACTTAGTCGCGTCCTCGTCTCGATTCTGTCCCCAAAGAAACGAGGCACCTATCTCCCACCCCTTCTGCCACTCCTTCTACCACCCCTTCTACCGCCGGCTCCGCGTCAGAAGGTATTGTCTCGAAGCATGCCTTCAGCATCCTGCGCGACATCGATCTGTCTCAATCGAATCTCGCGGAAAAGACTTTTCCGCTGAAGCGATTGCGTCGAATTGCCGTAGAGTCTCGAAGGATCGAGTCAAAGAACAAAAGTCGTACCGTATCAGGCAAATCGCAGAGAATTCCGCGAAGGTCGAAGTGTCAGGAATAAGCATTGGTACGCAAATTAAATTAGCTTGCCACGGGAAAATTAAAAAATCTCTGACACCGAGGCAACGTGCGCAAAGTGATGGCTGGATCTCGAGAAAGGGGGGGGGGGGGGGGGCAGGTACGTTGAAGGACAGGAGTAGACGATGGGAGGGGGAGGAAGGTTTAGGGTAGCGCGAGGTTGGGAGAGGGAGACGCAGAAGGGAGGGTTCGGCTGGGTAAAAACTCAGCGCGCCGCGAAAACTCGTTTAAAGATGAAAGGCCGGCTAACGACTTATTTTCGATAAGGAAAAGTTAAGGCACTTGCCCCCTCTCACCGCCATCACCATCATCCAAACCTCCTTCCCTCCTTCCTCCCTCTTTCTTATTCTCTGGCTCTCCCTCTCTCTCTCTCTCTCTCTCCTTTTGCACCCTGCCAGCAGAAAGTGGGGTGAAAAGTTGAATGCCATTCGCCCTCGCACGTTCCTTATTCGTCGCTCGGCCGAGAGGGGCGCACAGAGAGAAGAAAGTTCAGCTTCTCCTTCTTCTTCTCTTCATCATCTTCAGCCGCCTTTCCTCCTCACCGCCCCAACCCCCTCTCCCTGCCTCTGTCCGCGAGCTTCCCCCCTCGCCCTTCCCCCGCGGCCGAAAACACAACAGTTGCGCGCGACTCAACTCAATTGCCATGTCAAAACGATGTGAAATGGGATTGATGTAATTTGGTTAGCCCCCCTCTACACCCCCTCCTGCGAATCTTCTGTATACCTCACTCTCCCCGTCTCGCTCGCGCACGCAGACTTTTGCCCTGCCCCCCCTCGCCCTTCGCCTCCCTCTTCAGGGAACCCCCGAAGTGCGCCGTTTATGTAGACCGGCGCGTCCTGTTATCTCGTGTGTGTACCGGGTGTTTCGTGACAAACGATTCGGCCCCGGGTTGATTCTAATGACTTATGAAGTCAAGCCAAATGACCAAGCTGCCCCTAGCTCCTCTCACTCCCCCCCTCCGTCGGCGTTCTCTTCTAGTTCATCTCTCGTCCGCGTCTCGTTCGTCTCTCGTCTGCGGTACTTCTGTCCACCCTCGTCAACCCCCCGCCCGCCCTTCGAACCCCTCGCTCTCTCGGCAAATCGAATAATTTCGCTCTGGGTAGCGCAATCGTTCGTTTCCCGTGCCGTTCCTTGCATATCGCGCGCATTATGCGTCGTTTTGTCGAGAACAAAGGAGAGGACGGGGCGGAGTGACTTTTTCGGGGGGAAGGGGGGGATGGAGGGGCAGGAAGAGGGGAGGAAGATGTCGGTGAGTGATCGAATTACTGCCGGGCGCGGGAGCTCATCGAATTGAAGGAACGTAATCGCTCGAGTAGCGACTGTTCTTTCCCAATCGAATTTTTTCCGACAGTCTCGATGATTTCGAACTCCTCGCTCGCTACTCGACTCCTCGCCCGATCATCCCGCGGAGGAACTCGATTAATCCCGCTGCACCCTGTCGTAGACAAACAGCCAGCTTTGCGAGGGGTTGAATTTGGCCGAATCAAATCCAAACGCGTCACGGTATTTGTCAGCCGAGGAGCCTGCGCACGTACTCTGGCGTAAGTGTCGTTTGGCGGAGAAATGACAGAGATTCGCGACAAAGAGAACTCGCCGAAACTCATCGCGAAAACAGAAGCCTTCCCACACACGGACACAGTCCTTGTCACACTGTCGGCAACGAGACGCGGTGGACGATTCTTTACGAGCGATAAGGTTATTAGCGCAATTAGCGTTACGGGGCTGGCCGCTGTAATGACAGATGGCACTCTTTGAAAAAGATTGGCCGTTCGAAACGAGCGGACGAGGAATTTACGCACACCGCGAAAGAGTGTTGCGACACAGGAACGGGCGGCAATCGCGCTGCCGATTACGGAGATAAATGCGGTCGATTCGATCGTCGTACACGTCGCATCGAATTTACGGCCGCCTCTAGATGGGTGTGCGTTCCCATTTGAAAGAGGGGAACCGGTGCCGTGAGCGAGGCGAGAGAGCCGGCCGAGAGAGAGAGAGGGGAGGGGGGCGAGAGAGAGCGAGTGGGTGGCCGAGCCATTGGCAGGCCAGGGGGTATTCGTGAAATCATCTCGTTGCCCGCGGTAAACTTCGTTAAACTTCTATTCCGGCCCGCCCGCGCACATCCCCCCTGCTCGCCGCCCAATGCCCGATAATGGGCTGCCCGATGGAAAAATGGCGATGGCTAATTAGCCGACCCCGCGGATAATCGGCAAAAAATAGCGAGCGCCGGACGCCACTTAAATGTCGGTGTATCGCGAACAATCGGCCCTATTAAAAGCACAACGCGACGCGATCAAATTAATTTTCGTCGCTGGACCTGAACCGCTCGACGCTTCCTCTCTTCTGCCCGTTCGCTCTCTCTCTCTCTCTCTCTCTCTCTCTCTCTTTCGACTCTCGGTGCCCGAAACTTATGCACGATTGCGCGTTTCCATTAAACCGAACTTGCGACCGCTGATGGATCCTTCATCGAAAGCAAGGCTCTCAATGGCTGCTCTTCACGCGATTAACGTCGCGACGCCCGCGGATGCAGGACGCTCTTTTTTCGCCAGGGCGTACGTGTGTTCGATATGTTCTCTGCGTACTTTCGGACGTGTCTCTGGGACGATTGTGGATGGTAGAAAGCGGTTTTGAGTTTCTCGCTTGTCGAGTTGTCGAGAGATGGTGTCGATTAATAGAATTGTATTAAGTGAAGGTACTGAAAAACACGTTTTTCGACATTTTTGAACAGATATTTCGCTATATTTTTTGGATTATTGAATTTACGCGGCTTGCGATTTTATTGTTTCTTAGGAACCTCTTTCTTACCTTTGAAACATACTTACGAGTCGCTAGATGAATTTGTTTTATCCCGCGGTGCCGAAAAGGCCATTTTTCGTCATTTTCACACACATTCTTGGTTGTATTTCCGAAACTATTGCACTTAGGAAACTCCGATTGCGATTTTCCTGTTTCTTTTGAACTCTTTTCTTAACCACGAAACGTACGAGTGGGTAAATAGAACTGTGTTATTTCACGATGCCAAAAACTCCGTTTATTAGCGTTTTTGGTCACATTTTTAGCTGGACTTATCTTGGAAACTATTGCACTTAGAATGCTCCGGTTGCGATTTTTGTGATCCTCTTTTCGTCTTCTATCAACATGGAAAGCCACAAGCCGATCTGAAGATATTTATTTTTTGGCCTATTTTTCAATCTCAATTTTTCGACGGTTTTTTGGCTGTAACTCCGAAACTAATACGAATTTTGACCAACGGCAAACGGCTCTCTGAGTTATTTTGGACCCCCTACCAAGTAGCAAAAGGGCGATCCGATCCGCCGACCTTTGATTTTTCGCAAAAATGAGAAGGGATACCCCTTAAAAAATTCGCGATTTTTTAAATCGCCTGTAACTTTTGAACCGGCGATCGAAACCTATGATAATCATACATTTTCTTGAAGCTTTTGACGCGTACTTTAAGATAGGATCATCGCTAAAAGTCGATCTTTAAAAAAAAATTTTTTCGGCTCCAAAAAATGGCTGTATCTTCGAAACTATTAGGAATTCGGAACTTTGCTTGCAACCAACTTTCAGGGCGAGTTATAATCTATGGGATAGGGTACTTATAAATCGATTTTAAGACCAACAATTTTTTTCGCGGTTTTCGACCAGTTTGAAGGTTCTATCACCTTTCAATAGGTCCAAATACTGCCAAAGTACCCTCCATTGATCGCTCAATGTCATGATAAAAGGATACGCCAGTCAAATAGGGTCCAAAGTACGCCTAAAACGCTCCTTCATAGCCTAAATTGCATACAAATTGCGCTAAATGGCATAAACAAGCATAAAACAATACAACAATAACGTCTTAACGACAAAATAATAGTAAAAGTGTCGTAGAGTAAAAATTCCTAGCTCAAATATTCCTGATACTTACAAAGAACTGGCCATTCTTCACACGTACTGGCCATTACTTCGATTATATTACACCCTTGGAGACTCTAGATACACTCCAGTAAAGTAATTGAATACCCCATTAGCATACTAGAAGAATAAAACAATCGGTAAGATTTTAAATGTTCGTAAAAATTCAGTACTAACGACTATATATGAGCGCACAGTTGAGTAACATAAGAACGAGTAAAGGAATGTACTAATAATGTTTCTGTAATAACGTACTGGAGCAAAGATCCAAGCTCCATTTGCGATACAGCGGTCCAATATATTATTTTAGTTATGTTCATGGCAATAAACATTTTCTTCATTAAAATTCGAATACCAATATACACCGTAAGTATTGACATTTGTCTCTTGTTCGTCTATTGACAGGTATAAATGATAGATGAAAAATCTTAAAATTGTTATCATTTTTGGCATTACATACATTAAAATTGACTGAGTGGTACGTGTTCGATATTTTCCCTATTCTTATTTCACAGTGCGGTATGTGCAGTACAGTCTGCGTTCGAAACGATTATTTTGTGTGACAGCGGCTGTATTAGCTGCGTAAAGCTAAGAAACACCTATGGCGCAGCGATTCGGAAGTCATGACAGCGCTGCTTTGATCCGTAACCTTGTTTATGGTGATGCTGGACAGAGAATATAGGAAATACCGATAACAACGGTGACGGAAATATCGACTTTTCCGCCGCGAGAATTCCTCTCCCTCAAGTCACCCTCCCATCTCACCCCCTATCCTGTCTCGTCTCAACGGCACATCTGCCTCTAAAAAAAAGTCGCCACCCAAATCCACAATCTGAGGGACGCGAGATTTATCAATGGACAGCCTCCCTTCGCGGCTTAATTATCGGAGTCATGCCGGCTCGCCGTGCAAAATTCAACCCGTCAAATTTCTCATCCGCGTCAATCCGATTTTCCGCGTAACCCAGTTTTGCAATCCCGTGCAATATTTCTTTCGATTGCCGCATTGGCCCGGCGAGTGTCAAAGCGTAAACGCCAAGCACAACGATCGCTCACGCCATCCTAATGTCAATCGTCAACGACCTTAATTCAATCACATGATTCGTGAACGAGAATCGAACGATACCGGGATTCAGTGAACAATTCGGTAGTAATCGGACAAGTCGAACGTAACGCGTCGGAAGTGCGTGAAGCGCGACGCCATTTTTTGCGGAACTCGGATCGATCGCGGGCGAAATTTGTATCACGCTCGAATGGGAGTGAGCAAACAGGCAGAGAAAGCGAGTCCGATATTTCGAGCGGGGGGGGGGGGGGGGGGGGGGGGGAGGGAGGGTACTAAAATGTGCCCTCGGGCGGAGTGCGAAGCGACGCGCATCCGGAAGAGGGACGAAAGAAGCTACCGTCAGCGGAGGCCGACAGAGAAATCCGAGGCTGTCGCCGGCATCGTTCCGCGTCGCGACGCCCGACATCGTCGACATCAGCATCGTCGGCGTCGGCGTCAGCGTCGGCGTCGGCAACGGCGGCGGCGGCGGCGGTACTTTGATCGGTAACCTCGTTTATGGTGACGCTGGACACAGAATGTAGGAAACACCGATAACATCGGTGACGGAAATATCGACTTTTGAGAGCTGCCACGAGCATCCCCCCCCCCCTGCTCCCACCTTCCTCCGTGTCCTCATCCTCCGCGTTCCTCGTTCACCCTCGCTCGCCCTCACCCTTCCACCTCGCGGCGCACCAGCCCCTGGCAAATCGCCCCATCATCCGCGATCTCTCTCCCTCTCTCTTCCGCTCCCTCCCTTCGTCCCTCTTTTTCGTCAGCGAGAGGGAGCGAAAGAGGGAGAGTCAAAAAGTGGGAAAGAGGAAAGAGCGGAGGACGGGTCGGGTCGAGTCGAGGGGGTGGCTGAGGGGATGGCAGACCGCTCTGGTGGCGGTTGAAAGAACCAATTTTGTCCTAATAGAAAAATCCCCAGCGCCGAACCCAATTTATAAACCCGCAAACATGGCTGGCGGAGGGCGCTCGGTCGGTTCGCTCTCCCGTTCGCTCCTTCCCTCCTCTTCTCTCTCTCTCTCTCTCTCTTTCTCTCTCACTCTCTCTCACTCTGCTGTACACCCGCTCCGTCCCATCTCTCGCTTCGTTCGGCCCCGACCGAATCCCAACACACAACGGCACCGAACATCGGATTTATAAAGCTGAGTCCGCCATACATCGTACCGTTAGACGCGCGAATTTCTTCCATGGCCTGATGCAGACGAAGACTGCCGCCGAGGTGTGCGTCCAAGGTGGCGATGTATTGGTGAGAGAGGACTGGCTCCGGTACCCGGCACACGACGAAGAAGAGATAGAGAGAGAGAGAGAGAAAGAGCAAGGGTGGGCAGAGAGGGTGGAAAATCGTTGGGTACGCACGATGGAATTTTCACCTTTCGATGGTTACACACTATGCGCGCGCGGGGGGTGGCTGGGGGGTAGACGGGCTGCTCGCGTGGGTAGGGCGCGAATACGGTGATTGGTCGGGAATCGTGCGAAAAATGGAGTCCTCGTTGACGCTCGCGGGATGATGCGGAATCGATGATTACGGCGAGAGCGAGAGCCGGGCGGCGGACGGAAGGGGTCGGGGCCGAACAACGAGTCATTTGATTGACGCGAATGGGCCCCTGATGCGCGAGGTATTTTTGAACGGAATTACGGCTGTTTTCGCCCGGCTCCATTTTGTTTCCGCAAATGATTGCGGGCTCCCCGCCGCCGCCGCCGCCGCCGCCGCTGTCGCCGCCCGCTCGGCCGCTCGACCGTTTCATAAAGTTATTAACGATTCGGTTAAAAAGTATAGAACCGCTTATAGTTACTCGCTTGGATTTGCGTAACGCGGTTTGCACTCGCCCGGAGCAATTTGTTACTTTTCACCGTCGTTCCTCGCCCGAAGAAGGGGGTGAGGATGGAAGAGAAGCGAAGAGCGCTGCAGAATCAGAGAGAGAGAGACAGAGACAGGAGAGGGAGGAAGGAAGGAGACGAAGACCGGAGGAGAAAGTGATGAGAGTCTGTAAACGGAACACATGGCGCGAAAGGGTACTCTGCGAGCGCTACAAAGGTATCCAACAGAGATAAATACGTCGCAACTTCGAACGCACGCCTCGGCCATCCCCGGCACGCCGGCGTCGTCGGCGTCGTCGGCATATGCACGCAGCAGGAAGCACGGCCCGGTCCATCTGCACCGATCTTCCGATCCGATTTCGCGATAAAGGTCGCCCGGGCCTAATCGATCCCGAATCTGATAACGCTCGCTCCGCTCGAGAGGAGGAAAGACGCCACGTGGATAAGGCGCTCTCACACTTTCTCGGCCGTGAATTGGACCGTTCGCACGGTGCCTACCGTTCGTCAAGTGAGCTAATAGCACGGTGCCAGATTGACGATAGAATTCGCTCGCTCTCTCAAGTTGTAAGTTTACGCTCCGCACCGAGAGACAGACGAGCGTTACTCTCGTCGATAGGCACCCTTCTCTTTCGTCTCTCCCCCTCGACTCGATCCCCCTTGCCGCCTCCCTCTCTCTCTCTCTCTCTCTCTTCACGGTTACGCTTTTAATCGCGTGTACGTCGCTGCCTGACCCGGGGACGCGTCCCCGTAGTTTATTTAACAGCGCCCTGGGCATCGGTAAACACGGGTTAGCGAATTGGCCCCAGGGCGAGACCGAATGATAGTTAACGTACCGCTAAACGCCATTGGAGAGGACCTCGCGTCCCTTCCCGTCGCGTATATACATATATATATATATGTACACGAGGCTCGTATATTGCGCGCTGCGAGGGGGACCGAAATTAAATTTTGTGCTTTTTGTACAGCGCCAAATCGGTGTCTCCTCTCTCCTCCCACGGTCGGCTCCCCCCTCCGTCTTCCTTCTCGGTCCGCAGCCTCCTCTCCCCGCCCGTTCATCGGCCTCCGCTCGCCTATCTTCCGCTCTCGAGCTTTTTATGTCACCCGCTATTTCTCTCCGCCGCGACGAGCGGCGACGAGCCTCGTCGAGATTGCATTCGCAATCCCGTTTTTCGACGCTCGTCTCTGCGCGTCGGATCGACGTTGACCTACACTCTCGCGTCAGTGCCGTCCGAAGAGTATCGATCAAAAACCGTGCACCGAATCGAAACCGTGCGCTAAGTACGTCTCCTTGCCGGAAGCGCGAGAGTTCGATAAGGATACTTGAATGCGGGACCAGGATTGAAAGTATCGCTGGCAGAATCCGCTTCAGCCATCGCGGACTCGCACACGTTCGCAATTGGCGTACGGTAGATCCGTCGGTGAGTTGGCTCGCCAGAGCTAACGATAATCCTCAATCTCTTTGAAGGCGCGCTAGAAAGCGGGGGCAAACGAGAGACGGAAGAGCCGTGGGGGGAGAGTCGGAGGCGAACGAGTTGACATGAGAGAGAGAGAGAGAGAGAAAGAGCGAGAGCTAAGTGGAAGGAGAGAGCGACGTTCGCAGCGTGAGAGGGTTCAGAGATGGTTGACTTGATGAAATCATGCCGCGAGAATTAAACGGGGATACCCCGAGCGTGTGTCGTCGTCGTCGTCGACGTCGGCGACGTCGTCGTTACCGTGGCGTGTGGAGCAGAACTCAGCTCGAGCTCCAATTGGCGGGAGCAAGACAACGGTAGGAGTTGACTGCAGTGTATACACAGTTAATTAAGCCGGAGTACCGCGGATAGAGGAGCGCGACGAAGGGGGTGGCGGGAGGAGTCGAATGCGGCCAGAGAGCGAGAGGGAAATGCAGAGAGAGAGGAGGGCTGAAGGGGGAGGAGAAAGAAGGAGAGAGCAACATAGAGACGCCGAGGAGGAGAGAGACGGTGGCTCGAGAGAGATGGAAATCTAACGGAGTAAACGTACTTTGCGACGATGAGAGCGACAGTGACGCGCGATTCTGTCCTGTGGGCTGCAAAGGTAATTTGCTCTCTGGATATGCAGTCCCAGCGGTTCTCATACTACTCGCTTCCTTTCTTTCTCTCCCTCCCTGCTGGCTAAATGCGCTTCCGCTCCCGCGGACATTTTATCTAGTTTCATTAACTTTCCACGCGACCGCACTCGGTCGATCGTCGCTGTTAATCTCTGCGCGCAAAAGACGATACAGTTCCTTGGCGATGATCGAATTTCGTCGAGGAGAGTCTCTTTCGTCCCTGACGATCAGAAATCGCTTAAGATAATTGCTATTAGCCGTCCTTACTCGTGCTACATCTTATCTTACCTGGGAGTCACGGGGACGATCCGTGAGGCCGCTTCCGCTCTTAGTCTCCGAGTCCGGATTACGGTCGGGCCCGTGTCGGTGCACAACGGATTAGGCGTCGAAAATCCGAAGATCCGCGCGCGGAAAGTAGAGCTCTGCTGCGGCGGGGACCGCCCGCCGTGAGTTTTCCCAAAACCTGTCGTGAAAAATCGGGTCGGCGGAGAGGAGCGGTCGCCGACAATGAGCGCCGCTCGAAAAACACGCCACCCGCGGCTACCGTGGTCCAAACAAGCTTTTCTTTCGACGGGACGCCGGAAAAAGCCCTCCCGGCGAGTGCGTGCGCGCAAAACGGAGGCGTAAATAGAAATTGAGACGTCTGCCTGGGCTGGACTCCATTCACGGAGTGTTCGCGATGCGCTTTCCGTTCGTTTCGCACCTACGGATCAAGTCTTACCCTCGGAATTCTTATTCTCTCTCTTTCTCCCTCTTACTCAACCTCTCGCTTCGGCGCGCGGCGCCGAGAGAAAATTGGAGCGGATTTGGACCTGCGATTCTCGCTCGGGGGGAGGCAGGCTACTCAATGGCGGGCCGAACGAAATTAGACTTATCTCGGTCATCTCAGCAGCTCCCGCAGCTGCAGCGTCGCCATTCTGCGCGGAATTCATGAAATTCACCTGAATGGGAGGGTGGCTCCTTCTTTCTCCGTTACTCCGCTCCTGGCCGCGCGCCGGGGGGATGAAAGGAGCCGGACACGATTTGCAAACTGTTTTCCATCGGATACGATGCTCCTTTCGACGGTCGGACACGCGCCATTGTGAGACGCCACGATCGGCCCCCCGACGCCCCGATCCACTCGGACACAATGAAGTCGAGGCTGGCCAGGCGGACACTCGAGCGGAAAGAGAGCTGCCGAAAGCCGAGAGTTTTCGGTGCACGGGAATTTAGGGCACGTACTACGCCCGGCACCCGCGGTTCCATCGCAGGATAGTCGGCGAGGCTTTTTCCGAGGCCAGACCGAAATGGGGATAGTTCTCGCATTGTTCGTGCACGCTTCGTGGGCAGAATTTTGATGGGGCCATCGATCGCGGGTGGAAATCCGATTTTTTCGCCGGCCATTGTCGCCGCGACGGCGAATTCCCGGCGAAATGAAATTTGCCGATCGGCGCGGAAGTCGCGGACGGTAGAGCGGGATGGACGAGGATGGAAGAGGATGGACGAGGTTGGACAGGGATGGGACGGGGATTGGGACGTTTGTTTCCAGGGCATAAGAGCCGGAGACAAACGGCGGAGGATCGTTCGCCGGGTTAGTTTGTGAAGTGCTCGAAATACGCCAAGGGCCCGACGACGTTTAACCGACGCCCGGCTACCTGAGGTTTTTCGCTCTCTCTCACTCCCTCTCTGTCTCTCTCTCTCTCTCTCTCTCTCTCTCTCTCTCTCTCTCTCACTCTCGCACTCCTTCACTCTCATGCTTCACCTCTCGCTTCTGCCGCCGTATAATCTGTGGGAAGCGGGGCGCTTAAAGTTTCGGCCCGGCGAGATCGGCGGCTCTCGGGGAAATTAGCTAAAACTGGAGCTAAGTGCTCCGGGTAGAGGATCTGGGCGAGAAACGACGAGGGACGAAATAAACGCGCACCCCGATCTAACTTCGGGGCTGGCTGCCGCCTCCCGTCAGATATTTATCGCGGTAAGTGGGATCCGGTTAAATGCAACTTGTGATCTGATTTCTGCCGTACCTAAAAGCTTTTTCTCCCCACCCCCCCGACTCGGGCCCCGCAACGACGGAGGAGAGTCGGCGGACTCTTTCGCGGGAGAGATTCGTCACGAAGATTTGCCCGGGAAAATGGCCTCGTGGCACTCCGGTCGCTCGCACTTTTTCACGTCGCAGGCGTCGCGAGAGTTTTCGGACGCGTGCATGCGTGCCTGCGTGCGAGGAGGCGTGGGCCTAACGAGGCTGCTTAGAAATCTGACGGGTGATAATGTACGGTCGGCCTGCGAATTCGGTTGGATTATTTCGCAATTAACTTCGGTGCCTGCGTTGCCGGAAGCGTCGATTCGTTCGTTCATTCGCGAGTTGAGATCGGCACGCGCGATTCGTTCTGCGAATATCCCACTGTGGCCTCTGGCTCTGATTTATCGCGTTCGCCGAGCGAAATATTTATGATACGCGGGTAACACTGTCGCTTTCCTCGGATCTGACCGGCAGTACATTATCGCGGTAATCGTGCGCGCCGGGCCAATTTTCGAACGATCACTCGCAACCTTTACCTTGCGAATAATAGTTTGCGGACAATTAACGGAATTTGAACGGCGACTAATGAGGCGGGCCCGCCATTGTCAGCGGTAAATACGCCGGTTTTTGCCTCGCGACATTGTAGAGGTTTCAATCGCCGGTCGCCGAATTTTACTGAACTGAATGACAATGGAGTCCGGCGACGGGGATCTTTTCTATCGAAAGAATCGGCTTGCACATACACCGCCCGGAGGAAGATAGGGAGGAATGAAGCGAAAGGGAGCGGGACGAGAGGGAGAGAGAGAGAGAGAGAGAATTTCGGGCGCGCAACGTGTAATTTGCCTCGATTTAGTCGGATCGATTTTTCGAGAACGGCTACTGTTTCGCTACAGGCGGATATCTTTTGTTGCGGCGGTTTTGTGGGCGTGTACGCCTTCCACCGCCACCTCCTCGCCCTGTCCTGCGGGCTAAAACGCCAAATGGTAACGACGATACGCGGATATCGAAACGCGGAATGGGAAGCGGAGATTTTGTTTTGTGCCCGCGAGTTTTCGATACGAGAACGCGCGCGCGCGACCGATCTCTCATCCTCTGCCGGCTCGCTCCTGGAAAAGGGAACAATTTCGAGGCCGGACGCGCCATTCTGGTTTGCCGGAAAGCGTCTCGCTACTCCGCCACTACGGCCTTTTGTCGAACGAAACTATTTCCGAGGCTTATGAATGGGGACGTAGATAGAAATCTAATTACTACGTGTATTACGCTTTGCTTATCTTTCGGAACGCGCGCGCGCGCACGCTCCGTTTGTCCCGGGAGCCCGCTTCCAAAATTCCCTCTTTGTGACGCAGCGGGACCTCGGCGAGGAGTGGCAATCATCGCTGTCATACGTCCTTCCTTATGATTTCATTCGTTCGCGCTGCCGTTTGCCAACTGGCGACTTCGCCCCGAACTCCCGCCGAAAATTCTTTCGCCCCGTAGAGCAAGGGCAAGATTTTTTTAGCCAAACCCCTTTCCGCCGAAAGGACAACGAACTAGGGTGACAGAATTCGTAGATCGACCCCGACGCGGATCCTCGATTAAGATCCCAGCGCTCCGGCGTAGGTAGAATAAAGGGTAAGTGCGGAAGGCACGGACAGGAAGAGAAGCCACGGGATAAAGAACATATGCAGCGTCGGCGCGGCGCAAAGTTACCCCGAATCCAGAGAGAATTCAGGAGCGTAGGAGGCTTGGCGTAAGCGGTAAGCTTTACCTCATTTCTGGCAATTACAGGGGATGCCAGAATCCGCCGCAAGAATCAACCCACACCGGTCGCGCGTGTGGGCACACGTCGATGTGGGAGGAGGGCGGGGGTGGAGGAGAGGGTGGTATGTATATACGTCGACGCGGAGGAGACGGACGTGAGAAGGTGGATGTGTGCGAGGACACGTGTGGGCTTAGGTGGGTGTGCGGAGAGCATAGTCATCCGTGCGAGGTACCCGCTCGTCTCTCGGAGGGGGTGCACACCCCGAGTAGGTATGGGTGAGACACAGAGGAGGACGCACGTCGAGTGGATAGAGGTGGAAGCGCGTACAGTGTCACAGAAGCCTGACGAGGCCCTCGCCGCCTCTCCTTCTCGAATTAACCCCCTCCCCGAAGGCCGCGCGCGGCGGGAGGGTTGACTCGGGCCGACTGGCTCGAATTGAGCACCACTGCCTCGCCATGTTCCCGCATCCCGGATCCCATTGGGTCGGGTGCGGAGCGGTCGGGTCGAGGATTGGCTGGCCGAGGCCACGCCTCGCTCGAATAACTCTCGGACCTCCTCTCACCGCGACGTCGGCCCTGCGTGCCGAGTAGTTGTGTGCAGCTGCAACAAAGGCCACCCCGACTAGACGGCGGCCGGCTAGTCTTCGCTGGCACGACGCACGCTCAACAGCATCGAGAGAGCCCAGTCCGCAAACCATCGTATTCCCTTGCCTCTCCTCCTCTGCTCGCTTACCTTCGGCGCGCACTCTGCCCGGTGGCAACTAGGTTAGCCCAGATCGCGGGGGGTGCAAGGACGAGAGTGACCAGTCGCGTGCCGACTAGTTCGAGTTCGCTGCTCGTGTGTGGCCGCGTCAGGCTCAGTGGAGTTCGACGAGCGTGAGCTAGGATTCGTCAGGAGTCGGCAAGGAGTCGTCAGGAGTCGTCAGGAATCGTCAGGAATTTGTTCACGGGAGATTTCGCTACAGCTGCGTCAGATGTGAGTTGCAGAGATTCAATCAGCGCGCAGACTTTTCGTTAGACAACCCTGAAGGAAGAATCATGAGACCACGGTCCGTCGAGAGACCCGGTCGCTGGCAGCTTCCGACGATCCTTGCTCGAGGAACGATCGCCTGCTGAGAGATAAACGCTAGCGCAGAGTCCTGCTCCGCCATCGCGGCGCTGATCCTTAGAGATTAAGAGGCAGACGTGAGAGAAGTCAGCGCACAACGATACCGAAAGCGCGCGTGTCTGCAGTTGTTGTTTCCTCGCCCGTGGTGCGCTCTTGCCGAAGATGACGAGCGCGTGTCCTTCAGCCATTCGACGTGGATCCTTCGCGCTCTAGTGTTTTCGCCTGACTGACCGAACTGAATCGCAAGTTAGTGGCCGACCGCGTACAAAGTACCTGGGGAACGATATTGTCGACGGAACGGTGGATTGCCGACGATGGATTCTCAACAGCTGGTCGACACGACATCGCAGAACAGCCAGGACATCGTCCTGCCGAAACCGGCGAGCAGCACACCCCGACACAGCATCGACGCCATCCTCGGCCTGGCTAGCCATAAAAGGACTCATCAGGAGATGGAGGACGCCGGGCGTGATGCCCAGGAGAACACTGGTAGCGATTTCTTTTCACCTTCGTAATAATCGGCGTACCTACACGCACGCCGCACACTTGCACCCTTCGTTTCTCACGCTTCAAAAATTTTCGATCCGTCAAGCATTGTTCGAGTTTGTTGTTTGGGCTATCGGAGAAGGCAGGCGTTAGAACGAATTTGAAGTGGTCCTTGAACTCTTTATTCTATTGTAATTCTTAGCTGGTCGAGAGTGTTGTAAATTAAGTAACATACTCTCATCAAGATTATCAATGTTGAAGTTAATGTAGGAATTGTTCGGAAAACGTGGGTTGTTCCTCGGCGAGCTTAATCTGTTTTTCGATTTCTCGCGGGTCGTCATCAAACGGGATAAATTGTTTAATCGGGGCTCGGAGCGAGTAAGCCCGAGCGGCCACTTCGCCGTCCGACGGATTGGGCCATGGACGACCCGCGGACTCTCCCTTCGTTATCGTCCCCATCGAACCCCAGCGGCATTAGATGTTTACATCGGTCTCTCAAATCTGAAAATGACTCGGGGTCACCCTCGCGGAGATTTATCAGCGCGGCGGGCTTCGGTCAATAATCTTGTCCAATTACGCGACCGCTGCGGATGATCAGCAATTTGCGGCCGGGATCCGATAAATTTGCATCGCTGAATCGGGATAGAGAGAGAGAGAGAGAGAGAAAGAGAGGGAGGGAGGCTTTTCAGAGAGAGTGGAGCGAGAGTCGGGAGAGAGAAAAACAGAAATTTCCGCGTGCTCAAAAAACGCTCGGCGCCGAGAGATTATCGACGCACGCCTGTTGTTTCCCACTCTCGCGTCGCCGACATTTTCGCATTGCGCGCGAAGCACCGGCGACGACAACGACGATGAGAATTAATTTCCAACTGCAAATTGGGTGTAATACGATCAACAGTTCCGACGCTCACATGCCGCGCGAGCTGGAACGAGCCGGAGCGCGCGCCCGCGCGCCCGCGCGTGTGCTCGCCAACTTTTACAGGCTCGCGGCATTATCGAAAACCAATCAGCATTTAAATACGCCACGTTTACGCTCCCGATTTACAACGGACCGTAACAATAACACGGATCGGCGACAATCTATCGTGTTCATCTTATTCCGCGGCCCGATGAACATCGCCCGCGTTCGACTCTATTGGCTTCATCGCTCTCTCTTTCTCTCTCTCTCTCTCTCTCTCTCCCTCTCTCTCTCTTCGTACGAAGGCAGTAACGAACCTTGGACAGAGGAAAAAATAATTCTCCCTTCCTCTCTCTCCTCTTTTTTTTCTCTCGCCGGCGAAAATCAATGAACGGTCTAATCGCGTCGCTTCGTTAAATCTCGCCGCCGGGAATGAATTTTAATGAACGTCGTATGTCATTTCCGCGCACTGATTGTTGATTGTGTGAATACACACCGGATGTGAGTATATAGGCCCGGGAGAGGTGGCCGTGTGCTGTATTCCTGGTCGGCGTGCGTGCACGCGCGAGCACACATGCGCGCGCGTTCTCTCCCTCCCCCCCTCTCTCTCTCTCTCTCTTTCTCTATCTATCTCTATCTCTCTCCCCGTGTCTCTATCCCTCGCTCTCCGTCTCGCTGGACACTGGTAATGTTAGCGTATAATTGGAAAATCGTTAGTATCGCGAGTCGATCTCGGTCTCGGTGGCACGGCAGGCCATGCCGCCTCTACAAGCGCTAATTTGTCGTCCGGAGCGGAAAAACCGTCCCTTGCGAGCCGCGCGCGCCGCTCCTGTCCTATGCACTTCCTTCCCGGAATGAAATGTAATCCGATAGATTTCATTTGCCGGCTGCCCCCCTTCCTCCCCCGCCTCCGCCTCCTCGACCGCCAACGACGTCTCTATTGAATCGAAGGTAAACGGATGATAGGTCAAACGTTCGCGTCCTTATAGACGAAGGCCGACTACCGGCTCTGAATACTAATTGGAAAGTCGGGCGCTCTTTTTTTCTCATCTTCCAGCGTACTTCTATGGAACGGTAGTCGGAGGAGGTTGATAGACGCGTAGCTCGGGGGGGGTGGCTGACCGTGTTCGATTCTTGGGAAGTAGGCTTGACCACCGAACTGTCGTCGGTGTCATTCTTTAACGACGATCGGAGTCCGGAACGATACAGAGGCGCACACCTGTGCACGCGCGTGGGCGATATCGACGCAACACTCTCGTTTGGAAGGGTCAGAATCGACAAAACAATTTCGTACGGGCGCTGCCGTTATTGAGAGGAGAGAGGAATGGAAAAAAATAATAGGCACGCTTCGGCCGTGGCGGGCGCTACGTCGAATGACATAAATTAATGCCCGCCACGCGGATCGATATCGCCTCGCATGTTAAGCGCGCTTACGGTGGCAATTTTCGAAAGACGCTAAAGCGCCCGTTTTGGCTGCAATTGCGAAAGATTACGATAACGGTTCGCAGAAAATGTCTGCTATCCTCGCGGCGGTTGGAGTGCTTTGGCACTTTGCGCGATCGGCGCGCGTGTTATCAATTTCCGGCCAAGCGTAATCGCGGACTGGATTGTTCGACGACCGGTGGAAATCTTGTTTGTCAGTGGCTCGAACAATTTGACACGCGCGCGCGCTCTCGCTCTCGGTACGGTCTGTCAATTATCTCGCGCACGACTCCGGTGAGATCGTTCGGGCACTTCATATTGGCTTCGTAGGAGAGAGAGATATTACGGTCGAGGTTCCCATCGTCGGTGTAATCGTCAACATCGACGGGCCGCGATCGTGTGCTCTCGTGCGCGCGCGCGCGCGCGCGCGAGCGATCACGGCCGGCGGGCCCGGGGTGGAAATGTCGTTTATCGCCGTCTGTATCGGTTTGAGAATTTAATGCCGGCGACAATGGCGGGGTCGGGATCGAGTCGACTGAGAGAGCGGACAGCGCCACCCGATGATGCTTCCGCAATTTGCCGCCGTTTGACATTGTTGCTGCGCTAATAATTGGCGAGCAATATGCCCCGTTCCGCGTAATCGATAATGAGCTGCCCGTACGCGTGGAAATGTCGTTTGACGCGGTTCCGATAGGTTTGAGAGCTTAATGCGACGCCCCGTCCGGCCGGCGCCGACCGACCGACGCGCACCGGACCCCGATTCACGCCGATAAATCCGCGGATTCTTCGTTCTTTGATATTATTGTTACGTTAATTTGCGCCCCGCCCGACCAGCCGTGAGCGTAATCGATAATGAGATACACCCGCCTCGTCGAGCTTTTGAACCTCCCCCCCGCATGAAAATGTAATTTATCGTCCGGCTCTTCGGCATCGATTCCGACGCTCGGCGTCCTGGACGCGTCGATCCTTCGCACGATCGCAGATCGGACGACCAACGTTTCGTCTGATCCTCTCTCAATTCCGTCAGGCACGACTATTCGTCAGCCTGATTAATAGTAATTCCCAAACTATCGGCACTCGAACTCGTTACGCCCGGGGGATGAAGGGAGGGAGGGAGGGGGTGGAGAGACGATTAACACGCAACACGTGCCACCCGCGCACTCCCGCCGCGAGCTAATTGGCTCTTTGCCGTTAACTGGGTTGCGCTACTTCGCGCGAAGACAATGCGGGATGCGTCAAGATTGCAATTGAAATTGCCGCCGGCGACGGTTTCGGTCGCGTAATGAGATACGCCGCTGCGATCTGGCGAAAGAAATAAATTGCGGCCGATCGCTGCCGAAATTCCCGCGTCGACTCTTCCACCCCAGACCCATTAAGCGGCTACGCCTAATTTCATTAAGTAAATTTTGCCCGCCTTTACTCGCACGAGCGGAGAACGTCTTTCGCAGTTTGCGCGAACGGACCAGCGATGGCTTCCGGTTAAACGTTTAATCGGCAAGACTGACGAACAGCGATCCTGCGGGTTGCACCTACATTGAGAGGATCCTCGGGCGCCTGCGTCCTGGCGAAAACAGAATCGCCGGTAATTGCCCCTTAATTTTAAGCGTCTTGCCCGTCCCGAGAAATCACCGCGCCGGATCTCCGGAGAAAATGTCGGCGGGCGGCAGAAGCAGAGGCGGTGGGAGGGGGGGTGGTTAAGCTTTTGGAAGGCTGAAAAAAGAAAGGGAGCGCGGAGAATGAAGGTAGGATGGGACGGAGAGAGACGGAGGCCGCTTAGTCCGGACCCAATCTTGTCCCGCTAATCGAATTATCATTAATTATGATACCGTACGCCGAGCAAGAGGAAAAGATAAAAGAGAAGGTCGGCCTCCGCTAATAAGTATGAAGCGAGGCTGAGCGAACGGGAGAGAGAGTGGGATAGAGAGGGAGGGAGGTGAAGAAGGAGAAGAAGAAGACGGACGTGAAGCCGGGAGGCAGAAAGGGGAGACGGGGGGGAAAAAAAGGAGGAGTTAGATGGAAGCGTCTTTAAGTCAGTCGCTTCTTAAGAGCTGAATTGACGTGCCTACTAATGGATCGCGCCTTCACCATCTCCTTTCATACGCGCTTGCTCTTCATCATCGTCCTCTCCATCCTCCGCGCTCCCTCTACGGTAATCTTAAAACAGAGCTAACAGATCTGTTACCGGCTCGCACGGTTTCCTCGACATTTAATTGCCTCGACGATCATTCAGTGCCGCGTGCGCGCGCGCGCGCTTGCCGGGCACAACAAATGAGGATAAGGGAAATTTCGATAACGAGGTGAACGTAAAACCGCACGGGTCCTCAACGAAATTTGTTTGACCGAACTGTCTCGTCAATGCAAATTTCAACTGTCAACTGTACATTTCTGGGTATCTCTGGAAATTGACGGAAAAGTCGGAAGCGTAACCGCGATCTTCCGGCAACGTTCCGACGCAACGGTATCTTTTTGGGCTCGGGACGAGATAGTGACAAAGCCGCGGCCTTTCTAATTCGACCAATTAACAATGCCCTCCTGGAAACGAACGTCTGAATCACGAAAGGCCCGCGGCACGCTGCACGCTCGTAAGGACGTCGCGCGTTACGGAAGCGGCGTCGGCAACGATGGCCGGGTCGGGGGGTACTTTGTTGTCTGTTGAGGGGTGAGGGTGGGAGGGGGAGGGGTCGGTAGTTGGGGATGAGGGGCGCTGAAGGTCCGCACCGGGGCAAGGGTGGATAATTTCGATCGCGTGACAGAGCGCCCGGTACACCCCGCGCAAACGGCCCAAGGGAAGGGCACGAGCAATTACACGTAATTTCATACTCGTTTATTGCGGGAATAGCTTGTTTTTCGGCCACTAGTCGCACTCGCGGCGACGGCGAATCAAATGGGCGCCGCAACGACGATCGTTCGCGGAACGATGAGCCCCGACCGAAATTGATCGGTTACACTCGCGCGGCCTCGAATTGCCCGGCAATTATTTTCGAACGGACGAGTCGTTTTCCGCCGCTACTGGTACCTTCGGGTTCCGCCTCCCCCCGTCCCTTTTTCTCTTTGTCTCTGTCGGCATTTCATTTCGGGCCGAAAGCGCGGTTCGCTCCCGAATTGTCCGTAATCCGTGATCGGTCAGCCATTACGTAACGTTACGAAAACGCGAAATGACGTTAGTTCGACCGAGCGCGTCCTTGGCGGAGAGAAAAATAGAGGGTGGGCCCGGGGAGAAAGAGGAAACCGCGGGGGCCGACGGACACAGAGCGAGATAGAGGCGCGCCGATTTAAGTGAATTACCGCTGGATCAAAGCTTACGAGTGGTAATTGGCGCACAGGTGTCGGCGATCAATCGTACACCAGACTCGTCGGCGAACCTATTTTGCTTCGCTCGGATACCGAAACGTTCTCGTGATCGATAGTCGACGAACGGCGAGACAGAAGTCTGCATATAGGCAGAGAGAGGGAGAGAGAGAGAGAGAAATAGAGAGAGGCATGAGAGGGCGAGAAAGAGAGAGGTGCAGAACTAGTCGACGAGGAGGAGAGAAAGACAGAGTGATACGGGGAGTGAGGGAGAGGGAGAGGAGGAAGCAGAGACGCTCGTGGCAGGGTATTGGCGTAATTTGTGCACCGATTAGCAATCGGTACGTCATTACCGCGATTAATATTGACGCCCGGATAATTCAAAGTCCGCGCGATCGTGTGCGTCTGCACGTCTGGCCCTCGCACACGCCAGGACTTCTCTTCTCTCTATCTCTCTCTCTCTCTCTCTTCCTTCTTTGAATCAGGCTGCTCGTAATAAAGCGGTGACACGCATACAAGAAGTACGAGCGCGAATACCAGCTCGAAAATCGTATTCCTAGCGACCGGCCAAGCCAGGCGGTGCCCGCACGATGTCGGCAAAGATACTCCAATAAAGCTCGCACGCCACCGAACAATTAAATTATTAACCAGTAACGATAACGAGGGGCACACGCGTTGATTACTATTATAATGAAGGCACCTCCCACCGGCGGCGTACTTGGCAAGGTAACACCGTGGAAAGAAGGCAAACAAATAAGCCACGCTCGAGCGACGCCTCGCCGGCGGTTCCCTTTTACATTATCCGCCGGCAAAAGAGGCCGGAAGTGTGCCGGTGCAGGAGTCGCACGAACCGTTGACGCGAAATTTTTACGACCGACCGCCATTCTGAGGGCCGAAGATCGGGTGCTTACAGATAGAGATCGAGAGCATTATCACCAACACCGAAACCTCTCGTCAGAAGAGAAAATCTCATTTCGAGGAATGAACCTCGGACTGCCCTCGACGTCGAATAATTTTTACCTCTCTCGCCCGCCTCCTCTTCTTACCCCGGAGTCAATCTTAATTTCACCGGCGATAATGTGGCACTCGGCGTTAAGCCAAGCTAATCAGACCGTCGGATTCGCATTAAACGCTGGTCGATGTAATTTTTAAACTCAATTAAGCCGCATATCAGTTCCCGCTGCGAGTCAATGTTTCAAGCGGAGCGGGTCGAGTTCCAATTTGACGCTTTCCTCCGATCGCTCATTCATCAGTCAGCGCGAACGCGGCTAAACAGTTCGTCCCCATCGGCTTTTCCTTCGAAATTCCTTTCCGATTTTGAGTCCGATCGGTTCTGGCGGCAGTACGTTGAACCGCTTTCGGGGCGGAAACATTATACGCGCTGGCAGAACTCGATGACAGCTTAAGAGGCCTCGGGCGACGAACGTTCCTTAAGACAAACGTCTAACCGGTGCCACACTTTGACAATTTAATAATTCGATACCGGGTACGCGAATAATCGACGAACCCGATACCGCGAGCGGAGCCGAGCCCGGATCGAGAGATTAGCCCTTTCGTCCTTCGTGCCCGGCATACTAGGCCCGCTCGGCCGGTTAAGGATGTCGACCGCGAGCTACACGCGAGCGGCTGACAAAGATTTACAGGCGTCGTAATTTTCGTTTAATCAACGCGTATTAATTAGTTCCGTGGTCGTTAAAGGGCCGGGCACGGAAACGGTCGCCGACTGAGAACAGCGGCACGCTTCTCGAGTGTGGGAGGGGAGGGGAGGCAAAAAATATTCCTGCCGATGGAAATGCTTTTCGGCGGGAGAGAGAGAAGAGGGAGAAGAAGAGAGAGAGAGAGAGAGATCGATACCGTGCGTCAGATTAAAGAACGCGACAGGTGACAGTGGCTTTTACGAAGAAATTTCCGTCGAAACTTTGTGCCGCGCAAAGTGGCCATTGCATTTCGTTCCGGAGATAAAAACTGGAAGAGTCAGGAGAGAGGGACCCGGAGGGGGAGCAGGATGAGAGGGAGGGAGGGAGGCGAGCGAGGGGAAGAGACGGAGAGGCGACCGGTGACGGTCCACGAGAAGACAAATTCTGTAATCCTCTTTGGTCGGCGAGCTAAGCCCTCTGTGTGACGGCATACCATCCTCTTTCTCTTATTTCCTCTCTCTCGCGTTCGCCGCCTCTCCTCGTCCCTCCCCGGCTCGTCCTGTCCTCCCACGCCGATCAAGGAAATTAGATTTCGGATCGACAGCCACGCTTAAGGATAAACGATGGGACCGGCGGCGTATCCGTGCATCGAACGTACGAATAAAGATGTCTTATTCCTCCGTCCTCTCGGACCTTCTCTACCTCCGCCTCTGCCCTGCCTGCCCTTCGCTGCCATCTCAATCGTACATGCCAACCGGCAGAAACGTTCAATTATATCAAACTGCGAGCGTAACGTCAGTCTTACTCGAATGACGGCGACCCAAAACCTCACCATCTTGAAAGTCAGGCGGCCGACAATTTTTGCAGCACGGAGACGAGAAGTTGGCCAATTTCATTTTTAAACTGACACCGATGTTTCGCCGTACGCTGACCGAGTTCTCGATTTTCCGCGGCTAACGCTAACTTTTCCGTGAACGCGTGCTAACGAACCCTTTAATTAACGCGACGTCGGTCCAATTTGGAAGCCAGCGGCCGATAGTGGCCGAGCGAGTGTTAGTGAGCGTACGCGTCGGTTTGTTCGCAATTTGCCTTACGTGACGCGCACTTAGTTGCCGCGCCGGCCGACATTTGTGACGGACGATTATCGATGCGTAAGCGCTACACCTTCTTTCCTTCCGAGGCAGAACAGGATTAAGCTGTGCCCGGCTCAAGGGCCAGAGAATGTGAGAGAGACAGAGAGAGAGAGAGAGAGAGAGAGTCTAACTTTCCTTGCATCGAACCGCGGAGTAAAACGTCCGCACATTTTATTGCCTCGTATTAATACCGGGGGGCCGTTTTATCAGCGCGCTGATATTATCGGCGACTAATATAAACTGTCGCTCGGAGAGGGAAAATTTCTCGAGATCGCGACAAGCGATTAACGAAGGCGCCGCTTGTTCAATTAACATTTTCTTCTTCTTCTCCTCCTCCGTCTCTTCTCATTCGTGCGACCCGCCGATGTCGTGCGAGTCGTGGAACGATATCGCACCGTTATGAGCCAAAGTGGAATAACGAAGATGGGCGACGTTAAAAATAAAGATCCGGCGAAGTTACTCGAAAATAAGACACATTTCCCTACGCCCCGAGTATTCCGGTTAATTAAATGATAAATCGTCGACTCGCGACGCTTAACGTCTCGCGCATAAAAATACATGCGCGATGTTTAATTTGGGTCAGAAGCAACGAAAGCAGCGCATCGTCGAAATCTTAACCTGAGATATTTGACAAATATCCGTCGTCGGGACGTCTTGACGCGCGTTGGCTCGACATTTTGGCCTAAAAGTACGAAAAATCTGACGAGCCGGATACCTATCGATGGGAAAAGAGTGCGGGGCCGTGAACGATTCCGATTCTGGGGGCTCGTGGCTGGCGAGCAAACGAGCCCATTAACTCGTCGCCGTGTCCCAATCGTTGGCCTTAACTCGATTAAGCCCTCCCAGAGAAGAATCAAAAGGCCCCCGCGGCGTTTTGAAATTTATCAACGATCAGTGTTGGCCCATTAGAGTCGGTGCCTTCGGAGTACGGCGTCTCTGCCGCTTCCACTTCTTTCGGGCACGCTACTCTGCCCATTATACTATCTTTCCGTGTCAATCTCTTAAGTAGCTAGAAGCGACTAGGACCCCTTCGCCTCGGCCAGATACCATCTTTCTCTCCCTCGCGTGAACACGAAATACCTACGCAACGGCGGTTGCCTCGCGCGCCGACGCATCTCATTTAAATTGCGCGACTTCATCGGTTGCTCAACGAATTCGTAAACCAGCCGAAGTTATTGCAACGTAACGGCTCGGCAGAATACGAAGTTCGACATAGCACATGGCTACGCTCACCGCGACTTTGCTCAACCTACCTACTGTCTCTGTGCCTCGTTCAAGCACATAGTTCATTAATGTTCAGTTCATTAGAAACTGAACAATTGTTGCTTGAACAATTCAGAAACGGAATAGAACCAAAGTAATGCGTTGGCATTGGAAATTTCGAACGTCTGACTGCGACTTTGTCCAACTATATGCCATATACTGTCTCTGTGCCTCGTTCGAACACATATTTCTTTAACGTTCAGTTCATTAGTGATTATTGTCGGTTGTTCGAAAAATTCAGAAACGAAACGGAACCGTCGCAAAGTAATGCGTTGGCAATAATCCTTTCGGACGACTGCGACTTTGTCCAACCATGTGCCATATATCTACAGTCTCTGTGGCTCCTTCGAAGTCATATTTCAATAGTATTCAGTTAATTAGTGATTATCGTCGTTGTTCGAAAAATTCAGAAATGAAACGGAACCGTCGCAAAGTAATGTGTCGGCATCGGAACTTTCGGACGACATCGCAGTCAGGAGCATTGCTCGTGACTTTGCCCGACTCCACTCTACTAAGGAGCCGAAAACCGCATTGTCGCGCCCCGCACCGCGCGCTTTGTCGAATTTAATCACGACGGTTACTCGGCACGACCGAAACCAATTATTGCGCGGCCCTAGACCGGCGAGTGCCACCCTCCTGCGACCCTCCTTCAACCCTCCTGCAACTCGGTTTACAACGTTGCGAGGCGTGCGCGCCTAACTCGGCGGAGCGGACCGTTCGTTTGAACAGCTTTGCAATGAGGGTACCATCTACGATTTCTATTTCTCCGCCATGATTCGCCCATCGAACTTCGCCGCAGCCTCTACGGTGTCCCATGGAACGATCGTCCTCGGCGGGCTCGGAACTATCATGCGCAGCGAGACTTCCGGCGACGGCCGCGTTATTACCCGTCTGCTCCCCGGAACAGAAGTCTCGCAGGCGCAGTAGTCAGGTCCTTCACTGTTAAGACTGCGAAAGGAGGATGGGAGGGAAGAGGGGCGGGAGAATAGGGAGAGTGGAGGGAGAGGCTAACTGTAGGTAGCGCGCGGTTCTGCGAGAGAAAGGAAAGTTGGGGAGGAGATCGAGGTGGAAGGTGGAAAGGAAGCGAGAGATGGCGTAGAACGGGAAACGGAGAAAGACAACGCGTGATCGGGAGAGCCGGAGAACGATGGAGGGGTAGAGAAGTTCGGAGAGAGAGCGGGAGAGGTATGGAGACGACGAGAGAGAGTGAGAGAGAGGGAGAGGGCGAGGTGGAGCCAGGTAGGACGGTGGTGTTGGCACTCTCGGGGGCCATTATTGATTGTTGTTGATAATTAGCCGGTACAGGCGCGTCAATCACGAGCCAAGGCGAGGTTATTAGGCTGTTGGTTAGCACCGGGCGAAGCTTCACGGACACACACGCGAGCCCCTATACACACAGACCGGGTCCGGCTATATAGTCCGTGCCACGGAGCCCTCTCACAGACACACAGTCTTTATGCCTGACGTGGGGGGCGTGCGGCGGCGTTTATGTGCGTGAAATTGTCTGTGTGTAATGTGCGTGCCGCCGTATACGGCCGCTTCTATGCCTCTCTGTGTGTAGCCCTCTCTCTCTCTCTCTCTCTCTCCCCCTCTCTCACTCTCTCTCGCCATGCCTCTGTATAGGTACGTCGATGTATACATCAGTCGTATGGACCTGTATAGGAGCCGCCGCCATTGAGCCACCCGATTACCCCCCACAATTCGATCTAATGCGCTGCGCTGCGATGCGAGAGAAGGTTAATTATGCAGTTAATGAGAGCCTGAATATATATACCCGACGGCGAGCCAAGAGGCACTGGCCATGGAGAGTGAGAGAAGCCGGGATCGGTTATAACGATGTGTCGACTCGGGACGGAGTACAAGATGATAGGAGACGGAGCCGATGATGGAGTGAAGGACTTCCAGTGGCAGTCTAAGAGAGAGAGCGAGAGAGAGAGGGGGGGGGGGGAAAGTGTCGAAGTCGAAGGAGAGGAGTTGGCGGTGACGGAAAATAGCCAGTTGCACCCTGATCCCGCAAGGTCCAATCCCGCCAGCCTCCTCCGACGATTAATCCCGATGAAGAGACGAGATGATGCCTCGTTGCGGCCTCGTTCCTTCCTCCCCCTCCGCATCCTCCGCATCCTTCTCCTCCGGAGGTCCTCTCGCGCGTGTAATCAGCCCGCTTCGTTCCGCCGCGGTCGAGGCTCCTAATTTGCAATGAAAATGATCGCGTGATCATCTTTAACGGCGCTATACGCGCGCGCGCGTACCTGATGAACCGATCGAGAATTCGAGGCCCGCAACCGGGATCTATTCGAGGAAACGATCGTGCGGAACGTCGATCGGTTCCCGAGCGAGCTGCGACGTCGCGGAAGTTTCCCTCGCACGAGCGATCCGCGCGTTTCCGCTTCGGCTTCTTTCCCTCCGGGCGGAACGCACGCTCGGCAACGCACGCTCGGACGTCCCGCGCTCTCCGCCTGGCACGCGGAATCGCTGCCTGCCTCGAATTAGCTCGCCCCGCGGCGACAAGTAATGGAAGGAGTCGCTCGTAAATCGTTTTAATAAAACGATAGATAAGCGTCGCGGCGAGCGACGCCTCGATAGCGCGGGTTACAAATGTAACTGCTCTACGCCTGGGCGACTCACTCGCGCGACTCGTGCAGCCACACACGTACCTACGTACTCACACGCGCATACTCTCTGCGTGCAGCTTTCAATTGTCGCAGTGGTGTCCAACCTGGGCAGCGCGAGGCTCGCGTGCGCGTTTCGCACGGGCGGAAATTTCATTAGTGCGTCCGTGACATAAAAACAGCCGATTACGATCGATCGAAGAAAGTTCATGAATTTTTTATATTCTGTTTTTCTCTCCTGGTTCACATTCGGCGCCGGCTCGAGAACGCGCGATTTCTCGAACGGCGAGCGAGTCGTCGTCGGGAGCGTTCACCTCGTTTCGGGAAATAAATATTCAGCCGGCGCTAATGGCTGGGAAGTCGAAGTTCGGTCTTTCCTCGGGCTTTTAGCCTTGAATGCACGCGTAATGGATATTTGTATTCCATATTCAGACGAGCCGGGGCCGTAACGTCGTAAGTAACGTTATGCCGCCGATACACGCACGCTACAACGTACACCTCGCGTCGCTCCGTAATTACAGGGATATAATGGAGGTAATAGCCATGACTGTGGATAAATCGATCACCATTAACGTGTCCCTACTCCCCCCCCCCCCCTTTCTCGTCATCCTTCCGAACCCCCTATTATACACCCTTGCCGCGAGCGTTTTCTCCGGAAATTTTGGAAAGACCAGTCTCTGACCGTTCGCTTCCTTCGTACTCTCTTCCAGGCGAGAACAGCTGCAACTCGACCGGCGGCAACAGCGACGAGGAACTCGGCGCAGGATGCGGCGACGACATAAACGGCAACGGGGGCAAGAAGAAGCATCGTCGCAACAGAACGACCTTCACCACCTACCAACTGCACGAGCTCGAGCGAGCGTTCGAGAAGTCCCACTACCCGGACGTCTACTCCAGAGAGGAACTGGCTATGAAGGTCAATCTGCCGGAAGTTCGTGTTCAGGTGAGTCACGGCTCACATCAATTTATCAGGGGGGAAGGGTTTACTGGGCCACGGTATCAGTGAGGGACGCGTTGTAGGTCAGGGATTTTTGTCGAAACACTACGGCACGGATTGACAGTGGCGACTCGCGCTGCACGACGAATTTTTAACTATGCACGTGGACCCGTTAGGCTCTGTCAATAGACGACAGTGTGCGGCTCGATCATTATGACTACTTTACCGGGAATACCAGGCGAGCTAGGCACGCTCCAGATAATGCGATCGTACGAAGGACGATACGGTTACAATTTTCTGTCACGGTAAAATTGTTATTTTTTTCGCACTGTCCGCTTCATCGACGCCGACGATTCGACGAATGCCGGACGGTCGGGGTCGGGGGGCGATTATGCATTTCGCTCTTCAATTATCCCCGCGATCAGCGCATTATTTTCTTCATATTCGAGAGATAGCCGGGGCGCATAATGCCAGCCGGCGCGGCGAGAACGGCGTATTTTCGCTGAATGTTTTAAAGCGAGCAGTCCGGCCGCGGATCTACCCGACTGATACCTGCGTTCGTTACATCGATCGTTGTCATAGTTGCGCGAAGAGGCGCGCAACCGGCCTGACAATTTCAAGCCACCCCCCTCTGTCCCCCATCACCAACCCCCTCCCTCCCTCCCTCCCTCCCTCGCGGTGGTTGTGTCGGCCGCAAAAAATATTGGTACCGCGTTCGGAAATTAAGGTCGTTCAAGTTGAAAACCGGCTTCAATTTCGCGGGACGATTTTCAACTTGATTTATCGGCCACGCTCCCACCCTCTCCAGCAGCCCTCCCTCCTCTGCCCCCTTCCCCAGCCGCCGCTCTCTATCTCGCGCACTCGAATTTGGCGGATACGAATGTCGTGCCGAGCGGCGCGCGGCGTGGGTTAATGGCAGCGTTTCCGTGCAAACAATCGGAACAGCAATCGCTGCCTGACGCTGGCCCGACGTATTAAACTAAATTAAATTAATTATGTGCGTGACAGCGATAAAAGCACGCAGTCGCATGCGACGACGCATCGATTAGGTTCCCGGGGGCACGCTTTCCAACCCGCCAACACCGAGGCCTCCCCCCACACCCCCTCTCACCCCTCACCCCTCCCCATCCACCCACCCGTTCACAAACACAAACACGGGCTGGAAGTACGTACGTACTTACGTGCAGGCGGGTACGTGCATAGCAACGGCCTCGTATAATAACCAGGCTGCCGCTTTTACAAGCACCTGCTTTTTACCTTTTTAAAGCGTGCAGTCGATTTTTACCCATGACGCATGCTTCTCGCTCCCCACCGAATGCCTGCCACCGCCGTCACCGCTCGCTTTCTCTACGCTTTCGTCCTTTCATCTCCCTCCCTCCCTCCCTCCCTCCCTCCCTCCCTCCCTCCCTCCCTCCCTTCGTCCGTCCCGCAGCCGTGACGTAGGAAGGCATGCGCGAATCGTTTACCGCGGATGAACGCGAGACAATCGAAAAGTATTTCAATTACGATGGCCACCCCATTAGCGCGCGGCCGATTCGTAATTTATGCGGTCACTGAATATAGCCGTCGCAGCGGTGATTTTACGTCCCCGTAAATAGATGTCCTTTTCAACCCTTGCACGGCCCGCTGGAAAATTTCGTCGCGCTCATACATATCGGATCGCGCGCGCGCACGCGCGCGCGGGCGCAACGAACGGCGGGATGAGCTCTCTCGCGAAGCGTTGCCGGGGATTTTTCGACTTTTAATACGCGGACGCGGCCGTAATGGAATTTTATAAATTGCCCGTTTATGAGCCACGCCGTTTATGCCGAACAATTCCGCCATTATCCGCGCACTACGAGCTTTGATGGCATCGCTGCCGCGCTCAGCGCCGCTCTACGTCCGCTTAATGGGCTTACATCGAGACAGCGCGCCCCGGTCAAAGGAAAAAATTATCCGCCGAACAATGGACGCCAACGTTTAATTCCTACGCGCGGCCGCATTAACTCGACCGGTCGCCGATTCGATCCCGAACTTTCGGTATCACAGAGAGTGTGCAGAATCACGCGATCGCCTTCCACTTTTCTCTCTCTCTCTCTCTCTCTCTCTCTGTCTGTCCTTCTCTTTCTCCTCGCGGTCACGTTCCGCGGACAGGGTAATATATGTCAGGCGCTTCTTCATAATGCAGCCCGTCCCGATGGCATTCCGTCGACGAGAGAGGTGGATATTATAGTATCGTCCACCGATTCGAGGACGATAAAGTGCGCAGCGCACGCAAGGCACGTCCCGAATGCAAAAGCATTGACACCGATTCCTCGTTCTTTATTGGCTGCGAAGTAAGCGCGTATCTCCAGCTAGAGGAGAGTGAAGGGGGAGGAGGGGTGAGAAGGAAGGATTCGAAGGCGAGGCCGGCCGGTGACGGGAACGAGTCGTGGGGGTGGCTTGGAAGGATATAGCGGAGGCGTCGTTCTCCGGCGAGAGAGACGCAATTAAAAATTTAAATTGCGTTTAAAACCTGCCGGCTGCCGTGCCCTCTGTCTCCCCGGCCCCTTTTTCTTCACCCTCTCCTCCCTCTCTCCTCTCGCAGGCCATCCGCCCGGCACTACGAGCCAGGGAGTCGGGCCAACTCGCGCGCCGCGTACTTTTTCCAATTTTCTCGAGGGGCCACGAGGTTCGTCTCGTTTATTTTCATCGAGGCGGCCGCCTCTCCTCTCTCGGGCGCGCTCACCTCGTTTAGAAGAGAAAGGGACAGTCAAAGGACGAGAGGGCGTGGGTGCGGGGGCACCCCTAAGGTACACCTAATCGCTTAAGCTTATTACGAGAGCAGACAAGGCGGAGGAATCAACTCTCTTTTCTCTTACCTTCTCTCTCTTTCCCGTTCGTCGAACGAACCTTCTACCTCCCCCCCCCCTCTCTCTCTCTCTCTCTCTCTCTCTCTCTCTCTCTCTCTCTCTCTCTCTCTCTCTCTCTTTCTGTCGAAACTCGAGCAGGCGCGAGCAGGCAAGCGCGCACGTTCGGTTTCATCATTTTTAATTGATAGCGCACGCCAATCCTATCTGTCGGATTTATTAGGCCGCTCCAACGAGATGGTTTGCGGATGGAGAGGAGAGAGGCAGGCGGGGAGGTTGAAGGATCGAAGGGTGGCGGTCGTCGAGGGGGTATGGAGAGAGATAGAAAGAGAGAGAAAGAGGGCTGGAATGAGAGGTGGAATGAGAGGCGGAATGAGAGGAGAGAGAGCGCTGCTTTTATTGGCCAGATCGGGCCGGGCCACGGTGGGTAGGGACCTCGTCGGTGGTCACCACGGTCTGATTGCGACCGGGAAAGCGAGTTTTCCAGGTTTTCATGCACGCCTGCGTGCGTCAGTGTGCACGCGCCTCCCCCCTTCCTCTCTCATACCCTCCCGTTCTCTCTGCGACGCGCTCACGCCTCTCCTCCTCTCGGCCCTGTTGTGTGTACACGCACTTTTACAGTCGCAGCGCGCTTCTGTGGACGCGCATCGAGTGCCGGGGGGATTAATGCTGTTTTCTCGCGATAATTATCGCTCGGTGTCGAGACTTTATTGGACCGTTACTACTTAGCACCGAGCGGAAGGGGGTGGCTGGCCGGCCGTAGAGACGCTGCCCGAAGGAGGGGGAGAAGACCGGGCGAGGATACGGTTTCATTACTGGAAAGGATGTTAATCTAGACGCCGATGGTAATGCTTTCCGCATTACGACGCTAAGAGGTCGCGCACTTAAACGGATAATCGGGAAGACAAAGTTCTGACGAGCGTTAATTGTCAATTGTCTTTTAATCTCGAACTTGGAGCGGCAGGGGGGTGCTGGCAGAGGGGTTGAAGCAGGCGAGGATACTTTTGCCGATGAAATATCGAAGCGAGCGTTAATCGGCGGACTGGAGGGTCAGGGGGGGTGAGGCTCGGAGGATCACGCTACCTTCGGTTCAACGATCGGATTCTTCTTTCCGCTCGGCAAAGGTCGAATCGAATTGACTACGGGAGACCCAATCGGAGACGAACGAGCTCGTGCAATGCGAGAGGCACTTGGACTCGGATATTTACGAGCCATGATCGCTCGTAAATTATCCGCACTCCTCTCCAGTCCGCAGCTCCTCCGAATCGCATTTTATTTCACCCCCCCCCCCCCCCCCCGTCCTCCCTCCTTCTAACCGAACCGTCTCGACGAACGACGTCACTTTACATCTCGCCTCGTCCGAGCATCCCGCTCGGCATCGATCGTGCGTGCGCCTGCCAGGCCCGACGCGGAAATTTTCCTCGGCTTATATTTTGCCCCGAGGCCTCAAAACGAAGGCGGCACGTCAGACGAATTACGGCTAGCCGCTCACTTTTCCTCGGCGAGCACGCCGGCTCGTGCGCGCGCGCGCGCGAGCCACGGCGCGCTCACGGCTCATGACGATAATTTAATTTCAAAGTAGTACTAAAAGCTATTTCCGTTCCGCGAGCCTCCTACTTTCGCCTTTTTTTCACTCTAACCCCCGAGGCCTCGACCACCCCCGCCTATCCCCACCCCACCCACCCAAGACTCGGCGGCGTTCTCGGTACCGAGAACGATATAGCCCGAGCCGCCCACCCGACTCATACTATTATATTATTATAGACTCATTGTCGGCGCGCGTGTTACTTCCTTGTCACGCGATCCGCGGCCGCTGCCGTTCTGGCTGAAATAAAAGATAGGTAACTAATTCGTCGATTTGCCCAGGCGATTTGCCTTGAAATCGATACGCGACGCGAGGGTGGCTCAAGGGTCGACGAGGCGGGGGGGAGCGGATTGCGAGAGGGCGAGAACACTTACCGAAATTGACCCTGGCGCGAGACACGCGCGCTATTCGCGGAAACGAGGGAAAATTAACGTTTTTTACACCGGGCTCCGATATAGTTACGGGTCGCACGAACGAAAGTGGGTTAACGTCGCTCACTGCTGAGCGAGCTTCGATAATGCCCTCCCCCTCCCACTCTCTCTCTCTCTCTCTTGCGCCGGGGACGAAAAAATACGTAATTTAACGCGGCCGTATCTGCCTCCGAATCGAGTCGGAGGACGAATTGATTTCCGGCAGTTCGAAAAGATGGCCGATATACCGGGCTGGCATCGTGGAACACCTTCTTCCTCAGCTTCGCTTTTCGGACTCGTAAGGAAATGGACTCGTTCGAGGGGTCGAAATGGATGCCGGCCGGTATTTCGCCCGGAGGCAACGAAAATTGGCGAGTACGTTTTTCTGCCGGGGTACGAACCGTTCAGGAGAGAGAGAGAGAGAGAGAGAGAGAGAGAGTGGAATCGACAACGGGTCCGCTCGGCGAGAGCGGAAAAAAAGCGGGCAGATTGATTTTTCGCGGTAGGCCAACTAATTTGGAATCGAGAGAGAGGACGGGCCGTGGGCGGGGTGGTCGGAGGGTAGGAGTACAGGGTGAAGGAGGGGGGGGGGGTGGACTCGGTTAGAGAAAGAGAGACGAGCTGATTCCCATCGTTCCGCACTCGGCTATCGGACGATTGCCAATTGGAAAAATACTCCAATTCGATTACAATTTTTTTTCCCCCCTTTTTTCGTACGGTCGCACACAACGGCGCGGAAGAATTTAAACCGCTTCGGCCAATGCGAAAAATTCCAACGCCGAGGGGATGAGGAACATGAGGCGGGGGGAGGTGGAGGAGGAAGAGGAGGAGGTGGGCGGGGAAATATATAAAAACCTGATATCGAATCTGCAATCGTTTCCGAACGCTTTTAGGCCGGGCCAATCGAAAAGCGATCTTGGACGAAGGAAATCCGAGCGCTTAAGAGATTCGTGCCTAAATTTTGTCCAATCTTCCGACGCTCTCACTTTCGCTCGGCGAACCTCATTCTCTGCGCTTTGATCGCGTCACCGGCGAGTCGTTAGGATAACTTTACTACCTCCGAGGAAACGTGAGAGGCGAGCCATGGAAAAATGATCTCGGGAGAAGGGTGGTGGCCACCACCCTCCGAACGTCTACGCATTCCGCTTTATTTATCGCCCGTGTCCGTCGGCATGGAAACGGTTGGAAGCCGTAATGCGTTCATCCGGCATGGCTCGACATCGCGTTTACAAATGTCTTCGGGGTCCGTGTCATTAATCCCCGTAATTCGCTAAACGTCATGAGTACATTACCGCCAAATGCGTTAACCGCAATAAACGCTTCGCCTAATACGCGCGGGGCCCCAGAGCGCTGATTTATTAATTGAGCCGCGAAAACCGGCTCGCGCGGTCTACGCTGCCCGCTAATGGCCCCATTATTATTCCCACTGTAATTCGCTAATTGTTTTCTATGATGTCGTCCGGCGTGCGGTACAGCGGCGTCTGTCTAAAAATCGATTCGGCGGCCGCGCTCGCGTTTGTCAAAATTTCGGCCGCCTTCCCCACGACGCTCGTTTTCGGCATTAGCAGCGTATCCGGTTCGAATCTTAAGGGACGGTTTAACATCCCGCATCGCGGAAACGCTTATCGCGGGCCCGACTTAATTCGAGTTTATTAAGGGCCGAGTGCCTGATCGTTAACGCCGACGCGGCCCGCACACTTCTGTCCCAGAGTGCACACCAACGCACATGAGCGCACACCTAGGCACCACCGTGCACACCTATGCACACCCATGCACACCCATGCACACCTATGCACACGCACGAGGGAGGGGAACGCGAAGCTCACGAATCACAGGTGACTGTCTGGGGCGCGCCAGTATCTATACGGGGTGTCAAATTAGTCACGCACGCTGCCTCCGCCCCAGAGGCCACGAACGGCGGGCGTAGTCATGGTTACTGCCGCGAATTTCTCCATGCGCGATTCTGGCCACGCTTCGCCTCGCAACTGCGCACACCATCGCAGGGCCACCGTCGGTGCAAGGCGAGCGACAGAAGCGCGCGGGCGGGCGAGGGGGAGAGGGAGCGAGGGCTTTTTTTCCACCCCCGGCCCTCGAAAGACCGAATGAGTTTTTTGCATAACTGAAAAATTGACGCTGCGCGTCCGGAAGGGATGTACCCAATGTAATACTGCGACGGAATTTTATCGATACACGCTTGGTTAACGTGCAACATTGAATTTGACGTAGGCGGGCGTAATTGCGACATGTACTTTAACACGCTGTACAGGGGTTGAACGTTGGGCGGAAAAAATTGGTGGCACTTTGTCGGGGCTTGTCCACGTCCACATCGTCGAAAGCCGTGTCTTTCGGCAAACTTCTCGCTTTCAGGGAAAACATATCTGCGATTTGCAAATGATTTTCTCCGTTGTGGCTTTCGATAGGCGACTGAGCATTTTGTTGCCCCACACTGTTGTTTGTGAAAGGAGAACGAGGCATTCCCCTCGATTTACTCGTTCAGATCGGACGCTTACCCTCCCCGTGGTCAGCGAAGCGCGGCCCATAAGCTACTGTGCGACGATATTAATATACTCTTACGTATGTGACACCGTAAAGCTGTTTAGCGCGCCCACGTTATCCCACTCGCAATTCTCACACGATTCCCGCGAACTGACATCTGTATCTATTATTCAATACGGCCGAACATATATCAAAATGACGTTCTCCTCCTCGCTTACCGCTACCATTATTTTCGGCAGCGCGTCGTTTCCTTCGTCATTCTGTCATGGCAACTGAACGTCAAATTACGTTCGGGGGACGGATACGCTGCTATTACACCTATTTTCGGTTATGTCTGTGAAACTATTTCACTTGCAACAGACCGATTGCGATTTTTTTGTCCCTTTTGAACCCCTTTGCTCAGTTGTCGAGGGCGGCTGTCGATTGATAGAACTCTATTAACTCACGGTGTAGAAAGGTCGATTTTTCGGTGTTTTTGAATAGATTTTTTGCTGTAACTTGGGAACTATTGCACTTAGGAGGCCCCGGTTGTGATTCGCCTGTTTCTTTTCGAGCCTTTTCTTAACCATGGAACGTACGAGTCGCTAAATAGAATTGTGTTATCTCACGGTGCGGAAAAGTCCATTTTTCAGCGTTTTCGGTCACATTTTTAGCTGTATCTCCGAAACTAATACAGTTAGAAGGCTCCGGTTGCGATTTTTGTGATTCTCTTTTCACCCTCTTTCAGTATGCACACCCACAAGTTGATCGGAAAACTTTTATTTTTTATCCACTTTTCGACCCCCATTTTTTCGATGGTTTTTTGGATGTTACTCCGAATCTAATGCAAATTCCGACCAACGGCAAAAGGCCCTCTGAGTTATTTTTCACCCTCTACAAGGTAGCAAAAGGGCGATCCGATCCGCTGGCCTTCGATTTTTCGCAAAAATTTTAAAATCCCTAGAAAAATTCGCGATTTTTAAAATCACTTATAACTTTTGAATCAGCGATCAAAACCTATGATAACGATACATTTTCTTGAAGCTTTTGATGTATTCTTTAAGATACGATCATCGCCAAAAGTCGATCTTTAAAAAAATTTTTTTTTGGCTCCGACAAATGTATCTTCGAAACTATTAGGTATTCGGAACTTTGCTTGCGACCAACTTTTAGGGCGAGTTAAAATCTATGGGATAAGGTACTTATAAATCGATTTGCAGACCAAAAGTTTTCTCGCGTTTTTCGATGATTTTGAACGTTCTATCACCTTTCAATAGGTGCAAATAATGCCAAAGTACCCTCCATTGGTCCCTCAATGTCACAGTAAAAGGATACGCTAGACAAATTGGGTCCAAAGTGGGCCTAAAACGCTCCTTCATAACCTAAATTGCATACAAATGGCGCTAAATGGCATAAACAAGCGTGAAACAATCCATCAATAACGTCTTAACGATAAAATAACAGTAAAAGTGTCGTACAGTAAAAATACATAGGCCTATATCCCTTAAACTCACAAAGATAGCAGCAAATTTAGCTGTAAAACATTATATTCACACGTGCCGATCATTACTTCGATTATATTACACTTTTGGAGACGCTAGATACACTCTAGTAAAGCATTTGTATACCCCATTACCATAGTAGAAGAATAAACCAATCGGCGAACTTTTAAATCTTGGTGAAAATTCAATACTGACAACTATTTATGACAGAAAAGTTGAATAAGTTACGTAAGAACGAGTAAAGCGATGTAGTAATACTGTTTCCGTAATAACATAGCCGAGTAAGGAGAGGACGGTAAGAATGTGTACCTATAGTAAATAACTTTAAAACTGTGAAGGCGAATGGGTGGGGTAGTCAGTAACATACTTGCCCGACACGCGAGAGATCCAGGCTAGATTCGCAGAACAGCGGTCCGACCGGTAAACACGTCAAGACGTACTCACAATCAGTACTAACTACAACGGCCAATTCCCTACGCTAGAATACAAGTAATATAAGATCTATTTAATATTTTAGTCATTTTCATAGCAATGAACAAAAACAGAAACAAAAATATTTTTCTCATCTTGGACCAAAGTTGGTATTAATTACCAGCAGGACGTTGTAATATTTTTCCAAGCATTATAATAATTTCTCAATGCAATATACGTGTTAAGGTGGTACGATAACATGAAATAACTTCGCTATTCCCGCGTTTAGTTGTAGCAAATTTCTAAGCAATTATTTTCGCTTGGGACGAAAATACCAAAACATCGCGTGACAATCAACGCATTCCTCCTGACCACAAAAAATCCCCTCGTGATCGTAAATCCCATCAGGAAACTAAGCTCGGAGAAAAGGAACGCACTCGGCATCAATTTCTAATGAGCCGACGTTGGGGTCGTAGTCGCGCGTTTAGCAACCCCTCGTGACATAAAAGGCGCCACCGATATCGGTTAGGAGAAGGCGTTCAGGAATACAAATGTTATTACGAGAAGCACCTCTGATCTTCCACGGCGCGCCAATGGCTCTCTCTCCCTCGCCCACTGCCTCATTCCTTCTCATTCTTCCTCATTCTTCCCGCTCCGCCCCCTCAACATTCTCCCCATCCCTCCCGGCCAGATCGTTTTTCTTGTGGGTGGGATGTTTTCAGGCGGAAAATAAGATAATGGCCTTGCGCTAGGCGCGAAAACCGTAGGGTTGGCGCGGATGAAGACAGGGAGCGAAAGGAAGAGGCAGAGAGGCAGAGCCCGACGAAAGGGCGAGAGAGGATGGTCGGGGGAGCGGGGGTGGGGGGGGTGCAAAGGTCGGTGAGGAGAGAAAATGGGGCGGCGAGAAATAGCAAAGATCGTGGGAGCGGGGACACCTGCTGCGCGACGAAGGAGGGCGCCTGGACGGACGGAAAAAAATAAAGCATCGGGAGCATGCTTCCTGGGACAGGCACGCTTCCCTCGAGGGGGGGGATAGCCGGAAAAAGAGGAGACGATACGCCGAAGAAGGCTCTCAGGGAAATCGGCCGTCAGCGCCTCTCTTACCCGGGATACGACCGGGCGTAATAATCGAATCAGCCCTTGACGAGACGAAGGCGATGGAAACGAAATCATCGGAAAGAGAGAAAATGTGATACTGCCCGACAGACGCGCACGCTCTTCAGGCGTGGTCGGTGATACTTTCCTTCGTCGGGTTAAGGTGGCGACGATACTTTTCTTCGAGGGCAGCAAATATGCGAGAAAAGAGTCTGGCGCGCGCGAATATGCTTCGCAGTCGATAAACTCGCCTCCCGGGTACCCGACGCGAGCGGAATAAGCGGTTTAGGGACTCGTGCCCTCATCCGGGGCGGCAGGGCAGACTGCCAGGACCCTTCGGAGTTTAGTCTAAGTCGGCCGGGGAAAGGTGCCGTTCGATCCTTGCCAGGGCAGCCTGGATCGCGCCCGGCGGAGAGGAGCATGCGGAGTGGGTAAACTCTTGCCAGCGCCGTCTAACGAGTATTATAATTACTGTCGCGTAACTCAATATTGCCCCCTCGATATGCTAAACTCCCGCGGAATATAGTGTTAATAGGCGTGGAATGGCGCGGGACAACACCCCGCTTCTATTAATTGCACTTCACCCTAAATGCAAATTGTTCGAAATTGAGCGAGGGCTCCCCGAATATTTGGAAACTCCATTACTGGGGCCGGTGTACGTCCTTTCGTGCTCACGTACGCGCGCAAAACCGTCCTTTCCCTCTCTTTATCGTCCCCCCGCCTCGTTGCTCCCCGTGCGAGAGCTCGCACGAGTGACGTCAATGCCGAGAATCGTGAAAAGGTCGCCAACAACAAAAAGGTGCCGTCGCAAGAGACTTTCGCGGTAAGGACGGAAACTTGGCCGTGAAAGAAACTGGCCGGAAAACAGTGATTTGTATGAAGAGTGAGTTCCTCAGATCGAGGAATCAACAAAATTGACGGATGGCAAAGCGAATAAGGGAGGGGGGGTGACGGATGTCCTGGAAGAAGCGAGTTTCGCGGAAGGGGGTCGGTCGATCGTGGAAAAAGTCCATCGGCCAGCTCGTAGATAACGTTCGGGAGATTAGCTGTCCGAGGTCCTGAGGTCTGTGGCTCAATTAAGCACTCCGTTTAGCGCTTGACTAAAAAGGGTTGGGAGACCCTCGCCTCTGCCTCCCTCGAGCATCAATCATGTCGGAGCAACCCTTTCCCCAAGGGCGGTTTTGCTCCTCCATTGAGACGAAGTGTTGTGCTCGAACACAAAAACACTTCATTTGGCAGATTAGCTGTTAAACACCGAGGGTGTACGCCGAAACACGCGTTACGGACAAAAGGTTATGGGCAGGAGCGAAGAAAGTTGCACTCTGCCGGAGCGACTTCCTTCCCATTCGACGAAAGTTACGCCGGATTAGTATTGGGCCATTACTTCCTGGCCGCGAATAATTTCTCTCGCCGAAAAGTATGTCGTCCTAATGAAACGTGCCCGAGCACGGCGAATCAATTGGATTTAATCGAGTCCGAGACCATCGAGACTCGGAGGACGCCGTAGGAGAGAAAGAGCGAAGGACGGGAATTGGGTCCCTTCGTTTTACATGGGCGTGTAACATTCCGCGGATAAATCGAGAGCGCAGAGGTAGTTTTCCCACGACAGTTCGAAACTCGAACGATCTCCGGCCTCGGGATTGCAGCGGTAGAAGACAAGGAAGACATTGAGGACGAGAGGGAACACAGAAGGGGATGGGGAGGGGGGCGCGAGCTGGAAATCCACGTAAGCTGCCTGCTCGTTTTAATATTCCGTCTAATGTTATGAAACCTTTGTCGGCATATGGTCCTGAGGCCGGCAATTAACAATTAGCTGGCGGTCCTTGTAATCGAATTACGCTGCCCATTGTCGGGCTCAGGTACAAACATATTCAATTCCAATGCCGCCCCTCTCTCGCCCTCCCCCTCTGCCATTCCCACCCCTCACCGTCATTGGCTCGTCTCTTTTTTCCGGAGCGAGGCTCTAAGATCGAATTTCTTGCCGCTGCATGCGCCCTCGCTCTCTTTCTCTCTTTCTCTCTCTCCCTCTCCCTCCCTCTCACGAACCGAGCCTAGATGCAAACTGCAACCGTGAAGGGATCCCTTACAAAGGCAGTCCCGGTGCTCTCCTCTCGCAAGGATGAATGTCACTTCGTGAAAATATATCCGTTTCAGGAGTTTGAGAGATTTGTACTGGCTCGGATAGATCGCAGGTACCGACGGGGTCGTCGAAGAAGCGCCGTCTTCCACTGTCGAAAATGAGATGTGCCGGCAGTGGGGGGAGGGCAAGGGACCAACCGAGCGACCGGATGAAGCACTCCTATCAGCTCTTGACGATCGTAATGAAGAACGAAACGGCGCGATGCGCCCTCGCGCTAATTATCGACATCCAATTCCTGTTCCATTCGATTAAATCCGTTCCTGGCCGCGGGTAGCGGCGGGTGCCTCGTTTTAACGAGCGATTGTCAAACGCAGCGAGGCCGAGAGACGCCGAAGAAGGAAAGGCAATGGGATGCCAGTCTAAGGGAGGAAGAAGGGAGCGGAGGTTGGGCAGGGTCACTCGCGGGGGAATACACCGAATTCGAGACATATCCAATGGAAGCGACTATTAATTTGGTTCCCAGGCGGGATGAAACGAGGAGGAAGAGTCGATGGATCGAGGAAGGGAGAGAGAAAGAGCGAGAGAGAGAGAGAGAGGGAGAGTGGGAGGGAGAGAGCAGGGACAGGAAAGGGGAACGAGTGGAGAAAGCCTCCGGGGCAACAGATTACTGTCTACGGCCTATAACTCGCCCTCCTTCCACCCCCTTGGTCGACGCGGCCGGCCCTGTGAAGTTAATAATCATCAAAAGTCACAGTGTTTGTCGAGGGCGGCCGCCCTTTGTGCGTCCACGCGTGCTCCTGACGCTAATATGACTCTGCCCGGGCTTTATTACGAGTTATTAGAGTTATTACATTGGCGACGGATTTTCGCGTTCTGGCCGCGACTCGCTCGCCAAAACGAGTCACGATTCTTCCCCGCTCCCTCGGTCGCACTTACTATCAAACCGAAATTATCCTTCTTTTCTCTTAGCGCGAGCCGCGGGTAATTAGAATCGTTCGACGTTCATTCGACATCCTCGAGAGCTTCGGTTCTTTTGCCTACGTTTCGGTTCGGCAAAGGTCCAAGCCCTGTCTAAAACTCACTTTTCGCCGAGTGACAAGCGTCCTAGGCAGGAAAGGAGAAAGGCGAGGCAGCGCAAGAGACTCGAAACGAGACGCGGGGAGAGAGGGAGAGAGAGAGAGAGATAGAAAGAGAGGGGGGGAGGAGAGCACGAGAGCTAGTGTACAAACGCGAGGAACTCGTTTACACATGCCCGCAAAACATATTGCCTCGTAAATGGCTTCCTAGACAAAGGGTGCATTCAGCCGAAGTCCAATTTCGTCGTCGGCAGCGGTGCACGCGGTGTAGTAGTAGAGTGACGAGAAGGAGAGATGCGGAGAGGAGGAGGAGGAGGGAGGGGGGGTGGTAGGTAGGTAGGACTAGAGGCCGAGACAATGACTAAACTCGGTGTCAAAATACGAAGGCCATAAGGCTAATTTGCCGAATTTCTGCGCGGCCCTCATTCACGGCAGAAAGCCACCCCCACGATTATGCCTGCCTATGACTGGCGTAGAAAAGGGTGGGTGCTCCGTGAACGGGCCCGTTTTTGTTCCACGGAACCGCATTGTGGCCGACCTTTTTCGATGCCCCGACCCGAGCGCTCTATCATAGGAAACGATAACGGTTCCTAGACGAGCCCCGACAAACCTACCCTCTCACGTATATACCTATTACTTTCGTCTTCTCGATCCGCCGTTATTGCATTCCATCCTCCCGCCGTATGTATCAACAGCCCGTCACGCGACAGCTCTTCCACGTCAAAGAGCGTTGACGATCGCTCCTCGAGCTCGCCGTCTCACTGACTTCCGTCCGAGTGGCGAAGGGAGTACGGACTGTTTTTTCAGCCCTTTGTTCGCAAAGCGATCGCGAGACGTAAGCATTGTTGCGACGTCGAGTGGGCACTGGGATCATCTCGAGTTCACAACAAACGGACGATCTTCATGACGGAACGTCTGCCACCAGCAACAGCGGCAGAGGCAGCACGAGCGGTCGCGCTCATCAGACCCGCCAAAGGTGCCGGCGTTTAGTCCCGTCATTGTAAAAGTGAAATCGCCTCCTGTTTGGGATGTTATTTGTAGCACATTAGTATTGTGTCGCGGGCGCGCGGGGTTACTGCGGGGCGTTGGAGTGTTTAAGGGTGATTACACGCAACGACAGGGGTGGCTTTATTGAAGGAGTCTCTTCCAGCGGTGCTCAGTCTCTCTCACGATGGCCGGATCAGCCCTTACGGAACAGAGGCAGGCGAAGGATCGTGCCTAATCAGCCGCTCCTGTCGCGCGGCTTGCCACTTAAATGGAAACAAGGCTGGCCCTGGATGGCGTTTTAACCGCAAAGCGGGAGCCTCGCACGCTTCTCGCACCGTTCCTCGCGGAATCCATCGAATCGATTAGCCGAGGACATGCGGCGTCAATTAGCTGCGGATTAGCCGCACTGCGGATGCATCCTGGCGCGCGATTCACCGGAGAGTCGAGTTGCGCTCGGCCACGAGGGCTGAAGGTTGGTCGGCGTGCCCGGAGGCGAGCGAGCTCGCCGAAATGAGAACGACTGCATAGGATTGAATTTGCCCGACAGTTTGACAGGCCCTAGGAGGAGGGGAATAGTACTGCTAGGGGAAGAAGAGGGGAGCGAGCCGGGGGAGGGGGGCATAAAAAGCGCGCCGAATAATAGACTCCAACCCTCTCCAAACATCTCCCTTCTCTATGCATACCACGGTCACCGTGCCCTGGACCGGAATCTAGGCTTACATACGAAACGTGCTCCTCCCCTTCTGACCCCCCCCCCCCCTCCTTTTCCTCTCTCTCGCTCTGCGATCCCTCCCTTACCGTCGCTAGCTCCGTCGGCGTACCGACGATAGGGCTTTGATAGACTTGTAATACACCCGAAACGAAAATAACGACGCTCCCGAACCCCCTCTACCCTCTTTCTCGCACTTCGTTCTCAGAGGGTGACTGACGGGGATTACCGAAGTATCCGTCGGATTTTCCGGATCCTGATATTTGTCTCCGCTGCAATATATTTCGGCCCGAACGCCTCGAATTTCTTCACGCTGCGAGACACGCAATCTTCCGACAGTCACAATGAGCACAGTCGAATTTCCATTGCTTTTTATCGTTACGGAAAGTAGAGAAGAGAGAATGAAATGGAAACTGACGAGGTCCGTTTCGGCATGGAGGTCGAACGATGCTTCTCGAAGACTCTCTCGAAATCGGCGAGCATCCCTGCGACTATCGCGGCTCGATCTCGGATAATCCGCGCCTCTTGCTCTCTTTTCCTCGCCTCCGTTAGCCGGCCCATACCCTGGGGGAGTGACGCCGAAGCGTGAGACACGCCGCGACACCTCGACAAGCGGCCCGCAACTCTTTCCGAAGAGACAGAGGCGACCGCCATTGACGAACAATGGGCGAAATCTGTTAATACCCCTGCTCGGCAACAATGTGCCCGACGTTGCGTGAGCGGCTCGAATACCTTTTTACCGGCGCTAATCCGAATTCGACGGCGAGCTAGTCCGACGACAGGCATAAAGCGACCCAGCGTCCCGGAACGACGCTCTCTGCCCAAATGGAGAGGATCGGATAGGCGCGCGTCGAAGGGCAGCCTCGACGGCGGAGCGGACTCGCCGATGATAGGGAAGAGGGACGGGGAGGCGCACGCATGTCGGGGAAAACTGATTTTTAGCGCGATATCCGACTGGCCATTGTGCGTCGAGTGCTCGTCACCGTATGTCACTTCGGAAGGTAGAGAGGAGAGAGAGGGAGAGAATGAGAGAGTTGGAACGACGCGAATGTAGAGAGAGTGAGAGAGAGAGAGAGAGGTACAGTGAGAGGAGAGAGGAGGGAGTGCCATCGACGAAAGCTGTTACGCAGCCGCCAGAACGACGTTAACGTCGATACTTTCCTGCTAACGACCGTACCCCCGTTGCCCATTGTTGCGCCCATTGCGCTGGCTGCTGCGCTGAAAAGTTCACCTCCGGCTCCGGGGGTTTATTAGCCCACTGGCCGGGGAAGGAATAGATCAGGATTGCGGCCGCCGAGAGAGAGAGAGAGAGAGAGAGAGAGAGCGAGTGAGAGAGAGCCCGGCGAGACTCGATCGACTTCTCCAATTTCGCTGGCAGTACGTGTCAGCGGTTTTGAAAGTCTTCCGCCACGCTACTTCCACCCGGCGCACAATCACATTGCCGAGGAACCCGTGTTAATGGAACGGTTCATGCCCGGCTACGAGTTTTGAGACCGGAATAGGTCGTAGTTAAGGGACGTTCGGAAATAGTAGCGCCCCATCGCGTTTCGATCGTTGACACGCTATCGATTCCTCGTTACTACATGACGCGCTCGAAATTTCCTTCCTGTCGCAGGGGGGGATGGTGAGGGTGAGATGGACAGGTGGAGGAGGGAGAGGGATGAGAGTCTTGGCCGATCGGGGCTCGATTACGAAATTAAAAAGTTCATTCGCTGGGTGGAGACGTTCGCGACAAAAGCTGTCTGTGGGGGAGGGAAGAAGTGGCTCGGGGACGAAAGTCGCGAGAAATGGCAGGCAAGTGTCCGACTCCTCCCTCCTTCGACAATGAGAACAACGGAGGGAGAGTCAGGACGGTTAACAACGTGCAATTTTAATCCCGGAATTACTTCCATTTTATTTCAATTTTCTTGCATTTAAACCGTCTAAGCGAGTTTACCCTCGCAATATCATTGCCGAGGAGCGTCGTCGCTCTGGGCCGTGGACTGAGGAGGTGGAGGATGAGGAGGAGGGCTCCGTCCGGAGGGGTGGTGTCGCAGGGGGTGCTGGAGGGCTCGCCGGAGGGCGAGAGGGGGGCGTTAAAAGAACGAGCTAGAAGAAGGTTCAGGAGTCGGCGAAGAATCGGTGGGGGCGGTGGAGGCGGTGAGCGTGGAAGAGGGCCGCGACGGCGAGAATGAGGATGAGAGAGACGTCGGGCGCGGTGGGGAGAGAAGGTGGAAGTACCTACTCTAATAAATTTACGACCTAAAAAGGTTAAGCCGCGTTAGCCCTGTTCTTTATATTTCCGCGAGAGGAGCGAGAACGCGCCCCGGCCAGCAGGCACGAGCCGGAGAGAGTGACGAGGGAGGGCTAGATAGACATAAATATGTATATACCGGACCGTTATGACGACGAGCCGGGAGTGAAAGATAGAGACGGAGCGAGAGAGGGTGAGAGAGCGGTGGCATAGGAGTGGGCGGGACAGATATACGCCGCGCAAGACGAAGACGGATATATAAGAGGTACGAAGGGAAATTCGCTTATTTTCCCATCATTTCGACGTGGCATCTTGTCCGTAGCCTTTTCTCATCCACGGAGCCAGGAAAGAAAATTGCTTCTCGTCCTCGAGAGCGGAATATCGTCCTGATGAGCCCGGGAATGCCCCGATATCCAACCTCCGCTGTCCTCCACCCTTAAGACCGTCTTTCACCGCGTTCATCCTTCCAACCGATATTATCTCTCTTTCTCCTCCTCCACCTCCTCCCCCGCCTCCTCCTTCTCCAGCTCTCCGACCCCCGCCACTCGCCATTCTCTCCAACGTCGTCATCTGCTTCTTGACGCTTCTACTCGCCTAAAGCAGTATTCCCTCTTTTTCTCGCGGCACAGTGATTTACGGGGTTACATTCAATTTGCCGGTTATTTATTATTCGACGGCGTCGTTTCCACGCGCGCGCGCGAGCGAGCGTACTGATGCGTTTGAGCAGGTGCAAAGCTGTAGGCGGCGGATAGAGTGAGGCAGAGTGAGTGAGCGAGCGAGTGAGAGAAGCGAGAGGCGAATGAGAGGGACGGAAATGGAGAGGAGAGTTAAACGTTACGGAGTCGCGATTACGCGACGGATGATTATACGTTCCGTTTCCGCGATACGCGACCGGATCGAGTTTATATTCCGAGCGGAGCGCGCGGGGTCCCTTGCCTCGAAAGCGGAGAAGCTAATTGGGATCGCGTCTTGATTTCCCCCGGGGAATATTCTCGCGACGCGGAAAGAAGGAAGATTCCGCGGGGATGGGAAATAATTGAGCGCCTCGTTTTTGACGAATCCAATTTTGGCCCCGCGGCTCCGCCAAGCGAGCATCGACATACGGATTAGTACCGGGAGCCTCGATTCCTCTTCGCTCTGGCCGTCCAGCACGCTTTTAATCGCGTCATACCCATTGAGCAATCGCGAGTTGACGAGTGTAGACTTAAAAAGGTTGCCGATCGTGGCGCGATTCGATTGTCCGCTACCAGGTCCGATATGACCGGTGCGGCCCCACTCTTCCTTCCGCGCTGCCCACACCGCGCACTCACGGAGACCGGGGCACGTGTGTGCTCATACGTCGAAGGCGAAGTGGGCCCTATCGGCATGTCTCCGCAGGCGTTGAATAATTCATAAGGTGAGAGGCAGGCGATAAGTATCGGCTCTTAACGGGATAGACTTTAGCGGGCTGCCAACAGCAGCCATGTTACAATAAAGAAATCAACATGGCCGACTCCCTCTCTCTCTCTCTCTCTCTCTCTCTCTCTCACACACTCTCTTTCTCTCCACCCCTCCCCCACGGACCCCTCTCCTTGGCAGGCAGCCTTCTTCCGTCCTTCCTTGCCTTCCTTACTCTCCCTACGTCCATCTCGGAACGACGTCGCCTCACTTTCGATTTTGCCCCACGAGGGGCTCGTTACCCTCTTGATGCTGAAGGAAGGGTGGACCTCGTACGATCCTTCTCCGTTTCCATCTCTCTCTCTCCCTCCCTCCCTCCCTCCCTCCCTCCCTCCCTCCCTCCTTTCTTCCTGCTCACTTCCCTTTGCCGCCTTTTCTTTGCCCGTAGCTACTTCCAAGGGGTCGACCGCTCCGCCCAGACACATCTCTGCAATCCCCCTTTGGGCCGGAATAAAAGGGAGAGGGAGTGAGAGGGAGAGGTTAGAGGGACGGTAGGAAGGGCGAGAAGGAAAACGCTTGGCAGCCACTTTTCTCGCCCTCCGCACCGTCGCCAAAGGAGCTCCATTTTCTTCCCCCGGTCCGATCCCGTTCCTTCTGCTATTGGCGTCTCGCTCCGTCGATGCTCCTGATTTTCCTTCTTGTCCCTCGGAAATCATTAGATCGGCCGAGCTCGGAGGTGGCCACTCTACCGGAACCACCCGCCGCTCGTGCTTAGGACAAAACTTCCCTAACTCGACCTTCCCCTCCCGCCCGCCCACGTTTAACTTCTGTCCATGGGATACCGAAGTGTTCCTGACGCGTATGTTTTACCGGACTGTTCGCCTGATTAATCGGATTCGATTAGCCATCGCTCGATTCTCGGATAATTCTGACAACTCGGAATTTCGTGCTTGTTCCAGGTTTGGTTTCAAAATAGACGCGCGAAGTGGCGCAGGCAAGAGAAGATGGAGGCTGCGAGGCTTGGGCTCAGCGAGTATCATCATGCAGCTAACATGAGGTTCGTTTCGATGTTCGTTTTTGTGGCTCGCGGATTCTTTCTTGGCAGCCGAATGCGTTCGATAAGCTTTTGCGTAATGAGACGGAGAGATAAAGTGCGTCCTCGACCGATCCTGTTATCAGAAACGTCGGTGGGCCGGCCTTGGGCTTGCCCGGAGATCCCTGGCTGGCGCCGCCAGGTCTCCTCAGCGCTCTTCCCGGATTCCTGGCCGCGCCTCACACCGGATATCCGAGTTACCTGACATCTCCGAGGCGACTGCCATCTCCGCCGAACGTCGGCGCCGTCGGCAATGCCGTTCCAGGTACGTTAAATTCGTCAATTACCCTCGACCACCTCCCCCTCTGTCTCTCAAGCATCCAACTGCAAATTCCCCAGCCCCCCTCACCAGACATCTGACTGACAGCCTCCGTATAATCAACATGGTTCGTCGCTACTTTCTGTTTTTCCATAAGTTAGCGTTGAAGAGATCTTGGGAATTTTGGCCTCAGTGAAATCTCGCGTACTTCTCGAGTGCTGAGCGCCTTCAGCGGACCGTTTGTAATGCGAGGCGAACACTTTGAACTACTTCGCAGGAACCCTGAGCGGCGGCATGGCGAGCATAGGCGGTGGCCACGTCCAACCGCCGCCACCGAGCCCGCCCGGCCACGATCCTCGCACCACCAGCATCCAAGCGCTGAGGATGCGAGCCAAAGAGCACGTCGAGAGCATCACCAAGGGCCTGCAGATGGTCTGAAGTTTAACGGATGAGCAGCGCAGACCACTCGCTACGGCCGACCGTACCTCAGCCGTACGCCTCGAGCCGCGTGCGTGACCTTGAGGAGCCCCGACAGCCGTTCAGCGTACTCCTCCTTCGTAGCTCGCACTCCTCTCCATCCTGGCTGACATCCGGAAGCGTCTCGGCGTTCGCGATCGACGCCCACCGTCGGCGTCGCGTCGAATAGGAGGATCGGAACAGGGAGCGACGCAGTGCAATAGGGAAGTGAGAATGTACTCGGACGATCAGTGACGGACTTAGGCTGACTAGAGTCGCGCGAGCGAGTCAATGCTAGAAACGATCGGAGCTTCCCGAAGAGTGCAGTTCAGTAAGTAATCATGTAAGTTTCCCGCGATTCCGTTCTCCTCGATGATCATGATGTCGATCATGAAGCTCCCCGCGATCGAGAGTGTCCGAGACAATCACGCGAGGATGTACATTTTGCGCGAAGGTCGAGTCCTTCGTCCCTTCTTCCGGCGGCAGCGAGCGCGAGGCTGCTTGTAGAAATTGTATCCGAGGCTAGAAGTAACACAGTTTTAGTAGTGGCTGAATGATAGATCGATCTCTCGCCGCGGCCGATCGAGCCACCGATTCACGTTGGATCGTAATTGTGATTCGTCCTCGTAAAGAATATTTATTCCGACCGCCGTTCTCCCCCACCCTGCCTTAGCGGTGCCCTCTCCCAGTCCAACGTGAGTCGGCCTCGGTGGAACATTTGCGTGCCGATGGAAGTTCGGCGAGTGCGAAACAGTGGACGATGGCGAAAGGAGCCGTCGGGACTCAGGTGCAACGTTCGACAGAAGCTGGCAGACTTCTACCGGACTTCGATAATTCTTCGGCGAGACGGTAGAGGACGTTAATTTAATTCTGCGCAAAGTGATGGGACTCGTAATTCGGATTCGCGCGAAATCGAGCGGCGATTTGGGATAAGAGAGAGTGAGAGTGAGAGAGAGAGAGAGAGGATCAGTCTGGCCGAAATCCGTAAGCGGACAGATATAGCTAATTTGCGTCGTTAAGCTCGACTCGTAGAAGTGCAAGAAGTAGATGATGATTCACTTTGCCCTCCCCATCCCGTTATATTTTAATGGAAGCGAAGAGTCGCACGCTCGAGACGCGCGAGGAGCGAATAGCTGACTAAGTCGGAAGTGAATTTCTTTTTTTCCCGGATTCGAGCGGAATATGAAAAAGCCGATCGTATCTGGCAGCGGCGATCTGCGATCATCGTCCGGATTAGAGGTATCTCTTGTAGCATAGTTTAATGGCGATATCGACGAGGCGGAGAAGGAGGCGGGAAATCATTTTGACATAAACAATATTCTGCAGTATTAATACGTTAAGGCGAGACAAATGTGCATATTGCGTATAAGCAAGAACGGTATGTAAATTGGAGAGTGTAGAAGCTTGTTGGTGTGTCGTAAAGTAAGTACTTTTTTCCATGATCTCTCTCGGGAGAGAAAGAGAGAGAGAGGTGGAATAGAAAAGATGACAGAGTGATCGATCGACAGTACCAGTTCCAGTCTGCGCTCAATTTATGCGCGCGACAAATCACCAATCGAACTTCTACGCTCGATAAGTGAGAACCTAATTAGACGAGAGATGAAGCAAAGTAGGGTAGTCTAACACCTCCCCAAACACTGAATCGTCTGTTTGTATATATACCTGCTCGTGATAAAAATAAAAATTTGATGTACATATTTACTCATATCACATCGTTTGAACAGGATCCCGTTATTGAAATAAAGGTGTGACCGCCAGCGATCCGCGGTGTACTTAGGGTGAGAGTGAATATTCATAAGATCCACCCCCTACTCCCCACCCTGGCCAGATCCAAAAACGTGTCATCCCCCTAACCCGCTGGACGCAGCCAGGAATTATTTTCAGTCCGGATCGTCCCTTTTGCGGCGAAATAAATTTCTTGAGACAAAGGCCAAGAGTCACCGGCAGACTTGGCCTTTTAACAAAGGACGCTCGGGCGCATTTGCCCGTCTCGCTTTTCGATTTCCGCGCCGCTCGTCCCACGATCTGCCAAAGTAAGACTCTACAGACTGTTCAATTAGACGAGAGAGGGAGAGAGAGAGAGAGAGACGTCTGGCTACGCTCCGCGAGTTCACCGGCTACACTTTTAACCTAACCCAGACAGACGGACGGATTCTTAATTCCTCGCGGGAAGGAAGAGAAGCCCGGGCGACGCGCGTGTTTGTTAAGGAATTAGCATTTCAAAGAACGATTCCAATTGAGACTTAATTAATTTCGCGAGGAGCGTCAACCCTAAGAGCTGCCGACGGCGTACATCCGATTATTCGGCTTTCTTTCGGCTTAATTGAAATCGGGAGGATGCCGCGAAAATTCTCGACGCTCGGTATCCTGGGATCACTTGCAAAAGGTCGAAGTTCGCGGTCTCTTGACCAATACCGGTCTGTATTGCTGACCGATCCGTTCGTCTGTAGATAGGCAGAGCGTGGAAAGAGCGGCGCGGGCAAAGAAGTTGGCAAGTATCTGCCGCGCAGGGTGAGAGGAAGAGCCGGTTACCAGCTCCGGGGCGTGAAAGGATTCGACGTTAACAGCTCCAACAACGGCAGGTCCCTGGGAACAATGGATGCTGAATGGTCCCCGAACGATTAGGTATTCCAATCGTCGCGTTTAGGGGTCGCTGTGAAGTGCGGCCTGACTGGAGGGCGAGACGAAGGGGGTAAGCGGCCTGGCTATGTCGAGGGGGGGTAGGGCAAGGGGTTGGAACGGGGTGGGTAGGAAGGGCTGCCGACGGTAAGAGGGCGCCAGAACTCGCCCAATAAAATGGTAATTCCTGTTTGCCGAAGTTAACCATGCGAGCGAGCCTGGAGATTCGAGTCCATGCGTACTCCCTAACTCCAAAGACTAATAATACCCGGGCGCAAGTGCTGCCAACAGCGATACGTTTCGATGGGAAGAGAATCTGCCCTCCAACCCACCCTCTTTCGTCAGCTGCCTTTCCCTCCTCCCACCGATCAGACACACTTTCCCAAAATCTTCATCGAGAGCGGAGCCGTGCGGCAAATGCCGAACGATTTCAATTTTGGGTCAAGAACGTGAGTTGCGCATTTCGAGGGGGCTCGTTGGAAGTTTTCGCTGGGAATGAAGAAGCCCTCTCGCCCTGCCGAACGCGAGAAGAGTGGCCGACGATGAGCGGGGGGGGTAAGAGCAGTTGCCCCACTACCGCATACGTGTGCACGTACGTCCATACGTACGTGTGTGCACCTCGAGGCGGCGTGAAGTTGAAGAGCGGGCGTATAGTTGAGAACCGCTGGCGAGCCGCCGCTAAAAATTCTTCGCCGCAGGACGGCGAACTCGAAAATATAAGCGATCGGAGAAACGTCGAACAGGGTGAAATGGAACGGTGTAATTGCGTTTGCAACTTTTATCCCGGCTGACATTCGACTCAATGGGGAGAGGGGACCCACTTTCGAGCGCTTTTAATTTCCTTAACCGCGCAGTCGGAAACGTCGAGGTACGCAAGAGACCGGGGCCGCGAAGAATGGGAGTAACGAGTTAACGATTAACGAGCCAATCGCGGGACAATAAGAACGAGCGAGAATTGACGGAGGAGGGGGGGCCGGTGGGTAACGTTAATTGAACGAAGTCGTCAAATTGGCGCCGACGGTAGAAAAACGAGATGCGGCCTAGCCTCGCATCGGTTCGATACGAGAAAGGCCAAACGTTTTTCCACGACCGACTGATGAAATTAAGGGCTGTGGAATAATATTCTGCAACTGGAAAGTTTCCGTATCGTTGCTCGTCGACTCTCAATAACTCTCCCCCTCTCCGGCTCCGCCTTACTCGTAACGAGAGACGGCGCCGTCTTTTGCGGAGATCGCGCGCGCGCAACGGATGGCAAGGAGAGTGTATTGAAGTAATGGCCAGAGAGCTTCGCCGTAGTAATTGATTTGACCCAGCTAGCCGATCGTTAGCACTGCATATCAGGTTAAGCGCGAGCGCCAGAGATTGAAGGCGGCAGACAACCTCTTAAGGGTTGAAATTGGCACGGAAATCGTGGCTTTATTAAATTTGTTTAGGGACAGCCGAGGACGGGGGGAGGGGGTGCTAGATGGCGTAGGGCGGAAGAAAGGGTGGGCGGGGGTCTGAACCTGATTTCAACTGAACCCGTCGTCGTCGTTCTCGTCGTCTGTCTAATATTGCTCGATGCCTGCCCTGTCTAACCTTATTGCCCTGACAAAGTAAAGAAACGGGCAAGAGACTCGGAATAAGACCACTTCGGGGCCAACGAGATCAATGGGACTCGGTCCGCGAGTCGGCGAGCCGGAATTCGGCAAACACCGCCGGTAACGACGAGCAATTTTCGGCGGATCGTTTTGAGCCGTAGCGAACGAAGGGAAGGGGGGTGAAGTGTGTCGATCAAAAATTTCCTTACTGCAACTCCCTCCCCCCGTCCGACGTCTCCGACATCGACAGAGTACGTCAGCGACGGCGAATATCGGAATTCGTGGGGTATTTATAGCGGGCAATTAAAATGTCGGGCTACCCGTGGAAAGTAATAGGGGTAGGGGTGCGCTGCGGGGGTGCGGAGGGAGGGTTAGGTTGTACTGGGAAGTTGGAAATGAATCAGGGGGCGTGTGAATCGTCGCGCCGATTCGCGAGCCCTGAGCAGGAACGCGTATGTACTAACCGGGGGAGGCAAGTAGCAATAAGTGTTTGGGGGACGGCGGGGGTGGGTGGTTCGTGCCAAAAGGCGGGTCGCGTCGTATTAGAGGTGGCGTGCAAAGGCGTAGGGGGGCTGCAATCGGCACTGGCTACGGCGAGCTTCTCTGCACCGGCCCCGACTCGAAGCACCCCCGACGGTCGTCGACATCGAGCCGACGACTGTTTAGCATTATTAATTAGAGCCAAAGTAATACTAAGTTGGCGAGTACATAAGCAGAAATAATATTTGCACGGGCGTTTCATTAGACGTAGCGGCGGGCGAGGGTAGACGGTAGATGGCGCCACAAACGAGCTGGATTCTCATTAAAATAACCATGCCTTTCCTTCTCGCTCCCGCGCCGCCCTCGCGGAGGCTGCAGTGAAAAAATAAAATGGTGGTTTGAGAGGGAGAGCGTGAAGGAGAGAGAGAGAGAGAGAGGGTGGGTGGGAGGGAGGTAGGAGGGCAGAGGGGTGAGATGGGGGGTGGTGTCGAGGGATGGCTCGCCGGAGAATGGCAGGGCTGCCACAGGGGTGCCACGAGAGGGGTGGACCACGAACGGGGAGGGAAAAAAGGGGGTGGAAGGAGGACAAAGTGAACGCGCGAAGGTAGGCAAAACCCTGCACACCCCTCCGCACTCTCTTTCGCCGGTGAGCAGGGTGGAAAGTGGGGAGCGAAGGAGCAAGAAGGGGTTGCCAGAGATGAAGAGAGAGAAGGAGAGAGAGAGAGAGGGTGGAAAGGCCGAGAAGGAAGGAGAGCCAAAGCAGAGGGCAGAGGTGGAAGGCAGGGACCGAGTTACGGGGTAGTTTAGCTACCACTAGGTAACTTAAATGAAAGTCGCGGTTACCCCCTTAACGCGAAAATACGCTGGGGAGAAAATTTCGTTTTTTCACCCTGATTAATGTAATACCCGCCGCCGTCGCTCCCGGCACGCTAATTGGTCATTCTCCGCGCGACGCTTTGATTCCACTCTCTCCCCGCGTAGGTAGGTAGGTAGGTATCTCTTCTCCACCTCCTTCTCCCCCTCCTCCTTCTCCTCCTCGTACCCGCAGCGTCCGACTACGAGTTAGTGCGAACAGTCGGCGGTTCATTAAAGATGGGAGCCCTGTCAAAGTAAAAAAATGCAAACTGTCACTACCGGTGATAATCGTCCAATTGGCAGACCTCCCTCGGACCCTCCTCCTCCCGATTCCGTCATTTTTCATCCTACCCATTTTTGCGCTAACGACCTCGCTTAAAGCGATACGCCGTGCGCTGTAACGAGACAATAATTAGGCGTCAATCGGTCGGATCTTTTTCGCATGCAGCCCTCCCGCGTGACGGCGAATTTTTTTTTCACCCATCGCCGACCGTTCGGCGCTAGTCGTTAACACTTTACAACGCAAATTCCGTGCGCGCGCGCGCGCGCGTGCTCGGATAATCCGCGCTCCGATTCCGCTCATTAATATCCCATAAACTAGGAAGCGTCGCCAATGAGAGAGGTCGGAGGGTGGAGAGCGTTGTCGCTTCGGCCTTTCGGGAGGGTCGCGAGGGGAGTGGGCGGGGGAGGGTGTTAATTAAACAATTTTCCCTGGGCGCGATGGATGGACGCGGATGGATGGCGAACGATGGATGGGAAGTGAGAGCGACGAATGGGCAGCGATGGATGAACGGAGCGATGGAAGGTCGATGTGAAACGATGCTCGCTGATGAGAGCGGAACGCGCGGGCGTTATAATTGGAAAAAAATCGGCTCGAACGCGGTACCGATATCGAAAAGTAACTTCCGTCTGTGCGAGGAGGGCTGCGAAGGGCGATTGTCGAGAGGGCGTGTGCCAGGGGGGTGGTGGGCAGGGGGTGGTGGGTGGTAGAATGGCAGGCCGAGTGGGTGGCGAAGCGGGTGACCAAGTGGGGCGGAAGGGTGGTGAGAGGAGGAGGGGGGGGGGGGAGAGGGTTGACGAGCGGAGGAGTTCCGAAATGAGTATCACGTGCAAATACGCCAGGATTGTTTTTGCCGCTAATTGCTCGGTTTTTTGCAGGGGCTCGGCCAACAATCGATTTGCATTTCAAAGGTAGTCCGGCATAAAAATAAAATGCGCCAGGTTAAAAGTTGACTGGCGGCGCCCTCTCGCTATGCGTATGCATGCGTGTGCTCGTGTACGTTTTAGGTCTCCCTCTCTCTCTTTCTCTCGCGCTCTCTCTCTCTCTCTCTCTCTCTTTTTCACTCTCGGCGCGCTTTTCACCTTCTCGCTGTGTGTCCGTATCCCCCACCCCCTCCCCCCCTCGTATCTCTCCCTCTCGATATGCGTCGGTGACGTCCGCTCTCTCTCTGTCTCTCTCACTCACTCTCTTTCTCCATGTATGGATGCGCGCTTGTATATATTATGTATACCGTAGCTCGCGAGCGACAAATTGCATAAAACTCGTGCCGGATTAATACCGTCGGCGAAACAACCGACGATCGGCGGGGCCATGCGAGCTTTTTACACCCGCCGATGCAGGAAATGCCGATTATTATTCGGGAGAATATAATGTTTTCGAATTTCAGGATGTCCAAATTGAAATTCGCCGTCGGGTGTATCGAATGAATTTGCCGGGACGTTTATGCCGCCCAGTTCAATATTAACGTTCCGATTAAAATTTTCATTAGGAGTAATCGCGATTAAATTGACAGTTTCCTGTTTGTTCGGCGAGCTGCTTATTTCGATTCTCTTTTTCCCTCCAGCGTCCACTCTCGCTCCCCCCCCCCCCCCCTTCCCTCCCTCCGGACTCCTCTTGCATCACCTCATCATACCTCCCTCGCCCTCCGTCAGCAACTGCCATCCTTCCCGCCACTTTCAACAATCTCCCCCCTGCCGCTGTCATCCCGTTTTTCTCCGCTGTCATTATCCTGATAATGCGCTGATGCGCGTTAATTGAACTTCCAATAACTGGGTCCGCTTTCGATTTTTGTTCGAGCGACATTATCTCGTCACTAATCAGCGGCCCTGATTAATATCGATCATTATCGCTTCGCCCTCGGTGGGCCCTCCCTCCCCCCCCACTCCTCCGTCCTGATCTTTTAATGAATGCGATTTTTTTTCATGCAACTCTCGTCGCTGTTATATCAGCGATTATCGAATGACATTACTTTTTTACACCCGCCGGCGTGGCAGGGCTGAATATACGTCAGATGAGCGGCTACGGCAGAATCGAAGAAGTGTCAAGCTAATTTTCGGATCGCTCTCGCGGCAAACAGAACAGAGCTAGAGTTAACGATGAATGAAATATTTAAAAAAGCCCTTGTTTATTTTTCCCCTCCCATTAACCGATCATTGACTTCCATCGAGGATGCTTTTTCCGGCGCGCGGCGAGAGGACGCGAGGCGGCGATATTTTGTTTTTAAATCGTTCACGATATTATCGATCTCCCGCCTCATTGAACAGTAATTATCTTAACTGCTTGTAAAATCCGTGTAAAGCGGCGCGCTACTCTGAAGCGCGCCAGAAAGAATTATTCGCGCTCTCGGCGCGAATTGATATTGAGAGAGCGTGCGAAAAAAAAGTACGCGACAAAAAGGAATATCTCGCAACGAACTTAACAAATTACGGGCTTAACGCCGGGTGTTCGTATGTCTTGAGAGGAAGGGCGCCCGTTACGCTAACGGGAACGGAATTATTATTTAGCGAAACGACGAGTCGAACGCAAGGATTGGTCGCCCAGGGTGGAAACCTGGAATAGCATTCGCCGCACGCCGAATATTTCGTTTCCTGCCCCTCATAGGGGAGGGTGGCCAGTATTTGATTTTACGCAGTACGCATCGGGCGGTTTCCAGGAACGTTAATTATCACTGACCACCTACAGCCCCATTACATTCCAATCGACCCCTTAATCAACGCATGATTGGTGTACTAATTGATTGCTACTCCGTAATTATAACAGTGCACTGCCAGACACCGGTGTCGCAATCCTGAGGCATCAAGAAGCGACCGCCGCCTCTAATATACGCATTCAACGATTCCGAATGGGATCCTAGCAAAAATTCTAGTTTGCATCAATACGGGCAGCGCATTTTGTTCCTTCAAACGCCCATATCATTTTCCGACATGTATTTCGAACGTCGGGTAAGAATAGCCTTTGACGGACTCTGAACGAATTATACATTTCCAGCGTCAATGACACAAGATGATATCGGCTAACTTTATGTGACGGACCCTCGAAGCAGATGAATGAAATTTTATTCGGAAATATTGGCACGACCGTCCCAACAATTTCTGCCAAATGCGAGCGATGAGCGATATAATTGACAACGGTCGCTTTTAATAATCGACGTAAAAATGAATCATTTAGCGCCCGTCGAGGCAAACAATTATGAACGGGGTCGCGAATGAATTTCCATCGGACAATTTTTCGAATTATTTACAACGCCTGTTGAGACGCGTTATATCCGAAGTTTTTCGATTCTCATTGCCGAGGTTCTGGGTCGAGGCAGGTGCTGCCGTGCGTCGAGGGTGATCGAAGTGAGCTCGAGGGGTAGTTTGCCTGCGCGGTCGGTACGAAAATCGACCCTCGGTGTACCACCGACGGTACGGCCGGCCGAAAATTTTACTTACCCCCGATAAAGTCACCCTCCGACATTGCCAGCGCGTATCCCTCTACCCCACTTCGCTGATAAAAGAGATCCAGTCCCATCAACCAACGCCGCGCGACATTTTTTAGTATTTTCTCTCCTTCGTCTACGAATCCCTCGAAAGATCCTTCTATTTTTCCCAACAATCTTTCTCATCCCTATCGTACGTCATCGGCAAACAATGATCAATTACAGCGAGCAAGCAATTCCTCGATGAAACATTGACGCCTCTCATCGAGCGCGACGGTTTTTTGTTTGCTGTCATTTAACGTTTTGACCCGTGCCACCGTTCGGCTCGTCGGTCCATTCGTTTACCGCAAATAATTTACCGGGGAATTAATCCCGTTTGCGTGCGGTCTACGACGATACCGCGGCCGACACGGTGAGACCGCAGGCTCAAAAATATCCCACCCCCCCCCCCCTCCCCCCTGCTACCGTACCTCTCCTCCTCACTCGTTCGAGTCACATATTTACAATTAGTAACATATTAATTCGACGTGATTCCAGGAGGCTCGCGCTGCCGGCCGCGGCCTGTGTAATTCCGCGTACCTGCGCAGAATTTCATTAAGCCGACGGTTACCCACTCGTTGAGCCGTACAACGTAATCGGCGGTCGGATTTGTATCAATTATTAGAAAATGTATGTACAAGCGGTTTTGCGCCGATGCGCGCTTCCGTTCCGGCAAATATTTGATCCCTCTCCATTGGACACCTTCGGACGACCGAGGCAGCACGCGAATACCACCTGAATAGTGCTCGATATTTCTACGCGCGGCCGAATTAAATCAAATACATCGGCGGGCGGACGGGCGGAGGGGCGGAGGGGGCGCTCGGTGGGTGGCATTCGACGGGATTGATTGCGTTACACGCCGTGCATCGGTGCCCGTTATTTATAGCCGTACGGTATCCTATGAAATGTCTGTTTATGCACACGTGGTCAAACACTTTGCCGATAGTGCGGCCGCGTTCGGCGAAAAGCGGAGGGCCGCCTCTCGACCCCGGAGCGCAACCGATCGAGCGGCTGCTCGAAAATCGTTGAGCGAGCGCAAAATATTGCGCCGTAACGCGCTGCGTACACCTATGGTGAACCGTCAAACCCATCTCTATCTGTCCCTCTCTCTCTCTCTCTCTCTCTCTATTACTCAATCTATCCATCCATCTGCCTATCCATCTATTTATCTCGCCCGCACTTTCCGCCCACCGAGTACCACTACAGCGTTTCGATGATTCTTTCCTTCGTTACATTGATGCAGGCTAATCAAAGGACAGCTTAGCCGTTTTTCCGACTGTCAATATGTCATTGATTCCTGCACTGTCAAAACTGCCGTCGGCGCCTAACCTGCTGCGAGCCGGCCATGTCGGAGTTCGGTAACGAGATTTTCGCCGATTCAAAGATCGGGGCACGCGGCTAGGCGCATCGTCGGTTCGGGGGTGGTCGACGAAGGGGGTGGGTGGCAATGGTAGAGAACCTCGACGCGGGCCAGCGAGTGCAATTCGAAGTTTTTAATAGAGAATTGCAGGCGCTCGCTCCGTCCTCGCTCGCTCGCACGCGCCCGGGCCAAAGAGGTCGGTATAATTCAATGGGGCCCCATTGTCTATCCGTTCGCTGGACATAACGCGCCTTCCCTATCCACCCCCTCCTCGTTTCCTATCCCTCCCCCGTCCGCCCCTCCTTGCCCTCCTCCGACTACGGCGTATCAACGCAGACACGTCGACTGGCGCACGAACACGGCTGCATACCTTTGCGAGAATGTCAGGAGGTAGGGGTTGGGGAGGGGGGAGGGAGGGGGGCGACAGAAAGGGAAAGAGATGCATGTATATGGATGCGACGTTGCATCGGGAAGCAATGCATATTCAAAATCCAGCCGCGGGCGGCGTGCCAGGGCACCGGAGTCTCTTGTTTTGCGCCTGGGCTACGGGGCCGGAGCACGAGTCCGCAAATTCGGTTACTTCATTTTGAGCCCTGACCACCACCGCCGCCGTCGCCGCCGCCGCCGTCACCACCACCACCACCATCACTGGCAACCCCCCTCTGCCGCCCCCGCCGCCACCACCCCCTTCCTCTTGTCTTTCTCACTCTTTCAACCGTTGGTCACCCTTCGACGCGACCGGTCGCCTCTTTTGCGCCTAACCCTCCGCAACCCCCTTGACCTCCTCCTTCTCCTCGCCCGGTCTTCTCCTCTTTCTCTCTTTAAATCTCGCTGTCCGAACCCCCACTCCCCTCTCCCTCCCTCCCGGGCGCGCACGTCGCGCACTCCGCGTTTTAACCCCTCGGCGTATGTCCGGGGTTATGAATTTTAATAGCTTTACGCCGTGCTACGTTGCGCGGGCGGGGGCGGTGGCCCAGGAGGATGACGGGGGGGGTGGTGGAACAGGAACGGTCGAGTAGGGTGGTACTGCCGGTGCCCAGGGGGGTAGGGAGGCGGGCGGTCGCGGACGAAGGGGGGTGGGGTGGGGAGGTGCGTGCGAAAATGGCGGCTGGTTTTTCGCCCGTCAAATTGTCGATAGATTAGATTAAAGAAAAAAAATGCTAGAGACAGGGGGACGGGGGTGGTGCGCGCGGAGAGTGAGACGGAGGGTGGCCGAGCGAAACGCGCGCGCAGTGGAAGGAGGGAGAGGGAGGGAGAGGAAGAGAGAGAGAGAGAGAGAGAGAGGATTGAAAACGAATGACGTCGTGCGCCACGGCCCGTACGCGACACATTTTTGTGACCGTTTTTGTTTCCTTTCCTTTTTTCGGGGATGAAGCGTTTGAGAGGGAGCGCTCGCGCCGACCAGCAGGAGGGAGAGGGTGCGAAGGGTGCGGGGCTGTGAGTGAGAAGGACGATTGAGGGTGGAGGGGGGGAGGGGGCTGGCTTTTTGTTTCAGGCGCAATACCTCCGGAGAGAAACTGAAAAATCGCGCTCGAGAAATATTTGAGTCTCTCACTCGTTACCACCGTCGACGTATGCGGACGATACGGCCCTCTCCCTCTTTCGCTTCCCTTACCGAGAGAGAAAGGTCTCCCCCCCCCCCCCCCCCACCCAGTACCCTTTCTCTCGCCATTTCACCTATCACCCACTCGCCCCTCTCACTTTGCCGGTTCCCTCCTAGCCGGCAGTTTTTTGTCGGTCGAAATTCGTCGAGATTTCCCGGTGCGCGTCGAGAAACGTGACACCCCCGGTTTACATTCCGATGGACGTACCGGTGATGAAAACAGTCGAATAGAGTTTCCAGTTTCGACTGCGCCCAACGGAGGCAGGGGGCAAGTGTTTGCCGGGGTGGCGGAGACCGTCCTCTCTTTCTCTCTCACACACACACACACACTTTTCCTCTCTCTCTCTCACTCTCGATCGCTAACGCGAACTTCGGGTCGCGTTTGTCGGCCGATAGATGGTGTCCCTCCACTTCCGCTCGCGAATCGTCCGCGTCATTAGGTCTCGCCTCGTGATCGTCAAGCGCCGCCAGAGACGTCTCAAAAGTGATTCGTAGAACCGGCGAGAATCGTTCTAACGGTTCGGCGACAGTGTCAGATTTCAGACGGAGAAAGAGAGAGAGAGAGAGAGAGTGAGACCGGAGAAAGACTGATAATTGCCCAGGTAATGAGGCGTGCGGAACATGAAGGTGCGCTCCGGCGCTCACGTGTGTGTGTGTGTGTGTGTGCCAGAGCAAAAAGCGGTTAATCGCGGCGTCTCACTTCCTTCCTGGGAAGATCGAGCCTCCGGAGTCGACCGACCCGTTATACGCTCGTTACCAGGCCTCGTCACCCAGGAGCGGACGATTTAAATCGTTACCCGCGCACTTCAAAATTGCTCTGCCCGCCCAGGGGAGCGCTTTGACAATAGTACCGGCTGCCTCATCAGCCGAAATCATCGTCACCAAAACTCGCAGATGGCTAAACGTTCCGCGTCCCCGCAACAACCCTCGCGACCAACCCCCCCTCTGTCCTCCCTCCTCTTCCCTCCATGTGCCTACTCTCTTTCTCTCTCTCTCTCACTCTCGTCCACTCTCACCCTCCCGACCCCTCATCTCGTCTGCCAGCCCCCTCCCCCCTCCACTCAGCTTTCCACCGTGCCCGGCGAACCTCTCCACACCCCTACCCCTCCAATTCATCCACGTAATCTACTTTCGTTTTGACCCGTGAATGTCGTTAGCACGTTATGAAACTCATTAATCTCGCAAATACTGCCCAACAATTTCGTCCCGCGTTATGCACCATTGAATTGCACCTCCGGCCGGGTGATTGCTAAAATTTGTCGGCGCGGCGCCTCTGTTTCTTCCAGATATTTTTTTCGCACCCCCTCGCTGCGCCGCCAATTCCGAAAGTTTCGCTCGGCAACGTCGATCGGCCAAACACCGACGCGACGCCTATCGTCCTATCGTGTCCCCATTAACGGGGACGAATTACGCGCACGTGTGTAACGTTTGTCGCCGTAATTTATGCATATGCCGTAAGGCAACGAGCGTGCCGCCGCAAGGGGTTCAGCCGCCCACGTTGCAGACACGGAAGGATTTCGGGTACGCCGATGGGGAAGGGTCCTGCATCGAGTAGGAGGACGATCCGCTCGTCGGTAAAACTTCAACGTTCTTTGCCGCTATTTCTAGCCGAGCTTCTCTCGCTCGTCGGCGGCGACCGATGCCTCCTTCTCCTCCGTCTCCTCCTCCTCCTCCTCCGCCTCCTCCCGCTCCTTCCGCGGCCTGCAATGGACGTCGAGAGGGTCTCATTTCTCAGCTAAGCCGCGCACAATGCGGCAAATGAACCGAATTTGCGAAACTCGGGGATCGAGACCCCGGGCGGAAGACTCTCCACAACGGTCTTAGTGGCCGGCCATGCGGGGCTGATCTATAGGCGTTAGAACTAACACCATTCAAGGTGTCAAGGAGAAAGAGGTTGCGGCCTGAGACCGCGCCAGGTACTCGAAGAGAAAAATCCCCCCGAAGATGATCCTGAAGAGTTCATTACCGGTACCTGGTCCGCGCGACCGCCTGACGGCCGACATTGCCTGTTCTGTTGGCTGTTCGTTCTGTCGCCCGTTCCGTCGCCGAGAGGGTGGTATCTGTCGGGCGTTAATCGGCCCTTCAGCCGCGATCTTTCTCACGACTACCCGAGAGTGGGAAGACGCTAGGTGAAAGGAGCAATTGAATGACGACGACGCCCAGCCTTCCCATTATCTTCCGACGCTTCCACCGCTAACCTTCCGCGCTAACCATTCGCGCTCCGAACAGCCGCAGACAGTTTTTGTTCAGAGCCTGCCTACACCTACGGGCGCGAACGACTGGCGAGCGGCGAGTACGTCTCTATGGAATGTGATTACCGCCTTCGATCGAGCCGTGACGCAGCTGCTTATCGTTTCCGGGCAATAACATTTGTCCGCCTGGGCCGCCGCCGTCTCTCTTTTTCTATATTGAATATCACGTAGGAGCAATTACGATCGCTATCGCGACGCCCGGACAGTGAAATGGACGAGGAGGGGGACGAGGGAAGGGGGCTGTATCGCGTGTGATTTATAATGCATCCAATCAGACAACGAGTCGTGTCCGCAGCGACTGACTCTCTTCGTTTACCGGAAGACGGCACACGGTTGACGCACGCATCGATGCGGACGTAGGGGGGAGTGCTCATAAATCATCCACGCGTTTTAGCGAATCATCCCCCCGCGATCGCGAGACTCACGCGGAACGGTAAACAATGAACGAATTAACGGCCGGTCAAAGACAGAACCGTAAAGAGGCCGATCGTGGAATTCGATCCGACCTGTTCGCCGTTAGCACGCGAGCCACGCGTGTACGCGACGTAACGTTCGAAATTGCCTAACGTGGCCTCGCCAATCCGACATCGAAGAGTCCGCCCACGCAGTCGGCAAATTACATGCTAAAAAATCCTCTAACACCGAAGGGAAAGGGATGAAAAAGGAAAGGCATCGACCTTGCCGAGCAGTTATTAGTTTTACCAGCCAGCGATGAGGATAGGGTGGCAGGGGGTGGAGGAGGCGAGGGGGGAGGGGGAGGTAGAGGCTGACTGGAGGTGGCTGTAGGTGGCGGAGGAGGACGGTAGAAAGCGGGAATGGGGGCTCAAGTTTTAAGCCGGAAATCAATGCACCCCGGTCGGACGGATTTGTAAGCTTCCTCCTATGACGGTTTTAACGAGTGCGACTCGCGTAAAAGTGACGCCGCCCCCTGCGAGCAGCAGCCCCTCCCGAGCCTCCCTCCCTCCCGCCACCCCGTGCTGGTCGCCCTTCTTACTCGCCATCAGCAGCCGGTCGAATCTACGCGCATACCTCGGCCCGACCGAAAAAGCCTCAAACGCCTTTTATTCCTGTACTCGTTGGCGCGCGCGCGAGCGAGCTCGCTGCCAGCTTTTTCGCCGAGGCTTGCTTGCGAGCCCGCTCACTTTTCAATTAAATGGCTCCGTGTTTAATTTTCAGGAAAGATTTTTCCTCGGTGAACGGGAGATGGCCTCATCCGCCCTCTCAATCCTCCTCCTCTCCCCTCTTATTCCACTCTCGCGTTCTCTGCCCCTGCCTCATCCTTCCGCACCTCCTGTCTCCCCCCCCCCCCCTTTACCGTCCGCCTCCACCTTCGCTTCGCTCGTTAACAAGACCAGCTTAATTTCTACTCGCCACTCACTTTGGTCCCGCGTAATCATATAAATTAATCTGCCCAACGTATAAGCTTACGACGGACTTACCGCTTACCTTCCACCTCCCCCACCCTCGCTGCCCCAACCTCCCACCCCTTCTACGGCCGGTCCATCTCGCTCACCCTGGCCGCAAATTCCCGCGGAACTCTCGCGAAAAAGGACGTTTAACGGATAATTCCGTGAGATCCGGCGCGTATCAAAACGATGTTGATCCGACGAGAAAGAACTTCTGTCGGCAGCCCTGTATACCCGTGGCCGGAACGAAGTTTACGTTATTTCCGCGCGTAATCCAATCTGCCTACTTTCGAGCAATGCGAGGCGATTGCGGGGCAAAGAAATTTGTCAAGCGTTTTTTAAACTCGTTCCAGCCGGGGGTGGCGGCGCGACTCGCGTCCGCACCCTCTTTCCACCGGCGGCCGTACGAAGCGTAAGCACAGTTCGTTTTAATATTTCCATACTGGGCGCCGCGCATTCATGATGGGAGGAGGGCGGTGGGGGCGGCTACGAAGGAAGCGGGCAAGTTAATCGGAAGTGACCAGAAAGTCCTTTTCACTCGGTCGGCTCCTCAAGGCTCCGCTCGAGGCCCGGCTCTTGCTCACTTTTCAATTAAGCGGAGCGGCGTGTTTAATTTTCACGAAAGATCCTCCTACCCGCGGCATGAAGAGTGAATGGAACCCGTCCTCTCTCTCTCTCTTTCTCTCTCTCACACACACTTCTTTTCTATCCTCTTCCTCTCTCGTTCCCTCCGTCCGCTTCGTACACACTCTTTCCGCCTCACGTCCCTCCTCTATTCCTTCTCATTCTCCCAACTATCGATCAGGGCACCGAAAGGGGCCCGCAGGAGCTCCTTTCACTGAGATGGCTCTCCTCTCCGGCCGGCTAATACGTAACTTAGTAATTTAATCAAGTCTCCTTGTCGCCCGGAGGCTTGACCAAACAGGCCGTGCGCGCCGGCCATGAAAAACGGGTGACAGATATATTAGCTGCGACTCAATAGAGACGTCTGCATTGCATTATTCGCCCGGCAGATCTCTACGGCAAACACAACATCAACTTTTCCCATGCACTTTTCCCTGCGCGACCCCCCTCTTCCTGTCGCCCCGTTCTCAGGGGTTCTCAGGATGGCGAGGGTCGAACCCGGCGACGACGACGACAAAGGTCCCCCCCCTCAGAATTTTGCCTTTCGGTAAACCTAGGGCAAAATCTGTCGACACGACCAAACTAGTCATTGAACGAATTCATTCAGGATGCGCGTGCTACCCGTTAACGTTCGAAGGAATAGATCGACGAAGAGTTTCCGTATTGTTTTGCCGTCGGCTTTTCGTCGAAGCGACGATGAATGCGTTAAACCGGTCGAGTCGAGTTTTCTCGGATCTAATACGGCGCAATATTCCTCGCAGTGGGACACTTTCGTATGCGTGGGGCGAGAGAAATTCGTTGAAGAAACAGGGATTTATATGTGCATACGCCGGACGAGCGCATCGACGCTGTACCCGGGCAGCGTACCGTACACACACACACACCCACATACATGGACACGCACACCTATGCGCGCATCTAAATACGAGCGCGACCGTGGGTATACACGTAAGTGAAAACACGACGAAAATGGGAAGCGCTGAACTGGTATAAACAAGGGTCGCATGCAATATTAGGGGCATTAAGTCGCCATAAAGAGCGCATTAGGGGTGCGTCCCGTGCCCTCGAGGGGTAGTTTAGCGTTTAATTGTCCCACCCCGTGTATCAAAGGTTTCGATTTCTGCTCGACTACGCGCGTTATAAATCTGCGTACGCTCTCTCTACATTTCTCGCGCGCTCATCTATGCGCATTCCCTTCCCGCCCGCTATATTGCGCGTTCGCTCGGACATGCAACTCCGTTAATATTGCCTTTCATTTTCTTATTAACCCCGGGCAACGTTTCCTTTGTCGATCCGCCTCGTCCCGGAGTTGACATACATTTGACCCCGCCAGCGTATTCATCCTGGCCGCGCGCGCGGGCTCGCATCGAATTATCGTCTGATGAAAATTAATTTTTTCCGCGAAAGTCCCCGGAAGGAACGCGTAGGCGGGGTGGAGTGGAGGAGGGCAGAATTTAATAACTTCGAATCTCCTGACCACCCAGGGCGTTAAGCCGATCGAGCTCGCTCGTCCTCGCTTGTCCGTAAGATTCTTCTCTCTGGCCGACGACTCGCACGCAGGCGAAGCCGGTCGGGATCGGCGGGCCACTCGAAAAATGGAAAAGTGACTCAATCCCGATCTAATATCGCGGCCATCTTTTCTCCCCCCCCCCCCCCTGCCATCCCCTTTAACAATGGCAACCGGCGGAACCGTTCGTCAACATCTAGTAGTTCGAGTTGTACACAACGATTCGAGCGGTTTGCGGCGATGACGAAGCGCCACGACACACGTACCATCGCGCGCGCGCACACACACACACACGCGCCCATATCAATATGCACACGCGCATAGACGCCTGATCGGTGTACGACCGGCCCCTACATATATATCTATTCACATACACACGTCTACATACGTCTATACACATCTATACGTATAGATATAGATATACATAGATATATATATCTGTATATATATATATATATATATTAGAGCGGAGGGGTGGCTGTGCCCGAAACGTATAAGAGGAACAGGCGAATACCCAAGTTGCTATTGAACCGATTTTGAGCAAATATCACTTGAAGCAGGTCGGGGAGATTCGCGATGCCGTGGTTGACGTGGGCGCGGGGGCTTGGCGAGGAGGCCGAAAGGAGGGTGAGCGCGGAAGGAGTCCGGGGAAGGGGTAAGGGAAGATCGAGCCAGGAGGTGCGGGAAAGGGGCGGAGAGGGGGGAGGGTATAGGGGGGCGGCGGAGGGAGAGACTGAATGACAGAGCGAACGATAGCGGGAGGGAGAGAGACGGCACTGGAGTGAGACACCGCTCCACAAGCCCTTCGGCAAATTTCATAACCGAACTTGTCGTATTTGCCGAGATTATTTCAATATATTCGACTCAAGCCGGGAATCTGTTTGCGAGCGAGTGTATGCGTGAATGGAACTTGCCGCGGTCGTCGCGACTATCGTGTACGGCATCGTTCTCTCTCCCTCTCTCTCTCTCCCTCTCTCTCTCTCTTTCTCTCTCGCTCTCTCTTCCTCTCTCTCTCTCTCTCTCTCTCCCTGTCTCTCTCTCGATCGCTCGATCTCTCCTGCGGAAGCCTCTCTCTTTCCGCTCTTCCCATCTTTTTCCCTGTGTCTTCCCGTACGTGTGACGTGTGACGTGCGACGTGTAACGGTGCCCATATGCAGGGCGTGCTGCAGGTCCATGCACGGTACCCCGTTTCCCAGTGCACAGGACATTGCGCGTGCATACGCACACATATGCACGCGCGCGTATGACGCGCGATAAACCCTGTAACGCATTCCTCCTCACACGCCCTCCCAGCCATCTCCCTTTCCGCGTTTCCCTCTGTCTCCGGGCTTTTTTCTGACGAGGAAATCCAAAGTGACACAGATACGTTTTGGCGTAAAAAACTGGCGCCCGCTGGCGCAGTGTGTGTATGTCTGAAATTCTCGATGCCGGCCGCGTTCGTCTCCCGCTCCGCGTACCGCCGTCCACGCTCGCCACGATGTCGATTCTGTTTCCTCTCCGTATGCCTATGGCGACCCATCTCGCGTCCCACGCTTCGCCGGATCCTCTGATTGATGCCGCGCTGATGAAAGGAAGCACCGGGTAAAAACAATTTGGCGCCCACTCGCCAACCAGCTCGCCGCGCGCGAGATCCGATCTTTTTACGTGACCCCGTACATCTTGTCGTAAGAATATTCCCGGTCCATCATTCGTGTCGCTGGAATCGTCGAAGCTACGAAAATGTCAAGTTTTTCTGGTACCTAACTATGATATAGCTCATGACTAATATGTTTAATATCTTCGCAACTCAATTGAGATAAGTACGGGAAGATCGTTACAAATTACGTGGAACGACGTACACTGAAGCGTGGACGGACACGATTTGAGCGCACGCCGGGGGAAAGAATACGATGACGACCGTGCCGAAAGACTTACAGATTAATCCTGCCACTCGACGACCGTCGGCAATATCGGGGTAGTTTCCGTGCTGGGCAAATTAGTCGGCGGAGAGCCGGGAAGCGGCGGCCGGGGGCCGATTTCATAAAGTCGCGCTAATTAAATAAAAGGACGATACCGTGACACGTGTCGACACGTGCGCATTCAAGACAACCTCGCCCTCCGCCTCACCCCCACCCTCAATCGCCCGCCGTCCGGTTTAACATAATGTGTTATTAGCGCAGCAGCATAGACAGAGCATTAGTTTGCGGGGCCGTGAATTGATTCGAAATCAATTAAGCGACAATGGCCGCTCGTTAATCTCTCCTGGCTGGCCCCGGTGCCGCCCCCAAAACGATCCGCTAATTGCCTCCGCGATCTGCGACTGAAACGCTTCCGGCGCCATCGCGAAGGATCGCTCCTGTCCGTCGCTTTCAATTATCGGTAATCCCGACAGTCGACGGACTCGGTTTTTTTTTTGTTGCAGGAGGCGCTGCGAAGCGCGCGACACGGCAAAAGCGCGTGCATTACGCCAATTAGCCGTAATTGCTACATGCGTCATAAAACGCGATCTTATGAAAAAAACTGCTGCCTCTCGGGTCCTGGTACGGAGGCAGGAGGAGGCCGGACGACTCGAGTAAATGGTTTTCAGCGACGAGCCGGGGCGGCAGATCGGCCGAGAACGATTCCTCCGATAATCCTCGGCCGATAGTTGGGAGTGACGCGATAAAGGTAATAATTGACGGCGACGAGGAAGCGGAGGCCGACTGGCGAAACTTCTATCCTCGTACCTTCGTTTCCAGCCATCCATCGGCTCGGCTCCTTCTCTCTCTTCTTTTCTCTCTTCTTCTCTTTCTTCCTCTCTCATTCTCTCCTACGTTCTCGAAATTAAATTCCCTCTCATCGACGACACGTTAGACGGATAAGCAGGATTCGAGGATCGCGGTAGACTGTGCGGAGGCCTCCCATTGTTTCATTCGATTTACACCCCGTGCGCCTCCCGTCATGCAACCGTGATACAGAACCTGCAATTTACAGGAGAATGAAAAGTTAAGCTGGGAAGCCCGGAGGCTCAGGGGTGGCGCGCAGACAATGGGCGCCCGGGCTTTAAAATCTCTCCGGCAAACAAATGGTAAAGCCCCGGCTCAAAACGTAATTGAGATATTGAGATCTGATTAAGATGAAATCAATAACACGGATACCGGTGGCTTCTGCCTCCGGTGCAACCTCCTCCTCGGCCGTCCTACATTCGGCCTACGCTCTTCAAGTCTACCCAGCCGGTCCGCCCGACGGCATCGGGGAACATCAGGGAAACAAAAAAGGGGGGCGGCGGGAGGAGGGCTAGGAGGGCTGGGTACCAACAACCTACCCTACCAACCTACCGAGAGGAGGAAGGTAGAGTAGCTAAACGGGCAGGAGGAATACTTTCGATCGGTAAACGAATTAAAGGAGCTTACAGCGGAGCTCGGCTCGCGAAACGATGAAAGGGCTACACCCGGAAGATACAATTTCACTTTAAATAACGCTTCGGCGAGCGATCGCGTTTTTCACCGTTCAAAGATGAAAGGCGGAAAGCGTCCGGTTTTTTGCCCGCGCGGCCCGCTACCGCTCGCCAATTACGGGTTACGCAAGTAAGAGAGGAGATCGGTGCGAGGAAGCGAAAAGTTTTGCGTTTCGACGAAAGATGGGATTCGTATTACGTTCCAGCGTCCGTGAGAGACGATGACGTAGCTGTCGACAGTCGGTCCCTTCCGATCCTAAGCGAAGGTCGCAGAATGCGCGGACGTCTCATTTTCGACAAATCCCAAACAAGCCACTTGAAAAGTAGCGGCCTCCGCGGCGCGGGGAGTCAAGGGGAAGGTGCAAGGGGAGGGAAAAAATCTCGTAAGCTTACACCTCTCGAAGGGGCCCACGGCCCATTGGAGAGGTCCCACTTCTGGCCGTGAGGTCCGCGGCGAAATTACAATGAAAGATACTTCTGTGGCCAAACACGGTGCGACGAGCTTATTATGCCTCTCGCTGGTGTTACGAGTGTATACCGGGTGTCCGCATCTGCCGCCGGCTCGCCGCGGGAGGTCCGCCCGGAGAAAGAGGCCCGAGGGAGAGAGTGGGAAGAGAGAAAAATACATAGAGAGAGGGAGAGAGAGAGAGAGAGAGAGAGACAGGGGTGCGATGAAGAAATCTACGCTTCCGTGCGGACGAGCTCGTTGTAACCAGGTTTTGTGACCTTCCGCCCCGGGTCCGCTTTGCGATGCGCCGGGCTTTCGGGGCAATTCGTCCAATCGCCGAACTCGCAGCTACCTGGCGCGGCCAATCGTTGAGCCGCAGGAACACGGCTCTGGTTACGAGCCGTGTAATCGTGTAACCGACCCCCTTTGTCGCGGCTTTTCACACCGAGAGCCGCGTACACCACCGACGAGAATGACGCTTCTTTTCTTTTCCTTTACTCTCCCCATCTCACTCTCTCCCGTCTTTTTCTCTCATTCTCTCCTCTCTTCCCCTCGCACAACAAACATCTCTCTCTCTCTCTCTCTTTTTTCGCTCTACCGCTGCTAATTATCCGCCGAAATCCCCTTAAACGGCCATTAAACCCGCCCCTTAAAACGGTCGTGAAAGCACTTTAGGGCTAAACGGATACCCAGAGACCGTACGCTATCGGCACTATGCGCGGACCTGGCCCTTTTCCCTTAACTTCGCCAATGCGAAATGGCCCTGATAACGATTCTTGACGAGGGCATTTTTTTTCGGGCGGCGCACTTCTCTCTCGAGACGGCAGGCGGCTAAAAAGGCGTGTAGTGTCGCATTGTGTAACGCGAGCCTCGCCCCGCTTGCGTTGCCGTAGGAAAATCCGCGAGGCCAAATGGTCGGCAAGAAATTTTTCGATCGACCGCCGACTCTCGCCACGTACCTAACCGCTCCTGAGAGACTTTTCTCGCCGACCGACGCCGCGCGCGTCGATCGAATTACGGCCAGGCCGAAGTGCGTGGAATCGTTCGCGTTATCATTTCCTCGTTATCCGTGATCTCATAAGCGAAGTGTTTGACGAGCCAGTCCCGTGAATTGCGGATCGGTCCAAGGGCCGATAAAGAAGAACCGTGTGTGTCGGGACGGCGAGCGCGAGAGAGAGATAATCAGCTTAATGTAATGTAATATTAGAGGCGAGCGAGGGGGCGTACGCGGGCAGAGGGTATGGGGAAGGCGGTAGGGGAGAGGGGAGCTGGTCTTTATCAAAATGTAGCCACAGCCTTTCGTGTCTCACGCTTTATTAGATTGCACGCCGACGGGACAGAATTAACTGCACGATTAATTTACGACGTCCCACCTCCCGTGGGAAGCGAGCCGACCGAAACTACCCTCGTTTCGGTATCGTCTCCAGGGACGGTTTGGGGAAAAAAAGGAGAGAGAGCGGATAGGTGTACGCGCCGTTATCGGGATCTCTTTATTGCTCGGCAAATTCGACTCTAATTCCGTCGTGAGCGACGGCCGGTTTTGCGCGGACAAACTTTGCGCACTCCTCCGGGCCGGTTGGAATATGATAATGCCGGCTGGAGATCTAATAATGGCGACGCGTCGGCTGAAAATCGAACGAAACGGGCCCGTGACACGAGAACCTGGACATCGTGCCAGAATTTTGAACCCCCGTCGAGCCCTGGGCCCAGTACGGGCACGCCTCGGTGCGCCCTTTTATAGCGCGAAAACCGCCTCATTCGAGAAATTTGATCGAGTGTGAACGGACTCGTTCCGAGATCCATTAGGATAGCCTCGGACTTTGATCTTTTCAGCGCTGTATATAAACGACGACTCTACCATTCGCGCACCTCGTGAAATCGAGGACTGTCTCGTAGAATTGACAAAACAATTTCGGGATACGAATTCTCGGGTCGTAAGCCCGGGGAGGGGGTGAGAAGGAGAGCGGTGGAATTCGTCGGTCGCAGAAACGGCAGATGAAGAGAATTAGGCGGCAGGTATCAGTTTCCGCTATTAGCGGCCGACGATTTCGCCGTAAGCCTATCGGTGTAAAAAGCATTATTGTCAGTCGCCCTGGGTGAGGAGCGCGACAAAGGGGACACGGAAAGATGCTGAGCGGGCAGAGGGAGGGAGAGAGACGATGAGAGACGGTGAGAGAGAGTGAGAGGGGGATGAAGTTAAGGGCGGAGAGAGAAAGAGGTGGCGTTGGCCGCCGCTCTCGCCTTGCTGTGCACCCTGAATGCCCAGATGCCTCCTAATGGCCTTAATGAAGTGTGTACACCCAGCGCACCGAGCCAAAGCGCGGCGTCATAACGACACTAATTTTTAAGCATAACCGTACACTCAGCTTCACAACGTGTGAACGCGAATTAGAGTTCTCAGCGATTCTCGTCTTCCCGCCATTTGCCCGAGCGATTCCTTGAACGTCCCTGGGGAACACCTTTCGCTTCTTACGTCTGGAGCCTTCTAGAACCAGTTTAGAAAAGCATCAAGGTGGAATTGACAAAGACCTAAGCTCTCCTTCGTGTACTTTCAGCACTGACGCCAAGCCGGAATGCGCGAACATCGGGACGGACAAATTGTAATGCGCGCAAGGAAGCTCGGATAATTGACATCCGAATTTGTTAAGTATTTTTTAAGCATAGCCGTACACTCAGCTTCACAACGTGTGAACGCGAATTAGAGTTCTCAGCGATTCTCGTCTTCCCGCCATTTGGCGAAGCGATTCCTTGAACGTCTCTGCGGAACACCTTTCGCTCCTTACGTCTGGAGCCTTCTAGAACCAGTTTAGAAAAGCATCAAGGTGGAATTGAGAAAGACCTAAGCTCTCTTCGTGTACTTTCAGCACTGATGCCAAGCCGGAATGCGCGAACATCGGGACGGACAAATTGTAATGCGCGCAAGGAAGCTCGGATAATTGACATCCGAATTTGTTAACGGCCGCTCAAACGGCTGTAGATATCAAACTCGTTAGTTTTTAATCCAGCCGGGCTGCGCAATTTGCGCTCCCGTCCATTTTATCAGATGAAGTGGCCCCTCAAGGCTCAGGAGCGTTTCTCAGCTGGGAGCGATTATTATTTTGCCAACGTAATGTTAATCTTTTACAATGATACTCGACGAAGAATTTGCGCTGGATCCATGTCTACGTATATACGCTGCTTACCCTATCTCTGTACTGTCCAACGATTCCTGGTATAATTCGCCTTCCGGATCCCTGGGTAGCCTGGCAGCGAGCTGCTGATATTAAGCGTAATTATCGCGAATCCCCGAGGTATGCAACGATCGCAGATTTTTCAGTTATTTAACGAACGCCGAAGCCAGGCCGGGCGCGCGCGCGCGCCGTGCAATCGCAGGAAATGAAGGGAAATGCGTTCGGCGCAAATGAGCCGTTGATTGGCTCGCAAATTATCTGCATTCCGCGCGACAAACAGCCTCCTACTTCGAGGAACGTGGCCAATGGAGAAGGCATTTGCATGTGGCGGGGGATGCCTCGGAGGCAGCAAAAAAAAAAAAAAGAGGGAAAAGAGGGAAAGGATTGTGCCGGGCGGGGAGGAGCGGCGACAGGGTAGGGTGCCGGTTTACACCAGCGGCAGATGGACTAATTGATGTCATTCAGGGTGTCATTAACGTCGATTCCCGGCGTGTATCCGCCTTATAGCGACTTCGCTCGGCAGAGAAATCTTTTCAGACCGCGCCACTTCCCGCGACTTTCCGCTCCTCGAGGACCCGGAGGAGCGAAGGAGAAATGGGGAGAGAGGAAGTGCGAGGAAGAGTCGGGGGTAAGAAGGAAGAGGTGGAGGAGGAGGAGGAGGAGGAGAGGAGGCGGCGGAGGAAAGGAAAGATCGAAGGAAGAGTGCGGAGAGAGAATGGCGCGAGCGAGAAGGATGAGAGAACCTGCTTGAAGAGTAGGTGTAGACGGGGTGTCGAGAAGAGGGGGTGGCTGCTCGGGGCGGCGGGGGTGGAAGTATGAAGTGAGCATATTACTATTGAGAATAAGTACCTGGCGTTCGAGATGGGGGTTGCGCCGGGCCTCGGGGGAGGGGGTGGGGTGGGAGGTGGAGCTGAAGGGGGTTGCAGCGGGGGGGTGCGCGGCGCGCTCGGGGTGGGTGGTGCTCGGAGTAACGGCACACGGAGGTGGTAGCGGGTGAGGCGCTGGTACAAATGGGGTGGTACAATGGGCACTAATGGATCTCAAGCCGCCGCGAGAGGCGCTGCTTTTAATCTAATTGTCCTTCGTAGCCGCCACGATCGCGATCAGTGGTATTCAACTCTGATCCCTCGATCCTGCGGCCGTCGGGCGTCGAGAGAGAGCGACGCCGACGGCTGCTACGAGCCACCACCCTCCCCGATGACCCCCAACCCTCCTCGCCGGCCTGCCCGACAACTTACTGAAAAGTTAATACTGAAAATGTAATTGGAAAGCTGCCGCCGAGGGCTCGACTAGCAGCCCAGCTACCCACGGAGGCCTGTGTGTTCCGTGCCTCCGCCAGGCCGACTGACTGCCATCGACAACGACGTAATCGCCCGTACAATTTGCGGAATTCTCTTTTAACGAGGCCTGTCATCATCGTCGCCCGAGTAATTGGCGCGTTGACTCGTTAGATGCCCGCGACTCGGGGCTGGCGCAATTTTCGCGGACAATTTTTTAATGGAAGCCCCGCGAAGCGTTTCAGCTCTAGGACGGCTGGCGAGGATCGCAAACACTTATGCCCACCCCTGCCCCCGCCTGCCTTCCCTATCAACCCAGCTAGCTACCCCTGCCGTCCTCGAGAAATGAAACCGACACGCGCAGGCGGCGGGTTACAAAATGCCCGTTATTACGTCGTTACATTCGCACTTCTTGCCCGGTAATGCACACTGCCGGATCATTGTAAATTCGAGCCACGCGAAATCGCGCGCTGCGCACCGACTCTGCGCCCCCTGCGACCGCCCCCCCTCCCACCCACCGAGTCCGAGGGTATGCGAAACCGGGGCAAAAAGTGGACCCAAGCAAGTCTCTTTCTCTCTAGTGGCTTCCATTTAGCCTGACTTTACGGCATTATGCTGCGCGATCGTCGAGCTAAAACGCACCGAAGATGGCTTGAGACTTGGACTCAGTGCATGATGGTCGCGGGGGTTGGGAGGGGTTGCCTTCGAAAGCGTACTTGTATTCAGGCTTCTAATGTCGCCATGCGCAATGTCTGCCTTGAAAATTCTTCGACTCGTCGAGAGTTCCGTAGAAAGAAAAATGCGAAGGAATGAGCGGCTGACATTTCGCCGCGAAGGGTTGAAAAGCTGGCAGCTGGACGAGTCTCGGGGAAGGGCCGAAAATTACGCGGCTTCGCACCCTTGACCGCCGAATGAAACGCTCACCCTACCGAAGTTGAGCCTTCTATCGCGGCGATCTGATCGCATGATACCGAGGACGATCGTCCTGCTGGCAGGTGGTGCAATAATTACCCTCTCCTCAACCCCCGGACTGTTGCTCGCCCCCGTACTCTTCCTCGATAGTCGTACCGGTGAACGATGATAACGATAATTCTCGCCCGGTCAGGCCATCGGGCCGCAGTTACGAGAGATAAATTTCCGATAGCCGTGAATAACTGAGACGGATTCTAATTGACGTTGTGCGTGTTAATGCTGATCAGCGCACGGACGCGGAATTAAAGATTTATCGCGGCATCGGTAGCCTATATCGTACAGAAAACGAGCCAATGACGAACGAAACTTTCCTCGCGACTCTTCCGTGGCTTCATCGGAATCAGCCTGACGCCGAGTTCGAAAACGAACGCCGTTCTCGCACACTTTCGCGCCAGGCCGGTGAACGTTCGAATTTTCAGACGCGGTTTACCGCGTCGGTCCGCGCTCGAACGATAAAGCCATCGGAAATTGCTTAAAACCCGGAAATCCATTTTTAATGACTTTCGACTCACACCTTGCCACGGCGGAATCTGGAAAACGGGATGAAGACCGTGGCAAGGCCGACTATACCGCGATTACGTTCTCTTTCCAGGGTAGCGTAGCTGCGCGGACGAGGCTGGAAAAATGGATGGGCAGAAGGCGGTGTGACGATTAAACGCCGTCCCTGTTTGCACGAAGGTCCGTGGGAAATCGAGTTGGGTCGTGTGCCCAGAGCCTGACGCGCGAAAATGCAGTCCAGGGGGGGGGGGGGGGGTGGCGACAATCCAGAATTGAGGAAATCGCGCTAATGACGCGCCGAAGCGACGGCCTACGAAATCCTTTTATGATTAATGACGCGGAAGCGATTTTGTCGCTCGCGCGAGAGCCCGAGTCGCGTGTTGTAGCTTCGAGCCGCCCCCCCCCGGGGGAATTAAGGTCGTTAAAAGGGGGCGTATCGGCGGAAACGTATAGGCTGGCTGTTTGCCTCGGTTACCGAATTATACCAAATTAGCCCGACGCTACCCCTCGGGTTCCCACAGCGTCGAACAGGAAAAATATCGGCGATCGCCAAATTGGCGGTGCTCAGCTGTCGTAGCTAATAGAAAGTTTTCGTCCGTAGACAGAGGGGGGTTGGGATCGGCTGAAGAACAGGGTCAGAATGCAGGCGTGAGTGATTTTTGTCTCATATATTTCTCTTAACATAATCCATTACCTACATATTTACACAAAGAAGACCGTAAGTGGCGTTTCGTAATATATGTATATGCGCGTATGATACATGTATGTTACAAAAGTTTTTGTTTTACCGACTCCTTCCTCTCATCCGCTACGTTCGCCGCGATCCTCTAAGAGGGCATCGACGGCGAGACTACCTTTATACACTCGCGCGTTCGTAGAAGTCGCGCGGGACACAGTTATATGTCAGTGAATCGTATTAAGAAAGGACGATAGTAGACGATGCCTCGACGCACAATCATGGCTCAGCTTTGGTCGGTCGTCCGAACGATCCTGGCCGATGGGACTCGATCGATCTCCCTCGATCATCGAGCCGAACCGAGAAGCACGTAACAGAGTTCGAAGAAATATCTTTGAATATTCGATCAAACCGCCCGCGGTTCAGAACCCAAACCCAGTTCACCGAAACGAGTCTACTTCTAATTGCACATGAACGAAAGTCATCCTAGAACGACCGAAAACCGCGAAAGACAGTCTCTCCCCCTTCCGGCTTCATTCCATTTTCACGAACCTAATCACCGAGAATGCCCATCGTCGACTTCGCTCCGGAACTCATCAAGGTCAGCGAGAAACGAGGCGTCGGATCGATCGAATCCTGAGCGAGGACGTTTCGTTCGGACCGGACGATCTATCGGGATCAGCCGTCGGATCTATTCTCCCCGTGATCGACGTCACAGTTAATTGTCCGCCTTGCGTAGAACCTCCTTGGCCTTCCCCCTGAGCACTTCGGCGCTCTGTCTTCTGATCTCGTCGTCGGACGACGCTGAGTCCTCCTCCTTGTCGTGCTTGGAGCTCAGGTTCTGGGGCAGATTCTGAATTCCGAGATTGAGGGGGTGGCCGTGCAGGTGGCTGCCCAGCGTGTGTCCGTTGACGTTGTTGTGATTCAGGGACGAGGCCGGATTAAGGCCGACGGGTAGAACGGTGCTGAGAGACGCCAAATTTTGCGGCAGCGGTAGGCCGATGTACTGCGACAGAATGGCATGCAAGGAGGGTAGCTTCGGGGCGCTCGTCGGCCACGGGGGTGGAAAGACGGGCGGTATCAGCCAGGGGAAGGTTCCGGTCGGCAGGCCGGACGGATCTCCACCGGGAGCGCCGGCCGATTGCAACAGGCGGGCGTGCAGCGACAGTTCGTTTACACCTGTAACAAAATCGACCTCCGCTTTACATCGCTGCCAACGTCCGACCTCGTTGCGGCGACGATGTTTCCATCGAAGCTGTAACTGCTGCCAATTGCGAACGCGGTTCGGGTATCTGTGTATGACAGAATTTGGTCGCGACGTTTGAAGGAATAATTGTTCATTTCGGTCTTCGTCGAACGACGCATTGTAAACATGTATCAGATTGGCAAGAAAGTAATTTCGATTTTATAGTACAAAACGCACCTCATGTTCTTATACAAAGCATAAACTGTAATGAACAATGTATTTTCTTATTCTGTTCCGTAGCTTGAATGTGACTAATATTAACTGTCAAAAATCAAATATTTCAATAGTGACAGAAGTAGTTCAAGAAACGATAACGCTATCTATGTTCGAAAGACAAAAATCCTTGCCAATCCGATATTATTCGGATGCGCTCATAATCGCGAACGCGTACAGCCAATTAACAGCGAAACCCAGAGACGTAGAAAACGTTTTCAACCGCGCACAGTCCGTCGCCGACGACAATGGGGGAGGAAAGGAGTGTCATGAAAAATTAGCCGACCGGGTTTCCGGGCCGGCATCGGCCGCATTGCAGATCAGAATCCTCGCGACGATGGCTGCGATGGCCGACACTGAAATTAGACGTAATTGCCGCCGATTGCATCTACCCTTCGTAACTCTTCCCATCCGAGCGGGGGCGTGTGCGCGCGCGCGCGCGCGTTCTCCCCCGCATACACGCAGGGCTTCAACCCCCCCTTAACCAGCCCCCAGCACGCCCCCCCGGTTGCATATTAGCAGGACGAACGCATTACCGCGCGCGAGCTGCAACGAGTAGCGAGGAGGCAGCCAGCTGGGGGAGGCCCTCGTAATTGTTTCACGATCGTTAATTATTATTGTGTATGCATTCTCACCGCCTTGCTCGACGTGCATGAAGCTCGTGTCCCTGACCAGCGTCTTCTCCTTCTTGCGCCACTTGGCACGTCGGTTCTGGAACCAGACCTGAAAAACGAGCACGAGAACCGCCACGTTATTTTTAACGCTAAAACCTTGGACATAGATCGTCGGATATTAATATTATATTCGGCACGATATTATATACGGCAAGCGATGCGGAGCGTTTAAAGCTGAGGCTTATGCGCCGGGGTGGAGCATTTTGCAACGTATCCTGAGCGAGAGAGGCGGAGGTGAAGGATCGAGCGAGAGAATGAAGCCGAGACGCATGAGAACCCCAGGCGCGCGTATCAGAGCGGCCAACAAAAGCTTGCTCTCAAGGTTGATTAAGCTAATTGTTAACAATTATCCTGATTTCCTCGGGACCCCTGAGTGGCAGCAACCCCTGCCCTCCCCCCTCCGCCCCTGCACACCCCTCGGCGAGGCTCGTCCCGGATTCCCCACCCGCTGGCCCCGTTGCCATATAAATGCTTTCGCTTTCCGTCTGAGCTGCTCCGATTTTTCGTCGGCCAGAGGCGGCGAGGAGAGAGTAGGAGAGAGAGAGAGAAAGAGAGAGAAGGAAGCCTCGGGGAGAGAAAGCCGTGCTCCACGCTCCGACTCTCCATTGTACACCCCGAAATGCACTGCCTTTCAGTCAGGCACCGTCGAATTTCATCGATCTAACGCACCAGCGAGCCGATTCACTCGATCGTCTTCGTGCGCGCTCGCTTTTTCTCACGTTCGACAGAGCGTCGGTGAGACATCAATGATCCCCCGACGCTCGAATGAAGTGCGGTACCGGAATCGCTCGATTCTGCGGCGATGGAGGCACGCATCGAGCCTTTCTCGTTGTCCGATTGGCCGCGAACTTCCTTCGGAGAACGACGCTCCTTTGCGTTCCGTTCGTCATCGGGTATCGTTTTAAAATCCAGCCGAGCATTAAGAGGCCGCACAATCGGGCCTTTGGCAGGAAATTAACAGGATGGATGTGAGAGCGAGCCGAGCGGTAGGATGATAAGGTAGAGGGAAAGAGAGGAAGGGAGAGAAAGAGACAGAGACAGAGAGAGAGAGAGAGAGAGAGGAAGGGAGGAGAAGGAGAAAGGACAAAGTCTGGTACGGGGTGGATGGAGGTGGGTGAGTCGAGGAAGCCGAAGGTGGGTCGCAGAACGGCGAGCCGACGCTGATGCCAGAGAAAGAGGCAAACGTCGCGGGGTCTCCGGCAGGAAATTCAATTGCCTAATTGCTGTTAATTATTTAATCGCCGCTGAATGGCCCCCCCTAACGCCTAAGTGCTCGCAACCTTGCGACGCGTCATTTAAGCGACCCGACGTCAAGTCGAAAGTTTGAATCGGCCTGCCGCTCCTCCGCTTCTACGCCCTGTCGAATCAAATCCTTGTTACCAGCCCCCCCCCCCTCCTCCTTCCCTCCTCTCCCCTGGCGAATCGATCCCGATAATCGTCGTTCTCGGCCATTCGATCTCTGTCGTTAGAATCTTTTGTCGGCGAGATGAGGGGCGGGTGGGCAAGAAATAAAAGTGGCCTGGTGGGGGGAGAAGGGGGGGGGGGTGCGTTCTACGGCGATGGTATCGAAATGCAGGTGTCAGGCGAGGCGGGAGGAGGCGGGAGAAACGATTCAGGATTCCATTACCATACGTATGCGCGATCGTCGTCGATACATCGTCGGGCCGGTTAATACCGAAAAATGGGGTAATTTCGCATCTGGAATTGAGAGGCGGGGGGGTGGTAGGGGTGCCGGTGGTCGAGCGCGGGAGGCGCGAGAGGGTGGTAAGGGGGTGGCGGGGGAGAGAGAGGAAGAGAGAGAGAGAGAGAGGAGCGAAGGTGTGCAGAGGGGCGAGGAGGGTAGGCAGGAGCGCAGGATTTCCTAGATTGAAATAAAGTGGCCGTGGCACCACTGCGCCGCGGCGGATCATTTAGCGGTTTTGTCGAGCGACGGCCAATTGCCGGCATTGTCGCTTGGCTGTACCACAATGGGCCAATCGGAATGCTCTCTGTCTCTTTTCAACTCCGCGCCACCCTTCGGCGACGGCACCATCCACCAAACCCCCCTTTCTGTCTGTCTCTCTCTCTCTCTCTCTCTCTCTCTCTCTTTCTGCTGCTCTCTCTGCCGCTCTCTCGCTCTTTCCGCCTCTATACCCCTGCTGCTCTCTCTCTCTCTCTCTCTCTCTCTTACACATCTCTGTCTCCGTTCATCCCCCTAGTCGTATCCCCCCGATCCTTCAGCCCGTCTCGCTTCAACCCTTCGCCGGTCCCATTCCATTCTCTCTCCGTCTCTCTCCGTCCTTCTCGGCAGCCTGTTTTCGAGCGCGGCGCGTTACGCGTCTCCTACCCTCTCGCTCGCGCTGCGCAGCAAGGGTGTCGGTACAGTTACGCTAATCGAGTAACCGATTTCCATCGATGGAAAATTTACAATTCGTCCCATTATTCGTATCGCGCAATTTCGAGATTTTCCGATTCTCGTTTCCCTTCGCGGATCGATTTTCGGGAAATGGGGGCCGGCGTCCGCGGAAGAAATCGCCAGAAGAAACGTATTATCGGAAAATTAATTCGGTTAGGCCCAGTAACGTTTCGGTAACCCGTTAGGCCCAGCAACATTTCGAGACCTGGAGCACCTTGCAAGGATGGCAGATTCATCGAGAAAACCTGATTCGAACTGATGCGAAATTAATCCTCGCGGCACGAGTGAGCTCTCCGTGCGGGGCCCGTCTTTCTGCGTAATTACCGGCACCGAGGATAGAGAGAGCGAGGTAAAGAGAGAGATAGAGAGAGAGAGAGAGAGAGAGAGAGAAAGAGAAGGGAGGCAGCAGATTTTCGGGACAATAGTCTGTAATTAGTTGAGTGGCCCGCCACAGCGCGGAGAGGTTCAGACGGCAAAAGCGCGCGCAACCCTCGACGGCCCGCTCGTGCTTGACATTCGTCAAATCTCCGACGAATGGTCTGGAGCGCGGGGGCGCAATTACGCAATCATTTGCCAGCGTGCAAAAACACGCGAGCTCTCGTCGCCGGTCATTATTCCCCTAACGAGGAAATTCACGAGTCCCGCCACCCCGATCGCCGACGGTAAATGCCGAACCGCGCGCGCGGGCAAGCTCAAACGTACGAACCTGCACTCTGGCCTCGGACAGGTCCAGCCTCATGGCGAGCTCCTCCCTGGTGAACACGTCCGGATACTGGGTGTTCACGAAGGCCTTCTCCAGCTCGTGCAGCTGATACGTCGTGAAGGTCGTCCTCGAGCGTCTCACCTTCCGCGGCCTGTCGGACTCGCCCAGATTCAGCGGGTCGTGGAGTCCGTCGTTCATCTTGTGATCGCCCAGGTGCACCAGCTCCGTGTCACCGCCGTCTCCCACATTGTCCGACGAGGTCGCGTGATCTGCAAATCGGAAGCAAGAGTCTACCGTAAGCCTGACGTCTCTCTCTCTCTCTCTGCCTCTCTCTCGATGGACCTCTGATCGTCGACGATCTTCGTCGCCCTCTTCGGGCAGGACCGATGATTTTTTTCGCAAACGTAATACCCCGACGCGCTAAATTGTCATGCCCCGTAGTGCCGGACGTATAGCGTTTGCTGCGCATCAAACGGGCTCGGGGTCTCCGATGCTTGAGAGCACGAGAGGATCAGGGCGATTAAGCCAAATCGCCCGCGCTGCCAAAACGAAATTGACGTTTTACTGATATACACGGATCGGAGGGGGGGAGGGGGGGCGAAGGGTGCAGAGGGTGGTCGACTGGGCGAGGGGGGGTTGCGCCGAGTGAGCGAATGAGGAAGGGGACGCAGGTGGGTCGCGGCAAGGGTAGCCGACGGGGGGTTAGCACGGCAGAGATCGAGAGGGTAGGGGGAACGTTGGAGGAGGATGAGGTGGACCAGGCTGGGCGACCGGGGGCGGAGGGGGTGGGGGGGGGGGGGGGGCAGAGGCAGGGAAGTGATGTGGGTGCAATTTCATTTTTAAGCCGCACAACGACCGGTCCCGATATACCCGATACGCCGATAACGTCCGATCGACGGATTTGCCAATTTTTAAGCCTAGTCCGGCGCTTCGTGCATTTTTTTTTCCACTTTTTTATATCATTTTTTTTTCCGCGCTCGTGCGCACTCTTTTTTACCCCTTCTGCTCACTCACTCTCTCTCTCTCGGCTCGCTCTCTTTTTTTTTTCATCCGTCGCTTATATACACGCCGCGGCGCATAGGTGAAATCGCGGACACGCCGCGTCAACGCGCATAGAAGAGGCGAGGAGGGTGGCGGCGGCAGTGCTCGTGTGGCACTGCGCGATATTGGCATAGGTGTGAGTGCTGCGATGGGGTTGCCAACACACATGCGGGCGCGGCATAGAGTCGCATATGTGCGTTAGTACTTAAAAACCGTTGCTGTCAGTGATTAGCAAATATCGAGAGTAGACGCCAAACTCCCTTCTCGCTGCCACCCCACCACCGCCCGTACCGTGACTGCTGCCTTCCGCACCCCACGATACGATCTTGCACACGTAAAGGACGCAACCCTCCACCCCCCTTGTGTCTCTCTTTTTCTATGTCGCTGCTCTACCAGTCCCCCGCCCCCCCTTCCTGCCATCGCCTGCCCTCTCTGTCACTCTCACACTTTTCCCGCTAACCCGACTTTCTGCCCTTCATCCCTCGGCTACACCCCCCTCGGACCCGAGCTCTCTTTCTGTCTTTCTATGAGTACGGGATAAGGGCTTAAAGCCCTATTAGAGTAAACTACACGCATGTTGCGTGTACTTTTTATTGCCAGTCGGGCTATCGTCGGGCAGGCCGGCAATAGGGAGGGTGGCCCAGCGGTAAATCCGAAGCGTGAGCGCGTTTTATGAATTGCCTCTGTCCTCCCGGTGGATTAATTTACGACGGCAACAACGACGACGACGACGACGGCGACGGTGCCGATAGAGGCTGTAGCCGTCGCGGCGCGCCGAGAGATTTTGGGGCCGAACTTCCGGTAGTTCGGTCAGCGTCCGACGATCGTTGCTAGATGCGTACGTTTGTAGGAGAATGGCACGAAATCCAGAGTCCGGGGTAAGCCGGAAATTATTCATCCTATCTCTGTCCCTGTAACTCTCTCTCTCTCTCTCTCTCTCTCTCACTTACTCTCTCTCTCTCTCTCACTCTCTCTCTCCCTCTCTCTCACACCCTCTCACTGAGCAGGGTCTCCTTCGTAATATATGTTTGCTCGGAATAATTAGACGGACATTTAGTACCCCATGCGTATTCATGCTAATCCTGCTTTTCGGTGCTGCTGTACAGCCCAGTTGTGATAGGTTGCAATGAACAGAACTCTTCAGACGCACAGGAGTAGATACGTGCTTAATTGTGTGTCTCTCCTGGGCGTTAGTTGCATGGGCTACGACGCACACAGTCCCATCGCGTACAGAGGAAGGCACGCCAACACTCACGCACACATACACACACACCCTACGCCGAACACGTACGCGTCAGTTAACACGCGTACGGACTCTACGTAGGTGATGCACACGTGGGCGCACATTTCTGCCGCGTAATCGCACTCACATGTACGCAAACACCGTCAGGCTAATCCAGGCTGAATAGAGAGATTTTAATGTTTTTATGCTTAAGACACAATGGGGTGCCCACTTGATACCTAGCTCGCTCTCGAATGCTTTTTATTAAATTTACCGGCCGGCAACGAACGCACGGGTGGCGCGCGAGGGTGATCGAGAGATCGCCGTGGTAGTGGTCGTGGTCGTGGGGGCGGGGGGGTCGGAAACGGGGGGCAACCACCCCGGAACTCATCCAGAAGGGGACAGGTCGCGACCGCGGGATAGAACATTTATTTACAGCCAACGTCATCCGCAAAAAAAGAATACCAACAAACCTTGATAATCGTCGAAAGATCCCGAACACTTTCTTCCCGTGAAAAGTGTTCATCTTGCGCGTACGTTGTTCCGATTCTTTCGGGAAAATCTGTCCTAACCCGAATGGAGGGTAAATGCCGGGGGTCGAAACTGCCCGCCAGAATCCGGGGCAAGCACGGGTGTGTGCAAACATCGGCCTGCCAGAGCAGTTGCGTTAATTACGTTAGATCGCGATACTGACGAAATCCGCAAGCCCATCCTGATTTCTGGCGGCCGCAATCGAGCAGAACTAATATTCACCGCATCTGCCCACGATGGTCGCCGACAGTGCACACCTATTACAGCGGTTCCGCGAGAGTCAGGCATATACAACGGGTCGTCCTTGTCGATACGTTTCGAGAACGTTCGACATTTTGCGCCCTTCTCAGACCGATGCCTCGAAGCAGGACCTGCCCCGTCGACCTGATGGAAGGAGAGCACGCTCATTGGCGGGAATTTTTTTTTCGTCGAAAAGGTAAAACCCGATTCTACCGTTGCGGGATTACGCTTATTTAAGTACCGGCGAATCGTTAAGCACGATTTGTGTCATCTTCGGGAGACCGAGATACACTTTCGCATAAGAAGCGATATTCAACCCCTGAGGTGGGAGAGGGGGGGGGGCGGAGATAGAGCTACTTTCAGGTGGGGGGGTGGGATTATCGGCGGTTCAAGACTTTACGCTGAAAATCTAATAAAATCCTTAAGAGGGCTTACGGTAATACGTTCACCGTGGAATTTCACGAGATAAACGCGGAGCGTCGGCGCGCCATTCGGCCAAAGCTGATTAATAAAAGTCAGTGCCCGGGGGGAAAAATTTGTAAAATTTTTCGGCGAAACCGCCCGGACTTCGGCTGCCGAACGTCCCGTACTCGAGCCCGTCGGCCTCGATCGCTCGGGAATATGCGCGCGAAGTGCAATCACGGACGACGTCGGGACAAAAAAAAAACTATGCACACACACACACACACACACGCGCGCGCGGCGAGCGCGTCCGCATACGTGAAAGGCCATGCGTTTACCCTTTTTTTCGACCGGGCGTACCGATCGAGCGGCGACTTAATTGAGCAATATGAGCAAACTCGCTCAAGTCGGATTACGCTTAACGAGCGTCTAAATAACCGCAGCTTCATTTTTCTACGCGGCCTGGATTTTCGAGAGATTTCAATGTGCCGTTCACGGAAAAATGTGGCCCGTACAGTGGCAGACTCTGGCAGACTCTGCGGACGTCGGCCGACGTCCTCGATAGTCATTCGACGGAAGCAAAATGTTGATCGCGTTAATATTCCACTCGCATTTTACTCGGGAAGCTTGAAAAATTCGGACTGATCGACCGAATTTCGCGCGAGTAAATTATCAGCTCACGACAGGCTGGTGGAAAGATTTCGAGTGCGAGGAAAGATTGTCGGTCGGCAGTACGTTAAACGATTATTCGTCCCTACCCGTCGCTTTCCGTGCTCGCGTGCACGCAGGTAGGCGCGAGCGGCGTAAAAATTACAGAACGCTTACATCGGCCGTAAGGGCGGCCACTCGCGTGTCCGCCGCCGGCCTCGTAAATTCTCGTTACACAGATCGTCGCCGAAGATTTCGACCGGCAACTGCGACGACCCAATTACGTTACCGGCTTTTTGCAGCGCTCTCGCGACAATTAAATCAGCCGCACGCACGCCCGGTACCGTTGGTACGCACGTACGTGCTCGAGGTTGACACGTACGTGGCGCGAGTGCGTTGCCTGCAAATGGGAAGGTGAGCGCATGCAGTCGCGTGGCGCGCTTATTTTCACGCGCGACGTAAGCTTGCGTGCGGAAAGTGCTGCACGCACACACGCGCGCGCGCGCATATCTTCGAAATGCGGCTCGAAATCGGAATCGATCCGACGATTTTCGAAGTCGTCCGCGCAACTCTCGGAAAATGTACTCTGATATGTTGAAGTTTCCGGAAATGAGGCGAGAGGATCGCGAATGTGAATGATCGATGACAGTGCAACAGAAGTGAAACGTATTTACCCTAATCTGTCGCGGTCTACGACAGTGTAGTTAGCGATCGAAATGAACTTGAAGCGAAATAACTTTATCGCCCGACACTTGCGACTTCTACGTAACACCAGCACGATCCATCGAAAAAATTGTTCGAACGAGAAAATCCACCTACCTTCTTCCTTGGCATGGCCCAATATCTGATCGATGCTGTAGACGTTCCTCTTCTGATTGTAAGTCTGCGCCATCGTTGTCCGATTTTTCTCCACCTCCGCTCTCTCTCTCTCTCTTCCTTTCTCTGTCTCTCTCACCCCCTCTGGCTCTGCCGGCAAGCGTGGTCGTGTTCGGAAGTCTTGCGTCTTGACAGCTCGCAAGCGCTTCCCGCCAGCGCCAAAAATCTTCCTTCCGGATCGCCAAGAAGCCGACGAAGACCTCGCAGATCGGCCGATCCACCGACGAACCGAAAGTAAAATCACTGACAGCCGATCGCGATGACGATTTAACCGGTGAATTCTTCCGCGTCAAGTTTTCCCGCGCGACGCCTCCTCTTGCGCGAAAAGTTGACGGGGTCAGATCTCGTGGATCAACGATCTCCCCGAAGCGAGGATCGAGACAGATTGAGTGAAGCGAGCTGTTCCGTCGAGTGCTTTACGGCCTCTTCCTCTCCACCTTTCGAAAGAAAATGCGTCAATCGACGGCGCACCACGAACTGGCTCGTCGGACATGAAAGCAGCCCTTAATATCGCGTACACCCGCCCCACTTCGCAACCCCTAACACCGCCATATTAGCCCCTCGGCCAATGAGGGCGCGCGCTTTTCACTCAAAGCCACCCCGCCGTCGGGGGCTGAATGAGGCCTGGGCGGGGAATATTTTGCCCTTTCCGCGTAAATCCCCGGATTTTTTTCTACCCCCTCCCCACACCCCCGCCCTCCCTCCTCTACCGGCCGAGCCGAGTCTCTCGCTCTCCTCTATCCAGCCCCCTCTACCTCTCTCGCATTCTCTGTCCCACTCTTTTTCTGTTCCTCTCTCTCTCTCTCTCTCTCTCTCTCTCTCTCTCTCTCTCTCTCTCTCTCTCTCTCTCTCTCTCTCCTCGACAATCTGTTCCTCTTCATCCACGCTCTTCTTCTTCCCCCACGTCCGTCTTTCTTTCGCACGCACACTTCTCCGCTTACAGCCTCGTTCGCTTTTTCACTTCTTCCGAGCCTCTCGCGTCTTTCTTCTCTCTTCTCTCTCCTCGCACTCTCGACTTCCGCATCTTCCGTCTCCCTCACGCCGCTCCGTTACTAATGTGCAACTATCAACCCTCCCGAACCACTCTTCTCGCTCCACACCTCCCCCCACTCCCGAGTCCTGCCTCGCCACCCCTTTCGGGCCCCGCGAGATTTCGGCGATTAGCGATAATTCTCACGACTACCAGGACGATAAGCGTCGGATCGCGGAATACTTCTGCCCCGCTTCCTTGAGGACCCCCCCTCCCGGATGCTAGGGCTTCCACGATGTGTAGGTGAGAAGTGCGCGGGGGGTCCCTCCGGCGGCGTCAAGTTTGCGGACTCGATTTCATTGGACGCGGCCGATTGAAAGCGATGCGCGAAATTAAGAAAGGATATGAATTCCGCGGTATGAAGAGGTCCGAGCCGCTTTTACGACAACTGAGAGAGAGAGAAGGCGGGGGCGGGGGAAGGGGCGGCGGACAAATGAGGGTTTATTGCATCGAACCCGGTCCGCGGAAAATTCATTAAAAATATAGACGACGAGCGCTGCGTTCGGGTATCGAAGGAAGGCCGAGTGCCTCTCGCCGTGCTTTTTTCCCCGTTCTCCGGCCCCGCTATCGCAACGATGATACGCGTTTGTTTTCCATTTCCCCGACAAAAATCTAATACCGGGGCCAATACCGGTGCCCATCGAATATTTATCTACCTGCTCTCGGACATCTAAATCGACGTGGCAGATAATAACCGTGGAAATCTGTGCAGCTATACCGCTCGCCTGAGCGAACGCTGCGAACGTCATGAACTCCCCTGATGAAGGCCGCGCGCGCGGAATTACGAGCAGCGTAACCAGGTATATAACGAGGGTCTCGCAGGTAATCTGGAAATACTGGAACCCCGCGGCTTTCGATGTAATTGCGAAAAACGAGGGCGAGCCCCGGAGCGAGAAAGCGGCAGAAGCAAAATTCGCTTACGATTATCCCGCTTATTCTAAGACAACACCTTTCTCCGCGCTTCGCGCCTAATTCGCTGACCTAATCCTAAGTACCCTGGGGCCAGGGGGTACGAGATGTTCCGTTCCGAAAAGGGATGCTCGAATCCTCGCCTGCGTCGCAACACTTTTCCTAGCCTCATCCTATTTGCACAAATCTTCGCCCCCATTACTTCGAACCGGGCTTTACTCGCCGGCCGAAAATATGAAATTTCGAAACCGGTGGGGGAGAGGCTGTCGGTTTCGGATCGCAAGGCCAAGGTATGCAACCGTTGCATAAAGATCGTCCTACCTCTCCTGTCCACGAGGCCATGCCGGCGGTACGCATAACGTAGTCGTAAATCATCGGACGCCGACCTAATTATCCGCCGTCGCTACCTGCGACCGCGACGCCGAGAAGAATGGCACCTGACCCTTACTAATTTGCCCGGGTGGGAGTGATAGCGGAAGAAGAAATTGGCACTATTCCGAAATAAAAGCTTCAACCCGCGACGATTTATGGCAAAATTTATTGCCGACACCCGCCGCGCAACGTCCGGTGTAGGAGTAAATTTTTGCAACCCCAAGTCCCCTTTCCTCTTTCCCGAATTTTTCGAACCCTCCCCTCATGTGAAAGTGCTCGACTTCTTGTCGGCTCTGTTACGCAAAAGAGTTCGCTGACAGAGGCCAGCTCTCGAGAGTTCTTGTCCCGGGCGCGACAAGTGATTTTGCCCGACCCGTCAAACGATGATTAAATCTTGGAATTTATTTGGCCGACAGAGAGTGTCGCCCCGGTCATCGGCCGCAGGGCGTGGGTGTCCACCGGGCTGGCACCCCCCCATGCCACGCGCATGGCAGGCTTTATAATGCAAATAAACCATTATACATAGGGTCGCCGGCTCCGGGCCGGCGCCGGCGGTATGAGCGGAAAATTCTAGTAATATACCCGGTAACGTATCGTTGGCCATCCTGGAAACTTGTAAAAATGTCGAAACTCTCGCGACAAAGGGGCCATCGTCCGATACGGGGTTCGGCGACTTTAACGATATTAGCTCGGATCTATAGAGGGGCCGGGATGCGATTTTGCGTCGATAACGACGATAACGATTCATTAAACGCTAGCCGACTCGTTTACTCTCCTTCTCACTCTTTCGCACTCTCTTTCTCACTCATTCTCTATCTCTCTATCTCTCCATCTCTCTCCCCCCTTCCCCTGGCAGGCTCGCTAGCACCAACAGGCAGACTTCTAATACCTTGCACATGTTTCTTCGTCGCGGTTCCGAGGTGGCATTAACGATTCCGAAAACGGTCAGATAATTGGGAATCCCGGCGTCGGGGATGATCTGCGTCGCCGGTTAAAATCCGGGATGATTGTCCCGTGCGATTTTGCGCTATTAAAGCATCCTTTCACCCGTCGCTCGCCTGCTCCGGGAACACAAGGATCCGGCAATATGTCGAAGGATAATGCTGGGCCCGCGATCGAAGTGTTCGCGCGAATCGCAACCGACCATACGACAGTTCGCGGCATGACGCTTATGGCTCGTATGACGATTACGCGAGCGCATTCAAAGAAAATAGATTTTGACGCGCTGTTCCGTGATCCTCGCGATCGCTGGCGTATCGCGATGACTGCATTATACGAAATAGTGATTGAAACGTACAGCCGGTCTGGCGCGGCTTTCAAATCATGATGATTATGCCAGCCCGATATCGCACCCCCCCCCTCCCTGTCCCCCAGAAAATCGGAATATAAACAGTTTCGAGCGGCTGGATTCGAAGCTTTCGCTGCGGCGGCCATTTAAAGCGGCATCAATCGGTCGGCATTCTCTCTCGATTAACAAAATCGACGCGCCGCGCGACTTATTCGCGTAAATTATCGCCGTTAATTGTTTCGAGATACCGTGATCGCCCTTTAATTTTCGCCACTTCACGGTGGAAGAGCAACGTGGAGAGGTGGTAGGTTGGGGGGGGGGGGGGTAGCAGAAGGGTCTAAGAACGTCTCGAGTGCGATGAAGGACTTAAAAATCTGCGGCACCCCCTTGGCGCGGGTTGGGGGGGGGGGGGGAGAGGGAGATCACAGTTCCGGCGCTTAACGCTAATGCGGACGTAATGCTCTTTGATAATTGATGCAGTTACCAACTCGTTAGGGCCCGCGAATGACGGGGAATCAGCGTACACTCGCGCAATGATTCCGCGCATCCTAAATAGTATTTACGATTACACTCGGGGCGCCGCCGCGGCGCACAGAGAACTCCTAATGAGCTTAATTATTGGGCAAAGCTCTAACGGTAAGGTTCGTGCAAACTAGTTAACGCTGATCCGGATGTACACGTTCGGGTCACTAAAATCGGATATCCCCGACTGGCCGGACGACTCGAGCTGGACGGTGGTGGGGAGGAGGAGGGGGGAGGGCAAGCTTCTTTCGAAATTCTTTGAAGTTCCGTCGACTGTGGCCACTGTCAACTTTTACGCTCCTTGTCCGGGCACACAACACGGGAAAGATCGGATCGATCGAACATGCACGAGACTGAGCGATCTCATTTCGTCCGACTGTACTTGTTCTCTGCGAAGAACGTGGAATGTCGATGCTGGCTCTTGTTTGCGCGAATTTGATCGGACAGAAATCTTGTCGGGGTACGCAAACGTGAAGGTAGTACTTTCTTGTTGGGTAAGTGGTTCCTATGTAATTGACACGGAAGCGAGGGTAGGTGAAAATTGAGAAGCTTTCGTGGACTGTCGAGCGTGTAATGTTGGGTGGGAAAGAATTTAAACTGCGGATTTTCTATTGTTTTCAGACTCGGGCTTTGCTTGAGTCTGTGTTAAGCACTGTATTTTCACTGAATTTTAGATTTGTGGGAAAAAAGGATTCTTTTCGCTTTCTGAAAATCGCAACCTTAGTTTTCTATATGGGGTCTGAGTCTAGAATATGATAGTAAAATGTAATATGTCATTGGAGGGTACTTTGACATAATTTGACCCTACTAAAATACGTCAACACCTTTGAAATGCTCAGAAAACAGATTCTTTCTATTTTTACGTTGTTTGACGTGGACTAACTAGACTTTTTGCATACTTTGATATTATTTTCCATTGTGTTACACTATTTTACATCATTATACGTTGTTACATCTCAGTATTATGAATTGTTCACGTTATTTTCGGGGTTTTGAGTGGTAAAGGAGCATTCTAGCCCCCATTTAATACATGTTTGACTGGCTTATCTTTATAATACGACATTCGGCGATCAAGAGAGGGTACCTTGGCCTAAATTACACCTAGTTAAAGACAGCAGAACCATCCCAAAGGCTTGTATGGGATTTTCCGCAACAAAAGCCCGTTTTAGCTCCAGTTTCAAGCATTTTCAACAGCCTTACGCTTATAATATGACATTGGGCGACCAATGAAGGGTACTTTGGCACTATTTGGACCTATTAGAAGATGATACAATCATCAGAATGGCCGAAAAACGCGAAAAAATGTTTGGTTTTAAAATCGATTTATAACCTATCCCATAGATTTTGACTCGCCCTGAAAGTTTGTCACAAGCAAAGTTCCGAATTCCTAATGGTTTCGGAGATACAGCCATTTTTCCGAGGCGAAAAAAAATGTTTTTAAAGATCAACTTTCGCTGATAGTCCCATCTTAAAGTACGCGTCAAAAGCTTCAAGAAAATGTATATTTATCATAGGTTTTGAGCGCCGGTTCAAAAGTTATAAGCGATTCTAAAAATCGCGATTTTTTTAAGAGGTTAGGCCCTTAGGCCCTTCTCATTTTTGGCAAAAATCAAAGGTCCGCGGATCGGATCGCCCTTTTGCTATCTGGTAGGGGGTCGAAAATAACTCAGAGAGCCATTTGTCCTTGGTCGAAATTCGCATTAGTTTCGGAGTTGCAGCCAAAAAACCGTCGAAAAATGGGGATCGGAAAATGGGCCAAAAAAGGAAAGTCTTCAGATCGACTTGTGGCTTTACATATTGATAGAGGATCAAAAGGGGATCACCAAAATCGCAACCCGTGCCTTCTAAGTCCAATAGTTCCGGAGATACGGTCAAGAAAAGGCGCATAAATAGTGAAAAAATGGTGAAAAATCGATATTTCAGCATTTATTTTGATACTACTTCGATTTTCTATTTAAAAGTCTGAAAACAAGTTTAAAATGTCTACTTGATTACCACAAGTAGCTCTCATTTTTCAATAACGACACAATATTATCCTCATACTTCCTTCCAACATACCCAACTTATGGGAAACGAGAGAAACCTCTCAGCTTGATAGAATTCACATCCAGAAACTCACGTCACTTCGATTAACGAGTCTCAGTGACATCTAAGACGCAGTCTGAAAAACAGTATTGACACGTTTCCGAGATCACGCACACTCGGCCAATCCGCTGACTCCGAAGTGTACGGCTTGACACCGCGAAAGAATCAATAAATATCATTGACAAACCTCGCCCGAAGCGCGATCCCATCGCGTTCCCATCGCGATGAAATCCTTTTCGTCGGCCTCCAGCCGGCAGAAGGTAAAAGGCGGGTCCTTTGAACGGATCGGCGGCGTCTGGGGGGCTGATAACTGGTGGGTGTAATTGTTATATCGCGGAACTGCGGAGGGACGAGGGCGAATCGAGGGGTTTGGGTTCAGGAAGGAGACGAGAGGAAAGGAATGCAAGGCAGCGTCCTACAATAGGCAACATTAAATCTGCAAAAGAGACGAGACTCTCTTGTAGGAATATGTATAGAAAGAGAGAGGAGAGGAGAGGAAAGGAGAAGAGAAACAGAGGGAGAAAGAGAGGACATACAGGGGGTGGTTGAGACCGGGAGAGAGGAAAAGAGAGAGAGAGAGAGAGAGAAAGGCAGAATCTAGCGTAAAGGAAGCACATACAATTCACAATGGACTCGGCGAACCGGCTCGAAGATCAAACGGCACCTCCAGCCCCCTGCCCACCCCAACTTCCCACCCTCCTGTCTCACTTCCATACGCGATCCACCGACGCCCATAATCGACGTGAAGCGTGAGTGTCAAAAGTTAGATCATTACCTCGCGTGTGTGCGTGCTACTCGCTCGCTCCCTCCCTCCTCCTGCCCTCTCTCACTCTCTCCCTCTCCCTCACCGTACTCGGCACGTGACGTGTGCCATTGTAACGCTCGCCTATCCACGGAAAACCGGAGCGTGTACGGAGATACGCGGAAAATGAGCCGTCGCACGACCGGCTGGATGGCATTTTTAATTTGATATTCATTTAGAGTCCGACCGTGCGTCTAACGTGGCGGGCGTGATGAAGGTAGCGCCTAGCTTTTCAGCCACCTAGAGGTCTCTCGCCCCGACGGCCGCTCGCGCTTTTCGAAATCGGCCAGCCGGAGAGCCGAGTCTCTCTCTCGCCGCGCGATTTTCACCTGCGCATTTTGCGCCCCGACGTCTCTTAAACTGTCATACTCCCTTTAAAGCTCTATCGCCTAGGATTACCGGGGAAAGCCGATTGTGCGCGAAACTCGAAGCGCAGCCAGTGCAAGTTTTGCGCTCGGGAAGGGGCAAGCCGTGGAAGGGGTGGGTGACTCAGGGGGTGAGGACCGGTGGGGGGCGTTTCGGTACCGATCAGTGGGCAAGGAATCGTTCAGGGAAAATTTGAATTTCGCCAAGGCCATCTTCCTCTCTCTCTCTCTCTCTCTCACCAGAACGTTTCTTCGCGGCCGATGAAGCGTCGGCTTCAAATCGACACGCGTCCTTTCCCCGAGCCAAAGAGAGGAAACAGTCTCAACCTCGGATTCTCCAGATGGGGGGAGGTTGGAGGGGTGGAGAGTTGGAGGATGGGTCGCCGGTATCAGGGACGTCGTTATTGTCCCCCGAGGGCACGACGCGCGCATTGTCGTCGAATAAAGCGAAAAACCACAGAGGCCTTATGAGATAAATGAGGCGGGCATCATACGTATAACTGCGTCAGCGTTGGGCTCGGCGCGGGCCGAATTAAACGGCCGTATTAAACGTCCGGAACGGTGGGGTGAGAGGAGGGGTGGCAAGGGATGGGAGAAGAGAGCAAGAAAAAGGACGAAACAAGTCCTCCCGTACAAGCGAACGCAAACTCATAAGCCGAGTCCGGTCCTTTCGACCCAAAATTCTTCTCCCTCTAACACTGCCAACGGGATCAATATCTATATCCCAAAACCGAATCGCAGGTACGAAAGCGTACCAATCAGCTGACCAAATTAATTGTCCGCCACTTACACTCCTTTCCCAAGTCGCTCGCCGAGCACCATCGGTCCTTCGTCGGATGTCCGTCCAGCGAGCCTTCCGGTCGGCCAAAGTTTTTCCAGTCCGATTCCAGGCCGTCATTCCTTTTATTTTGACGCGTCGGATCTTTTTCAGGCGAACAACAACGCGATCGGAGGAGAAGCGGGATGGCGCGGGACGATCAGGGGAGGGTAAAGGAGCGAGAAGGGAAATGGCGGGAGGGTACGGGAAAGAGGTCGAGGGTCGTCTGTGTCCTTTTTCTCTCTTTCTCGCCCGGCTGTATATCAGGGGCGTCGCGTTATTGGCCCCCGAGGCGCCAGCAGGCTTTGTCGGCCGGGTCGTCGCGCGTCGGATAAACCAGAGCCGAAGAACCGCTGACTTTTATGGGATAAACGGGGTAAAGACTGCGCCGCGCTACCGCACACACACACACACACATATACACGCACACATACAGACACATATACGTAGAGACAGGCGTAGAGGTAGCAGGAGCCACGTAAACGTACACCGGAGGCGCAGCAGCCGAACAGAAAACCGTTCCATACAGGTACAGCCGCATTTAGATGACGCGCATGCATAAAGTGGACCCCCCGCTCGGCGCTCGTACATATTTGTATGCGCCAACGAACGAGACCAAAAGAGAGTCATGCCGCGATACTCCGTGGCCCCCCTCCTCTCCCTCCCCCAGCCCCTCCCCGGGATTGTTCAAACAGGAAGGCAGATCGAAATTGATACGCGGTTAGGGACAAGCCGGGTTCCGGCCGATCTTTCGCCTGCCGGGGACTTCATCAAATTTCGATGGCCCCGCATCGTTTACATTGCGCGCATTTTACGAAAGTCCGACCGGGATAGACTTTCAAATACCTACGGCTGGGCGGTCATTCGTGATTTTTAATCGGCGGCCAAGCAGCAAGGCAGCGGGGAGGTAGAGGACGGTCGGGTGGGGGATTGCAATGAAATTATGCTCAGTGAGTCGAGAAGAGGGTAAAGGGTAAAAATTGTGGCTGCTGGAAGAAAGACGAGAGAGGGAGAGAGCAGTTGTCAGGCTGGCGTGCGGAGTCGGAACGAATAGATAGACGAAACGAGAGTGAGTGAAAGAGAGAGAGAGAGAGGGAGAGAGAGAGAGAGAGAGAGTGAGAGAGGGTGAGGGAAGGGGAGATAGGAGCCGTCGAACGGCGGCTACGCCTCTGCTAAATAAACTAACCCCCTACCCCCTTGGCCCAGGACAGGGTAGAGGCGGAGGAGGGTGGCTTACCGCGCGCCCCGCCGTGGCTGCCGGGATTTTATTAACTTCTGCACAACGGCGGCGCGCCGCACGTTTCGCACAGGCCAGACGGGGACAGAGAAAGCTGAGACCTCGACTCCGACAAACAGCCAAATAAAGAGATAGTAATTATTGTGTTTGTGCCCGGTTTATTTCTTCGCTCGCCCGTGGCTTCGTCTGCCCTCCCCTCCCGCGCGCCCCAACCCCTTCTCTCCGCCACCCCCTTCGCCGGCAGCATCCCACCAGCTTCTCTCCGGCTTCCCTCCAGCTTCCATCCAGCTTCTCTTCAACGGCGAGTGTTCATCCCCCGTTCTCCATCCATCCGAGGCCATGGCACGTCATCGTCTTCTTAGCGTCGCGATGCCGGCTCGTCAAGCGACGCAGGAATTCCTGATCAACCCCCGCATCGCCCTCGACGCCTCGCACCTTCGGCCGTCGGCGAGGAAGGGAAATATTTGGCCAAACTTATTGTCAAATCTTGCGGAAGTCTGTATACCGAAGTTTAATTCCTGGCTGACTCACCGCCTCTTAACCCCTTCCCGTGCCATTTAGTTGGAAGAAACTCGGGCTCAAGCGGTAGGCATCGACGCGCGCTAAACAGACCAGACCGAGTCTGAAGTCTGACTCGCGATATTCATGTTTGACCCAAGCACCTCGTCGCGAGTCTGACTCGCGATATTCATGTTTGGGCCAAAATCGTCATTGCGAGTCAGACTCGCTAAAGTACGGGAAGGGGTTAAACATTCCCCACGGTACCCTCTCCACCCCTGCGAGGTCGAGACTTCATTATTCCGGCTCCGAGTTTTAACCTCGCGACAGGTTGAATGACGCACTTCTACATAACCACATTGTTGTTTTTTCACCTAGGAGCTCGACGAACGTCGGATGTCGAATTCTCGTGGAAAGTGGCTTCGATCCGGTACCGATTCGCGGAAAGCGTGCCGATTATCCTCATTAACGGGACATACGATGCCGCCCTAAGTGGACAGGGGTGGCCATAGACGGCGCACGGATATCGAGCCGAATTACGCCTATTCCGTGAGGATAAAGGAAAGGCGAACGAAATTGAAGGAGATAGGCGCACGCCGGCTCGGAGACACGCTGAACGAACGTTCGGAAGTCCGATCAGAGCCATTGGCTTTGATCCGTTACGTAGATAGCACCCTGCACGTGGCTGAATGCCACTCACCCCATTCCCGCCACCGCCCTCGGTCATCTCCCATGCTACTTCCTCATCCACTCTCGCCCCCCCTCCCGCCTCCCTCGCCCTCGGCACCCCCCCATATTCACGGGGAATTTCAAATGATCGCGAAATAACCGCTCACTTATATCAATTCACTGGCTGCTCTTTATAAAGGCGTATTCACGCGTGTCATCCGCGATCCTCCCCCACGCACGTTAAGGACTCCCTCCCCCTCTCTCTTTCTTTCTCTTTCTCTCTCTCTCTCTCTCTCTCTCTCTGTCTTCCTTCCCTACCCACTCGTTCGAGTGCTCACTCTCGAGTTCTCTCCCTCCCCGGTCGTCTAGCTCTCAAGTAATCTCCCAAACGATCAAACCCTCTCGGCCACCGTCACCCACCGGACCTTCACTCCCCTTCCGATTTTCAGTTCGCCGCCTTTTACTCTCTTAAATGCGGGGAATAATGATGAATTATCCTAGTCAATTAACCCGGCCGACGGACGGACCTGCTTCCGCCGAGCGAAACGCCGAGCCGTGACGACAGATAGAGAGAAAGAGAGAGATCGGAACCAACCAGAGAGAGAGAGAGAGAGAGAGAGAGAGAGAGAGAGACGGCGACAAAGGGTTCGAAAGAGAGAGAAGGGAGATTTTTTTGTCGGGCCAGGCGCGAAAAGTTCGCCGGCCTCCCGTTATTTGTCGAATATTTGCCCTGTAACAGCCGCGCCGCGAAAAATATCGCTGTAAAAGGGTTGGGCTTCTACAATAACGAGAAACTGCCAGTCGGCCAATTTTTGGCGCCGATTAGAGAGGCGAGTATCCTTGCGTACACATCGGTGCGGGCGAGAAATTTTTTTTTTTTTTTTTTTCCCCCCCATTAATACGCTCCGTATCGTTGTTGCCGGGTTAATAGAGCGCGCGTGTCCCGCGTGCGCGCGTGTATAGGGCAACGTTTTTCGAGCGGTAGTCAAAATTCGCTTTAGCCAAAACTGTTGCCGCGCCCGACGCTTTCTCTCTCTCTCTCTCGCTCTCTCCCTTTGTCTCTCTGGCCTCGCAGCTACGAATCCTCCTTTGTGCCTGGCTTATTGCGCAACAAAGAGATTCGCCTCCAGTTTGTCTCGCTCCTGCAGTGCGGGAGGAATGATCGAATTAACCGGACATTGGCGCAAGTGGAGGAACTTGGAGACGACGACGACGACGACGACGACGACGTCGACGATTACGCGTCAAGAGGAACTGGATAGATTATAGGAAGCTCCGGGCTGGAAATCGGCATCGAGGAGGAGATGATCGTCGTCGAAGGGACGTCCCTCTCCTTTCCATTTGGCCCTTTCCCTTAGCCCTTCGTTTCTCTCTCGCTCTCTCTCACTCTCTCTCTCTCTCTCTCTCTCTCTCTCGCCTCCCCTCTCCTCTCTCCGAACGTCGGGTGACGCGGCGGAGAATCGGTCGGTGAGAGGACGATTCAGGAGACAATGGGCAGAAGGAAGGAGAGGAAATATAATTGAGCGATTTGAGATGTCGCCGTGGTGAGGGGGATGAGCGCGGGGGTGGCGGCAGGGGCGGGCGAAAGAAAGGGGCGAGGAGGAGAAAAAGGGAGGCAAAGTCGGAGAGAAAGAGAGAGAGCGAGAGCCAGGGTCCTCCGCGATAAAGTATAATTATTTTCCGATAGAGTGGAAATTATTCGGGAACGAGCGAGGAGTTATTGGCGATATTCATACTTTTATTAAACGACTCTCTCACTCTCCGTCTGTACCCTCCTTCGCGATCCCTCGAGCCATCCCTCCACCTCCATCCCCCCCCCCCCTGGCCCCCTTGCTCCTTCCGCCACTCCACTCGCCTTTTTGTGCGGCAGGAACGTTCGTGAACCGCGCTTGACTGGCCCTTTCAATCTTGAGGGAAACTGAGAGGAAAGGGAAGGCGGGAGGAGGGGGGAGAGGGTCGTCGCAAATTTGGGCGCAGTTTTAGCGTGACGCGCAGCGCACTCGATATTGACATCGGCCGACGTCGACCATGGAAAACTGACAAAATCGGGAGGCCAACTCGACCCCCGAGTGGCAAAGACAACGATCTTAACCCCTTGACGACGCTCGGCGTAAAAAATGGGGGGTAATTTCGGATCGTGCCACGGATAATCGTCCTCCGTCCTTAATAAGAAAATTCTGGTTTGCATAACGAGCCTTTGTGCAAAAAACATTCAAAGCGCAGCTCTCTCGGATCCTCCCACACTCGCGCGGCACACTCACACGTTCTTCCCACCCCCTCCCCTTGCCACCCTCTCCTGCCCTCTCTCCTCTCCTCTCATCCCTTTTAGTCGCCGTTGTCTGTGTCGTCCCGCTTCCTTCCCCGGGTATCCTGCAATATTTTACTTCATGAAAGGAGACGCACCTCGCTCTGCTGATGACACGTTGATAATGATACTCCGCAGCAATTCAGGAGCGAGTAACATTGTTAACTTTGCAATAAAGCTCGAGTGATGCCATTGCGGGGCTTCGAGCCAGGGTGTAGGGAGGATGCGGAGGGAGGAGGGGGGGTCTCGAGAGCTAGACGCGTGGTACAGAGAGAAGGAGAGAGAAAGAGAGAGAGAGAGAGAGAGAGAGAGAGAGAGAGAGAGAGAGAGGGAGTGGTAAGTAGGGTGGTGACGAAGGGATGCGAGAGAGAGAGAAGGAGGGGGAGGAGTGACGGCAAAGCAAAGCGATACAGAGAAAGCGAGATCTCACCCATTGTAAGGCAAGGGATGATAATAGGTTGACATCTGCACTCAGCAGCCCCAGCCTCCCAGCTGCTCGTTGGAAACGCAATTAATATTCGTAATTATGTCACGTCCCCACCCATCGGCCATCCTTCCGCCCTGCCACCCCCCCCCCCCCCGTCCTCCCCCGGCGTCCCAACCCTCCGACGACGTCCTCCTTTATCGTACCTAGGACCTCACCTTTCACCTTCGCCCGCTCATCACCGCCACCTTCCCACCTGTCGAAGAACGTGCTTTAACGAGCTAACCTGCCGATATCGCCGAACTCTCGAAGCATCTTTCTCGGCCATTGTGCACTGTGCACGAATCGCTAACGATCCGAGGCACTAATTGTAAGATTTTATTCTCTCACCCGGCGCGGATGCGAACGATTAATTCGTCGATGATCCCACGATGATCCCTCGATGATCCCGCGACGATCCCTCGATCTTGGCCCAGGTCCGGTAGGAAGCGGTCAGGAAAGATTCATCGTAGTCATGGGAACCAAAGGCCAGCCGAGACGCACGAAGCACCCCAAGCGAATATGACAAACGCCCCCGGGGCTCGTAATAAACGATAATAGGCGCGGAATTTATTTGCGGCATTGAGGTGCCCCGTCCATTCTTTCCCGACCCTTCTGAAAACTGTCACGTACAGCTTTACCACCTGCCGCCCGCTGCCCTAATTGCCATCCGCGGCCAAACGAATCCGATTTCCGCGATTACGATCGATGTCCCGACCGACGTCCGGCATCTTTTTTTTTCCCCCCCTCTTTTATTAGGTCACGGAAAGGCGTAGGAGGCGGCTGTGTTTTCTCGCTCCTGTCGCACCCAAAATTGGCCGCATCCTCACCCCTCCCCCCTCCCCCTCCCCTAGACCCGCTCCACGGAGCCGTGGAAGTTCGTTTGCATACACGGCAACAGGAAAGTATATAATGCACCGAGCGATTGAAAGGGACGTGGACAAGAAGAGGAGAGAGAGAGAGAGAGAGAGAGACGGCTAAAGCGAGAGGATGACTCAATGGGGCGGAAATTACGCAACGGAATTTGCGACTTCTCGTCCACAGAAAGCCCGCTGTCCAAATAGAAAATGGATTAAGAGCATCGAGGTACAGTTTCGAAGCCGGAGTCGTAGATATTATCGGTAATAGCGCAATTATGATAATGGCGGGTAATTCTGCACAAAATTCAAACGGAGCGAAAGAGAGGGGGTGGCGAAGGGACGCGAGCGAGAAAGAGGCGAAAGGGACGAGGAGGAGGGGGATGAGGGAGAACGGAGGGCGGGGGTGGGAGACAGTCGAGCGAACTGAGACTGCTAATGAAGGAAACAGTTAGATTCAAACGGCCTCCAATAATTATCCTGCCAGCCATCCATATTACAGTCTCGACAATGCGCGAAATTGTTCACACTTCCCTTGACAGTACGTCTAACGCTCTCTACAGTTTCTGGCATCTCTGGCCGAAGAAGAAGAAAATGGGGGGGGGGGGGGGGGGGAGTGATGGGGATGGTGAACAGTGAGCGTGAGAATTGCTCTACCCCCGCCATTCGAAAATCCACCCTGACGCGCCTTCGAATTCGCCCGATATTTCGAGATGGAAAATCCAGTCTCTCGAAAATTCGACGAATGAAAACTGAAGGTCGCCGACGGAACTATGACGGGAATTAGCCGGCGAACGAACGAATGTCGAGGGTTACCGCGCGTCGAACGACGAAGAGAGTCGGTTATTACACCGTGGAAATCCTCGAGGTTTCACCACCCACACCCTCCGCGCAACCCCACCCGGCCAAGCATCCCCCCATGGCGGATGGCGGCGTCGGCGACGCGACTTGTGATTGGGAGACCCTCTTACGAAATATAATCATGGCCGATGAATGCACGTCGAACGATCGTCGGACCCGTAAATTCACGTCATTGGGATTTGAGCCCCACCCCCCCCCCCCTTCCCTCCTCCCTGAAAACGCCAGACTACCACCGCTCGGCAACGGGCGTTGATGTGTTGATATTAGTAGAGCTAATTTGATAGTTTAATCAATTTCCGTAAGCCGACGGGAGTTTAATAGTGATGTCATCATTTTCAACGGGGCACAATGGGGTTAATCTCGCTCGACGAGCTAATATTCGGAGAGTTAACAGAGTTTCAAATGCAGCCAGGGCCGTCATTTGCCCGCATCCGTTCCGCGAGCGTACACGCACGAAGCATGGCGGTGAGAGCGGAGGATGAAAAAAGCGACCCCTCCTCCTCCTCCTCCACCTCCCCCCACCCATCGAGCCAAGCCCCCTCCGGTCCCTCCGCGATTCGCATTAACGCTTTTCGACAAGTACGCGAGAGATCGGCGCGATGAGTGAGCGTGACGTCAGAAATTTGATAGACTGCCGCCAACCCCCTTCCCCTCCCGGGGGCCAGTGTGTTCGAACTTTCGATTCTGAACTCTGTGTCTCTGATGAATTCGCGTTTGGGCGCGTGAAAATCGGGTCGAAAGTTGAACGAAAGAGAGAGAGGGAGAGGCGTGCGAAGATTCGAGTGTTGTTTCTTAAAAGAAAGGAAAGAAAAGGGTCCAGAAGAAGAAGGAGAAAGGGGTAGGAGTGGGAGGACTAGAATGGCATAGGATAATCTTAAACATAGACGTCCTAACGAGAGCAAATAATCCGTGGGTATCGTCATTCTTCCGGCGGGGTAAAAATCAAGCTCGTTCAACGGCTGAAGAGTGGACGGCAAAATAAGCGAGAGAGAGAAAGAGACAGATGGCGAGGAGAGGCAGGCGGGGGGTGGCAAAGAGAAAGAAAGGTGGAGGCAGATAAAGCCAGCGGGGGCGGCCTGGCAATGGTAGTAGTAGCGGATGAAGCGGATCGAGGCGGGCTGAGGCGGGTTGAGGCGGGTTGAAACGGGCGAGAGGACGTGAGTGGCGAAGGGGGGCTGGAGGCGGCGGGGGGGTGGATTACCGCGGCGGAATTAAAGATTCGCAGGCGTGTTTCGCAGTTTTCGTTCGAGCGGCCCTGCATGCGAATCCCCGAGCGGGCATATTAGGTGGAGGTACGCAGTTAGGCAATAACCGCTGTCAATAGAAGCCAAGCCTCTCCTCCTACCTTCACTCCAGCCTCCTCTCCTCGCCTCCTCTCTCTCTCTTCTCCTCCTCATTCGTCCGCCACCTCCTCTCTCTCGCCCTGGAGTGGCCCCCACTCGAAAATGCTACTCGCTAAATTAGGTAGGTTATATGGGCTTCGTTTCATTTGCGAGCAAACTTTAATAAACGCTAAAATTGCGTAAAAGAGCAAGGTTTTCAGACGAGCGAATCAGGGACGGGGTGATCTCTCGTCGGGAGCTTCGGGGCCTGCATATATACACCGGAGTGCACGGCTGCGGACGGATGCAAACCGCTGAATGCGATTCCAGTTATGCAATTCTTTTTCACCCCCTCGCCGGCGATGCGCCATTCGTTGTCACACTTTTATAAATACGCCACCGACGGTCATTAACTATTTAACATCTTGCGGTGGAACGTCGAAGACGTATTACTTTTGTCGTTCCGCGTTCTGTTTCGTCTACTATGTGTTCGAACTAAATCGCTTCGCGCAATTCGCATGAACTGTTTTTACTATTTTAACGATGATGGAACGGGGCGAAAGTTAATTAAACCCCGCCGCAATTCAATCTAAGCCCATATTTATATGAGCGTAATTGCAGAACGAATTGGTAAAATCACTGTTGAATCGTCACATTTTCATTAGAGAGAGTTAGGTATACACTGCGATTTAACGTGGCTAATGAAACAGGGTTTCTTTTAGAAACCTCCACTTCTTCTTTCTATTTCATTAGCGATATGTAAATGACGCGTGAATTTGCATCGTTCCGCCATCTATTGACAATGTGGTCAAACTTGTAGTAAGATTGTTGTTAGTGATGTTCGTTAGATGGCGCCACAATGTCAATTTGAGAGCATACATCTGCCAGTACAATCAGGCACCGACGAGATATACTTAAAGACTGCTCACTATGGGCAATTTTTTTTTCCGATAATGGGGCCTGGTGGGGCCTGGCACGAGAGCGAAAAGATGTAGGTAAAGAAGTATAACAGCGTAGGTAACACCACGTACCGACGAGGAATTCATAAGAACACCGACGAGATATACTTAAAGACCGCTAGCCCTGGGTAAAATTTCGGGCACGCAAGGGGGCTCAAAGGGGCCCAAATGCTCTGTCGGCACGGAAGAATTCCGAGGTTCTAACTTTGTAGGTAACACCAAGCACCGACGAGGAATTCCTAAGAACCACTGTCGTGACGGGCGTGGTGGGGAAAAGTTGTACATTGAGATGTATGTATACGTGCTCTCAGTCAGCGAGTCGTCTACTACGTACTGCTACGTTCCGAACGGAGACAAGAAATAAGCTACGGCTCCGACTCCTCTCCGACACGATTGCGTACAAGTGTTTCCTTTGGCATAAGCCAGCGGTATTGAAATGCCTTTTCGTCCCTAACCTAACCGATGATCTGATAAAGTATCTTATTCGAAGGGTGATGATGGGGCTCAAAAGCGATCCCAAAACAATTATAAACCAAAAACGTCATTCGATAGCTCATTAAAAAATTCCCATTTTCATCATGTTTTAACGTTGAATCTGCAAGGGCGATGGGCAGTGAGGTGTAAATTGAAAACTTCCCTTTTTGCTCATTTTTAAAAAAGGGGTGTCAGTGAAAAAGTCAAGATCATCCTTTCTAGTCGTTTACTGGCGTGTTAAACTAATTTGTAGAACGAACTTTTATACATTATCGAATCCCATCACTCCCAATTTTTGTATCGTGATAATTTTAAGTGCTAGCAGCACCGACGAGGTTGAAAATGTTGCAAAAAGTACTTGCTAATTAAAGAAGTAAATGCCTTCCAATACAGTTGCTCTCTTACATTGATTATTGTATTCCATTTCATACAAATGATCGGAACATGAGAAACAAAATGACCCTGTCTGTACGCAAAACTTCTTTATTTCTATCTTTACAATTCTAAAGTTTCTCCGTTGCTCGTACATACATCCGGTGATTTGACACGAATGTCGTCTCTGCGCCACGTTGCCGGCCACGCTGGGCCACGCGCCCGTCTCTTTGTAATTTGCCGACACGGCCAAACGTAGGGACAGTTGATATAGAAAAAGGGAGTAAAGGTGAAGCCATTGTTGAATGATTGAATGCCACATGACGATGAGGCAACACTAGTGTAGCGAAGAAATTTTTACAACTCTGACTTTTTATGAATAAAAATGTCAGTACCTTATTGCTAATATTTTGCCAAGTAAAACGAGACTAAACACGAAACCAATCGGGTTATATTTTGTTACTAATTAAAACTCCTATTTACATATAAAATTGCTTGCCACTTTATTTGCGTATGAGGAGTTTAAAGCCGTCTAAACTGTAGCAGGATCCCTGTGTGAGTTTGTGAGGAGGCACCTGCCAATGGTGTCCCTACACGGTAAGAGACGCAAAAAAAATGCCGACAAATGGGCTTATAACGAATAGGGGACATTCATTCCACTCAAGAAAACTTTGTTTCTCATCCAGCTCCACGGTAAGCGTCGATTCATCCGCCAGGTACTTGATTCCCATCGAATAGAAGTTCCTTCTTCACACCACATTGATCTCGCGACGTTTAGGCGACAGTGTGTTTGACAAGTCAGAATAGCGAAACCAAGTGTCGTAACCATTTCGTATTTGGTCTTATTTTTATCAGAAAAATGTCTCCAATATACCAGTAAACTTCTTTTTAACGAAAAATTGCAATTAAAAATTTTTGATTTCTTAATTAGGGTTAGTGTCTCACCGATAGACCGCGTCGCTGTTCAATTGTCAGCATCAAAGAATGCCACTGCGATACAAGTGACGGGGAACCGCCCGGCCGACGACGATCCCTGTTTGTGAAAGGGGCATCCGTGGACAGATATCGTGTAGCTCAAATCGGACTCATATAGAAAATCTACTGTAGTCGAATTCGTTCGTTTGCTTTTTGCCGATACGGATGATCAGAAGTAGAAACGGCAGGTAAGGAAAAAAGACGGACTGAAGACAAAACATATTAGTAATATTATTCCGAGTTAAATGAGACCAAACACAGTACAACTCGGTTTATATTTGTACTTATTAAAAGGATTACATATTACACGTTCGTACATACACATATGAACATAGTCGTTCCTGTAACAAACGCAAGCCGGCGATGTCAATGGACGCTAGGGCTAGCGGCCGCCGACGTCACCGAGCCAAAATTTGTACGACGGGAGGCGCGATGCGCGTTTCTTTCCGGACGGCACCGGACGGACACAGGCGGACAAGGGATATAGCATTTTGAGTAGTAGAGCAGAGCAGACGCAACGAAAGTCAGAGTTAAACCGAATAGTAGTTGTTTCCTCGAGAATCACCTTACATTACTTATAAGATTATCAACTTTTCACCATGTTACGTTAGTATTCAAAGGAATTACGCTGCGATATCAGGCATGACAGTTGCCGAATGCGAGGAGGATCCCGCCTAGTGGTGGGGTTTAAGCGTCAAAATTTATCTGGCAGATCTCAGGAAAAATTCATCGGGCCTCCACTGTATCACCTCCGCGAACTCTTAAAACTTGGCTGCTAATAAATGTTAATAAAAATTTATGCAGGATCGGAAAAATTTCACACTCTGGTGAGGAGTTTGAATCGTAACCATTGGATCCTGAGGCCGGCCAGTTACATTTACTATTAGACATTTCGCATATATATTAAAGTTTTTCTTGTACAAATACATTGTAAGAAGAAAAACATAAAAATGCACGTTAAGAATACGTCGAAAATATGACAATCGTCAAGAATATGACAATCGCATGAAGGAGGGCTGTCCCTATGCCTAGTGATCTTGAGAGTATGTATTGGATTCGTGCGGAGATGCCGAAAGTGCAAATGTAAGTGGGTACGTGTTCCCGGAACGCAGCAGTGGGAAGGTTTGAATCGGCCCGGTTAACAATAAATGTGCTTGAACATTACATGAAATATAACTCGGCGCATGCACCGCATTCGTTTTATGCGGGGGCTACAGAACATGGGTCAAAAAAAGAAGCTGGCTTTAATATCTAATTGAATATAACTTAACCTAAATATTATGTTAACTTATCTCTAGGAAAAATAAAAATAAAGGATAAAATACAGAGAGATTATGCTGCAGACAAAAACAAGAAAAAGAAAGAAACGACAAAATAATAATAATAAACTAAAGGAAAAAATAATAAAGAGAGCAGTACTGAGAAAAAAGACGTTTTGCCGTTGTGCAACCGATAATATTAGCGGAACTACAAATATTTTCGGATGTAACAAGCGCCATTACTACATATTCTCCTTGTTTTAGCAGTTTTCTTAGCATCTATATGTGTTTATTGTACCCCATCTCATAGCATTGAATATTGCATAATATACTTATCTTATAAACGATGCATGAAAATTCTTTCTACAAATTAATTTTAACACGCCAGAAACGGCCAGAATTCTTGATTTTTTCACGGACACCCCTTTTTTAGAAATGAGCAAAAACGAAAGTTTTTAATTTACAACCTACTGCCCCTTGCCCTTCCAGATTGAAAGTTAAAACGTGATGAAAATGGGTATTTTTTAATAAGCTATCAAATGACGTTTTCGATTTATAATTGTTTTGGGAACACTTTTGACCCCATCATCCAACTACACCCTTCGAATAAAATACTTTATCAGATCATCGGATAGGTTAGGGACGAAAAAGCATTTTAATACCGCTGGTTTATGTCAAAGGAAACACGCATACGATCATGCCGGAGAAGAGTCAGAGCCATAGCTCATTCTTTGACTCCGTTCGATACATAGTAGGCGACTCGCTGACTGACAGCAAACATCTGAACATTCCCCCACCACGATCGTCACGGCAGTGGTTCTTCGCAATTCTTCGTAACTTGGTGTAAAAACTGGAATCACTGAGTTTGTTGCGTTGCCTCGAGTTTCCTGATTCGGCCGCTCTATACGCCGAGAGGGCGTCCCAGTACGGCTCAATTTTCGTGCGACACAAAGTCCCATAAGGCTAGCGGTCTTTAAGTATATCTCGTCGGTGCATAAGAACCACTGTCGTGACGGTCGTGGTGGGGAAAAGATGTACGTGCTCTCAGTCAGCGAGTCGTCTGCTACGTACCGAACGGAGACAAGAAATGAGCTACGGCTCCGACTCCTCTCCGACACGATTGCGTACAAGTGTTTCCTTTGGCATAAGCCAGCGGTATTAAAATGCCTTTTCGTCCCTAACCTAACCAATGATCTGATAAAGTATCTTATTCGAAGGGTGATGATGGGGCTCAAAAGCGATCCCAAAACAATTATAAACCAAAAACGTCATTCGATAGCTCATTAAAAAATTCCCATTTTCATCATGTTTTAACGTTGAATCTGCAAGGGCGATGGGCAGTGAGGTGTAAATTAAAAACTTCCCTTTTTGCTCATTTTTAAAAAAGGGGTGTCAGTGAAAAAGTCAAGATCATCCTTTCTAGTCGTTTACTGGCGTTTTAAACTAATTTGTAGAACGAACTTTTATACATTATCGAATCCCATCACTCCCAATTTTTGTATCGTGATAATTTTAAGTGCTAGCAGCACCGACGAGGTTGAAAATGTTGCAAAAAGTACTTGTTAATTAAAGAAGTAAATGCCTTCCAATACACTTGCTCTCTTACATTGATTATTGTATTCCATTTCATACAAATGATCGGAACATGAGAAACGAAACGACCCTGTCTGTACGCAAAACTTTTTTATTTCTATGTTTACAATTCTAAAGTTTCTCCGTTGCTCGTACATCCGGTGATTTGACACGAATGTCGTCTCTGCGCCACGTTGCCGGCCACGCTGGGCCACGCGCCCGTCTCTTTGTAATTTGCCGACACCGCCAAACGTAGGGACAGTTGATATAGAAAGAGGGAGTGAAGGTGAAGCCATTGTTGAATGATTCAATGCCACATGACGATGGGCAACACTAGTGCAGCGAAGAAATTTTTACAACTTTGACTTTTTATGAATAAAAATGTCAGTACCGTATTGCTAATATTTTGCTAAGTAAAATGAGACCAAACACGAAACCAATCGGGTTATATTTTGTTACTAATTAAAACTCCTATTTACATATAAAATTGCTTGCCACTTTATTTGCGTATGAGAAGTTTAAAGTCGGCTAAACTGTAGCAGGATCCCTGTGTGAGTTTGTGAGGAGGCACCTGCCAATGGTGTCCCTACACGGTAAGAGACGCAAAAAAAATGCCGCCAAATGGGCTTATAACGAATAGGGGACATTCATTCCACTCAAGAAAACTTTGTTTCTCATCCAGCTCCACGGTAAGCGTCGATTCATTCGCCAGGTACTTGATTCACATCGAATAGAAGTTCCTTCTTCACACCACATTGATTCCGCGACGTTTAGGCGACAGTGTGTTTGACAAGTCAGAATAGCGAAACCAAGTGTCGTAACCATTTCGTGTTTGGTCTTATTTTTATTAGAAAAATGTTTCCAATATACGAGTAAACTTCTTTTTAACGAAAAATTGCAATTAACAATTTTTGATTTGTTAATTAGGGTTAGTGTCCCACCGATAGACCGCGTCGCTGTTCAATTGTCAGCATCAAAAAATGCCACTGCGATACAAGCGACGGGGAACCGCTCGGCCGACGACGACCCCTGTTTGTGAAAGGGGCATCCGTGGACAGATATCGTGTAGCTCAAATCGGACTCATATAGAAAATCTACTGTAGTCGAATTCATTCGTTTGCTTTTTGCCGATACGGATGATCAGAAGTAGAAACGGCAGATAAGGAAAAAAGACGGACTGAAGACAAAACATATTAGTAATATTATTCCGAGTTAAATGATACCAAACACAGTACAACTCGGTTTATATTTGTTCTTATTAAAAGGTTTACATATTACACGTTCGTACATATGTACATAGTCGTTGCTGTGACAAACGCTAGCCGGCGCATGTCAATGGACGCTAGAACTGGCGGCCGCTGACGTCACCGAGCCAGGATTTGCACGAGGGGAGGTGCGAAGCGCGTTTCTTTCCGGGATATAGCATTTTGAGTAGTAGAGGAGAGCAGCCGCAAGGAAAGTCATAGTTAAACCGAATAGTAGTTGTTTCCTCGAAAATCCCCTTAGATTACTTATAAGATTATGAACTTTTCACCACATTACGTTAGTATTCAAAGGAATTACGCTGCGATATCAGGCGTGACAGTTGCCGAATGCGAGGGGGATCCCGCCTAGTGGTGGGGTTTAAGCGTCAAAATTTATCTGGCAGATCTCAGGAAAAATTCATCGGGCCTCCACTGTATCGCCTCCGCGAACTCTTAAAACTTGGCTGCTAATAAATGTTAATAAAAATGTATGCAGGATTGGAAAAATTTCACTCAGGTGAGGAGTTTGAATCGTCACCATTGGATCCTGAGGCCGGCCAATGACATTTACTATTAGACATTTCGCATATATATTAATGTTTTTCTTGTACAAATACATTGTAAGAAGAAAAACATAAAAATGCACGTATAGAATACGTCGAAAATATGACAATCGTCAAGAATATGACAATCGCATGAAGGAGGGGTGTCCCTATGCCTAGTGATCTTGAGAGTATTGGATTCGTGCGCAGATGCCGAAAGTGTAAATAAAAGTGTGTACGTGTTCCCGGAATGCAGCAGTGGGAAGGTTTTGAATCGGCCCGGTTAACATTAAATGCGCTTGAACATTAGATGAAATATAATTCGGCGCATGCACCGCATTCGTTTTATGCGGGGGGCTACAGAACATGGGTCCAAAAAAGAAACTGGCTTTAATATTTAATTGAATATAACTTAACCTAAATATTATGTTAACTTATCTCTAGGAAAAAGAAAAATAAAGGATAAAATACAGAGAGATTAAGCTGCACAAAAAAAGGAAGAAAAAGAAAGAAACGACAAAGTAATAATAATAATAAACTAACGGAAAATAATAATAAAGAGAGTAGTACTGAGAAAAAAGACGTTTTGCCGTTGTGCAACCGATAATATTAGCGGACCTACAAATATTTTAGCATAAAATAACAAGCGCAATTACTACATATTCTCCTTGTTTTAGCAGTTTTCTTAGCACCTATATTTGTTTATTGTACCCCATCTCATAGCATTGAATATTGCATAATATACTTATCTTATAAAGGATGCATGAAAATTCGTTCTACAAATTAATTTTAACACGCCAGAAACGGCCAGAAAGGAGGTTCTTGATTTTTTTCACGGACACCCCTTTTTTAGAAATGAGCAAAAACGAAAGTTTTTAATTTACAACCTACTGCCCCTTGCCCTTCCAGATTGAAAGTTAAAACGTGATGAAAATGGGTATTTTTTAATGAGCTATCGCATGACGTTTTCGATTTATAATTGTTATATTATGTTATTTTGACCCCAGCATCCAACTACACCCTTCGAATAAGATACTTTATCAGATCATCGGTTAGGTTAGGGACGAAAAAGCATTTTAATACCGCTGGCTTATGTCAAAGGAAACACGCATGCGATCGTGCCGGAGAAGAGTCAGAGCCATAGCTCATTCTTTGACTCCGTTCGATACATAGTAGACGACTCGCTGACTGACAGCACACATCTGAACTTTCCCCCACCACGATCGTCACGGCAGTGGTTCTTCGCAATTCTTCGTAACTTGGTGTAAAAACTGGAATCAGTGAGTTCGTTGCGTTGCCTTGAGTTTCCTGACTCGGCCGCTCTATACGCCGAGAGGGCGTCCCAGTACGGCTCAATTTTCGGGCGACACAAAGTCCCATAAGGTGAGCAGTCTTTAGGTATATCTCGTCGGTGAATCAGGTACTTAATTGATAAGGAAGATAGAAGAAAATATACCATCTTATGATAATCTGTGTCATGCGAACTGTAATACCAAATTTACTAAAAGATGATTGCTTATCGTGTCACGTATTATTTCGATAAGAATCATATATGTATTGTACATTCGTACTTCGTCTGGACTGAAGAAAACTTAGAAAGTATTTGTCATTACATTATCGATAGGAATATGAAATGCAATTGAAGTTCTAGCTTCATGCGTATTTTAAAGGAGCGCCGCTGAAGCGGTTCAGTATTTTTGGTAAGTAGATCCACATCTATCCAAATCTACCAGACCGCGTTCAATGACAGTTAGACAGCAAAATACGTAAAGATGGCGGCAACCGTAGACTCTGTAAGGGAAAAAGCCCTTCAAGATTACAGAAAAAAGTTGCTAGAACATAAAGAAGTTGAGTCTCGTTTGAAGGAAAGTAAGTACATATTATTTTTTTATCGAACATAATATTTTTTTTCGTTCTTAGTAGACAATGCGCTTCTAACCTCAATGCTCTATCAAAAACGCTTTCAACATTTCTATTCTGTCACATAAACGTAATATAAAATAATACAATACGCACAGCTCCTAAAATTCTTTCTACTCTGTTCCACGACTTCAGTGAGAGATCATCTTAAGGATGTAACAAAGCAATACGATAAATCTGAGAATGACTTGAAAGCTTTACAAAGTGTTGGTCAGGTAAGCATTATTTCATTAGTCCCCAAAAATAATAGTTGTTTTATTCAATAATCATATTCAATATATTTATCTTATTTCCAGATTGTTGGTGAAGTATTAAAGCAGCTTACAGAAGAAAAATGTAAATACACATAGACATAAACTACTTATAAATTTTATATGCATGCACACATTAAACATAATTTTATTAAATTTTAGTCATTGTCAAGGCAACAAATGGACCCAGATATGTTGTTGGTTGCCGGCGGCAGCTGGACAAGAATAAACTAAAATCTGGAACCAGAGTGGCGCTTGATATGACAACTCTGACTATAATGCGTTACTTACCAAGAGAAGTAAGTATATTGATATAATTTTTAACGTTTAGATCTTACATAAATGTTTTACAGGTTGATCCCTTAGTCTATAATATGTCACATGAAGATCCTGGTGATGTAACATACGCTGCCATTGGCGGTCTAAGTGAACAAATCCGCGAACTTCGCGAAGTTATAGAATTACCTTTGCTAAATCCAGAACTCTTCCAAAGAGTTGGTATAACACCACCTAAAGGCTGCCTTTTATATGGTCCACCTGGTACTGGCAAGACCTTGTTAGCTAGAGCAGTCGCCAGTCAATTAGATGCAAATTTCCTGAAAGTTGTATCTAGCGCAATTGTCGATAAATATATCGGAGAGTCAGCTAGATTGATTCGTGAAATGTTTAACTATGCGCGAGATCATCAGCCTTGCATCATTTTCATGGATGAAATTGACGCCATCGGTAAATATACATATCAATAAATTTTCTTGGCAAACAGCTTGTCTTAAATTTCCAACAAAGAAGCAGCAATGTAATGTTTTATGCCATTAGGTGGTCGCAGATTTTCCGAGGGTACAAGCGCCGATAGAGAGATTCAAAGAACGTTAATGGAACTGTTAAATCAGATGGATGGTTTTGATTCTCTTGGGCAGGTGAAAATGATCATGGCAACGAATAGACCCGATACTTTAGACCCTGCCTTGTTGCGTCCTGGAAGATTGGATAGGAAGATTGAAATACCACTGCCGAACGAACAAGCTAGAATAGAAATATTAAAAATTCATGCTGGCCCTATAGCGAAGCATGGCGAAATAGGTAAGAAAATAACACGTAGAAAATCACATGTTCGCATATTAACATTCTATCATTCCTTGAACGTAGATTATGAAGCAGTGGTTAAATTATCCGACGGATTCAATGGTGCGGATTTAAGAAATGTTTGCACTGAAGCAGGCTTGTTTGCAATAAGATTAGAAAGGGAATACGTTGAGCAGGAAGACTTTATGAAGGCTGTAAGGAAGGTTTCGGACAATAAGAAGCTAGAGTCCAAACTAGACTATAAGCCTGTTTAAAAACGTATTGTGAGTTTTCTTTCGCCAGCCCTTGCATTGAAATTAATAGTCCGGTAATACATTTCGATCAATGATACATCTGCGTTTTGCTGTAACAGTACTTGTATTTTATTACAAATGTATACATTATAAATATATCAATACATGTTTTAATATTTTTCCGAACATGTACAATTGCATAATCTGATTTTATTTACAGGAGTTACAGCATTCACAGTTTAACAATATTTGCATAGGGTAGAAAAGAATGTTATGAATGATTGTTATGTATTTGATGTCCGCAATTTTTTTCTTTCTAAATATTCTTGTACATTGTCATACTTTCTTTTATACAACATTGGGAATATATTCTGATTAATGCTATTATTTTTTAATGTTTCCCAGTGGGCATTCAATGACTCTAAATATTTTGGTTTCTCCTGTAATACAAGAGTGTTGTCCTTAAATTCATAAACTTCCAGTCCTGAGTTAAAAAGCACCCATAGTTTATGACCATCTAACACACACTCCAAAGGCTCACTTTGGAGAGTTATTGATTCTAAATATATTGCTTCACATTCTGTTTGCAGAGTACCTCTGATATTGTACACTAATAGCACCTTACTATGGTAGAAACTTATAACCATTAGGGAAGACATTTTGTCTAAGATAGATAGTCGCATATGTTTTACAGGTAGTACTTCTACTGTCTCATCTGAATACCACTCTTTAAGACCTTCATTGAATTGGTCAATATCCTTTTTTTGAATTTTTTCAATGAAATTTACAGATAGCAATTCTTTACCTATCCTGTAATCCCATAAGATGAATATTCCATCTCCACCAGCTGATGCCAAAATTAATTTATCATGAGGTAACTCTGAAACATTTGTCACAAACTTTGTGTGACCAAGGCAGTAAGACACAATGTTATAAGAATTTGGCATCATTGACACCCTTATTTTCTCATCTCTATCAGCAGTCACAATGTACTTTTCATTATCAGTTATCATTATGTCAAGTAACATTGACAAATGTCCTACAACTAAAGTACCCTTTTCTGTAGGATTACTAGTCGAATATATGTAAGCATCTCCCGCCTTATCAGCAACAACAATATCGTTGTTAGGCGCAAATCTTGCTTTACTCGCTGCTCTAACAAGCTCTCTGTTTGACAACAATGACAAAGTCTTAGTGTTATACAAGCATAGCTGCTTGCGATTTGTACAAACTAAGAAGTAGTTTCCATCTAACGAAAATGAAACACTTGTTATCATGTGAAATGCTTCAATATCCATATTATTGTGCAGATCCATTTTCTTGTCAACCTCCAAGTGGGGAAGTATGATCACGTCTTCCTTTCCATTGTCCATGTTGTATATCACTACACGCTCATTATTGCATAATGCAACGTAAGGTCGACAAACGTAAAAACTCATCTTGTTACAGTCTTAAGTACTCCTTCAATTAATGCCCTTGCACATGCACTCCACGTGTCTACGGTCCGGGTAACCTATGTTTTGAGACAATGCCGGCTGTTTACGTCATATGTAAATAATTCAACATGATATACAGCCGTTCATAGCTACACGTTTTTATATATCATATTCGTTTGAATGATAGAAATTTTATTCAACACACGTGTTTCTTTGTTATTTACAATTCATTCTTCCACGCCTGATACAAGCAGATTCGAATTGATGTCGATACTCATGCAAAAGGCACATAAGGTACATTAATGTGTGTAACTTCGACGCGTCGTACCACACTTCCCCCCATGACAGAGCGTCGGTTACGGTAATGGACGATTTTTATTGGATATTGGCGGTGACATCGGAATTCTAGCAAGTTTTAAGCCAATAATCTTAGTGTGCATCGCATAAGAAAAAAATTAAGATATCACACTGTCGCGTGAGCCGAGCCAATCAGGTAATTGTTTCCTACACGTGTATATGGATGCTAAGTGCATCATATGACTTTGACGTACTGTAACGAAGGCTAGTTGACATTTTCTTGTTATCGTGTTTCCCTGTCGGATATAAGCAAAATGTTAATCTGCTCCGTGGATAACATATTTTGTCATCATACTTTGTGTACGTACGATAGCCGAGCGATGTGTCAGTCATATATAATGCAAGACGTTAATGCGCATGAAAGTTAGTTGAGGTCAACTGTCCGAGGATGGTGTGTTGATTCTAATGTGACAGGTACAATCTTCTTTAGTTGTTTCTCGCCGTTATCCTTTTTGAATGTTGCAGTTCTAATCATAGACGCGTTTTCCTTTTCTTATCGTGTTTAATCATTTATCACGTGCACGCGAAAGTTACTTGTATAAAATACAAAATGTTTTTGTCCAGCATAAATCCTTGAAATAAGATATACGTATAAACAACAGTGATCATCATGTGGAAACCCTTTGAAGCTGGAAGTTCTCCAGTGGACTGGTGCGAAGGAAATTACAGCATATCACCCAGCATTGCAGAATTTATGAATACGGTTAGTAACATAACAATATAGAACACCTGGTGTCTTTTGTCTGATGTCATTCCCTTTGTCCACATGAATGATTCCTTTGTTCAGTCAACATCATATAGAGACAGGAAGTGATGAGACATTATCAGGAAATATGTCTTTTATGCATAATGATTTAGAATTTTACTTATTTATAGATTTATTTCTGTATTTAAAAACATAGTACATCAACATGATGTTTTACAGTTCAGCAATGTGGTATTCCTACTTCTACCCCCTGTACTGATGCACCTATTCAGAGATTATGGGAGATTTGTGAACCCAGGAATTCACGTAATTTGGTTTTTACTGATGATTGTGGGACTCAGTAGTGCATATTTTCATGCAACCTTGTCACTCATTGGTACAAATATTATTTAAAATTAATATATTTAAGTGGTTGCTGCCTATCGAAAAATGTTGTAATTTTATATAATTTACAGGTCAGCTACTGGATGAACTAGCAATACTATGGGTATACATGGCTGGTTTTTGCATGTTCTTCCCAAGAAGATACTTTCCTAATATGTTCCATGGTAATAGAAAGCTATTGTCATTATGTGCAACTTTGCCAACTTTGGTTGCAACTGGTTTGGCATTAGTACATCCAGCAGTTAATGCATTTGCATTAATGACACTTGGAATACCAGCTTTTGGATTTATGATTATAGAGTTGAAAAGGTACAATACTGATCAAACTTAATGAGGGATTTAATGTAATTAGTATTTGAAACTGCTGTCTTTGTTGTTAGGACAAATTCAATGAGGGTTTATAGGCTTGGACTGAGGTGTGGTGCTGTTTGGATAATTGCTGTTGCCTGTTGGTTGAACGATCGTCTATTTTGCGACACCTGGTTAAATTTGAATTTTCCGTACCTCCATGCGTTATGGCATTTATTTATTTTCATAGCAAGCTACACTGCTGCAGTATTATTTGCATATTTCTCAGTGAAAGAAGAACGACCGCATCAGTCAGCTGTGCTCAGATACTGGCCGAGAGATGATTTTGAACTTGGTATACCGTATGTCACTATTAAGAGTTACATTAAGATTGACTCCAATACAAACATATAACTTGCATCTTGCATCTGATGTGTACGCATAGTTATAAGGTTACAATGCATTTATACAAAGTATGATATGATGGACTAACAAAGCTTTAACTTCAGAATAGGCATTGCCAGATGCAATTGTCTTGGTGAATATATTTTTCATTTATTTATCAATATAGTATAATGACTTTAGAGAACAAAGTAATATTTGTATCCCGTCAGGTTCGGACAATTAAATTTAAATTTTTGACACTGGTCTGATTACTTGTACAAACGCATTATAGAAGTAACATGATTGTCTTTTTTACATGTTAGAAAGGACTGCCTAATTATTACGAAAAACGAGGATGAAAGATCTGCTCTGATAAGATGTAAACTATTCCACAGTTATATTGGAATTAATGTTTTGAGGTAGCCAAAGAGAGTGTCACAAGACAAAAATAATTTTGCTAAAAGTCTTGTTCTATGCAGATTGTGATATTGTATGTGGAAAATTGCATAACAGGTACTGCATGCATGGCAAATTCTGTGCATAACATGAATTTTGTTATTATCACATAAAAATACGTATATATCACATAAAAATACGTATATATCACAATAAAATAATTTTAACGTAAAACCACAATAAAATAATTTTAAACGTAACAGCTTTAGAAACGGCAGTAATGTTTTTGTAGATTGTGCAAATCTCATAAATTTTAAATTGCTTTGCATTCGGTTACTCCATAACTTCAAATAAAGTTAATATCTTTAAGTGCTATTATACGAGTAACAGAAACACGATGAGTGTACGCAGTTTTGTATGATCTTCATATTTATTTGAAGTCATTTTTATCAAAACAGACATTTAAAATGCAGACCTCATGACATAAAAAATTAATATTAACATATAAATTGTATAATCGCATTGTGATATTTAACTTTAAATTACTACGATCCTTTAGTAAAGGAAATCTTAATTTTTACATTGAGATTCGTGATTTATAAATTATCGGTTAGTAAATGCAAGGGTACACTATAACCGGTAAGTCTGTCTAGTATCTTTATATATAGGGATTAATTGTACTTAAAATTAGTAATATCGGCAAATTTCGTAAACCTATACATAAACGCAGCCTGTGAATTAACTATTTGTCTTGTATAAGACTGCATGAATATCTGAGTAATCAGTTTCAAGGGAACTCAAAGTCTGAACCATAAAAAGAGAAAATGTTTAAAAGCATATGATCTTGTACATAATGTTTGTAATGTAACTCTGCTATATTCTGCATTTATGCAACCGAAAAATAAAATGGTTAATATAAGAACTGATACATGTGTGCTCATGTTACCAATGTACTGTATTGATACATACATAACAGCTTGAAAAACAAACTCTATGTGGAATGTTATTATCCTCTATAAAATACAATATTCTTATCTGTTTCATGAATTTTTACCTCATATAATAATTCTGGCTTAGGCATTAAATTTTTCACTTCATTAAAAATATAGATGGCAACATTCTCAGTGGTGGATACACAATTTTTAAAATAAGGTACATCTTTATCTAAATTTTTATGGTCTAGTTGTCCCATTAGTACTGTTTTAATGTATTCTTTAAGATCAGATATATTCATGACCATGCCTGTCACAGGATCAACTGGTCCACATACTGTGACTTCAACTAGAAATAAGAAATAAGTACAATGTGTAAATTCTGTTTACATTTATTTATTTTAATTCAATTACCTGTATAGTTATGTCCATGCCCCCAGTAGTTATTGCATTTTCCATAAATTTCCTTATTCATTTCATCTGTTAAACTCGGACTGCCAACAAAAAGTCAATGTAAATGTTATATTTCTAATTATAAGGAGAATAATTATTTTAATACCTATGCAACCGATGGCAGCAAGAAATTGTCTCTTTCCTTGTTAAATAAGCAATTGGTGGACCCATCTTGTAAGAAATAACTGTAGAACTAAAGCCAAGAATTAATTATTAATTTTGCACAACTGTTCTTTAATGAATGGCTTGCGTTTGAGCAGAATGGTCTTAAATAAGTTCCTGATAATGAAAAAACGATAAAAGGAAAAAAAGTGTAATTAAGAATGATATTTTTGCATAAATATACCTCTATATCTTATACACACAATTATACACGTACATTCAAAAGTTCTATAATAGCCTCACGTATCGATGACGACTCAGATTCAATGATGACGAAACATCGTTGTGTTGAAACCTGTTGATCAACTTTGCGAAGTCGTGATCGGCGTATAAGTGCGGTCTAATTTTCATTTATCCAGCTTCCAGGGTCAAATGTGATGTCCTCATAATGATGTTAGTTGCAAGTACATTGCAACATATGTTTATCAGGAACCTGGAAGAATCTATATGCAGCGCACTGCTTTGTTGATTTCTTTCCATCGAATAACGTTTTGTATTGCCGATCAATTATTTCGCTTGCTGCCATACTATCGGGGCTCTGAAAATTTGAATATACGTTACTGAGATCCCCTGTCGAGGATCTTATTGTTACCAGATGTCCAGGTTGGCCATCGAAAATTGGAACTTTTCTCCTGCCGATGTGGTACGACTGCCTGCGCATCCCGTTCAGTTCGGTCAAGCTGGTCTTATTTCGTGAGCGCACAATAAATAATTTCATGTCGATCCAACGAATTTTTAAACGTTCAATATACGATCGACTAGCAATTAATTATTTGCTTTCATCACTTGAATGTTATTAATTAGGGAAGCTTCTTTTTGACGCTATCGGGTTAAGTACGTAATGCCGGTAACGCCCTGTGATTCGTAAGAATTAGTCATTTCACGGGATGTGTGATATGTGCGCGATCTAACCACAAAAGGTGAAGGGTTTTTAGAGAAAGATACGTTATCTAGCAAAAAATGGACAGCAAGGGCAGGAAAATAATTGTGTGTGACAACGGAACGGGGGTAAGAAAGTTTTTCTTATTCTTTTCGACAACTATTACGTAGTTGCTCGAGTTGATACAGATGAACATGCACAAATGTGTTGAAAGACCCACAAATGTCATACTTGCTTCACAAATATAAAGAACTTTTTTATTACTATATTAATCCATTTGATTTTCTGTCTCTGTACTTGCTAATACTTAGACTCATTTATTTACAGTTTGTCAAATGTGGATATGCAGGAGCAAACTTTCCAGCACACATATTTCCATCCATAGTGGGGCGACCAATCATTAGAGCTGTCAACAAGATTGGTGATATTGATGTGAAGGTAGGTTAACATATATCTTTCTTCGTATTCTTATTATACATACATGTACATCTATATCAGGATGAAGAAGATTTTGTAAATTATATGCGACATTAAGAAAATGATTAATGAAGAAATACTGCATATTTTCCTTATTATTTGCTAAATTGTTTATAAATGTTATATTTATTTTCATAAAGCCTACTAAATCGTTAATAGATTATTATATTATTAATTTTACTTTGTGCAGTACTCTGCTTCATTTTTATAGTTTCTAATACACTAAAACACATATAGTAATGCTTGGTAATGTTTATGTACAGAAGAATCAGGTTATTATGTTATGATAAAATTTTATTTTAAGGATTAATAATAAAGGTTAATGATAAAATTATATTTTCAGCTAGAACATTGCATTCGTGTAAGTCAACTTCTGATATTACATTGTGTGCTCCGAATGCTTAAACCTGATTGAACATAATCTATGCACTTCCCCAAATTGATGTACATAAAACAGTCTGAGTTTTAAACGATTTTTACTAACAAGTCATGAATAAAGGATGAAACTTGATAAATGTAAGAAAAGCTTTTCCCTACAAGCATTTGTTGTCCAAACTATAGGAGCAAGTGAGAAAAGTAATTCAATACTTAACTAGGCAGTAATAATGACACTGTCACTACATGCAGTGAGTTAGATCTTCCAATAAGATTCATCACATTAGACATACCCAATTTAAAATAGAATCATCTCATAAAATTGTTTAGTTGTGTTATATTGTTTAAGAATGCTTGTCCTTACTAAAACGTTGTCCGTACAAAATTTTTACTAGATTGAGAACACACATTTGACTGTGTGAGTGTGTGTGTCTATACAATTGTCTAATATGTTTGTATGCTTACATTTGCTCTCGTAGGATGTGCTTACCATGCCTGTAAGTTTATTGTATTTTTGCTAATATACAGATTTGTTGAGTCAATGCTTTATGAAGAGATCTTTGATAAGGAATAGTTGATTTCACTTAGAATGAGTGTAGGCGTAGTTTTTCTCATAGCAAGAATGATTTGTATGTAATTCATTGTAATATTCAGGTAACAATATCTCCATATATTTCATAGTAATATATTCTGTATAATAAAGTACGGTCTTATAAATTGAGGTACAGTAATCACATTTTTAAAACAACGTAATATAAGTCTAAGTGAAATGATTATTTCAAATTCAAGTTTGTTGAGTTAATCATTCAAACCATATTAATGAAGTAAAAGAAAAATTTCACAGATAAATCTGCAATATAGCTCCAAGCAATTTTCACAGAGTGACAGTATTGTGTGCATCATAAAGTATATAATTTACTTGGTACTTGATAACTGACACAATATGCATTGTTACCGCAGGATTTGATGGTAGGTGATGAAGCCAGTAAATTGAGGTCAATGCTTGAAATTAGTTATCCCATGCAAAATGGAATTGTTAGGTATGTATGTCAATAATATCAACATACAGTTTATGTTGTCCAATACTAAGTAATCATGCGTGTGAATAGAAATTGGGAAGACATGTGTCATGTCTGGGATTACACATTTGGCAAAGAGAAAATGAATATTAATCCTAAAGAATGTAAAATTCTGTTAACTGAACCGCCAATGAATCCTATTACAAACAGAGAAAAAATGATAGAGGTAAAGATTCCTGCATATAATATCTTCATATTCAGAGACTTGACAAATAGATTAGGATCTGACATATGTTGACTATTTTTAAACACTTTAGGTAATGTTTGAAAAATACGGATTTGCTGGAGCATACATTGCAATCCAAGCAGTTTTGTCATTATATGCACAAGGATTGATTAGCGGAGTCGTTGTAGACTCCGGTGACGGAGTGACTCATATATGTCCGGTCTTTGAAGAGTATGCCTTGCCTCATTTAACGAGACGTCTTGATGTTGCTGGTCGGGATATCACTATCTATCTTATTAAGTTACTATTGTTGCGCGGTTATGCCTTCAATCACTCTGCTGACTTCGAAACAGTTAGGATGTTGAAGGAAAAGTTATGTTATATCGGATACAATATCGAAACGGAAGAGAAACTAGCACTTGAAACAACAGTGTTGGTGGAATCTTACACAGTAAGTTTCATCATAATATAGCTATTAACGTTATTATGTGTTAGATCAGATGTAAAAATATTTTTATTGTAATGTATTAGCTTCCTGATGGGAGGGTAATAAAAGTTGGTGGCGAAAGGTTCGCAGCGCCGGAAGCACTTTTCCAGCCTCACCTAATTAACGTAGAAGCTCAGGGCATTGCAGAACTAGTCTTCAGTACTATTCAAGCAGCAGACATTGATATGAGAAGTGAACTGTACAAACATATTGTATTAAGTGGTGGCAGTACCATGTATCCAGGACTTCCGTCTAGGCTTGAACGAGAAATAAAGCAGCTCTATCTTCAAAGAGTATTAAAGAACGACACTTCAAAGCTTAATGTAATTATTTACTTACGTTACGTGAGAATTAGAATAAACGCAGAGTATAGTTTGATTATAATTGATTTACGCTGTTACAGAAATTTAAGATAAAGATTGAAGATTCTCCGCGGCGTAAAGACATGGTATTTATGGGTGGTGCTGTCTTAGCAGAAATAACGAAAGATCGAGACTCTATATGGATAACGAAGGAGGAATACGAGGAGAAAGGTCTTAGTGTTCTAAAGAAATTGAGTTCTTATGAGTCGTAAAGAAATAAGTAGTTGACAGTGTAGATTGCAAAAAGATCAATAACTTTTGATTAATTTTCTGCTACAAGAAAAAAGTGAATTGGGCGAAATAGTGAACAAACAGGACATACAGGCAAGTCTCGAGTTATAACGGTATGGAGCTCGAGTGCATTTCGTTAAGCCTTGACGACTGTTTCATGCCAAATCGATCATTCTCTTGGTCACACTCAAGGGATATTGCTATGATTGTAATATACGATGTAGGTAGGTTAATGATGTCGAGTGATTTAAAGTGTTTTAGGATTGTCACCGTCAGCGGTGATATAGAGACATTTAAGAGAAAAGTGAATCACCGACGTTAAGATATTAAAAACATTTTAGGAAAATCACTATGCGTAATATATGAAAATCTTAAGTTCTGACAAAAAGAATGTGCTGTGTTACTATAAGTTACTGAAGCACAATTGAAATTGTATGCTTGTGGGTCAGAACGATTACAGTGTCTGATCAAGGCCTACCTTTTACTTCTAGTATTCAATTACTTATAAAAGTTTACCTATAAAAATATGATCACTATAAGTACCTCCAATTTAGAGTATACAAACATCAGAAATTATTAAAAAAAATATATGCATTGCTGGAAACAGTTTTTCAGAATATGCAAGGCATGCCATAACTGTAGCTCTTACAGTATGTGCAAATAAGTAAGCAAATAATCTTTCCGTGATAATAGGTGCGATGACTAAAATTGAATAACTAATCATTATAACGATGTTTACAGCATTTTACAATTGCATTTTTCCAGTATTAATGTGGCTCAGTTTATATATTGTTATTTATTGTATACATGATATTGCATTCTTCTATGTTTGGGAACCATCCTGGTTGCAGATGTGTAGATGTACAAATAGTTTGAATCACTTGATTGTGGGTAGTACTAACATTTTTTAAATTTTAGCTCTTTCGTCCTATTAATATTAAATCATTGACACGATAAAAACTGCAGGAGATATCCTATTAACCATTCCTGTAATACATGCCCAGAAAACGATTTTCCATTATACATGGGACTGAGAATAATAACAAAACGGTAAGGTCTTTCACGTTTATACAAAATTGAAAACCTGTTTCATCTACTTTGAATTGAGGGTATAAGATTATAATATTTTGTATGATGTATATAAATATAATATAGCAAACTTTTTGTAATTTTAGTTAACAAATTCAGAACAATAAATTTTGTTTCATATTGAAAGCCTTTTTATATGCTTAAGACCCTAGGCGAAATATTGACGATAATTCGTATATTATGTTGGGCTCAAGTTAAAAAATATAATGTAACAACTTAAGCAGATTAGCAAAAGGATAACACTAGTACGTGTACTAGTATTGTAAGAGAACAGCGTCTTAAGATAAATCTACAACAGTCTTTATTATGTTCCTCCATATGTCCTTTATATTGTGTATCAATGTACACATTTTTTATGTATAAATAAAAATAACAATATAATTTGTATCATACAGATTCATATTTAATTGTGTGTAATGTAACAATAGATAAATGTATGTATTCCATTTTTTTTAGATTTGTACAACTGGATTTCAATAGCATTCTATGTAACAGTGAAACAACAAGCTGTTGCGTGAAGATATCTTGTAAGTGGTGCTTTTAGTCCGTGCCCCCGATTATAAATTTCATATTTAAAAGGTATACAATCATACTGCACATTTCATTTACATTACAAATGATTTAATATGACAACTTGCATTATCCCCCCTCCCTCGCCCCATCTTTAAGCTGCAGAGTCTGAGTATATTAAGCAAATAAAAAAAATATGGTACAAAATACTCTCCGTTACAATCTGAAAATGTCTTCGAAATATCCGAAATGCGGATGACACTTCAAGTAAACGTGGAGTCAGATAGAAAGCATTTTTTTTCCTTGTCTTCCATTAAATTACATTCAGAATGTAATTGGCTTGTCCTTGCATTGATCGATACAAAAGCTGGTAAAGCGCTTAAGGAACTTTGGATACTCCCTCTTGTATAGTGCGCGCAAAACTGATGCCGGAGCCCATCCACCGGGATTTACTGAAACAAGTCAAGCATACCATACTACAGGCGTGTGTAAAGTACGACGTTCTGCGTTAGCCACAAAATGTCTAGTCATACTACGGAAATGATAATGAAAGTGGCACGAACCGACGGAACAGTATGTTATCTTGCACGTAATGTTCTCTCTCTTTATCTCTTCCTCATCCTTCGGAGGATCGATAAACGTCTGGCATACGAGGCAAACCGTTAAATAGACTCTTACGCATTTACCTGTATTCGCCTGAAATGATATAAGATTAATATTAAGCTCCGACGCTGTTCAAACTCATCGCGCTTGCAGAGCGTGCTCAGTATTATTAAGTACTAACCGGATAATCAGAATGTTCAGTACTGTGATTACAGACTATCCACAAATCATGTGCATCGGGATCCTGATCATCGGAGACCCTGCGCAAGTGTGACCAGAACAGTGCATCTCTTTGACTGGCTGGCCAAATACGCTTATGCGTCTGCAAGAAAACTAGAGTGTCCTTTGAGATGTTCTCCACCACCGTCATATCTTCCAGCGTCGCTTCCCATCCACTTCTGTATTCTGGACTGAAGAATATTTGACAGACTTCATGACCTGTAACGCCCTTTACGACGTGACAAGCCTTCAGAGGGTCAACGACTAAGCCGTCGGCTTCCTCTTCTCGTCTGTACATTCTCATGTCGCCATCCTCGGCAAATAATTGCCAGCCGCCGGCACCGCCCACTCCTAATCGAGCATAATGCAACTGTTGCATCGTCACTCTCTCTATCTGAAAAAAGCCGATGCGCACCATACGTTTATATAAGAAAAAAATGACGTTTCACCTCTTGTTATAGGGCTATATTACCTCTGGCCAAAGTCTGTGTCTAACTGCAGGTGTTGTAGGAGTCATTAAAACTGATACTGACTTCTGTTTCAGGCGATCCCTCAATTGGTTTTCCTCGTCGATTTTGTCTAATCCCGTTTCCACGGCATCGTAAAATTCTTCGTCGCACAGTGCACTATGTGGACCTTCCTTCAAAATTGCACACCATTTTTAGTTAGCAGATTGTCCGAAAAACAAAACACGCTTCTGTCACAGGTTTTCATTTGATACAGGTGAGAAAAGAAGAAACTTACTCTATAAATCTTTAATTTCAGCTTCATTTTCTGTATGACTAGTGAGTTGAAGAAAGTAAGTAATACGTGTCGCGTGAGCGTGGTGCGTGCCTACTGAAGGTCCGGTAGCGACTGAGCAATACCGTTTTCATTCTGACTCAGGCTTATACAATTGCGAAAGCAGTTACACACTATTGCCGTAGATCGTACTACATCGATCGGAAATGAAAAGAACGCGCACGTTGTGTGGGAACCACTATCTAGTCCGTTAATTTGTCTATTATCGAACATCAATCGTGACGAAAATGCGTGATGAACCTCTGCAAGCATGCGGTAAATTGCAGAAGACTGTTTCTGAGAAACAAAACAGTATCGAGAGAGAATCGGCAAATTAAAATGGCCTCTTCATTGATACGCCTGTCATGCACGGTCGGGTCTATAGATTTGGAAACTTTTACAACACCGGTTACATAATGTAATCAGCACGCACGATGAATGCCATCTGTATGAACGATCACATGCAAAAGAGTACAGACCATTCAATGTATTCTGTATACATGTATGCATCTTTTTGTCTATTTACGCGATATTCTTTGTGATTATCGTCATTGAATGCGCTCAAAGTACACCGAAAAAACAACAGATTGCTTGTCCGAGTTTGAAAATAAATTACCTCATAATCGGGACCTCCATGAATGACAACTCTGGGTCTTGGAGAGTCGGCGTGATGCATGGCAACTTGATCTTTTAACGCCTTGTAGAGTTCTTGTAGTTTGCGTCTTTTCTCAACCTCTTTTTCCCATCTACGACGCCAGGCGTCCTCCCGTTGTACCATTAACTCGACGCAATGTTGCAGCGTCGCTAACACTCCCTCGCTCGTCGCTTTGAAAGTGATGGCTTCTCCTTTAAAATCTACAGATTGCTCGGCAGGATTAAACATTGTTTCAACTTTATTTTCTGAAATAATTAAATAAGAGTTTTGTCCATTTGGAGGTTGGTATTGTCTACCTTAAGATCACTCATACAAACAAATACATACCTTTCGAGGAAACATTTTTTGCATTTTCTGCACAATTATCAAAATACTTTTGTAAAGTATCAATTTGCTTTATGAGGATATCCCTGAATGTTTCTATTTCTGCTAACTTTTCTTTTAGACCCCTCACTCCACGCTTGGTAAAACTACCCGCACTGGCAGTTGATTGCGTATTTGATACAAGTGAAATGGCACTGCCGTGACGTTTTAGACTGTTTTCACTGCCATAACCTGACTCTGACTGTTTGGTATAAATAGTATACACTTTAAATGACAAGATACAACAAAATTTATATTAAAATTAAGACAGTATAAATTATTCTTTTTTTTTCTGTCACTCATGCACACATATTTTATTAATTGTATTGGATTTTCAGATTAGTCCCTGTTAGACACGAAAAAATGTAGTGCAGTAAATGTTGCATATTAATTAGCAGGACATGCCAGTATGCGTAGATAGTGTTTATGAATACCTTATAAGATTTTAATATATCCACCCATCGTTGCTTCTCCTCTGGATGACTTGCCCTCAGGTACCATACTAAGCAATCATTCACAGACACATCAAACCTGCATTCATCAAACTCATGAGCCTGTTAAAAAAACAACCAATACTTAAAAGTAGAATCCATCACTCTTCCACCTTTCAAGCATCCCATCTGTTTACATAGAGTATATGGAATCAACCATGAAGTGACTCAGATTTGACAATCATACCTTAATATTAGCTTTATACAGACTTATGGAACCGCGACATCCGAACCCGCTGTCCTGCTCAGATTTGTAATAAGATAAAGTACCATCCTTGAGAACGATAAATCTAGTTTGCCATCCGTGTATGTAATTTGTCCATTTGGATAGTGTACCCTGTAGCTCTGGAACTACCACTCCGTCCGATCCCTCCTCGTCAACATCGTCGCCGTCAATTTCGGCCTCCATGCACTCGACGTCCTCGCTGTTAAGACGAACCGTTTCTACCTCATCGGCCATTCTATACTATCTCGCGAATTTATCACGTTGAAGACGTTGGCTGTCGTCTAACTTTAAAATTGCCTTGACATACCCGGGCAACTTGGTCTATCTGCGCTTGTCAGAAACTGCGTAACAAGTTGAAACGTATTAACGACTGATTACTTAATTGGTGTAACGTAGAAATTTTCAACGGCAATGGGTAAACAATGACACTCCCAACCTACGACTCAGAACATTTTCTCCCCAGTACTTTTCCCCTCGCGCACATAACCTGTTGGATGGAGTATCTTTTCAACTACAAGAGTACATCAACAGATTGTATTCCCCGACGAACAACACTCGGGAGATGATCAACAGTTCGCGGATGCTCAGACTACGTTTCCATGAGCGTTGAATCGCTCGCACTGGCGAGCTGTTAACAGGCTACGTTTTCACAGTAAATTGATATATGGTCAATTTAAACTGATAAACTCGATCAGGCAGGATAAATCTTTATTGACTCGTGACATGGTGTCATGCACGTAGGGTATTTTTAGAAGAGTCAGAGGCGAAACGGCTGTAGGCGAGATTCTTATTGTTCTCTTTCAACAATTAGTCGTAGCTTTTCGAGAAGGAACGATAGTTTGCAAGGTGAATCAAACGCTTCAACTCTTTTCGAGTTCAGCTTCGAGAACGATAGGTCGAACTGCAGAGAACGATGCATCACGCTAAGTTTTGAAACTACCAGAGTACCGCCAAGAGTAGCCAAATTTGCAAACACATGTAGTGCGGTTCGATTGCCCGTCCGGCGATTTTCTGCGAGATCATGAGGCCGATCATCGCAATTGTTTTATTTTTTATAAGCAGCAATATAGAAGCGCACAGGCTTAATGTACCCAGGGTTTTGTTACCGGTTTTTAATGATTTCGCTGTGAATTTTACACTTGAAGTTACGGACGGTGGCTGTTATCAATGGTATTATATTTGTTTATTTAACTTGGCCGCGGTGCTTCGCCATTTCATTTTACCAGTTCTCGAAATGTTGATGTAATTCTCATGTCAAACGAATCTAGATGTATCGTCTTTCGTATTATTTAGAAACTCTACTTTTTCTAACCTCACCTGTCCGTTTGCACTTTGAATCCTATATATATGTACCGTATACACAGTTATTGCGCGGTGTCGTGCTCATTAGAATGCAGACACATTTCCTTATATTCCCAATTGTTTACAATATCAGAATGTCAACACGTTTATTTTTATTCTTATTTATAGGTCCACTTCACGTTTAGATGTTATACAGTTGATACCTATGAATGAAAACTTGGAAAGGACATGTTCGTCAGCTATTATTATCCAAACTATAACCAGAGAGTCAACAAGAAACACAGCCATAGTTTTGGCAGAGGAAGTAAATACTGGGGAATTTCTGCGTTGTGCTGTTATTGCGGATGCAATATTTTCATTAAGTCTTATCACAACAACAAGAGAATTATACATTGAAGAAGCTCCTGAAGCTTTTGAAGTTAGGGCGTATGATGAACAAGGTATTAATACTTAAAATACTTTTTTACAGAAACAATCGAAACAATTCTGAGCACAGTTACTTTAATACCCACTTGCTTTTAGGAAATGAATTCACAACTTTAGGAGGAGTAGAGTTCACTTGGCAGATAGATAATGCAGATAAGCGTAGACAATCTGAGGGCAAATTACCTAGTAATGTGTTGAGATTCTTGACTTACCAAGAATCACAGTATGAAACACCGCCCACCATCAGTGCATTGGAAGCAGTTGGCAAAAAAGGACACATAGTTCTTATGGAAGGAAGCAGAACTGGCACTGCCAAAGTATGCTTCCATGACTCATTGTATAAAATTAATTTGCCATTTCCATCATGCATGTTTTAAGTACATTAATCTTAATAGGCTTAGAAATGTTATAAGTATGAATGCAGAAGGATTGATCAGGTTTAATATGCATTCATGAATTTTTATTCTGCTCTCCTATATTTGATTTGTATTCCAGGTTTCTGTCAGATTACCATACCCAGAATACAAACACGTACCATCTATAGAAGTAGAATTGATAGTGATTGCCAATCTTATTATTATTCCATCTGATGTTACCATGATGGCATTTGATAGCTTAAAATACAGAATAATGCAGGTAGGCTCTCACTGACTAATGATTGTCTAAGTATATTAAATGAAAATATAAATTACTGAGAAATGTGTGCAGGCTCAGCAAGGTCGATTAGAGGAAATTTACCTGCCTTCCAGTCAATATTACTTGGAAGCTGAGCACCCAGATGTGTTAAAAGTTGATAACGAACACGGGTCTGCATACGCTCTCGGACTAGGGCGGACTAAAGTCTTTTTGCATGACAAAAATGTCCGTGACGAATATCCAGTCATCCTACCATCTGCTACTGTTCATGTCAACTCAGTAGCTTACATTTCTATCGCAGTTCTGCCACACAGAAACTGGGGACTTATATTAGGGCATGCACATGAGATTGTAGTAGAACTATTTGATAGGTATATATAACCCGTCATTGAAATACCATACATCATATATTATTGCTATATCTTCCTTTTCCGTACTTCAGCAAGGATCACAAATTCCACGTTGGAGAGGGTGTCGAAGTATCCATAAAAGTAGATGAAACTTACATTGAGCCAAAGATGATAACTCAGAATGGTACTTACGTTTTGGGTGTACCTATTGCATGTGGCTCAACGACCGTTGAAGCCGTCTTACACGAAATAATAGATGCAGATGGCAATAGGATTCCATTTCCATCGTCACCTTCTACAAGAGCAGAACTTTTGATACACACCCCCGTGACTGTACAACCCAGAATATTGGCTCTACCGTGGGATTCGAAAAGTAAATCACGGTACGTTGCTAGTTGATAATATGAAAGTTCACTAACAACGGACAAATAATCACCGGACTATTGAAATTTCCTTAGATATGACATAGCTCTGAAAGCAAGCGGTGGTGATGGTTCATACGCATGGGCAACCCGACATCCGTCCATAGTGACGGTGTCACAGAATGGTGGTGTTAGAGTTGTATCTCCAGGATCCGCAGAAATAAGTGTTTCAATGGCACGGAATCAGTATAACAAAGACATAGCCAAGATATATATACTACCACCATCAAAACTAAGAATTATTGAATACAACATGGAAGCTGCTGTTGGGGAGTCAATATATTTATATATAGCGCTATACGGAAAATTGGTTAATGGCACCGATGCTAAGGAAGTTGCATTCAATGAGTGCAAAGACATCAACTTTGAAGTTTTTATACCCGACGGAAACTTTATCCGTAATGACAGTAAAGATGTTCCACCTGTTGGCATAGCATGTGCCGTTTTAACTGTAACAAGTACGGAAATCGGCACATCCGAAGTGACCGTAGCGTATAACGTTGGTGGACAATATCTCACGGACAACGTCACTATTTCGGCTTATGAGCCACTGCAAACCATACACCCAGAGAGTAAGGAAACGTTACTCGCTGTAGGATCATCGCGGAAAATTGTGTTCAAAGGTGGTCCTCATCCACGGACCACAAAGTCTCAGGGTTATTCTAAAAAAATGGAATCGTCTAACGAAAAAATTGTAGAAATAGTGAAAGTTGACAACTTACCACGCGAATCATCTCACCTAGCTGTATTCGAAGTAATTTGCAAATCATTGGGAGAAGCAGACCTCTCTTATACTGTCTCACATATTCCTTTGCTGCCGAATTGCCGCAGTACGTATGCGAGAGAAACAGTTCGCGTAACTTGTGGCAAGCCGAGATATATCTACTTCCAACCAGAGTTCAAAGACAGCAAGAATTGCCCCATAAGCCAGAACATGGAAAGGGTAATGGCGCAGAGCGATAAAAACTTGAAAATCATTGTTTCTATAAAAGGTGAAGATGGCAGGCGTTTCGATAATATTACGAGTTTAAATATTGAATGGCACTTGAAGCCTTCTGCTGCTGGAACTGTGGAATATGCATCTGGTACGATGGAAGAAACATTTACGGATATGAACATAGTCTTGCCAAAAAGTCACTACCAAAAAATCATCTTCAAAAAACATTCTGGAACGTTGACAGCGTGTGCCACAGTTATTGGCTACCAAAAAACGGTATTGGGAAAGTTACAGATAATACACGAGTGGCCACCGTTCCCAGTGGAAACTCCACGTGGTACGTTGGAAACTCCATTGATAGAGGCTACTATAGAGGTCGTTTTGGTAAATGATACAAGTATTAGTCCGAGCAAGTTGATGGTCTTAAACGACCCTGCTGGCAAGTACTATCTACAGGTTAATCAAGGATCTGGTTACTACGAATTGATGTTAAGTTCAGATGATGTCGCCGACATTCGATATATGGAGCCCATGAAAGCTATCAGTGTAACACCAAAAAAATCAGGTGTATTAAATATTGCTTTAGTGGATCTTTGTCTTTCATCAAAGCCAGCAGAAGCTATTGTGGAAGTTCAAGAACTCGCTGTTGTAGAAGTTGAAACGGTGAATAAAATTGAAAAAGGGAAATGTGTAATGGCCGCATTAAAACTTTACGATACAAATGGTCAAGTTATAAGACTGCCGTCCCTTTCTGTACTAGAGTTCAAACGGGAAATTGATAATGATTATATCGATGCAAAGCAATTATCTGCTACAGAACACGGAAATCCACCCTATGAAAAATTACTATTCATGATACATGGTATCGAAGAAGGCGAATCGCAACTAACATTTGTTGTGAATAAAGGTGGCGATAGAGAAATACGAAGTGAAACCGTCAACATCCAAGTTTTCCTTCCATTAAGAGTACAGCCGAATAACTTAACAGTGTTAATAGGCACTGTCTATCAAGTTCAAACTACTGGTGGCCCATCAAACGCACAAATAGAATTCACCACCAAGGACAATGATATATTGTCTATTGACCATCATGGTATTTTTGAAGGAAAGTCAACTGGGCAAACACAGATAGTTGTAAGAGCTGTCGGTTTTAATGCCAAAGGAGTCAAAGTAGTATACTCAGAAAGTCACGCCGACATTCATGTACTCTACCTTGAAGGTATAAAGATAGTAATACCAATGGTTAGAGTGAAAGTCGGTGCTGCGTTTCCCCTATGGGCTTTTGGAATCCCGGATTATCTAACACCTCTCGTCATAGGTTCTATGCAATTACCTTTGGCATTCATGTGGTCTTCTAGCGATTCCAGCTTATTGAGCCTTCACAATATGTATGAAGGTACAGGTATCAATATTCGATATCAGAATGAAGTGTCTCTGAGAGCTAAGGCATTAGCTCCTGGACTTGCCACTATATATCTAAATGTAACAATGCCCTGCAATACGTTGGCTGGCTTCAAAAATGACGTTACATACACAACCTTCGTGAAAGTAGAGATATTTGAAGAATTGCGTTTAGTGAACCCTGGGTTATCATCGACAGTGCCCACAATATTAATGTCACCAAATTCGCTTCTGAAGCTGCAGACAAATCGTGACAGACATGGAATAACTACATATAAGATTCTCTCGGCGGCACATGCTAATGAATCTGGCGATTCACACGCGTTAAGTCCTGCAACCAAGTCCGTTACAGTCGACAGGAACGGTGTAATCAGAACTGGTGATACATTAGGAAAGACAATCATTTCTATTACAAACACAGAAACGTTTAACTTGAAGCAGAGTTTAACCGTAGTTGTTGAGGTATGCATACAATGTTTCATTAAAATTACTTTCAGGGTAATATTATAAATTTATTAAAAATACTTGATTGTAGGTCAAACCTGTGCATTATATGATGCTGGCATTAGAGTCTAATCTACGTATTCGTGCGGGAGAAGAATTAAGTATGTTGCCCAAAGGGATGGAATTAAACTATGTTCTTGAATATTATGACAATATTGGCACCAAGTTCCATGCTGCTGAAACTAATTATAGAACTGCAACAAATCGAGCCGATTTAGCTATTTTCAATAAGAATGTTGGTAATACGATTACCGCTAAGTTCTTCGAAAATGGTGAATTGGTTTTGAAAGTCTTTAACGAAAAACATCCAAATGGAATGTTTGATTATGTTCATATGATGATTGGAGAAATTCTTTTCCCAACGAAAACAACCTTAACCGTTGGCGATATAGTATGCTTTTCTATGCCCCTTCTTTCACCTGACGGTGATCCGGGATACTGGCAGACAACAGCACCTGATGTATTAACTGTTGATCCCATCAGTGGAATTGCACGCGCAAAAAGTGTTGGACACGTGATTGTAAAGCATAGTCTCGCCACTAATATGCAAGGAGAAATAGAAGTAGACATACAGCCAATATCTAAGGTATGGTTTCCATTTTTTTCCTGTTAATAGTAAATACATAATTGGTATTTCATGGTAGCATTACTCCTCTAGGTTTCAATAGTGCCTTTAAGAGGAAAAAACATAACTGGCACTGAAACGTTCAGTGTTCCACTGGTACTTAAAAGCAAGGATGAACAAGTAAAAGAAAATAACGTCCTTGCGCGGGGTCTAGGCGGATGCCGAACATATTCATCGTTCAGTCTGACCTCATTTCCATACACTTGTAACATTCAATTTGTGTCATCAACATCATCGGTGGGTATCAAGGATCTGTTCCTTGTGAAACCCCGTTTTGACATCGTCAGTGGTCAGTCATATTTTTATCAGATTTCTTTGCATTATGAGATTAAGATGCACCTCTATCCTTGTACTTTGCTGTCTTAGGTTTTTATTATTGTGACGTAATACCGATGGGCTCGCCAACTATCGCTTCCAGTACATTAGAAACGCGCATCCAAATAAGTGCACAAAGTCGAGATATAGAGGCGACGCCTTTAGAAGTGTCGTATCTTCCACCTGCATACATTAGCACCAAAGAGATAGTTTTCGTTAACTCTCCTTCTCACACCGTACTCACTGCAACTCTCGATATACATGGCTTGCAGCCTGTTCTAGAACACTGTACAGTAAGTTCATGATGGCTTTAATCCTGGCATTTGTATGATCAATATTCGAATTTATGCACTATTAGTCCTCTTATCTCGAATCTCATATACTGTACTAATTAACAAGTAAAATTTCTATTTAGATTGAGGTACCTGAAGGAATTACTGTCAGTGGTCGACAGTATATATCAAAATCTATAATACAATATAAGTTGCGTCTCATGCAAAATCAAGATAATATTCAGGGTCAAAAAATTAATGTCGCAAACGAGCTGACTAAGCAAAATGTATCAGTAAGTATATTTTCAGCGAATTAAGTGGGACATATGTGCAAAAATAGTATGTTATATAATTTTGTCTTTACAGTTGTTTGTTCGGGTTACAACTTATGATCAGTACATAACACTATCTGGTGTTCCATGGGTGGATTATATGTACTTCCATCGTTACACATTCGGAACATTTGCGGTTATTGTAATCACATTCTTTTACTGTAAGTGTTTTTAGAACATTATATGTTTCCTTTTCTGAAGACCGTGTGACGTGCTCACAAAATTTTCTTTTTAGTATGGAAGAATAAAATGGCAAACATGGATATGACTATAAAAAACAGGGACGTGTTTGGTACGTATAGTGTAAAGAAATACACATCTGAAGCAATACAATCGTTCTATGCTGTATGTTAGTAAAAAAACCCAACATTACTTTTACAGCCGATAAGTGCCCACCACCACTAAGAAAATCTGTTTCACCATGTTCTCCATCTATGAACAATGCATCCAACATATCTAGTCCACGAAATCCCAACGCATCGTTCCGACAGTTTTCAGCGTTTGAACCCATTTATGGTGATCCACGTGGATTTTATACACCTGCTGCCGGACGAAATCGTTCCATGAATACTCCGTGAGCAAACTCAATGCATAAATGACAAATGCAGAACCAGGAGGTTACAGAAATGTGAAGGTATTTTTATGTTTCTGCAGTTACCTCATTTTACCGTCAGTTGTAGCGAAACCACTATTTCTGTTTCTAGGCTCGCACACACTATGTGCGGACTTTATGAACTTAAAGTATTCTTCCATATTCAAAACTAGATCTTACAATATAGTGCCTTACAATCGTGGCAGACTCATTTTCGTTTGTAAATTGAATTGTTTCTTGGTACAAAATACGGTGTATGTAATACGGTCTACATTCATTTGATGACGCATATATATGATTGTACATTTTGTAATATAAAACTTTGTATTGTGCAGGTGAATGTGGCGGGCGTGGATGTATGTTAACGTGTGCGTGGTGTGCGGTTGCCGAATAGTACGCTGATGAAACTACACTACATTTTTCTCATATCCTTACTTTGTTTTATAGGGTTGATGGGGTTTACAGTTCCTAGTCATATGTACGTCATATATTAACTTACATGACCAAATTATATTTTAATTTTATTTGCTTACAGACTGTAGTAACACTATTCGCAATTTCAAGTTATTTTTGATTTGCGGACTACGTATTACACTGAAGACTCATTACAATTTTTCTTTTTAATATGCTATGTTTTATACTGTGGGTGTAGTGGTTTGTGCGTGAAAATGAATGAATGAACTGAAATTTGTTTACACATTCTCAGGATATGACGCAGTGTATGATAATGTGAAGTATAAATACATTGTATGATACCAGCGGAAAACAGATGCGCCTTCTGGCGATAGTTTTGTTTTTATTTTTTATTATTAATTTGAAGGAGAGTTTAATTTCTGGTTGTGTGTAAAAAAAAATCAATTTCATTGCAGGCTGGGAAGAATCAATTTACATTTTGGAAGAAATTAGTCGCAATTCATTATATTCATAAATAACGTTTATTACAAAAGTTAGGTGTACTTAATGGAACAGTCGAGTTTCTCACGATTGTACGAGAAAGCCATTTGTTACAACGACCTAGAAATTATTTAATATTCTAGTATGAACCGAAGTATCGGATCAATGCTTTTTTGTGTTTTTTAATAATTTTTCATATTTGCTTTTACTTGAGTACCACAGCGCAAATGGAATAGCCAATGACGGCAGAGTCATAACAGCAAATGCAATCCAGTCAATCTGTAAAAACAATGAGGAATGTTATTGTACTGATAAGAACGTAATTAGAACATCCCATATGTCTTAAAAATTACACTCACCACATGAGATGAAAATTGTTTGTCATAATCTCTGAATGCAACAATCACTCCTTCACCTGGTTCACTGCTTACAGCTACTTGTAATCTCGGTGCATCATCCTTACGTCTATATAATACCTCAGCTGAGGTGAAATTGAAATACCCAAATTTACGTGGTCGAACTACCACAGTATGAGTGACATTTGTATATGGCGGTACTCGATCTATTCTGGCATTCAGCTCACCACTAACATGAACGAAATTATCTGGATGGAAGGAATTATCTGTAATTTCAACTTCCAATGCAGCAACACTTCCAATGTTATAAACTGTATACTGTGAAAAAAGAAGATTGTCATTACAGTATACTTGTGTAACAAGTACTTTAAGTGCTTATATGCACTTTAAAATGTTATTACCTTAATAATAATATCCATATTTTCTACAAGGTACTTATTAAGAATTTGCTTTGAGACTAGCAATCTGGCAGCTTCTTCCTCCTCTTCTGCACAGACAGTGATAAACAATGCAGCTATTGCTGCAAATAGTATTTGCTTCTTCATCTTCCAACTGTAAACAAACATATGCGTTAAATACAGTTTTATCGCAAATAGACACATACAAAACCGTCTGCTAAAATAGTGTTGGACTAATATTGTTTGAAAGTACCAGTTGGAATAGATGTACAAACAATGCTAACATATCTGTGTTAAGTATTTAATATTAATGCGGCGCCAATGACATTCGATAAAGTGTAATTATATGTACATTTTAACATATGCCTTGTACCAACAAAAACTACAAACTTCATTCTTGAACCGGGGTTATACATGCCGCAAAATATCGTTGATTTTGTATAAAAATATGAACTTAACTGATTGTAATATATATAAGGTGTAAGATTGTGTTTATTACCTTGCCGTAAAGTAACAGTAGATATTGTTATTTTATACAGGAACGATGAGAAAATCAATGAAAATTTCACTTAACTTTCGCCTCAACGGTTCGTGTCAATCGGAGCAAACTGATTGCTCCATAAGGGGCACGCGTTTGTGGCAACTGCCAACAGCGCCTCGTATGCTGCCACGTTTCGGCAGAGGAAAACACCATCATGTACACGATTAACTTCCGGTAACGGGGATTTGACGGTATGGCGGTGAAAACGAACTATTGACAGAGTATTTGCCCACCTGTCATACCATCATAAACCAAGCCTACAGAGGAAATATCGAGTAAAGACAGCGTTTGCAATAATTGTGATACAGCTTCAAGAACTCAATCATTATTTATTTTGTACGTGCTTCGAACTGTGCTGAACATTTTTGCCAATACGCTATTGAGCTGATTATTGTATTTAATTCATTGTGTTTGACAACCCGAAGCGGTTGAAACTTATATAATCGCTATTCTAAAAATGGTGCAATAAATAAATATAACCGTCTTATGCACATCATTAACAGAACAATGGCTGCTAAAATATATCAACCAGATCAGGAATTAGAGACAAAGGTGAAAAAAGGTTAGAATGCAATCAATGTACATGAAATTCAAACAATGCAGAAATGTGTGTTAGTTTGAAATATGATCTGTTTTTTTTAGCAACCGAAAGGATCTCTGAGAACATGCATATAGTAGCAAATGAACCATCACTTGCATTTTATAGACTTCAAGAACATGTTAGAAAGGCATTACCACCCATGGTTGAAAAACGAGTTGAAGTTCTTGCTCTGCAGCAACAACTTCTTGGAAGATGTTATGATGTGGAATATGCTGTTAGTGCAATCAAAACAATGCATGGTGCAGGAAAGAGTTTTGATAATACTTTGGAGTTTATCAAAAATGCGATCTTCTTTAAACAACAATTAAAGTATGAAGAACAAAGAAGAAGCAAGAAGGATGGAAACAGGGATTCAGTATATAAAAGGCTTTCTGCCCATATTCCTACGCTGGATCATTTGCCAGATGAAATTTCTGATGTTGTTAGAGAAACAGCAAATAGAGTTGAATCTATGATGAACCATGCTAGACACTCCGGGGAGGTCCAAAGATCTTCCACTATCAACAATTGAAATGATATTGGACCGACATAACTTATTGTATGTTATAAGTGTTTATGACTAGAATATTGCAGAAAGTTTGCACTATCATATATAATGCATGGTAATGCTTTAATAAGCTTGCAGATTCTCTCTGTTGAATACTAGAGTTAATGCTGATCATATGTTAAGCAACTGTTTATAATTACAACATTTTACTTCTATGAAATAAATATACAATGATAATTGTATATTCTTATACTTTTTATGGAAATTACTTGTACAACAACGGTGTTGCGCAAAAGGTATTTTCTACAGCATCAATATATGTTCAGTTTACATGAGTATTAAGAGAATTCTAATTAGATCTCTAAAGTATTATGTGATACTGTAAATGCAAAGACTTTCCGAGAATTAGTAGTACAGCGAAAATAGTTGGCAAAATTTGTACGTTTATTTATTAACATGCGTTTAAATTAAACATTGCCACGTTTTGTTCCAGGAAATGCAGATTTAATGTGAGGCCGTCCTTATGAAAATATAGTTCGCGAGTAGGTTATAAGATGTCGCAGTGATACTGTCGTCTGCATCCTAAAACGTCGGAACATTATGTGACGGGTGCTTGACGTCGAAAATTATAACTGAAGAAACGAAATTGCAAATGGGGTTGCGACGTTAACTCCACAATGATTATTTAACCTAGGATAAATACGTCTTATGGTAAGTCAAAATTTTCACAGTACGTAGCATTTTTTTGATAATGAAAATGTACAGGTTAGGACATGCATGTACCTGAGTGCATTTTCTTTATACATTACAAACTTGCGTAACACATTTTACTGTGTTATGTATAACAATACATGTGTTAAATTTATCAATTTATTGTTATAATGTAATTCAACAAAAAATTATAAATTTTAAGTTGATGGGTCCCCATCAAGTTTCCATCTAAGGGATGCTTAGATTGGCTATTTCTTCAAATTGATAAGATATTACATCATAGTCTGTGAAAATATAATTTGATAAAGAAATAGCCTCAAAGTTCACTCATTTTTTACTTCTTTAAGCTAGTCCCATATTAAGGAACTAGTCGTAGTTTAACATCAATAATTTCTGTGAGTTCTAAAAGCTACGTTCTTTTCATGGTATTGACCATATTATATGAATAACTCATACCTCAGTTCTCAACAAGTTACTTATGTAATTAGAGATATTGTTAGTAGTGAGGAATAGGCTATAAATTATTTATTATTTGTGATTCACATCAGAAGCAGTCCTTCGCAGGTACTGCCTTCCACGGTGGCAAAATTATTAGTTTGTCACATGTTGCAGTCTACTTACTATATTTGACTATTTGTTCTATAACAAATGTACCCAAAACCGGCAAAAGCCTGTGCGTAAGCGTAGTTGGGTTTTCCATGCAGATTCTAGCAACGTACACTGTAGAGCGAAATGAGTATGCCGCGCGCGTTTGTTGGAGAGAAACCGGGCAGAGGATTCGCATATAACGTCATGCCCGGCTGACATGCGTCGCTCGTTGACTTTAAATGAATGGTCGCCGAAGAAATTTTTCAACGGGAAGACACGAAACGCAATTGAATACGCGCGCGCGCGTTCTCGTACGTAGCTGACAGATAAGAGTTGCAACATAGAAGGAAGTCGGCTCGTTCTCTATGGTTATCTCAACAAATTATGGATTTAGTTGGGGGGGTAACGTAACGAGAGTAGATTACGATGTATGCGTTTTCAGCAAAGTAACTAAAGTGGCTCAGACATAATTGACGTTCAGCAAAGAGTGCGGCACAGTAGGCTGTTACTATATCGTCCTACGAGCCCCCTGTACGTTCTCTAAACCGGCTTTGACGATTGAAACAGGTCAACCCTACTCGGCCTCCTTACAGTGTCGTAGTACACGTTTAAGTTCGACTGTTTCCCATTGGGCACGTCTATCGATTGGGCTGTTCATTTATAATTGCAATCACGTAATGCACCGTTGAATAACGATGTACGCATGAAGAGCATAAGCAAAAGAATAAGCAATCGGGTTGATAGTCTTTCGGCTTAGTCAAATGATGGTGGCCGATGTATTTAAAACGTCTCTTCCGTTGTATTCAAAGGAGTTCCCAGAACGACAATCCATTCGAAAAGTTTACGCTCGTCGCTCAGTTCCGCGTAAAAATTGTCCCGCGGATTTTTGTCCACGAAACAATCCTCCGCGCTGTATTGAGAGCACGATGATTCATGAATGTAAATTGTTTGAATGCTCAGCGTGAGGTAGGGTTCTCGGGGATGCAATGATGACTGTCACGCGGGAGCAGGGTAATCGGTTTGAGGGCGAGAAAAATTATTGCTTCCGTGAACTGCGGTGCCATGGGTCTTCCCGGCTTCACTATATACATATGAATGTACGTAATCTGAATCTGTACTCTTCAGAATTAGTATATTAACGAGCTATTTTTGGCTGATAGCGTGGCGTTCATGCAAGCCCAAAATACATTATCGGCTAGTGCACGTGCGTGGAAAAAAATTGTCAGAATTTTTGCGAGAAAACAGAGGTTCCTCAATTGGACGATCCTTCAATATGCGTCAGAGGGCTAAAAATAAATCCGAAAGTCATTGTCGAATCTTCTATATTCATGTTGCAGCTGCACCGAAATATTCCCTGATTACAAATTTGACTAGTTTCACGGTCACGTAATCTCATGAGCCTTCTATCTTTACCACCGTGAAATTACATTGTTCGTTTCTCCTGCCTCGCGAGATGCGATGCGCACGAAAGCAAGCCGGCTGGTCTCAGCTTTCGAAATAAACACCGTTTCCTTGCTGACGGACATTAAGATAATTCGAATCCCCATCTCACGAGATGAGCTGTAAACGAAGCTCGGTTATCGCTAATCATAAACGATATTCGGCTCCGTACATTAGGATCAGATATCCAGACACGTGCGATGGCAGAGCGGTCGGATAATAGAAAACGAGGCGAAACATTCAGTGAAAACGCGATCTTGGTAACGGAGATAAAGCGCAAGGAGAATAAAAGCTTTCCCATTCAGCGGATGTACCCCGTCTAACAATGCCAGCAAACTAACCGGCAAACAATCGCATATGCTCCGTAGTTCATTTTGACTCGAACTTGCAAAACGATAGATATCGTATTTGGCATATCAAACTCATTATCTGAACATTCATTACGCAACACATTACCTATCATTTTGGTATTTAGCCAGGGAATCGTTTCACTTATCGAGAATTTTAATATTGACTTGTATAGTCTCTTGAAACGGTATAATGGTCATTACAATAAGTAGATACGTGCCGTTGTATTGTTTAGCTTAATGTCCCGGGTGTACAATGCGGACCAGCCAATTTAATGGATCGCGTATCATTCGGATATCACTTCGTTTCAGTGAATGTACGTCTAAGTCCGCTTTCGAATTGCCAGCAAATCGAAAGGTATTGTAGACGGTGCTCGCCCGCTGCGTACTTGCTTTTACTTCAACGCACCTTCTGCTCACCATTAATTGCGAAAGGTTCGTCGCTAGGAGTGTAACGGATTAGTATCGCAACACTTATCGCCCGATCGTGTTGCATATTTGCCGGCGCCGCGCGAATGCCAATGAAAGTATCCTCCTAACAAGCGAAGCGGAAGTCGGTCTGTGCCCCCTTATTCTTTCCCTTCATTTCTTTTATTTAATAAAGCGTGGGTGGGTTTGCCTAATGATGCTCGCACGATTCGTTGGAAGTACCAATAGACGCGGCCGAGAAATTCAGCGTATCGTTACGTACATGCTTACCCAAAAGAAGCCTCGAGAGGCGGGGAGGGAGAGCTGAGAGGAGAAGAAAGCCAGAGAGCAAACGGTCCAAAACGGCGGCGAAGAGGATCACCTGATCAATTAGTCGAATGGTCCTTGCGCAACAAGTGTCTTGCATAATTAAGAACCTTAGACAGGTGATGCCCAGGTGGGCCGGTTCCAAATGAGGCGAGAAGGGTTTAACGAACAGGCCGGCGACCGACAAGAGGTCTGTCCTCGTCTGGGCAAGAGGGAGGAGGGGGAGGAGACGAAGGAGTGGAGTGACACCGGAGGAAAGTGGAAGCCAGAAGAAGGGGTAGACACGGAGGGTTGCGAAGGAGGGTTGCAAAGGAGGGTCGAAGGAGACTCGGAGGGTCGAAGGATCTTGCCGGAGTGAGAGGCACTCACTGGCCAAAAGGGGGTAGCGTAGGCAGAGAAAAGGAGAAGGAGCGCCGCTCTTAGGGGCGAAGAAGAGGGGGCGATCTAAAGGAGAAAGGAAGATCGAGAATCCTCGTGGCTCGGCGTGAACGGCCGAGCATTTCCGGAGTAGAACGAACATTTACTCTCGGTCAGCTGGATCGGGAGGCAGGCGGCTTGGCGCAGTTTTGTTTCTGGACGTTCGGGGTGAAGTACATATGCACGCGTGCGCGGCGTGAGAACCCGTGTGACACATTAAACGTGCGCGGGGGCCGAGTCGGGCTTGTGCGAAAATTAGCCTGTCGATCGCCGAATGTAAGCGACGCCGAGCGTCGGGCAACGATTCTCGCTGACCGCTCTTCGATCGGATGCAATTAGTCGGCGCGAACGAATTTTGCGCCTGGCCAATTTGCGACGCGACGCTTTCCGTGACGAATAAGGTCTCGCTGTGCTGACGATAAACGAACGGTGAGGCCACGTGCGCGCTCCGTTCCGGGACCCTTTCGTATCGGGGACGACAGCATTTCGGTGCCGAGGTACGTCATTTAACATTCTTCGAGACTCGAATGATATTCACGCTAATGAAAGTGGATGTCAAAGGTGAATCTTATATGACTCTTGCTTGACCGGCGGTCACGTCTGCGAGGAAGAATCGGTGATCTGCTGTAGATGAGATGAATGACGGACAAATATTTATCTTAGTCGAAAAGTGTGTGGGATAGTTGATATTATTTTGCGTCGTGCGCAATTGACGGTAAGCGAATGAGGCGGGATTTTATTAACAAATTGAAAGTTGGCTCTGTACGGTTTTGATATAGCAACGAAGAATCGAGATACCCTGCTCTGTTTCATCTAGCACATCAGAAAGGCATTTACATTGATGTCATGGTAAAAAATTGTGAACCTAACGCTCTACAAATTAATTCAGCCGCCCGTTCTGCGGGTTTATGGAATATTCAGCCTACATATTCTTATAATGTACGACACTTGCTCTACTATGTCGACACGGAATTACGATTACTATCTCATTTTGTATGTATTTATGTCACTATTGGACTTCTTTCTGCATTTATGGGACGGAGGCAAATTAACGCCCAAATAAGAAAGTTGTCTGACTGGGTTATCCTTTTAATATGTCAATGAGCTCCAAATTTAGGGCACATTGACGTACGTTTACATCCTGAAAATGGCGCTAAGGTCAAACTCATGATCAAAGCATGATAAAATATTTTGTGTTATTTGAGGTTTCCAAGACTCGCAAACCTGTTTACTGGAGAGAGAGAAACGTCCCTATAAATTTTTAGAAGATTATAAAAAGCGGTGCAAATTGCTTCCATTTTCGTATTTCGCGCTGTCAATTATATTACGATCGCATTGTGCAATGCGCATAGATATATATCTGTGTATATATATATAGAGCACCATGACTGTCTCTGAGGCGCGATGTCAACCATTTGCGGTTGATACGGCGGCAGTTGTATCAATTTCGTTTGGAAATCCCGCGCGCACCGAGTCTTACCGCTGTTTTCGCGTTACTCCGGCTCATTTCGGAGAACGCGTTACATGCTCCGACGAACATGCGTGCCATTTCATTGCAACTGTAAATATTGTGCACACTTTCCCTGAATCTCTACGCAGGCAGCGAGTTAAATGACCGGGCGAGACTTCTTTTATTTCCCATTATTCCCCCCCCCCCCCCCCCGCCCGCCTGCCCGCGCGCATTTGAAATCTATGCCCGCAGGTTAATGGCCCACCGAACGGGCCGACAATTGAATTCCGGATGTGCCCGTCAGATAATTGCCTATGACATTGTTGCGCAGCGCGCATTTTCACTTTTCCACAGTTCGCGCCGGACGCGCGGCTCTCAAGCTCATTGAATAGTAAATAAAATTAGCGGCGTCAAGAACAATGACACTGTACGCCCGATGCGCACTGAGCTGCGGTCGCGTGAGATGAAAACGGACGATGAGGAAGGATTATACTTTCAAATAGGATTCATGGCCCTTCGCGTTACTCCGCGCTCACCTGGCCGCATTTAATTGCGCGGTCAAGTTTACAAGCGATATAATTACATCCCGTGACATCAGGTATTCGGCATTTCGGCCGTACGCGCGTCCTTAGCGACAAGGTAACTTTCAAATAACACTAATTACATCCGTTATCGCCGGTCGAAGGTAGCGAGTCAAATTAGCCGTACGCTCGCAATCGGAGGATTCCCATTATCGATCGATTAGCTGTAAAAATTGGCTTAGTAACCGACGTCGCGATGTGCTTTGAGCGGCTGCTGAAAAAAAATTCATGACGAACGTCTTCGGGAGTCGGCCGTGACTCGTATTACTAATGATCGAGATTCCGACTGACACACGGGGTGCGATTGAAGTGCGCGACGAGGCGCTCGCGACAGTCGCACATATATTTCTTCATTATACCAGAGTTGCGGAATTTCCGCGTGCACTTCGTCCCTCTCTCTCTCTCTCTCTCTCTCTCTCCCTCCCTCTCTCCCTCATTCTCTCCGAAGCACGAAAGCAAACGGCACGGCGTCATAAATCATTTATATACCGCATTCGGCGCCGTACCGGGGTCAGTGGTGCCTACGGATTGTTCCCCCGCAGTAAGGAGTGACCCAGATCGTGAAAATCGGGGAAGATTTAGTAGTGCAGGGTTAAGCACTTGTTGTCACTTTGCATTCGTCGAAGACGCCCTCGCTCCTTTCGAAAAGCCAGGTCTGTCCTCTCGCCGGCCGAGAGCCGTTGATACCGCCTTACGGCCTGTCGACGGATAAAGTCAGTCGCGGATCGCGAGTATTTTCGATGAAAGTGAGGTTCGCCGAGCTCGCACGTCGGAGGATAGGCCTCCTCTAGGAGAAACGTGAGGCGGAAAAAGCGAGAGATTTAACGGGACGACGAGAGCCACGGTATCGCGTCGACGCATGGGAAAGGTGGCCAGATCGAAAAAGCTCGCGAGGAAAGCGACGATCGTCCAATGCATTGTTACTTCTTCGGCACCTGCGCGTCACCGCTTTCTACGGCTAATCAATTTGCGTAGACCGACGCTGCACTTTTTTAATGCGATCGCGAACGAGAGCCCAGCTTCGCGTCCCGTCCAGATGTCTCGCACGATACGCAGAGTACAGTATGTGCATTACATCGGACGGGGGAAACGTATATCCGTATGCCAGGCACGTACTTAATGAATTTTTAGTGTTAACCGCCGTCGTTCTTTGTCCTGCGCCTGGGCAGCGCAGAGATAAAGGTTCGCCTTCCGGCGCGACTCTCTTTAAACGCGGTGTAATTAGAGCGAAACATGACCCGGCCGCACCATTCGGCGCTCATCGATTGTTAGCTGATCGATATCGGGGGGGAGAGATTTTTATTTCGCACTTGGCTCTCGTTCACGAGCGGTGCGCAGTGCTCGAACGAAAATTGCACTCTCCGCAGATTTTTCTATCGCCGTCCCGCGCGAGCGAAATAATCTCGCGCTAGCTGGGAATGCAAGCGTCGAACGAGTGCTTTTTTTTCACCCCACGCACCTTTGGTGCACATTTTTTCCCATCCGGCCGATACTCCGTTCTCTCGCTGATAATTTACTATCGGCTCTTGCGGAAAATATCGGACGATCCGTGCCGTCCGATCGATATTTAACGGGCCGGCCGAGATTCGAAAAGCCGCTTGGGAAATGTTTCCGTCGTATATTTGCCTGTTAGAACGCGCGCTCGAGAGCGCGATTGTTTCCGCGAATCGGCGAGATTCCTCGAATTAGAAACTGTGGGATGATCGATTTCGGGCCTCGGCAGGAGACCGTTGAGAAGCGGGAGAGCAGTTCCGTCTTCGATAAATATCCTGTCCCGGAATGTTTTTGCCCCGAACGCCCGTACGTGATTTCTAGCCACTAAATATCATTCCATAATGGAATGCAAATATTTCAGGTTTTGCGAAATTCCTGATCACGTAACTCCGGCCGGCCGCCGGACGGATTTTCATTCCCATGCGGCGCGTATCGTTCTCGCGACCCTGGACTTTATAGTTCATCGGTGAGGAAGCAAAAAAAAAAAAGAAACATTTTCCGGACGTGATCGGCGAACGGCCTCTCGTAGAGCGAACCTTCGGGACATAAGTGGTCGCCGAAAAAAAAAAAATGAAGGGAACGTAATAGTCGAAATGCCGTAATAGCGACTGTTACGACTGCAGGTAAGAAGAGGTCAGCGGTCACTTTGTGCTCCTATGTAGAAATATCCTCTCGGCAAGCTAAGCACTTCGAAAGTCACCGACCTTGGCAGACATTTCGATCATTCGCGTAACGCATTACCGGTTCAAATTGACGTTAACCTGCCTCGTCTCAATCTTCGCTCGACAAACGAGGGAATCCATTGACGAGTCTCTGCCAGCCGCCTTACGCTGCCCGACTAATTTACGATCGTACTCTCGCGACCGTTGCAAGAAATCAATGTCGTCCCATCCCTCTTTTTTTTCCACCTTGTTTGCCGCGCCATTATTTTCGCCTCCGTTATGCTAATTCTCCGCGGCTAGGCCCGAAGTTCCATTGACAGAGCGAGAAAGAGTATTTTTATAACGGTGAGTTCGGAACGCGTGGCTGCTCATCGTCGCGCGCGTTTCGCGAATAAATTCCACGATCGAGAACGATTGGTCGCGGAGATAAGGAGATGGCGAGTCGGGGAACGGGTTTCTCTAAACTTCCGAAACGGCGTTTTTCGCGAACTAGCGCGAAAGAGTGCAACCGCGCGGCGTGCGTTGCACTCTTGGCAGTACGCTGCCTGGCCTGGCCTGCGCGTTGACAGTCGGTGAAGTTAACGTTTGGCCATTTTCGTTTCGTAAATGCAGGAATTCCGCAACGCCGGTGGTCCAACACTGGGCGCGGATCCCGTTACGTAGTTCTCACAATATCGTCGGCTGAGAATAGTATTGACAGAGCATGAAGATACCTATGGTGCAATAACCCGTTCCACCGCGCGCACTTTCCCCAAACTTGAAGCCACGGCCGCATTTCTCCGGCGAGGACCTGCTAAAGATCACGTCACACCTCGGTGACTTTACCAGGCACGCACCGGATAGGCGGCTGACGAGTGAAGAAGGCGAGTGAAAACGTGGGTGCCACCGAAAGGCCAATTTTACGAAGGCCAATTTTACACCCCCTTTAAGCACAGCCGATATTCGTGTAGTCAGTTAGTCGGCCCGGTAAACAACTTAGGACCGTTTAAGAGACCGATATGCACCGAACTCGCCACCGACTTTGTTTACCGGGACCTATCGGCACGTAGCACGCTGCGAAATTAGACGGTACATTACCTTTATCTCCCTCAAAAATTCGGATAATGTCGCGGCATGTTCAATTGTTTAAAGAGCCATTGTAGATTACCGGGAGGCGGAAGTTTAAGTGCGGAAGAAATATATGCTGTGCGGCAGAACGATAATGGCCATTACCGGCATTACGATTAGGTCTCCGACAGCGAAACATACGTCGTTCGACAAGGGCAGTTAACAGGGGGGGCCAATTACTGGCCGCATGACGCTCTCACCGAAGGAATTTTTCCTTCGACCGGGAAAGAACATGTCGATTTCACGCATTTAACGTTAAACGACCCAACAATTAGATAAGGTCTCGCCCAATCGGGGCATTGTCAGCCCCGCATCCGCGGGCCTAACAGTCGGACGGAAATATTTTTCGAACGCGATAGACCGTCGCGGCCGTTCTTTCCGTCTAGTAACGTTCGTCGGACATGCATGTTGTTGCAGATTTGTTCGCGCGCTTCGCCGTTCGAAAGTGGGACGCGATGCTGGCCCGGCTGTTCGAAATCCACGGTCGCTTCTGCGCCGGCCATCCCCTGGAGGTGATCGTGACGACCTTCACCCTAACGGCGTGCATACTGAACATGGAGACCGGAAGCGGAGTTAGCCGAGATGGCGGCCTGCCTGTGGCGGCGGCCCACTGCCGTCACGGCAGGTGTAATTCCGACGTAAGTAGATCTTACCTCATAGCGCGGGACACAGGCCTGCGTGGCGCACACAGATGTCAATGTTATGTAGAGCAATGGGGCAAAAAACGAATGCGACCGTTCGCCCGCAATTGGAGCGCTATTACGCGTCTTAGCGCCTGATTGACGAGCCGCCGTTCGCACTCTGTTTCTCGTTACCGTTAACGTTGACGACAGTGTGCCACGGGTCGACGTTACTCAGGTATTCTTCTCTTTCCCACCAGGACCTAAACGCTGCCGACGTCATAGTGATGACTATAATAAGATGCCTAGCAATATTGTTCACTTATCATCAGTTTCGAAACTTGCAGAAGCTGGGATCGAAGTATATCCTGGGTGAGTGTTTACAGAGGGTGTCTCCGATTTTGGGCCGATCGATGCTCGATATTGTAACTCGAACGTACCCAAGCGATTTCGCGAAATCTTTCGTTAGGGTTACGGTACCCTGTCGCGGTAACCGCTGTCTCGCGTTCCGTCGGCCAATTCCGTTAATTGAGTATCAGTAAAAACGATATAAATGTCCCCGCGCGAGGAGAAAGTATTGCGAGCGACAGTCGTTTATTAGACTTTTCCTAATGTAGCGTGCGGGCTGCCGCGGTAGGTGGTTTTCTAGCCAAGAAGATTAACGGTTCCACCTACGACCTTGCCGCCGCCGTGGTGTCCCTGATAGGGAAATCGAGTCCCCCGGATTCTGCCCGAGCAAAAGCGAATCGAGAAAATTGCGCGCAATGGCCCGACGGGTATATGGATACGCGCGCGCTCATTCATAAAACCGGATCATCCCGCGGACACGCGTGAAAGCTTTCAGTGGCAGTGAAAGTTCCCCGTGGAAAGCGACAGCGTTCCATTCCAGCCCGCACGTAACGGCTCGCAATTATCGAATTTGCATGATATCGCGCGGTGCCCGAGCGGTGAAAAGGACTGGAAGTAATTTTTATCGCGCCGAACGCGGACGAAGGTCTCGGCCGGCCATTCGCGATGACGTCCGCATTTAACGATTCGCGCTGGGCTAATTTGTACTTTTATCCCGCATATAGGTATCGCTGGCCTATTTACCGTCTTCAGTAGCGTGGTCTTCACCTCGGGCGTCGTCAATTTCGGACGCAGCGACATTACCGATCTCAAGTAAGTATCACCGAGATCCGCTCGCCGTCTTTCATCTATCGGGCTCTCCTACCGTTTTCATCAGAAAGCGTTTGCTTTCATCTCGTGAATGATTCATGCCGCTCGTTGCGCGGTGCTATCCAGTAACGTAGAGTCCGTGGAATGATAATGCTTCGGGGTTGCTAGCAGAAGAAATTCGGGCCAGAGTCGAGAGCAGTCGCGGAATGGAAAGCGGAAGTTCATTGAAGTTCTGTTTTCTTTTATCAGCGAGTAAGATCGCTCCTCTCGGCGGAGGCCTCGCCAAAGTTCGTTCGATCCAATTAACGGCTTGTTTATTACGGATGTTACAAAAGTTGTTTCCTTTCTAGGGATGCTTTATTCTTCTTCCTGTTGCTTATTGACTTGTCGAAGGCTGCCGTGTTGGCCCAGCTGGCTCTGAGCTCGAGGAACCAGGAGGAGGTGCGGGCCAATATCGCGAGAGGAATGTCGCTATTGGGCCCGACGATCACGCTGGATACTCTCGTCGAGACGCTATTGATCGGGATAGGATCATTGTCGGGAGTCAGAAGACTCGAGATCTTGTGCAGCTTCGCGTGTCTCGGCGTCGTCGTTAATTACGTTGTCTTTATGACCTTCTATCCTGCGTGCCTGTCGCTAATTCTAGAGGTAATCCTAAGATATACATGGAATCACTTTCATTGCGTCATCGGTGTCACTCTGCATTCGATCTTACACGTATTTTGCCCCCTCCGCAGCTTTCTCGTGGCAGCAACAATATCGGCCCATTGAGCGCCAATAAAATTTTCATAATGCACCCGCTGAACGAGGAGGACCAAAAGCCAAACCCCGTCGTGGAACGAGTCAAACTCATCATGATCGCTGGCCTATTCGTCGTTCACGCCAACAGGTACTATTTGTTTTGGTCGATTCTTAAGGAATCTTGCGTTTTTACGCACGTCTATCCGCTTGCCACCGTGATTTACAGCCTCATCATTCTATATATAAGCGTGTACTTGTATATATACACACATATTCGCGTTCGCATTAACATGTTCAAAAGAGAAAAATGTGGCAGAGAGAAGCTATCGGCAATCTGACCCCGAGCACCATTCTTTTTTTATATTTTGCGATTGTCGGGCCAGTTTTCTTTCCCTCTTACTTAATTCCATAGGTCAGGTTCACATTGTGACGTATTTGCATAGGTATACATCTAGTTCATATTCAATGAGCCGTTCCTGACTCTGAAAGAGATAGTACATATCTCTGAAGAGGTTTGGGCTTTTTCAATAGAATGTAACAGCGGCACACGTAAGTCGTTGAAAATCATTGCACCACCACAATGGTTACGGATTTGTTACCGCGGCTGACGCGTAAGAGCATAAAAGTTGCGTGGGACGAAGTCAAATCCGACGTTACAGTCATTAGCGAGTATTTCATGAGTTTACCTTTGCGTGCATTGATTCATAGTAAGATCTGCATTTATAAATGCTTACGATTAGCGCCATTCATATTCACCCCTTTCATCGAGTCGCTGCTCGTGTTCGTCGATCAGCAGCGACTCTTTTGCGACGCGGCTCGTGCCGAACGAAATACATTTGTCATAAAACAAAGAATATAGTATTTAGATAAATATGTAAACGGTCTCGAAGGAACTGAGACGTTTTTTTTGCAATTTTTCTAAAGCGAGTTCATAACCACGTGCCTGATCAAAATACACGTGCATGGTTGAGTTTAATATTACATGAGAATGTCAAGAATAACACTTCGACAATGCGTCAACCATCCATAGAAAGTGAAATGAGTGTGTAGAAATAAACATTTCAGAGTGGTGGATAGAATAGTTAGGCTATTCCTTACTAGACGGCTATGGATCCGTAGCACTGTTGCAGTTTGAGAAAATACGTTCATGGATCTACATCGGGACGCTACAAAGAAATACTGCCTGACCCGTGTAAATATCTATCCGATAGAATGGTGCCGGGCGTTTCGTTCGTTAAGTAATTGTACCGCTTTTAAAACCGTTTTGTGTCCAAAATGCCGTTGCGATATTTATGCTAATTCCATTTTCACGAAACAACGGGCGAAGGGTACGGTTTTAATAAGTGACCATGTGCTCTACTATGTTTCAGTCGTTGGCCATTCCGAAACGATGAGAGTGAACATACAGTGGATAGAAAAATCTCATCTACGAATTCGCACATTGTAACTGACACATTTAATAAGACTGCAAATGAATCAGAGATTAAGAACTACCTATTAAATAGTTTATCCGTCAGCGCCGACAATATCGTAATACTAATAATTCTATTGGCGCTGGCGATAAAGTTTATTTTATTCGAAGATAAGGGCGACATTGCGAAGCAATTGAGGTTTAAGGAAGACGAGAGCGCCGAAGAGACGGTGGTAGAACCGACCGAGAATTCATCGGCTGACAATTCGAATTTGACGGCGATGGACATTACCTTGCGTCAAAGGTTTGGCATGCCACTCAATTCCATTCATTCAGCTATATTTCCCCTGTCGGGAATGGGCGGCGAATGGGTGGACATAGACAACGACACTCAGGTAGAGTGTGTCGACAAGGAGGTGCAAACCGAATCGAAAATATTTACTACGGATACGTCTAGCAGCGAGAACTTATCATCTCGTCCGGAAGTTGTCAGGAGTATCGACGAATGCCTTGACATATATCGATCAGAAGTAAGTACTTACATCCACTACCGTTAAGGACAAATGGCTGAAGGTGTCTTCACATTTCGTTCTTCCATCAGTTAGGGGCCAACGCGTTAACGGACGCTGAAGTTATTCAGCTCGTGGAACACAAACACATATCTACATATCAGCTGGAGAAGGCCGTCGGAGATATGGAACGTGGCGTCGGCATAAGGCGGCTCATCTTTGGATCAGCTGGACAGTTCAAAGAAGACTTAAGCGAACTGCCGTACAAAAACTACGACTACAGCAAAGTTCTCGGATCTTGTTGCGAGAATGTAGTAGGGTACGTGCCGGTACCGGTTGGTATCGCAGGCCCTCTGTTAGTGGACGGCAAGTTTTATCACGTGCCGATGGCAACGACTGAGGGATGTTTAGTGGCATCGACGAATCGCGGAAGTCGCGCGTTACTGAAATGCGGCGTGACGAGTTGCGTGGTGGCCGACGGTATGACCAGAGGGCCAGTTGTCAGATTTCCCAACATAGTAAGAGCGAGTGACGCGATGAAGTGGATGGAGAATCCTAGCAATTTCGCGGAGATGAAGAACAGCTTCGATCAGACCAGCAGGTTCGCCAGGCTAACCAAGGTTCATGTTCGCATCGCCGGCAGACACTTGTTCATCCGATTCGTCGCGACGACGGGCGATGCGATGGGCATGAACATGCTGTCCAAGGGAACGGAGAAATCCCTGCAGATGGTACAGGAACATTTTCCTGATATGGAGATCCTCTCGCTAAGCGGGAATTTCTGCACAGATAAGAAGCCGGCGGCCGTGAATTGGATCGAGGGCCGAGGAAAGAGTGTAGTGTGCGAGGCTGTCGTCCCGGCCAACATTGTTTCCAGTGTATTGAAAACATCCGTTCACGCCCTCGTCGACGTTAATATAAGTAAAAACATGATCGGCTCCGCAGTGGCCGGCAGCGTTGGCGGATTCAATGCGCACGCTGCGAACATTGTTACGGCCATCTACATTGCAACGGGTCAGGATCCTGCACAAAATGTCAGCAGTAGTAATTGCATGACGCTGATGGAGCCGTCGGGGCCGGACGGCAACGACCTTTACGTCTCCTGCACAATGCCTAGTATAGAAATCGGTACTATCGGTGGTGGGACAGGGCTTCCGGCGCAAGGGGCTTGTCTCGCTATGTTAGGAGTTAAGGGTGCTCATGCCGACGAGCCTGGCGAGAATGCCAGCAAGTTAGCTAGAATCGTATGTGCCACTGTACTTGCTGGAGAATTATCTCTGATGGCTGCCCTCACCGCTGGCCACTTAGTCAAAAGCCATCTTAGACATAACAGGTACCTAGGAATCTGAAAATTCTATTTAAACGTGTTTGTTTAGTGTGCTTCAGTGTCATTTTTTCTTATTGCAGATCGTCGACTGCAGTAAGCAGTTCGGTCAGTATGTCTCAGAGCGGAACAGGCAAGAAGCTGACGGTGCCCAGCATATTGCCAGCACTGCAGAATCTCTGTACAGAAAACACGCAACATTCTTAGCATTGAAAAGTGTGTGGAACGATATAGTTTTCAATGTGATCACTGAAGCAGAGCAGTGTCTGCGCCAGGTTCTACAACTGCCTCACTATAGTGTCCCAAAGAAGCGATACTTAACTACCACTGTTTCTTCCATGTATATTGAGAAAAAATATGTACAAGATAATGATTGTTTCGTTGTAACAGTGTAAGGTAAACTTGTCAGGAAGATGCGGTCCTAATGGAAAAGGTAGCTGTGACAATACTTAATGCGGTAGCTCTCCCGGTCACTTTGTTTAAGCAGCGGGAAAGAGAACTTATGACAGTGATGGGTGCACATACTTTTGCAGATGCTTTGTAAAAATTTTGTAGAAATCATGCATTAAATGAACTTTTTAATATGATCCACATCATTACTGAATGTCAATTGAGCTGTTGATCATTTGATGAAACACAATTTTTATTTACGCGGTTTTGTTTGGTTAAATTATCTTTAGTAGTGCAATATTAGGTTTTAATTTAAATTTCGTATTTAAAATGGTTTCAATAAAATAGTAAATCATAATGTTTGAAGACTGTGTAGTTGACAGTAGGTTGAGTGCAATATCAATTCAAAAACAAAATTCAAAAAATCTAAAAGTATTATCACTACTTACTAATAAAGTGCATAATTTAGGTTTCGTTCCGAAATAACAGGAACGCTAACTTAATCCATAACTTTTACGCTGAATGATCTGTCTGTTAACCGACATAATACGTGATGCAATAAATATTTTTATGTTATGGTGTTTAATTGTTTTTAAGATTATAGCAGGGGTTTATTAAGTAATTTATTAAAGCATGCTGTATATTATTGGTTGACGTTGATTGCAATTGATGAACACATTGTAGACATCTGTGATTTCACGTCGTATGTGTTTTTTTGGATATATTTTGTTCATAGGGCATTTAGGACGAAGACTTTACTACAAACAAAGATGTTTTCACTAGGAAAGATTATAATTAAAATTTACTGTACGCAATTGTACTATGAAATATAGTGGTACAACCACAAAATCACAAATTTTATTTGGATAAATACAAAATTTACTAAGTAAAAAAAATCTTACATTACCAAACATAGCTATATAAATAAATTATTTTCATTGAAATCTATATCAATACTGTAGTGCATTTTTAAGGCCTGCTTTTTCTAATTAAGTAATAGAAAACTATTCTTAAATAATGTGTTTCAAAAGAGCATACAACTTGTACAACAATATTTTGTATCCATAGCTTAAATCAAAATCCCACACTGAGATATTTGAAATAGCAGACCTTTAAAATATTATTTCTAAACCAAAGAGAATGGTAATTCTGCGACGCACAAAATTCATCGATTCAGTCCCTACATTTTTTCGTACGTTTCTTCATATCCGCAGCTAATACACTCATGGGTGTAAGTATCATCATCCTCATTATATTTATCAGGTCCAAACTCATGGGTATGTGATGCCTTCTTCGTTTTATCATACATTGAACTTCTCACTTCCATTCTTAGCTTCTTCACCTACAATATACGACCACATTGTAACTATCAGCTATGATTCATACAAAATGTTGTGTCTGATATGTGTTAGTATATATACATACATACATACATATATATATATATATACATACACGTGTATTGGTTACATGCATGTTTACCTTCTGGTTGAATTTCTTCACTTTTGCCTGTTCTCGTTTTGAATCCCTACTTTCCTTTTCTTTTATTAAGTTCTCTTCTGTGCCCCATACTTCCAAGGCTCTCTCCTCTACTTGTAAGTGTAAGTAAAGCTTCATATCACCCCACAAAGGATTGTGGGGATTTTTTCTGGAAATGTATTTTAATGGTGGCTCTCTCTTATCAAAATCACAATCTTTCAAGAGATATTCATTTTTTGCTTCAGATCTGGTAATCAGCGCATGCTTATCTTCACGATCCCTGAGCAATAGTATAGCTTAGAAAAATACAAGATAAGTACTCTGCATGTATGGAATTCATAGTTATACCTGCATGAATCACATACGGATAGATCAAATGTTTGGAACAGGTATGAGTCTTTGAATTCTTTTTGACATTCATCACATTTTGGTAGTTCACTGATTATTGGTGCTGGTTCAGTTACTATATTGAACTGCACAAGAAAAAGAGATTAAAATTTATTGTGCTGTCGTATGATCTGAAAGATATAAGATATAGCGTGGTTGTAACTGAGTACCATTTCTGCTTCCAATTCATCATTTTCTTCTATCAGAAATCCTCCGCCACTATCAATAACACGCTGTCCTTGAACTTTCAATAATCTTCCTTGTGTACCATTTTCAGTATCCCTTCAACAATCATTTTCTATGAAACGTTTGGAACAGCTTTGTTAATGCCTTGTAAATAATATTTATAACAATTAAATTTCACCATTACCCTTTTGCATAGGGATGAGATACTAATTTGGATTTTTTTAAAAGTAATGCCTTTTGACGATTTCTTTCTGCTCGTTCTTTTAGTTCATCGGTCATCACATTATCCGCGGCAGCGGAATTATTATTTGATATAACCTCTGAGGTTGACATTTTACCAGCAATTTGAATTTGTTGATGCCAATACTACTTGAAAATGTACCTGTTTTGAAATTACATAATTTGGTAAACTGATACTTTTATTATCGTAATAGGTTTTAAAGTGACGTTTCAAAACAATAGGTAAGACAGTTAAATTATCATGCCACTTATAACAGGTCCTAAGTATTACGATTCATTTGTAAATAAATTTTTTAATGTTTGATGTTCAAAAATAACATTACAAAACACACACTTGTTATGTCCGATGCACTCTCAAATATATATGTGTTCTTATTATCGCTTTCGTTGGAATAATTGGAACATCGGAAGTTTGGTAGGTTTATGATGGTGTCGCGAAATATAAGCCAAACGTCCAACCAATCCGGTACTTGATACCAATTTTGAAACTGTATCGATTGAAAGCAAATTCCGTTTAAAAGCTGTTCAACCGTCGGATGGTTTCGAAATTTGAAAGTTGAGGAAAGTAAATTTTGTACTAATTTCTTTATTTTATACAATATATTCATATTTACAAACATGACACAATGTAACAAAGACATATTTATATACAAACACTTATTGAAAATAACACCATATGCAAAACAACATCTACACGAAATTGAAAATATTAGGATTACGTTCAATGCGTTGAGTGAACGAAAACAACGATAACGGTCAATAGTATTACGTACGTTGGCTGCGGTCGCAATGCTAATAAATAATAGACTGATGGAATGAATCGCTCATTTCTTTACAAGCAGGCTAAAACATGTATCAAATGTCCTCATGGATGTAGGAATATCTTCCATTAGACCAATTACAGTCAATGCTTGTCCAATGTGTTTGTGTTCTTTTAGCTTATCTATAAGTGTTCTTGCATGTTCGTCGATATTCGGTAACGATCGGTTAATGAAAACGTGCTCAATAATTTGATTGTATACTGAATGATTAGGACTAAAAGCAATTGTAAAATCTTTTAAGAATAATTCTTCCAATATTGGACACGGTAATGGTGTCTCCTGAAAAAAACCTGTTTGTTGATAATACTATGGGAGACCTTAATGTAAGTTATTTTGTTATAATTGGTACATACCTTATACTTTTCTTTAATAATATTTACTGCTTCTGTATGAAGTACTGGATCGTTTGTGCATAAACGTATATAGATAGACTGTTCAACAGTCATAGGTTCGATGTTTCCCCTCAAAAATTCTCGTAAGACCTATAAAGTAGTTGTTGCATGAAATGCAAAATAATCACATCTAGAGCCTTGCGAATATATATACTTACATCTGTCGATGAAAGTCTTTCGACAAGATCTTTATACTCCATTAATATTTGATTTGAATAATTTGCGGCATCCATTTTGGTTATGCAAACAGGCACAATTTTCATCAACCTTAACACTGGGTGTGTGTCTGCACCAGTATACTCTGGATTTGTAAATTTCTCCCATTGAAAAAGTATTCTCTTAATGTTCTTGTAATGTTCACGTGTCGAAATTTTGTCGAACATCTTTTGGAACACTCTGAAGCATTCTTCTTCTGTAGTGCAGTCGTCAGCATGATTTGTAATGGGACTTTCGTTTCTCTTTTGCGGAAGAACATCTATCGTACTCGAAGGAGTTTGATCGTTAATTGCTAATTCTTCCCCACCATCGTCAGAGAAATCGCCCCAATCTTCTGACCAATCAACATCACGACTCTCAGAAGCAGAATTAATAGTGTCATTCTGTTCTTCTGAATTAACATCCGCAATTGTGGTTGTGATGGTGTCTTCTTTGGTAACTGTGTTTTCAACTTCCTCAGCTGGCGGTTCCACGATTGTTTCCTCTTTGATTGGTTCAACGTGGTCTTTCTTAACACCATTTTCCGTCTCAATCATGCGGTCATTATTTACCTCTGCCTTATACTTTTGTAATTGCATTTGCGAATTTAATAATGCCTGCCGAATTTCAGATTCGCCAGACGATTGCGTTACGCGCAAGGTCTCCTGTATCAATATTAATGGATTGCACAAATATAAATTATTGGTATCATCGTGTAGCTGCTTATAAAGTTCTAAAGCGTAATAGTACGTAGCCGTTTCAAGGTATAATTCATTTTCTGGTAATGACGCAAACACGGCTTGTGCGTTTTCAATGTAGTTCTTGTTTAAATCCAATAAATATGCCATTCCAAGTAACCAATCCTCTGGTAGAGTATGTTTGGCACATTCAACGAACACTAGAATGATACACATGAACAGCCTTAGTAAACAATAACAGGAATTTTAGTATTTGTTCATTATCTTATGTATTCTTAAACTAATACGTACGATGATTAATGTCACTGCTTTCTACATCGTTGCAATAAGATTCGCTGAGTACAGCAATTCGTAACAATGCCTGACAACATTTTAATTTAGTATTATCTACATCAGGCATAGAGTACCTGTCATACTTTGTATCAAGATCGCTGATGTTACAATTACTATGTATGGATTCATAAAAACACGGAAAGCTTTGTATATCGAGACTCTTTTTTTCTTCCGTATCATTGTATGCCTCTATTGCTTCGCCAGCAAAGTTAAACTTTAATCTCGACTTCCAGAAACTCGTGTCACTTATATTCCTTATCAGACCGAACGTTGACTCTTTCATCATACTCGCAGAACTTTTCACGATCTCTGTTGACGTTTCAATTATTTTTGGAACAAATTCTTTCTTTTCTACTTGTGGCTGCAATACATGAAGTAATTGGTATAATACATAAATTATTTGTAACTCATGTAATATTTACCGTAGTCATAGCATCAGTAAATTCATCGTCGCTGTCAGCTGCATCTTGAAAATCGTCAAAGTCATTTGGCGGCATCCACAGTTCAAGATTCTTATGTAGCATTTGTATGTCTATGAGTCGCAAGTGATCCAAGACTTTTGCCAAAATATCGGTAGGTCCATTATTCAAAGCAAAAGATAAGCACTTCTTTCTGATAGATAAATCCTGATATTCAGTGCAGTACCCTAAATTAAGTGCGACAGTCCATGCGGGTACATAATTACTCTGCATTAATTGTTGACACGTTGTTGCGCATACATTATAATCTCCCACCTATAAAAATTTTAGTTACTTTCGGATTTTATGAGATAACACAAATTCACATAATTGTTAACTCACGGCAAATGCTTTCTTTGCTATCAATTCTAAGATTTTCCCTTCTCTAATTCTAGTATTTTTTTCTTCTATTCGTAGATAGTTGGCCAAAGTTAGCAGTCGTTGGCGACTTTTATAAGCGTCTGTACGAGCATTTAAACATTCTTCAATTAATTTCAGTCTATCTTGTGTCAGTCTAACTTGGAACGGCAACATGTCGATATTAAATTCATGCAGTATTTGGAGAGAATTAATGAGATCGTACTCCTCTTTAATACGAACGTTGTTATCTTCGATAAGATGAAGACAAGCCCTGCAATATTTAGATGCAAAGTGTAGGTAACAATGCAAGTTGTATCTTACAGGTATATGGGATGGTAGAATAAATTCTCACTTAGCCAACTCCATGTTATAATCCGTCAAACTCTTGGAACTGTTAAAATATTCCACACACGCCTCCAATATCAAACTAACTGCCTTGTCATATGTTACTTTTAACAATGATTGTTCGTTCTTTGTAGTTTCTATTAATGCAGAACAGCTTTGAATGTTATCCTTGACACCAGATACCAATCGTGCTGATACACAAATTTCGAAGCAGATTTCAACGTCGATACAAGAAAATACAAGGCCATGTATCTCTAACATTTCATTCAATAGTTGAGCCCACTGGTTTTCGTCCGATGGTGGCATTCTGTTAATATGTGTATCGTAAATAATTTATTTTCACGATATTTAGAAAATACTTACTTCTTGTTTAAACTTCTGGCCATTTGAACTAACAGCTGTTTCACACTGTTTGGATCATTTTTATTTTTGCGTATAAAATTAAGCGTTGTTTTAACATCATATTTGCTTAGAATTTTGACACAGTCTAGCTCTCTTTCTAATTCCTCTATCAAATTAGGTGTGGCATGCCCTCGACTGTCTGCGTAATCTTTTGGGATACAAGACAGAATAGCTTGCGCTTTCTCAAGCATATCAGTATCATGGCAAGCATATATACAATTTAAAGCTAACGAGGCAAAATCGTCAATCATGTGCATAATATCTAAGTCCGCTGTCTGCTTGAGATGCTCAAAAAATATCACTGGGAGAGTCAAATTATCTTTGCTAAGACTGATTAGGTAATCAGATAGGAAGTGTTTCTGAATATCTCCACCCTAAAACTTGGGTCGTTAATTGTTTGCTATGATAAACGTAATTAATTACGCTCATACGCACCAGGTATTGATGTCTTCGCTTTATAAACGACAACAAAAGATACTTCAAGTCGTCCACAAAACTATCCTCATTCGACATGCTCATCAGTAATTTGATTTTTTCTAAATTATTTAATTTTTCTAACTGATCCAGAGACATTTCTTCCAGATAGACATGATAAATCATATCATCCAATGTTTCCAAGTCTAACAATAATTCTTCTAAACCCGTAATGTTATGCGATTTTGCAATTTTCGTTAGTTGTAAAGCATTGTCCACCATAAAGCTGTTTCTTTCAATTTGGTAAGCCCTTGACTTGTACCATTTATGTAACAGATATGGCGTCAGCTCTGTGTTCCTAAAAATTTAATTACAAGAAGATGCAAATACATTATGCGAACACAAAAATATCTACCTATAAATGGATAACGCGGGATCTTCGTCGTAAAGTAATTGTGATTGATCGTCACTATCCGTGTTGATTACTTCATTAAATTCGGGTTTCTCCGACCAATCTCTCTGACGTAATTCACGTTGATCGAGTAGGAATAGCTGACCTTCAGTATCACATTCTGGTAAGAGTTTTTGGTAACTCGAAGGATTTAATGTTTCGGGAAAGAAACTAAGAATCGCTAACCAATGTGGTAGTAACTTTTCTCCGTAGTATGTGAACATAATTTCGACTCCTCTGCAGTCACCATCTTTAGCAAATCTGTATTTGGGAAGTAAGCATGGTAAAATAATATGGACTTTTTCATAGACTTATTGTATTATAATAGTAATTACTAACCTGATCGCATTTTCAACCGCAGTGAGTTGTCTAAACTCCTCATAAAAAATTTTGTCGTACTTTTGCGACGGCTCCAAAATAATTTCGTAGGTAAGTAACTTGTCTAGATGATCCAGAAGTTTTCTCCTGTATTTAATTAAATCTTTTTGCGCCTCAGATAAATTTTGTATATCAATTTTTTCTAGCATATCATTTACTTTTTGCACCTGTGTTTACGAAACAAGAGGTTCAGATGTTTTTTTCATGCTACTTGGTCATATTCGAAATTTATATATTTATGTAAATTACCTGTCTCAAACATACACTCTGCTCATCCAAATCCTCCCAGTTTTCATCATCATCCAACACAAACTTTCCATTGTCACATTCACCTATTGCTAATAAAGTCTCTACGTTAGCGCCTTTCAATCCAAAATTGAGCAGTTCCCTGGCTGCTTCCATGGTGTCAGGAACGCGTGTAACGCATTCATTTAAAACCCAAGATCTTTTGGTAACTTTACTAAGATGTTCTTGAATAGCGTTTAACGATAACTCGGATTTTCTCCATTGTGTTTGATACACTAAATCGGTGTCTAAGTTGTATGTGTTAGCTAAAGCCAAGGCTTCCTCATATTCCTGTAACGTGTATATGTTAAAAAGTCTAAGAATTGAGCCTTTGTCCGTACGTGCAATTCGCTTACTTCAATATCAATTTTCCTAGAGTACAATTCTTCTGGTGTTGTACTTTTAAGGCCCAGTATCCTGTATGTTCTATATAGAACTTTTGATTTTTTTCTCTTTGGTTGAAACTTTTCAATATCTGTAATCGAATATAGTGTACTTTGTACTAGTGTAGTAGTATAGTTTAATATTGTCATAGGTTCCAATTCGTCATCCTCTTTTTCACTTTCTGATGAAACCTCTGCAAAACATAAAATTGTATTTGTAAGAGATGGTAATTCATTTTTGTGGCAATTTCAGTAATAATTGTATACATATGATAATAACCCGAAATTTGTCCTTCACTGTTTGCATCTCTACTCCGTTTCTTACTTGTTATAAATGTCTCACAATCTAGACACAAAAATCCACGGTCCGTACCAAGCTCGGCAATCTGCGGCTGTCCAGCCAAAAATTCAGGACTAATACCCAACAAATTTTTTAAATTTTTTATGCAGCATACCGATGTCGAACCTGAATATCTCGCGATTATAATAGCCTGATCAGACCACCATCCGATATCTACTGGATGAAATTCTGTGAGACCCGGAGGAAACTTTTTACATTTCGTTAGTCTCAGTGGATTAGGTACATTATAATCTGGTTGTTCCATTAATCTCCACTTTCTTTGAAAGAGGAAATTCGGTAATCCCCATAGCGATACAGATCCGTCAGAATGCAAACATGCCAAGAATTCGCCGTTTGGTGATATCCGCATTTTGAATATTATAGACTCTATCTGGAAGTTGAATGTGGGTATTAAGTTCCATAAAGAAAATAAGGATGCTGGTTCAGTGTCTTCTTGGAATGCAATTGATAATTTGCAATATGGATAATCATTCAGTAGTCTCCATGATGTTAACCCACTCTTTGATGCAGTAGACTGAAAAGTAATATATAATATGATAAAGCCTGTTAGTAAAAAGAGCATTTGAATAGATTTGTACATACTGTTAGTTTTTGTGTGATAGTATTTCCAGCCACATAAAATAGACTGCGTTTTGTGTCATATGCTACAGCATTGATACCATTCTTATAAAAGTTTCCAAATGAAAATTCATAATTTGCATTGTACCCATTTGACACTGATATGTGATAAGATTTCAATAGGCCACTATATGTAATCAGAATAAGCTCATAAGACCAAGTGTCTTGCTGTGACCTTGGTTTCAAAAATATTATAGATGCTATAGCATCTCCAGCTTCCAAAACATGTGGATTTTGAGTAATTGTTTTAGGACTTATACTAAAGATATTGTTTCCTAAAGAGTTGTAAAATGACATGTGGCCATTGCTGGAGGCTAGCACTAGAATAGAACCATCAGGGCTCCACACTAGCTTGCGCCATTGTGGGAAAGCATCCTTAGGAACTGAAACAATGCTTAATCAGTAAATGTGAAGTTTTTTATGACATAATGAAAGACATGTAGCAAAAATGATTCACCTGATGCCTTGCCAATTACTGATGAATACTCATCTTTTGCCTTCCTAATCTCTATCACATTTTCTTGCAGAATAGCTAATAAACGACCATAATCACCTACTGCAAATTTCCATGGTAATGTGAGACTCACTTGCTGGGATACACTTTCTGGCAGGGAGTACCTATTGTTAAGGTACCTCAACGCATTTTTAATAGTCCCAGTTGTCGGTAGAATAGCAGTATCATTTTTACACTTCTGTAACATGACATTGACGGATGGGTTCCAAAGACTCACCAGTCGGTATATTGAAAATTTATTATTTCGCCTAGAACTTACGATCAATTCTGGTTCCTGCTTTCGAACAAAATATTCTAATAATTCGTATAGTATGGGATCATCTGAAATTTCATTGATACTGCTCATCGTGACGTTGGGGGACATAACCTAGCACATTTTGCAGTTATAAACACAGCTGTGTCAGCCAGATGATACGGCAACGATTATTCGTTCCGTAGTACGTCGCCAACAGTGGCCAACGATATCATTCACCTGTACAACTTGACGTGAATTGACGACAGAGCCGATTGATAAGATCTGCCTTCTAGGGATTTTTAAGTCTGTGGATATTATAAAGAATTACTAGACTGCAGAAGAGAGCCATTCAGATTTATGTCGCCTACCAGAAACGTTTCATAATTAATTCTAACTCTTAACAGAAGCATGTATTTAACTGTAAGTGTATAAAAAGAGAGGGTGAAGTTAGTTTATCTCGAATGTTTGTTTTATTAATAATTTATTGTTCTAGGAAGAACGTGAATTTTGAATGTTTAGAACAGTCTGTATTGGCAGAATGCGTCTCAGCGTTTAATGCACCGGTGAAATGTCCGCTATTGGACACTTCCGCTCATGCGTGTTGATTTGCCCAGTCATCGACGGCCAGCGAGGATCCTGAGAGAATGGTGCGAATTTGTCTACTGGTAACACAGCCCCGGAACACGACCATCGACAGTCTCTTTGTGCTGTATAGTACATGACAGCTATGGAAATGCATATTCCCATGTAGATGCTCAGTGTTTGGTGTTGGTGCACGCATGTGAATTTCAAAATACGAATCGGTGCACTTGCGGTTGTCAACAGGGGCTGTCTGATCTATTCTCGGTCTGCAACATTTGTACTAAACATACGATAGTGCAGAATGTCAGACGGCGAGGATGATTTCATGTGCGAGGAGGAGGAAGACTATGGATTGGTAATTTTCTTGTCCTCAATAAATTTAAGACTAGCCTCGTTCGGTGATACTCCGGTTAAGCCCTAGGTTATGTCCTCAAATATAATACGTTACGCACTTGAATTTAGTTGACGTAACGTATTCAAAAATGTTCAATTGGAATGAATATGATTTTCCTTGTATTTAATGTAACGTGAAAAAACGTTAATTGTGGTATATTGGAGTACTCATTGCGCGCGTAGGTTATGTATGACGTTTGGAACAGTGATATTCTGTTTTAAGTAATTTACGTCCCTACGTCCGGTCAATCTTCAATGGGGGACCAATGTTTCAGGAGTATTCGGAAGATTCGAATTCAGAACCTGATGTTGATTTAGAAAACCAATACTATAACAGTAAGGCGCTTAAAGAAGATGATCCCAAGGCAGCTTTGCAGAGCTTTCAGAAAGTTTTGGATCTGGAAGGTGGTGAAAAGGGAGAATGGGGTTTCAAGGCTTTGAAACAGATGATCAAAATTAATTTCAAACTTGTAAGTATTCTTTACGATAGCTAAACAAAAAATATTAAAAATTGATTAACCGATTCTATTCATTATTCTTCTAGTCAAATTACAAGGAAATGATGGCAAGGTACAAACAGTTATTAACATATATTAAAAGTGCAGTTACTCGGAATCATTCAGAAAAGTCTATAAATTCCATATTGGATTACATTAGTACATCGAAAAATGTAAGTAATATTTATTTGTTGCATTTGAAATAAAAGTAGCAAGTCTTTAGAAATGAATTGTACGTTACAGATGGAATTGTTACAAGATTTTTACGAGACCACTCTAGATGCATTAAAAGATGCCAAGAATGATAGGTTATGGTTCAAGACAAATACAAAATTGGGTAAACTGTACTTTGATCGATCAGACTTTAACAAACTAGCCAAAATTCTGAAACAACTTCATCAAAGCTGTCAGGTATGTACTAAAATTGTTATTTGTTTTATATCATGTATTTCTAACGATGACATAAATCTTCTCAGACGGATGATGGGGAAGATGATCTGAAGAAAGGAACTCAACTCTTAGAAATTTATGCTTTAGAAATTCAGATGTACACCGCACAAAAAAATAATAAGAAACTAAAGACTTTATATGAACAAAGTCTTCACATCAAGAGTGCTATTCCTCATCCACTGATTATGGGTGTTATTAGAGGTATTGTTAATATTTTCCTTTCTTTAGTGGCTTTTATCGTATATTTATGTGGTATCTCTCTTCAGAATGTGGCGGAAAAATGCATTTAAGGGAAGGAGAATTCGAAAGAGCGCATACCGATTTTTTCGAAGCATTTAAAAATTACGATGAATCCGGTTCGCCGAGACGTACGACATGTTTGAAGTATTTAGTATTGGCAAATATGTTAATGAAGTCCGGCATCAATCCATTCGATTCGCAAGAGGCAAAACCGTACAAAAATGATCCTGAGATCCTGGCAATGACAAATTTAGTTGTCAGTTATCAGAACAACGACATTAATCAGTTTGAACTCATTCTCAAACAGAATAGGAATAATATTATGGATGATCCATTTATTCGTGAACATATTGAGGATCTATTACGTAATATACGTACTCAAGTTCTCATTAAGTTAATAAAACCGTACACAAGGATTCATATACCGTTCATAAGTAAAGAACTTAACATCGACGTATCTGAAGTAGAAAGCCTGTTGGTGTCTTGCATATTAGACAGTACCATATGCGGCCGTATAGACCAGGTAAATTTGTTGTGCACCTTAGACTAATTCGCCGTTAATACTCTGTTATTTGACATTGATTTTGTACATAGGTAAATCAAGTTCTCGAGTTGGACAAAAAGTCTGTCTGCGCCGCGCGCTATAATGCTTTGGACAAGTGGACGAGTCAATTGCAATCATTGCACGTAGCCATCGTGAACAAAATGTCTTAAATAATTATAAGGTGCGTGTGGCCCCGGGATGAGAAACGAATTAATATTACACTGTATAGTATATCATAAATGCCTACCCTCGATAACGTGAGAAATAAAATCTATTGTGATATAATAAACTTAGAATTTGAACATAACTAATTCGATGTTATTATACGCACAAAGATATGCGTACTTTACAGGTTTTTACATCGACAATTCTTTTAATCAAATCAATTACGTTTTGCATTAATTTTTTCTCCTGCGTTCTGTTCAAGTAGTGTCCCAGTTTGGTTTCAACGTTAACTTCCAAGACTCGTAAGAGATAGAAGTGAGTGCGATACCAGTTGAACGTACCAAATTAATTTTATTTCGACATTGGCACGCCGATTCTGTATCGATGACTATTAGAAACTTCTGGTACGGCAAATCACGAGCGGCAGGAGAACGTCGTGATTCTCGCCGGAAAGTTGGAGTTCGGTTGTTTGAGAGTAAGTACGATGGAAGCAAGACGTGAGACGGCTAGGAGGTGGTAGATGGCAGTTGCCGAACGGAAAGCAGGAGTGGGAGGTATCGGGGAAGCGAGAAAACGAGGATTGTTGTCAGAACGTGCCGTGGCTGTTACGAAATCGAGGAAATTCAGGAGTTTACGTACATCGAAGACAACGTGGATGGATTTGATTCGCTGAAATGATTCAATTAGAAGATGAAACGCGTGGTAGGATCCCCAGCTATGTTTACATGTTCAATACGTGTTCAATTATTGTGTTTTTTTCATCTTAGGTACTCAGTTTTATCACCATTAAGTACATTTCGGTGAATCACACGCTCCGCTCGCAACGTGCGAAAACAAACAAATCTCCTTCATCCTTTTTGTGTTACAGTTCGAATGAACGTTTACAATCCATTAATGCCTATTACGTTTTGCTCGGATTCTTCGCTTCAAACATGAGCGGTCGAAATAGCGGCGAGTTAACGATATTTTGTAATTTGGATACATCACTCGGTGCCGGATTCGATCCAATCAAAGCAATTTAACTCACGTGCAGGGTAGCAATGTGCGACGAAAGTCGAGAGAGAGAAAGGGAGGGAGAGAGGGAGGGAGATGGAGAGGGAGAGAGACAGAAAGCATGGTTCTGGATGAGACGTGAGTCGGAAGGAGTTAAACTGCGATGCTAGCTGCCACCGTTGTTCCGCGTTTCTCGTTTAGTTTCGCCGTACGGGTCCTCGTTGATGCTTGTCGTACGTTTCGCGCGCGCTCGCCCGCGCTTAAGTAAATCCCGTGAAAACAGACAAACACACTGTTCAAGTAACTATCCGTGCCCGCCGCGCGTCCAACGTTCGAACGTACACCGGATTCGACTGTGTCGAGTCTCTCCATCCAGACTCAATGGAACACTTCGCTCGGTAGAATTCAATTTTAAATTCGACGCTGATATTTACACCTACCCCGTGGATAGGGGTGCGGTAGCGTACATCCACTTGACGCTGCGAGAACACAGTAGGACAGAAGTTTCGTAACGGTTACAGCGAGGCTTGTCAGTTCCGCATCAGGTCAGTGACGCTCGTCGGGGAAAAAAAGGGGTGCCATGAAAAGGATCCGCGCGGGCTGTAGCTTTTCGAAAACGCTGGCCGCACGTGCTGCATATAACCCACTGTCCGGCTTTCGCCGGAACCTTTCCATGCAAATTGCTAGAATCCTCGAGTCCGGAAGGCTGGCGAGCCCCGCCGGAAACGAGAGGATACGGGCGTTGGACGAGATAGGCATCCAACCCTCTCTCAACGTCCGCGTGTGCAAAAGTTGTTTGCCGTCGACAGAGCGAGAGAGAGAGAGAGAGAGTGCGCGCGCGCACGTAGGTACTTTCGCGAAGGGAAAAGGGTAGCAAGCTTTCGCGCGTGCCACGCCATCGGCATGCTAACGAGCCGGCAATAAAATCGGCCCCTTAACCCAATTAAATCGAAGGCATGGCTAATGCGCGCTAATTAAAAATTAGCTCCTCCGGGGCAAGGTAGAAGCCGGCGGTAAATGGGCGGGCAGGAGCTCGCGAGCTTTTTACGTGCCGGCGAGGAAAAGTGCTAAGATAAAAGGAAAGCTACCCCGTTCCCTTGGCCGGTCTCGGTTTCGTACCGCACTCGATGCAACGAGAGCGTGACGAAAAACAGTGGAGTAGTACCTGCAGTCGACCGACTCCTTGCCTCGACTGAGACTCCTTCGCTTAAAAAATCGGCTGACAATAACACGGCGCGGACCCTCGAATAAATTTGGGACCCCGCACCACCCGATTCGTTAGCCACGATTTCTATATCGAATCGGGCTCCCGTTCGAGACGGCCACTTCATTTTAAAATTAACTGCCTGCGCTGCAAGAAATTTGCGCCAGTCGACGAACTTTTGCCAGCCTTTTAAAATATATCGGTACCCACACTCGCATTTATGCGCATAAAGAGGGTACGTATTGACGAAATTCCTGACCCAGGCGATCGGGGGCAAGGATGGGGGGGGGGGGGATACGCGGCCGGATAAAAGGCCGGGGCCAAAAGGCAGCTTAGAACATTTTTGCGCGGTCGCGGCGAAAGTAATACGCAAACAGCGGCACGCTCGGCTCGTGGGTAAATAAAAATCGCTAAGTGAAACGGGAGAGCCTAGCGAGCGGTAGAGGAAGGGAGTAGAAGGGGAGGGAAGGAGGAGGAGAAGGGGCGAGGGGGTCGAACTGAGCGGCAGCGCAAACGTTCGATTATTCGGTCGAACGAATAAAAATGATTTGAACCGCCCGAAGCGGAATCCGTGATCGCGTACCGTATTATACAGTCCTCTTGAATATTCGATCCTGCGCCCTCTCTCCCGCCAAACGTATTTTGCCGCGGCGTCCAGTTTCGGCGATACTCTGAATTAGTAATTTTCGCGACCCCCGCCGCCCCCTTCCCCTCTCGCCTACCACGGTGGCGCGCCGTTTCTGTTTACGGTGGGCAACCGGGTACGGTATAATCGGAAAATACGATCCCCCGGACTTTCGCACGACGTGATAGACTCCGAATAATAGATGTAGAACGCGGGACTGGCGGCCGAGTGGGGAGGGGGGAAAAACATCGCGACGCTCTCGGCCGGACTCGGCGCGGGGGGAGGGGAAAGGATTTTATTGTTGCCCGGGTAATCTTGGCAGCGCGCGCGCGCGCGCGCGCTCGTGAACGATCGACGATGATCATACTGATAGAACACGAGCGTGTTCCGTGCTCGTAAAGTGCGAGGCGTCGCGCACGGAACGGCGGAAAAACGTTCTGCCGTGGCAAGGGACTCCCATAAACGACTGTCCTGACTTCTTTCTACCGTCACTATCCTCCCTTCGGCTCAATACATTCTTTCCTTCTTGACCGTGGATGTTCGACGGCAAATCGATTATTTCTGCGAAACACGGTGACACAGTACCGAAATTAATTCAGGGAATTATCCGCTGATTGAGATAAGGCTGGCCAGTATTTTTTGTTCGGCGGCTTCTGGAGAGGGTGACAGCGCAGGGGATGGAAAATGATTTCCCGTCGTTTCGTCACGACCTTGTGCCTATAGGAGCGGGCCATTGTGTAGGTCCTTAAAAATTCCCTTTCATCGCGCGATCGCAGACGCTTCGCGTATTTACAGTCGCGCATATGTATATAACGGACACGTTTCCGTCACGAGAGTAGCTGGGCTACACACCGGTGGGGACCGGCCGCTTCTAGTTTCGGGTTCTGTTTCGCGCATTGTTATTCAGTCTGCGTTCGCGCCTATGTAAATGTTGGTTAACCCCACATAGGTAGGGGGGCCGGCAGGGGTCCCCGGGGCTCGTTGTACACCCTGCCGTCGGCGTCAAGGTATAATCCGGCTAACGTGGAATCGGTCGGCACTGTGTGCGCGTCCTGTGCGTGGACAAGGCGCCATTTAAAATTGGACCGTTCAAAAGCGTAAGGCGGTAGGTAGGTTATATCTCGTGCCCTGCGAAGAATCGTTTACCCGACACGTAACGCGATCGCGTTCCTTCTCGTTACAGTTTTCGGTCGTACGTCGATATCGGTACGAATCGGTCGCTCGATTACACGGCCTCGGATAAATGGATTGTAAATCGAATCTGGATTTAATTCGATCTGCCCGTATTTTCCATTTTCCGTCGGTTAGAAATTCGCGTACGCGCGAACGGCGCAGCGGGGAGTGAGCCCGCGAACCGCAGAAGCGGGCTGCTATTTATACAGAGTAATTAAACATTTTTTCAGTTCCATCGTATTTTTTCGGGATATTGCCGGCGCCGCGCGCGCGGTTCCGACCTATTTTCGACTTTTCTCCGATTTTACATTCGTTCCTCGTTAACGCGGGGGGAGATGGTGGGAGGGGGGTCAGTCGCGAAACGCTCGGCTGTAAAAGTATCCGCGTGAAAGTTTTCCCAACTCTCGAATATTCCCGACTCTCTCTCTCTCTCTCTCTCTCTCTCTCTCTCTCTCGCTCTCTTTTTGCCGTTCGCGAGCAGCGGCGTTTACGGGAGCACAAACGGCTCGGTGCGATATTAGATTGTCGGCAAGGTGAGAGCCTTACCAAAATATTAAATCCCTCGGCCGTGCCCGCGATCCTTTCCTTACGTTTTCGACCGTCGTAACGATCCTGTGCGCCACTTCGTTACGACGCGCGCTCGCACGCCCTCGTAACAAAATATGCTGATAGAATTACTTCGGCCCCGGCCTCCGGGAACTATCCCGAAACTTTCGAATTCCAACTTGTCGGGAATTAAAAGGCGCTTAACTGCCGAATACTCCGGTGCGTTACGCGAAATTGCTCGAATCGAGTGTATCGCAATTTTTCGTTATACATTTCTGGCCGGAATTATTGAAATTCGTGGATTGGCGAGGCTGAAATACGCGCAGCGGGCTTGATGGGTTGTTGATAATCCGTCGAAGCGTGTTCGGCGGGGCAGTGGGGAGCAATTTTCTTGAGGCGAGGCGAGAGACAGCCCCCAAGCACGGCAGCGAGACGTACGCAGGGGACGTATCTGACTCTCTGCAGCCCTGAGTAGGTTCCTAGCCTTTTGAGGAGAGTTAATTTAAGTGAAAACTCCATTTTCAGTGTCTTTGCCGGCCCGGGGGGTACTCCCCACGGGAACGGTACAGGGTTGGAGGGAGAGAAAAAAAAGAGGGTTGGTGGTAGGGGGAGGGTGGGAGAGGGCGAAGGGAACTTTGTAGGAGTGTTATTCCCAACCAGCTACGTGCATGCGCACGCTGAAACGGTGAGCATGGCTGCCGTTCGTGTGGAGTCGCAAAATGCTCGCGCAAGTGGTACGAGTCAGTCGCTGGACAGACATACGGCGCACCGTCAGGAATATGACTACTGCGATGTTCGTTGGCGGAGTTTTTTCATTGTATTTACGACTCGGACGATATTCGCGTAAAGTATCGGATAAAATATCGTAATTTAAATTCAAGGATGATACAGGCAAGGGGTTAGCTCGGGTCAGACGTGCCAATGACGTTTGACCTGGGTCCCTGTAGGCTCCGGACCGAAGTCCCAGGCCTAATTCACTTGGTTTTCAGCTACCCATAGGCTGGGCACGTTTCGGGATAAAAATGACCGAATCAGTCCGACGTTATGGCCCAGCATCAATAGTCAAATCAATGATCGGGTCCGGTAGGTCAATCGCCCGAGACGATCGTGACTGATACGACTAATTAATCGACCTGGGAAACGGGAAAATGAGGAGGGTCGATTACGTCGCGATGACGTTTCGGACCCTCGGCGGGAGAGAAAAGTGGCGAGGGTAGATCTCGTCGAGGGCTTCATTCGTCTCCCGGAATCCTCCCCGAAGGGAACGTCTTTAAATTGAAACTGAAATACGCACCCTCCCGTTAGAAGCCGCCAGACGAATTTCGGTCCGTCCGACTCGCTTATTTTTCACGCTGCAGCCGGGCAAAAAAGCCGGATTCCGACGCTCCCGGGGATGGACACCCTCGATCTTTATAAATGGGAATGGGCACACAGGCTTTATCCGTTCTAATTTCGATTTGGCGAACGACAATCGTCGCTCGAACGAGCGGCACGCGCATCGGACACGGCCTTAAACGAATATTGACGTATCGCGCGGCCGATATACGCCCGTTTTGCTCCCTGTTTTTCGCCCCGGCCCGTAACATATTTAAATCAATTCTGTAACGCGCGCTCGCGTCGGAACTCATCCTTTCATAAACGGTGAGCGATGCCGGGGCGGGAGCGCATATTTTTTATTCGGCTGGCGGCAATGAACGAGCCGCGTCGTTGATACTCGAAACAATATCGTCCATCATCGTCGCTCGTGCTTTTTCCCAATGGCGTAATCGGCCCCGATCCGGCCGAATAGATAAGATTTTTTATTTGGCACGCGACGCGTAAAGTGATTTGTATTTTGACGTCGGTTCCACCCACCCACCCGCGAGCGGGGCGAATCTCGTTTGCGGGCGCGAAAATATCGCCCTCGCTTTTTCGAGTGCGATTTGGCACGGGCTCGGAGCTCTCTCGAAATTTGCATGGCGTGCCACGGAGTCTCGTTCGACGATACGTCCTGTCGGCGAGGACTGGAGGGGCGTCGATGGTGTATTAAGGTGGACGGGAATTGTCTGGACGAGTCTCGGCCGTTCTTGAGGAAGCGAGACCCTTGATCGCAATATACTCTGGCCGACAGTCGGGGCCGCCTCACGTTCCGGAGCTCGGAAAATATAATTTCGCACGACACCCTGGCCGCCATGAGAACGTGGCCAGAGCTGGCGGACAACATTTTGTCCGGCGAGCAAACTCCGGCGAGCTCCTCTCGCCTTAAGTGAGTTACACGCGACGTTCTGTTTTTTTCCATCCTCTCTCTTCCACACCCTCTCTCTCTCTCTCTCTCTCTCTCTCTCTCTCTCTCTCTCTCTCTATCTATCTGTCTTTCCTTCTCTTTCACTGTTTCTTTCTCTCTTTTACCCCATGTCTGTCCAGCCGTCTCTCGCTTCTCGCTTCATTCAGCCCCACGCTCGGCCCTTTATTTATCTTTACACCTACGTACATAGGCGGACGGGACCCTCGTTTCTCGCTGCAGTCGGACGACCAGCTCGAGTGCACTTCTGCTGCGCGGAAAGCTCGAGCGCACTCTGAGCGGCGCGAGAATGCGAAAATATTTTTGCCCGGATTTTTCCCTCGGATTTTCGTTCCCGCACCCTGGCCAACCGCCGTCGACTCTCGGTTGCTTCGATCGCGCCATTGAATGTGGTCCTCGCGAAGGATCGTAGGAACATTGTTGGGAGGGGGGAGGAAGGTCTGGGATCGGCCTTGAAAGCTCAGGAGGAAGATTCTGGTTCGGTGCAGGGTATAGTGATCGGATTGGTAAACGAGCGCGAGCGTATGGACGATAACAAGGGCAAATGTCTACTGAGTATTCAAGTAGTGTAGGGTCTATGTTATACTGTATTAAAGTATCAAAAACTCTTTTTTTTGTAATAATGTTCCAACACCGTTATTCGTTGTGCGTTGTGCGTTGATTGGTATAAAAATAGGAAAAAAAGTGGTTAAATTATGCTCATGTTGGAACTATTTTTGACTGTATCTACTGAACTATTGCACTTAGAAAAGTCCGGGAGCAATTTTTTGAAAGCAAATGAGCACCTCTTTCTTTTGCTGAAGCAATAATTCTCTCAAATTGAACCTGTTCGCGTAGAATTGGCGAAATTCACGATTTTCTGCATTTTTTAATCGTATTCTGGCCGTATCTTTGGAAGTATTATACTTAGAAAGGTCTGGTTGCGGTTTTTTGAATGAGGATTGAATACTTTTTCAGCTGCTACCAGAATATTTCGCGCAGGATGACCTGTTTACGGTACAGTCGCTGGAATGTCAGTTTTTTCGTGTTTTCCAGCAGTTTTTTGGCTATATCTTTGAAACTATTGCACTTAGAAGGCTCCGGTTGCGATTTTTGTGATCCTCTTTTGATTCTCTTTCAATATACATATCCACAAGTCGGTCGAAAGAATTTTAATATTGATCCATTTTTCGACCTCCATTTTTCCGATTGTTTTTTCGCTGTAACTTCGAAACTAAACCGAATTTCTACCAACGGCAAACGGCTCTCTGAGTTATTTTTGACCCCCTACCAGGTAGCAAAAGAGCGACCCGATCCGCCGACCTTTGATTTTTCGCAAAAATGGGAAGGGGTACCCCTTAAAAAATTCGTGATTTATTAAATTGCCTGTAACTTTTCAACCGGCGATCGAAACCTATGATAATCATACATTATCTTGAAGCTTTTGATCCGTACTTGAAGATAGGATCATCGCCGAAAGTCTATTTTTAAAAAAATATGTTTTCCCATTGGACCCATTTCTCCATTGGTCGCTCAATGTTATACGAAAAGGATACGCCACTCAAATAGTGTCTAAAGTGGGGCTAAAACGCATCTTTGCAGCGTAAATGTCCTAAACAGTCCGCTAAATGGCGTAAATAAACGTGAAACACTGTAACAATAGTGGCTTAATGATAAAATAATCGTAAAAGTGTCGTACGGTAAAAATACATACATCAAATATCCCTTAAAACCACACAGAAAGCGCCATACTTAGCTGTAGAACACTAAATTCATACGTCCGTCCCCAACTTCGATCATATTACACTTTTGGAGACGATAGATGCACTCTAGTGAAGTATTCGGATACCCCATTAGCATAGTAGAAGAATAAACCCAGCAGAGACCTTTTAAATATTCGTCAAAATTCAATACTGACAGCTGTATATGAGAGAACAGTTGAGTATGTTACGTGAGAATGAGTAAAGCAATGTAGTACTAATAATTTCGCATTAACATAGCTGAGTAAGGATCGCACGGTAAGAATATGTAAGGTAAATAACTGTAGAACTCGCGAAAGATCCAGGTTCGATTCTCGGCACAGCAGACAGAATCGTAAACACGTTCGAACGCGATCAGTACCAACAACACATGGCAGCTGGATGAACTAACATACAAGCAGTATCAAGTCTATATGATATTTTATTGACTTTTGCAACCACAAACATTTCTTTCTACTAACATTTTAACATCAATATTCAGCGTAAGCTCCCCTTCATCAACTGCTATGGACGCAGGAAAAACATGTCAATTTTTTCCTCTTACATTCGATCGTATGTGATTACGTAAATAATATCGAGTTATCCGGAAAACAACTATCGAAAATAATATCCAAGCAAAACCAATAATTCCAAAATTCGCACTGACGAAACAAGGTATTCAGAAATGGACGGGGCGGTCAGACTGGAGCATTGTCGGCACCGTAGGTCGTCTGGGCTCACCGTGAAGGGCAAAAAATCATGAGTGGAGGTTGGCGAAGTCGTAGGCGAGGGACGTGACTAGAAAAAGTGTCGATCGTATTCTGCGTAGAATTGGACAGGATGTTTCTACCGAGCGTATAATCCTGGTAGTATTGTTCGCGACCTTTCGCTGATTTATCGGTCCCCGTATGCAGACCTTGGGCTGCTGCCTGTACGTCCGCGCCGAAGGTAAAGGTGAAAGGTAAAGACCCGAAAGTGTTCGGGACGCGTCGTCCATCCCGACTTGAAGAACGGCGCGGAAAACACATCTGCCAGTTTTTAGCGACGACACCATATATCATAAGTGCGAGTGAAACGTTGAGGGAGAGCCAGGTGGTGAGGGGTGAAAAGGGGTGGAAAGGGCAGGAAAGGAGAGGGGGCTGGAGAGAACGAGAGAGGGCCACCGGACCATCTATCTTATAGGGCTTAACCGAAGACGCACGATATATAGGTATACGTATAATATATACGTATAATAATACGAGTAGGTAAGTATACCTATCCCACGCTTGGCACCGTCGGCGTCGTATTGTCCTTCTAACGCGAACGAGATACGAAAACGTGTTATCGCATGACGTGTACGGTTATTACGGCTCGTTACCGGAGCTGGCCAGCTATCCTCGCGGCCCGACGTTTGTTTTCGTGCGCGTCCCGGGCCAATTTCATTCCCGTCGATTTCTATCAATTACACGGCGAGCGTAATTATTCGTCGCCGTCGCGGCGCTCGGCGCCGATATAAATACGAGTCGACGTCGACCGTGCCGTGCCACTTTGAGTGGTCGGGCGAAACGGAACGGTGGAGGAGTGAGGGGGGAGGGTGGGAAAAATGCAGGCGGGTCATTTTTGCCAATCGAATTTTGCGTCCGTGCCGAAGTACCGTTGCGCGGATTTCATATTTATCTTCTCCGCCCTCCGCCCTCCTCACCGACGTCCAAAACTCTGCCGCTGTTGTTGTATCGTTGCACTTTAACGGATTACGCTCGCTAATTTGCGCGCCCGCGGATATGTTCGGCCGGGAAGCGTGCCAGTGTCAGGCTGTAAATTGAGAAGGAAATCGACGTCGTTCGACCGGGTCATCGGTGCCATTGGAGATCGAATTATGACACTTCCGCGATGCGACCCGTCGATCCAATTCTAGTTTTCGAGCTTTTTTTCCCCCCCAGCAGCGCTCGAATAACGCGCTTCCCGCCAATGTTCGTGTGCGAGCGAAGATGTATGACTCTCTTTCTCTCTCTCTCTCTCTCTCTCTCTCTCTCTCTCCCTCTCTCTCTCTTTCTCCCTACCTGTGCGGTGGGATGTAGAGCGAGCATCGCTGAATGTACAGGGCGTGTATATCCGCAAACGTACAAGTAGGCCTTTAATCATAACGCGCAGCGTGAGGGTCGACGTCGAGGGTAGGGGGACGGGGGGGGGGGGGTGGAACGAAGTATCGGTAAATTGAGAGGCTCTCGCGCGGGATCAGGCGAAATCCCGAGCATTTACATTTTATGATATTTGTCGAGTCTTTCGAGCGTGGTCGGTGGCCCGGAAAAAAAGGACGAGGATCCTGCGGGAGAGGAGGGGGTGGGATGGAGGGGTGAAGATCTAAGCCAAGCCATCCCCGCGTTCTCACACAAATATCCCTACCGAGACGTTTGTCTCGACCGTCCGCGTTCCACCCCAGCTCCCACCCCTTGGCCCACGGCCCTTCTCGTGCTCTTGTTCCGCGCCAACCCCCCGGCGGCGGTGGCCTTCTGTATTATGCGCATGATGTATGTTCCGGAAAAAAAGCCGCGGAGTCTCCGGCTGCTCATTACCGAGATAAAGGCGGAGGACGATGTACATTTTTTGAAATCCGCTTTAAGAACGTTTTGTCCGCTCGGCTTCGCTCGGATGTCGAGCGGAATGAACTTTACCCGACGCCTCGGGTAGAAGGACTTCTGCAGAACTTACCGCCCTCTATTCATCGAGTTTCAAATGGCTGTACGTTTACTAGACGTCGGAACACGTGGTTGGGACGCACTTGTAATGAGCGTCGGTCGATTTTGATGTACGTTTACTAACAATGCCGCACTCGCGTCTGTATTACGCTACCAAGCTCTCGCAAGTGGCCATATTGTCGCGGATCTCTGGTAAAGTTGGCAGCGCCGGCCGGTGCGATCGTTACGCGGAGATGGATAGTACGCCCACCGGCCGGAAAGTGCGTAATACGATCGATCGCAAATCGTGTTTCGACCGCAGCGACGATTAAGTGGCCAGAGCTGCGTTCCGCTGACAAGGCCGCCACTTTTTTTGTCAAACCTGCCGCTTTTCAGGCCCGTTCCTTTCGCCACGTCCGTTCCGTTCGGATAGGGACACCCTGCGACTCCCATTCCATCCCTTCAACCCCCCTCGCCAAGCCCTGGCGAGCGGCCTCGAACGGTATTTCACCGGGACGAGACCGTACGCAACCCATTAATCCCAAAATAATTACGCGCACGCGCTCGCGCCCACGATACTGGGCCCCCCGTTATTGTTCCGCTGATATCTGGATCGCATAAATACCGGTATCCGTTGCATTCATTCGCCCTCTCCCTCCCCCCCCCCCCTCTCACCGCCCTCTCTCGCGACTCGCTACGGTTATCGTTGGCCAGGGCGAACATTTATTACGTCAGCCGACCGAAAGGACCGGGACGCCTGGCCTGTAGGCGTTGTTAATTCCATAATCGAACCTCGTGGCAACCGTTCGCCGATTCTTCGCTCCGGTCATTGGCGGGGGGTGAGTTCTCAGTCCTTTTTTCCCCTCAACCCGCCGAAACTTACGGCGAGCGAGCACGGAAACGGCACGCGACCTGCACTTGTTGCGCCCCCGAGGCTGCTGTTCGATATTTTCCCGTGATGCCTCCCCCCCTCCCGCGAATTCGATTGTCGGGCGAAAAAATGGATTTTCATCGTAAGGCGAATGAGATTACCCGACGCCCACCCCTTAGGGGGTGTTCACTTTTTCTTTCGCTTTTTTCGGATTTTTGGTTCGCTCGCCGCGCAAGCTCGTTCGAACGTTTTGCGTTCGGTATAGTTTGTTGTTGGGGGAAGCGGACGTCGTCGGTCGACGCGGATGACAATGGAATTTGTTAAAGGGAATGACGGGTAAGGCGCGCTGACGTTTAAATGCACCTCCACATTACGGAATGGCGAGTGCGATTTGGACGCATTGACCGTGCGACCTGCAATTCCATAACGGAGGATTACATATTAATCCTTTCCGCGCGTCCGAATTAATATTACTACGCGCGTGGGGAAAAGTTACATTTTCAACGGGAGAGAGAGCGCGCGAGCGAACGTCCGGCCACTGTTTTAAATTCAGAGATGAAAAACATCTGTCGCGAAACGGAGTTTCGACAGTGGCCGCTAATTAACTGGTTTTCGCCCGAAATGCCGCGTTTCTTTCGCGCCGACAAAACAAATTGGCGGCACTTCGCCGGGATCCCGGTAATTATAAACTGGGCGGGCCTAAGTGTTCGGCGACAAACAAATTAGGAACTTTTCGCCCTCTGCGTGCCGAGGGCTGCCCTGTTCGACGTGTGCGAATTCCCTGGAATTTGCCAACGCCAACACACGAATACATTACGTACGTGTACCATCGACCCGTAATGAAATATATTTCGTTAAAGGCGATGCGCGCACGTTCGCCTCCGAACTTTGCCTTTTCCGGCGTTCCCCCCAAATGACAGCGGCCGAAAGAGGGTCAAAGCGTGGACCGAATCGATTTACTGTGAATTATTTCTGTTACGTATCCGCAGTCCAACGGTCGGACGAATCCGTATGCGGCAGTTTGCGGATCGATGGACGATGCTGATCTGCGGTCGCGTAGATCGGCAGGAGGCTCGGTGGGCCCGTATAAATCTTCGACCGCACCGAGTTCCATATACATGGCGGCCGATCGCCGACAGCCACTGCGTTTAATGAAATCCGCTTTATTAAAGGGCACCGCCCCCGACGGACAGCGTCGTCGCTTTGCATCCCGCGACTCCTCCGCGACAGGAATGACGTTTGGATTTTACCCCCTCGGACAGATTACCTCGTCGATAGGCAAGAGAGTCTTCCCCGATAGCTTTATTAATTCTATAATTAAATCGCAACAATGGACTCCCCTCCTCCTCTTTCTATTCCTCCTCTTCTCCTCCTTTCCTCCTGCACCTCTCCACCTTCCCTCTTCGAAGCCTTCGACGGAATATAAAGCAGAGGCACGATCCTTTCCTAACGAGAGACTAAGAGAGGGCTGGGCAAGGGGTGAAATAAGAGGAGGACGAGTGGCGGGTGGAGTGGGGGGAGGTGGAGCGATGTAATCATCTCCGTTTTAATAACCATCCGAAACCACGAAGTTTCAACGACCAATAGCGAAGACTCGCACACAGGCCAGCCGGCGGGCGTAACGATCATTCCGCACACTTCCCAAGGACGGACGCGTCCGAGGGCCGAGCCGCCGGTTGGAAATATTCGATCGTGACTCTCTCGTTTCGCGGCGAGAGTAAACGAGGGTCCGGTTATCGATGGAAAAACGGATTTTCCATTTGTACGTGATCAATCCGCGCGAATGGACAGTGTGTGTGCGCCGGCAGTGCTCATTTAAGATCGATGCCTGAGGTACGCGCGCGGCCCGGGATCAGGCCGATACGTGATTTCAACATGGTTTCATCCTTGATAGGAAATGTATACGAAGGGATTATTACGAAATTATACGCGGATCAGCCGCAGACGTTCGCCGCGAGCGAATACGGGCGTTACGAAGAGCGGATTCGTGCCTGTTCGGACGTCGAGGCTCGAATGTCGACATTTTTTCTCGCCTTTCCCGCCCTTCCCCCGTCCCTACATCCTCGCCCTTCGCGAGAGAGTAGATGCTGTCGAATCCGTACCGTGCGACCTTTCGGTTATCCGCCGATAATTAACTCCATTATTAATGGCCGACATCGCGGAAAATGAACTTAGCGTACGCGGCCCGTTTCATTTTATTCCGGTCCGCTTTTATTAATTGCTCTCGGGCGCCCGCGGCTGCATCCGCCCGTTACCCCCGTGACGTATTTCGATATTTATTTAAACGAATTCATAATGTAATTAGAAGAATGCCCGGCCTCCCCCCAACCGGGAAAGTTCAATCCTCCGGTGCGAGTCGAGCGACGCCTGTTCCGACGATATTCGTATTTTCCCGCCCTACCAATCGGCCCAAATCCCGGAAGTGAATTGCGATCCCGAGGCGAGAAGGCAAAAGCAAAGAGAAAGCAGATGAGCGTCATACCGACAATTAATAAGTGTCGACGATTAATATCTCGTAATTCTCTCGAAAGGTGAAGCCAATGAAACACCTATAAAGAATATACGTAACGTATTTGCGGAAGTGCGGGTGGACTATCTCGCAAGGGCTGAAATTTTTCGACCGCTCCCGCCCAATAAAATAACATCCCATTACCGTGAAATTGTGGCGTTAAATCTGAACGAGGCTTCGCGCGTGCCCGCAAACGATTTTGTCGGCAGCTCGCTGCTCGCGTTAATAAGGTTACGTAAGGGCTCGCGCCCTCTCGCCGGATTTTCGTTCTACTCCCTCTCGAACGAGAGTCCCGCACCCAACGTTCGTCACTCGCTCTGCCCTCGACAGCCACCCCCAGCCCCCTTCCACCCCCTCCCCTCCTTCGCCGAAGTACCGAAACACGTATCGTGCTTGCCGGCATTTACCGTTCTCACCCCCCTCGCGTCCGTTCGCTCGCCACCCCTCCACTCAACCCCCCCGAAACCCTTCTGCAACCACCCCTCTCATCCCCTTGGCTCGCAGCGCGCGCTCAACCCTTTAACCATCGATACGAATGTTTCACGCCCTCCCGCACGAGACTGTTAGCCGTGATCCGGGCAGATTAGCTGCACAACCGTTTCGGATACGGTGGGTGTTAATTAGGCTATGCAAAGATTCTCCGCCTAACACTTCATCGTGCCGCGCGGGACACGAGGGGCTGCTACGTTCGGGGAGGGGGTGGAGGTCGAGGGTGCCACCTACAACCTATCCCTTCGCGCCTGTTTTCCGGGGGCTTACGTGCTAACTAATTAGGCTCATTAGATTCCCCTGGCCTGGCAGCAGGCAGCGCGACGTTACCTGTAATTACGTATCGTACATTATAACTGCATTAAATGCACGCACGCGGCTAATAACGCGTCTTCCCGCCCCCTCCCCCGCGCAGATTGAACTTTAATTTTAATTCCTTCGCACGCACACGCGCGAGTAGCGGTGTGTAGCGTGCGCATCTTACCGACGTTCGCGAAAATTTGTAATATTCAAATGCGAAATGAATTATGATAGTCTTAAATTGGCGTTGAGAGAGGATTCGGTTTTCCTGTTTGCGTATTTTACTTCTAAAGGTGGGATTCCTCCCGATGGAACGGTGGCGTCGTTCTAATCTCCGCTGATTCGCGTTCGATTTATCTACGCTCGCCGGAAGTGCGATCGTCGAAATGGCGCGGCGCGCACGATTGGACGTTTATCCGGAATCCGGTCTAGCGTCGGCACGGTCAATTAAGCGTTCGTTCGTACGTGGCTACAATCGGCGCCGCGGCAAATTGGACGTACATTTAAATGGCGGGCGTCGAGATAACTGGCCGCGCTTTTAAACGCTCGAGCACTGTCATCGACGACAGTCTCGTCAAGCTGTCAAACTTGAGAACGCAGTTCTTTGTCTGGACTTACGATCGCAGTCTTTCCGATTTAAGCGACGAAGAGCGTCGCTCTGGCGTCGGCTTATTACGTCAGGCTGTTCCATCGTGGAAACACAGTGGCACGCTGGCAAGGACAGGCTTTCCATAGGTTCGACACTCGGCGTGTTTCGGGCTCGCGGAATTTGACGACGCGCCGCCAGCGTCGAGTCTGTTGCGCGAGCGCGTCCTGTTAATCCATATCCGCGGAAGGTGTTAATTAGTCCGCGCGAAACTGTCGTCAACACAGCGCTCATTAGATTGCCGCGCGATATCGGGCTCCCATTCTGCGGTCTAATTTTACACTCGTTTTCCCGGCAATGCTTTACGTCCAACCCCCCCCCCCCCCCCCCCGCCCCTCTCCGTTTTGCTCGTTTTCCAGCCTTTCCGGCGTCGTTTATGGGCATTGCCCGTTTGACGAGCTGCAGAGTTCATTATCGTAATTAAGCTCTCGCTCCGTGCTTTTTGGGGGAGGATTTTCGTTGTGCAAGGTCATTCGGCAGGAGACGAAGAGGAGTAAGAGAGTTTTAAGCGAAAGAGAGGCGGTCGATCGGTACGCTTCATATTCCGGTTAGATTGAGTTTTCAATCTGGCCGCGGCGTGACGCAGGCAAGTCGTCAATTCGAAATAAATGGGCATCGGTCATCGGCAGGATAATCAGAGTCGAGAGGAGGTTGGGCGCGAGAGAGGCATTCGATATATCCGGTGGACAGATTGTTCGCGCTTCGATGCTTCTGGGCGATTTTCGAAAAAATCCTGCCCTCCCCGTGCTCGGCGTTAAAATCCGAAACTCGACTTGATTTTACGCAGCCACTTACGGCTCGCAGATGCGTACCCGGGCCCCGGATTAGCCCGAATTTGAATATACGAGCCGAGCCTGCCGAGCCGGCCATTGCCGTATCGGAGCGCCCCGGGAACGCGATAATCAAAACCGTAAACCGCGCGATAAATTGGAAATAGTTTATTGTCCTCTGGTAACGCGGCGATAATCTCTTAACTTCGTCTACGTTTATGGATGGATCGATTATCCTCCGGACGGTGTTAATTTGACTGCAGCCATGGCAAACTGTATTCCCATTAACCGGTTTGGAGTGCAGTGATATCGGTGCCGCACTATTTCCTGCCTCTAAGCGTAATCAAATTATCACTGCACACGTGACAAAACACCCGATGCTCCCTGCGATCCGGCAAAACAACACTCGCGCGCAACGGCGGCCCCTCTGTCTCTCTTTATCCCGCAGCGGTGAGCCTCGTGTACCGGCTAAATTAACTACTTAATTAAACTATACGCCGCGACAAACAACTAACCCCGGAACTTCATTACGGCCCTGCCTACGATTATAATGAGCAGCGGGCGGCAGGACGAGCGCGAAGTCGAGATTAACGCCATCGAAATATTTATTAACCCCCCCCCTCCCCCCTTCCTGACCCACCGTTGAGCCATTCCACCTAATTATACCGATTTCTTTGTTTCGAGATCGCGACGACGGAGAGTGACGAAATATTTTTCCCTAACGAAGCGCGGCAATGGCCGAGGCACGAAATTAAGTTGCATTAACTTATGAAGAAGTCGTTTAAAAGTTTAGAAAATTCAGTCCACCCCCCCCCGAAGAGCTCGCGAGGGCGACGTAAGATTTCTCGCAGAATAATTGGCCCGCGCGGCTGATTCATTCGCGTAATTTTATTTCAACTTCCTCCGGTTCCTCTTTTAACGCCCTTTCCCATCGCCGCTTTCTACCCCCCCCCCCCATTTTTCTGCTTTGTTTCCGTTTGTTCCGCTGACTTATGTTACTCGCCGCCGTGGGCGCATCTGGCAGGCAGAATTCGAGTTAGTGTCTTCGTCCATTGTAATACAAACTAGGCGGGTAACTTAAATATTCCGGAGAGAGGGACTGCTTGGAAAACTCGGACGGGCTGCCGCGTAAAGGGAGCAAAAACCGACGTGACTGGTTTGTAAACGGAATTGTTAAAGGCTTGTTGCGTTCCCCTCGACATCGTCATCATTATTTTCGCTCCCGTGCCCACCGGGCCCGAGGGCCTCACTTTCGCGGATTTGACATCAGCTTCGGCGAAGGAGTCTTAATATTCGTTCGTTTAAACATTGCGGATACCTAGCGAGCCTTCTTCACTTAATCGAAAATCTTCGGTAGGACGCTGTTGGACTGAGTTAGAGGAGTATAGAGGCGTGGATGCAAGGAAGCGCGACGAGTTTTTAAAAGAGGTTTCCACCAGCCCCTAGGGATTACCCGATACAGTACACTCCGTTGATCCTGTGGCGACCGGGAACCGGACGGATGCCGAGGTCAGCGAATCGACCGTTTTATGACGATTTCTGCGACTCGGGTATCCTGCCTGCCTGCCTGCCCGTCTACGTACCTACCTACCTCCACTGCCCATCCACACGCGACATTCTCGCAGCAGTCAATTTATATGCAACGTTCGACTAGGAACGATTTCAATCTCATCCCACATTTCTCTTAGCCACCCTTACAACACCGATATTTCTACATAATTCCACCGGAAGACGCTGACCTCCGACTTTCCACCCTCCCTCCTCCTTTCCTCTCGGAGGCGGCAAACGATTCCACGATTATCTCCGCATCTTCATAATCCGGAGGAGAGCAGCAGCCGGGCAGAAGCTATGATCTCGCTTGCTGACGGACGATGGGAACGTTCGGCGTGAGTGGCATGAGTAACGTCCGGGACGAGTGATGCGAGTGTCGGTATTAGTGAGGACAGAAGCGGAGCCCGGTGGAAATAGTCGTCGCCACCCTCGGCATCCTGGCTCGTGTCCCTGTCCTACCCCTGTGTCCCACCCCCCCCGTGTCCCACGCCTGTGTCTACGTTCGTATCTACCCCGGCGTCTATGTTCGCGTCCTTGCGCTATGCCTGTGTCCGTGCGTGTGTCTATGACTGTGTCCTATGCCCGTGTCGGAGCCGGGTCCCGGTACAGGCGTCATCACGGCGAGAAGACGCACACAGCGGCACGTTGAGCAAGCAACCGAGGAAGCGAGGGAGAAAGCGAGCATCGTGTACGCCAGGCTGGGGGATGCGCCGGTGTAACAGATATAAGTCGTGCGGGTCGCACATGCCTGGCATACACGTTGCCTCTACGTCCGTGGCTCGACCTCTGCCCGAGCTGGGGGCTCCAGCCCGTCGCTACCCTCTCGCTTTCCCCTCGCTACCCCCCCTCGCTGCCCGGACTTCGACTCCGGCTCCTTCTTACTCGTTCGCTGTATATTGTAAGCCTTGTCTAACGTGGCCCTCTCTCACTCTGACCCTCTGTCTCACCTTGTACTTCCCCCCCCCCCCCTCTCTTTCTCTCTCTCTCTCTCTTTGTGCACTCTCTATTTCTGTAGACCCCCATCCACCCCTCTCACCCCACGGAACCGGCAACTCTGCTTAATATTGCAGAGTATTACTCGCCGCGGTACGGTCGGCTCAGCTGCACCTGAAATCATACACCCGGTGTCGAGTTTTCACCGTGAATGCGCAGTAGGTTGATACCGAGAATCGGTACGGGGGGATGATATTGGGACGCGTCGGAAGGGGGTTGCTTCCGGATGGCTCGGGATGCGTCGCCGGCAGGCGTGCGACCTCAAGTTAATTAGCCACGACCAGTCTGGACAGTGGGTTCCTTTTTTCGGAACGTCGTCGAATCTGGGATAAAACTCGCCGGGCAAAATTGCGTCGGCAAACTTTGGATAGGGAATAAAGAGCACTGGTCCGCGATTACGTCATTGGCGTCAGTCGATGCGCTACGCAGGGTTAAAATTTGCTTTAATTCCTGAAGCAGACCTGGTCTGAACTTCCTTCGACGATCATCGCCGATCAGGCGCAACTTCTGCGCTTTCATTCTCGGTTAGAAGCCGCTTCCGGCACGCGGAGGACGACCGAGTTTTTTCGTCGGCAGTCCGGATGGTCGAAAGTAACGAGGGGTTCCTCCGGTGGGACTCTCGATCGATCCGCCGCGAATGTGACGAATGAACTGTTCTCGCGGCGGGTATTTGCTCGTCTAGAAATGATTACCGATGGAGTCGGCACCGGCGGGCTGGGGGTAAACATTGACGGTACAATATTGCGATATATATCGGTTCGGCGCGGGATGAGATATTGTCGGCGTAGCCCCGGCGCCCGGCGTCCCCCGTGGTCGGCGGACGATCGATTGTTATCGTTGGCCCAAAGTGTCTTCGGCAATTCAGCGATTCGCCACTGTAACTCGTCACGCCTGGCCACGCTGGCTTCCGGTTATTAACGATCATCCCCCGTGGGGTAAAAGTTTTCCTTCGCGTCCCGACGGTTCGCTCGTACGCGTCAATCCGGAATGCCAGGTACCGGGTGGACGCAGGTAATAATTGCGATTGGACGGTATGGTAGATGCAAACGCTTGATAGGTGGTATAATGGGTGTAGGAAGTGCGAAGGTTTTTTTTGGTGAGACGGATTTTGGTGCGAAGAGGCTGCGGAGTCTAAGTTTTCGGTTGACGCCGTTATTGGAATCCTCCTCTCGAAGCGAAGAGCACCCTCGACGCGCTCCGTATATTGGGTGGGTATCTTCGAAGCCTTCTTCGGGGATGTCCGAGTCTAATTGCGCCACTGGCGACCATCCCGGAGTCACGTGCGACCCATCCGCAGGAGCGAATAAACGATCGAACGCTGTGCTAATGGGCCGAAATCAGTTCGTCACACCCTTTCCACCCCCCTCTCTCCCCGTCTGGCTCGCTCTCTCTTGTTTAGCGGGTCCTATGTTAATTTCGTTATATAATAGTATTGTCCCATGGCACCGCTACGACGTTAAGCGGCGTCCGTGCATTCGCAGAATTTACATATTACAAAGTTTATACCCAATGAAGTTATGTGGGATAGCGTTAACGTATTATGTGTACACGGACTTCATACATTACGCAATTTGGCCCATGCAAAGTTTATGCACCGGATAGTTCACTTATTACAGAGTTCACGTAACACAGACTGCACTCATTATATAATTTACGCATGACCTCCGCTCTATCCATAACCGGTGCCGTATTCGCGGCACTTTGCTGGCCGGATTGGGCACTAGCCGATGCCAAAAATATCCGGAGCAATCTTCTGCCGCATCTGGGCCAGCCCCCCGACACGGCCGACACTGTCCCTGGCCAGATACATTTGTTATTTCGACGATGGGGCATTCTCTTTGTCGACTTCCGGTCCCGCGCGGGGCGAGGATGATGAACGGTTCTTCTTCCCGTGCGCGAACATTAGGAGGAGTGCGTGGGACGTCGAATAAACTGGTTGATCATCCCAATCCTGTCATTCGAAGGAGGCGGTGGAAGATAAATGTTCGTTCTAACGCATGATTAGATTACAGCTAGCAATCACAGGGGTAGTTGTATTTTGAATTGGCTGTCTGTATTACCTTTGTTCCATTTTCATTGGACGAATTTCTGAAACTACACTGAAAGCAACGAAGGGCGTAGTTGAGTAAGATGGTCAAAAGTGCTCGTAAACCGATTGAAATTCTGAAGGAGCCTTTCGATAGTCTATAAAGAAAGAAGCATTTGTGTGAATTTTTAACTTTGTATCTTAACTGTGAGGTTGGGAAAGGGTAATGTTTATGGGATAATGCTGCTATGATTGTCTAATAATTGTGTAATGATTGGTTCGGCGTACGTGTGCGAAAAATCGAAGATCCGCGGATCCGATCGCCCTTTTGCTACATGGTAGGGGGTCAAAAATAACTCATGGAGCCGTTTGTCGTTGGTCGAAATTCGCATTAGTTTCGGAGTTACAGCCAAAAAACCACGGAAAAAATGGATAAAAATTAAAAGTCTTCTGATCGACTCGTGGCTTTGCACGTTGATAGAGGATCAAAAGAGGATCACAAAAATCGCAACCCGAGTCTTCTAAGTGCAATAGTTTCGAAGATACGGTCAAGAAAAGGTGACAAAATAGTGAAAAATTTGTGGAAAATTGATATTTCGTCGGCCGTATGGTGTATGATGCCTATTGCTTTAAATATTCGGTTACAACATGAAACAAGTGATAGCAAAGCAAAGCACCTAAGAGGATTCGAACCCAGAAAAAAAAGGGCGGTCTTCAAGCGCACATTTTATTATCCACTAAATTCCGAGAAAACGGTCGGAGAAGCAAACAGTACATTTGACCCTTTCCCACACCCACGATATAGATACAAAGTTCAAAATTCACTCAAATACTCCTTTCTTTTTTTACAAGCTATCGAAATGCTCATCCGGAATTTCAGTCGATTCAGTGTCACTTTTACCCATCCTATTCACCTATGCCCTTTGTGAAAAGTTTTCATCATTCTGCATAAATGTAAAAATTCATTTTGCAACTCTCTCCCTCATAACATCAGTTCACATTTCCAACATGCGAACGTTCTGATAAGTACTATACCCTTTTGGTAGTGCCGCGCGTATCTTTAGGAAAATCAGCGCATACACGGAGTGGATGCAGGGATAGGCGGCTGATGTTTTGGCTCGTTCGGCGTCGCGACGAGCTTGACGAGGAGGGTCGGAGGATTGGGGTGGAGGGGGAAGCATCGGGGCGAGTTATTACTCCATAACCGGTTGCTTTTACAGGCGCGAGATAGACGAGCGGCGCATAAGCAGCAACACGTAGTGCGGCGCAGCATAATAAACGACGTGATTGTCGATAGCGGCCATTAAATCGCACACCTCTCGGCTCTCTCGGCCGCGAGCGCATAATGCACCCCCCACCACTCTCCCTGCCCGCCCCCATAGCAAACGCCTCGCCAATTTTGCCCCGCTTTGACAATTTTCGCGACGTAAGTAATTAAAAGTGCGGAACGCGCGATCATGAATTATTCACCTTGAGCCCCGAAACGGTCCGGCTAGTTTCGGTTTAAAGGGTTAAGGGTGCATTATTCAGCCGACGTAATGAGCTCTAACGGCGATTTCTCGGCTTAATATGGACACCGATGCGAGGGTAATTATCGGACGGCAGAGAAGTCGAACGTTCCGTCATCGGTATCGGATTCGAATTAAAGCGTCGGACTTCTGCAAGGTCAACTGATTGCGAGAGACGTATAAGGCATAAATTATCGGATAAAGTGTGAGGAGCGCGAGACGTCGGGGTGGCCTTGGGATCGAAATAACGATCTCCGACCGATGTAACCTGCCTCTGGTCCGTACCTACCGTCCCTTTTCACTCTCTCCGCACGAGCACCCTCGTTAAGCGCCTACGTGTTTTCGATCCTCAATCGGCCGATCGTCCGGACATTATTTTTCATCCGCAGGTTACAGTCTCACTCCATCACGTTCTCTTGTTCCTCCTCTTCAATTAATATCGGCATCCGACAGACGCCATCTTCCGCGTCCTGACGCTGTCTCAGACGGGAGGGAAGGTTAGCATCGGGCATGCACATCAATACCTGATACGTCAACTCTCAGGTGACAGTTAATCATGCGGGGCGAAATCTGTATTCTTCAATATGCCGAAACGTTCCAGTCCGTGCGGGACGTAGACTTTGGAAGAGTACGCGAGAGGAAGAGAGAGGAAGAGAGAGGAAGAGAGAGGAAGCGAGAGGAAGAGAGAGAGGATGCGACGGTAGGCGATCGGTAGAGCGCAGAAGACGAACGGGAAGGAAGGAAAGGCTCGCCGGCTAGTCAGCTATGTACGTCACGTCTGGGTTCTGGATTACATTTATACCGACCCACCCATACCTCCTCCCATACCGCCTCCCATACCGGCAGCCATACCGTGGGGGCGAGCCCAGGGGGCCGATGCGCCAATACGTGCCTATAATCTTCCCTCTCGTCCTCCTTCACTCACTCGCCCGATCGCCGATCCTCCATCCGCCTCTTCATCCTCTTTCAGAGACCTCTCCCGCGTCCACCGACGGCACCTCACGTGTGCGAACGGCGTCCGTGTTCAGACGCCAACGTGTCTGACCACACACGCCAAGCGACTACTTCTCTTCTTCTATCTTCATCCGAGAAGATGACGCAGCCATGCACTCGCAGTCCGCATAAACGTGTTCGGTATACACCTGCAGCTATTCCTCCGTTTCTCTTTCGCTCTCTTTCTCTCTCTCTCTCTCTCTCTCTCTCTCTGTCTCTCATTCTTCAGCATCCAGCGCGTGTGAAGGCGTATGCGCCCGTGCCGGAGTTCGTACGCATTCAGTTCCTGGGACACGTTCATGCACACACTCGCACGTGTGTTTGCCGACGTGGAACCCGAGGTGACTCTCACGATGGTGACTATGTTCCCGGTAGTAGATCTCCCCGGCTAACGCTATTACTCCTGCGGGACACTTTATTTCTGAACGATGTCTCAGCCATGACTCGAAAGTCCTTATCGGGCGATTTCGCGGTTATTCCGGGCTTGATATCGAGAATTCGACGCTCTCGCTCTCCTTAAATCGTTAGGATCTCGCCGCAGACTCTGTCCGGGATCCGAACGAACGTCCGGAGAAAAACTGGAATCGTCGCGTTCGATTCGCTCGGTAGCGAGTTAGAGTCTGCGAAGACGTCCGTCCGTTCGTCTAAGATAAAAGAAAGCAAATACGATCGGATCGTTCAAATTACGGCGCGGTTCGCTGCACTCGTCCTCGATATAAATCTCTGGACAACAATGGGGTAGGTGGGTCGGTAGGTAGGTAGGAGGTACTTCGCGAATCTGGCGCACTCGATTCACATTGCGTACACAATATCTCAGGCGGCCCCCTCTTCACGGGTCCGTAGTTACGTTTACACGATCAGCGGACGGCGATCTCGTCTGGCGCGGGATATATCGTAAATTATTCAAGCGGGCACAATCGAGCGCGAATACGGATTCCTTTTATTTATCTTCGGCCGCTCTCCTCCTTTACCGCCGTAGTGGACAGTATATTTTCAGACGAGCGCGTACGGCTCGTCCTGCGGTTGCCATCCTTTTCTCCAACCCCCCTCCTCCTACCCCCCTCTTTCCTCTTCCATCTTCCCATCCTTCTACTCTTTCCCGCGCTTCCTATCCTCCTCTCGCCTTTCCACTCTTCGTACCCGGCGCTCCCATCGTGACCCCGCGTAAAGGGTGTGATTTACGAGGAAGGCTTAGCGCGAACCCTCTGGTTTGTTTTTATCAATAGTTAATTCGTAATTTACATCCGTTTAAATATTCATACCGCCGTCGCCGCGGAAACCCTGGGCTTTCGGTCCTCCGCATACTTATTCGGGAGTCTTTCTTCTCCTTCGTCCTCTCTCTCTCTCTCTCTCTCTCTCTCTCTCTCTCTCTCTCTCTCTGTTTTTCTCATACATCTCTCTCTCTCTCTCTCTTTGTCGCTCTTTCTCTCTCAGTTTCTCTGTCTTCCTCGGTCGCTCTGTCTTCCACTCTCTCTCCTTCCGTCCACCCCGTTTCCCCCCGCCAACCCCTACAGCTGCCTCTCTCACTTTCTTCCCATCCGACGACCTCCCAACCCCCTCCCCACTCCAAACCGCCCGCTTGCTCTTTCCACGGAAGAGACAAAACCCTGTGGGATATGTTCGGATACTTCTGCACCCGAAACCTCTCACGCATTAAATTCTAAAGCGGCTTTCTAGTTTCCGCACGCCAATGTTATCCCCTTTCTCGGCTCTCCATCCCCTTCCGGCCCTCCGGGCAACGATGACTCGACGAACCGGTCCTCCTCCTCTGCCCGACCCTCGTCCCCCCCCCCCCCCCCCCCCCCTGTACGCGACAAAACTTTCCCTCGAAAATGTTGCGGTAACGCGGCCGGTCGAACCGGGCGATGCGTTTAATCGCGGAAGAAGGCGGACATCGAATTTCCTGGAATTTCGGAACGTTTGGCCGTCCGCGAAAATTAACGCACTTATTCTTTCGATCGTGAGAGACCTGCATTCAAGTATCTGACGGTCGTAGGCATATTGAGTTACTTTAAAAACAGAAATACCATCGATTTGCGCACGTAGTTGCACTTAATTCGTCAGGACGGTACAGGGTAATGATAGTCATAAAATGGAAAATGAAGGATGATTTAAAATTTAAATACACCTCGAAACGGTGTTCGAGGGAAAAGTTATAATTAAGAAATCAAACCCCTCATTTTGACTACTCCTGTGATAGTACAACAGCCAGGGAAGCCGCGGCTCTATAAATGGTACGGATTTATGTCTCCGGCGGATGCTCTTATAATTAGTGTACAGCCTCCACCCCCTTTTTCGCCGAGGGTCTCCGAAGGGTTCGCCGGGCAATTACCGTACAGGTGAGCTGCTCGGCTTTCGAAACGGCAAGGCCGGCGAGAGAGAGGGGGGGAGGGGGGAGGGCCAGGGTTCCGTACGTGATGAGACTTATCTCGCGATAAATCTCACGGTCCCGACCTTGACTTTTTACCCCGAGCCGCTGATGAACGAGCGGTGCCGGCGCTTAAAAAGGTCCGGCCGTAAATTAAAAAGCTCCACGCACTACGGGCCGTTAATGGAACGCGCGGGATTAATCTTCGCCCCGCTAAGTATCGCTAATGAAATTCTTCGCCTCCTTCGCAATCGACGCGCTTAGCTCAGCTAGCTTAGCTCAGCGCTAAGCGTCGGGACGCCGGCCCAACGTAGTGCGGACGCCGAGGACTGGCCGGCTCTAGCTTGCACCGGGAGTTCGTCGAAAGGGGGTGGCTCTCGCTGAAATCACAGTCCGAGGGATAATCACTTAGGTACCCAGGGAGGGTTGGGAATCTTTGTGCGAGGACCTTTTTCCTCGTCAGCCTTCTCTCAGGCCAGCGAGATGATTCGACGAACTTTCGGTTCATCCCCTCTTCTCGGGACGTCGTCGAAACTTCGTCCCGGAAGTTGCGGTCACGCGGGGGTTGGGGGGCGCGGCGAACGAGGGGGAAAGTGAATGTGCCGAATGCCGGGCGAGGCTGAATTAATTAGTTCGCGATACACAGGTCGGATCGGTGTCGGCGGGGTAGGAAGTAAAGGGGCAGATGTGGCATTGCTCGATAATTCCGTCCTACTCCGCCGACGGGATTTACATGGATATTACAGCCGGATTTCGACTGGGAGATTGCGTCGGCACGCTCAAGCGCTCGCGCGCGCGCGCGCACGTCCTTGAATCAGTTAGCGGACGTGACAATCGTCGGGACGCCGGCCGTTCTCGATGTCAATCGCCGACGATACTTTTCGAAGTAACGATGGACGGAAATGGAAAAAAAGTCCGATACACCAGACGAGGTATCTTGACGGTGGAAAGTGTGCCATTCTAGGGGTGGGTGGAAAAATATGAAACTCGGCCGAGCGGAGCACTCGAGGCGGATAGTTCGATGTAGGGTGCCGTGCGCGGGGTGCAAAAATTTGAATCGCATCCCGCCCGAACAGTTATCGGTACCGATCGCTGAACTTCGGGATGAAATGAAGGGGATGCGACATCGGGGGTGACGTCATTTTCGTGGGCTACCGTGGGAAGGGGGTAGTCTGAATTCTGAAGTGACAGAGGATCACCGTCTACGGGAATGCCTGTACACCGACATTTTCTGGATCTTATCTCGGGAAATGCGATAGACAGCTTCGTATTTCATGAATAAAACACGCAAATATACGTATACGAGCTGACAAGTTGCAGAGGGATGGCGGACGAGGGGTTGACGGGCCGGCGGGGGCTGGAGGGGGTGCAGCGGGAAGAGAGAGGGTCGGTCTGGATGCAAACCGTGCCGAAAGGGAGGGTACAGATCGTGACATAGATCGCGACATATACCGGGTGTGCCTTTCCGCTCCTTGCCGACTGCGCCGCTCGCGAAACTTTTCGGCCGAGCGCGTCGGATATTTCGCGAAAGTTTCCGAAAGCATTCAGCGGTGGGGAGGGGTGGAGAGGGGTGGGGGTTATCGACGAAGAAGCCCTCTCGACGAACTTTGATTATATAACGCGGCACGTTAATACGACCAACCTTTCCTTCACCCTTCCAGCTCCGGCGGCACTCGCCTCCTGCTGGGGCGTCGTTGCAAAGTAATTAGTGGCTCCCGCGATATTTGGCTTTCGCTTTCACCCTCGATAAACGTACCACGCCCGTCCCGTGTCGATGTAGTCGGCTTTACCCGGGGCTCAAAGTTTCGACAAGAGACAGAGTAGCTTGTTCGCCGACTCATTTTGCAGGGGGCCTCGCCAAATTTGGCCAGTCACTTTTCGAGCGAAAACAACGCGGACGAAGTTCGATGGAGGCCATCGTCATCATCATCAATATCATTCGAAGCGTCATTGCGCCAAATTTGGCGCACGTTACCGCGCTGCTCCGCCAATTTTCGAAAACGAGCACAGCCGAGATTGCATCGCGAGTCGTATAGATCATCCGGCGGATCGCGAAAGTAAGTTTCGCTCGCATAATCTGCGCGCAGCGTGAATTAGGGGATGCAACGCGTAAACCGTGCAACGTCCAAGTTAGACAGGGCAACAGGCGGGACCTAAATTTGGAGAATTAACAGTGCTTTTCGTCTTCGCGGACCGCAGGCGAACTTAACGGCGTCCGTAGTATCGGGCCAGTTTCGCCAACTTGCCCCGAAGATCATGATCGATACGGCCAAGTTGGCTGTGTTTCTTAGCCAGTCTCACACCTCTCCCCCTCCCCTGTAATTGTATCAATTAGACGAGTTTCGTTGTAACGAGGCGGTCGTCGTTGCGGGCCGCAAGTAGTGAAGGCGGCCACTTCGGTTATTACGATTATCGGATGCGTCGGGTCACGTTTGCTGGAAGGGTCTGGATGGGGCTCGAGAGGGGTTGAAAAGGGGTTGAAAGGGTTCGCGAGCCAGGTTGGCTTAAAGCACTCGGCCTGGATGGGGCACGTGCGACTGCAAACATCAACCGATCGCACTCCGTATGGCTCCTGTATATACACATCTAATTCTCGCGTTCGCGTCTGATCAATGCTCGACCTCTACTACTGCCTACCGAAGCACGGAACGTACAGAGCACCTTCCTGGCGTTACAAGGAAAAATCGTCAACTACACAAAATTCTCGATTCATTCCAGCTTAGGACCATTCTGCCGGCAGCTGCCTCTTCCGCGAGGATCGATTTCTCCGACTGCGGATTTTCACCTTTCATTTGTCTCGGCCGTAATTTATGTACGAGCCCGAGCGTTGTTTATCGCCGGAAGGCCGTAGGAGTGTACACGGTGTATGCCGGTGATAGGGCGGGTGATGTATGTATTTTATAATCCGGGCCCCGGTGTTCCGCGCCCGGTTAAGATTAATTGGTATCAAATTGATCGATTCGCGGAGCGACGTGAAACTCTACGCTTTAACGGCGGGAATCGTATAATGGGTGGTATATAATGGCGGACGGGCGCCGATTATCGCCACTCGAGCCGGCCAGACCGAGCGCGTGCCCATGAATGCTCATCGCGTCCCCCCGCACAATTACTACTTGCTCCCCCGGTACTGTCCGAATATCCCAGTTACATATTCCGCGGGGAGGTTATCGGAGACAAAAAAGTGGATCAGTCCCATCGAGCGAGAGAGAAATCGGAAGTAAGGGTCGATGCGGATTCAAGGAACGGGCTGAAGAAGAAAATTTCACGGCACGGCGGAATTTGTCGGCTCGATTTAGTCAAAGAGCCTCAACGTTTCCGGTAACGGGCTGGGAACAGTGTCGGGGGCGATGATAATCTACCGTTTCGCGCTGCTTCTTGCTTCCCCAAAGAAGTATTTTACACGGCGATGGATAAACCAGCCCCCATCCTCCCTTGGTCTCCAGTCTCTACCCCGGGTCGCTAAAGAGAATGACGTAAGCCCCCCCCCCCCGTGCCTTAAAAGGGGATAAAGTTTCTTGAGCCCGGCGGCGGAAAAACGGCCGAGAAAATAAGGCTGCCGAGTGTAACGGATTAAGCCGGGGGTAGTCCTGTAAAGCGTATTCCGGGGAGTGCATTGATATATATCTGAGTTGTGTCCCACGGCTACTAAAAATCCTTTATTTCTCTAGCCGGCCAAACCGACGGCCAGGGGTGGACAGGGGCGGGCGGGCAAAGGGGCGAAGGAGGGTGGCCCGAGCAGGACGGGCTGCGAGAGGAGGGGGGGGGGGGGGAGGAGGAGGGTTGAGGCTGGAAAAAGGGGACTTGCGGGTGGGTGGATGCACCATCTGTGCCCTTCTCACGCCTTTAGCCAGTAGTGCCAGCTAGACCGACAATAAGCTGATAATTGAGCTTTTGAATAATTCCAGCTATTTAATCCGGGTTTAATAAAGCTTCCGTTTCAAAACGTTCGTGAATTTCATTAGACCGACTCGCCGCCGCCCTGCCCCCCGGGGGGAAACGCGAACGACATTAATGTGCACGATTTACCCCTTTCGCGACAGCCAACCTCGCGCGAAGAGGGGTGGCGCGAAGAAGGGGTGAGAGGGTGAACGATGACGAGAATCGTATTGGCGCAGATCGTGCGACTCTCGCGATCGACGTTTCGTCCTGTAGGCACTGGATTGATCCCCTCTACGGAAGGAACGGATTTTCATCCCCCAACCCCTTTCATCCCTCTTTCAACCCCTCGTGCAGAGGCTCGATTTAACGTCGAAGGCACGCGTTGTTTTAAGGATCGGAATTAACGTCGATCACGCGTGACCTCGGCCATTAAATGACGGAGTTGTTCCTGAAGCGTTTGCGAATTTTCACCCCCCCCCACCCCCTCGGGTCCGGACGACGTCCGTCGAACGTGCGCCTCTGTCGACGCTAATGCGTCCCGTTAGCTCGTTTTTCCTTCACACGTCACGGGGCGGCCCGATGGCCGAGCGGATGTTCGAAAAAGGAAGGGATGAAAATAGGGAGCGAGCGGCAGCGTTCGACAAACGCTTCGCGAGTAAATTAACACTGGCTGCAAATTAACGGCTCGCGGCTTAGCGCTGGCAGCGCCGAGAGGAACTGACAATAATCACCGTAAACAATTAGGCCAGTTCGCGTTCTTCTTTCGGGCGCTCGTGTATATCGATTTACGTTTTCGGGAGGGAGCGAGGTAACCGGGAAATCGTAAACGATATTCCGAAACTCCGAAGATCATCCCTTACGCGAACAATCGACAATGTTAGCGCGATTCGCAGAGGGCGCGCGCGATACGAGTTTATGCGCTCGAGTGTTTAGCGGCGGGTGTTCTTTCATCGGCAGATTAGTTAATTTCGGCTGCAGCCCGCTCTGCGTCGGTCCCCTGGTCCCCGATGTAATTAGCCGGACAATAGGAAACAGCTGGCCCCCTCCTATCGCATCGGCCGCCTACGTCTAAACCAATCTCTGCCGGTAGACAATTATTACACCTGTATTTCATACCTTCTCGTGGACGACCTCGCTCGCGTCCGGGAGTGAAATGTTGGCCGATAAAAACGTTCCCTGCGGGCTCTCTCTCTCTCTCTCTCTCTCATACACAAACATACACAGACTCACTCACTCCCAGCCGCAGATTATGCGCGCGTTTACGTCCGACCGACGGACAGCGAACGCTGGCGAGAACGATCTGACGCGCGAACTGGGAGGGGGTGAGTTTCCGCTTGCGCGAAGATTCACGGGAAATTTCGGGCTCGTTAATCAGTCATGAGGATTGAATATTCGCCGCGGACAGCCGCGGCTGCCGGCTTGACGCGGTATTGTGCCAGCCTGATGGTCTGCATCTACGACCGGCGATCGTCGGCTATCAGCAGTTATCTACGATCTCCTTCAGGCTCCGCAGGGCGTGCGAGGGATTGCATTTGGTACAAAGACTGTGGGCGGAATGAATAATCTCTCGTTTCCGGTACTTGCCCGCGCCCGGTGTCGGGGAAAGGTAATGTAGCGTTGCGATCGACCGAGTAGATGACGTTGAAGGAACCGAGAGTTGACCGATGATCAGGCGATAGCGTGATGAAGCTGACACTCTTGTCCTGGCAGGCTACGTCCTCTGGATACCCCCGTGGATGCCGGAAGTGAGCTGGTGCAAGGTAGCGTCACGTAAGTGGTCACAGCAAACATTGTACGGCCTGGAAAGCAAACTACTTCGTAGGCAGTTACTGCCTCGTTTATGCATCGTGAGCCCTCCGGAGCCGATGAGGAAGGAGCCCAGTGCGTCGATGACCCTCAAGGCCGTTAAAGACGCTTGCCCATTCAACGGCGGAAGTCGGTTTTTGCAGCCGTGCATTTGCGTACCGACTTCGAATGCACCGCCTTCACTTCCGAAGCACTGAAACGCGATCGGGATTATGCTTTGAGCCGCTGCAAGCGTCGGCGGGATGAGATGTAAATTTAAATGAACTCGACGGTATCCAACTTGAAATTGCGTCTCAATTCGAGCGTTAACGATCCTCAGGACCCTGGAAATGTAGATGCTAGCGTTCGTCTACCGAGCGAACCTACACAATTTTGGAATTCTCCACTCTCGGTCATCGATTTCGTTACATATCTGTGTTTAACTCTTTCATCATTCAAAGACCCCCAAGGTGTTCTTAATCGGTAGGATTTCGAGCTGCGGCTCGGGAGGGAAGTGTTAGAATTCGAGCGGGCGTCACTTAAGTGGCGGAACAGTCGAGCATTGTAGCGCGGACAATTCAAACTACTGCGCGACCAGTTACCAGTCAGTTTATGCAAAGTTCATGAGCGCTACCCTGCGCTGATACAGAGAGACAGGGGCTACAGTCGAGGGTTCGGGCAAGTAAGGGCGGAAAGGGGGAAAGAGGGGTGCGAGAGAGAGAGAGAGAGAGAGACAGAGAGTGCTACACAGGGAATAGGAACACGCTCACGCACTCGACTGCATATACATACCAATTTGGCGTGACCATATAGCGGGTAACACAGTCGGTTAACGGGAGATCGGGCATGGGGTCGAACGGGGTGGCGATGGGTGAGAGGTCATGGGAGGAGAGGCTAGGGGAGGGGGTGGGGGGTGACCAGTGGGAAGAAGGGGTATGGCGATACTTGTTGCCGGCATCAAAGAGAATCTCCAGCTTGTGACACAGTTGATGGCGAACGCAGCCTCGACTGTTGGCGTAGTTAAAATATCATTGGGCCATGTAGTTTCCCCCGGACCTGTGACGGACGGCTTTTGATCGTCTCCTTTATGCGTTCGAAATGATAGATCGCGCACGCTCTCTCACCCCCTCCCCCTCCACCAAGATATTGTTCGGCCTATCGCTTTGTGACGAGCGCCGCGCGAGCTGAGCCCATGGTTCGTTCTTCGGCACACACAGAGAGCGATATCGTCCCGGGAGTCCGACAGTAACGACTAAATGCCCACTACAGGCCATTCCGCGGATCAGGGACAAAGGATCGGCGAGTCTCATTAATCTACCCTCTGACCAGCCAGAGTCCGTTACGGACGGATATTTTTCTGCGCTGGATGTAAGTTTAATTCCGATATCGTCGATGGAGTTCGGGCATTCGATTCTTCAGGATCTCAGGCTGATTAATCCCGTTAGCTCGAGGAGTCAGATTCGATGCTGAGCGAGGCTCGTCCTCTCCAATTTCCGCGCGCGCGCGAAGGTCAAGTCCCGAGGAATTGCCGGGACGCCTTTCCGTGGCTTCCGTTCGGTTGGCGATCGTTAATAAATTACGCTTAATCCCTTTTATCGGGAGAGGGGGAGTGCCGGAAGGGAAAGGAATTTCTGGCACCGACGTTGATCCCGATACACGCGCCGCAGCCGGCCAGGCTCCGCCATCTTGACGTGCATCTAACATTCATGAGGGGCCTGGCTCGCGGATGCAACTTTAATGTGCCAACACGCGGGGCCGGCGCACGGGGAGCGAAGGGGTAGGCGAGGGGGTGAGGAGGAGGGGGGGGGGGGGTGAAGGGGGAGCCTGCATTTATACTGACATTCTCTCTTTCGAACCCACGTGCTCCTTAATCACGCGCTCGCCTACGAATAATTGATGCCGAGGGTGGGTAGCAGGTGGAGCATTCCTGTGCCGACGTTGCCTGCCTGCCGTCGGGATCCGACCTAACGATCGAAGGCCATCGGCTTCGTCTTACGCGTACACACCCCTAGCGCCGATCCTTCTCAGCTTTTTGCACTCCCCGGATTAGCGGGTCGTCCGCCCAGTGACGTCCGCCACCCCCCTCGGCGAGTAGAAAATATTCTCTCGCGGTACCGAAAATATCGAGAGAATTTAAATTGCGACTTTTCCAACGTTTCGGTGTTATCGTTGCATTTTTTTCGAATTTGGACCGAAATTCCTAAGGACGCGCTCGGCGGTCGCTATGCGATGGGGATGTTTGTTTTTTGTCCCGGGACGAGGAGTGAGGGGTGAGAAAACATAGAATGCAGATGTACAGCTACGGCACCGGTCGCCGTGAATGGCGTGCATTATTGGACGCCGTATCTGGGTACCCGTATTTCCCCTTAACACCATTTTCGCAATGGCTTCCGGCCCTGACGTAGAAAATTGGTAACTTCTTGTTGTTCCCGCCGGTAATTCCCTCGGCATACGTCAGACTCCGCCGTCTCGCTTCTATCTACCCCGCCTCACCTACACCTATCTGCCGTCGTATCTGCGACCCGGCTGCCTACTCTTATCGTCGCCTTCGTCGTCGTCGTCGTCGTCGTCCTTTTCACGTACCCGGCGACTCGCAGAATGTGAATAACTTAACCCCCCCGGCGCAGCTCCGCGAAACTCGCCCCCGGACTCCTGGCGTTAAATTGCGAGCTAGAGACATTTTATTATAATCCGATCCGCAGGAGAGACCGACTTCGTTGCGCGAATTAACTCATTACGCGACAGGACTTCGTTGGGAAATTACGAGAGGTCCTTGAACGACGTTCGAGTGAAGTCTCTGATTTCTTCAAACATCGAGCTTCCGATACGTACGTTATATATGATAGATGATAGATGTTATGTATGTAGGTGAGTCGGGAATTGAGACACGTGCGTAAGAAGCTATAACCTTTATTCTGAACTCACGCTGGTACGTCCTATCTTATCGGCGGCTTATGCGGAAGAGAGTGTGATAAATAAAGCCTCGCTAACTACACGATTAGCAGATTTTCTGCTGTTTCACCCCGCAGCTGTATCGCCGTACCTTTGGGCCCTGCCCACTGTAATGGCGTCATGTATTATCTATATAACAAGAGGCTTTAATCGTGTTCGACTGTTGTGACCTTCCATCGTGACTACTGGCTGAAGTGGCCTGCTGATTCGCTTGTGTCATCAATAACGGATCATTCGGAGCTATGCGGATCGAGGAGGGGGTTGGAAAGAAGGAAGAGGGATGATCGCGGATGAAGCGGGCGCAAATGGGCGGATAACAGGCGCGAGTCGCCGGCTTTTGAAGACGATTCAAAAGCGTCCGGCCGTAGGACGCGAGCGAGGGCGTCGGGGCGCATTTTGCATCCGCCCCCTTATGAATATGTTATCAGGATGTCTTTTGACGGTTCGCACCCGGCCGGCCGGTCACGTACCGACGCGCTTCTTGTCAATATTTGTCCCGGGGGGGTGTAGGTTGTCGAAAGCCCACTGCCGCGAATTTCTAAGTGCGACAGAGCCGGCTAGCGTCCTGCCGCCGACCGACGCCGACGCAAATTTGCACGCCGACGGTTTTGCTCCGCTTCGATCCCCTCCCTCCCTCCTCCTCCTCTTTCTATCGGCTCCGGAAACGTTACATGTTTCACGATTCGTGTAACGGGATTTGTAACCTGCCTGTACGGCGAGTAGGGCATTTATCGGGCAGCCACGCTCAAGCGTGCGTAATGACATGTTAATAGGTTTATTGACTATGAATTAGTGTAGCAAGGTCGGCGGTATCGCGATTTCCGGATTATTAAATAGTGCTTTGTGTTTGGCCGGCAGATAACTGTTATCTGTTTAACGGGCCTACCGGAGTAATGAGTGTTGTCACGGCGGCTAATTATGAATCGAAGCCTGCATTATTGCGGCCAATTGCAGGCCCGACGATACGATCTTCGGCGTCCAACTCCTCTGACGTCGAGCATCGCAGTTTCTCCTCCCATCCTCGGCCGCAAAGTCAGACATTTATACCCGGTGATCGCTAGAGAGCTGGGAGTCGCAGCGAAAGCGTTTGTCGGTCGAGAAGTGGGAAAAAAAGCATGCCTCGCGCACGTTTGCGGATACAGACACACACACACACGTGGGGTTGAACGCAAGCACGCAAACACGTGGACGAGGAGTTGGAGGGTAGAAAAAACGCGGGCGACTGTACTTGACACCCGCCGTCCCGAATTCGGGGCTTTCCAACCTCTCACTTTGATTCCTGAAACTGGCCCGCCACCCGCCCCACCGTAAAATTACCTACGGGCGAGTCTGGCCGTTGAGGTTTTTGCGGTATGGCCAACCGGTGCTGTACGAACAGTCTCTCGGCCGCTCGCATGTACGCTCGCGTGTTCCTACGTGTGCCGAGCGTAGCGTCCGGGGTCTGTATGGAAAAATGTACGTATCGCGCCCCCGTAGATGTTTCGGCCCAATTTTACATGCAATTTCATCGCGCCCGACGCTCGGACCGCCGCCGGTGGCGGACTTTTTAATTATATCTATCCCGCGGCCGGTAGAATATTAACCGGAAATAATTCCTGGCCGGGGGGATGCTCCTGCTATCGACATTGTTGTCGCCCGCCGCCGCTGCCGGGGGTTGGGTCGGCAAAAATAAAAGCGACACTTCCTGACCCGCGCGAGCGCTTGGACTAAGTTCGCATGGGAAGGAAATGAGGGAATTTATGACGCCGCTCTGACGAGCGTGTGCGTGGGTGCGCGCGCGTGCCTCGATATTTAACGGCAGAAATTTCTTCGCGGAAGCCACCTACGTTACCGTTCGTCGACCGCACTTTTTAACCCCCTTTCCCCGAATTAGCGCCCGCAGTCGTTCCGAGTCGACTGTCGAGTTATGCTCGCTTTAACTCGTGTTAGAGGTGATAGATGTTGGCTGTTCGCGTGCTGGGCTGTGCAATGTTCGTTCGTTCCTCGCCTACGAGGGACAGAAATGGCGTCCGATATCTGAGCTGTGCGGCACGGCCTCGGCCAAATCACTTTCAATTCAGAGACCCTCCCCTCCCACGGCTAATGCGAAATGGCCTGGTCAAGGGCATGTTAATGAATGGGGATCGCGCGGGCTTCCCGGCCATGCAAAATTCATTGGCTCACGAGAGGCTATCCCATTTAAGGGGCATATCCGTCGCTTCGGCGCTGCGCGGGTATCTTCATTATTTACGCCCGCATCTGCCGTGACTCGATCAGGTCGGCTCATTGACGACTGCCGGAATTACCTTTCGGGCTTCATCCCGCTAGCATAACTCTCCCGGATGGACTACGATAACGGACGCTACGCTTGAGGCCGCCGATGCGATCGTAGGCTGGGACAAATAATGCGAACGCATTCTTCCGCGCTGGCGTATACAAGCTTTATTCAAATCATTTTATACAATATATAACATCGAGTTGCTCAGTTTTTATTAAATGAGAATCATAATGCGCTTTGAATATTGGATGAATGGAAGAAAGTCGACGCTAACAATTGAAATATTCCCGCATTGAAATACTTAATTGCCGACCACTGAAACGTTCGAATTCAGTCGACTGTTTCTCGCGCGCGATGAATGCAAAGGAGAATGAAATGTACGGCTGGGCCCAGAGGGTTGGCGGGGTGCGCTTTTTCTGCTAATGTGTCGAACAAATGGCATTCGGCGCGGCATTAAAAAGGGATCACGGGGCGTGTATGCGAAACTCATCGGCTCGCTGCCGAACTCCGTTCCTGAGAAAGGGACCGTCTGTCAGTCCGATCACGTAGCCACCTCGACTACTCGCGCCACCACTCAGGACCCAAGCCGACCATAACCGCCCATTGACCGCGCCATCCGGCCATTCTTCCGCCGATCGTAATCGTAAATCATTACCCCGGATCCGTCGCTGGGAAAATTGAGGCCGATATTAATTCGAGGGCAAAAATCTGCCCTATAAACTCCGCCGCGCGCGACGCTTTAGCGCCGCATCGAAATTTCGTTACACACCTGATCCGGACAGCGCACCGAGCCTGCCCCTTTAATATTTCACTTAATTCCGCAATAAAATGTGCGCGCAAAATAACTGCGGATAACGCGCGCCGCGCGTTCATTACCGCGCATATAATTTTCGCTCGCGCGTCGAATCGTACACAGGTTAAGTCTCATATCGACGCCGATATATTCCGGCCACCGATATTGCGCGAAAGCTTCCGCAAAAAGGCTGACGGCAGAGGGAGGGGGGTGAGGTCGGCTGTGGGGTGGCTTCATTTCTCTCTCTCCACCCCCGTTCGTTCGCGACTGTTTCGATGCTATAAATTACGGTCGTTGCTATATCGCGGATGGAAGACGGTTACGCATATGGTCAGGCACTTCGCCGCGAATTAATCAGAATGAATCACCGGTCGTATTTTTTCCATTAAAACCTACTCTCCAGCCAACCCCCACCTTTGTCCCCCAGACCCCTCGCCTAGGTGCTTGGGCCCGGTGTGAGCCGCAGTCGGCGGAAAGTTAAGGGTGGCGAAGAAGGAAGAGGGCAAATATTTTCAGCCCCCTCTTGGCGCGTCGACGCATCAGGAGCATCAGGTACAGATGACCGTTTTGCGGGAGTAGGTTCCCGGGTGTTGATTTATCGCTGCATCTGCCGAGTGCATTTACTCCCACGAAGGTCATTACGACGGACGATATCGAACTCCGACCGCGGCTACCGTTGCCGGAGGACAGCGAGGTAAAGAGGGGTTGGATAGCTTCGGCGAGGTATGGCGAGGGTTGGCGAGGGGGTGCTGCGGGGTGGTGGCTGCGCGAGGGGTGTCATGTGAGAAGAAGAAGAGAGGGAGAGAGAGGGAGAGAAACGTTTCCATTAAATGCATCGTGGGGCAATCGAGACGCGCGCAGACATGGACGAACACACACATATACAGACACATACGTATCTGTGTAAGATCCATCGCGTATATGGCGGGGGGCGAGTTATGTCTTTCCCGTCGGGGCACTCAAAGCGCCTCAAAAAGCAACTGGGGATCGGGACATGGCGGCCTCTTGAATTTCACTTCGAATCATAACTTCTCCGGTCGGATGGATTTATGATGAAGGTATGCCTTTCCTGACCTGATCTGTTCTAATGACGCTTGATTGATCCTACGTTCAGAGCCGCGATGCTAATCATGATTGACACGCTGGGTGAATGGTAATTGCATCGCTTTTATTTGATTTTGATCGATACGCGTGGATTTGGTGCGAATTTGAAGTCGGCGAAGCTCAGAATTATTTTCGTTATCACGTTACAAAGTAACAGAAGGATGATGGATCAGGCTTGGGTAGTGGTAGTTCTTGAAATAGACTCGGGTCGAGGTTTTCTATTATATTCCGATATATTTTTGAATGCATTTCCAAAACGACGATCAATATTCAATTCCGCGTCAATAACTGTCGTTGGACCTACATAAAGCCATCTATTTATTTCACGTCAGAGACTCCAAAGTTATGAAATAGCAGGGTAGGCCAATTTTCTAAGTCGGACCTACGAAGAGTAGGTAAGAAGCTCCATTGGACGATCGCTGATATTACAGCCATTCTATTCGCCGCTCACGTTACTAAACGCACGACATAAATTATTCTAACCACCGGCAACGGTTGCCACTCAAACGGATCGTCTCGCATTTCACGTTGGTCTCTCACTCCCTCTCCTTCACCCCCCTCTCTCTCTCCCACCTTCCATCGAAGGCAGAAGCCCTCGTCGACACCCGCTGCTATCGACAGTTTGTCGGCGAAGAAAAAAATATCTACCATTTCACGCCTCTCTCGCACCTCGTCTTTTTTCCCCCACCTCCCCCTACACTCGGCCACATACCCGGAGCCACTTACACAGGCACACACGCGTCCCGGCGCGGCACCGGCGGCATCAAACGCAGGCAGACGTCCGCGTCGTGCGGTTCGAACGAGTACCGCTCCTGAATGTGATTTGTTGTCGCATTCTGCGAAGTGCATTTCCCACGCCGAAGCTGCTGAGAGGTGGGAGTCGGTCGTTAACGTCGACAGTATCGTCTCGGGGCTGCGCCCCCGAGGGGTGGCGTGAGGAGGGGTGGCCGGGTTATACGGATGCGAGTCCTTGATAAATATATGCTCGGATATAGGTATGCAGGTGCGATCCGTTGGCGTACTCGCTGTCTTCCCTGCTCCTCGCTTTCACGCGTACGCCCTGGGATCCGCTAATATACGGTATCGTGCATGGCCGAAGGACGGGAGGGGCGGAGGGAGGAGGCGGAGGAGGGCGCGATTCGTTTCCATTAGATGCACCCTGGGATGATCACCCCACGAGAATCGTCCGCCTAGTTTCGTATACGTGGCGAATTAAGTCGTTAATGCCAAGTGTCTCGGCGCCGGGCGTCGCAGGCGCAAGCCAGCGCACCGACCGAAATTTAGGAAATTACGAACTTTGGTTACGTACGGTAGCGGCGTCGAAGGGGCGGCCAAGGGGTGAGAGGTGGGGTTCGAGAGTGGGGAAACAGGAGAGGAATCGGAGTGGGAGAAACTCTGTTACATAATTAGCTAATAATTAGATCGGTGAGTTCGCAGTGCGTCTAACGGTCCTCTTCTTTTGGTTGGCCGTAAATATAGCCCACGCTAATTATATGCCTGGCGACCGAAGAGGAACATCCTTCTGTCGGGCGTGCGCTTTGGGAAGATCGGGATAAACTTTCGCAATATCGCTGTAGGGTGTTTGCCGCCCTGGCCCGTGCTTGCCGTTTCGGAACAACGAGGCGATCAGCCGTCGTCGCCCTCCACACTCTCTTTCCCTCCGTCGACCTCCCTCCTCCTCGCACTCAGCCGCCGACGGAGGCGGCTTCCCTGCTCGGCGCGTTTCCGCCCTGGGGCCCGACTCGTCCGCTTTGTGAATTTCTGACGACGAGCCGATGCTTCGGGGATACAACGACCAGGACAGCCATCGACACTTCCGCGTCTGCCTACCTTCTGCCGGCGCCATTAAAGTGTCATTCCGAAATAGGGACGTCTCAATTATTCAGCCGCGCCCGGAAATTCGAGTAAATTCTCGAGATTCGCGCGTCGAAATTTTCGCCGCCGCTCCGGGACAAAGGAGTATTAACGATGTTTTCTCGGCGGTAAAGGGGGGGGGGGGGTGGCGTGAGGGTTGAGCGGAATTTTTTGACACCCGACTCCCGGCGCCGGGACAAAGAAAGTGGCACAGGTTCGGGGCCGTCAATATCGCGGAGATATCCTTCGGCGCCGGAAGTGGAGTTTCGGCGGGCGCGATGTGTATACAGGCTATATTTTTAAATGTATTTTTCATGCGGCCAATTTTGGCCCCGTCGAAATTTGTAATTCCTTTGAGCCGATCCCCTCTCCGTAGGAGGCTGGAGGCGGAAGGAACTATCCGGAACATTATCATTTATATGAAATCCTTTGCGCGTCCTTATGCATAGTCATTATCCCGACGCTTTTTCCTGCCGGCCCGGAGAGCTCCGGTCACGGGAAAACAAGAGTAATTCAATACAAGCCTGGGCGAGGGTGGGTCGGCAAAGGGTGCCAGAGGGCTGACATTCTGCAGGGTAGGCGCTGAGGGGTGGCAGAACGGGGTAGGAGGAAGAGAGGTAGAGAGAGAGAGAGAGGAGGTGACAATCTTAATTAAAGCAACTTCGCGGTGACCCCGCTCTTCTCGCGCTTTATTTGGCATTAATTCGAGCGAACTTCAATTACACTTACCCTCCGCACCTCCCACCTCCTCCATCCCTCATCCTTCTCGTCCGACGGTTCAGCCGTGAAAACTGAACTGTTCAGCCCGACGCGCGCGTCGACCCGCCTCGAATCATGACGGATAAATACGCCTATCGTTATATCAGTCGACGGCCAACTGATTGCGCGGCACGTTAATTAACTCTCGTCTCTCCTCGCTGGCCGTTCGTTTACGGGAAATTGAAATGTGAAAAATTGTTTAGCCGCGCGGAATGTATCGAACTGCGTCGGATAACTATGTTCTCCTTTGCAGGCGGCAATTGACCGTTCCGGATACGGAATGTGGGCCGAGGATGGATAAACGTCGACGGAGGGATAATCGTGAGAAACGATCGCGGGACAACATTGACCCCTGACGTCCGTCCAGGATCCGGAATCGACGTATTCTCACATTCGTCGCAAGGGTCGTTTAGTCGGCGAACGCTTTCATCGATAAGCTGTCATCCGTATCGTCCCGTTCGACGTTTTCTCATTCCCACGGCCGGTCCTCCCCCTACCGGGACTCCCGAAGAAAGCTGCCGACGTGAGGGGGAGAGTGGGGGAAACAGGTGCGACGTTCGCGCGGGATTCGCGCGGGATCGCGGCGCCTGATCGTCGCCATAAATCAAGGACGCCGGGTGCGTCGGATGAAAAAGTGGCCGCGAGCGAGAGAAAATCGCGAAGGACGATGTGGCGAACGAACGAACGAATGGGCAGGGGTGAGTTTCGTAAGAAGAAGCGCTCGGCAATAGTTATAGCCGCAAACCGCGCAGTCGATTTACGCGCTCGCCATTTTTTTTCCCCCTCCCTCGAGGCTGGCTGGCGCGGGAAAGACAAAGTGTCGCCCGGCAAAATCTGAATATCTCAAGGCGCATAACGTTATGCCGGCGATAACGTACGTGCGAGAGGATGGGGTGGTCGAGGGGGGTGGGGTTGCTGGCTGGGAGGGTAGGAAGCGAGGTCGCTGGGAGGGAATGGCAAGGGGGCATGCATACATGGGAAATGTGCGGCTCGCTTCATCATTCACGATCTCGTATGTAAAGCACATGTACCGGGCGGGCATACTTACTCGGAATATGGTGTGTAACGGGCGAAACGGGCACCGCAGGAACGTATAAAGCCGTCGTGGCGCGCACGACGCCGCGAGGATCGATGTGTGCCGTCGTTTCCGTGCATGTGCCGTCAGGTAAGAACTAATTCTGTCGCTCGATCGGCCGAACTGCCAACGTTGACGCTCCGACTGTCTAGGTCCACCTTTCGACCTTCGTATTCTAAGCGGACTTTGCGCTCCTTTTACGTTCTCCCCTCCCGCCGTTTATGGGTTCTTGGCGCGGTTCAGAGGACGGGAGGGCGGACATTCTTGTTTCGGCCCTTTACGCTCGGCAGTTTAGGTGCGAAACCTTCGGGCGGCCGACGCCCGGGGGGCATAAGTAGTCCGCGGTAACGGTCGGGAGTCGTTTCCACTAAAAAAATTAGGGCCGCCCTAGGCGAGGAAAAGTTGCCGCATGCGCCGCCTACGCATTATTTACTTACGTACTTTCGACCGCTCGTAAACGAGGGGTTCGTTTTACGCGCCCCGCCAAAGTGGCTGCTCTCGGCTGACGGATATAAGTCGACGACGAGCCCGAAGGAGTCGGGATTAAATTCAATCGCGAGGAAAGATTTCGCGGGGTGCGACTGAAACAAGGGGATGATGATCTTCTTCCCGCAGGGCAGGGGGGGACAATTTTAGAATCGGCCGTGTTCTCCCACGAGATTTTGCTTTTTCACAATGTCACCCCCCTGGGGCGAATTATAATAATCGAGCGTGGAGCCGATGGCAAACGAAGCCGAAACACATCTTTCCACTCCGAAGCATATATATGTATATATATACACTGTCACTCACCCTACTTACCCGCGACGCCTGGTGGGGTATGTCCGAGCCAATAATTTTCAACAATAATACGCATTAAAATTAATCGTCGACGATCGCGGGCGGCCGTGCGACTGAAATTGATTCCATTAAAATTATTACCGGGCGTTACATCTTTAATTCGTCGTATCGCGAATAACAAAGCGGATCATAAATATTAACGCCGGGGCCGGCCCCGGCTCGTACCCCGATTCCGGGCTACGTGGGCGGGCTCGAATTTTGAGAGGCAAAGCATCAATGCTCCCGCGCGCGCACGTTCGCTCGCCTCGAAGCGAACGGAAAACGGTAAACTCGGTCGATCGATCGATACGCTTTATTCCACGCGAAACCGTCGAATAACATCCTGCCTCCTTCAATTTCAACCCTCTACCCCCCACCGAACCCACTCCCAACTCCATCGGCCCCTGAAGTCAAGGTCGCGGAGCCTTCTTTAACAGCCCAGCAGTCGGAGATAATCGTAGACTGGCGCAAAATCAATTGGCAGCGACTACTACCTTCCTTTTCGCGGCGCGTCGGGAGACGGGCGAAGAATGAGTGGAGGGGCTGAGGGGAAAAAATTATTCAAATCCTCGGCAGACGGGTCCTTCGGGAATGCGCAGCCACTTTACGTCGACGACGGTTCCTTTTTAAGCCAGTCGCGAGCTACACCCCCGTGCCGTTTGAATCCTCGGAAGCCGGAGGAAGTCAAAGAAGGCGGATGAGGAGGTGGAGGAGGCGCTCGGTAAAGGGTGAAATAAAGATGAACGCGCGAGAGGATGGAACGGGGAGACAGGTAGGATAAGGTGGCTGAGACTGTGGACCGAGGATGGATATAGACGAGATCTGTCGCGATTGGTGAGCGACCTGCGCGGCTTCAAAATGGCTCGGGAGTTCGTTTCCGTCGGAGGACACTCGGCGGGGGAGCCGCGGGGAGGATCCTTGAATCCATTACGGGCCCAGACGAGCGCACGGCGCTGGAAGGGGGGAGGGGGTGAGTAGAGGGTGGTAAGAGGGGTTGATGTGCGCCGAGCGAATATATCACGCAGTCATGATGCTTTACGTCATCGCTCCCGCTACGGCTTCGCTGATCACTGCTGGATACAGACCCTGTGAAAAGAGAAGGAGAAAGAGAGGAGGGGGGTGGGTGGAAAGTGGGTAACTGAAAACGTGCGTGCGATAAAGGATTCCGTTGACGGTCATCCGGGATGAACGTTGAAACGTGCTCAATGATCCTGGCAGCGGAGGGGTCGCATTTCGTTTCACCCGGCCTTCATTGGCCGCCAGAAGGCCGATATTCGAAAAATCATAACAGCCCCGGAACGGCCGCTCGTCGATCATTCTTTAACGAGTCGCGGCCGTGGCCGCGCGCGCGCGTGCCTCGCGCACGGCTCGTGGGGTGTCAGTCGAGGCGCAATAATTCACGGCGAACGATCATGCGGGTCGTACGATCCTTCGAGAGAACGACCCGACGCCATTTACGCAGCCCCTTTTCGCGCCCGCGTGCCAGTTACATTAATTATGTCGCATTAATGAAATCCCATTTTGTAAATAATCGATGGCCGCGCGTTCGCGCACGGCGTCGCTTTGCCGGCCAGTAAAGGCTGTAACGAAATTCCACTCCCCTCCAGGCTTCGACCCCGCTTGATTTTGCACGGACCCACCCCCCGACCATCGCGCACCCCCTCTCCTCTCATCCACCTCGTCGGCGTTATCACTCGAACGAGATCCAGCCGTTTATTAGAAAGTCCGCATCGGGAGGGTGGAGGGGCCGGGATTAATAATTCGTCAGTTTTAACGAACGTCCGCTCGTTTATCCATCGATCTCAATCCGAGTTTCGTCCACTCGCCGAGAGCTGCCAATCACCGTTACAATGGCGGGGGCTAATAATCGCCCCCCCCCCTCCCACCCCGATGAAAATGTTGAGCCCGTCACGGAGGCACGCGCCGAACGCGCGCGGTCGATCCCTATTCTTCGAATCGCGTGTCGAACGTTCGTTATTAATCCGGCGAGGACCGGAAATAAAATCTTTGAACCGGAGTTGCGCGCCCGCTTAAATCGTGTCAATGGAAAAAAAGCGCGGAAAATGGCTTTATCGCGGAAGACGAGTTCCCGGCAGGATATATACGGGGACGCGCATAAATCGCGAAGATTGATAGAGCTTATTTGGACATCATGTGCGTCATTCTCGACAATAGCGAGTAATTTGTTAGCGGAATATTTTCAAGTTGGGGGGGTGGGAGGCCGATGTCGTTGTCACGATATACGTTTCGCGTCCGTGTGCGCGCCTCGCGTACACGTAACTCGCACGTTCTCGGAAACGTAGGCAGGACGTACAACGCGGAAGGCCGGCCGTCGAGTGAGATATAAGTACGTATTTGTAGGTACGCGAAAACGTGTGAGAGGTCGGCGAGCGGATAGTAGAGCTCTGTGTTTGTCCTAGATATACAGGGGCGTGAAAAAAGGAGAATCAAGTAAACGCGCGGCACGGCTGGTCAGCCGTGGAATTACGGTACGTTTCACGTACAAGGTATAGTTATGGCGCAAACTGGCGATTTATCAACGAAGCGTTAAATCGGGAACAGAAACGTAGCGAATTCTCTCCACCTCCCACCTCCACCCCGCACCACCACTCCACCCTTCTTTGTCCCTCCGCTGACTCTCGCGGCTCGTGTCCCTTTTTCGTTCTCTCCTCTCCTCGTTTTTCGTCGCCACCCCGCCACCTCCGACCTCCTCCAAACCTCCGACCTCCACCTCCCTACTATTCGAAAATTATACGTACGCGCCTGCGAATGAAATATCATGGTCGGGCAATGCACTCTCGGAAAGTGCCTGTGACAGTTTAGCGCGGGTAGTTTACCATCGTAATTAGACTTTATTGCACTCACGGTAAACTGAATTAATTGGGAAGCGGGGGCCCTGGGTCCCGTTTTGGCGCAGCGATTTTCGTCCTGGGTGACGCCGGTGGCGCGAGACGGACGTCGGACTGCGCGAGAGTTTAAAAAGGACGCAAAAGGATGGCCCCCCACCCCCACCCCTCCTCCTGGCCCCTGCCTGACGGATTTTCACTGCGGCCGCGACTTCCGGTGATCGATGCTAAACCCCCCCCCCCCCCCCGGCCAAAAGCCGCAATCTGCTTATCGCCCACGTGTCCGTGCGGCAAAACAAACGAAAACATCGACTAGTGTAAGGAGGTGCGCAGACGTTTTAGTAATTAGTACTGGACTTTATTCTTAATTGACAATATCCTTTTTTTTCGAAGTGATAAATGAACGATTCGCCGGGTATGTTTTTTTTTTCGATCTTTTCTCTCTTCATCGTATTTTTTTGCCATTTTTTTTCCTCCCTCCTCATCATACGTCATCGTCTTTACAAGTTAAAACACAATTCGCTCTATTACTTACATGGTAAATTGTAGCAACATTGAGATTAACACTACGCAGCGAGTTTATGATGCACATTAAAAGCGATTCGCAGGTATCGTCGGTTAACACGAATCATCCACGATTTCCCTCCTTGCTTCTTCGGGTACGCCACGAGATATTTCCGAGTAGTAAATATTTGGCCGGCGGAATGTACTTCTCTCTTTCCCATGCTATTGTTGCGTATAAGTATACGAATATATGTATACCGTTTCCTTTCGTCCTCGTGCCCGACATCGACGTGGCCGCCCCGTTTCCGTACTTGCGCTCGACAATCTTTTTTTCAGGCTCGCGTCCCTGTCATCTACCCCCTTTTTTTTTCCCCTACTTTTTTCATATTTTTTCCCGACAAATTTTCCGTTTCTCGTTTCGCCGAATTATTTCGCCGATCGCAGATCACTGACACCGCTCAGTCGACGAATCGAATTAAGTAAAATACTTTCTCACGTTTCGACACACGCACACTCACGCATCCACGATATAAAATTGGGGATCATTCTGGCGAGAGTCGAAAGAGTAAATTCGCCGACACGGCTCATGATCGATTAAATTCGGTACGTGCGGTGTGTGTCAAAAATCTGGAAGAAGAGTCGAAGGAGTTGCCCTCGCCGATCTCGTATCCTTCTCATTCGTCCTCCCGGGCGTCACAACCTTCGCAACCTTCGCATCCTTCGCTGTCCAGTGCCCATCGGCCGCAATCGTAGTACGCGTCTGCTTTTAATCTATCCCGGGGAGGGTACACCATCGTATATGTATACGTATATATATATGTATATGTATATGCATTATGTATATATGTACAGGAACACAGTGAAATCTGCCGGCCACAAAAATCAACGTTACCCAATCGATCAGGCCGTTATCTAGACTCCTCCACTCATCCCCTTAACAGTATTTCAATAACAATAATAATGATATTAATAATAATAATAATAATAATAATAATAATAATAATGACAATAGTAATCGATCGGCATATCATTTATTTATATATGTATATATGTATATCTATGCGACACGATCGTTTTTTGTGGCGAGCAGGCAGCAGAATATTGGCTACGGTGCGCATGTAAACGCGGCGGATATTTTAATAATAAATTGTAACGGAACGACGATTAAACGAATAACAACCGTCCGACAAATCGTACGGAATCAGAGTCCTTCGCCTCGCAGCGTCATTCTCCGTCGTCATTCTCCTTTCGTCATCTACGCGCTCTCACGATCGCGCCTCATTCAACTCGACTACCATTCCCGTGGGACACATTCTGCCCCCCGAAACGTAAAAGCACACACTGAGCTCGTCTAAGAATTCTCTCGTCATCGCAATCCCTTTCACCTCGTTAGCGTTACGTGCGGTGGGGTGGGTTAACCTTTATTATGCTATGCGTTAAAACGGCTGATAATACAATGTGATTTTTTTCCGCTGGGTTTTCCGTCGCTTCGCTTAATTCTCCATTTTTCTGTTGCCGACTGACATGTCCTCGGATGGAAGTTCGGGCGACGTGGGTGGACGCCCTCGTTCCCGCAGCAATTCTCGCCTTGCGGAGGTACGACGCCTCGTCTTCGTCTTCTCGATGCACGTCATTTTCGTATATTCAACGCTTACGAAGGGATGTAACTACGCTCTCGAGCGGCTCGGTTGGGGGCTAAACGCGCTGCGTTCGAGAAACGTTGAGTAAACGCTCGAAACATACATCGGACTTCGCTGATGTGATCGAAATTCCACGAGAGACATTTTGTTCCTCTGTGTCTCTCTCTCTCTCTCACTCTCTCTCTTACCCTCTCTTACTCTCTCTCTCTCTCCCGCTGACGTTTGCCCGCGAACCGATCCGTCGACCGTGAATCTTACATCGTAACTGATTAAAGTTTGCTCATTAGTTACGGCAAGCGGGACGAAACTTTCGTCATCTAAGGAATTATAACGGGTGGCGGTTTACGCGGAACGGAAAAACGGTCGAAACGAGGAATGATCGAGTGATCGGCCTACGGCTTAAAATTATCGCCGCCCCGTCGCGATCGGCGATCGCGAACGGAACGGCGGCGCTCGAAAACGCTAACGATAATAATGCCACTACGGGAGCGATAATGGTCAACGACGACAACGGTATTAATTAGCGATTAATTTACTTAGTCGCAGATCGCGCATCGGCGGGCAACTGCGGGCGCGGAAATTTTCTCATTAAACCCTTCTCTTCTTAATCCTCACGCCATACCTCTCCTCGCAACATCTTTTTTTTTGGCACTTCTTATACGACAAATGTTTATTTACACGTACACACACACGCACATACACACTTTATCGCTAGGTTCCCAAGATCGAAGCGCTCCACCCCGAAGAGAATTTGTCGATCGATGAGATCGACGCGAAATCGCGATCGCTCACGCTCGCACACTCCTCTCATATATATCATATGTATATACTTTGTATAATGTATATCGTCCGTAATGTATTATACAAATAACTGAAAACGAAATTTATACATTGAGCTATGTACAATCTCTCTCTCTCTCTCTCTCTCTCTCTCTCTCTCATTCTCTCTCTTACAGCGTATTGCGCGGGCGGCGAGCGTCGGGATCTTTAACTGCGCGAAGAATCCTTATTAGGCCGGAAAAGGTTCCGGCACAGGATATCCCCGACGATCCCTTACGTGGGAAGAGTCCGTATAAGTAACTCGAGTAGGCCCGATCCTCCCCGCGACGCCCGCCGCCCTCGTTAAATATTAAAATTTTATAAACCCTTTTTCACCTCATCACTTGAGCACCGAAAGTGTGTTACCGTTACTTCGCATGCAATCCTTACGTAAACATTTGATATAATAATACATTAAAGTATAAGCAATAATACTTTCAACTTGTTTCACAACATGCTTTATTTAGCCGGAGGCGTCCTGTCGCCGTGCCCCGCGCGACATATTCGTCCTGCGTCCTGCGTACTTCGTACTTAGTCCTTCGAGTCCATCGTCCTGCTCCTCTCTGCTCCTCTCTGCCTTCCTCCTCGAGTACCTTTGCCCGAATCGGCCAGCGTTCGAAGAGGCCAACTTCCGAAACATCGACGTCCTTGAATAATCCTGAGAGCAATTTTCCGACCGCGATCGATTTCGAACTCATGCGCGCTCCTAATATCTCCAAATCGGATTAATCCTCGCGTAGATACCTTCAGCCCGGGCCGTCGATACCAGAGTAATTTTCCAAAGATCTCGTTAGCTTCTTCGCGGGATCGAGCTCGAAAACTGCGCGTCATTGGCTCGGCGATCGTGAGAATTCTGTCGGGAGCGGTATCGATGATCGCTTCCTTTTTTTCCTCTGTAATTTCGCGTTCGGAGGCCGTCGAGGTAGGATAGAGGGATGGAGAACGCTTAAGGAACTTCGGCCGGCTTTAAGACTCTGCCGTTCGATCTTGCCCTATATTCGAGCTGGGGCCCGACGGGGTCCCGTCGTTCATGAAGCTGCAACGGCGGAAACTCGAAACACCGCCGCATGATCGTTGGCGAGACTTAAAGCTTCGCGGATCTCTTGGGAATCGGCCACCCGATAGCGTCGTGAAATAAATTCACGAAGTTGGTTATAAGAGGTAGCGGGTGGGAAAAGTTCGGTGTCGATCGGGAACGTCGGTTGGAATCGATTGTCCCGGCGAGTGATGAGTCTTCAGCATCGGAAGATCCGAAATGTCACTTGTGGGCTCGTTCGATTATTCGAGAAGGAATTGCGTTAGGCTTGGGACAATTTGAAAAAAAATGACTTTTCCCGCTCGTAGGGGAAGGTTGAGTAAGTACAGCGTAAGGTAAGGTGTAAAACGATGGTCCCAGCGAGTGATGAGTCGTCAGCATTGTAAGATTCGAATACGAAATGTCACTTGCAGCTCGTTCGATGATTCGAGAAAGAATTGCGTTAGCTTGGAACGATTTAAAAAAACGACTTTCGCTGAGTAAGTACAGCGTAATGTAAGGCGTAAAACGATCGCCTCTCCGACGTTCGAGGATTCAAGATTACACGAGGGAAGGAGAAGAACAGCTGGTAAAGTAGCAAAGCTGCGATTTTGCTCGATCATTTCCACTTGCCTCCGCCCCGTCCGGTAAGCTCGATCTAATATGGGTATCAGAGGGATCGATCGGGAAAGAGGTACCGGCTTTGTCGTATCAATCAGGCAATTATGAAACGGGCTTTCGGGGCCGGGAAAGTAATTGCCGGCTCGCGCGCTCCGGGCGGTCAAAACTTTTCCGGCCCCCGGGCCAAGGCTGACGCCCAGTAGTACGAACAGAAAGAAGTAGCGGAGGCCGCCCACTCGAGGTCAGACAATGTTTGGTCTGTCACGGCCTGGGACCTTTTCCCCTCCCACGCCCCCTCGACCTTACTCGTGTCACGGACGTCAGAAGAAGGTGGCACGTGTTCGCGAGGTTGTCTCTCCAAACTTTCGACCGGCAGCCGTCCGGAGTCCGACAATATTTTCTTTCCCTGCACTCGGACGCCGGTTCTCATCTGCATCGGGAAGCAATTGAGAATCGATTCGAATCGATTCGATGGTATCGTATCGGTCGGAGGAGTCAATCGTGCGCGAGATATCGCTAGCGATCCGGGCAATTATGAGACAGGCGGCCCGTCGCGGAAGAGACGTCGAGTCTCGCAGGGAGGCGTATCGTAATTTAGGACAATAGATGCCCGGCCGAAGGCGGAGGGGACGGCGAGTTGGGGGTCGGACAATGTTTGGCCAGCGAAGTGGTACGGCTGGCGCGATAACCGGCAATACTTTTGCGGCCGTCACCCTATTATGAATGGGCCGTGTTAAACGAGGCGGGAAAAGCTCGCAAGTACATCGCAAAGTGATGATACAGACTGTGTATAACAGGATCGTGGTACGCCCTCGTCTTCGCTCTCTCTCTCTCCCTCTCCCTCTCTCTTTCTCACTCTGTCTCTTCCTGTCTGTATCTTTCTTCCTCCCAGGTCACCCCCTTCCGCTCTCCATCTTTCCGTCCCATTCTTCCCCCCTCCGAATCGTACGTGGAGCTCTCTTACGTCATTCGGAAATACTGGCGCAGTAATTCGGCCCGCCGTATCGGCGAATGAATCTAGACCGGCTGACATTTTAAATAAACCCCCGCGGGTGAGGGGGGGAACTGCGTTTCTCGATGGCCGATTTCAGCGCGGAATGGATCTTTGATGGTAACGAGCGGCGTGCCTCTGATGTTCGCCTCCGCCGGCCGCTTAAGAACGTCGGTAACGTCGTTAATTATATCGTTGCTTCAACGTTTAAAGAGTCCGGCGAGAAAATCGTTCCACCCCCACCCCACGACCATCCCCGGGCGTGCCGCGCAATAATTCACCACTTGACCAACAAAAGAGGGAGCGACATTCGGCGCGAAATCGAAGGACGCGGCGATAAATTCAGCCGTAACTTATAACTTATGAATCGACGGTGTGTCGGGATGTCGGGACATAAAGTACGGCGGCAAAGGGAACGTTACAGGTTTACAGCTAGGGCGCTCGGGCGCGCGCGCTCCGCGTAGAGAGTGTCACTGCAGCAATTCCGCGTAGTCGTATCAATATGTACGATTCGCGTATCCGTCGAGCGAAGCTTCCCGAAGCGACGTCTGGCCCGGAATTAGGATTTAGAGGATGCTCGAGGGAGACGTGCGAGGCGGAAGGCCGCAGAAAAAAAAAGTTCGGGGCCGTAAACCGGATGGCCTTGCCCGCGTGCCAAGTGTCGCGCTATTTTATGCAGACTCCGAAGATACGCTTTACCAACATTTTTATAACGTCAGACGCCGAGCGTACCGTTTCCGGGGGCTGCAGGTGGATTTATACGAAATCGGTTGGGAAAAGAGTTCAATTTTCGGAACGGCGAGGTGGCGTCGATCGTGACGTTAAACTTGGAATTTCGGCGCGATCGAAGGGGCCAGGCGTGTAAAAGCGAAATGAGTTCATTCCCAGGCGCTAGGTCGGCCGCTTCGGTCAATATTTTTCCGGCCGCTCGGCCCGCTCGCGAATAGATAGTGTTAAGCGCGGCGGGGAAAGGTCGCGGCGGTCGCAAAGTGAACGTACAGCCGGCGTGTATAATTGCACTCGGCCGTACCCTCCCGCCTCGCTTCTCCCCCTTCCAACCCCCCATCTGCAACCCCACCCCGCCTCCAAACACTCTCCCATTGTTCCCCTACGTACAGCGAACGGCAGTGGCCCAGAGCAGTTATGTCGTTCGAAAATAGCGACGCGATAGTGCGGCCCGGTTGTACTCCGGTAAATGCATTTGGCGTCCCGACGCTGGGCGCAATTAAAGGTGAATTAACCATTGACATCGTCCGCCATATCGGCAGATCGATTCTACCCGAATGTTTTCGCCCGAGCGGGCGAAGATTGCAGACTCGCGTACGATGGACAGAGTCCAAAAATGTTTCGGCCGTTACAAAATTTGTGCGAAAAACGTTAGAGGAGGTACAGGTCGTTTCAATATCGAAAAAGCTACACTGGTAAATTTTGTAGAAAATCGTATGTCATCGCGGATTAGAGATGTTGGGAAAGCGGAGTGCAGGGGGTAGGAGTTGAGAGGCTTGTGAAAGGTGCGGCAAGGGATAGTTATCGTCGGGGCGGTTGCGCGATAAACGTAAAGATCCTCACCCCCATCCCCTTATCGCCGCAGCTCGAGGGAGATTGAATTCGTTCGCGCGGGCAATGGTCCCTTTATGAATGGACAGTGTTAAACTCGGCGGGGAAAATGTCCGCAAAGTACGTCCAAAGTGATGATACAGGCCGCGCATAATGGCCCACCCCCCTTGCCACCCTCGTTCCACGATACCGCCCACGCTCTCCCATAAACGCGGCACATTAGTCTGGGCGAGTCTCTTAGCCAGAACTCATCTGTTCGCCTCGGAGAGTCCGCTTAAAGCGGAACGCATCGAGAGCCTGCCCAGAAGCGGGCCAGGCCGACAGAAATATCGACCGTTCAAAGCGTCTCTCTTATAACACGCCTCTATGTCCAATTTTCACCGCTAAACTCCCAAACCCGGCCAAATTTTTCCCGCCAAATTGACTTATTACCGACCAAACATCCGAAAGTTCAGCGCCGAATGAACTAATAATAATTGCGTCAAAGAAATAAAAGCATGCCTCTATCATCGGAACACCGGGAAAAATACTTCTTTCTCCTTCGCAAAACTGTCTGCCTCGCGTTAATAAACGGCCATTTACTCGATGAGCGCGATCGGAATAATTTCCCCTTCGATCCACTCTCCCGATTCCGACTCGATTCGCTTCGATTCAGTAAGCTTTAACGCTCTCGCCATCCGTCCGTGACGGTTTAATCGCGAAAGAATGTCTCGACTCTCGCGGAATCGAGAGCGGCCGCGAGGGAACGATGACGGGGCATACGAAATGAAACTATAAATGGCCGCGGCGGGGCGGATCGACGCGCGCGCGACCAGATGGCGGACAATACTTTTCCGGCCGTGAGCCCCGGGCCGCTTTTATGAATGAACGACCGGCCGAACGAGCGTCGCGAGAACATCGGCGATCGCCGACGCGGATCGCGTAAAACTGAGGCCAATTCCACCCTCCCTCCTTCCTTCTCCACCCCTTCAGTGTCGATGGTCACTGACGCGACGGATATCGGCGCGAATAATCGTAGAGTCGCGAGGCTGTCGCTGTATGTTTTACCGCGTTGCCAGTAAGGCCTCGAAGATTCGATGCGGTCGAAGGGGGACGAGAGGGGAAGAAAAATGGGAGGGAGGGTCGGCGAGGGCGCGTAAAGTGCTTATTACGGGAAGCGGGGGTGCTCGCGCCGTGTAACAGATTGAATTCATTCGACGGGCAATACTTCCGCGCTCGACCCCTGCAGCCCATGAATGAGCCGTGTTTAACGAGGCCGGATAAGCTCGCAAGTACATCGTAAAGAGAGGATGTTACGCTATCTCGCCTTCCCCGCCCTCGTTTCTCACTTCCACCGACGATCGCGCCCGTTTACAGTCTCAAAAATTGCTGTCTGAGTTATGAGAATTACACCGCCGAAGCCTGCCACCGGCCTTGGAATTAATCAATTGATCAGGGGGTTGAAGAAAGAGCTATCAAGGTTCTTTTCTTCGAATTGTCCGTAAATGAGAAGCGGAAATATTTTCTGAGAATTTCTGATCAATTTTATAGCGATTTCGCGAGGAGTTTTTATGAGATGAGAATTACAGCGCGCACCTTCTGGCAAAAGTGTAGACGATTTTTGTCAGTGTCTCGGATGTCTGACAAGCGCACGTATCCTCCTTACATTCCGCGCCGAGAGAAAGATCTTCATCTCCAAAGGCCGGAACGTCCGATGGCCGAAGTACTCCGAACAATTTCTCGAAAAAGCGCTCGCGCGCGCGCAGTGTCCGACTCGAAGTACATCGACACTCCCTCGCTCTCCTCCCTTTTGAAATCCTATCTCGCACTCGGATTCTGCAAAGACTTCTCCGCGCGACAGAGTCTGCAAATGCGCTTCTCCTCTCGCGAGGATCGAAAGAATGCAGAGGCCAAAGTGCGTAAACGCAATAAGTGCGCCCTGAGGAAAGCAGCTTCGAATTTCGAAACATGGCCAGATTTTTGAGCCCGTAAATTATTCTAACGCGCCCGGCCAAAAGGCCTATTCACAATGGAACTGGCCGGGATCGCGTGCGAACATCGTCCCGTAATCGACGATCGAGAGCCAGACGCGAGTCCGGTGCCAATCGATAATTCCCTTTCTAAACGTTTAACCGGCGGCCCGCTTCGACTGATCGATCTTCCCGCCCCGGAGCGTGGCCGGCAATTTTCGGGCCCGTGTCTCCGCGCAATTTGGACGCGTGCCTATTCGCGTTACACGCGACGTACTACGAGCCCGGACCCTCAGCGTTGTAAAACATTGCCGTCGCCCGAAATTGCTCGCATCCGGCGCCTGGCCGCACGCGAAATTATTTGCCCGCGCCCCGAAAAAAGTGTCGCGCGAAGCTGGCCGACACCTCGCTTCCCAGAGGGTGAGAAGAAGAGGGGTGGTTTTTTGGCGGGCGGCTCTGAGAACCATAAAGCGGAAAGTCGAGCGAAACGACTCTCTGAGAGGTTCGATTGACTTTCAGGTTTCGGAGAGGGTTGGGGGGTTGGAAGGGGGTGAGTTTCGATAAATTACGGATCCGCGGTTTTCACGGCCCAACTTCGATCGGAGGGCGCACGTGAAATTAGTTGCCCGCGCCCCGAAAAAAATGTCGCGCGAACCTGGCGGACACCTCGTTTCGCAGGGGGTGAAAAGAAGAGGGGGTGATTTTTTGGGGGCGGCTCTGAGAACCAAAAGCGGAAAGTCGAACGAAACGACTCTCCGAGAGGCTCGATTGACTTTCAGGTTTCGGCGAGGGTTGGGGGATTGGAAGGGGGTGAGTTTCGATAAATTACGGATCCGCGGTTTTCACTGCCCAACTTCGATCGGAGGGCGGCGGCGAGCGCCTTGAGGGGGCGGCCTTTTTATTGTTGCAATAATGAATACGGACATAAATTCCCGCGGGAGCGGAGGGTGGATCAGGGTTTACTTTCGGGTTTAATACTTAACAGCCTCGTAAAACGTTCCTCGCTATAAATTCGAGCGGGCTCTCTCATCCGCAATGCGAGCATAAACAAAAAAGAGGGGAGAAAAGGCCGGGGCTGCCTTGGTGCGCCTCCGCGCTTCTCGATGCAAAAAAAGCGGCCGATCCACCTACTACCCCATCTGATTCCGCAATTACGCCCACTCCCCCTCCTACCCCCTTCCCCGAACCTCTGACGCCGACGTGTGCGGGCATACGCTGCGGGAGCGAGTCTTGAAAAAGTAAAATGTAATTCCATATCGCGGCGAGGGATGCCCAACCAGAGGGACGTTAAAATTTTTGAAAAAAGAGGAAGGAAGAGATAAAAGAGAGGGAAGGAAATACGAGCGCGAAAGTCGGAGGGGTATCTTTTGATAACCGCGCGAGAGCGAGCGCGCGCTCGCGAGCGCCGTTGAAAAATGCCGAATCGATTACGTCGGCCGACGGGGGTAGAATTTTTTACCCCCCGTGCATTTCTTTATAATATTCGAGAATACTCGGTTACTCCATCGAGGGTACGGTCAATCAATCGGAGCGGGCAAATATTGCGAGGTGGGCGGGAGGAGGGGGCGGGTGGTAAAAAATGCTCCCCAGCGCCGAAATTCGGTTACAGGAAAATGTTTTTGATTCCATTTCCGTGCGCGCACTCGTCCGCAATTAAAACAAAAAAATAAAATGGTAGAATAAAAAGTCGCCGAAAGAGGTAGCCCAATAGAAGAATTGAAAGTTGCCCCATCGATCCCCGCGGATCCTTTTGACGTGGCCCACAAAAAATGAAAGAGGGAGAGAGAGGGGGTGGGTCCCGTCGCGACGAGAGTCATCCAGCGCATCGCGAGTAACAACTAAATGTTTAGAACATCGGCTATTTGGGCTTTCAGGGGTCTCCTCGCTACCGGGAAAACAGTCGATTCAATCCTGCCAAACGTCAAACAGGAGAAAGAATTTTTGTTTTTTTCCCACCCCAAACCCGCCCCGCATTCACTTCAGCTCCGCATCCGCAAACGTTCTCATTCGCGCGAACCGTATAATCGCTAATCGAATTCTGTACCAAAATCGGTTTCTGCCGGCACTCGAACTTCAGACGCCGACGCCTGACAGTAATCGCGAAAAGAACTCGCGCGCGCGAAAACAAGTCGAAGATCCTCAATTCCAGTGCGAACGTTTATTTTCGAACAGCAAAGCGGACGAAGAGGGTAACCTTCGTTGGAAGGCCGAGGGTAGGTGGGAGGAATTTTTGTTCGGCTGATTCCGGCCATTGACATGCCGAAAGGCCGACATCGGCGTCGCGACGCCAGCTGTCACGACCGACTCGAGCTCGTCCCTCGACCGCGGACATTTTCTGCTTATTAATCGTAATGCGTGTCACGCGCAGCTCTCGCGGCCGACCTAACCCTTTCATCGCGAAAATGCCTCTCTATGACCGCGGCCTCGCGACTCTCTATCGTTTCGAGCCACGTCTCTCTCCATTTTACCTTCTCTCTCCGCTCCAATCTCCGGCCTCTCGGCCGACTCTCGTTGTCTATCCGAGCGCATGTTGCGCGCGAGCGCGCCTCACACCTCCAACGGCAACGATCGTGCGCTACGTACACGCTCGATAACGCGTCTGTACCTAGGCGGAAGGTCTGCTCCGTGTAACCGGTGCCGTCTGAACTTCGTAAGCCTGTGGCTAACGTTTTCAGCAAACCTTCGAAGCTGATTGCAACGAAAAACTGCGACTTTGCCTAAGAGATTAATGGATCCGTTTAAGAATATTGCGATCGTGAGTTCGAAAGCTAGCCTGGGATAAAAGGTGAAATTAACGGACACCTTCGGACTCTGGTTTTGCCCGAGTTCATTGTTCGCGCGGATCAGAAGTAGGGAACAGAAGTGTCGGATAGGTTCGCGCCTAGATGCGCAGCCACGGGCCGATAGGTACACTTTTGATAGCGCGCAGGCATGTAGAGTCCATGTGGCGGGAGGCGTTCTATGCAGGTACATGGAAACCGCGCGAGTTCACGAAATACGCACATAGGCGAAATTGGCATGCACGCCGCTGTTCCCGCGTGGGTGTTGCGAGAACGTGTGCGGGAATGGGCTGGCGCGCGCGCGCGCTCGCATCGCCCCGGCAACGTGCGTGTGCGCGCCGGTGTGCATGTAACGACGTCACAGAACAGTATCTCTGTTACGCCTGGGTTGCCGTGGACTGTGGCCGCTCACGCATCGCTTAACATAATCCCCCATCCGACCAGGACTACATAGATTACGGAATGATACCTCCGAAACGCGTACAATTATATTGGCGTGAGATATTTCGCCCGGAGGTACCGCCCCCCTCCCACCGCGTCGTTCCGTTTCACGTGGCTCGAATACATCCCCTTTATCGATCCATCGCGGATCCACTCGTCGCGGGATCACCGTTAAAAACGACGGCTTTCGACGCCTCTTCTGCAGCTCGCTTAATTATCGACTCATCGCGCGCGAACAGTACCGTTTTTTCGGGCCGCTGGATTCTACGAAGATCGAAAACGTTCATTAACACTGATCAGATTTCGTCGCGAGTCCGGAGAAAATCACTTAGGGACGATGCTTTTAACATCTGTTCCTTCCTCGATTACGGACCGAATGTAATTGATGCGATATTTTTAGTTTGCAGAATGTTCCATCTTACCGAGACTGTCAGTCAGGATTAACGCCGATTACGAAGCCATCTTCCGGCGAATGAGAAAGTTCGGAGCCGCACTGTAGCTCTCTCAATTTTCCGGCGGACTTCTTTGTTTCGGGACGATGACTGCCGGCAGGCGTCGAAGTGGCGCATTTTGACGAGGCGTCGCGGCGCCTTCCCCCGGTCGGCCCGAACTTTTCAATCTCGCGCCGGGACAAGTTTTCCGCCGACAATCGGCCGAAAGCGACAAGGTGAGAGGTAAGACGGGAGGCTTGGAATGGGGTTGGGGGTAGGTCGTTGGAGGGTCGCTAGGGGATGAGGGACTTTGCGACCGAGTGATACTTCATCGAAGCCCTTTCGCGATCGAAACTTTTCGTACTGGCTTCCCTGAGCCGGTCGTCGCGTGACCCGCCTCGCTTCCGGAAGCGGACTCGGTCGGGCTGCTTCGAAGAGCGAACGGTTTCGGCCGGAGTCGGAAGAATTCCGCGCGGCGCGTCCGATTAAAGGGCCATCTACCCCGCCAACGCTGTCGAGCACTGAAGTGGGACATTTTGGTAAAAGCCTCTTGCCAGCGCTTCCAGTTGAACAATCGGCAACCGTCCACCGCCCCCACCCCAACCCGCCGCCGCCACCCCCGGCGAGCTCGCGCTCGCGTAATTAAATATCGTTTGGCAGGTCGACAATTTAATTCGACCGAAATTCGTTCAATCGTGAAATCGTTTATGACATCGCAATTTCTTAATGGGCGATTATTTCGACGAATATTTCAATTTTCCGCTTTAATCGCGCCCCGTCGATGGATTCTCGATCGTCGGTATCGCGATTGAAAAATTTCCGCCGCGGAGTCGAATTTTTCGCGGGCCTCGATGTTTTGAGGCTCGAATCGCGTTTTGTTTTGATAACGTCGGAGTCCCGATCGGAGAAACGTTAAGAGTTCCGAGCACGCCGACGATGCTCGCTTCTTTTCCCGTCCCAGGAGGTGACTCCCTCCCGTCTCCTGGCTTCCTCCAGCTTCTTCCGGCTTCCGCCGGATACCTAGATACCTACGGCCCTGGCGCTCGCGAGAGAGTCGGGGTCCTCGCCATTTTTCACGTGCCGAAGCATTAATCAAATTCCACCCCATCTTCTTGCCGGGCTCCTCTTCTGCGGAGAGGCTCCTCTTACCTCTCCACCCTCCTCGGATACTTTCTCATTCAAGGCCGTGCTGCCGTGGAGGCCTCGAGACGCCATTGCAATTCCGCGAGAGGAACGAAGCGGGGGGGAGGGGAGGAGGGCAAGGACTATACCGGGAGTCAACGTGCGCAGGCATCGGAGTACGTTCCAATCGCTGCCCATTTTGATTTTCCTGCCGCGAAAATTTATCGCCGCGCGATGTTCTGCGGCATCGATCGCAGGCTTGCCAACCGTTTTAAACGTGGAGTAAAAGCGCCGAGGAACGGGCCACGATCGCTTCGATGACGATAAATTTGCCGGCCGAAGTCAGATAAAGAATCTCTCGCAACGACCTTGACTGGCCAGTTAGAGTCTGATCGAATTCCTCTCCCGATCCGACGCCCGGGATCCCCACTGTTCAGGAAGCACAGATACGTACAGACCGTCGAGATAGGAGGGGGGTGAAAATGGGAAAAGACAGGGAAGCTGCATCCTTGCTGTCGATTATCGTTTCACGGCAATTAAGCAGCGCGTCGCCGGCCGTAAATAACGTCGGGCTCGCCGATAACGAAACCTCGGCCCGTACTTCGGCGCGTGCAGGAGCGTGCAGGAGCGCATTAAGCGGTACTCGAATTCAGAGCTGAAATTAATATTTCGATCTCGCCTAACGATCCAATTACCGCGCGTTCGACGAACAACGTTCTATCCGCCTCTCTGGCCACTGTCGCATTCTTCCCAGGTAGGGGTTGCACTTTGTCGACGAGTGGATTTCCACGTCGCTCGCGCAAAATGGCGCCAGGCTGGTCGGGCAAAGGTACTCGAGTTCCATCCGCGAGGAGCAGAGAGCGGCTGTCGTCCGCACTCGTCGAGTTCCTGGACGAGCGTTGAGTTCCCGCCTCGATCTGGACCTTCATCCGGGGCCTGAAGTTTGCCCTCCGTTTCGGACTCGATGATCAGCGCCACTCCCGTCAGGGCACTTCCTTTCCGTGAGAGCGAGGGAGCCTGAGCTTGGCCGGCTGGTAAAGAGCGACGGAGGCATACGGGTCTTTTTGGGTAGAGATGGGGATAGATAGCGGTCGAAGGGACACCTTAATTCGCCGTCTGCGGAACGTACGGCGGCATGTAGGGCCCGGTCAGGATGTACTGCACGGCCACCACCATCAGCTGCGGCGCGCTCCATCTGATGATGTATGCGCTTCCTGGAACAGAAATGCATTTCGCGTGTTACAGGGCGACGCCTCTCGCGCGAGCTCGGGATACAGGGTGTACCCGGAGTTTGAACAGGCGAATTTCAGCTAACAAAAGACTCGTGCATCGGGTTTACTCTTCGAACGGCTATCGCATTCCGCGATATCGGGAAGGTACACAGTTCAGTCTGTTGGTATCTTTAGATTTCGTTTACGGTAAGGTTTAATAGAGCAAGCTCGATCGCTTCGGTAATAGAGTAATTGAATTAATTCGTGCTGGGGGGTTTGGTCTTTGCTTCCATCTTGGTTTACCTCCTTCGGGGCACCGTTCGCAACTTTTGAAGCTGCTTGTACAGAGAACAGGTATCCTCGCTCACGCACACGTTCTCGCCCTTACGGGAAATGTCCATGTGCGTAGGCGTGTCGTGGAGCGTATGCAGCTGGAGTCTGGGCGAGGGGTGGGCGGAGGGTGGATGGTTGGCAGGGAAAACTCGGATAAGCGGGATGAGAGTTTCCACTGGAACTTTCGTCCAAAATCCCTCGGGTGTGCCTCGAGTGCCATCCCTGATCCTGACCCCAACCTGGGCAGCCGAGAATCGGGGAGGGAAGGAGGGAAGGTGGAACAGGGAGGTCATGAGGAGGCGGGGAAAGAGAGAATCCAAGAGAAATACAGTGGAACGTCCAAGCGGGAGCGAACTAAAAAAGAGATCGAGAGAAAGAACGATACGAATGCACGTGAAAGAGAATCTTTGGTTCCGGCGGACGTCCATGCGAACTCTGCATCGACTCGAGAATCCAGCAATATCTGCGGCCCGAAATTTATTTTCACCGCTCGTAATCTAGCACCGAACCGTTTCGGTAGTCGCGAGTCAACCAACGCCGAAACTACCCTTCGTCGATGCCGTCGGTATCGTCCAAGTCCTACCTCGTTCATAATATGCGGCATAGGGCCCGAAATTTATTTTTATCGCTCGTAATCCAGCACCTAACCATCCAATACTCGCAAGTCAACCGGCGCCAAAACGACCCTTCGTTGCTGCTGTCGGCCAGTCCTCGTTCATAATCTACCGTCGCTTTTTATTCGTTCTCGATAACGACACGAAAATTCGCTCGCCTCCGAGACATCCTCATCCACATCCTGATCGTTATGCGCCGGTTATGCGCCAGTTATGCGCCATAGTCGAATTTCGGGCGCGTCGCGTGGGGGTTGCGTCTACGTCGGCAGTCCGTTTGGCCGCTAACGGCTAGGGCTCATTTACATTTCCGCACGCTCGTAAAATGAAATTCCGCGCGCACGTTAGAGTTTCGGAATATTTTCCGCGGCCGGGACGAGAGCGAGCGAGGTTCCGCGTCCTCGTAATTTTCGTCAGGCGCGGAAGATAGACTTTGCATCGTGGGAGGGACGGAGAGGGGCAGAGAAGGCGACAGAGAAAACGGCAGAGAAAATGGCGGAGAAAACGGTAGAAGAAACGAACGAGAGAAGCGCTGAGGGCGGGAAATGTTTTCCGAAAGATTTTTTCCCCGCACACCCCGCTGCGTCTACAGTCAACTTCATTAACGCCGGCCGGATTTCGCCTTGAACGTCGCGCCGTCGGCACGAAAAAATTTTCCCTTCCACTTTGACCGACGCCGCCTGGCCAGACGTCGGAGCGTCAAGCTGCAGGAGAAACAAGAAGCGAACCGCTCAAATATCGGCGCAGCCGATGTTTGCCGAGGGAAACCTCGTGCGGAAGGCGTTTTCGGCTTTGAAACTTTCAAAAATCAGTACGTCGTCTCCTTCCCTTCCCTTCGCACCCTTTTCTCTTTACTTTCGATTACCACCTCTTTCTCGCCGGTCGGAACTCTAGGTGTTGGTGTGTGTACAGTCACGTGCATTCGCACGCAGAAGGAGACGGAAAAAGAGATAGAAGGAAAGAGGGAGGGAGAGAGGGTGAAAGGTGGAGTTCGTCTGAAACACGTATACAAACAGAAGTCCGGAAGACTTGCTGTCAGGTTGACAGGTAATCCAACGCGCTGCAGCGGGTGGCTTCCCCCCGCTAACTTTGATTTCGCGACCCTTCGACGAAACGTCCGCGGTTCACGGCAACTTTCCAAGGCAATGCCATGCCAAGGCGAACACGTCGTGCCTCGCTTTGTTCGCTTTTTAACGTTGTCTCCTCCCACCCCTTCCTCCTCCTCCCACCTCCTCTCTCGCTCATGCAATAACAGCGAAATACCGACTGTTCGAAGAGTTTTGCCGAAACGAGAATGTCGAGCTAAAATTCGTACGGGCGCCACCTCGTGCCCGCTATCTAAAGAACCGAGGCTGAACCTAAAGGCTGAGGATGACTGCCGACCGATAATTCGATTCACCTAAGCCGTAAGCAAAACGCCCCCCTTTACCTTCTTTACCTCCATTACCTCCGCCGTCGTCGTGCGTTACGCGAACAATGGATCGCTGTGCGTGGCACTTTAATATGCGGATAATTTTCCAGGAAGCGCTCTTTGTACCTGGGACAACTTTGTTGCGCGCTGGGGCAAAAGCTGGCGCTCAGCTCCGGCCTCCTCGTGAAAAATGTTTCGCCGGTAAATCACCGGAAGGAGACCGGAAAGTCAATTATCCGGGCAAAAATTCGCGGCGGTCACGCGAGGCACGAGCGCGCGCGCGCGCGCGCGCCGTCAATTACGAGCATGAAACGCGATGCCCGCCAACCGTCAGAATAAAATCGTCCCGACACATAATTTATGCGAATTCCTACCCCGGCGGTGGGGTGGAAGAGGGCGGAAGTTGTGTGCCGTCGGCGAAGTTTGAGTCGAGTAATCGATCGTCGCAAGAAGCGTCCCGTATCTTGCCCGGGACTCGCTTCCGGGAAACTTTCGCTCGCGCGGGCATAAATTCGCGATAATGGCAGTCGGAGAAAAGGCGGATAAGGGGCGAGGGTCGGTGCCAAAGTGCCGCTGCGGCTCAATTTCCGGCCATTCGACGATCATGCATCCCGCTAATCAGTCGTATCGATGCCCACCCTATCCCGAAGGATGCAGCGCGCGAGGTCAAAGTCGCATTCCGCTCCGTTGTGCGCGTCGCAGGCAGTGCATGAGGGAAAATATATTGGCCGTTTCGGGCTAGCTCTCGAAAGGGGCAGGGGGTGGAGGCAGACAGGTTGGCGGAGAGGGAGGCAGGGGTGAGGAGGGTTGAACGAGGAGCGGAAAGAGGACAGAGAAGGTACGTGGCCTGCAGGCTTTCCTATCGTTGGAAACGGGGCGCGGGGGGGACATAACGGATTACTCCCTATCACGTCCAATATGTCAAGCTGCATCGGACGACGAGGAGTCAGGCATTATATTGCAAAATAAAATGGCCACGGCGTGTCCGTGCACGCCCTCTGTCCGCGTGAAATATCGCCACCGGGGGCTGCACGGCGGCGGTCGTCGGTGCCCGGTGATATAGGTATTATTGGCACTCTCGTCGAAGAATTATGTATTTTTCATATTGCGCACGTCCGCCGTCTCGGCGCCGAATGCAAAATAAGGCGAGAGCGCTCGCTCGCGCGCGCGCGCGCGCGCCACTCTCGAAACTTCGATCCTGCGTTCCGCTCGATTACGCTCGATTCGGCTCGCCTTGAGTGGTCACGCGAAATTTAGCCGAGAGTTCGCTCGGAAGTTCGACAAGTTCTACGGGAAGGTTGACCCTCGCGACGTTCGGGTCGAGATAGAGTGGCGGGAAGAAGCGTTCGCTGAATTAGGGAATCGTTTGTCGGGCGAGGATTTACATGAGTTCGGGCGGCGAGCGCATTTCGTGCCATTGGCGCGTCAGCGTCGGTTGACCTGCTTGCTCTGCCAGCGTGCCGCGATGTCGGACGCTCGTAATTCCGGCATTGACAGGCGTCGGGCCTCGAAAATTGTACTTGACGATGTCGAAATGCGTAGTACGGGCGAGCGGAATGACGCGTTAATAAAGTAGTAGCTCGCACGGGGGGACGCGCATTTACCTTATTGCTTTGAAGCGCACGATGCTGAGGGGGAGGGAGGGAGAGAGAGAGGGGGGAGACGGCGTAATCGCATAAACAATGATAGCTCTAGCATAGTGATCACTCTATTGCCGGAGCATTTACATTACCGACGGCTCGCTGGCGCTGGTCATGGAGCCGTGATGAAGTGCGGCGGCCCTGATTATTAATTCTCTAGACGGCCGAGAACGCACTAATGCCGCCGATGCGTAATCAGTAAAATCATATGTCGACGCGTGCTGCGGCCCGAACAAGATTGTCGAACTCGCCAACGTTTGACATTCCACCCACGTACCCACGCTATGCCGTGACCTAGCTGGCTCGCCACTCCAATGCGTTTCGAATGCATTTTAAATGGACCCTAATGCTTGCAATATTCGACGCCTGGTCGGGATCGCAGAGTCTGCGATTTTCACGTCGTGGAATCTACCTTCTTCGCCGTTTGCAATTACTGACCTTACGCCGGACGTTCAACTTAATTTCACTTCGACCATCGACGGCACTCATCGTTCTCATACTATCCACCCTCCGCGTACGTACGTAACGTACGTATAGGAACGTCTGCGTACACAACTACGGTCGAACCCTCCAATTAAGAATATCGCATCGGTCGGCGATCCGAACCGTCTTTCAATTTTCTCGAAAATAAAGTTCGCCGACGTTTCGAGCCCTCGACGAGCTTTCGATATCATCATCGGCGCGCGCGCTGTGGCCGTTGAATGGAAACTGGAAACTGGAAATGCAACGGTTTGACCCGACCGACGTCATAACGGCCGCTCGTCGATATATTTCCGACGACAATTTCGACGTTGCACGCGCAAACCGCACACATTACTCGGGTCAACAGAAATACGTATGACACACCGGTATCGATTAATTTACGTGCATGAGCCCGTCAGATTGACATATCTGCCGGGGTGACTATCGAGTCGCCGAACGCTGGACGAGCCGCGATTCCATCGAAATGTCAGGGACGAGTTAAGGTTCGTGACCGGATGCTTTAATCGGGACGGTTAATTCGCTCCCGGCGCGGGCAAAAAAATTGTTTCTCGCTGCCGGACGCCCTCGCGAAGCGGCAGAAACGAAACGATCTGCCCGACAAGCGTCGGGACGCTCGGAATAAATGCGTGGGCGTCGGCTGTCCCAGAACATTTCACCTTTCACGGAGATTTTAATCGCCGTTATCTGGACGGAAAGACGGATAATGCCGGGGTCATAAATTCTCGACTTCGTAAGTTTCGTCGTAACAGTGCCGGATGTCAAATTAACGGCAATGGGCATAATCGAATAAGATGGTGAAAAGAGATGAATCAGAAGAATAAGAAAGAGGCTGCAAAATGAGTATTGAGGAATTTGTGTGACTGAGGTGGGAAGCAAAATAATATATGGACTCTTGGTGTGTGGTATGTGTTGACTGCCTACTGTTGTCGCGACTTGTCTTTGCCCTCTGCCGCGAGCGCTCTCTGTTTTGGAAACGGCGCTCTAACGTGCTCAGTCAAGCGTGCTTTTTCTCAATTTCTGAATTCTGTGCCTGGGATGGAACCCGGGTCTGCCGCGTGTGAGTCCAGCACTCTACTGACTAACCCACCCGCCCGCCTTGCGAGTTGTAGAGTCATTTAGCGTACATATTCTTACCGGGCGATTCTTACTTGGCTATATCAATGCCGTGTTTTCATATTTATGATCTTATACGCCTACTTCCGAGACTTTCTTCATACTTTTGAATTATTTTCTATCGTTTTACACTACTTTACATTGTTATATCTAATAATTGTTGATTATTTAGGCCTTTTGAGGAGTTTTAATGAAAAAAAGCGACATTTTAACGCCAATTTGGAGTATGTTTGACCACTTTGTCTTTCTTGGTCTTGACTTTCTCCGTATTTTTACACTATTTGACGTTAGTTTACACTATTTTACGTTGCTATATGTAATAATTGGTAGGTTTTTCAGCTTTTTGGGGCGTTTTAGCCCATAAATGCACGTCATAGCCCACATTTGAAGTACGTTTATCGACCGTGTCCTTATAATATGAGACTGTGCGACCAATGGATGGTATTTTGGTACTATTTGGACCTATTGAAAGGCGATAGAACCTTCAAAATAGTCAAAAAAAGCGAAAAAATGTTTGGTCTTAAAATGGATTTATATGTACTCATCCCATAGATTTTAACTCGGTCTGAAAGTTGGTCGCAAGCAAAGTTCCGAATTCCTAATATTATAGTTTGGAAGATACAGCCATTTTTCGGAGCCGAAAAAAAAAAATTTTTAAAGATCGACTTTCGGCGATGATCCTATCTTCAAGTACGCGTCAAAAGCTTCAAGATAATGTATGATTATCATAGGTTTCGATCGCCGGTTGAAAAGTTACAGGCAATTTAAAAAATCGCGAATTTTTTAAGGGGTACCCCTTCCCATTTTTGCAAAAAGTCAAAGGTCGGCAGATCGGATCGCCCTTTTGCAACCTGGTAGGGGGTCAAAAATAACTCAGAGAGCCGTTTGCTGTTGGTCGAAATTCGCATTAGTTTCGGCGTTACAGCCAAAAAACTGTCGAAAAATGAGGGTCAAAAAATGGGCCAAAAAATTAATGTCTTCAGATCGACTTGAGGCTTTGCATATTGATAGAGGATCAAAAGAGGATCACAAAAATCGCATCCGGAGCCTTCTAAGTGCAATATTTTCGGAGATACGGTCAAAAATGTGCGAAAAAATGATGAAAAATGGATATTTCACCGGCTCTTCGTTATACAACAGATTCTGTCAGAAATATTCCACTATAATATGATAGAGCAGCAAAAATACTTTGAAAAAAATGCAACCCGAGCATTCTAAGTCTAATAGTTTCGGAGATAGGTACGTTCAGAAAAAAGTAGGAAAATTGCGAAAAATTGTGAGAAAATGGTTGGAGAAGCAGACAGAACAAATTACCCATTCCCATTCTCTACGGTCTAGATACAAATTTGAAAATTCCCACAAATGCTTCTCTCTGCAAAAGTACGTTCAACAGTTCTATCGTATTAGGGGTACTTTTAAACATCCTTTTATCGTTTCGTCCGCGGACGACACATTCAGTCACGATTTCCAATTTCCTTCGAAAGGCCCAAACCCCTCTCGTTATCCTCCGAAAGGCTATGAGCGATGCCCGGATGAGTGAGTCGCTGTTACACTATCAGAAACACTTTTACTCGCGGCATCATCGCGGCCGGATAAAAGTTACAGCGGTTATTACGTGAGAATTTTATTCCCCGCCCGGTTGCGCGCGAAGCGTCGACTGCAACTTCTACCATTTCCTCGATAATGCTCTCTCTCCCACCCTCCCTCTCCCTCTCATTCTCCTCTCCACTCTTGTTCCATCTCCCCCCCCCCCCCTCCAGCTCGCGGTCCCGCATCGTTATCCCGAGGGCTCGCCAGCGGTGTACTATGCCGGCCACCGGCTTCAATCTATTTTTCTCGGTTTCAGGCGTTAAGCTCGTCAGCTTTAAGAGACGCGATCTAGCCAGTTATAACGTTCGACGAGCGAGGAAATGAGGTCGGACGGAATAAGAAGGTTATCGAATTATCGGTGTGTACCCTGTAATCGAGATGATGCCGGCCGCGGTCGGCACGTAATTTACACCCTGGCGACCGACGTTACGCCAAACTGGCATTATCACGTCGGGGGAAAGAAAGGAGTCCCCCGCCGAGCGTTCATCCTAACCGACTGCCATAATCGTCAGGGCATTCTCGCAATTCCTCGCACGACAGCTCGTTTGCCAACGAAATATTCAACCGACTGCGCCTTGGTTCGCGACGCTTAATTCGACGCTCGTCGAGCGACGCGCGCGGAACTCGAGCGTTTGCGGCGCTGAAATAATCACGACGCCTATGACTCTCTAGCTTCCTTCAAAAACGTACCCCCACGTGGGCGGGGTAGAAAAAGGAGAGGGAAGCTTTGGCAATTTTTTCGTCGGCCGTCTTCGCTCGACAGACGCACGCCAGGCCGAAACTCCGACTCAACGAGAATAGTTTTGCTTATTAAAGTCAATTCGCCCCGTGGACGTGAAGCTGGGTGCGGCCGTAGGGAGGGTGGGGTGTGTGGGGTGAGGTTAGACGTCGAGCGTTAAGCGCGAGCAAACTAGTCGGAGCATCCGAACTATTCCGACGAAAAATCGTCCGGAGTTCGTGCGTCGACGCTAACGTACGAAGTTAACGGATGGTCTCGAAGTTAATGGATACTGTCGGGGGAGGTAGAGGGGGGGGGGGGGGGGCGCTTATAATTTCTCTTCCGCCATCCCTCAGCCCCGATACGGGCTCCTCCGTCTTCGTCGCGGACTGTTACGCGCCCCGAGGACCGGCAGCATTGACAATCAGAGTCGACGGAATTCATTCAGACTACCGGGAATCTGACTGTCGGCCGACTTAAAGATCCTTAATCGAAATTCTTAGCCCCGGAGTTTGCCACCGTCGGAGCATTCAATCTTCGCGCCATCCGAACGCGAGAGCCCCCTCCGCGCGTCTCATTATTAAGATCGTAATTAAGTCTTCAACTTTCGGATTCGCTCTCGATCCCAGTCATTAGAAAGGCCGCCGTCTGGCAGCCTGCTTCGAATCGGGATCCATTTTCAGGCGGTACCCTCTTCTTTTCAACTCGTGGCCGCCCTTACCTTTCCTCGCGAGTCTTCCCCCCCCCCCCCCCACTCCCTCTCGGGCATCCCCCAAAGGTGTCTTTAGTCTTTTCCCTCGGAAAAGCGCCCGGGCTGGATCTAAGCTACGCTCTCCCGCCTCACGTATCACCCACGCATTCATTTATCAACCCCACCTCCGCAGGCCTCCTGCAACCGCTCTATCTTTCTCCCTCGGCCAGCGTCGACCACCCTCGCTCCCCCCGCCATCCCTCCCCCGACGCTGTATATACGTCAGAGGCTAAACACGGCATTTGTATCTCCGCTGGTTTAGCCCATCGTCGTACGTACCGCGCGTACGCTTTCGCGCTGTCCGTGTGTTCTTGAGGGAGAGTTGCGGGCAGGGGAGGGGGTGCGGGTGAGGGCCATACATTCTCGCCCGGGGTACGTGCGCGGAAGGGTGGGCGGAGGCCACTCGCGTCTTGGGAAATCGAGGAGAAGAAAGGCGAAGGTCCCCCACTGACCCTTTCTTGGCCAAGCGAGATTACCCCGAAAAAGAGAGGAGGCAGAGCACTACGGGCAGCCTCGAGGAGTTTCGTAACGACGTGGATACATTCGACGTGACACGGTTCTCCCCACCTCTCTCTCTCTCTCTCTCTGTCGTTCTCTCCCTTTGGTAAACAGCCGCGTGATCAATTGTCCCGCCGACGAAATACGCTGGGATAATGCTTTCCGGCGTTTGCACACCTACCGATTCACCGATTGTCGCCGATTTTTTTTGTCAAAACCTACGATGGACACACACCTATGCGCTTCGCGCGAAAAAGCGTGAAGGTTTCGACGGTCGAAAAAATGCGGCGGCCGAATTTGTGTCAGCCGAATCCTCGAATGCGGGGTATTTAAAAGGAGTAAAAGGACGGATGACGTCGACCGATTTGTTTGAATATCGGGAATTTTAGCGTGGCGACATTGAGAGAGTGTGTGTGAGAGAGAGAGAGAGAAAGAGAGCGAGGGATAGTAGGTGGCGGCAAAAGAGAGTGGGGGCCGTTTGCGTGGGACAAATAGTTACCGGTCTGCGTGTCGGCCGCTGGATCGTCGGCGAGCGTCGGGATTTTCGTTTTAATAAAATTTAATCGACATAATACGAGCCCGGAGAGCTCAACCCGGTCCGGTCCAACGTTGCGACACGCTCGCGCGCCGTTGCCGGCCGTTAATTTATCGCGGGGGTCAGATCCGACCCCGGCGACCGAGAGGGCGAACAGCGATGACGATCCGCGGCCAAATATTAATGATGAAACAGTGGCGCCGGTGCATTAGCGAAATTGGCCCGGGCCAATATCGGCCTTCCGAGCTCGCGCGCGCGCGCGCGAGAAGAGAATGGAACGCTCGCGCCGTGTGTTGGAAAACGAAACGGGAGCCGGACGTCTAACGTCCTTGGAACGGATCGCCGACAGCGTCCAGAAGGATGCGAAAGAAAAGGGCACGGACACGGACGCGCAGTGGGAACAGTAGGAACAGCAGGAACGTCGCAATTTTCTCGGGACGACAGGGAGGCTAGTGGACCGCGAAATGTACTTTAACAAATTTCGTCCATGATAATTTGTGACAAGGAAGACTAATATTTCTAGCTCGTACATCGTCCCGACGCTCGTTTATCACGTCTACTCCCTCCTTCCCCGTCCGTCTCCTACATTCCCGCCTGTCCCCCGGCAAACGTCTGCGTGCACGGACGCGTGCGTCCGTGTGGCGTGCGCACGCCCGCGGCCCGGCACAATGCCATGAGCGAACGTGTCGGCATTTATACGGCATAAACACGTAACCGTGGCTGGAAAGAACAAACGGCACTCGAGTGGCCATTGTTTCGCGGGCCCGTTCGTTAAAGGACCCCCCCGACGATGTTGCCGCGAACGTCGACCGTTTACGGGTCTCGTCTGCTCGGGTACAATATCATCCGCGCCGAACCTCACACGCGTGCCGAACCTCGCACGCGTGCCGAACCTCGCACGCGTGCACGTACTCACACGCACTCACGCACTGCTTTCGACCAGCGACCGACAGCCATCGGCACTGTCCGTGATTTCCCATCGCGCGCGCGTGCGCGTACCATGCGCAAAATAGAGTTCGCCTGATTATGGTTTACACTCGATCCAACTGCGTTACGCTCGCGTACGGCGTAATGAATATTCGCTGGCGACGCGTCGCAGGGCTGAACGTGTCGTATAACGCGGTTACGCGATCGCGGCCAGTCCGCTGGTTTTGACAGCGGGAAAAAAATTAATTGAACTCTGCCCAACGTTTCGGATCGACGTGCCAAGCCCGGCCGGCTCGGATGAAATCGTTGAACATCGAGGAATACGTAACGCTCACAAATACCGTAAATACGCTCCCGAAACGTAATCGAATACTTGATCCAAAGGCAATGAAAAAGGCTGACAAGGTACGAAGATTTTCAACCCCTTTCGCCAGCGAGCAAGAGTTTCGCGTCTGGCGCGCTCTTGATCGCCACTTTTGCCAGCGCTCGGGGGAGGAAGAGGAGGAATTCCGAAAGCGTAAGAACATTTTTCCGTGCTGTTGACGGTAAACTGGAATCATCCGCTTCTTCGTGGGAGCCTGGCAAGAGTGGCGCGAAGCGGGGGGAAAGAATCTGAAAAAGCCGGGCCGGTAGAGAAAGCTCCGCTCCGAAGTAGGAGCTCCCGCTTCTAGCTGTGAGGCAGCTAAAGGGGTGGGCGAGAGGGGGGGGGGGGAGGTGGGATTTGAAAAAAACTGAGAGAGCGAGAGGCAGGAGAGTCGAGAAATCATCGCAATGCGCGGGCGTTTCGGCGCTCGTTTCACGCCGCGATTATTCCCAGAGTGCACTCGGTGTGCGACGAACGGACAGAGAACGAGCAGTCGGCCACTCGAGTCGCTCTCGAGTGCCTCGCTGACGAAACGTCGACTAGCGGCTGGCTTCCGCGTACGTGCGCCGCGACGTTCTGCACGGGGGCGAGACGTCGGTGTGTGTGCGTGCCAGGCCCGAAGAATGAGGAAAATGTATCCCTCGCCTCGTTATGTTTTCGGCACTGAGAGGAAGCCCGCGTTTACATTGCCCACCCTGCTCCCTCCCCCCTCCACCTCTTTCCAGCGTGTAAACAAATTTCCCTCGCTCTCGTCCTCTCCCTTTTTATTCGCCGCCCGGTGCATTGTGCCTCTCCGCCCTTTTTCGCAGCGAATTAGGTATCGCCGGTCGCCTCCCTTTCCGAGCGAGTATTACGCGGTAGCTTCTGTTCCGAGCCGAGCCATCAAGAGTCGCAGATTTTTCTATCCCCCCTCCACTTTTAAATCGCGCGTCGCGAATCCTGGCGCTGAGCTTCCATTCTTTCTCGTCAAAGTATTTTTTCAACGGTCACCCTCCGTTTCAGTGTACGGCTCGCTCGTAAACGGCACCGTAGTAGAATGATGAAAATATTGAATAGATGATACCTAGAAGTGTCTTTCTACGAAAAGATCGATGAGAGACTAATGACAGAATGAATTCATCACTCTCAGGAAAGCCTTGTGCAGATATGGTTGCAGATATGGATCAGGTATAAGATCAATATCGTATATGAGTCCCGAGCTCCATCGAGGTCGGACTGATACAGACGGCGTAAGTCAATTAAAACGTTTCCATAATTCGGCGGCGGAGCGCCATAACGTCTGTCTGGGGGGGGGGGGGGGGGGGAGGGCACGGACGTATTATCGACTATCCAAGTCGTTCGAGCGAGCATTCGACCGAGGCTATCCGACGTGCGCGGCGAGCTGGCATTGCTCCTTTTCCGTGTAAACACCGCCGTCATTAACCGAACTGTTCGTGTAACCCCGTTCGCCCGACGAGGGGCCTCGTCCATCGTTACGTCGAATTTCGAGTGAGCGTACACGATGGCGTGCAAACTATGGATCGATTACGGATCGGAGGTTAACGATAACCGACGGCCCGCCGTCAGTATCAATTCGCCGCACTCGAAGGGATTCGCTGCCGGGGAGCGATCTTGAAGACCCCCGGCGAAGCTTTCGAAGCTTTCGAAGCTTCCGGTAAGAACGACTCGTTTAAATCGTAATGCTACACACCCCACACAGGTCCTATGTTATATTATTATTATAGCAATTAAGCGACACAATAGTATTTATAATGTAACGTTTATAATTAATGTTAATTAAGTAAGATATATATTTGTATAAACCACAATTTATAACGTCACCGTACACACACCATGGCTACACCCCCAATATCGACCATTTTTCATGACCTAATGCCGTAGGCCTGTGTCCCTTGAGGGCGCACACCCTTCGTACCTACACCCACACATATACATACATCCATATACCTAGTTCTAAGCATATTTATGAACCGACTGTAACCGCCAACGAGGATTCGATCTTCGACATTCATTCAATCTCCACATCTTCTTGGTAGAACATCGCTCCGACCAGACCATTCGTAAGATAATTAATAAAGTATTTTATACTAAAACTACTTCGGTACAACGAGCCTTCTGCCCCCAAGACCGAGGAAACCCACCGCGTATCCCAGGCCGTAACACGTAAGAAACATTTCCGCCCGCTTGCCGGCGCGGAAGACTTATTTCGCCATTGAACGTACCCGGATCGCTAATTAGGTCCATTAATCGGTACCAGCAGAGGCGTTATCGTGAATCGTTAGCCTTCGTCCTCGCGTAACAATCGACTCTTCGGACGACGCTCTTATCGTCGGCGCCGTGCACGCAGCGGAACGCATTTTATTGCGCCCGGCCGCGCGCAGAGTTTACAGTCGCTGCCTACCCCCGTGTAAATAGCATCGTTACGGGACGCGGACTTTTATGTAACTCATTAAGAGGGACGGTAAGCAGCGTCGTTCGCCTCGTATCGGCCGTGAACGGCTCCTGCCGCTGGCATTTAAACCGGCCGGCCACTTTTCTCGCTTCGCGTAACCGTCGGACGACAATAGGGAGGGTTGAAATTTAACTGGGCGATGCGCGTTCTTCGGATCTTCGAAACGTTTCGGGATAGCTGTTGACAGGAGGGGTGAAAGGATGAGGAGAGGAGAGGCTCGATCAAAAGTCGGAACGTTCAACGACGCCGCGTCGACTCATCGGCCATCAAGCGGCTTTATCACCCGGCCGGCAATTCTTTATCGCGGTCGGCTCCTCGCGTTTACGTTCTCTAAATTTTTCAGACACCCCCGCGGCGCCTTGTAAAAGCCGCAGCGTCCTAATGGCGGCGTCTCCGCCGGCGTAATACTCGTTTGACGCCAAAGGAGGCGAGAGCGCAAAGAGGGACGCGTAGGAGGCAAAGGATGTGGGAGAAGGGGGTGGCAGGGGGTGGAAAGGGGTGCCACGACGATGACGGAGCCCGCGGCTTCCTCTTTCCTCCTCTTTACTCTCCCGTACTTTTTCTCCTTGAAAACAGCTTAAGCTCGAGTGCATCGTACGCTGCGCGCGCACCCGCAAAATATGCACGCGCGTTATGACAGTCGATGGCTGTGATTAGGCGATTAGAAAAGAATCCGCGACCGAAAGGAAAAAGACAATTCTTTCCTTCCCTCTTCCCGCTTGCCACCCCTCTGTTCCTACAATTTTGCGGCTCTCCCTCTCGCCACGTTTCCTTGCCAGCGACGTGTACACGACCATTTCGCTAATCCACACTTCCACCTCAGTTACCGCCACGTCGTCTCCTTTTACGCACCCCCGTGTCTCCTTAATTAATTACGAAATTCCGCACCTCCCCTTCCCACTGCTGTCCACCCCCGGCGTCAGGGGTTAGCGAGGGTCAGGGCGGGATACTCGTTGGATTACCAGAGAGACTGCCCTGTTAGCCGTATCAGTTGCCGTGTTTCGGAGGAGGGGGAGGGGGTAGGAGGGGTGGATGTTACGAGTTTGAAAATTAGGTGCCGTGACAGCGAGGTTCGCCCCGGTTATCATATTGCTGTCACGACGAATTACATCTGGGACGCTTCGTTCTACCGCCCGATTCAATTACCGTAGTCCGAGGGGGGTTAAAACTTGATTGGGAAGCGATTCGGGAAAAGCTTGTCGGAAACAACGAGCCCAGCGGAAACTGCCAGTTTATTTTCCGCGCATCGCAAATTTCGGACTTTCGCCCGGGCGCGAGTCATTTGCGAGTCTCGTCTTGACGGTGGCGCAAAGTTTCGCGTAATTCGATAAAGTTTCCGCCCAAGTACTGAGGCGCGTGGCTGGGTGGATGGGAAGCGTTTGCGATGCTTCGAGTTCGGTGATAAATTCTCTCGTTGGCGGGTAGACGACGCGTAGGCACCGGTGTGACGGGCACCGTGTACGTAAATGCGTTTCGCGGCCCCGCTTCGGTAATCGGGCGGCAACTGCGCGTAGAATGAAACGGTCATCGCTGATGCAGGTCTCGTCTCCGTTCCTGGCGATCATGACGATGACGCTGCTGGTTCCTCCGATACGCCCGAGTCGTTACAAGGTAAATGTAGCGTGACGAAGCGTGACGGAACATCAGCCCCCGCGTCATCGCGTAAGCCGCACTTTTTTGTCCTTTCTTGGCCACCTATCCCTATCGGACGGTCGAACGGCAGTATTTTCCACTGTTTCGAGGAATGCCAGGGGTCGTTTCGCCCTGCGACAATTTCGTGCGACGTCATAACGAGAAAAAGCTCACCCTCGGCTGCTCGGTGCCATTGGGACACTGCAGTCGAAGTCACGGAACGCGCACGTTCGCCCATCCCTCTGGCCAACCCCCTCCCGCGAGCGACCCACCCCCCCCCGGGCCGACCCTTGGCAGCCAACCCTCGATCTATCTCTCTCGCGCATACCCCGTAAACAGGGCTGTCTCGGAAGAACTTTCCGCGCTCTGGGACCGTCTTCGTAAGTGAGGACATTAGCATAGCATTCGCTATATCGCAATTTACTGCATTAAGCGCACACCGGAGGACGAAAGCTGGTAGGTGGGAAGGCAAAGGGCAGGGAGGCGGGGGCCACTGCGAAAAGGTGGAGAAGGAGAGGGATAGAGAGAGAGAGAGTGTGAGAGAGAGGGAGAGAGAACAGTAGGATGGCAGAGGCAACGATTTAGACGAAAGAGGGAAAGAGAGGGACAGAAAGAGAGAGGAGAGAATGGAGCGGGGAGAAGAGAAGGGCCTGGCTACATAACCAGGGAAACACGCGCGGAAACTCCTCGGCTCCGAGGCCGGCGGTCTCGCGAACTTAGACAAATAATACCTGGGCGCAGTTTGTTCAACCACCGGCGTGCCATTAGCGCGGCGAACTTAATGTGTAAACGGGGGAGCCGGGGATCGTTTTATAAGCGCATTGCGTCAGGACTCCGCCCGCAGCCCCTCACCTTTTTCCTCCCGCGCTCTCTCTCTCTCTCTCTCACTCTCTGTCTCTTACTCTTATTCTCTCTGTCTCTCTCCATTTCTCTCCCGCTCCTCGCTCTTCTCGACGATCGTTCACCGAACGGGTTGTGCCCCGCCCTCCCTTCTTTGCATCCATCTTTCTTCCCACCCCCTCCCCGCCAATCTCCTTTTTCGCTTCAGACTCCTTTTCAGGGTCCGACCGATGCCTCGAATAACGACCTTCTTACTTTCCCCGCTCTGCCCTTCGCGTAACGGCAGTTCAAACGTCGGGTCATGTATCGTCGACGATCGTTCTCCGCCGCCTGACATTTCGCCTCACACCTTCTTTGCCCACCCCCTCTTCCTTCCCCTCGGCCAGCATTTTGCAAGTTCCGACATCCGTTTTCAGGGCATCACGAGCTACGCACGAGAACGCGCGAATTCGGACGTCATTATGTCGCGCAACATTTGCAGACGTCGCGCGGCCCTTCCGCCGATCGATAATCGCGTTGGAATAATTTCGGGGCGCAAATTTGAATTCTCGCCTGCGTCGAATTGTAACTCGGTCAACCGACGTCCATCGTATAGCGGCCGCCGCGTATGGAAAGTTATCGGCCGTCGAAACTGGGCAGACGCGTCCGCTCGTTGGCTAAAAATCATCGACAGCGCGGGACGGAAAATGTGTATGCCCGTCCCGTTAATGGGAAGTGAGGGGAGAGGCGGCCGAGGGGGGATATTTTTCGGGATGACAATTTTACATTAACGCGATTGGAGCGTTAATATTTCACGAAAGGCGGGCGTGACTCTGTAATTGCGCATAATTGAGAAGCCTGTATCGCACTTTTGCCCCGTCACTCCTGGCTCGCGTTGGCAGCGTGAGGGACAGGGAAGAGAAGGAAGAAGGGAGACGGGGAGAGAGAGAGAGGGAGAGCTACGTGACACGCATGAGCAATGGATCGTCGAAACGCCAAATTTTCCCTCATTACGGATTAAAGCTCTTACGCCCGTGATCCGCAATTCCGCCCTTCTCCCTCACCCCTCCCACCCTTCCTTCTTCAACCCTCCTCCATCGATGGCCCCGTAACGATGAGATTTCATTAGGCAACAAACGCCGAAGACCCGAATCTCCCTTCCGCGAGCTCGACTCGACCCTCGGACGAGCTAACTTTTAAACAACGCTCGGAAAACTGTCGATTCGATAGCCGGGGCAAAACTGTATCTCCACCATCCTCGCGCGTCGGAACAAGCTCGAAATCGTCGTGCGCAAACGTCGTTATCAACTCGGCTGGGATTATCAAATTCCGTGAGAAGGTGGAGGCGAGAGGGGCGGGCTATCGCTTTCTTGCCAGGGTCGTTTCTGCCGGCGGCAGCTTCAGCTCTCGGCTTCAGCGCAGACTAGAGCCGGCAGCCTTGCAGTCTAGCAGTCTAGCAGTCTAGTCTGGCACACCGGCTCTGGACTAGCAGCGCCAGTAGCAGCAGCAGCAGCAGCAGCAGCACCGACAGCACCACTGGCAGCACACCGAGACGCAAGCGGCAGCGTTCGGCTGCTTGTCGAGGGAAACTTTTTCATCAAATTTATCGAGCAACGCCCGAGGCGTCCCGCCATCCTCCCGGAGCAAACCCGCCGGAGGTGGGGTCGGTCAGAGTGTTAGTCTCTTAGACACTGCGCCCAGCTAAAACTAAGCGTACCCGCAGCTGTTAAACCGCAACGCGGGGACACCCACTTCCGCCGGTTTATCTCCCTCGATCCTCGTCCGACCGCCCCTCCTCCCCTCCTCCTCTCTCCTGCCGACGTTTTCTCACCTCATCAACCACCGCTCCCACCTCCTCTCTTACGATGCCTCGTTTCGCTCGGGAAAAGACCGCGTGCCGGATAGTCACGTACGTGCGTGCGCGATAAAGGAACTGTCGAGAGATCCTTCGGCATTTTCCCGGATGCCTCGAGAATTCTCTTCCTTCCATTCTTACCCTCCTGTCTCGATGGCTCGATTGGAGTTATTGTTCGTTCGAGAGTTCGGACACGATAAAAGTCACGGCTTGGTTTGGCGAAGATATGTTGATAAGCGTGTCCTCTCATAAGACTCGCTGTCGCACCATAAGTTGTCGAGTGTACGCGGAGACTGTCAGGTCACGTTCCGCAATTAGTTCCCTTTGACGAAGCTTCCGCGGCATAAACGATTAAGCTAAACGAGTACGTCGCGCGCAAGCGGCCGAATTTGCCGGCAAAATGCGAAAACGGGAAGGACGGGTCAGATGTTGCTGAGAGGCCCGTTACGCTGACTTTCCGCTCCGCGGGTATTTGTCGCTTGCAACGGATGTTGTTGCTTCTTCTCGCCGGTGCGGTACGTGACAGAATCACGTCGACGTTGTGTGCGCAGTTCAGTTCCGAGAGAAAAGGGACGCGGTTCGCCTCGCTGTTCTTGGAATTCCTATCATTCGCCACTGTGGCAATGTACAATTTGTCAACTAACATTATCTCCGCTTACGTTACGCAAGATAAGCAGAACTGCACGAGTACCTTTACGTATTCCAGGACACTCGCGATAGGAGTCTGTCTTTGGATAGTGTTCACCTATACAAGCAAAGTACGCGTACAAGTACGAATACAAGTACGAATACATACGGCGAGCACTCGAAACTTCGATGGCGAGTGAAATGCTGTCTGCCGTATGGGGAATAATTCGCCAGCGGTGGGTGGGTACGATATTAGAAATTTCGTCGAAGGCCGAATGCAAAGTAGAAAGGATAGCCTCCGATATTAGCGGGGATATTTCTCTCGGAACGAAAGTGAGCGGATGTCCGACCGAGCGGAAGCCCGGAGGAAAATGACCGACGACGTAGGTGCCCGTATGCTTTTCTACTCCATTTGCCGTACACGTCCAGCCGGCTTTTCCTCTTCGATTCGCTTTCCGCCCCCTTCATCATTCCGCCACCCCTCCGCGCCGCCAACCCCGGGCAAGGCTGGGCTTCCAGGACGTTTCCTTTAATACGGCCTTGTTCGCAGGAACAACAGGGGAGCCCGATCGTTATATAATTCTATTGGCAGCTTAGAACGGACGACTTTCACGGAATTTTCTTGCCTTTCTTTCTACCTTCCTCTCTTTCCCACTCACGCGCGCGCGCGCGCGCGACCTGGAGTAGATAAAGACCGCTATTGGAAAGCCGTTCGGGGCTGAATTTTTATCGCCGCGGTCTGGCGAAGACTTTGGCCCGATTTCTTCCCCCCTCTTTTTTTTTTTTCACCATTCGCTGTTTGCGGAATTGCCCGGCTCGCCAGTGAATTTAATGGAGTCGATGACAGATACTGTTAAGAAATTCTGTAAGATCGACGATCCGCCGTCCTCATCGTCGCCACCCTCTGGGGAATTCGGCGGAAGTTCAATGAGGGTGGCAGATCAATCGCGAGGGTGGCATCATCCGGCGGGGTGAATTTTCGAAGGCCTCGAATTCGCGCGAGGGGCGGGAGCGAGTTGTACTTTATATCCTATGCATGAGAATTTCGGATCTGCGGAGTTGGCCGTTATTACCACGGGGGGGAGGGATGAAGATCGCGGCCGCGGGGGTGGGTGTCATCGTGCCTCACGGGGGAGAGACTTGCGGCTTACATTCTTTATGGATACAGATAGCTGTAGAGGCGGGAGCTTGAAAGCGAGCACATCCGCGCTCGCCTCGTCGAGCTTACATCGTGTTAAGCTTTACAAGAGAGGGTGGCAGCGTGGAGAGGGGGATGGAGAACGAAAACTGCGAAGGGACTGGCAAGTAGGCGTTTTTCAACCCTGCCGCAGATGGGAAAGGGAAGGGGGTGGATGACGAGCGAGAAAGCACAGATCAGCCAAGGGTGAAGATATATTTTTTCGAGGAGGGTGAGTGTCCTTTCCCAGGACGGCAACCAAAGCTTACGGGTGACTAGGATTTAAACGCGGTATTAAAAGCATTGCCGCGTAGCGAGCGAGCTTGTAATCTGGTTAATGTTGGCCTGTAATTTCGCGGCCGGGTCGCAACGTTCATTTCAATTTTTCACTGACGACCCCCCCCCCCCCCCCACCCCCCGCGCTGGGCCAATAAAAATACAATTGAACGAACGCCGGCCTTTCGGGGGGAAACAGGGACAGGCGGCGAAAAAATACCACTTCCGGCGACGGGACGCGAGCTCGCCGTAAATCAGAAACGGAACACGGCCCGTAAGTTTATCCCGGTGGCGCGGATTAAATAAAGGATTCCTTCGGACTGATCGACCGCTTTAAAATAAGGTACGACAGCGGGACCGATATGGCGGAAGATTAATATCGCTACCCACTCACGGCTCACCCTCGCAATTCCTCATCGTTCCCCCTGATCTCTTCTGCAAACGATCCATCGCGGCGTCGGACAATCCGACGTTATTTTCTCGAAATCTCCAAAGAGCTGCGCGCGACTTTATAGAGGGGATTTTATGCGTCTAAAGGTGGGAGATAAAAGTAACGAACGAGTCGGGCTGGATTTTTTTTCCCTTCGCGCTCTCTTCCTCATCTTCTGCCATTTACATCTCTCTCGTCCGTTCTTTCCCTCCCGTTCTCTCTATATGTATACCTATATATATCTGGTGTTCTCTTTTCCTTCTTCTTACTGCCACTGGCCAGCAGTTTCAATCCCAGACCATCGCCAGCCGTATAATTGCACGCAAAGCGGCGCCGTAGTGCGCGAAACGAAAAGAAGAATAATGGAACGTTTGTCCGGCAGTTTCACAGACTGGACGCACCGTGAGCGGCCATCCTGCCAGGGAGAAATAATGAAAAGAGGCTCTGCGACCAGGTAAATGTCCGCCCATCCCTCCCACGACGTTTCCCCTTTTACTCCGATACCGTCAATGTCCGCTAACACAAAATACACAAGAACAACCTACGCATTCATACATTAAAACAGTATTTGCTGTCGTCGTACGACGCGCAGGTCCATACATTTTCCGAAAATTATAACATTTCCGATCGAGCCGAGTGGAAGTAACTCTTGTCCAAACTTGTCCGTGACGACAGTCGAGCCGTTAAAAATGTTGCGACTGAGTTATTAAAATATTGAAACAATGAGAGCGTTGGCGGAGGTCGGTGTCGGTAATCGCTCTCAGTAATTAACAGATAAAAAGGAAGTTTCGGAATGAGACTCTGAAGGAGAAGAAGAGAAGGAGAAGGAGAGAGAGAGGGAGAGAGAGGGGCTCGGCAAGCGAAGCTGAAAGCTGGAGGCCCCGGAGTGCTGGAGGGTGCCTCGAGGATCCTCTTGATAAGCCTATCGACGATATCGCGCAACAGGTGTATTTTTCTTCGCTTCTCGCGCGAGACGATAGCGCGGCTGGTTTAGTGATACTACGCTCTCGATAATGGCCACCCGGCTTAGTCATGATCCATGCCCTCGAAATCCTCCCGCCTCGCGACTCACGTCCCGAGACAAAGTCAGAACCTGCCCCCCGCCTGACTCCTCCCAACACATTCGAATCGACGAAGCCAGAATGAGAGATCGGCAGATAATAGTTATTATCGTCATTTTTTCGCTATGTATGATATATATGACGGAGGGGTGGGAGGGGTGCAGGCTGACCTAATAATTTCTCGATTGCCCGAAGCGCCAGAAATTCCTGTGACAATAAATCGCTGCCATCCGGGGAGGGGTGGGAGTAACGATGTCGCAGCGATTTAGACCGAAACGGCCGGTTTTTACCGTAAATTAACTGCGATGCGCCGCTCGCTGCCTTCCGTCATTGCCAGCGTAATCGCGGCCGTATTCGCGGATCGAACTATTTATGCCTTCGGTAGTTGACCCATATCCCGCGCCCGGCTAGTCGGCAATGTGCTCGACCGCGATGGTCGGGGCGGAAAGATGGCCGCGGGATGAAATAATAATCGAGCGGAAACCGGATGCTGTGCGCGGTTCGTGCCGCCGATAAAATATTCGCGCCCGATATTTTTCACCCCCCACCTCTCTGACGCGCTTGCGGCCCGTGCGAACGGCGCCGCTCGGAGGGGGTTGAACGGGGTTGAAAGGGGTGGGAAAGGGGGTGGCGATGGGCCGATGGAAAATAATTCAACGAACGGAACGGAAACGGCGAGCGTGCGCCCGACTGACGCTCTCGTCCGGGGCCTCGCTAAAATTTCGTATCTGTCGACGGCGGAATATCTGTCTCCGAGGATGCTCGATAACCCTATCGAGCAACAGGTACTGCATTCTTCTCCCCATCCGGCGAAATCGCGATCCTGTCGGGCGACGATCGAGCCTCGAGCCGCGTGATTGATGATCGATAGAGTCGCGGCGCCGAAAGTTTAATATCGATCGATTATTTCTCGAACGTCGCGGCTTCCCGTTTGCTGCCGGACGGCCTCGGCTGGCCTTTCCGGCCGCGCTGGAGGGTAGGCTAGGGTGTTGCGACTGTCCAGGCTCGACGAACCCTGTCGAGCCCTGTCCAAACCGTAAACTGGCACCCAGCGACGTGGCAATCGTGGAACGATTCCGTACTCGTTTCGTATTTATGCGATTCCGATAACGCGCCGCGAGGGGGGGCTGCCGCCATTCTCGCGAGAGAAAGCGGAAATAATCGCCGCTAAGAGGATCGAGCCGCGTTTCGCCGATTGATTTCGATGGCGTTAAATATCCCATTAATCGCGCATTACGTAGCATTGTCGTCTCCGCTTAAAGTCGAAATTCGGTAACAAATGCTCGCGAATTGCCGAGCGGTGTTGGACCATTGCCGTCGAAGTTTCCCGCTTTATGGCTCGTCGTTTGTTCACCGTCGACTGGGTGGTGGGGGGAGGCTCGAGGTGTGGGGAACGTTTACGGGAGCATTTTGTTGACTGATATCGCGCGCGCATTAATTTTGCATGACCGTCCCAAAATGGGCGCGCAACGCGCTTGTTCCCGACTCTGCTCGCCGATTGTTGGACCAAATGCAAGCCGGCACTCTAGCTGTGTGGGACATTTTTTAGACCTGCCCAGAATCAAAATCCGAATGACCTTGATGCTTCGCATTCTCGGTTCTGTGTTTCCCGTGACTTTTCGTAAGATTCGGCGTACTCTTTCTCGATTGATTCGTTTCATTCCGTCGGTGGAAAATATGTAGTGAATTCTATGCGTGGATTCTGTCCTGTCTGTGAGAGGAATCCGAATGACCTTCGAATGCGTACTATTCGTGCCCACGCGCCAGGATTCGGTTTAGGACGGCGGTAGGAAGTCGATGAATTTTTCGATCGGATATTCCGCGGAATTAAAGGAGTGTTACTCTGAGGAATGTGACTTGGCGCCGAGGTTTGACCTAATGGGCATTATTCTAGCGCTAAGTCCCGGCGATTAGGCGCCCCGGAGAGCCGAGTTTATAAGCAGGGTTCAGTCCTTTGGAATAGCAAAGGATTACTCGGGACTTTGGCCGTTCTACTGTGCTACCTCGTCGATGGAAGACTAGTTAAACTCGCCGCACCCTTGCTGCGACCCACCACCCCTTCCACCACCCCGCCTCTTAGCAGGTTCACGAAGTTTCCGAATATATTCTTGCGTGTTTGGCAAGACGTATTTTCGGTTGCTCTCGAAATTGGCGCTGTTGTCCGACCCCGAACCCCAGATTACGTGTCTGGCTAGTTACAAGTAGATAAGAGACCGATCTTTTCCCCTTTTTTTCTGTCTGCTAGACTAGTCGCCTCGCTCGCGAATTTTCACGAATTTTTTCCCGTCTGCCCGATAAATAACGCTGCTCGAAGGTACGAGGTCGCGGCAGAGGTAAAAAAAAAAGTGCAGCGAGTACATCGACGGCGTATGACACCTAATGGATGTGTAACGTCCCGAGCTACTTACAACCCTCGTAGATCCCGATTTCATCGATCACCCATTACCGGCCAACGTGCATTACGTATTCGCGCCATACGTCACGATTCGATGGGAATCCAAATGAGCTCTGGCCCCCATCTTTTTTTCATACCCCTTTTTTTTCGGCCAGCCATTTCCCTCCCCCAGGAGGATGGCGCCGGAAAGTGCATCAAACTTTAAGGTCTCCCTGGGCAATTTAATTTTTTACGAATCCGCACGGGGCGGCGGCCAAGTCGCTGAGGAGAGAAAACTCTCGCGAATTAGAGCGAATTAATTAAGGTCGTAATAACTTCGCGCAATGCGTTTCTTGCTCTCCGGAGAGCAGATGCCCCGAATGCTGAGGCACAGGGAAGGGGGAGGGTGAGTTACACTGTGTTATCCCGAAAAAGACGTAATCCTCGACGACAATGACGCGATAGGCGGTCGGAGGAATTCGGAGCGTCTCAAATATTTAGGCAGGGAAGCTGGAAGAAATATCGAATCTCCGAGCGAGGACGACGTTGTGCACGAGACACGGGAGGGGGTGAGTGGCGCGGGGGGGTCGTTGTCACGCACGTACGTTCCAGGTTCATCAGTCACCTGCTACTTCATGCGTTATGTAAGTCCTCGCGCTTGCATCAGTTATGACGAGGAAGGAAAAAAGGATGAAGGCAACGGAAGGCGGCAGACTGAGGGCTGAGGGCTGAGGCTGGCTGAAGGTAGTCGAGGGGGGCGGTCGAAGGGAGAGGGACGAGCGAGGAAAAGGGTCTGAGGATATAGCCGAGACGCTGTCCGCCGTTTCCAACCCGGCTCATGCTTTTCCTAGTGAAGCTATGGGGTTTATCTTATCCTAGCTTCAGCGCGCCGACTAACCCTTGGCTTATCTAGGCGTTGAGTCAAAGGGGGAGCGAGAGGGTGGAAAAAGGCGGAAGAGGATGTAAGAGAGGGAAGGATGGAGCGAAAGAGAGAGAGAGAGAGAGAGAGGGAGAGAGAGAGAGAGAGAGAGGGAGAGAGAGTGAGGGTGAGAGGAAGGCGGAAGAGGGATGAACGTGTGCGCGTCGGTTCGCCGAGATAGGAAGGGGGGTGGCTGGGAACGGGGGGGAAGCCAGGCAGGGAGCCCGGTGTGTAAAGGAGCAGAAAACATCCCACGTGAAATACGCTGCAGTGCGGGACGATGTTCCTTTCGGCCGCAGCCCCTCGGCAAAGTAGCTATTTACTGCTCATCAAACGTCGGCAACGCCGGCGGAGCCACCGGCAAGGAATTGAGATTAAACGGCATTCTTCGAGCTCGTCGGCTATATCGTGCCACGCGCACCGCTGCATGCGCCTTTCAACGGTTTATATTAGAAGGTTATCGCCCGAGAAATTCCAGTCAATCGGGAGAACGAGATAGGGACGAGGAGCAGAGGGGGGGGGGGGGTGTAGGTCTGCGTAGCCGGAAGCCGAGGAAACAAAGGCGAGCGGATTCTCGCCGCAAGAGGGGGCAAGCCGATTTCTTCCCTCGAATTTTGGGGCGTCTCGCGTTATCAGCGGAGCACGAGCTAACGCGACTGGCGACGTCTCTCGCCCGCCTTTTAATGCTCGCGACGTAGACGCTGATATTGCCGGAGGCACTCCAGCTGGTGGGATGGACCTGAAGAAGGGACGAGGATGCCGACGGAGGAGGAGAAAACGTTCTTGGAGTAACGCGATAGTCCGACGACGACGACGACGACGACGGCGCTCTCTTCTCCGTCTTCTTCTTTCACCAGGTTTTTCCTACCCTCCCTCTTCCTCAACGACCCTCCTCCTCGCTCGTTGGGTACCATTGCTGGCAACGCAGCTATTTACTGCTCATCAAACGGCGTTGCCAGGAACCCACCGCGAGGAATTGAGATTAAACTGCATCCTACCCGGTATACGTGTGCGTCTACGTTCTCGTCTACGCTCTCGTCTACGCTCTCGTCTACGCTCTCGTCTACGCTCTCGTCTACGTTCTCCTTGCACGCGGTCGGCAGCGTACGTGTGGACGAGCACGTACGTGTGTAGTTGGCCGTGCTAGGAAGCGCACGTGTGCCCGGTCGAATGTATTCCGTGAAACACTTGCCGGAGAGCCATCGGCGAACTAAGGAAGCGCTTGCGGAATTTCTGGCAGTCGAGAAACAAGACTGCGTCCGACCGGCGGATCCAAGATGAAACTGGCGAGAATTTTCTCCCACCTGATTTTCGCCCCCGGAGGTCTGTTCGTCCGCATGCCGGAGTCGGAATTATGCTGCGACGCTTTTTTTCGACCGAAGCCTGACGCGGAATATTTTCGCCGGGATTACGTTCGCCGGGCGGTAGCTTTGTGTGAGTGTGGGCGAGTTGGACATCGAGGTTCGAAATTTCTGGCCATCGACGAGGCGGTTTCGTCGGTTTGCCGCAATCGGTTACAAATTTCGCTGGTCCTGCAGACGTAAATATGGGCTCGTACGACAGTTTGGCCCAGTTTCGCAGCTGCGCCTATCGGCCGGTTAACATTAATTTCGGCCCGCGACTTCCATGCGACCCCGCTGAAGGTCTGAATCAAATTAGGCGAGTCAGGTTTTTGATGACCTTCTGCGCAGCAGCGGAGTTTAATAGAATCATTCTTCCACGAACGAACATGAGTAGACCGACGTTACCATTAAGGGCCGCGATCGGTTACTTTCGCTGGACCTGCAGACGTAAATATGGACCTGCACGAGAGTATGACCCATTTCCGCAACTGGGCCTGTCGGCCGGTTAACATTAATTTCGGTCTGCAAATTTCGTGCAACCCCGCTGAAGGCTTCGATTAAATTAGCCGAGCTTTTTTGCCACATTTTTGACGACCTTCCGCGCGGCAGCGTAGTTTAGTAGAATCATTCTTCCACGAACGAACATGAGCAGACCGACGTTACCATTAAGGGCCCCGGCGGTAGGTGGGTCCGGTTTTTATTGAATGCGGAGTGTAAAATTAATAATGCACGGCGGACGTCGTTCGCGTCAGACATTGCAGATGTTTTAATCTACCCCGGGAGCCCGATTTTCTTCGGTCGTAAAGTCTGGCCTTCGCGCAAGCTCGCGAACGAGGGGAAGCCCGACGTTGTTAAACCGTCCAATCTGCAATACGCTATTTACAATCTCGCTGCACGAAATGTTGCGATTAAATTCTCCTTTAAAGAACGCCTCGCGTGTCGAGGCCGCGATGAGGGAAAAGAAGGTCGGTACACTATCGTATAATCGATCTCTTCGGCATTCCTCCCCCGAATTTCCAGGAAACATCCCCTCCGGGGGAGAGATCTAATTACGCGGAGAGTTGATTATGCGCAATTTATGAATAAGCCGCTTCTCGTTACGGCGCGTCCCGCCGTTATTGCGAAATCCGTTTCGACATCCTCGTTTTTCACCGCCGTACCGGCCCGCGGTGGAAAATGCCGAAGCTCGGCACGCGATGCCGTTCGCTTTTCGCGAAACGATCATTGATTCATCTAAATCTCCCAGACACTTGCAGCGCGGTATTGATCTGGACTGAATGAAATTGTAATTTGACGAGATTCCCACCGGGAAACTATTCCACCCCGATCCACCGCCCCCCGCCGCTGAACATTCTCCCAGGACCGCTTTCTCGGCGAGAATATTTCCGCAGTGCGCCGAAATCGAAATCGGCCTTGGGAAAATCACGAATTCGGAAACTTCACGGTTTTGCAGCGGGATCAAAGCGCGCCGCGGTTAATCGACGCCGAGATAAAATTTGACGATTTCGCTAAACTCGTAAACGGGCGAACAAAGCGAGTGCCTTTCCAGCGGTCGCCAATCTAAATGCGAATCCTTTGATCGTTCTCGCGAGAAGCATGCGGCACCCCCCCACCTTCCCCGGTTGGCCTTCCCATACGATTTTGCGAAACAATCGTCAGTTCAAGTCGGATCGTTAATTGTAATTCATGGCTATGCTCTTGGCACGATCGTTAGCGATAGGAATACGGTGTCCGTGCGCATATCCGTGGTCTATAGATTCGCAACTGCCGGAGACACACATCGTCGTTCCTCGGCACACACCGGACCCTCCAGACAACATTTGTACCGACGTAAGTGCCGCATTTACATAGACCATAACAATACGGTAGACACGACGCGAAACTGCGTTACATCTCATCTCGCGCCGCCATCGAGCCCGGGAAGAAAAACGGCCAACGTTCCAGCATGCTCCCATCATAAAGAAGGACGATTCGAGCGATATGAAGCTTCAATGGACCGAGTGAAAATGTCCATGAAACATGGAGCCACGAAATCTATTGTACGTTACGCTTATTTTGGTTGGAGGGTCGAAATTATTTAGGTCGAAATCAGAGAGTGGTTACAGTAACGGTAGTGCGTCGTATTTTGTTCAGAGTATAAATGTTTATTGACCTAGCCAATCTTTGCACACCTCGTTTCCGGCAAAGGTTTGCACAGAGGTGAAAAATGTCAACGGCAGAAAGTCACGCCCCGCACGCACCTGCGTCGAAGGTGGGTCACCTAAAAGCGTACCAGTGGCACCGACTACGGCAGCCAGGGCACTAACAGTCCCACCACCGTCAGCAGGTGGCCGTACTTCGTGCATTCGGTCTACCGACCCGCTCCCACACCTACACCTACACCGTCGCTCCTCGTACCTACACCTCCGTCTACGCCCACACCTACCGCCCCTGCCCATCCTCCCCCCGCGCACTCCGGGGATAATGCTCAAGAGGGGCTGTAGTTAATATTAACAGGGTGCCGTAGAGGCCGCGCGTGTTGTTCCTACGTAATTTCGTACTAAACGTACTAAGGGATGCGCATGCATATTTCAGGACAGATACCGAGGTACGCGCTCGCCGCCGAATGCGTTTCTCTCCTCCGGCAAGCCGTTCTCTCCTCGTATCGCGTTATGCATTCCGTTACCGTTCCGCGGCCATTGCCATCGCCATTGCCGTTTCTCACCGCTTCCGGTTGAAGCCCACCGGCACCCAGGAGCATCGATATGGCACCGCCACTGTCGACCACTTTCCTAATCGTCCTTTTTTGTTTCGCGAATCGAAGCATAACGTCGCGACGTGGATCACTTCTAATTACTCTTCTAATCTGCTCCGGAATCGTTCGAAGCGTGACGTGGATCACTTTATTAATGATCCTTATTAACGTTTGAAATCGTTCGATTCTTGGAGTGACGTCTTGGATATCTGTTCCGAGCCGACTGATCGGAGTCTATCTTCAGCGACGTCGCTCTCGTAATAGCTTGATCCACGACGCTTCTAGCGCGGAACTATGTTCATTAAGAATCGATTAGCTTGTTTTTCGCTCGGGTCGTGTCCTCGCGCAAGGGTTAAGATACGAAATTGCCTGGAGGGCGGGCCGAGTTAAGGGCTAGAGCGTCCGTGAAATTATGCGAACGGTCGCGTGCTTAATTGAATTAATATTTAAGTCGGCTAACCCGGCTGTATATCATTCCCCACCCCCTCGACACCCCTCCCCGCGTCTCTTCCCACCGCTGCATCGGGGGATGGTAGGCGAGTAGGAGCCGCGCGAGTATGGGGAACATATTATGCTCGGCTAAATGCGAGATTACTAAGGAGAGCGATCGAGCTTAAGCGAGCCGCGGGGCGACATATAAATTCGGAAAATCGCAATAGAGGAGAAATAAAGTGAATCAGTGCGAGGCCCCCGGTGAGAAATATTATCCCAGCCATTCGTTATGCGGGGCGGTGGGTCGGGGGCGCATAACGAAAATGCACCGATATCGACCCTGGCCAGCACGGTTAATCGCGCCGGAGCGGAATTGAATATTCTAAACTTGAATGGTGGCCGATGTCGTTTCTTTATCATCCGTCGGGGAGCCTGCGCAGCCCCGTAAGGGAGTTCACCCTGCTGCCCGGGCACGTGCTGTCTTCCTTAGCGCGGACTTATATCACTATTTTATCAGATTACACACTCACGTCCTGGGGAACGGGGCGCAGTAACAGCGGAAGCCCAGGAAAATGGGCCAGCTAGGAAGGTGGAGGTGGAGGTGGAGGAGGAGGAGGAGGAGGAGGGGAGGAAGAGGAGATGGGCGAGTGGAGAGCCGACGGAAAAGAGGTCGACTTTGAATAGGGGTTGGCCGGGGGTGGGGGACGAGGGACGGAAGTGTACGATCGCTGTACTTTTAATGCGCTGCATCTTTAACCGTGGCCGACGTCGGATCGATAGTTTTTCGTCGGGCCTTTTGTATCGGGCACATTGTCTCCGCGGAATCGATTGTTCGCCGAGGGGATGCGTTCGTCGAATATTTCCGGGCAATCTACTACCCACCACCCGGTGCCTCCCTCGCCACCCCCCCGATTCGGGTTAGGGACCGTTCCGCACTTACCTATATACCGCCCGCTGCTGACTTAAGACGCCACAAAGTTTACACCCCATTCCGGCCCCTCCTTACCTGTCCCCGCTAACGCCGTCGTACATTAAAATTTTTTAGCGCGCGCTCTCGTTACCTACCCACACTCCGTCTTGACTCCCTACCTTCTCTCTCCTCTCCCCACTGTCTCCTTCTTTCGTCAAGCGTCTCGCTAACCCTCGTCAGGGTACTTCGGTCTGATTAGAAAAGTTCTTTATCCCCCCGCATAAAGGCTGATGCAGAAACATAGAAAGACTCTTTGTCCGCGACGCACATGCTGAACGAAAAGTACCTTCCCTTGCCAGCCGAGGCAGCCATCTACCTTCTTACCCACCTATCTACCCTCCGACCGAACGTATCGCGACTCGCCGAGCCGAGAACTACCCCCCCCCCCCCCCAGCCCGTACAGTTGATATCCGATTTTAAAGTCGACTTTAGTCCGGGCAATGATAACGCAATAGAACTTTTCGCCGCTCATTCTCTTCGCCTCGCACTTTGCCCGCGGGCAAATTCCACTTTGATTCGGCGCCGATGTTTGCGTTACACCCGATCCCACTCTCTGGCGCTAGTTTTCTTTCAGTTCGACCTCTACCTCATTTCGCTCTCGCTTCGTCCGAAAGCTTCATCCGGGCCTTCGAAGCTGTCCTTTCTCTTACCGGACCCGGGGCCGTCTCACTTGACAGACTTTGTCCGCTCTTGAGGAGAGTTCGCACGTCCCGACGCCGAGGAAATGTCAGCCAATCACGCTTAGACTTCCCGGGGCGTACGTGCCTCGCGACTTTCGGATGAGCTTTTCCACGCGATCCAACTTTCCCGGGCTTCCGAGGCGTCCGGGATCGCGCGCGCGCGCGCTCGAATTTTCCACCGACGAAATTTCCTACGCGCACCGGCAGTCCTTGGGAAAATATAGTGGAAACGAGAGACGATCGACGACGACGTCGCTGCTCCGGCTATCGGCACCTCGCCGAGTGCTAGACGCCGCGAACGTTACCGGCAGGGCTGAATGACGTATTTTAGGGGCTACTTTCTGCCACGATTTCCTGCCACCGGCGATACGCTACGCTCTATAAAGCGAGGACGTCGCCGGGGCTATCAGCGTCCTCTTTACAACATTCAGCGATATATGTACGGTGGTGGGATCTTGCGTTCGCGAGACACATTGTATAGCGATACGCTCCGAAAGTCCCTTCGAACGTCGCTTCGAACGGCGAACACTTCGCGGCCGATACGATTTTTGCCCAACCGCCGGAAGATGGATGCGTCTCATTGGAGCTCGACAATATTCGTTTCCTTAATAAATTATCGTATCCCTCGTTAATTGGCCGTCGTCGAACGGCTTGCCACTCTCGATAATTGAGGCGGCAATCGCGCCCGCTAATTCCGCGCTCGACCGCTTATCGGAAGATTTCGATGAAATGGATGTCGCTCTTTTTTCAGCCCCTCCACCCCCCCCCCCCCCTCCCGCCCACTCTGGGTCCGCTCTTTTTCCCCCTTTTTTTCGGGCACCGCGGAACCCGGGGTAAAATATTACGCCGTTAACGGCCGCTAATGAATGAAAATGAATGGGGACGGCGGGGGCGAGGCGATGCTTTACGGTTGACGCGAATTGCTGCGAGATTACACCCTGGAGATTACGTTATGTGTTGGAGAGTGGCGACCTGTTTGCCGGGGTCGCGCGCTCCAATAACGGAAGAGCGGCCATTCGACAATTGACGTTCATTGGCTCATTCGATATGCGTTTTTGCCCTTGTAAAAGCCGAACGCGTCGCGATCGGCAGACAGAGAAGGAGGGAGGGGCGGGAGAGACGGGGTAGAGCGGGTGAAAAACTTGCAAATTGGCAAATAATTCCTGACGAGTCGTAACAATGGATACGGAACGGCATTACGGCTTCGATATAATCGTTACTCCGTACGTCGATTACGCGAAAATGTAAATGCAATCGGGTTTCCACCCCCCTCCCCCCTTCGGCGGGTTGCCATTCGCGCTCGAATACAGCATTCGGCGAAAAGCCTGTTTGCCGAGCGTAGAAGCGATTAGCGGCGAGGAGGGGAGGGAGGGGGGTCGGTGGGTGGGAAAAAACAGCGATCAATCTGAGCGAGTAGTAATTGTTTAAACGGAAAATTAATCGACCCTCGCCGGGGCGGAAACAAGAAGAGTGAGGTCGGAGTTGTACGGGGCCGGAATTGAAACGGGGGGGTGCATTAATTATCGTTAAACTGCGCATACCGTTTTATTTATACGGGCAATTAAGGCAAAGGTAGTCGGATCCGACGTTACTCATTAAGGACTAAACATCTTATTAAGGGCTCCATTCGAACGCGTTACGGTTCCGGTTTGAATTTAATGGCAGCGGAGTGGGATGAGGGCCTAGGGTGGGGATGATGGCAGGGGAAGGGGGGCTGGTAGGAGGGAGGACGGTGCGGAGAGCCTGAAGGAGATGGAATGGAAGCGGGGTTTCTACGGCTATTACAGCAAAGCTCGTTATCTCGTTAACGATCTGAGTGCCTCATTCGTCTATTTGATCTCTCGTCAAAACGGACGTCGGCCGCCTCCGCGGCTAAGTGAAACAACGAAGTGGTCAGACTCACTTTTTTACAACCCCCCCCCCCCCCCATGCCGCCTGCGCCTGATTAAGGGAAATTAATTGCCGTCGGGGGTCGATCGCGCGCTCGTTATCTGCGCGCCAAAGTCGAAATTGCATCCATCATGAGTTCTTCACGTCAAATCAGCCATTATTGGGAATTATGACGGGCGATGAAGCTCTGCGCTTCGGCGCTAATTGTCTACTTACATCGTACAGGGGCGGAACATATTTTTCCGTTCTGACGTCATCGCTCAAAAATGGCGAATGAAATTCACCTTTCTTTCGTCAACCATTGGTCTGCGAGAGACGTTCCTCTCGTTCGTCCAAGATTCTAGCTCGACCTTACCATTCTCAGAGCGATCCCTGCCTACGTTGAACCTAGCTACTTCGGAGGTGCGCGCGTGTGTATGGTGCAGAATAGCGCATAGCAATGACTTATGGTGCCGCATTGCCGGAATACTTGGAGGGCGGTGTGTGCGAGGGGTGGGCGGATTTCTTGAGAAGCGATGAGACGAGCTTAGCGGAGACTGTGCGGATGGCCGAAAAAGCGGACTTGTCGCGGAGACGAGTGAAGAAGAGACACGGGGAATGGGGGTGGCATGGGGAGAAGCGGGTCTTGCTCAGGGTGAGCGGATAGAGACGGATGTACAGAGAGAAAGCCAGTAAGAGCGAGAGAGAGAGAGAGAGAGAGAGAGAGAGACAGAGAGACAGAGAGACAGAGAGACAGAGAGAGAGAGAGAGAGACAGAGAGAGAGAGAGTGAAGGCATGAGAGTAGAGCGAAACAGAGAGAGAGAGAGAGAGACGACAACGAATACTGACAAAAAGAGAGAGATGTAATGCAGAGAGCGGGAGAGGGAGGGCCAGATGAGAGAATGCAAACCTCACCTGTACTGTGACCTCCCCGATGCTTCTGCTCTGGCCTTTCGACCCTCTCCTCGCTCGGCGGAGGCGGTCTCTCCGTCCTTTTCGGATTGGGGTTGTAGAAAACGGGCCACACGGTGGTCGGCCTTTTTGGTGGCAGCGGTGTGCTGGGTCGTCCTGAAAATAGATTAGGACCTTTTCTCATCTAACCCAGAGGCAGAGGACGCGCGACGAAAGAGGGGTTGTCGCGTTGCAAAGGGTGTCTCTCTCTTCAGTCTCTCTCTCTCTCTCTCTCTCTCTCTCTTTCGCTCTCTTTCGCTCTCTCAGTCTCTCCCTCTCTTTCCCTCTCTCACGGGATCTCTTTCTCATCCTGCGACACTTTGCCCTCCGCTCTTCCGCCACCTGTCTCCCCATTCCTTTCGCTTTTCCGCCTCGCGTGCGCTTCCTATTTTAATGCTCATCGATAAAACGCGCCCTCAGATAGGCGTCGTGGCGCGCCATTCCGCACCATACATCGTGCGCCCTCGCGCGCAATTCATACCGGATATGCGCCCCGTAGTCAAACGTGGCCGGATCAAACGTATTCAAATTCTCAGGCCGCGATCCGACTTCGTATAAATGCTGATGCCTGTCGTTTGTCAGCCAAAAACGTGTCGGCCGAGGGGCACGATCGACGTCGGGCCCGAGCATACTTTTTTTTTTTTGCTGGGACGCACAGGATCGTCTCGCCTCGATTCTCCGTAGGGAAATTATCCTGTCCGCCCACTCGTCGTTTAATAACCGTTCGAGAACGAGCCTGGCGAACGGTGGAATCGGCGGACGAAATTCATCGAGTCCAGCCAAATTTCCATAGACGTCGCCAGGACTAAGCAGGGAGGATTCTGAGAGGTCCTCGGGTCACAATAGAGTTACGACCGGCTATTTTCGAGCAAGATCCAACATGATGGTGGACCGTGCGCGCGTAAACGCATGCACAAACGACAGCGAGGGGTGGCGGCCTGATGAATTCCGGAAGCTTCTTTGAAAAGGAGCCAAGTTCAACTTGTTGCGTTCGATGGCGAGGCGTACCATTGAACGAGCGAGGCTTTTTTCTCGCGAGAGAGTAGACTGAATCTCTCGTGCATTCGACGCGAATTCTTTCTTCGTGCCTCGCCAAGGAACGGGGGAGGAGGGAGGGTGCTGAGGGTGAAAAGGCGAAGCCGCGTGATGCTCTCCAGACGGGAGATTCGAAATTAAAAAGTGCTCCGATACACGTCGATAACGGAACGATCGGCCGGAGGTACTCGCTGTCATTCGATTTTCACCGACAGACGCTGCGAAATAATTGAATCGCTCACCTCCGTGGGCTACCCTTCGAGCGTCAAGGAAAAATTGGTCGCAGCTGATTCGAGCCCGGATCGAAGCTAATTGCGCGCGCGCTCGCGCGTCACTTTACCGCCGAGAGCGAAAATACGTACTCTCCGATGTTGCGGTCGCGAGAGTATCGTGCCGGGCAGGATAAAAGGGGAAGATTCGATTATGCGGGGGCAAACTGTGTAAAACTGTAGACCCGGTCGTCGCGTCTCAATCCCTCTCTTCATCCCCTCCCCTTCTTATTATAAGTACGAAGACATCCCCCGGGGGCCACAGTCTTTGCCCGCGGTAGATTGAAACTTTTCCTAGACGATAATTTTGTACACCGTGAGCGAGTCGGTCGGAGCCCGGAGCCGAGCTAAGGGAAGCCGGGGGGTGTGCTCCGAGTTGATGCCCGACAAGGGGCCTGTATACTTCTCTATACTCGAGGTCGGCCCTCGTGTCTTACTGGGCGAGATAGTTTGACACTTATTTCGTTCCTCATAATCGTGCAGATTATTCAAACTACGATCGTCGCCGGGTCCCAGGTGCGTCGTTGCCGCGCGATACCATCTCCGGAAGTGAGGGCGTCTGAATAAGTTCGAGCTGTGCCGGGCATATACGCCCGAGAGAACGGCTAATAAAGAGAAAAAATGTTGCCCACGCGCCCTTCAGTATCGCGGGCAAATTCAGAGCGCCGATACCGGAAACTTACTTCCTTCTTCGACGGGCTTTACGTGCGAACGACTCTGTGCTCGTAAATTCTCGGCGGCGTCGAATTCCGAGTCACCCTGTATACCGCGCCGGATGCGCTCGGTCGGAAGAATAATCGTTCCTCGGAGAATGGCTAGCACCGAGATGTTTGGAGAAGGACTCAAAGTTTCGCGGTCGCAGGATAAATATCGCGGTCCTACTTACTTTTCGCTCCCGACGCGGCGCGGAAACAGTTAATGAACATCCACTCAATTTCTTTCGGCACCCTCGAAAGTCCCTACCGTTTCGAGAGGATTTTTGTGTTTCACCTCCAGACCCTCCGAGCTCGCCCCTCTGTCTCCCCTACCTCTTTATCTCGCGCGCGTCTTTCTCACATTCCTCCCTTCCAGACCAACCCCATGCTTCTTTCCCCCTTTTCTGGTTTGCAAACAAGCAGTCGCTTAGTTTGCGTGGCGTCTCGCGGTGTGGGTGAGAAGAGAGAGTGAGAGATATGGAGACGGAGTCGGGAGAAAGAGAGAGAGAGAGAGACGAGAAAGGGATGAAGGAGACGGCGAAGGGGGTGTACTAAAAAGTTTTCGAATAAAAGTTTAAATACGCCTGGCAAACTTTGTTTCGCTTTGGCTCGGCACCCGGTCGACTCTCTCTAACAATATGGCCGCCAGTGGGCCACCTGTCTTTATGCTAAGAATTGTAAGAATACGCATGGCTCTCTCCCCCCCCCCCCCTCTCTCTCTCTCTTTCTCTGTCGGTCTCAGCTACAGGGTGACGTATATATACGGCACGCCGCCTTTATCCCCGCCGTATTGCCTTTCTCGCGCGTAGCAATCACAACGAGGCTCGTATTTCATCCGGCTTTCGACCCCTGCCCGTTCACCCCGTCCACCCTGTAAGCAGCGCACCCTTTTGTTGCCTTTTCCTCGCCGCCCTGGGACCCGCCGCTTGTTTAAGAGTTTCGAAATAACTTGTTGAGAAATTCCCGAGTTTCGGCGGTCCCTCGCGTCTCGCGTTGAAAACGTGACATCGATCATCTCGCGGGGAGGGGGAGGGAGATGGGGTTGGGGGTTGCCGAGGGTGCTCGTCGACGGATTTATAACGGGCCGTTGTTGTTCCGACGTTTGGGAACAGCAAAGATAACATTGACTGCCGTTGTAACCGGTGGCTTTTTCCTGTATTTCCGAACTCGGCTTTCGTGTTGGCTGCATTTAGAATGGCTCGGTGACGATTTTTCTGTTTGACCCTGCCTTCAACAGTATTTCGGACCGACGATTTGGTCCGTGTTTTCTTGTGTTCCTCAGTTGTACTCTGAGTTCGTATATCATCGTTTTTACCTATGTACTTGACTATTTTTGCGCAAATATTTTGATATTTGTGAATGGTTCACGTTTTTCCTTTTACGCGTTCGCGGAGTATTTTGTTTGAAAAACGATTGGATGGAGAGGAACGTAGCTTGCAGAAGCCACAAAGAGGACGATTGATAGAATACGTTACAGAGTGCGAGCGGGGATCACAAGGGGAGCTGAGAGCAGCAGAAGACGAGAGCGAGTTGGGATAACTACCGAAGCTTCGAGATATCCAAGTATAGCGGGGGCAAAATATTTTATTAACTCGGCGCACCTGCACTTTGAATGATTCAATCGCCATCAACAAGGCAGTAACCTACTTTCACTGTAAATTGATCCTCATCGCGGTGTAACATACGGAGAGAGAGAAAAAAAAAAGGTGGCACTGAAATTTTACATCCATTCTGGGCGATACATTGAAAATTTCAGTGGGTCGCTCTTTTAAAGTTGCACGAACCTACGGCTAAAGATACGGGACATTAAAAGGCCATCGCTTTCGGTGACATTAAACGCTTTAAGAGTAACCGTTATGAATCAGTTTGCCGGAACCCGCCAGTCGACATACACATAAAGATCGAAATTTACCGCGACAATTTTCCGACCGCGTCTGGCATTTCTCGAATATTAATTTCGACATCGGCCACGGTAAATAACGTCCGCCCCGCCCGCAGCCGGAAGTGCATCGCAATTAAACTTACGCCCTTAAAGACCACTTCGTTGGCGCGAAAATTAATTACGTCATCCGGTAAGATCGATTGTCGCCAGTGGCTGGGCGATTCGGCCGACGTTCAACTTTTTATGAATCCACAGAATTCGAAAAGCGACCGAAAGGAACAGTAAAGCATTCATAAGAAAAAAAGCACAGAACAGTAGCAACCTTGAGTGTTCGACAAGCATCGTATCGCTACGAAGATCGATTCGGATCGATGGGGTCGAAAGATTCAAACGATCTCTCTTATCGATCTCTCTCAAAAGGAAGTAACTGTCTAACGCGGACATAATCAAGCGGACGTTAGCATTGTCTACAAACTGAATTTCCCGTTAAAATATGTGAGCGATGAGATCCACGCGGAAGATCGATCATCTACATGCGGAGGCGCGAAGGTTAGGTTGCGATAAAGGAAGAAATTCGTGTAACACGCGCCAAATCATCGGCCATCATCCCGGACGAAGATCGATCGTTTTCGCGCACCTGTAAAGCAACGCCGTCCGATTAATTCCGCGCTCGATCCTCCCCACACCCGATCTTCGACCATCCCCGGAAATTGACTATAACCTAAAATATAACCTACCGCGTAACGGAATCCTTGCCTCGGCGGGCAATTAATTGTCTAGCGCCGGTCTGAAAGAGGAGCCGATCAAATTTTTCAATCAGCGCCCGTCTCGCGGTCTCGCCACCGGAAAGGGGCTGAAGTCCGGAGACTGGAAGGGGGAGGGGGATAACGAGGGTGAATCGATCGATAGGAAGGCATTCTTAAGTAGCCAAGGACGGTCGCACTCTCCTTCGGGCGTAGACTCGAACGACGCCCGAAGGCCGACGAAAGCCGAGGGATCTCGGGCCGCTAGAAATAATTTCGGCCTCCTTCGGGCCCGGGCGATAATTAATTACGGCCGCCCAGGATCGATCGCTGTCCCGAGAGTAGGCGAATGTGTCGGGGCATTATTAGACGTCCTATACTCTCGACGGGCTAATCCCGACCCCCCACTCAGCTCGCCTAAAACGCCGTAACTGCATCGATGCGCCGAACATTTTCGGGAGGATCGCGCGGTCGAGTTTAAATTGACGGCTCTGCCAGAATCTGCCCCAACAATTAATTATCGCAATTTGCACTCTCGAGGAATCGTTAATACTCGCTTGGTACTGTTTTTTTCGTCCAAGAAATCTTCGGTAGACTTCTGGCCACTACTCGCCGCGTATTTTTTTTTTTTTATCGTCTGGTGAATCTTCAAGAAGACTCGCCGCGTACTGCGCTGGATGATAGAAGAGTGAGAAAAATTTAGACAGGCTAGGTTCGAGCGCGTGCGAACGTTCTCGATGTAAATGGTGGAAGAGTGTGAGAGTTGAACGATTCGAAACAGAGATTTTCGCAGTCAAGGCACAGTCTGACACGCGGTGCGGCAAAATGGCCCGCTAATCCCACGGGCCCGACGGAATAGACTTTCCGTAAGGAAAGCGGTGCCCGGGACCGCGCGCGGAATAACGGAATTTCGAGATCTCCTCCTCGAAGGATAACAATGGCGTTATCTGGTATCTACTAGCTCACCGGCAACAATGCAATCTCGCTCGGCACCGCCTGTCCTCCGAGCCGCCGTGAGCGCGGCCGGGGCGGTAATTGAATTTTAAATGCGCTTAATTAGGTCACCGGTTAAGCCGCCAATGTAATGCCGCGATATAAAATTAAAATCTTTCCTCCGGCCCCCTCCGCACCGCTGGCCTCACGGAATCCGCGGCCGGCCGCAGCGATGTCCGACGAAAATGAACCCCGCGAGTCGCGCGAAGTCAGGCGAAAAATTGGAGGCAAAGCTCAACTTTCCTTCCGAACTTCCGCGGATGAGTTAACTCTCGCCATTTTCCTTCCATTTTTTCCGCATTCGGAACGGACTTACCGCGAGAATGATTTAAAGAGTTTCAACTAATATTCCTTTTTTTTCTATACTCGGAATTTAAAGAGCCGTCCGCTACTGTCAGCGAACGATCACGAAGCGTGACGGATGCCCGATTCGCGCTATTAATATACTTCGCACGCCAATCAGACGGTCCGACGGTAGAAAAAGGTCGGGATGAAAATTTCACCCGACAGCTACCGACCGTAGCCACCCTACTCCGGGATTTATGCGATCGTAAATACCGACTTCCGGTGTTTCATCGCGTGCAAGCTATATATCAAATCGGAGATCCCACCTTCTGCACGTGTAATCTTATCTGGGAGGGAGATAAGACGAACGGTAGTCCCATTGGAAGCCATGCGGCGCTTAACGTTCCGCGTCCTGAGTTATTACGTACCGGCGGGGTGGGCCATTAATAACGCGGTAATATTAAGATTGATTTCGAGACGTGAGACCGAGACGAGCCCGTGACCCTGCCTGCGTTTTCCACGAAAATTTTCTTCCACCGTTTCCGGTCCCCCGTACATTACGTCGAAAGATCCGACCGAAACCTCGACCTCCGCCGTACTCGCTAACGTCGAAACAAATGCGAACGGCGGCCGAGACTGTGAATTACCCTCGGGCGAATTTTCGCGCAATTAACAGCGCGGACACCTAACAAACGGAATCTGGATATTTAACGGAACGCCGTCCGACGTTAACGCCCTGCAGCTTCCCGAACCGAAATATTCGCTGGCACAAAAGTTATTCGCCTTGCTCGAGCATGTATCTGCATACGCGTACGTGTATTACGTATACACGTGCGTATAGCTGTGCCCGCGTACTACCTATATTGTACGTACAGCGTGGATAGCGTTACGGTCGCGGCGCGTTCAACGTCGCTTTATCCTGGGCGCAAGATAAACGACGCGGCCGGAATCTCAATGATTAATAATGCAGCGAGTCGAGGCAAAAGTGGGAAGAGTATCGAGAACCTAACGGCGAATCGAATGATCATAGCCCGGCCTGACGGTCAATTACATTTCCTCTCTCATTCACTTAGCGGGTAACGATTGATCGCTATCGGCGCACCCTACTTATTCTAATAAAGGCAGCCGGCTGCCCGCCGATTCATCACGCTATCTCGAAAGACGAGAGAGAGAGAGAGTCCGCACACGGGGTGGCCCCTAACGAAATGACCATCCCTGCCCACGAGCCTCCTGGGCCGGAGTCCTTCTTCCGGCGCGGTAAGAAGTTCGCTCGCCGGCAGAAGGAACGCGAAACGATCTGACGTCACGTCCGACAACCGTCGTCCCTCTAAATATTCCAATGAAACTGCAATTATTCATTAAGGCCAAGCCCAGTTTCTTCGGGAATTGCCCGGTAAGTTAAGCGATAACAGTAATCCAGAGACCGAGTTTGGGGAGAGGAGACGAAGTCGGCGAAGAAACAAGGGAGAAAGAGAGAGAGAGAAAGAGAGAGAGAGAGAGAGAAGGACGAAGCGTTGGAGTCTGGGGACGAAAGAGGCCAAAGATGGCGAGGGTGGTAAGGAGAAACAGGAAGGGGAGCACTGTGGCAGACGATGGGGAGATGGGACGGGGTGCTTCGGGAGGGGGGGGGGGGGGTGGGTGGATACTGTGGGCACGGCGGTGGGACGGTAAAATTGCAAAGCTTAATGGCGGTAATACCGTCGTGGCCGAGCCTCGTATGGCGTTAATAATGCAGTATATTGAGATTGGTTTCGCGTGGCTGAGGAGGACGGAGTGCGAGAGAGATGGCGAGTGCTGGGGACAAGGGGTGGAAATCGGGGCAGAGGGGAGAGGGAAGGGTCGCATATGGCAGAGAAATGATAGGAACAGAGAAGGACTGTTCAACGAGGGAGAAAGAGGTACAGAGGGTGAGAGAGAGAGAGGAAGAGAGAGAAGAGAGAGAAGAGACGATAAAGACGGCGAGTACGTATCTGTGTGAGAGAGCGTGAGAGAGAGAGAGAGAGGGAGAGAGACAGAGGCAGGATAGCGGGAGAGAGACAGAGAAGAGGGCTGAGCCACTGGGACCTGACCTAGGCATCCGCCCAAGTTATTCGCCGTGCTTTAATAATACAAGCCCGGCGGTGCACGCGAGCTTGCGCGCGCCCGCGCGCTCGCGCCACTGGCGAGAGACCCTACGTAGCAGACGTTGGCATAGAGTCTGGCGGGCGCGAATAGTATAAAGATCACTTTCGGAAGCTCTAACGTCTCCGACTCCTTTCGCGGTGGCCGGGGAAGAAAGCAATTTCGTCTCTTAATTCAGCGGGCTTAATTTCACTAATGAACACTAGGCGCTCGCGAGAGACTGAGCGACGATGCGCCTTTTCGCTCGCCTAATAGGATTCCCGGGGGTGTACAGAAAAGCGTGCATCGTTCGTACGGGGATAATTGTCGCATTCCCTTCTTTTTTCTTATTTTTACTTTTTTATTTTTCTTTGCTTGTAGATGTCTCACCTTCTTTGTTGGCGCTGCTCTTTATTTCCGTCGCCTTCGGCGGCGCTGACGGCTTCGGGATCTCTGCGAAAGGAAAGAGTTCGTTGAAATGCAATTCCGAAAACAATTTTCTTCTAAAGTCATCTCGCCTGTCCCAAAAGGGGCGTGGGACGCGAGATCGTTAGCGAATCTCGGCTTTCCGAGCCGCTCTTTCCGCTTTCCCCGTTTCTCTTTTGGGCGACCAGGGGGAAAGAGCTGCAAAAGGCCGCCAAAAAAAAAGCTGCTTCTTGGGCGGAGAAGTTAACTCACCGTACAGCCTGATGGAGCCCTCGGTCTCGCCGAGGGAATTTTTGCTGATGCATCGATAATTGCCGAAGTCGCGCGCCTGCAGATTCGTTATGCTCAGCTGCATGTGGGACCTGTAGCTGTTCTCGTTGATGGTGGTGGTGTACTTCTCGTTCGACAGGATCATCTCGTCGCCGAGGAACCAGTAGCTCATCGCGCGCGGATGGGCCTCGGTGTGACACTCGATGGTGACGTTGGTTCCCGACGGCGCTCCCACCAGCTGGTTCGGCACGTAGATTATCGGCGAGACTTTAATCATTCAACGGATTTCCCTTGGTCACTTGTTATCGCGCTCGATCGTATGAAATATTTCGCGGTGTTCACATGCCATTTACCCAATTCAGATAACGATTAGTCATATGTCATGTGCAGTAGAATTATTGAAATATCGTTGTTCAAGGAAAATTCAGTCTTACTGAACCGTTTATTTTGGAAGTAGTGTAAGTCCGTGTTTTAAAAGAAATTATATATTAGATAAATAAAACGTTTATACCACGTAACTCATAAATTGTATGATACCTAATTTTTTTTCAATTATTGACTTAAGTACATCACTTTTAAAATAAACAGTCCATACGATGAAGAATGCAAATACGTGAGGTATGATGATTCGAACTTTCTCGCATAAGCCGACTTGACGCGTCGACAGTCACGGCACATTTAATCGCCCGGAATTAGTTCGCCACCGCGCCGTTCGGACTTTAAAGTTCGTCATTGGTCTTACGCGGCGTAATCAACGCGGAAGTTCGCGCCGGGCGCGTTAATATAAGTCTAGTAAAACTTACATTAGCACGTAGGGCGGTTCGGATGCCGCGACTCGAATCGGGCGGGTATACATTCCGCGAAATGACTCCCCGGCAAGATACTCGCCCGGCCTCGAAATGAGTTGGAAACAAAGTCAATTGTCGTTGTCGGGTGCGTTACGGTGGGCGTATGCGAGGCCACTCTCGACTACGGTCGAATGAGTCGACGACGACGACGACGACGACTCTCGCCTTCTCTGCCGAGACGCGCACACACTCCTCTTTGCATTCCCCGTCAACGAGTACATTCGACGCGGACAATTTTCTAACTCGCGAGCCGGCCAACAGCCGCTTCCCTTTTCTTCGCCCAGCTTTCAGCCGGGGCGCAATCGAGTCCTGGGACTAAATGGATATCCCGGACAAATAGACGTTTCTCGCTGTAACGTCACCGGATACCGCGTGTTTAGATTAATTTAACCAGGACTAATGACTGTTGGAAACTCCGTTAGGAGTATATGAACAAGAAGGACGCCGGGCGAGCATTAACAGCACGGCCACGTTAGCCGGCCGTATAAACGAGCGTACGGCCAGTCGATACGTACGCGCAACGTGTGTGCGTCGTAACTCTCTCATTCTCTCTCTCTCCCCCTTTCTCTCTCTTTCTCACACACACACATGCGCCGCGAACAGAGAGCTTGCAATGAACGGAGTTCGGACAAAGGCACAGGGGATAAAGTCTGCCCGAAACGACACCGTGCTTCATCGACATTAGACGTTATCCCTTTGGACGGTCCCAAACAGAGGGGTCGAATTGGACAACTTTCGGCTTGCTCGGGGGCGCCGCTTCGCTTCCGGCCAATCCGGGCGCGCGCTTAGATTAATTTAAGCCGTGGCCACGGGGCGAAGAAGGAACGACTGAAAGCCGGCGGACGGAAGCCGGAGAGTGCCGGAAGCGTAGGAAGACGCGACGTCGGACGCGGACGGCAGTCGACGGTGGGAAATCTGCAGAAGTATGCGTTAATTAGGGGGGTTTGCACCCCTGAACCCCCGCTGCCTATCCCTCCCGGGCCTCCCTCCCTCCTCCTACCCATCCCCCTAGTCGGCGCTGGCAATTTGCGGATTTGTGGCAAGCCTGCACGCATACCAGTCGAACGGGCTGATGTAGAGATCGCCGGGTTGGATCGCTCGCTGCATGCGCGTGCTTAACATAATTCGTCCATTCACGCTCGTCATGGCGAACGTGCCGGCGTACTCTTTCCTCTCTGTCCGCTCGCCGTTCCCAGGAACGCTCGCGATCCGGCTTCTCGCAGTCTGCCCGGCGCGAAGATCGAATCAGACGAATTTTTGTCCCACCGTAGCGTCGGTGCCATTATGCTCCGAGTCTGAATGGCGCATAAATATCGGGAGAGGCGACGCCTTTCTACGTGGAATGGCGTGTGGGGAGGATCGTAATTAGAGTGTACGTCGACGCGTGCTTCTACGAGGGAATAAATTCGGCTGACGAGGAATACTTTATGCTCGCTCGCGCGCGCGCGCGCGAGTACGTTTACGAACTGCTCGCCCTTCGTCCCGACGCTCGTAAAGCGTTCCGCGTCGCGAAGACGCGAATTCATAAAGTCGCACTTGCCGAGGGCCGACGTCGGGCGTCGGTGGGCGTACGCTCGGGTCGACTGCTTTGCATCTAAATCCGTCCACCCTCCTTATCCACCCCCCCCCCCAGCTACCCTCCGGCCCTCTTCGGCCGACGCGAGCGCTCGTTTCATTCCCATCGGGCCAGAAAACTCACTTTGCGCCCTGTCATACGCGTTTTGTCCGCGACATCCATTTGGGCCGGCCCCGCAGATGCAAATTCCGAAAATGACAGGCTGCCTTAAGGCTCGGCCACGCGCGGCTGGGACCTTTCCGGATTTTGTTATTGCCGCGACAAGCGAGCGTAATGTCATGATTTACAAGTGCATTCGTAATTATGCGGTTAATGAGGTGAAACCCGGCTATCCTCCTTTTTTTTCTCGCTGCCCGGCCTTTGTCGGCTTGGGAGAAGTTACTCGTTCGCGGCATTAAGCGCGCGGGCGTACCTTTTGGGGTTGAGAACTATTCGGGGCCGGGAGAGGGAGTGGGGCTGAACTGACGAAAAAGTAGAGAAGTGCGAGGGGTAGAAGTGGGAGAAAGAGAGGAGTGGAAGGGAAAGGGCGGGGGGAAACGAGATGGAGGAAATGACAGCGTCGGCGGCGAATGAAGGACAGAGAAGGAGTAAGAGGGGGAGAGAGACACAGAGTGAGAGAGAGAAAGAGAGAAGGAGAGGGTAGGAAAGGGAGAGAGTCCGACAGACGAGACAGTCGGGCGAGGGCGAAAATGTAGTCGGTAACGCAAAAAGTTAACCTGCTAAATTGTGCACGTCTCATCAACGTGCCTGATGAACTGCCCGCCCGACTGCGACGTGCTGCAGCGCAGCGAGAGGAGAGAAGCGGACGTCTGCTCGTAGACACAAATTATTTCTCATTCTATGCTTTATGCAACCGCCATCGAGTCATTTCGCCGAGGTCGTCGCCGTTCGCCGGCGAATTGCTCCGAAAACGTCCGGCCGCGCGCGCGCGCGCGCCGGAGGTGTTCGCCGCCCTTCCGCGGCGCGGACGGAAAAATTTCAAAATATTTACGCTCCCCCATTAAACCGCGTCGCACGCGCCCCACGATATACGAGACGGCACGCAGTAGGTTTATGCGGATACGATTTGGCGGAACGCACGATGGAACACGATACGCCGTTTGAGCGCGATCTATAATGTAATATGTCCATGGAAATTGTAACAGATATTAATAGCGCTTCTATTACCTATTAAATTAATTCGACGGTGCGCGCGACCCGTACGATTTTATGTCCGAGCGCATTCGAATGCGTCCGGTCCGGCGTGCTCGACCGGGCTAGCCGCATTAATTTCGGGCGCGGCCGACGCGTTTTGCCCGATAGCCGATTCCGACCGACTTTCAATCCGTAGGAATTCCAGGCCCCCCTCGTCCGTAATCGCGCCGGAAGCGGGATACGATCGGGAAAAGTGCAGGTCGTCTTCTCGCCCCCGGGAGAGACCGTGTGTATATCTTTACGATCTCCCTTTCTACCCCCCACTCCCTCCCACTCCTTCTCCCGAGGGGCATTATCTGTTTCTATTTATATGCACGCCTGAATTTCGCCTTAAATCGAGAGCAAGTGCGCGATCGTGTACGTTGCCAGGCGTGGGGGGTGGGGGTGGGGGAGTGGGTGAGAGGAGGCGGGAGCTTTCTTCTCTCTTCGGTGGATAGAGGTCACGCTATGTAAAGTTTTATCCGGCAAGCACTGTCGTTCGAATCATTCTTATTGCATTAGTTCGCCGTACGTAGCCTGGGCAAGATGCGACGCGATGGCTGCTGGAATTTGTATAATGTCTCTCTGGAGAGGGTGCGGGGTGGGGGACGGTCTCACCACTCGCGTGCATTTTTAGCCAGTCGCTGGCAGACTTCTAACTGTACCGACGAATCCTCGCTGATGGACTGTTCTTTATCTACTCGTACTCTAGAATGGTTCACCTCTACTCGTCGCAGATTTCGTCCGTCCGCAAGTACGTCAACCCGTTACCCGTCAACGATCTCCTCCCCGGTTTGTCTTCGTGCACGCGCGCGCGCGCGCGCAGCGATTCGCAGGAAGAAAAATAGTTAAATCAAAGTTTGATCCACTTGGCAAGTTTGATCCACTCTCCGCTCCCCCGCCTCGCCGCTCCCGAAATTAGCCGACTTCCGTGCGCACTTTCAACTATAATTCCACCCCCTTCGACCCCGGCGCAACCCCTCCCATCCTTTCTCCTCCTGCGTCGTTTGCGAAACGGCCGCTCGGGATAGTTACAGTGCGACCCACTTCCGTTTCAACATTTTTCGAAGTTTCGTCCCCGAACAGAAAGTATCCGCCGACCGATGCCGAACTCTTTCGACTTTGCCGCGCGCCGAATACTTGGCGAGCATGTCGGGGTGGGAGGAGGGGGGAGAGAGATACAGAATGTCGAGCTTCGTCTGGGGTAGAATAGAGGCGGGGGATGGTAGCTGAGCTTAAAGAAAATCGAGACCGTCGGAAGCCATCGACTCCGGGCCGGCGGTAGTGGTAACCCGTGTTTTCTCGCTCTAAATAAAAGATGATGCGACTCTCTTGTGAATATTCAACGAATAACACCAGCCCACCATCCACACCCCCGCCTTCTCTACGTTCGTTTCGGAACAAGAGCGCGCTGAAGTACAAGAGGGTGTTCGAAAGTTTCGCTACAACTTCCGTTGGCGAGGCGTGAAACACGCGTGAGGACGCCGGGATACTTTCGGCGAGCGGGAGGAAGTCGAAAGTTAAGAGAGTATTGTATCTTTGACTGCGCGGCATCCGGCGGGAACATGCTTTTCGAATCAAGTGCGGCATTAAGCAAGACGTTCGGGTCGCGCGCTACGAATGGACGAGGAGGGTCGGCGAGAAGCTCGGCGAAAAGCTCGGCGAGAAGGTTGGCGAGAAGGTTGGCGGTAAGGTTGAGGAAAGGTGGAAGAGGCGTCGGAACGAGCCACGGCGATTCCGACCGCAATTGCAAGCGGCGCATTCTCGCCGCCTCCTAAATAAGATATGTCGCGCGGTCCCTAAATATTCAGCGGATAAGAATGGCTTCCTTTGCCCTATTCTCCCGACGCTGCGACAATCCGGCAGGAGAGGCATACCGTGCAGAGGATCCTGCAAGCAACCTGCAGGACGTAAACGCGCGCGCGCGCGCGCGCCAGCTACGCTCGGCTTCGGGGAGCAAAGATAGCCGGCTCGAATTCTAAATTTAATCCACTCTCGGAAGTCTCTCTCTCTCGACCAGGTTCTTTTGTTCCCCGCGGCCCCACCTCGTACGGTCCTCGCCGGACCTTTTCCCTCCGACCTTCGAAACAATCCACTACCGACTCCCGCCGAGCTCTCTTCCCCAGGACCGACGGAAAGCGACCGTGCCAACCTCCCGAGGATTCGATCGGCACCGACTGCATACCGTTTCCCTCCCCCGAATTTCGCCCACGACCGACTGTAATTTCCCGGATACCTGTGCAGCGCGGATAACGGGGTCAACGGCTAATTTCCAACAAAGTCCGAATTAGAGCAGGCCATCCGCGGGGTCAAGATTCACATCTCCGCGTTAGAGCGTGCGTCCGAGGTATTCTCCAAGATCCGAACTCTGAAATTTGCCTCTCCCCCTTACCGTCCTCCCTTCTCTATCGTTCACCTACTTCCCTCTACATGTTCATCATACCCGCAAACGGACGCATCGGACGTGATGCCCCGCAACGATTCCTCTCCCCACCCCTCGCCCTCCGACAGCCCGTCACAAAGAAGAGAACGCGGCTGCCCTGACCGCAATGGAACCCAGTGTTTTCTCGCTCGTCTAAATAAAATATGTCCCACCCCCCTTCTAAATATTCAAAGGATAGAGCCTCCGTGTCTGGTGAGTTTCGCGGGTGGCACGTTGCCTTCTTTCCCCGGGCAAGCCGGCGGCTTCGGCCTCCGAAGCGGCCGCGGAGAGAAGAATCGTCGACAACGAGTGGGGAAACGACAACGGGCGACAGGGTGGCCAGGTATGCATCCGCGTGCGGCGTACGGCTCTCACGTACACACCGGCGGGCCCCGTACGTACGCACGGCGGGCAGTAAACATACGTGGGAGCCCGGTGCAAGCATACGAAGTGACACGAACGAATGGAACGCATAAAAGGGAAAAATGACCAGGACCAGCGGGACGCTTGTGCCGAGCTCTCCGTATTTCCCTCGGGCTTTTCCAACGACCCCCCTCTTCTCTCTCCCTCTCTCTCTCCCTCTCTTTCTCTTCCTCTCTCTCGTTCTCTTTCCGTCTACCGCCTACTCTCCCTCTTCTAACATCGACCACCGACGCCTGACCCATCCCTGCCGCTCGTATCTGCAATACTAACCGAGCCCTCCTCCTCCTCCTCCTCCCTCCTCCTCCTCCACGCTCGATGTATCGCGATGCCCGCGCGTTTGTCCGCGCCTGATCAAATCGCGAGATGGAATTTAAACAATGCACCGCGGGCCCGCCGGCGCTCGTCAAAAAGTCGAAACGAACTTCGGGATGAGCGGCGCTTTTCGAGGAACCGCCGATTGCGAGCCGGACCGGAACTGCGCTCGTCGGACCTAAATCGTTTTTCATCTAGCCGCTAGAAGCTGGAAATTGCGTTTTTGGACGCTGAGCTTGATCCCGGACACGTTGCCACGGATCGCGCGCGCGCGCGCGCGGGCGCGGTTTCCGCGGCTTCAAAGCGATCGGATACCGTCGTATTATACAGTTTCGACCCTTTTCTTCGAGACGCTAAAGGGGATCGTTGGCTGTACCGGGTGCAACGGAAACGCTAAGCCGGAGGGAAGATGAGGACGCGGGATCCGCCTGAAGTCGGGATTTTCGGCGTATCGGAGCTTTATGGAGGCAGTGTCGCGTTATCAGTTTAACGATCCTCGTTCTTTCGGAAAAAAGAAGAGATTCGGACGTAGGCGGCCGTCGGAGATGGAGAGGAGAGAGGAAGGGGGAGGGGGAAGAGAATGGGGAGAAGCGAGAGGTTACGGTTACCATAAAGTCGGCTTTACTCTCAGCGATATCCGCGATATCAGGTAACCTGAAAACGATCTATAAACGTTTGACGAGAGGCTCCCGACGCGGCTTCCAAGGCTGGAAGCGCGTCATCGATCGGGCGGAGTGTCAATCGTGCGCGAAACACGTACGCTACCTACGTATAGATTTCACGTACGGGGAGGGGGGTGGGGAGAGGGGCTCGCTTGACCGAAAGTGGTCTCGCTCATAAAGCGTAGCCGGAGACGGACGACGTGTCCGTTTCATTTTCCGAGAGCGGACCCCGTAAAGAAATGGAGCCGGCCCCGGATACGCCTTGCGTCACTGCTACGTTCACTTTCGGGAGTAAGGATATTTCCGGAAAAAGAGAAATGCGCCGAGGTGGTCGGCACTTTATCTTGCTAGAATGTGAACTCCCCGCAAGAATGACCGTGCAGCGTGTACGACCGTGTACGGCGAAGTATAAATTTAGCCGGCTTTACTGGCTCACGGTCGATGCTTTGTTACTTCTTAATAATGTCCCGGACGACGTTTGAATGAAATTAGCGAGCGGCAGTCTCGCGGTCGTTGTCTGCCGAGTTCGAAGTTTATTTAGGTAGCCGACGAGAGCGCCGGAGGTCTCTCGTCCGGGGTGGGTCAAGACAGCGCGTCGAATGCTGCTCGCCCCATTTTTCTGGCCCACGGCAACAATCTATTGTACCTATTACCTACCCTCGGCGGAAGTTTATAGTAAGTGCGCGCGTACACGAAAATTCCACCCTTGCCCGGGCTCCACTTACTGCGCGGAGGCGTCTCTACTTTTTCGAGGGAAACGACGTCGGGGAGGGGGAATTTATTTTCTATCAAGCCTGCCTCCTATGCGTCTTCCCCCTTTTCTACGACGAGAGCGACAGATGCGACTGTGCGCCCGGGGAAGTTTACGACTGGAATATAACCGTACCGGCTCGTATCGTCGAGATCATGCCGCTAAGTATGACTAGGAGCGGCCACTTACGGCCCGTTCCGTCTATTATGTACGCGAGTCTCTAACTCCGTTGCGGCGTACGCGCCGTATGACGGAACGCATCCAACCTTCTATAGACTTACGGACCTACCCGCAACCGGTTTCCCGCCGTCAAAAGACAGTGAGCGCTCGCGGATTACGCGAGCGAACGGTAAAACGACGCCGACGACGGCCCGCGCTCGTACGGCAGTCAAACGTAATCCCTAATTCTGTAAGAATGGATAGGGGCTTAAGGAAAAGAGGGTTGACAAGCGATTGCGACGATTCGTTTACCAGGATTCGAGAGCTTGCTTCGCTTAACGCATTCGACTGCACCGCGATAAAAGCCTGCGATTATTGCGCAGATGCGCGTAAGAACAATTAAAAGTTTGCTTTTTTTTACTACATACGGTGCATAAGTGTCAAATTGAAATTCGCGCAAAATTTATGATAGGTCAAGGATCGGTTTAATCCGATCCCTCAACGTCCTTGGCGATGCGGATGGCCAAGAATTTAATATCGTCCATTCATTAATATCGCGCCAATCGCGATTAACGTCCATTAAGGATAAGCGTAATTAAATGCGCATTGTCCCGCTATTTGCGAACGGCAACAGGCTCGAACAATAAATTCGATCGATCCCACGTCTTTTGCAAAGAGCTCTCCGAAACAATGGCGGCGAACTTAGGGCAAACTCACATTCGACCTCGACGGTGATTCTCTTGCTGACCGTTGGCGGGACTCCATTCTTCGCTATACAGAGATACGAGCCCATTTCATTGCGCGTGATCTTCGTCAAGTTTAATTGCTCGCCCTCGTACTGGACCACTGAAACCAGAAACAGAAATTGATTCAATACCCTGTCGCGCTGGGGGCAAATACGCGGGTTCGGCCATTGTCGGCCTCCTACGCCGCTTCTCGCCGATGGCCACGGAAATTTGATGTTTACGATACTCCGCAGGGATGGAAACATTAAAAACGGCCGAACGGTCCGCGGCTCGCGGCCGGGAAAAATTATTGAAATGCGTCAAGCTGCGCGCTATAAACGGCGATTTCGGCCTGCCACTCGTAACCTCAAACGAGTGACACATCTACAGGTCTGTTCATACACGATCCCACTGGACAGTGCCACCCACTCCCAATGATACGTCGCACTGAACGCTTGACCCTTATGTCAATAACCGGGTAGCCACATTAATACATTTAAGTAGTGAATAATTTTTTTTTTTTTAGTAAAATTTTTCATAAACCTCTTAGATCCTCGCGAATTGAGCCATCTTAAAGCAGATTATCTTTTCCATATTTTCTTTTTGTGGCAGAAACCAGAAAAGTTTTGAACTTAAGGTTACCCGGGTACCCGGTTACTGACATAAGGGTTAAGGAAGCCGGTAGGTGCGAAAGCACATCGATTCCGTTATATATCGGACAGGATTTATATATTACACGCTTGAGCAGGTTATCCGCGCGATTAGCGAAACCGCGGATAATCGATCCCAAGAACGGAACCGCGAATTCTCGCGCGCCGAGAGACCGCCGTCCGTAAATCTTCGCCCGCTTTATTCCCGGCCCGGCCACGCTCGCCTCCTCGCAACGATTAACCTCGCGCCGATTAGTGGCCCGGCCGACCGGCAACATCCTCCATGGCGGCCGATGCCGACCGACGCTGGCCGATGTTTCTTTCGCATGGACACATGTCCCGGCAAACTGCCTTTCCGCGCTTGTACCCGACGACACGCTCCGTAATGGGCGCGTGTTCGCGTGAAAATGAATGTGTGCGTTTTGCAATCTGGACACGGTAACACGCCTGCGGAACGGCGGAGAGGAGGTAAAGGGCAGAGAGAGAGGGGGTGGAGGGGTAGTGTAGAGGGAAAAGGCGATATCGATCGACGAGAATAATTGAGAGAACAGGCGAAATTCGAGGCGACCGGCTCGCAGGCCAGATAGGCCGGATAGGCGAGCATAGGCGAGCATAGGCGAGGATAGGCGAGGATAGGCCAGGATAGGCATGCGTGGGCGTCTCGATAGCGGCGCGAGATAAAGCGCCGTTAACGTCGATATTCCATGACGAGTGCGAACGCGGCCAACGCTCAGATATCGCGCCCGTTTACTTTCCGACCGTAATGCGCGGCGGACGCGGCCGCGACACAGATACCGGGGGACGAATAATTAATTCGTATCGAGGTATCGCGGGACGATAAATCATCGGTGGAATTTATGTCGAGTCGAGGATGAATTACGGGAGAGCTCTTGGCGACCATCTCTTTCTTTCTGCGCTCTATCGCCACGCTGAGTCTTCCGAGGTATATTCCTGGACGTCCTGGCATGGGAAAGAGAGAGAGAGAGGCGGCAGCAATATAAAGTCGCGGCATAAAATATCTGCGACGAGCTTTTGATCGGCGCCCTATCGATCCCACGATATAAGCTTTCGCCACCCGGCTCGGACTCGGCGAACGATCGTTTTATCCGCTATTAATGCGGAAGTAGCGGTGCTTCTTCATCTTCTTCGCGGCTGCGACGGCACTCTTCGTTTTCCCAAGGATTCCGTGGGAGGAATCGGCCCGCCCGGTATACGCCGCGCGGATGGGAACTCCGACGATTATACTTCGGTGCTTACACAAAAGGCAAGTTTCGCGGGGGCGGCCGCGGATATTATCGCGGTAAGAATGGAAATGTACTTGTTAACGAAAGTTACATGGGAAGCGCGATTCCGTCCGACCGCTTTCCCGGGAAGGGAAACAGAGACCGAGTTGATTTTACATAGGCCCCGATGTTTGCGCAAGAGTGGATCTCGTAAGGGAGTAATGAATATACAATTATGTCGGGCGCGCTCTTCTCTAATTCATCGAGATCGCGTCCGACCATATACGGCTTCGTACTACTGCCAGCTGCGATTTCGGGGACTTCGCTCGCTCCAGGGAGGGGCGAATTTCGGCGGGAGTTTTTCCACTTAAATTCGATTAGTTTGATAATTGCGTTCAGCTGCTCTTTCGCTATTCGCAGCCAGTAGCTTGGCCAGGCGTTCCGATGCGCGGAAGCGGAGAAACTGTTCTCGCGCAATTTTTCGACGACACCATTTCCATGGAGAGTACATGCGGGCCAATTTAAATAATATTATACATTACGCTGGCCTGTACCATAAATCATACGCGGTGCCGAAAAAAGGTGGGAAGGGCCGGGCAGGGGGGAGGGAACGTTTTTCGGGCGTCGCCATGTTTATTCAGTCTGTGCGAGTTCCCGCGGAATCTAAATTGTCGCGGCTTAAATAATCGACGAACGCCTGTTATCTCCCCGGCCCTCGCTCTCGCCGGCTGTCGTCTCTCGTTTCGGGTCGCATTGTGAGCGAAAATCGGGACAAGACGAGTGACAGTGGCAAGTCAGGGTCGGCCGCGGAGGTTGCTGAAAAGAGAGAGAGGGAGAGAAGGGCGAAAGGATGAGAAAGGGAGTCGAGGGACGATTAATCCTCGGAGTTTTCGCGGCACGATTTCCATAGAGGACGTGTATGAAGGGCTTTAAATAATATTACGAACTATATACGTACGTATGTATATACGTATCAGCCGAAAACTTAGGGAATAGCGTTGGCGCGGTGGGTCAGGGTACTCCGTCATGAATTTGTATGAAGCTTTAGAGGGGCTCAGATGCCCCGGAGCGCGGCTTTGCAGATGTTTGAACAGAAATTCCGGCCTTTTACGATCCTGTGGCCCCGGCGAGAGGAAGATGGCGCGGAAGGGGTGAGCGAGCGGAGACACTGACGCGAAGGGCTGCGCGGCCAGAATGGTGGGAGACAGGCGAGGCTGGCAAGAGGGAGACCGACAAAGAGACAGAGGAGGGTAGAAGAGGACAGACCATGACGGAGAAAGGGGAAGGAAGGAAGGAAGGAAGGAAGGAAGGAAGGAAGGTGGGAAAGAGCGGACAGAGGAAGAAAGGGCTATGAAAGGCTCGAGGGAGCAAAGACGAAGACTGTGAATGGCAATGAGTTGGCGCGTAATGAAATAGAAGAATTTTCGCGGATGCAAACGTTACAACTCAATTGGGCCGCCGGCCGCGCAGTTTGCTTTCCGGGCGGCGCGAAAATGAAAGTGCCAAGTCGCATTCGTCCCCCGAGCCCCTAATTAATTCCTCGCCCATCTCTCGTTACCCTGCCGGCTCTCCGGGCCGTTCCGCGGCCCGTAAGCGGCAGAAATAAAAGGGCACTCCTTCTACCGACGCTCATTATTCGCTTGTCGAACGTTCAGCGAGAGAAGTATGGCCTTCCGTAGGCATTCGCTTTACTCTGTATGTGCATATCTTTCTCTCTCTCTCTCTCTCTCTCTCTCTCTCTCTCTCTCTCTCTCTCTCGTACACTCGTCTCCAACTGTGTTGCGCGTGCGCGTTACATTGGCCGAATTGAACCAGCGCGAAATCAGCGTGTCCCCGCGGCCAAAGCATTCGATATGCCGATATTACAATAATAAGCTGTATCGTGATTTGTGTATCGCACGTCCGGGGGTAAAATTAACGACCGGTCGGCAAGCGACACGGGCGGGTCTACGTGTATTTCCAATTTGTTAATCTTCTGTTTGGCGAGCGAGCGCGCGCGGTGCACACGATTAAATAGTGATCGTATTTCGATAGATTTCGGGCCGTCCATTAATATTGCTAACTGCATAGTATTTCGCTATTAATGCTTACGTTGGATAACTAATTATACTGATTATACGTGCGCGGCGTCGAAGGGAATTACGCGGGCCGACCCAGTGTGCGCGCGCGCGCTCCCGCGCGCTTTAGCTCGCCGACGGAATTCGAAGCAATTAGCCATCTTTCCGGGGGCCGATAAAAATCTTCCAATCAGCGAATGGAAAATTGGTAGCGTGCGGTAAACAAGGATCGGCGGGACGCTAAAGCGAGCAGAGGTCCGGATCCTCTTTTTTGCCCTTCGGGCCGAACTCGTCGGCCATCGTTAGCCGCGGACAGCTTCCGCCGTGGACGGTTCCCGTCTCGGACTAAGACTGTCGGCGACTAATTACGTTTCCGCGGGGTTCCTGTCCTGTCGGATATGGATCGGCGAGCGTGTCAAAGTGACCGAGCAGCACTGGCCGTGGCAAACAGGGACTCCGATAAACTCTAAGGCGCGCATCGTCGTGAAATACGTCGTCAAAGGGTGTCCGACCCAATTCGAGCGTTCGAGGCGACCGGCACTGATATTTCGCAACCCTCTTCCTTTACCTCCCAACCCCCCCTCCTCCCTTTTGCCTTGTTCCGCCTCCGAGCGACTGGCGTCCTTCTTCCACTCCCGGCCGTGCATCCGACTCTCAGCGTCGTCGTTGTTTAACGTGGCATCGGCAAAATTTTCCATCGCTCATTCACCGACGGACCCAACAACTGCAACCGTTGCATCGGTTTAACAGATGCCTCGAGCAGGATTGCAATATCGAAGGACAGTCAAACGCTGGCGGTAAAAAAAAGTTTCGCCCGACTGACGGCTTGCGCTTCACCCTGCCAGCAAAATTCCTCTGTCCTCTCCCTCTCACTTCTACCCTCTCTTTCGCTCTCTCTCTCTCTCTCTCTCTCTCTCTCTCTCTCTCTCTGCCCTCGGTTCTCATTCTATTCCCTAAATTCAAACTATCCGTCATACGTCAACATTTGCGTCCGCGGCCGGACGAGAAGAATTGTCGCGACAATTTCGTGCGACCGTTATTTTCCGAGAGGACGCGCTCAACCGCTCGTAACTAGCCCGTGGAAGCGTTTCGTTTGGCCGCGGAGAATTATCGCGATCTCGATTACCGACGACTTTCGCCAACGGGGTCTATCGCGCTCCCGCATAAATCGCAAATTGCATGTAATTTAGGGATCGCCTCCGTGAACCGTCGACGATACCCAATCGACGCGAACAAAGTACCGTGGTATGGGCTTGGATGGCTGCCGATGGGAGAAGGGGAAGGGGTGTAGGCGGGGGAGGGAGCGGCTTAGTATCAAGAGAATTATTACGATCCGTTACGTACCTTGATTACCAAACTTCCGCAGAATCTATCGCGTTACAATACGGACCTCGAGTTACATATAACTCACCCGACCTCTAACAAACACCGGGGTAGGAGTAACGTCGACATTGAGCCGATCGAAATTAACGAAGTGCGACGCTGCTTGTTAGGGGAGGCAGGGGTGGGGATATACCACTCGAAAGCCGGCGTCAAATATTTCGGAGCACGGCAGAATTTAGCCGATGGGCTTCCGTCGAGCGGAGAGTGAACGCGGAAGAACGCGCGCGAGTCGGATCGAAAACCTAATTTGCCAGCTGAAACGGATTTAAATTACAATCGTCCCGATAAGGATCTCGCGGGCACGAATATACGGGGGGGGCCGCGTAGAATGTTGGCCCGTAAAGCTCGACTATAATCGGGCGGCCGAATAAAAGCGCGACCCACATCCCGACGGCCAAACAATCATACTTCCGAGCGCCCTCTCTGCACATTTTACGTCGCGACGCTTATTAATTCTGTACAGCGGCGTCAATTAGCGAGCGCCCCGGCAGCGTTCGGTAGCGCATTAATATGCAGTTCGCCAGGGTCGGAGTTACGTTCGGGCCACGGTTGAAAAAGTATCGAGAGTGTCTCGTAAGCGAATCCGTCCGACCGAATGCCAGATCGGTTCAAGTCGAGCGTGAATCGTGCGATTGGCGGACGGACGCGTCTGTCAACGATACTTTTCGGCCGGAACGTAATCGGAGCTTACAGGGGGGGAGAGAGAGAGAGGTAGAGAGGTAGTTCAGGGAAGGTCGTGTAACGTAATTTAGCGACGAGTCGAGCACTGGGCATCGATCCGTCGGACGACACAAGGCCGGTCCGATGCACTTGCATCGTGGACAAGCCGTGCCTGGCCAGGATGCACCGCGAGGAGAGACATTCAAAGGGCAATCAGCTTGACGCGCGGGGTTATAAACCTGGCTCTAAGTGCCTGTCGGCCGATTAATTTCCCAGCTCGACTCCGGCCAGCCGTCACGCCTGGGACAAACCGCTTAAGATGACGTTTCCACTGACGAAGGGTTCGATCGAAACGTTACCTTTTCCGCGCGAGAACTTCGCGGCCAGAATTCCGGGCTCGCCTATTAACACGCTTTGAGACCGCAGCTTAGCCAAACGTATTACATTTTGTCGTCGATCGGTACGGGAGAACGGATAACTCGAATGCGGGGTGGGTCTCGAAGTTTCGATCGGTTCTCCAGGTTTCAGTCGCGCAGACCGTGGCTATAATGTTCCTCTGACCGCAAGGACGGCAGAAATCGTGCAATGAACCGAATCAAACGTGTCGCGCGCGGTTCTCGATAGTTAGAGACGAAGACTGAGGAGGGGGGTGGGTAAGGGGTTGTAGGCGAAGGACCACGATCATGCCGCCGACGACAACCTGCCTCGCGTCGGAGACGTCGTGCTGTGCGTCGGGATCGAGTTATCGGACTTTGGATCCGCTTTCAGGTGGGCAGACGGCGGCCAGGGATGGGAGGAAGGACCGGGGGGAGGGTGAACGAGGGCCGAGAGGGAGCGAGGGAGAGGATCGGTAACTTTTAACGAGCGAACAAGTTTCGTCGCCTATCAACGGCGATGCACCTCGGCAGGAGGGCAACCTGTATTGCGCTTCGAACGCTTTCGCTTCCGCACGTACACGTTAGCCCGTTATACTGGGTGACCGCGGCAAATGTTACTCGCCGCGTATCCGCGTCGCAAGTTATCCCGCCCTCCGCGTCTCCGAACTCCCTTGCCTTCCGTTCGAATTCGCCGGCGAAGAAACGAACGGCGGGCGGGAAAGTTGATTAAACTCCGTCTAACGTACCGCAAGCGCACGGAACGGGATTTAAATTTCGCGAAAGCCGACACTCGGGCAAACCGGGAATTCCACTTCGTTCCTAGTATCCCTATGATCCTGCCTCGCACTCGACCGCGGCGCGGTTTTCGGTACGAAGCGCGCAAAGCAGAAAACAATCCATCGCGATCCATCTCCCACGTACAAATTTCTGGAATAACGGCAGATCGCATAACTCCGGCTTGCCTGGCGTGCGCACGAGTGTGTGAGAGAGAGAGAGAGAGGGGAGAGAGAGGATCGCTGCTCTTGAGAAGGGAGGAAAGCTTTCGCAGATTGCGATGCGGAGGCGAGAGGATGCTGGTTTGGTGGGATGGGAAACGATCGGAGAGCGTCGGAAACAATGCCGCAGATCGGAACCGCATTGGCGCTCTCACACGCTGCCGTAATAAAGAGGGCCTGGGAGGTCGGTTGCTACCTCCGGGACACCTTGTATAAATACGATCACGTAACGATACGCACGCGTATCGTACACGTCCCGAGATCCCGGGCGGCACGATAGGCTGCGACTAGGATGGATGTGTGTGCAAATGGTGCACGCGCCGGTATGTGTAGTTTCTCGGCTGGTGTGCGTCTACAAACATGCAGTGGGCGCGTATGTGCACGCTTAATGTATACGGACTGGCTCGTTACGTATCCTCGAGATTCCCACGTCGTCGTCGTCGTGGCATGGGGACGCTAAAGTGCCGGGTCAGGGTAGTCGCAGACGTGCGTCTATATCGGTACTTTGTCCGGCTTCGGGGGAAGTTAAAGTTTCGTCTCGCGCTGGCGAGAATCGACGAGAGACGCCGAGCGCCGCTAATGGGCTTGTTAACGTCCGTCCGAATTCGGCATGCTCTCGGCACATCCGGTGCGCGAACGCCGATGTGCGCCGGATATGCTCGGGAAAACGACGCTCGTCTCGCTTATGGCAGGCAATGACTGAGGTATCACGGAAAGTTCGCCGAACTGACCCTTCGGACGTTTGCCAGCAGCGTGCGCGAGATGCTGAAGTCTGTCGGCAATGCGATTACTCGGCCCGGCGAGTTGCCGTCTTGATAAGCCTATCAGGCATCCGGAAGGACGTAGGGGGAGGTGATTTAATTCAGAGGAAAGGGAATAGTCGAATAGGATCGTCAAAAGTTTGATTGGAATTCTGAACGAGCCACTTGATGATCTATAAAGAAAGAAATATTTGTGTGAATTTTCAACTTTGTATCTGAGATGAGCGTAACATTACAAGATGTAGCTCTGATCTTCTTCAAATTTTTGCACCCACTATATTCCGGGCGAATGGTGGGAGAAGTAGACAATACATTTTATCCTTTCCCAACCACCACAGTCGTGACACAAAGTGGAACTTTCACACGAATGCTTATATTTTTACAAGCTATCGAATGGACCCTTCAGAATTTCAATCCGTTTAGGGACACATTTCACCATTTTATTCCAGTATGCCCTGTCTCCGCTCGCAGGCTGAAATTATTCAACTTTCGGCAGCGACACTCGTTCTGAATCGTCGGCGTGGAGTCGAAGTGCTCGCGGGGTCTGGGAAGGAAAAGGTGGAGGGGTGGAAAAAAGGGCAAATGAAATGTCCAGGACTGGGAGGCTCTCGTCGATTTCACGTGTCAGAAGGCGCGTTAATTCGTCAAGGGCTCGGCCAGCCGAGTCGAATGTAGGCGAGCGTTTGAGCGTGGCTGCTTTCATTTAACCCCCTGACATCTCGCGACCTCCGGCACGCGGCCTTTCACTGCGAGAGTGCGCTAGAGAAGGAGGAGAAGAAGAAACAGACGAAGAAGAAGAAGATACCGTGCCAGAATAAGGAGAAGAAACGGGAGAAGGAAGACTTCGGGTTTCGCGAGAGGGGCACTCGGTTAAAAATTCTTATTTCGACTTCCTTCCGCGCGGTTGCGAGCGCTTTTAAAATTAGCAGAAATTAGCCCGCCGCGGAGGAGAGGTGCATGCATAAGAAGGAGAGAGAGAGAGAGAGAGAGAGAGAGAGGCAGGGGTAGAAGGAGAGGAGACAAGGGGTGGAGCGCGGACGGCGAGCGAAAAAATGTTCCAACCGCTCGCACGAACGTTACCTAGAAGTGGTTGCGCCCCGGTGGCGAAGTTGAAATTATTTATTCACTTTTCCCGAGGCCCGCCCGACCTCCCTTTCCCTTTCCAGCCCCTCCTCGTGACCTCGCCCGACGACACTCGAGCACCTTCGTCGCGACCGGGCCAAAGGCTGAATGCGACTGTGAAGATTCCGGCCGACTCTTCGCCACTCCGGCGCATATTAGAGTTTTTCGACTCGCGCGCGATTATGCTCGCCCCCTTAGCCTTCCGGCCGGGATTAAAGCGGAATTCGTCGCGCGGCCGAGTGCCAATTTCCACCCCCTCGCAATTTTGCCCGCGCGAGCGAAAGACTCGATAGAGCTGCACAGGATTCATCCGAGAAATCTGTCAGCGCCGTTCTCTGATTTCGAACGCGAGTCGCAGCGATCGTTAGAAGGTAGAAATTGATCGTCCCGGAGGCGAGGTTCAGGGAGAGGAAGTTAGGGAGGGAGGAAGGGCTTCCATCGACTATCTTATGACGAAAACGGTGCCACAGTTTCGCGTTCCCGGCGATGTTCCATTATTTACACAGACTCCGCGCCACTTCGTCTCGAAATCAGATTCCCGGTTCTGCTCCCGGTCCCTGAGTGATGCTCTCACGCAAATGAAAGGAAATGAACCGGCGTTATGAATTAAAAGTGCCGCTGCGAGAAGGCGGGGAAGAGAGAAAGAGTTAGAGAGAGCGGAAGACAGAAGAAGAGCCCGGCAGAATTTACACGTGGAATATTGAATTCGATTAAATTCCCAGCCGGATCCGGACCGTCCATTTAAGCTCGCGGTGTTGACGGATATAGGTGGAAACAGAGGCTCAATTTTTCGGTTCCTGAGAAGAGGAAGGGGAGACGTACGGGGAGGGATCGAATAAACGCGCTACGTGTCTTATACGTCGGCAGCAAGAAAATCGCATTTGGCGAAATAGAGTCGGAAGAGCGCGCGGCCTTTTTGATCGTGGGACCACTTTGCAAATTGACTCTCGCGCGCCGCTCTCGGCGCGTTACGGCGATGGTGACGGATTAAATTTTTCCTTTCAGCCGGCGCTCGACGAGGAGGATATTTTTTTAGCCCGTCGCGAGCGCAGAGACGATTTCCGGGTGCTCTATACTCTCGCTTTGAATTCGCAGGCTCGAGGTCCGCTTCCTGTTTACGCGGCGGGGCCGAAAATCGAGGCTAGACTCCGGCCGAGTCGGAGAGCGGACTCTCCTTGGCTCGCCAGGCTACTCCCACCTAATTCGATTAATCTCGCGAAATGGCAAACCGAAGTTCTCCGAGCCGGGCTGGATGGCAGCTCACCCGGAAGGCAGGGACGTATTATTAACAGCCGGGGAGAAAGTTAAAGACGGAGGCGGATCGGAGCGGAAAGGGACGCGGGAGAGACCAAAGAGTTTCAAATTCCGCGGATGCTCCGATCTGTCCGATCTCGTCCGCCAAATTGAGGATCTTCATGGCCGAGGGATGTTTACTCGCCCGGAGCGGGACGACGCTGAACTTTCGATAATCCCTGCATCCTGGACGACAGGAGCGCAGGGGTCCTCCGCTACTTTACGTCCGACCCGATCCGGTCTTTCGCTCGAGAAACTCTTTGATTGTCTTCGAATCGCAGGATATATGAATGGGCAATATTGAAACGATTCCAACTTTCTCCCACTCTCTCCATATGCAAGCTACGTATAAGAATCTTCTCTATCCTAAGATTAATGTATAAACGTCCAATCGAATACCGAGGAATTTCTAATTTTAAAACAGTCTCCGACATTTGACGACGGACGACTTCATCGAAAGAGATGTTCATTCCTTCCGGTCGCTGGTGCCTGCAGTCGAAGACGACGCCGGCGAAGCTGAGAGTCGCTGGCTCGTGAAATCTTACCCGCGCCATCCATAAAGCTCGGGCTAACGGTCAGGATCCGGGGTCAGCTTGCCGGTGCCGATCGTTCCCCAGAGGACATCGGGCGGCCGACGGAGCGTTTCACGTCGGACGCACGCGTCTCAGGTTCGTCGTCACGCGCGAAAGGTCATTAAGTGGCGTCCCGGCGTCCTGGCGGTCTGCTCGGGTGCGGCTCGTGGCTCTTGGCGCGTTTCGGTCGTCGGTAGCAAACCGCAGCTAGCTTCCCGAGCCCATCACGGCGGTCGGCCGAGGCCCTCCCTGCGCACGTTTGCCCGCGGGCTAATGTCAGTGCCATCTGGGACACGTTGACGTACGGACGCCTCCCGACGGCCAGGCGTCGCGACCCCACGATTCCCTGCCCACCGGCCGACGGAGAGTTGCACCGAGCTGACTCGCACCGTTGCGAGTGCCTGCACCGGCTGCAACGCACTGCGGCCACGTGAGCCATCCTGAACCATCCTGAACCATCGCGAACCATCGTGAAGCCAGCTTTTAATGCCTCCGATTTTACGCTCGCGGCACGAGTCACTCACCGCTGACGCCTGACTGGCGGATCTTCGACGAGCCCAACGACGCCGTTCCGCCTGTATTCCTACCTTTCCGTCCCGGTGCGGATTACGAGTCCGATATCTGTCCGACGATCGATGCCGATGCGCTCGCGCGATGCTCTCCGGCTAATGGCGAGCCGATGTCGGTGTAAAATTACGCTATTTAGGAGAGCGGCAGCGGCCGGCACGAATGAAGTATCGCGCCTCCCGTCCTTGGGACGGACTACGCCGCGCATGATTCGTCATTTGTCGGGACAGGCTAAATTTTCAAATGGATCCGGCGTACGTAGTTGGGACGGGCCGTTGTGGGTCACTGTGGGGGTATTACGCGACGCGTGCGTACCTCGGCAGAGATTTGCCTGAACTGCGTCGACTGCATGGACTGCCTGGACCGCTTGGACTGTCTGGTCCCTCCGTGGCGAGTAAGAAAACACCGCGGCCCTTTTAATTCCGCAACGAAATCGCCCCCAAGGAGCGAACCGCAAGCGCGTATCTTCAGTGGCCGGTGCATATTTCATGGACGGTGCCGTGTGTGCGCATAATTTTCGAGGCGCCACCTCCACCTGCCTCCTAGTGCACCGCACCCCCTCGCCCTAAGCCTCGCTCCCTCCAGCCACCCCTCTCCACCCCTCTCCGCCCTCCAGCCATCAGCGCTCTCGCATACTCGCACGAGGTGCCTCGCGCTTCGCGAGGGGTTGAGAGTTGATTAATCTCTACAATATTTAAGAAGCGCCGAGGTCGAGCAAAAAGCCTTCCGCCCGGGCTTTACCAGGATAGCTTTCCCCGTATAAATCCCCTTGGCTAATCCCCTGTTTGCATCAGGATCCCCCCCTCACACCCTCGCACGCCGCCATGAGCTGCCGCCCCTCCCTCCGCGAGGCTCACCTTGTACTCTCGCCACATACCTACCCACCTCTTCTACCTCCCCTGCCGCCTCTTTGCAAGCGTCCCCCCCACCACCCCTACCGCCGCCGATCTCAATCCCGGCTTCGTTCCTCCGGCATGCCTGCGAGAGACGAGAATGCACACGGTCGGCAGCCGCGGCAAAACGGGTAATTGCATTACTAATAATGCCGCGGTCGGAGGGGACTTATGTAGTTTATCGCACTTCGTTGCGTTAAACTCGCACGCGCCTCCATCCGTCCGGGGATTACGTTGCCGGCCTGCCTGCCAGCCTGCCTGGCAGCCTGCTTGCCAGCCTGCCTGCAAGCCTGCTTGCCAGCCTGCTTGCCAGCCTGCTTCCATGTTGTCCGTACACTTGCCACTACAGTGCCTGTACTGCCTCCGCTTGACGCTTCCTTCCTACCCCCTCCCCTCGTCCCACTGCCATCCACACCCCACCTGCGTCGAATCAACCCGGCCGCGTACGGAATTTGACGCTCTCGATACGCTCGGGGTGTTAACGAGTCGCGCTTCGGAATTATCGCGCCCGGAGAGAAGAGACAGGCCGGACGTTTAATGGAAAGCAAACGTTCCCGTGTTTTTGCGGCTTTTTATGCGCCGCATGGTAAAACCATATATTTTCAATGGCACGCGAGTTTTTTTCTCTCGCGGCTCTGTCACCGGCCGCGATCGTTGGGTTAATTCGCTTTCGCAACGGGTTGACGGGAGGTGGGTAAAGGGGTAGAGGGGGAGTGGAAGGAGAATAAAATGCCTGGCCGTACGTAGCGCGAATTATACCGGGGGAGCGAGAAACGAATTACGGCTGCGCAACGCTCGCGTACGTCGTATCGACAATATTACGATCTTTGAGCGTATTTCGCTGGCGACCGAAGGAACGCTTTCGGGATATCTGATAGGACAAGCCTCGCCCGGCCGTTTTATACGGGCTCGGAGGATGAGTGACAATTTGCATTTCCGACAACGGCGCGAGCAGATTGCATTACGCGCGGCGCGGAGGCGAGAAAGGCTTTATGCAGTTTATCGCGCTTCATTGCGTTATAACCCCACGCGCGCGCGCGCGCGCTCGCCCGCTTCTCGTCCCGTTGGGAATTTTACGTGCCTCGTGCGCGATCCGCGTGCCGTTCTGCGAAGCTTAAAGCTCAGTGGGCAATGTCAATAACCATACAGACTCGGCCGCGAGCGCGAGAGCGCGCGCGCTCACAATCGAAGAACGTATGTGAGGGTGCGGATTTATCACACTTCGAGAGCACTCTTGAAAGCGTACTGCGATATTAGTCGAGGCCATTCTCCATTCTCCGTTATGCAATTGAGAGTACGCGACCTCGTCGCAGCTTTACGAGTTAGGGCACCTTCAAAGGGGGTGGAAATAAGTGTGTCTACGTATCGTCGGTTACGTAACGTAAATTGTCAGCAGAGTGCATAACGCTTTTTCGACGGAATCGACTCTTGAGCTTGCCAAATCGATAATATCGAAGTGCACGTCGGAGGACGCGGTGTATCGAGTGATCGGTATTACGATACGAGTTACAGGAATGAGGGATGCCGATAAAAATCAGCTCTGATATACTCGAATGGCCGAAGAGAAGTGGATTCTCATACAGAGCGATTGTTTTGACCGACTATGGCCAGCCTTGCAAAATTCATCCCGAATTCCTCGCAGACGATAAGCGCCGAACTATCGTGTCACATCGTGCGCTATCGAAGGCGAGTCGGGGAGGACGAGGTCGGGAGGTCGGTGAAGCTGATGGAGAGGGGGGGGGGGGGGGTTGAAGGTGTGGCCCCTCTTCGAAAATTACTTTCGACCCCGCGTCCCGCTCCGACTGCATCGCAAATACGGTCGTTTTCCCTCCGCCTCGCCGAAAGTGCTTTAAAGTTTCGACTCTTCGAAGATAAGGGATCGTAAGAGGTCGTAAGAGGGAGCTCGCGGGGAGGAAATCATTTTGCATGCGCACTCGTCGGGAAACGCGGAACGACGTGGAGCCCTGTAGCTCGAATTGATACGCCGCCCCGTTCGATTAGAGGGCCTGATCGCGAGAATAATGTCTGACCTTTATCGTGCCGGTTGATGCTTATTCCGTGGCCATCCTCGCGCCTCCACATCAGCTTCGGCGTCGGATAGCCGTCGGCCTTGCACGTCAGCGTTATGTTCTGATGCTCCCGGACAGCTACCGTGCTCTCGGTCGAAAGTGCATCCAGGATGTTCGGCGGCACTGCAACGGAAAAGGTTCGTGAAATCGAGACTGACTCCACTGGTTCGCGTTATACTCATTCAACGGATAAGCATCGATGAACAGCCGTCACGCGAGCGCGGACCGACAACCTTGCGGAATCGAAGTCGGGCATCAATTATTCACTTACCGACCACCTGCAGGAATCCGACCTGGCTCATCATCGGCGTGGTATTCACTTGGCACATGTAGTAGCCCCTGTCGTCCTGCTGCACGCTGCTTATGTGCAGCAGCCACGTCTTCTGATTGTCGTGCGACACCGAGAACCTCGGTATCTTGACGACCACGTGCTTGTGAACGGTGAGCAGCATCTGGCGACCGACGTGGACCCACGCGATCTGTCGACAGCAAACGAAACGGTACCGTGAAACGTTCCAGCTCTCTTACGAGGCCGCGAGTCTCGCGCAGTTAGCGGCTCATATGCCTCCCCCCTATCCCACTTGACGCGTAAATTCTCAAATTGCCTGAGGGAATTCCAGCTTCCGAGCCAGAAGATTGCCGCGAAATCTCGACCTAAGCGCGTAGCTGACGTCGGATGGAGCGAATTAACGCTGGCAACCTTCGGCGGGGTGCGATCTCCGTATTACCTTTCGATTTTACGATGCACTCGGGACGGGGTGGAGAAGGGGAGGGTGGCGATGGAGAGTACATTCCGTAGCGAGATTTAAAAATTCCTGACGAGCGAAGTATTCAAATCCTCGGGCAGGGAGTCGAAGGCGAGCCTCGACTGAATTTTACGATCGATCAAGCGGGGGGAGGGGGTGGGGGGCAGTAGGAGGGGGGTGGAGATAGGGGGACCCTTAAAAACTTCTCCATCTCGTCAATGGGGCGAGAGTCATTGGATGCTCCACAAGTGGCAATGGAGAATGACGTCGCGCCGCGGGAGTGGATACCGGTGGAAAGAGCGGAGGACGAGAGGGATAATGGCGGCGCGATCGAAAGAGCACCCGGCGGTTCCACTTATAGCGTTCGCGGATAATGCCGATAACTTCCTTCCCTTCCAACAGGTGCTATTTCGACTAATGCAATTGCCGCTGGTTATCGGCGATGTCAGGTATCGGCGATTGGCCGACTCGCTCGTTACGCTCGTCCGTACGCTGTTAAATCCGTGGAAAAAGTAATATCGAGCGTCGTGTCGCCGAATCGACCTTTTTTTGTCCTCCGTTCCGACCGATCGGTAGGATTCATAATTTGACGTACGAGAGAGGACGACGCGCGGTGGTAATCTTTGGCGTTGGCCAGCTTTTTATTCCGGACGTCAAACGTGGTACTCCTGAATCTCTGTCAGAGGGAAGAGTTGAAAAGGGGAAGAGCAGGGATGAGTGAGAGCAAAGCTTCATTGTGGCCTCTGACGATGCATTACGGAAGAGCGCGTGACAGTCAATGTGTTAAGGGTCGGCAGCGAAGGGTTGAGGGAAGTGGAGGGGCGGCGTATTTGAGACACGACGAACCGCCGTTATTACACCGGCATTTTATACCCCGGTTGGCCAACTCGCCCTTAACTAAGCTCATTGCGCGACAAAGCTTATGCACTTTCGAGGATTTCTAGGTTAACTCGTCGGTCCCGTAGCCCGCTGGCCTCTTTCATTTCCTTAGCAGGGCCCTCGAGGGCGAGAGGGACAGGGCCGCGCAGAGGACAGATACGCGAAAGCGGCGCTTATTACTCTTTCTTTTTCAGCCTCCCCCCACCCGTGTCCTTTGCCCTGCGCGGAAGGTGGCCGTGCGCGCGGTGGCGACTGGCGAGCCCGACAAGGATTATACTAATTCTCTTTCAGCCATTTTACCGGCAAACGTTGCTCTCTCAGGGCCTCGACACGCTCGTTCTCAGTCCATTCTCCTTCTGTCGAGCCTTTTCCCACTCCACCCCTTTCACCCCTACTCCTCCCACTCTTCCGGCACTCGATATCGTCATTTTTAACCGCCGCTTATGTCCCCAGGACGGAACTCCGGAACCGGATGAAATCTGATTACTTTCTGATAATTAACGAAACTCAAGACTGGCGCGCGTACGCACGAGCCTCCGGCCCAGCCACTTTTTCTCGCGTAATTTAAGTCTCTCGGGGCGGCGGCATGATTTTTAATTATGTAAGGTAGACGTCGAGTGCGAAGCCACAAAGACGCTTCGCTCGCCCAAGCTCGCCTCCTCCTCTTCCGTCTACTCTTCCTGCCAGCCTCCTCGCTCGGCGAAGCGCGCAAAAGTTTGCGGCGGAATGAATTATACTAATTTCGCGGGCAGCCCTTCCGGCCATCTTTCGTCAGCCGGTAAACATCGCGTCGCCCCATCTTCAGAGACGTTTCCTGTACCCGGAACTTCCTGCTGCCGTATCGTCAGCTCGCAGTCCCGCGAAGCTCCTTGTGGGCCGACGCGGCGGTTCGCGGGAACGCGAATTTAATAAATCCTTATTCCTCGATAGCGTAACGTGGCAACTTCATAAGTGAATTGTCCGTCCTTTTCTCCTCCCGTACTTCCGGAAGCCTCTTACGCTCGGTACGTTGCTCACTTTGTGTGCCGGGCTGGGCGAGCATGAAAGTACATGCTGCGCTCGCGGGAGATGCTCTTCCTCTCCGTGCCTCTTCCATCTCCCGGCACCCCTTCCATCTCTTCTCACCCCCTTTCCACCCCGAGATAGTCTGCGGGCCCGCTCTTTTCCGCGCTCTCACGTACGTCGGCCCTCTTTCAGTTACATTCAGCCCACCGCCAGCGAAACTATCATTTTTCCACCGCGATCCGACAGAGGGCGGCCAACTTTCCCTTTGCCGTTGCGCGTCTTTAGCATCGAGGCACTCCCACTTCATTTCTCGGCTCCCATTACCGAGATACTTGTCATCCTCCCCCGCGAAGCCGCTTACGGCCAACGTCCCGTGCATCGTCCTCATCGACTCTCGCATGTCGCACAAAGGAGGTCCTCGTTATTTTAGCTCATTTTTTCGGTTACCCTCTCCTCGGGACTCTTTTGATGGCACCCCACGCACGTTCGGATGCCGCTGAAACGGCTCTTTAACCCCCTCTGCCCACTCCCCTCCGCCCCGACGTTGCACGGGGTAAGCAAAAGTTCGCGGCGCGGAAATCAGAGTGCACTCCGAGGAACTTCTTTAAACAGTCAGACGCCACTGACGGCTCCCCTAACGAAGAGCTAAGAAGATGGATGGTGAAGGGCCCCAAGGTCTTGTCTCGTAACGGGATTTGCTCCTTCTCAAGGATCTCCGAGCTCATCAGGTTCTACTTTAGTTTCCGTCCAGGCCGTGCGGAAACGTACGAGGACGCTTTGAAAACAAAGGCGTCTCTTTCCTACCTTCCACTTCCCATTGTCGGCCTCCGTCCCCCGCTCCCCCCTCCACCCCCTATACCCTGCACCCCCGGCCACGACTCAGTCCCTAGTCCCGTCGTTTTCCTCCCATTGTCGTTTCGACTCTCACCCTCCAGTCGACGCTGCCGCTTCATCCCCCGACGGCGTTTCGTGAAAGGATGGACGACGATCGACGAAACTTTCGAGAGCGTCGAGATTGTATAACATTGTTGCCAGGGGAAAAAATAACTCGGCGTCATTCTCGCTCGCCGTTCCTTTTGCACGAGCGTTCGACATGCTTTACGATACGGATCTCAATGAATGAGGACAGATGGCTGCGAGGAGAGGAGTTTCGAGGAAAAGCTATCAATGGACAGTAATAATAATGGACGAGAGACTGTAAGACGGAAAGCGGGCTCATTCTTTCTATTCTGTTCTTATTTCTAATTTATAAAAATTTATTGAGTTTGCTCATTCCGGAAAAGCGATCAATGGACAGTGATAATGACAGATGACGGACTGTAAGACGGAAAGCGGGATCTTTCTTTCTATTCTGTTCTTATTTTTAAATTGAAAAAATTTATTGAGTTTGCATATTCCGAAAAAGCGATCGGTGAACAGTAATAATGACAGACGACAGACTGTAAGACGGAACGCTGGCTCTTTCTTTCTATTCTATACTTATTTTTAAATTATCACAATTTATTGAGTTTACACATTCCGGAAAAGCGATCAATAGACAGTAATAATAATAGACGACAGACTGTAAGACGGAACGCTGGCCCTTTCTTTCTATTCTATACTTATTTCTAAATTATAAAAATTTATTGAGTTTGCACATTCCAAATTTCCTGCTCCAACGTTGCTACGGTAGTTTCACGGAGACGCGTCGTACATTCATTTGCAGAAGAGGCTCTCACTCGTCGCCCATCTATCATTCTCTAATCCATCTAATTTGACGCGGCGGCGTTGTTCCGACAGCGGAAAGAATCGTTACATCCGAAACTTTCTCACAGTCACGCGCCCGTTAATGCTCCCTAACGAAGGGGAAGCTCGCGCTCGTGCACATTGTCATTCATTATCGTGCCGCGCGCGCGCGCGCGCGAGAGGCACATATTTCCAAGGCAAACATGTACGCTGAAGTCTGCGCAAAGCGAAGAGCCCGGTAGAGGGTGCGGAAAGAAAAGCTTGACTGGCCCGACACTTTAATAAGACTCGTTCTCGTTCTTGTCCGCTGAAATCCACTCGCTCCGACGAGCACAAAGCCAATCGCAGTCTTTGTAGCCATTCGCTTATATCGCTCCTTTTTAAGTCATCTCCCGACATATTAACGGTACTTATCCGCATTACGCGCGTGTAGCCGAATATTTAGCGAAGAGGATGACGAATACTCCGCTGCGAAGTTCGCGCGCGCCTCCAATTTCTCAGGAAACAAAACTTTCTCGAGACGCAGCCAACACACGTGTGTCTGATGCTCGCGCGGGGTGGAAAGATGTACCCCGGGCCGAAAACGAAGGATTAATTGAGTTAAACTGCAGTTTAAACTCCCGGCGAGATGACGCCGCCGCGAAGTCTGCGATGTACAGCCTGCTCTGTAACTATCGTTTCAGATTGTCGCAAGAAGTGCCCATGTTAGACCTTATCGTACAACGTACGAGGCTCTCCGATGAGCGAACGTGAGCAAGAATGAAGAAGCCGAAGACGTTCGGCGTCAAGCGACCCCGTAGCAGCGGCCATCCTTAAAATGCAAAACTGGCAGCCCGGCAAAATATCGCGTCATCGTTTCATAAGTTTATTACTGATTTACCCGGCGAACGACCGGCGCACGCTTTTACGCCGAGACTCATAGCGAGTAGCGATAAAGCGCAGCTTGTCGTTCCGGGCGACAATGGCATGCGGCATTCGTCGATGGTGCCGACAAACGTCGAAATTGTTCGATCAATTTTCGTGCCAAGATCGGTGGCGAGGCCTCGGCAATTCGGACCGATCGTTCGGCGGGATCGCGACTGAACGTTAGCGGCCAATGTAGAAAAATAAATCAGGCATCCAGGTGCACGTGTGCCGGCGGAATAGCGAATCGTGTTTGACGGCTGAACAAGAATGCGGCCTTGGGAAAAAGGGGTGCCGGCCAGGGGTAGCGGGCAGGGATGGTAGGTGAGCGGAGAGAGGGGGAGGGGGGCGATGGCTCGGGTAGCTGCAGCATTATATCGGTCTTAAACGGTCTCAAGGAAAAGCTCCCGGCGGTTGCAAGCTCGATTGAAATCCCTGGCAACGGTTCAAAGCCAGTCTTAACTGGTGCCACGGCGCGCTGCGAACGAACCTTTATATCGGGGCGCGAAATAGCACATTGCGAGGGCTGCCCCTGCCTATCTGGCCCATTCCCCCCCCCCCCCCCCCGACCATCCCCGAGCATCCCTACCCGACGCCCATCCTCCGAATGATAAATTGCAGCGGGCAAGATTTTTAGACGCTGCCCACGCGAGAGCCCGCCAATTACTCTCGCCGTTTAATTAATTTCGTCGCTCACCGTCGGCCCCCGTCCTTCGCCTGATCGGGACCCCGCGAGCGTCGACTCAATCTCTCTAATAACATCGTTCCTCAATTTCGCGCGATTGTTTCGCCCCCGTACCGCACCCCCTCTCTTCCCACCGCGAACTCTCTCGGCCTGTCGCGGTCGCCCAGAAAAGGAAACGAATCGGCCGCGTCGGCCGGGCCAACCTCTCGCGATTCGGCTGTTGCGCGTCGAAATGATACACAGGTTTTGTTTTTCGCCTATCTATTGACAGCCGAACGGATGATTCAGTGCAATCTAGATTCGACGGTTCATCGCTCCCGCCGATCGCTCTTTTGTGCTTAACCCCTCTGCCGAGAGGTGCGATTTCAATTGGGATTCGCCGCTTTGACTATTCCCCACCCCCACTCCTCCCCCCATGGCCATCCCCCTTTTTCGCGGATATAAAGCTGATAAGAGGATGGTCGATAATTAAAATGTTTACGCCGGCGGATTGCGGGCGGATATTATGCTCGGTCAAATTTTCGTGATAATTTTGCTCGTCGGAGGGTTGGATGGAAGGGTGGATCGACTTTATTCAATTCATAGAGGTACGATAATTTCGACGCGGAAGACGTCGATGGTCTTGGAAGGGCAGCTCGCTAGGCTAGGTGTCTCCTTGGGGAGAACAAACGGATTCCATTTGCTCGGGCAATTACGCTTGATCGGTGCGTCGTTTCGCGGAAATCTTAACCGCGAACGCCGTTTGCCGAGGGGAGCAACGAGGAGAGGTGGTGGGCGGGCAGGGGGTAGAGAGGGCGACCATTACGGCAAGATGTCGTCCGCCTCGGGAGTGTCGCAAGTTTCCATTGCCATTCGTCCGACTCCGCGTCGGTCATTCACGATCTCGAAACTTCGAACTTCCGCGACGGTCGCGTCCGGGCAAACCCCGGGAAATTAACATGAAATATAACGACGTCGAGGCACGACTCACCCCGAGCATGAGGGAGCTGGCGATACAATTTCGCGGGACATAATTCAGGGCGATATTCATCTCGGCGAAAAAGGGCGCGCTTAGGGTGGTCGGGCGCGCGAAGCCGGCAGTTTAGGGGTGATAATTTGTTGCAGAGGGCGACGTCTTCCTTCGGACGCTGACAGTCGCATTTACGTTGGCGGCGAAACGTTTCGGGATATACGCGGGGATGCGCGCGGGATAAAGTTTTTGCGCCCGGGCGTATGGGGCAAAAAACATATATTCCCCGATACTAAAAACTGGGCGCCGGAACGAAAATTGTCGAGAGGCCATAAGCGGGAGAGATCCGTTTCATCCGATTTTCCGCCTCGCGCATTCCCCACTCGTGACCGACTGAATGGAGAAGTATTCATTACGATCGCCGTAGGGGCATAATGCGGAAGCGTGAAGTGCGTATGTATTGCGTTGGGCATATTATATGCCGGGCGAAGGTGAGCGAACGACGAGCGGCGGAGCGAACAAGGCAAACCAAGTGGCTCCGGAGTGCACTGCGGAGGAAAAGAAAAAATTGAGGGAGAGCGAGCAGGAGAACGACCGAGAGAGAGAGAGAGAGAGAGAGAGGGAGAGAAAGAGAGACAGAGAGAAAAAGAACGAGAAACAGAGTCGAGCGTCAAATAGGAACGGGGTAGGAGTTAGAAAAACAAAGAGAACGACTCGAGAGATAGGATGGCGAAAGGGTTGAAGGCGGGGTGAGTTCGGCAGGGGTTGGATACTGAAACGCAACACCGGTACAATGCTGACGGCGATGCCATTTAGTGGCGAGGCAGCGCTGTCCGTTTTAATCAACTTTACAAAAATATTCCGGCCGCCGCTTGCCGGGCGCAGTCATTAGACCGAGCTTGATTTCCCACAAGGTCGGTCCTCCTCCGCCCAGAGCTTTAATGTCAACCCACCCTCCCACCCTCCACCCCGCCCCCGCCCCCTTCTCGACTTCTCTCCTTCGCCGAAATAATCGCTGACGGCTGAACCGTTTGTACACCGGAACGACGCCCGGGCCGTCGCGACGCCTTATTTTCCGCACCTCCCTGCGACTCGTTTGCCGAATGAGACGGACCGGAAACGGTGCCGAGCCCCATTCCAATTTGCAGCGACGATCGGAGACATCGTTTGCCCGGCTAAGACAATCTCTGGCCGAAAGTCAACGAAATACGCGCGCTCGGGAGGTCAAAGGATCTTCGCCAATCTCCGGACTCATAACGTTCGACAATGTTTGACTCTCGAAGCTGGCAGCCAGTGGGTTAGTTCTTCTGTCCCGGCGCTCTCATCAAGGCGACTAATTGACACTTCAATAATTGTTAAGCCCTTTAATGTAACGATGACGCATTGTGGCGGTGCGCGTATCAGGCAACGCATTACGCGCTTATGAACTTCACGTCGATTAAATTGTGTAACAGGGAGGCGTGGGTGGGCGGCTAAAACGGAAGCAGGCTCGAAATTGTCATCAGCATCCATCAGCGCGGCAATCAAAATCCGACCCGCTTCCAAATTTGATTCGTCTCTCCGGTCCGTAGCGACGGTCCGAATCAGCGATGGCCCGCCGGACGTCAAAATATTTTATTCGGACCGATATTATTTTCGCTCGCTTTCCCTTTTAGGCGTTCCGCCGGCAGCGATATGCAGCTTTTTTCCCCCGATGCCGTCGAGGCTTCCGGGGGAAGGATTACGTGCCCGATCGGCGCCGCGGTGTAACGCCGACCTCGAAAATATATCAAACTCAAAGAGATCAAAGGAACCGGGCGCCGTTCGACGCCGGAGTTGCCAAGTTCCGCGTAATTAACAACTTTCGACCGATGCCAGCCGCCGACTCCGTTACCGTGGGCTCTTTTTAATATTGGAATTACATGAAAATTACATGAAAATTGCATGAAAATTCAATAACTGCGCACATCGTTTCGCTAATTAAACATTCAGCTCATTGCCGACGGCGCGGTTCGAGGGAAGCCTTCCGGAAGACGGAGAATTTGGGAAAAAATGATCGACGGTACAGATCGCATTTTTCAATTTACGCTCATTTCTGTATCTCCGTATTTCTCGAATGAGCTTGCCGTGAAGTTGAGAAGAGAACTTGAAAATAATGTTCACCCTCCCACCGGCCCACGGCTTTATCCCAACCGACTTGACGCAATCGCGATAATCGGCTTAGCAAATTAATTATTAAATTCTCCCGCTAATTAGGTAATTACCCAGCGGCATCAGTCTGAACTTCGCGAAGCGGCGCAAGACTCTGGCGGTGAACAACGGGACGTAGACTGACTGACTGTCGACCGAAATATTCTTCCCGACTCTGCGCGACGCCGACGCCACGCGACGCCGACGTCCTCCCGGGGATAAATTTCCCGCGCAAACACGTCCTCTGTCAGTCACATCTCAGCACTCGAACGGTAGCTGGCATAATAAACGAGCGGGCAGACTCGTCGATCCGACCGCCCCCCCCCCCCAACAATTAAACCACCCTCTTTCGGCGGAACGCTCAATGCCCCGTCAAATCGCGCGGCAACGTTCTCTTGTTTCACCGGAAATGCACCGCTCCGAACGCATTGGCAAATCGCAGGACGCGTAATGTCATTATCAAGCGCCCGCCGATTGTGCGCGCATCAGAGTGCCGTAATGCGATTTAACGGGCGTTATGATTGAAAATTTTACTACCCACCCCCGTTCGCCGCCACCCCTCGCCCCCCGACGACGACCGTTAAGTAATAGAATTCCCGCGGATGCAGCCCGAAATTCACGACGGTGCCGGGGTCGTTAACGGCCGAGAGGAGCGCGGATTGTTCCGAATTTAATTAACGGAAATCCGAAACACCTATGGAGAAGATTCGCTGCCCTTCGAGTCTCGCGAGCTAGATAGCGCGCGCGTTCTACCGAGATCTCTTTAACTGAAGCTCGGCTTTAATCTTGCTTCGGCACGCACACTGCCCTGAACATATTCCCCGTTATTGCGTAACTCTCTGCCCATCCCGGGTCTCTGTCTCTCCGAGTCCCGCGGTGAGACGAGAAGCGCGGCCATACGTCTGTTTCGAAATCGCTTTTGGGGGGAGCCACGTACTCGTACGTTACAATTTCATCTCGCCCCCGCCCGAGCCGGAAAGGGCAGAATTTCATTGTGATTCCCTTTTGCATCGCGGCGGCTTCGCGCCATAATTAAATTCACGGGAATTGACTAAATCGTACGGTTTCTTCCCGTCGGAGATGTTCGGAGAAAGAGCTGGGAGAGGACTGGGGGGTGGTTAAGGGTAGAGGTAGGAGAGTGGTGGCTACGGAGGGTGAGTAAATCAGAGAGATGGCGAAGTGAGGACTTTGGCACACCGCGGCCGGGATTCTCTGCCGTTTTTGATCAAAGAGCACGATTCCGCGTTCAGCCCGGCGCCTCTCTCTCTCTCTCTCTCTCTCTCCGGTTCCGAACCGCCGACGATTTTGACGAGGCACTCGGCCCCGAGCACTCGGCGAACTCTCTACGTGCCCGGAATCCTCCCCCGGGGGGAAAAATAATCGAGCAGAAATTTTCGACTCCCCGACGATTGTCCCGTTCGATTCTCGCGCCGAGGCTCTTCGCGATCGAACGAACGAGACGATGCCGCCGATCGCGAAACTTCGAACCGAATCTTCCGCAATTACCGCGGAGAGATTAGTGCTACGTTCCGGTTTCGGAGACCTCGGGATCCTCATCCCGGCGGGGGGAGGGACGTAGTTAGAATCGTGGCCAGCTTGGCTTTTCTCGGCACGTGCAGGTGGCTGCCGCGGGCGATCGGGAATTGTTGCAAAACGATCCGTGCCAAATTGTGCCAATTTTCCGTCGCGTACGTAGAGAGGGCCAGAGTTGGCTCGAGTTCTACTCAGGTTAGGCGACAACCTTCGCTTCTACGATATTACACGAGCTGGAGGCAAGAATGTGTCGCGGATTCTGCACTGGGACGTCTTAAAAATCCCTCGCTGCTGCCAGGCTCGATAATCTGATTACATTTATTCCCAGCTACACCCGTTTGGCGGGATGTAGGTCGTAGTTCGGGGAAATATAGAGAGTCGACTATGGAATCGTTAACGGGGAATCTGCTTATCCTTTGCCAGCTCGTGGGACGAGGTAGAGTAAACCGCTTGACGCCGCGAACGTAATGGCCTGGCGACGTGAAAATAGAGAGTAACGCTCCTTTTTCCCGGTTTCTCCGGCATCGACTGTCGAGAGGGGGAGGCGAGAGAAACAGGATGAGTGGGACAGAGACGGAAAGCGGGAAGTGGCACCGCGGATCGACGCCTCGATACGGCATCGAGGCATGCGATGCGTTTGGCTGCTTCTTGAGTGGCTGAGAACCCGAAGCGACTTTCAGGCCGTGAGCGACGTGCTGCGCCAAACACGGTTATGGCCTGTTAAGAAGCAACAGCCAACGATCGAATTTCCCGCAAACTTGAGTTCCCAGACGTTGCCCGTAAATTGCACGCGCTGCGACGAACATTTTGACTCACGTGCGAGGATGTGGAGTGTTTTGATGGATGCTGCTGAGTCTTCGGAAGCTTTGATTTTACTAGGCCTGCGGAGGTACTCTGGTCGAGTTCGAGGAAGATGGAAACCGATTTTCGAGACAAAGCGATACTTTTGCGCACAATGTTCCCACTCGCGTCCCACGACCTCGAGTGGCTGAAAAATCGTAGGCAACGTTCCGGGAATGTGAGCTTGGAAGATCCTTGCCTCGCAATAATGGGCACTTGGCTCGATTCAATCGCAACGCGTCCCACCCAGAGCCCGTCATAATTATCCCCCATCTCCGTTAATAGTGAGAGTAATTATTCCCCGATGACGACTGGAAACGTTTCGAGACCCATCAAGAAGCGACTTCGTTGGCCGACGGCTCGGAATGGGTCAGGAAGAAGATGATCTTCGACGTGGCGCGACCCAGTTAAAATTAGATCCCATTCAATCGCCGAACAATGCAGCGGGACGAGGATTAACAAATCCCGAGTCCCGTAATGTAAATTTAATTGAGAACTGTTTCGACGAAGGTTAATGACAGTCGAGTATCGACGGACCGTCTCAGATTTCTTTCTTGCTCGTCAGGATTAACTCTGTTAATCTTATTGGTGAAATCGACACGTTCTGTCACTCCCATGTCACGACTTTATCGTCGGCCGACTTCTGCTTCGCCCGTAATTGACCTGACCTAACAAGCGTCGTAAGTTTCAAGATACTTTTTACGTGTACTCTCGGATTCAGGTGCGTATACTACTACAGTGCGACCTACTCGTCCAACGAGCAGACGGCAAAGTTCCGGTCATTGATGCTACGTAATGGTCAGTGGAGCTCAATGACTTACCACTATTAACCTCTCTCTCTCTCCTTATTACGCACCTTCTCAGTTTACAACGCGTCGGACTGCAAAACAGTCCAGGAAAGTCGCGAACCTAAACGATTAATGTACACAGTGTCTCCGGTCGATCGGCTAAGTGGGACTGGGCCGTACCTCAGGAATGCCATTTTTTCTTTCAAAGCGAGGAAAGTGAGTGCCTGCGGCTTAGCTCGACGCAACTGGAATGCTTACTTCTACACAGCGCGGACAAAATCATGTCTGACATTCGAAACGTCGACGGACACCGTAATCGCAGATTCAGCGAACGCGTATATTCCCGCGAAAGTTCGCGCGGTGTCGATGGGGAGCGAAAATAAAAATCGAAGGAGCGGAAAGGAGGAAAGGTGCGAGGAGGCGCCGAGTTCGTAACTCTCGATCAGGCGCCGCGGATTTCGTCCGGTCGGTTCGTTCCGCAAGCTAGCGTTCTCGCTTCCTTCGACGATTGAAGCGAGCTGTTTCACTCGGAAAACTGCATCGCTCGTTACGGGCAGCGATACGTTTGTTGGTGTGTAACGCTGATCGCCCGCGGGCAACAGGCAGGCAACTGAGGCCAGAGAAGGCCAGCGTCAGGTTAGAGAAGGCTAGAGAAGGCCAGCGTCAGGTTAGAGAAGGCTAGAGAAGGCCAACGCCAGGCCAGAGAAGGCTAGAGAAGGCCAACGCCAGGCCAGAGAAGGCCAGAGAAGGCCAGAGAAGGCCAGAGAAGGCCAGAGAAGGCCAGAGAAGACCAGGGATGGCCAGGCCAGCCCAAACGGCATCCGCCTTCTCTTCGCAGGACAAACTGATGCGTTTCCAATATCGGGTTGCATAACAGTGGTCCTCGCTCGACTCACGAGATAGCGCGTCGTAGTTCCTCCTATTTAAGACCGGGGTAGTCGGCGGGGTGCCGGGCGAAAAAGCGAAATTCTCCCCCTCGGAGCGTCTGGAGGATAAGAATAGGAAACGTGTCCGGATAATGTTAGGGACGGAGGGCGGCGCCGGAAGGGAAATTTATGGGGAGCCGGGCGGAATTTTTGCGGCCGCGGCTTTGGCGCATCGACTGTCGTGTCAGTCGAGTATAAATGACGCCGGAGGCGTGTGGAAGAGCTACGGTAATGTTTACGTTGATTCCGCGATGCGATCGTGGGAGAATTTCGAGGATAATATTACCGCTCTCCACGATGTGTACGTTGATCGCGATCGGTGTGTGAGAGGTGTTAATTAAAATACGGCTCAAACGCGTCTAAAGTAAGATGCTCACATATTAACGTCCAACACGCACGTACCGACATTCGAGTGAATTTCTTTACGACCGGAATGTCATGCAGAGTTTGCGGTCGCCTCTGCGTCGGAATATTCGGGTAATATCCGCAGACGGACACGTATGTGGACCGTCAGTGATGTCCGGATTTAATTACCTTGTAATCCCCAAGGTTTTCAACTACGCAGGGCAGGCTAACATCCCTGCCGAGGGCCACGGTGACGTTCGGTATCGGCTCGGCGAACATCGGCGGCTGAGAGAGCGCTGAAAGCAAACGAAACACAAGGTCTTCATTAGGGAACCACACATTCCTAAAAGTACGAAGAAGAGGAAAAAGGGTCAACTCGGATGGTGAACAAATGTACAGAGGACGGATATATCCTACGAGTCTAAAATGTTTAACCCGAGACAAACATGTTTGTCGGCTTTGCGCCGAAATCGAACATACTTTTGACGACGACGACTGGCAGGCAGGCAGAGGCCAATCGATCGATCGGCCTGATGAAACGACGATAGCCCCGGCTACTGATCGAATCCTGAGGGACGGAGACTCGGCGGGCCGTGATAGTATCGAGTCGTGAATTTTTCATTTTCAAACGGTCCGCCTGTCGCGTCGAATTGCGGTCGGCGATCAGCGGCCGATCGGAGGGTAAATTAATGAAAAACTATCATTCGGCCAGTGACAGCTTTTCGCCGGGGCCGCTCTGGCCTGGACGAGCGTTGCATTCCGCGCGACTCGCCTGTGAGTGAAAGGTGACGTCTATTTCCTACGCGAGTTAGCCTACCGTCGCACTCCGCTCTCCCGGTCGAGTTCGCCGTTCGAGTTCCACATAGAGTTCCACATGGAGTTCCACTCCGTTCCCTCAATTCTTGCTCTTCGTCAGCTCCTTCGCCGCTTCAGCAGGTTTCGCGGCCGTTTTAGAAAGTAGCGCGCACCGCATTATGAGGCGTGACCGGAAAGAAGTGTCAGGATTTTTCCTTCGCTCTCAGCTGCGTTTAGGTCGGCTAATGCGCTTATTGCATCGATGAACGTTCGCACTCTCTCTCGCCCCCCCTCTCTCTCTCTCTCTCCCTCTCTCCCTTTCATACTCTCTCTTACTCGCGAACGTGAACGAGCGCGCCGACTCCCGGACGTGCCGGGGATAATATTTAAATGTTGCCCAAACGTGTCGTTTTCGAAATTTAAATAATGCAGTGACGTGTCGCGCGTTACGCGCCGCAACGAGCGGCCTGCCCGCGCATTCGCTTGACAAATGTTGCGCGCCTGTTATTGTTGCCGCTTTCCTTCCCACCCCCACCCACGTCCCAGCCACGCGTCGTCTCTCTTTCGCTCTCGTCTCTTTTTTTTTTTTTTTGCTTTTAATTTAAATATGCGAATGTTGGCCCGCCGTACGCCGATGCGTGGCACGTGATATTGCGTTCGCGCAGCGGCCAGTTCCATTCGTCGGGCGAAAAAATGCCCGGCCGACGCGTAAAAAAGTGCATCGCGACGGTTGACGGAGGGGGTGAAAGGGGGCGAAAAAAAAAATTCGCAATTGCCGAAAGCATCGCTGTACACGGGCGTGACGTGTCCATTACAGCCGAGCTCTCGTTTCAAAAAGGGGTCCGCCGATTTACTCTGGCAGCGAGTGATCCGACGCGCATGAAGATCATGGCGAGGGTGGACACCCGGGTGGGGGAGGTTCTGAATTTGGGATCGAATAGTTTCGACGACGCGAAGATAGGGCGGATCGGTCGGTCGGCAAAGAAAATTGGCGGACAGCGAGGCGTGGTTAGACGGCAAGCAGAATGTTCGAGTCAAAGGCTTGCCTGGCGAACGACGTGCTAACAAAGGCAGGTCGAACGACGGGGAATAATTGCACCCTGATCGGCCTTGAAGGGCTGATGAAAGGCTAAGTCGAAGCGGAAGGAGTCCATCTTCGATTTAATTCACGTGGGCCGTAATAATCTTTACGATGCAAGGGATTAATTTGATTCTCATCTTTCTTATCGAATAAACGAATGAAGTCTCCCAGAAAAGTAAGGGTACTTCTGTAAAAGCTAGAATTGGGCTTGCGTCTGCGTTCGGAGCAAAGGACAACAGGAAGGATTACAGGCTTCGAGACTGGAGAGGAGGATGAACGTAGAGCCTGGTCGATGGACAAGGAGCCGAAGAGGACCCAGCGTCATCCGAGGCCAATGGCCACTCGTTCGCCAAAGTTTTCGAAGTAACGCACTCAAGAGCGAAGTAGGAGGTCAGTTGGCTGATCGCTCGGCCGGAAGGGAGCCGACGTCGATTCCGGTCCGAGTTCTTTGCGCTGACCGGAAGTGCCGCGGATGCAGGCGAGCTAGCACACGCGCAGCGTATACTTACCGTACGTGCGCTTCCACGGAAGCCGAGACGGATTAACACAGACGGAAAGTAGCGAGGCTCGAGATCGAGAGGCGAATCTCGATCCTGCTGATGCCGCGATGACCGGCATTGTGCCCCGCGCTACTTCCTCCCTCGGAGCGGTCTTCCGCTTCGTCGGATTCGAAACGCGAGTCCGCTTTCCCGCCAACTTCGATCGCTTCCGCTGTCTCGGTTGAACGATAACGGTCGCGCGGCGCACTTTGCCTTTTTTCGCCGAATCTCGGGAGTTCGACTCGCGGACTCGGCACGCGATATCGCCGCCGCGATGACGTCGGCGACCGCAGAGGAATTTCATGAACAGATAAGAGAAGGACTCACCTCGCTCGGCTCCGATACGGAAAGCCGTCGGACGCTTTGTAACGCGTGCCGTTCGGAATGAAGGACGGTGTAATGTCTACGATAACAAAGCATCATCTTCGTCCGATAACGAAGCGCCTCGTCTCTCGCGTGGCAAGAATTTTCGGCAGCGCGTCGCTATTACTTTTTCCGAGCGCCATGGGAAAATTTCGGCGGAAGGTCGTAAGATAATGTTCGTCAGCGGTGCGCTGCTTTTTTTACGCCGCGCTGTATCGCGCGTATTTTCAGTACGAAATGATACGTTGTAACGGATAAGAGACAAGCTCGCTTCTCGCGGGCATATCAGGAGGTTAATGTAAAGTATTAGCGCTGTTATGCGCTCTCGAGAAAGCATCGGACTATCCTCCCGCCCGCAGACTTTTCGTTCCCGGAGCCGCGCGGTCAGAGGTATTCTCGAGGAACTTCCTGTATGGGATATACACTCCCGGAGACAGACGGCGAACATTCCGCGAGCCATTCCGGGATCGCGAAGGTACGAAGCTGATCCGATAAATCCATCAGGGATCACGTTGATAGATCAATATGTACTCGAAGCCCCGAGATCCGCGGGACGATCAACAAAACGGCCCCATAATCGGACTGGAGTACGTAACGGTGAATCGAAGTCGAGTAAAATATTGAAAGAATATCGCTTAAGGTGAAATGGGCGAGTTACTCCTTTTACGGGCATATTTATCTGGCCTAAGTTCGGGCGATAAATCAGAACGGGCGAATGGGCGTAACTCGAGGCGTTTTACTCTATTCCAGCTCCGTAAGCAAGTGCCGGTAGCGGTGGCAGCAATGTCAGCTATGGCAGCGATGGCAGTGCCACTGGAAGCAGCACTCGGAAGCAGAACTGGAAAGCAGCTCTGGAAGCAGCACCCATCTAGGATCGCTTCCGGCCGCGGTTGTAAAGGTCGGAGTTTACGATTGAATGATACAAGGATCGAACTTATATACCGCTAAGTCGTTCCGCTTGGCCCACGGAAGGGAAACGTCTTAATCGGGACGGCATCGTAATTCTCGTCCGCCCGGGACGGTACACTGTATAAATTTCAATCCCGGGTGGGGAGGATAGCGTGCTGTCGATAAAATCCGCTCTTTCGGCCCGATAATAAAAGCGGCGGCCGAGGTCATTGCACCGCGGATGGGAAACGGTTTTGGCCACGTCAGGCATCGGTTGGCCCGCTCGCTGAATGATGAAAAATAATATCCAACCTGCCGACTTCGCCTTCGGCCGCGACCGGAGGCGCATCGCTCGCCTATTCACGAGGCTTCGATCTTCATTAGGCGAGAGCCGGGGTACCAGAATCGTTTCGGTTTCCGAAGGAGGGATAATAGGCACTCCTCCGTGACTGCGGCCCGAGTCGTACCTGCGAATGATTCATTCCGACTCGCGCAACGTTTGACGACTCGCGGACCGTTATGCAACATGGCACTGCCCACGCGCCACGCTGACTGCACAATGCCATACATTGAGTTTTGTAATTATGCGAGGCCGGTGTATCGGCCTAAGGTTGATACAAGTGTCGTGCACGCGATGATGCGACCTGACGAGAGAAGCCTGCACGGAGAGTCGCGCACGATCGATTTGAACATCTGCCAGCCAGCCCAGCCAGCCGAAGGTTCACGGTCTGCGGATAGCCGATAATCGCGATAAGATTTTCCTCCGAGTCATACGTGTCATACGTGACGCGTATCGAGGACTCGACTTCCATTCCACTTGACGCGTCTTACGTCAGGCAATTAACGAGGCTATATCGAGTTCTGATTAACGATTCCGATCGCTGCCATCCGGGCGGCTAATCGAATTAAGGTCCCGTCGATCGGCCGATTCCGCGGAACAGGTTCTCTCCCCTACCACGGGTCTAATCTGACACGGTTCGTCCGCTCGCGATTTTCATTGGCCTCTCGCGACTCGCGAGCCCAACGCTCCGCGTTACCTCGCTTTCCCGCTTGACTTGGCTTAGGCACGTTCAGCGTGCAGAACGCTCTGTTTAGTCAGTCGACTTTCAACTTCGCTGCCAGAGCGTCCTATTCGCACCATCTTAAGCGTGCGTGGTAACGTGTTGACAGTCCGCTTCCGAAAGGACAGTACGACAGTTCACGCGTCTAACCGTTAGTCAAGGTCGGGAGTGAGACATGATTCGCGAAAATTCGGGGCGTTACGTAAGTCGACGGTTGATCGTGACGAGATCGATGGGGAGTTTGTTTTCTTCGTGCTCGAGGCCGATCGGCGTGGAACCGGTACGTTCTCTCGGTTCGGTCAACGTTGGGTCATGATTTACGGCTAATTGTGGCACGATCGGACTTTCAAACATGCGCGTCGCGGGCGGCCGCGAGGCTATACGGGGTGACGTTTATCGCAATCGGGAGACCAAAAGGCGGCGGAGCAGGTGGAGGCGGCGTGATTGACGGCGTGGAGGTTATCGGATTTTCGAAAATCAGTTGGCAGCGTCTATTTTTGACGAGTGGCAGGACGACGATGAGAGTCGATCGTACCGAACAGCCGCTGGACATTATCGGGGCTAAGGTGAAATCAATTCTTTCCATTACTGCGTCGCTTTTGCGCGCGAGAGAGTGCATGGATTTATTTCAGTTTTCCTCTCGAATCGAACAATTTTATTCCCGGCGTTCTGGCCGGGCTGCTTTCATGCCCGGCACTTTCACTCGTTCTCGATCCAACGAAGTTTGTCATTGACTGTCGGCAGGGTGAGAATATCTGCCATTTAAATCGGCGTATGATGCGCGACCTGGATGATTGCTTAAAAACGGCGAGCTTTGTGACGTGCCGCGCGGTCCAAAATTTGTTGATGAATGAGATTCGAATAAACGTTCGCGACTTTCTGTCGGATGGCGACAAATACGGAATGTCATAAATACGAGATTTCATTGTTTCTATTGGATTTTCTGTCTCGTGTTATCTTTTCGTCGGTGTCAGAAGGCTTGGAAGAATGGAGAGAGGGACGAGGAAAAAGAAGGCAGAGGGGGGGGGGGGTTAAGTGACGGTTGTCCTTAGTAACTGTTATGATTACGATATTCGCTCCGAGGGCAACAGCGCTAGCGCCATGGGTGAAGTTTTTAAGAACTTCATACTCATTTTACGTTATTATTAAGCATGTCTCCGTATATGTTTACATCTATATTAATGATATAAAAAGTGTTTAATTATTTTATATAAGCTCGTAAAGCGTCTGAAAAAATGATGGATTCAAGTCCAAAACAAACTTTGAAGTGCTATGTCGAGAATTGTCATAATACTACAAGAAATTCTAAATGTGAATTTTACAGTTTTCCATCTGTTATTTATCATGATATTTATTTATGCTTGTATTATTTTAATAAAAAAACTTGCCGACCAAATGGTTGAGCTTGAATTCCACAAAAACGGAGTAGAATTTGTCATATTTATTTTGCTGGAAACAAAAAATCCGATCATCCAGAAAGTCCAAGTTACATATCATCTATTTTTGTCTGTTCAACGAGAACATCAAAAAGAGCAACATCTTCAGTCAATCGGTACCTAATTTTATTTTATAACGTAAAAAAATTGCTCGTATGTACGATTGGTATTTTTAATATTTTTTGTTAGGTGTCAACGATTTTTAAAATGAAAAATGCAACATTCAGCTGCTGCTAATTCAGATATTAAGAAATCAAAAGTTTAAAAGCGCTCGAGAATTATTTGCAAATATAAATTTACAAGACGAAAATTCTACCAACTGATGACCAGACAACTTGTGATGTTGAAACCAACGTTAATTTTTTATCTGATGACGAATCATGATTCAAATGTCTGTGTTGTGGAAACACAAATTTACATACCACGAAAAGACAAAGTAAAGTCTAATTCAAGTACAAATAAGAATATTCTTTACTTATAGTTAATTTGTTGTATTTGATCACTGATATTTTTACTCATAAATAATAATTATTTAAGTAATAACATTTTTTTTCTTAAATACGCATTGTTTTCATGTATTATTACTGGGAGTGAAGTTATTTTTTTTGCAACGGATGGCGCTTCGCGCGGTTGTCCTCGGAGCGAATGACTCACGCGGCGGATGAAAATACCAACAGAACGTGCCGATTCCCAGAACTATGGAGACCAAACCGTTTTCCGACAGGCTGGAATTTGAACAGGGAACTTCGGCCGCGAAGACTGTTACGGCTGCAATTATTGATTTAGGCAACCTGTGCGCGCCTTCGTCAAACAGTGCTCGACTTTCAGCCGATCGTCTTCACAGGAAAACTGATACGGGTCGACGAACCATTAATACGCTGTCAGCGCTTCGCGTCCAGTTATCGTAGTTTCAGCGCATATCTAATCTGCAGCGTTAAATAAAAGTGATACCGGCCTGTCGTTGGCGCAGGTACAGAAGACTCTTATTTCACGAGATAAAGCGAGCGATAATGGCCGACCGCGTGCAATGGGATCAATCGTTCGCATTTCGTTTCTGACCGTCACCGCGGCATCGGGAACGTCCAGGAACGTCCGAGCGATCGGCCATTCGCTGACACAGTGTTAACAGTGAGGACCGTGAAGTGAGCGGCGCCCTAACACTCGGCCTGTTTACTAACAATCGTTTCTGAGCGTCGACCGCACGTGAACTTCGTCGCGAAATTATACCTGACGCTCGGAGCAGAATTTCAGAAGTCGGTAATAAAAACCCATCCTGCGATACCAAGGAATTAAACGTCGCGCGATAATAAAGAAATGTTTGCCGCGAGCGTTCGATATGAAAGCTTGAAGGCCAGTGACAAAGTAATCGAGAGAGAGTACATCTCGAGCGAACGATCGTTCAGTGTACAGACGTAAAAAACAGTGCTGACAGAGAAGACACACTAATCAACCTATTTCCGGAGGACGAAGTACCGCCAGCTCCTCCCGCAATGAAATCATGGATTTTCGGCAAGTTCGGCCTGTTCAGCTTAGTGGTCGTCGTCGGCTGCCTTTACATGTTATTTTACTTCGACCTGCGGATAGAGTCGATGACCGCGTTCCGAGTGATAACGGTTGATCGATCGAATCGGAGTACCAAACTGATTCTCTACTGGACGAAGATGTTCAGCAATGAGACCTTCTACTTCGGCAAAGGTGACATTTTCCGCGACTGTCCCGTGAACGACTGCCTGGCTACGCGAGACAGAGGATTCGTGGACGTGGCCGAGTTCGACGGAATTCTCTTTCACGGGAACGAATTCGACGAGATCGATATTCCAGCAAGAAGAGGCGTCCATCAGTGGTACATTTACGTGAACCTCGAGAGTCCGTCCAGCAGGCCCATCATCCATCGCTTCCATGAGGATTACTTCAACGCCACCATGACGTACAGACTGGACAGCGATGTTGTATGGCCTTACGGCGTTGTTCGGGATCAGCTGACCGGCCAGATCGTCGCGCCGTTCGTGAACACAACCTGGCCGGAGCCTGATAAAGGTGCGTTCGATTCGAAGGAAGCTGGCGGCGGAACATTCTTATCGACCGACCGTGTGCCACGACTCTCGAAATACGTTTCTTTTATGATCGCGGGAAATCCGCCGCTCCTATAAAATAAATCATTTACGATAAGATTGCGCGCTCTGCACGCGATGTTCGATGAATCGTTCGCTTATCGCGCGCCGATCCGCTCGCAGAGCCCTGCATCCTCTCCAGAAACGAATTCGATCGGCGCACGCAACGCACAGCGTCGGCTTCGGACAGAATCCATCTCCCGGTGCAGCGACCGGGCACTAAGTATTGCGCCGCTGTTATTACTATAACGGACGCGTTATTCGGAGTGCAGCGGACCAGACGCGTGACGACCTACAATCTAAATAACAAACTCGGCTTGAATAGTAGACCGTTGCGCCTCCGTTAGGCGAGCGTAAGACAGCGGAGTACTGTGCAAAGATGGATTGAAGAAAAACTCGACTGATTTTCTTCCCTTTAACGATATGAGATTTATTAACCCTTTATAGCTGCTGCTGCAATAGTCATTTGAAATAGCTGGCATACATTTCTGCTTATAATTAGACGCTACTCAACGCGTTTACGTAGGACTCATAAATGAGTCTTTCGGCTCTATCGGTTGTTTTCGCCAAACGCGTAATTTACGCAGAACGCATACATGCGGCGGTAGTTTGCAAAGGGTTAAGGAATAAGCGTAGACAAAAATGGCAATCTTTACTCCTTGGAATCGAGAAAAGAAGTACTAGAGCATCGAAATTATGAACTCGCAATTAATAGTTGTTTAGTCCAAGTGAATTCAGTCGATATACTGAGTCATTTCAGGGTCTAACTATAGAGGGTGGCATAACAGTACGGTCCCTCCTCGACTTCCAGACATTCACCGCAATTATCGCGTACTTAAAATTATCTACGCGATCAGCTATCTCTCCAGCAATCGGTCTCAATAGAATCTCAAATTTCTGTCTTCAGACGCGCCGGAAGTCAAGAACTCCGGCTCCTCATCCCTGATGGACATCGTGAAGGGCAAGAGCAAGTCCGTAAGCTGGTTCGTGAGCAACTGCCCGACAAGCAGCGGCCGAATGCTGTACGCGAAGGAGCTGTCGAAGCACATCGACGTAGACATCTTCGGCAAGTGCAACAAAAACACGACCAGCTGTCCCCGCAGCAGGGACTGCTATCGCGAGGTCGTCGAGCCGAACTACTTCTTCTACCTCGCGTTCGAGAACACCATGTGCCGCGATTACGTAACGGAGAAGCTTTACTATCCGCTCAGGTAAGCCCTCAGGAGAAACAATGGCGTCGGCCATCTCCACCGTCATAAAAGCTGGGCCCCCCCTGCCCCCCTCCGACGACCGATAAATTGTCATTCGCAGCCCGCTAGCTGGCTGACTGACTGACTGACTGACGCGGGGCGAAATTCTGCCCCGACGGCGCTCGCTTCACGTTCTGCGGTCTGAAAGTGACGGACAACGATGCGTTTTAATATATCGCCCTGGCGCCCGCTGCATTCACGCATATACGCGCATAAGTACGCGTACGTCCGCTGCAACGCGCGTACGCGTGTCACGCTGCGAGTGACTTGTATCGATAACGACGCGTCTTGCGAAGCTCCGCGCTTTTTGTTCAATTTCCATCCCGTCGTTACGTAAAGTCGGGCTTTTGTGTCGCTAGCTATTTTTTTTCACCGCCCCGCACGCTGGGTTGGGTAATGTTTGGCGTCGTGGAGGTTGGGGTGATATCGTTCGACGCTCGAAGTTATCGAGGGATGTATTTTTACTCGTCTCGATGCTTCTATTGTCAAATTGGGTTAGTGGGTTGGCGAGGTATTCTCGAATCTGTCTCTTTCAGGTATTTAGGGATCGATTCTTCGTGTTTCAGGTATAACGTCGTGCCGATTGTCTACGGAGGCGGTAATTATAGTCTCTTCGCGCCGCCGAACTCGTACGTGAACGCTCTGGACTTCGACAGTCCGAAGGAGCTGGCCGCTTATCTGAAGAGGCTCATGAACGATCCCAAGGAGTACGTCAAGTATTTTCGATGGAAGGAGAGGTACAGGGTGGACGTGGCTAGCAAGGACACTGTCTGCCGACTGTGCGAGTTTCTTCATAGGAGGAAGGAGCAGAAGGTGTACAGTCCGCTATCGAATTGGTACAGCCGCGGCAAGTGTCCCATTCAGAAGCTGTTGGCCAAGAACGAATACGCTACCAGGTCGACTCTGTCGCGTTTATGAGACTTTCCGTACGATTCTGTCCGCGGCATGCGATTTCGGTGACCGCGTGTCGCAGGTCGACCGATGTTTGGCGGCGAAAATAAACGCGCCAGAGAAAAGTAGGAGATGGACGAAGTTCGAGCTGTGAAGTGAGACCGCTGAAAGTATTAAACCGTTGACTTCCCGGATGCTGTTGACAAACGAGTTTAAGCTGTATATAAGGAGCGATTATTTTTACGCCACATTGTACGCCGATACTCGAGTATCTGCCGAGAGACTAGTTTATCGACACCTTCATTATCACATTCGAACACGATTAATAAGTAGAGATATATCAGGGTAAAAAGTGATTCTGATTAGAAGATTACAGAGCGCCATTAGTAGTGTAGCAGATTAGTTCCAGTTCCGAGAATTTTTCTACATGTTTTTGTGACATAAGTATAGGTCTTTGTACATTCTTCGAGAACCCTGATTGTTTGAATTACGAATCGGACAGTTTGAAATGTCATGCTGCTCGCCGAGCGATGTTTGTACCTCATTACAGTCACACTTTGTCATTACGGCGTCAACCACTGTAATCAGCCGACCCTCGCATACCGGGTGCTCCACGGTTCTCTTTTTAATTTTCTAACGAATTGTTATACGATGGCCGAGGAAAGCTTACATGATAATCGATCGCGGAAGCCAGCGAAGAAGTTACCAATCGACGTAAGCGCAGACATAATGTCACTTGGCCTCCGGGTGAAATTGATAAGCCATGGCGTAACGCTCCGTTATCAGGTGGCAAATGACTCGCTCGAGGACAGCGCAGTTTAGCCGCCTCTCGCTATCTTATCACCGCTATCGGACCAGCTGTGTTTAAAAAAAAAACCGAGAGCCTTATTATGCATTCAGTTTGACCTCTTCGGCCCGACTGACAATTACGAGTGCAGGCCAGATAACCTGTGCGACGTATTTGCAATAAACGTTCGACAAGCTTGTCACAAAATCACCCAACGAGCCCGCCGTGTATTTCTCCGATCCTTTCCCAACCAATCGACTATTTACGATCCTCGCCGTGGTAGGACACTGCCGTTTTATAGGTCCGAGGTTTGCGCAGACTTCGTTAAAAGGCTCGATTCTATTACACCAGCCGAGACATTGTCTGCTAATGACAAACACCGCGGGCCATACCGGCTTACGTCCCTATTAAGGAAACTTCGATCCCTTTGCGAGCTCGCCAGCCGATAAGCAATCGAATCACGATAAACATCCCCCCCCCCCCCACCCCCATCCAAGACGTCCTGGCAAGTTATACCGGATAGATATTACCCAGTGATAGTTGTCTCAAACTTGCCCTCGGAATCGTTCGGAAGTAGGTACCTTGAACCGAGGCCGCTTCCTACGAGCCTCTGGCCACGTGACCAGACCTTGGGCTCGTGCGAAACTAGGCGGAATCGTGAGTCCTGGCCCAGGGTAAGAACCGGCTTGCGACGCCTCGCCTTCCCGAGCCGGGCCAGGAACTGTTAGGCACTCGGCAGCCGGGCTCGTCCTGTAAAAGTACTTAGGCGCAACTTCGAGCCTCGTATCCGCCGGCTTGTAACAATTCCGAACTTCTCGGCAAAGTTCATCGCAAAGTCAATTCAGTCGCGGGCACTGGCCCGGGCCCTCGTCGAACTTCCCGCCGGCTCCGCCCGGCAGGGGGGATGCAGAAGAAACTAATCGACACGTGACGCATTTTAAGCCGCTCTCCATTAAGGCCTCACGGTACTTTACCCGAACGACCGATGCGCGGTCAAAACTCGGAGTGCGTTTTTTTACAGTGTAAGGTATGTATTTTCGGAAGATTTTTTTGGGGTGTCCGATCGAATTACGCGTTCGAAGCGTTTCATTCTCCGCAAACTCCGGCTACGATATTCGACCATTGGGAAACGTACGCCTGTAAATACAGAGAGGAGTGAGAGAAGGGAGTGGGGGTGGGTGGGGGAGGCTGAAGCTTCCACGGCGATAGCTGCGTGTGTACTCGACGCACGGTATCAGCGTTCCGTGCCGGAAATTACAAACGTGACATCAATTATCGGGATATAACCGCTCGGGCCCGTGTCTGTTGATCAAAGTTGCGAAATGGCATAAACGATGCGCGCGTCGCCCGTGCCAGGGAGCACGTTCTCTGTCGGAAAAATCGCTGGCAAACAGTCCTGCGCGTGTTCATTACGCGAGCTTAATGCGGACGGGAGCTTAGCAGAGCGTTCGGATTTCTTCGCTTCGCTTTTTCTGCGCAGCGCGCGAGCGGAACGTCGGATCGTCGTTTCGACGAATGGAATCGAACGGCGACGGGAAGCGAATCAACGTCCGTCGAATATGAGAAATTTCGGGTCTCGTTCATTCTGCCTCGCGATCGCGTATAAAATATTCAGTCGAAAAAATGTAGAGGCCGCGTAATCGATGGCTTCCGGCCGACACGTCCATTTACTCGCGGATATACGATCGAGCCTTGGTTAGGGTTGGTCGGTGAGGGGTGTGAGGGGAAGGACTGCGCATGCAGTTTATATCAATCAGTAACACCTTCCCTCCCTTGCCCCGGTTGCCAACTTCGCCCAGGTTCACTGTCGACGTCGAAAGGGCATAGTTGAACAAGATGGTCAAATGTACCAAACAGATTAAAATTCTGAATGAGCCATTTGATAACTTGTAAAAGGAGAAGCGTTTGTGTGAATTTTCAGCTTTGTATGTTTAAGGCGGTGGACGGGAAGTGGTGAAATGTACTGTTTGCTTCTCACACCAATCCCTCGGAATGTAGTGGATAAAATTTTGGTCCCGTAGATCACCGCAAACTTTTTTTGTGGGTTCGGATCCTCTTAGGTGCTTTATTTCCCATCATTTTTTTCATGTTTTAGCTGAATATTTAAGGTAACAGGCATCATATGCCACAGGACGGGCAAAGTTTCGATTTTTCACCATTTATTCGCTATTTTCTCACCTTTTCCTGACTGTATCGCCGAAACTATTGCACTTAGAAGGTTCGCGTTGCGAGTATTTGAAAGTATTTTTACTGCTCTATCATACTATAGTGGAATAACTATGATAGAAACTATCGTATGACGAAGAGCCGGTGAAATGTTAATTTTTCATCATTTTTTCGCACATTTTTGACCGTATCTTCTAAAATATTGCACTCTGAAGGTTCCGGTTGCGATTTTTGTGATCCTCTTTTGATCCTCTATCAATGTGCAAAGCCACAAGTTGGTCTGAACACTTTCATTTTTTGGCCCACTTTTCGACCGTCATCTTTCGACAGTTTTTTGGCTGTAACTTCGAAACTAATGCAAATTTCGACCAATGGGAAACGGCTCACTGAGTTATTTTCGACCCCCTACAAGGTAGCAAAAGGGCGATCCGATCCGCCGACCTTCGACTTTTCGCAAAAATGAGAAGGGGTACTCATTGAAAAATTCGCGATTTTTAAAATTGCCTGTAACTTTTGAACCAGCGATCGAAACCTATGATAATCATACATTTTCTTCAAGCTTTTGACGCGTACTTTAAGATAGGATCATCGCCAAAAGTCGATCTTTAAGAATGTTTACCATATACCACGCACCCAGAGTCCATATATTATTTTGCTCCTCACCTCAGCCAGAGAAATTCCCGAATACTCATTTTTCAGCCACTTCCATATTTTTTTAATTATTGTCTCCACAGACGCATGTAACAGTTGCACACAAAGGCTTGTATTTATATAGGCTATCGAATGCTTCCTTCAGAATTTCCCTTATACCCATTCTCCAACAGAGAAATTCTACCGGCAAGCAACGTACTTGCGAAACACTGCGGGCGAGAGAATGAGACCAAGAACGAATGCGTCAGACGTCGACGAAGATGTAGCTACGGCAACGAACGTTCGGACGTGAAGAATAAACTCGTCCGCGAAAATGTGCCGGAAGAATTTCCTCGCTGTCCAAAAGCCATAAATATTCGATGGGGCGGAATCGAATATTTAACGCTCGGAGGACAGGCGGTAAGTACGGGCGTACGATGGAACGTACTGCGAATATCAGGTTGTTCTCGAGCGGACCGCAGAAGGGGTGGGGCGAACATTGGGATAGGAGTCAGTTTATCTCGCCGGGCTCGCGCGGGCGTCTTGCATTCGATATATCGCGACAACGAGGTCTCCGTCACGGAGAGCGAGAGTGGCCGGGATGGGATCTGGCGATGGGAAACGGCGACGCGAACGGCGTGGGGAATGTCGGGCCATAAGCAGTAAATACAGAGGTTGAAACTGGGAAGAGCGGTGGCGGCTCGAATCGGGCCGGATGGAGATAAAAAGAAATTACTGGCCTCTCAGACGCACTTTGGACCCCTCCTGCTCGGTGCCTGCTGTTCCGCTCCTTCCTACGCCTTTTCCATTCCCCTCTGCCTCGCCCCTGCCTCCTACCTCAACCCCTCCCTCAGCCGCCCAGCCCATCGGCCACCGCTGCCACGGCCGCGATTTTCATCTCATTCCACGTCCCGCAATCTTCCTCCTTCATTTTTCCGCCTTCGCCGCCCCGTTCGCATCCGAAACTGTTTCTCTCGCCGGCTAACTCTTTTATTCCCGTCTTCATCCCTTCCCCCATCTCCCCACCCACTGTTTCTTCGTTTCGCTGACGTTCAAACCATTTCCCAATTCCGCGCCGGCCGTAACCTGCATTATATATATTCTCGGCGACCATTGTTGCATTCTCCAATTCCTCCGCGCCGAGAGTGGCCACAGAAATTCTGATATTCGAAGATAAAAGCTGCCTCCAGCGTCTGGACGATCGAACGAAGTGCTGATTAGATACCACAGGAGCCGAGGTGTAGACGAACTTTGATTCGCCCGACTAAATCTCACCCTCTCTCCCACCGTTCACGGCTAAGTCTGGCCTCTAAACGAGCCCGTTTACGGCGAGCGTCGGGAAACTCTCCTCGTTCAAAGCTGGATGCAACACGTTCCGCGCACCGCCATTATTCCGGCTGTCACGAAAAATTAACACGGCCAGTTTATCGCGGCAGTTACTTTTACGGCGGTAATTACGACTGGCGCGGAAAAGCGGCGGTGAAAAACAAGGCGCGCCGGATCGCGTATAAGGATGTCACGTACGTACACGCGTACATTCGGAATGCGGATGAGACGGCCGTACGGAACGGTCGTACGGAACGGTCGTATGGGACGGTCGTATGCGAACGATATTAAGGCGCAACGGCACGTGTCGACGAGCTTCCGTCATAATCGTTTGTCGAAGGCCCGTGTCCCGTAGTTGGAGCCGATAATTCGAACGACATCGAGTTCTGCCCGCTCGATAAAGCCGAAGCGTGCGCGCGCGCCGCCGGCGAGTTCCTCGTCCGTGCAGGACGTGCAGGACTCCGCAGGACGTGCGGCGGGGCCTCGCTCGTCGGGAGAGTTGATTTAAATTATGCCGCGGGACCGTCCCGCCGCCTCCTATCTCCCGCAATTAATCAAATTATTAAGCCGCGCCGACTGTAACGGACCCCGGGGCCGCTGTTGTCTCACGAGCCACGCGCGCGCGCGCACGTCTAACGATAACGGTATAAACGTATGCTAACGAGGCTGGCCGGAACACGCGAGGGCGTCAAAATTGTTTTCTCAGAACGCCGGTAATTAATGCCACCCTCCTTCCACCCTCCTCCGTATTTATCCTGTCGCACGTGTCATCTTCAGCGTCCCGGACTCATCCGGCCGTGGTTCCTTTTTTACTTGTTTTCGAGGCAGTGGCGTATTTTGCGCGCTCGGAGAGATTACGAAAGGGAAGCGCGTGGGAAGCGAGGAAATTGATAGAGCGGGAGGGAGATGATGAGGGAAGGGGGAGGGGGGCGGGGGGGTCGTCGTGGGATTCAAAGTCGGGTGCCGAGGAGAGGAGCGCGAAACAACGAGCTCGAATCGTCCTCGTGCCATTTTTCATATTTAAGTCGCCGCGCTACCGCCGACCGGCCCGGCGAGATCATTATTTATAACTCCTCGCGCGACGATCCGAAACTGCAAACTGCATTCGGCCCCGCGGAGCCACTTCTCTACCCGGGTGCGTTTCCAATTTCCTGTACGCGCAGCTGCGCGCTCGTTCAGTTTTTATGCCGATGCGCCGTTCGAACGATCGTTCTCCTCTGCATAATTCCACTTGAAATTGGAAATATCTAAAATGCGGGGGAGGCTGGGAGGGTGGAGGCGATGGGGCGGCATAAAGAGCCGCCGGCAGACGAGGACGGGGAAGGAGAAAAGGGAGAGAAAGGAGGGTAGGGACGGAAGAAGAAGATACTGGGGTGGATGGTAACGGAGGGAACCTAGACTGAAAGCGAGAGAAGAGGAAGAAAAATCTGGGCACACGCATTCTGCCCGCAAGATGAGGACAAAGGACACATTAAATTCCACAACGGATACGACTGTACTTCGATAGAGAATGTGGCCGGATAGAATAAGAAACCTTCCGCCCGACCGTTTGCGTCGGACCAAAACCGCGAACTGAGCCGCTTAGCCAGGATTTTACGCGTTTCTCCGTTGTTTCGAGATGGCGTAAGCTTGGTTCGGTCGGTTCGACAATTCGTATTCCCCCCTGCCGATGATATTCCTCTGTTTAACGGACCGGATGCGCTTCGGCGGTCAATCTGTTAAAAGGTTGTTCGCCGCGCAACGGTATATTCGGGGCGCGAGTTATCGGTTTCGAAAAAGAGCGGATCGATCCCGCCGGCGAAATGTCGTCGAATTGGCGCAGCGTATCGGCTAAAGTGTCCTCCCTATCTGTTGCAGATGCAACTCGCAGGATGCGCACGTCGCCATGGATGCAGACGCGTCGAGTCCTCGAGAGCTCCTGGCACTGGCAATTTCACAAGTGCGAGAAGGGTGGGCCGAGAGGGAGAAGAGGGGAGGGGGAGAGTCGCTTCGAACAGCTTACTGCCACTATTCCCCTTCCTTCCCCCTAACCCCTTCCCCTCCCCTTCCCCTCATTCCTACCGTTCCTCTACCCTTCGCGACCGTCGCCGACGTATGAAAAATCTCTTACACACTCGACTTGGCCGAATCCTTCCCGCTTACCGCCGGCGTAAATTACATTGTTCCTCCCCTCCCCCCCCCCCCTGCTCTGGCGGTCGAATCGAATCGCAAAACGTCAGTGCGCTCATAATAACGGTCAACGGGCGAATATCGAGGCGTATCGTTCGATTGGCTCGACCGAGCCAGCGGCGCTGGCCGCCGCGGGAGGATTCAATGTTAATTCGCGCCAGATTGAATGGCCGCCGCTGACAGACATTAAAGCCGGGCTCCTGCGAAATTGCGAGGAAAATCAATGGGCGACTGATCGGCCGCTGACCGGGCGCGCTCCAATTTCGTATCGACGCATTCTTACGGGCTCAGGTTAGCCGACGTGGGGCCGATATGTTATTAATAGCGACGTGGCCCAGTGCACTTTAGACCGGTTTGCCAGTCGCGCAGGCAAGGATTAACGGGTTCGGATGAGGACTGACGCGGGGCGCGGCCCCGAGGCGGGCGCCGATCCTGGGTACCGACGCGTAACGTCGACGTCAGGCGTCCTAGCGCGAAACTTTACACTCGAAACGGCCGGACTTCTGGTACTCCGACGCGGAGGGCTGATTAATTGCTCGTGCCGCTCGTTAGCCGCCGCTGCTCATTAAACATTTCATCGGCCGCTCAGCGTTAGCCACGTCCGCGGCTGACAATCCATTCGTTTCTACATTTGAATACGCGCGCATATCATTATTTGTAGTTCCCCACCCTCCCCAGCTCCCTTCACCCGCATAATTACATATAGAACATCTAAATACGCCGTCGACGTACATTATCGGCAATGCGTAAATTCCATACTCTGGCCCGGAACGGGCCATTGGCAGAAGCGGAAGAGGCGGATGTATTAATAACGCGCGTCCCCGGACTTGCTTTTTCCGCGGAAAATTCGACTGTCAGTGGCCGGCGTCCACCTCGAGTAGGGGTGGCTTCGAGCGGCGGAACAAACTGTAGCCCGGGCGTAAGACGCGGTGATTCGTGATTTACCGTCAACGATCGGGGCCACAGATTGCCACCGGCGGAAAGGATATAATGGAGGCGGTAAGAAGGCGTCCGAGGAATAACGCCCAGGTCCGGCATAAATTTCGGACGGAGCAGGAGGCGCATACGATATCCAAACGTACCGCCGGCTGGTTTATCAGCAATAACTTCGGCTCTTTCATATCTCGCCAATAATTTCTCCTCGAGTGCAAACCTCGAGTCCGCTCTCTCTCTCTCTCTCTCTCTCTCTCTCTCTCTCTCGGCATCGGCTCCTACTCCTATTCGCCTGTCCCTCCTTTCTATCTTTGCTAAGGATCCTTTGCCCATCCTCGTCCACCCTCCCCTCCCTCCTCCCGGTAGTCCCTCGCCCGAAGACCGTGGGACCCGGGGAAATTTATCCGACAGATAAAAATGTCTCTTAGAGTTTATATAGGGACCCCGGGAAAGATTTCAATAAAACCCTCGATTGTAAAGTACAGATAGAGGAGGCTGTCCGGAAGTTACACGGGTCAGTGAAGCTCAAAGTCGGCCGCGCGCCTCAACCCTCACCTATTCCCAGCCCCCTCCTTCCACCCCCTTCTCGTGCCCTCTTTGCGCCCATCGCCTATCGCGACACGCCCCCCCTTCCCGCCCCCTGTGCAGCGTCGCGTTATTGATACGCGTAGTCCTATGCCAAAAAGGAGCGGAGTCCCTGCCGGCGATTTACGTGCAGAGACAAACTCGCCGCGAGCCGGACCCCGTTTTAGGGATTCGCTTATCATCCTTTGAGAGAGAGGGAGGAGAGAGGGGGGGGGGGGGGAGCGATCAAGCTTTGTCCTACGAAACTTTCCGCGCTCGTTCTCCGTAAATTTATTTAGAGACGCAGCGTGTTCTACGGGTTATATTAGATTCCGGCAGATTGGAGGACTCTCAATGCACGTACGAGGATCGTAACGTTCGAGAATTCAATCGTCCGCGATCGACGTCCCGATATCAGCCACCCGCGTCTTAGTTAACTTTACTCCCATGCCTCGATCGAGCCACACCTGGAGAAAACGCGGTCACACTTTTTAGGAGTTCTATCCTTTGCTCCCCCCCTCTCTCTCATCTTTCTCTCTCATCTGTCTCTCTCCCTTTCTCTCATATATTTCTCTCTCTTCTCTATCAACTCCCGAGACGAGCAACGTACGTAGCACGTGCTCCGCGAGCGTAGGAACACATGAGGTATCTAGTCCGATGCCGAACCTTGAATCAGTCTCGTCGCACTATCAATCCTCCGCTCACGCCTGCTTTAAGACCGGCCATAAAGTCTCGATCGAGCGATTTAACCGAGAGAGAGAGAGAGAGCCCCCCAACCTTCTCCTCCACCCACTCACATCCAACCTCCAACCTCCCCCGACCCATCCCTTACCGTCACGATCGCCGAACGCAGTCCCAGCGTTGCCGGGAAGGTTACGTGCGAACGAATGCATTCGCCGATAAAGAGGGAGGAGGACCAAGAACCAGGACCATTTTGAAAAAAATTCCTCCTGGCCGGCGTCGATAAGAATTAAACGACGCCGATAGGGCCGAGCTGCCGAGAACTCGCGGCCGCCGACTGCTGACAACGTCATTGGACCCTGCCCCCTCGATCTCCTTCAATCTCCATGCGGGCATTCAAATCCTCCCACCGACCTGTCCCACCCCCAACCTCCACCTCCACCCCCCCAACCTCGGTGCGCAATTACTTTTACGGCGAGCGTCGCGGCAATCTCGAGAATTACGAGTGGAGCGAAAGTGCCGCGCTCGGGCATTTTTGATGCCAATAAATAGGGGGTGCGAGCGTTTACGCGACGCTGAAAAAACAGGCCCTCAGACGCAGAGGGATGAGAGGGAGGAGGAGGAGGAGGAGGGAGGACGGTGGAAAAATTCACAGCACTCAGGGGCGCGGTTACATTCAGATACGCGACGTTCGCCTACGACGTCGACCTACCCTGCGTCCCGTGAACGTTCACGCGAGCCACGGGCAAACACGGGTGCGCAGCGGGACACGCACACGCGTGCAGCCGACGTCGGCCGATACGTATATCCGCAGAGCGGGGCGGCCGAGCGAGAGGCGGGTAATTAGTCCGGCACGTCCGTACAGTCTCGCGTTGGATTAATTACGTAGACTGCGATGTGTTCGCGCAGCGCGCGCGCGCGCGCGCGCTCTCCCGTGCGCACGTGCGCACGAAGCCTACCCGCCGACGTTTGCGTACGGGAGATCACGTTTGCGCGCGCACGTTCACTCGCAACACACTCGGGAGTGCCTCGTGTACGTTGAAGTGCCTCTCCAGCGGATGCAGAGAACTGGACGCATGTGTATGTGCGCGCGCGCGCGTGTGCATGTGTGGCTTCGTGGACGCGTGACCGCGTGGACCCTCGTCGGCTCACACAATGTTGTACATGCGTTTTCCTAAGGTGCAGTTTCCGCACGTGGGGTGGCCCTGGCGGGATCATGCGCGCGCGCGCGCTCACGCGCATACACACACGCTTATTGGTGAGCTGGACCAGCACTTTGCGGCACGATTTATAGGGCATTAAACCAACGCGCGACTGAGCAACCGCCTCTTCGGCTGCCGCTCGTTCCGCAGTCTTTCGTCCGCCGGTATGTGGAGGCACGGTACCTAGGTGGGATGGGTGTGTGTGTCTGTATGTGTGTGAATGCGAAGGCACGGACGTGTTCGCAGACGGTCGCAACTGCGATACCCACGTACGGCCGACGTCGTGCGAGAAGTCTCCTTCGAGCACCTATGCTTCTTCCGGCACGACCGCGCTGTCCTTGAATTGATGGAGCGTTCCATTCAGCGAGCTGGAAGCTGCTTTTCCTCCTTCCCAGCGTGAATTAGGACGGTCTCGGGTGGCGTTTTGGCGGCCGGGAACCGGAAATTGCACGTCCCTGAGATACGGTGTCTTTTTACGCCGCGAATAGAGACCGATGTTTGCCTCTATATGCAATCGCTCGCGAAATCCTGCGATTCCTCAGTTCTTATCCATCGCTCACGCTAATCTCCGCACGCTTACCCCCCCCAAGCCACCCTTCATGCATTTCGAAATGATTCGAGATGATCGCGTTTCTTATTCGCCGTACGATATCTGTCGTCCGCATCGGAATATGCGAGGCTCGGGTTCTTGTTCCGCGGATCCTGATGCTCGTTCGGTGATTCTTATCGATTCCTCCATCCCTCCCGTTCCTTCGCCCTACCGTTGTCGACGCTGCCGGAAAGGGGAGGCCCTTTCGGCATATCAGGCCGTCATTACGACCACGACGACTGCGCGGCTAGATTAGAATTTTATATATCGGGGATAGGAAATCGATTATTACGAGCGGCGCGCATTTTTACGACCGCGCTACGATTGGACACTTTAATGCGGAAGCACCGCGAATGAAACTTAAATGAACACTTTCCATCGTCGGGGGGGTAAGGGAGGGTGGACGAGTATTATTCGATTATTGCCGGGAACGGGGTGCTAGGTTGCCGACGAAACCCGGCGAGAGCCGCGTAATTCCGGCGGTCAACGCGAAATCAGCTGCTCTCCGGTCAAAATAAGAGGATCGTAATTTTCGATAACTATCCGCTCTCTCACGGCACCCCCCCCCCCCTTCTTTTTGCTCGTACTCTGCCCTCTTCCGCACTTTTTACTCTTCGACTTCCGCCCGAATCGCAAACGGGAGCGTAGGATATTGCGGCGCCGCTTCTGACACTGTGCAAATGTTAAGGGAAAACAGTGGGAACGAATTCCGAATAAACACGTTATCGACGAGCATCAATTTCCTTCCTTTTTTTCCCTCCAGCCACCGCCAACATCATCCTGCTGCCACCCCTCTCCATCCCCCCTTGCCGGAGAGCTTGCTTTTCCACGTGAATCATACCGCGCTTACGACTGGGACGAACGCGCCGGGGTAAAACTCTTAGCAATCCGGTTGGAAAAAAAGGGGGTAATGTTTTATTTTCGAGTGGCGCTCGCGCGCGCGCTCTCACAGCCTTGTTTGAGTGGCCTGCCAGTCGTTCGGAGTTTCGTCCCGGGATTTCGTGTTTGCTGAACTGAAACCGGTCGCACCGCCGCGGTTTTGCCCAAATAGAATTTCAATCTGCGGGGGATGTAATCGCTAAAACTTCCGAGATATTCACCCGACCTGAATTGCATCGATGCCGAGGCTTCATGCAGATTTGAGAACGGTCCTTTTTTTTTCTGCCCTCGGCTTTATCGTCCGCCTGTCGCATCCCCCCTTCCTCCCCTCCTACCCCTATCTCGCCTCTTCACCCCACCTCCCGCGCCCGCGGAGAAAATAATCCGCACCTTTGACCATTTCGATCAACGAATTGACTTGCGAAGTGCCCGAGCAAACCTAGCCTGGCCTTCGGAACGTCGATGCGAACCGCGGGAGATAATCTATGTAGAGACAGCGAAATAAACTGGGAAAGTTCGATTCGTCTACCGTTAATACGCTTGAGGATTAACTCTCGCTGAAAGGCACGCGCAAGAAGCGACGCGAGTCGGATGGAAAATTATGTTTTTCCGGCCACCCTCCCGTGAAGCTGACCGATCGGTGGCGCAGGACCCTTTCAGTGCAACGTCGATTGAGATGTATCGGCCTCTCCGCCCCGAAAGCCGTCCCATCGGGCTCTTTAGACCCGGGAAACTGATAACTGCGCGATAGCAGAGACCGAAACACAGCAATAAGCGAACCAGGGACGAACTCGCTCTCGGCGTGGCCTGACACAGTCGGGCCGCGTAACGGGAATCGACTTTTCTGTCGAGTTCGCAGACGAGGCCGCAGGATTCGTAGGGCAGGCTGGAATGACGAGTCGGCCAGAAAGTACGAACGATTGACTCGCGTCGCGCGTTTCCGACGCTTACAGGCGACTCGATTTGCCAGGCCGCGGAATTGCGAATGTCCGCGAGGGCAAAGATTTCACTCCTGCTCCTCTTCCTCCTCCCCCCTCTCTCCATCGGCCGACAGAGAGTAATAAAAAGCGACGATCGAACGTCCGCGACAATCGAGTTTATTTCGCGAAACGTCCACCGTGCATTCGGCCGCGATCAACCTTTCATACGAGCCGGGTGTGGGTGTGCGCGTGTGCCGTTCGTCGAAACTTTGGCCTTTGCCATCCGAAGCGTCCGTCGTATCTTCTATTTGTAGGTATTCCCCCCCCGGGCATAAAGTCCGCCAATATGGAGAGGTTGCCGAAAACGGACGCCGTCGGCCGGAATCGATATCCGTGCGCGAGGCAGACGGGGGGTGCAGGTTACCTAATCGCGGAATTTATAAGGCAATCGCCAGCGACCGTCGACCGTGCGATTGAGGGAATATCATCTTCGGGCCGGACGTTAAGCGAGAGAGCTGTATTCATTTTGCAGCTCGGACGTAAGATGATTCGCGGCCAGCTTGGACATGCCGGAAGCGAGCCAACGCTCGTAGAGAATGGACCGAGAGGATGGAGAGGTTAACAGAGAGATTGCGATCGGGGAGAATGAGAGAGAGAGAGAGAGAGAGGGAGAGAGAAAGAGAGAGAGAGAGAGACAGAGAGCGAGAGACGAGATGGGAGTTGGACGAGGGTGTGAGGGGAATGTTTCAGACTCCATTACTTGAATTGGAGTGGGAATACCGGGTGGTCCCTAAACACCCCCTCATATTTCGGACAAACGCCCGCGCCCATCGTCCGACTCCCAACGTCCGTATCTAACCGTACGTACACTTCTCTTCCGCCGGCCGCCACCATCTTTGCCGTCTTATTCGCTCCACTTTCGACTCCCTCTTATCGTCGAGATTCTCTTTCCTGCGCGCTTCAGCTCACACGAATTCCATTCCCACACCGTCCATTTCCTCTCCCTCTCCCTCTCTTTCTCTCTCTCTCCCTCTCTAACGCGGATATATAAAGCGGCCGACCCCGCGCCGCTGGCAACGTAACGCGGTAATTGAGGCGAAAGTGAAGTTTGCGGGCGATTACGAAATTATGAGAAAGTCGAGAGACGGAACGGTAATTGTTCCACATTCCCGCCATCTGACTCGCCCCGCGTGATGAAACGCGGCAGAGTGAGCGAACCCCGTTGCAGCCCCGGTGCGCGCCCGTCACTTAATTCGCCAAAACGATTCTCTCGCGAGAAAGAGTGCCATTTAGAGGCGCGCCCATTGTACACACGTAGGTTCCTCCGCGAGGAGAAACTCTCCGCGATAAGCGTTTCGCAAAATTCGACTGGTCGAGGACCGGAAAACATCGAACCGTTTCCCGACGTTCGAGCTCCACTCGTAAAAATATGCGTCGGCCAACTTCGGCGGAACTCGTCGAGATCCGGGCCCGGGGTTGACGTCGAACGTTACATCGAGAAGCGGCTGAGGAGCAGTTCGGAGGACAAACAGCGAAGTTGCCAGGTAGTCGGAGTTTAGCGTAATAGTTTGCGCGACGGACTCGGGACAAGGTGGTGTACCTACGCGTGCGTTCTCTGTTCGGCCCGGCGCACGTCCGTCTCCGTCTGCCTTTTACCCAAAATTGATTCCCCTTCCGCTTGTTTACGGTATCGCGGAGTACGTGTGGCGGCGGATCGTTTTCTGATGCAAGCCGGATAAGATTGAATGGCTGCGGCGGAGAACGTCGGCCGGGAGAACGAGAAAGCGGTGGGAGGACGGAGAACAAATAACGCGCATTAATTCCGCTTATGAGGAATCGCTGCCAGGGTGGGCGATTAGCGACGGGGACGAGACAAACGGTACGTTCATTTTTTTTCTGCCCCAGAGGCGCGAGCGCACGCGAGCCCTGGCCGAGCGTGCGGTAATGAAATTAATCGACCGACAGCGCCGCCTTCGTTTATTGCGCTTGACTCATTTTCTTCCCCCACCGCGTGACGCCAGTTTTTCTTTTCAAATTTTATTCGAGGCCAGATATTTAGTTCGAGGAGAGTCGGCATCGGTATGTCGTGCGCGAGTTCGGGAGGGTGAACTTTTTCGAAAAGGCGGCGGGTTTAGAATTTGATGGACGGCAGAGATCGATTCCGGGGGAAATTTCCGATAGCTCGAGCTGCGTCCCGATTCCGGTGGCGCACGCCAGGTAATATTTACTTTGCCGGCACGTACGATATCGTAATTACTAATTCAGCCAATATCACGCCGCTCCCGCGATCGAATAATCCGATCGGCCTGTTATCTCGAAATTGGCATGTACGTCCTGACCGCGTGCGACCCACCGCCGTCCCGCTTCCCGTGGCGTCCCTTTATATCGAGCGCTGGCCGTGTCCTTATACCCGGGGATATTGCGCAAGGATGTAGCCACGCAAATGAAATGGCGGGCTCGATCACGCTAAAGAAATACACGATCCGAAGCCGTGTATATCTGCCGGTCGCATACGAGTGCGGCTTTACTACCCACATCGGGAGTCCCACGAGCGTGTGCGCTCGCGGCTTCCAACACGGACGCGTACGTACGCAGATAGAGGAATACGGACGAGGCCAGTTCCAATTCCTGGAACGCTTGCCTTCGGTTTCTCGAATTTAAGGAAAGGTATATCGAAACAGACTGAAGGGGCCGCGGTCCGACTCGGGGCTTCGGAGTCGATGGGAGAGGTGGCGGAGGAGCGTCAGAGGGGTGACGCAGGGGTTGCTGGGAGGAGGCGGCTGAGGGAAAGGAACGGATAGGGTGGCCTAAAGGGCGAGTAGGGCGTGCGTCCTACTAGAGACAGGTATACGTCAATAGCGGAACCATCTGCTGCCGATGGAGCCAACGTCGCTGTCTATTCAATGGAATATACGATCTTCGCCTGTGTGCATACACTTCTACGGACAGTCTGCACGTACACGCGCCGACACGCGTGCCGTCCACGCACACCGAACCGTCGCGCAAGTCTTACCGTATCGTTCTCGACAGCGTACGACAGCTGCGCCCAATGGAGACGAATCGGTAGGCTCGAAGATATCGTCGTTGAATAAAAAAGACCTCCCGGCCGTTGAAGGAGGAGCTTCCGATCGGCGAGATGAAAATGAAAATATCGATTCGGAATCGCGGATTCAGGGACACAGTCGATCGCAGTCGGTTCGCTTCGCATTACTCGTCGGGCAATTCTTGACTACCCTCCCTCGACGGTCCTCGGCCCTCGCAGCTCATTTACAAGAAAAAGTCATAAGGATAATGGGATCTGTCCTCGTAATTGTCGCGGACGAAAGGAACTGCCAGCATAAAATCCTCCCCCCTAGTGGTGAATCATGATATCCGCTATCGTAACGTGCCCCGCCTCACAGATTCGTGCGTATTATCTTTGGCGGACGTTGGGTGAGGTTAAGTCGCCCGCGAAAATATATCTTCATCATATTCTTCGCCGCGTGTCCCGGACCGAGGGGGTGCTGAACGTAAGACGACCCTCGGCCGTGTAAACAAGGAATGCACGTTAGCCCGTCCGCTAATCACGCGAATCTCCCCTCGGCATCTCTTCTCTTCGGTCGTTGGCTCGGCAAAGTTTCCCCGGCGAATGTTACTTATGCCGGGCCTGTCCCCGGAAGCTCTGTTTGCTCCGACAACACGCGAGGCGCATCCTTCGTCGCCCGGGCGAGCTGTCATAACATCATCATAGCCGGGCAGGGCAAATAATACTCAAAACGCACATAATCAGGACCGTCCAATTATTTCGTCAAACAACTCCGGGTGTCGTGCCCCGAGCCAATCCGCTCCGCGTCCATTACGACTTTTACGAAACTTTTTTTCCCGGGGCCCGAAGAGAGGAGGGTTCGAGAAGAGTGCGGGGGTGAGAAGGGGAGGGTGAGAGACCGCGCGGACGATGAAGTTATTTCGTCGATCCCTCGTAAATATGTTGCTTCCACTTCTATACTGACCGTTCCGCTCCTCTCTCTTTCTGTCTCTCTCTATCTCCCTCTTGTACGTGAACTGTGTACAGGGTGCTCGGGGAAGCACAAATTTCGCCCAGATCCGGCTGCTGCCGATGAGTACTGAAAAAATAGCTTACGCCTGACATGGCGCTCTCCACCGGCCGAAATTGATTCAGCGCCGGAGTGTTTGCGCCTTCCTCCGCGGACACCTTGTATATACGCGGCACGTACGTGTGTGTCGTTTCACTTGGTCCCCCCTCCACTGGATCGATCCGACCCTCCTATTTTTGCCCTGGATTATCGGACCCCGGCTTACTGATCCTAATTCGTACCTGAAGCAGCTACCAATGGGCCACTCGTTCTCGGCGAGGTTGGGCGGGGTGGGAAGAAGTCGAGAAACAGTGGGATTTTCGGGCAGAGGGGAAGATACCGAGCTGCCTCCCGCAAGGTAGATCGTTATCGTCGGCGAACTGGATGGAAATCCGCGCCGCCGATAAGCCGGGCTATGAGTTATTCCGGTCCCGAATCGAAAGATCGAAGGCGAGACTCGGGTGCATCCGGCGATGTCTGCGGCCGATAGTCGACCCAGACTGATTGGTCATCCGGGATAACGTCTTCCCGGGAGTCCCGGGAACGCGACCGTACTCGCCATTTCGAGCTCGAACTCCAACCCACCCCCCTGCCTCCCTCTCAGCGTCGAATGCGAGTCCCAAACGGCGTCGCGTCTGCGAAATCGTGTATCCCCTCGGAGTCAGATTTTCCGTGCCGTTTATGCTCGCATCCCTTAATTTGCAACTCTTCGCGATAATCTTGTTTGCGGATTAGCGAGCGGGAGGAACGAATGGCGCATGTGTTTAAGGGGAGGGAGCGGAGGACGACTCGCCGATCCGACGGACGGATAATTCATGCAAACGCCTTAAACAAAATTATCCCAACTGGCAGGCAAGGGGTGAGACAGAGGGCGTGGGGCGGCGGGAGAATCGAGTTTGGGAGGCAGGGGTGTGTCTCGCGGACTGTTAGTCGCTGTAACGAAAGAGCGAAGACCGCATTTCGTCTCGATGCTGATAGCGAAGCGTAGCGAAGGACTTCCGGACTGGGAGAAAGCGCAATCTCGGGGTAGTGAAAAGATTCGATCGCGACACCGTATATATACGGCTCTCTCGCCGGTCGAAATCCAGTCGATAAGCTGTGGGTAAGGATAAGATAGCCGGCGTCGTTCGGTTAAAAAAAAAAAGGAGCAGAAGGCCTTTTATTCGGATCGGGGAAACTGTACGACGTTTTGCGGATACGATTGTATTGGATTTTGTGTATAATTTTATGTGTTAGCTGATATTTGTCGGAGTGAAATTTCGGGGAACGTTGGCCTCCGAGTAAGCGTGCGTGTTTGCGCGCGCTCTAATGGAAGGTTTAATTAATTAGTCGGACAGAATGTGTCGACGCTTGAGTCTCCGACGCCTTTTTCGACAGCTCTGCACTTTTCTTCTGCGGAGTGATACGGTTGGCACGACCGTGTTGCGAGAGTGTTGAAACTGCCGACGTACGGAAAATTAGCGAGACGATATCTTAGAATGGAAAACAACGCCAGCCGAAACTTTTGTGTTTAATCAACTCCCGGACGTTTAGAGTTCTGGTACATGCACTGATGCACGCCTCAGCACGCGGAATGGAAGTCCATGTACTAATCTTCCGGATACACGAGAAATAATTCTATAATTATATGTTCTGATGGAGTCCGACTGCAATTATAATGAATAATTCCCACCCCCGTTTCCAGCCCTCAAAGAAACAATTCAGTGGCAAACAGCAAGAGCGCAGACCCGCCGACGTCGAGCGCAAACAACATCCATAAAATATTCCATTAGAAATGCAGACTTCGACCTACAAACGCCACTTTCGAATCTTGTCAAGCGTGCGCTCAGAGTTATATTCCGCCTCCCGTAGGAAATGAGCTAAGGGCGCGACGCTAAAAAGTATTATTACACCGTAACCTCCCGCGAAGTTCGTATCGAAACTCTCGGTGACAGTCAATGCGTTAAAGTTGCCATGGCAGGAATCATGAGGGAGGTCGTCCTCCCGCCGTCTTCGTCGGTCTTCGGAGGGCGGGATAACTGGCCCGCGGAAAAGGCGCGGAAAGGGAAGAGACGGCCTACTTTCGAACAAATTTGATTAAAACTTACTCCCGATTCGCATACATTGGCTTTAATTCTCGGGTGGGCGGAAAAGGTTTGAGGGGTCGCGAGAGCGGCGGGGAGTAGGAAGAGGATGAGAACCAGGGGGGGTGGGGCGGAAAGGGGTAGCGGTGAGAGCATTAAATTCGGAATACTCTCTCGTTGTCGTCGACTTCAGGGCGTCGACTTTCGCGAACCTCGCACGCCGCATAACCCACGCACATACGTAGCCGACTGCACGTATACAACATATACACCTGCCCGGCCTGCGCCATTCCTCATCCTGCGGAGGACGGCCAAAAAAAGGTCCGGCCGCAAGAGTCGTCAGAAGCGTGATACACCCACGTGCCGTCCGAACAAAAGTGCAGCCGTGTGCACGCAGGGAAATTGTTAATTTTGCAGCCGGGGTCGACAATCCCTTTTTTTTCCCCACGCTTCCGACGACGTCGCGAGCCGAAAAGTTCGTCCCTCAGGTCCTTAATGGCTCATTAGCGAGGACGCGTCGCGATTTCGTCGGCGATGGAAGTCGGTCTTGGCCGAACACGTTGTGCGTAATAATTGGAGCACAGCGGTCGCTGAATCTTATGCACTCGTTAGCCGACTACCTGGCGAAGTCCTCGAAGTTCAGGCTAACTGGGGTTTCGACCCTCTCTGTCCGGGCGCTGGGCAGGATATCCTCGTTAATTCCCATTCGACGACGTATATTTATTAAAAAGTCCGTAGCTGCGTGCTCGACGGAGGGTAAAATAAAGTTTTCAACCCCCACCCTCCTTTCCAGCCTCCCGTCGCAATGTCGAACGGTTCGATCGGTTCGTTTTCCGTCGTTACCTTTATTATCGGCAACACCTACGCGTTTCGCTTTTTTCCATTTTTTTGTTTAGTTTCATCTCTCCCCTTTCGTAGAGCTCGCCGATACGCACCGTCCAATTCGCGTCGATTTGCTACATGCCAGCGCGACGTTCGTACCGAACTTCGACAATGATTGGCTCCGAGCAGCTCCCCGTGCAGATGAACGGGGTGGGTGGAGGGAGTGGGGGCAATTTAGAAAGTGCTTTGCCAAAAAATTGCCGGACGGAGAGGACGATACGTCGAACGGAAAAAAAGCTCTCTTTATGCCGCCCCGTCGAACTCGCGCGCGCTCGCGAAAATCATTCTGCGCCTAAAATAATCGGATGAATTTCGCCCAAGGGTGGTCCGTTCGCCCATCGACTCCACCCCCTTGGTTCCGGGCTCGAAATGAGGAGAGCCGTTGATTATACATCCCCCGCACTTTGGCTTTGCGGACGCACACAGACGGAGGGCGGCCAGCCGTGCTCTGAGCGAGGCAAAAGTAACGGAAGGAGAAGGGCAAAAGTAATTCGGATGTCGTGGCATTCGAGACACGCGGCAAGAGTAATTCGAAACGTAGACAAAAACGAGAAGAGCGACGACGACGCGAGCGTCGTTCGTTCTGAATGAATCCTCAAACGAGGAGAAGTTCTGTCGTCGTCGTCGGCCGCCTCTTTCTCCTCCTTCCATCCAGTTTTCCCTCTTCTCCCTTTCTGTCAGTGCGACAACGAGAGCGACAACGATAAATGGAGTTACTCGGAGACGGTGTAAAGAAAAAGGGCGGGCGAGAAAGAACAGCCGGCGAGGGGGAGGGCTTCCGAACGAGCGCCGGAATCCAACCCAAAATAGAAATCCTCCGACGATGGGTACTTATCGAATTGAGAACGCCGCGAGGTCAGCTTAGGACGTTCAAAAGAATTGGAACGACGATGAAAATGCAATCTCGCCTACTTTCCTTCTCGCGGAGCGCGAGAGTGGTGAATAATCGCCATTTAGCCTGTCAATGGCCGCTCATTGCTAGTAACTGACTGTTACTCGATAAGTTAATGATATATGAGTATCGGAGATGGCGGACGATCGAAAGAGGGGGGGAAGAAAGGATTTTTAACCTGAGACCCTGTTTCTCCCGATCCGTCGCATTGTTCCCCCTATCCTCCCGCCAACCAACCCCCTCAGCGTCGCCGATTGTGTTTCATCGAGCGAAATAACCAACGGGTAATCCGACATCGCCCGACTTCAAATCCCGTCCTCCGCCAAAAATGATCCTTTAGAAGGAACGGCACCGGGAAGGAAGTAAAGTAAGAAGCTGCTCTTGCCTTTCATTCCGCGCAGCGGCGGGATGAGATTAATACCGGGCGCAATATAATGTCCGCCAGGGCTGAAAATAGACATTTTTCTAACGAGTCAGGACGCGGCATCGACGAGAGTGGCGCAGAAGTTCTTGCCGGATGTCCTCATAATTATTTCGAACGATAATCGTCCCTATCCCCGAGATCCATAATTAAAGATATCGCCGATTTGCCGAGAAGGGGATATTCGACGGTAAGAGGTGCGAAGAGAAGGAGTTATCAAAGGAGATCGTCCCTTTCGCAGGCGCGTCAAAGGGTTTCCAGGCCATCTCCGACCGTCCCACCCCTCTCTCTGACCCCTTTCTCTTCGCGCGTCTCTCACCGGAACGAGGAGAGAAGCGGGTAGCGTCGGTCGAGTGTCTCCTGAATTGACCGTCGAAGACGTCGCTTCCCTAAAAGATAATAGCGCGTAATAGGATATTTCAAGTGGCACGACGGTTTCTTTTATCGGGTCGGGCATTTAAATGCAAAGTATTATTCAAATGGCACTCCGTCGTTCGTTCCCAGTCTGTCTTCCTCCGTCTCTTTCTTCTCCCACCCCCCGCGTCTGCTCCCTCTCGAGCGTGTTCCTCTCTTACCCGCTCCCTTACCCTCTCCCACCCCCGTTTCTTCTCACTCTCTCGCCATCCCATCCGCGCTCTCTTATTTCTCCTTCCCGAGCTCGTCTGGTCCCCGTGGCCGCCCCTGGGACAAGAGGCTTCATTTCCTGATATTCAAATGCGCTCAAACATCACACCCGCCCATCCCCCTACGCCGTCGAGGTGCTACCTTCGCGGTTCTCGCGCGGATAAGCCCCTGCACCCCCTCGCACCCCTCCGCCGAAATGCACTTGCCATTGCAACCTTCAGCGCCGCCCCACCCTCATCCCTTTTCCCTGAGCCGCTTCCTTTCTCTCCGCACACGCTCCTTTTACCCGACCGCCCACCCTCCCCAATCCCTCTTCTCTCTGTTCCCTCCCTTATCCTTTCCCTCCCACCCATTTCCTCTCCCTTTCATCTCGCCGATCCTCAGCCTTCCGTCGAAGCCCTTCGATTCTACTTTGCTCCGTCTCTCGCTCCGGCCGACGAATGCAAATCGTCGCGACGATGCGAAGGTTATGAAATCATAAGGGATGAAGAGGTCCTTTCGCACCCCCCCCCCTCGTTATGACAGAACTTTCGCCTCACCACCCCATCCCTTTGCTCACTCTCGCCGTCCGAGCTCTCACGGCCGCAGGACCTTCCCGACGCTGGAGAGGTCCTCGCCGTGAGGCCGGATCGAGGTCGCGAAGGACCTGGCCAGAATCCTTCGAATCGAAATAGTAAGCCAGGATATTAAAAGGCCGTGGGCAGTGGCGAGAATCAGCTCGCGTCCGCGTCGTTAATGTTCGTCACGTATCCTCTTCGTCGGTCTCGGTTAATAAACCCCGGGACGATCGTATTCGGCAACTACACGCGAGTAAGTAGACACACACACAAACACACATGCGTCTGCGGACGTCGGTGCAGGCGGATTCGCCGACGGTTATGAAATCATAAAGGACATCGTGCGCCTTTCGGAAGTCCTCGTTATAGGAGTAAGGAAGGCCATACCAGCCCCCACCCCCTCCCTCCAACCCCCAGGCTCCCCTTTCCACTTTGTCATTTCGTCCGGGAGCTCCTTTTTTCTTTCTTTCCAATAACGGCGGCGCAAGGGGAGCAGTTTCCTTATCTGGCATGCGAGGACGTTCAATATGTGTGGAGTGCAGCCAGTGACTGTCGACGAGGACGAGGACGACGACGACGCTCGTCGGAACGTAGAATCTGCGTTTCTTTGAGGCTCCCTCGAACCTCTCTTCCTTACTCCTTTTCCTTCGCTCGCAGCCATGGCCGCGGCTGGGCGAGGGGGGGCTGGGGCGGGGGGAGGCGAGGAGAGCTGGAGCACGTGAATTAGAGATGATCCGGGAGTCGGAGGTACGGTAGGGGTGTACCTTAGTATGACTGCCGGTTTCCGGTCTGTCGTGCATGTCGTCGAATCGGAGGAGAGGAAGAGAAGGAAAAGGCCTGGGACGGTTCTGGGGACTGCGCAGGAGGAACAAATAAGACGAACTCTCGGAAAGAAGCCGGACGAGGGGGATGGGCAGGAGGGGGGTTGGATGGGGGTATGGGGGTGGGCGCTAGGGGGGAGATACACCCTCGGCGAGCCCGGAAAAGGGGTCGGCGAGAGAAACTAAGACGCGGAGACAGAGGCGGGGAGAGCTCACCGTACACCCTGGGACGCTGAATTTTGAATGGGAGGGACGACGACAAATTGCAGGATCAAAGAAGTAAATGGGTAATGTGACGTAAATCACAGTTAGACCCCAATTTGTATGGTTAAATAATAAATACGGGGGTAGGCGAATATTTATCGACGAGTCGGGTAGCGATTTTTCAAAACGACCGTCCTGGTCCAATCCCGACCGCCTGAATATTGAGGGTGGTGCCTGTGTGTGGGTGACGTGCCTGCTTAAGGCGATTGTATGAGGCACTGAGAGGCTGTTTTTTAGCGTTCGGAGGCTCGTTCCTTTCGCGGGAGAGAATAATATTCGCCCTTCCGAGTGGCGGCCCCGTCATGCGAAATCGTAAAGATGAATGTGAGGGTACGCGGACGTGAGGTCAGTACCGGTTTTTGAAGCTCATTTAAGCGTTGCAGCACGTTATGTTCCACTTTTCATACAAATGTCGTCCTCGACCGCCGGCGAGCGTTGATGAAAAAAACCCCTCGCTGCGTTACGGGCGAAAGTTCGCGCAGGAACGAAGGGGGAAGAAGAGCAGGGGGAGGGCAGGAGAGGGCAGGGAGAGACAGTCGTGCGATGAAGATGAAAAAGGGGGTCGGACGAGGGTGGAAAGAAAGGAGAACGAAGGAGAAGGAAGGAATGAAGAAGAGAGAGAGAGAGAGATAGAGAGAGTACTCCCACCGGGTTGACCTTATTAACCCTTTTTAGATGTTTCTTACGGGTTTCGCCGATCGTAACTTTTTTACGTGTGCCAAAGGAAGATTTTCTTTTAGCCAGCCGCGTACCGCGCCGCTAAAAGGACCGCAGCGAGAAAGGAAAGTTCAAGAGTTCCATTGTAAGAAGTGAAGCTTCGAGCAGGTTGACCGAACGGTGCGGATAATTAGAGAGGGCGGAGAATCGGTTCGAATTTCTGAATAAGTTAGCCGAACGTTATTCTCCGTTCGCACGATCATTCATTCATCCGGCCGATGTCTGACGTGGGATTCGAACGATCGTCTGGATCGGAATTAGTTCGCTGTCTGGCCTCGTGTGTGCAGACTCGCTAAGGTCGCCGTCTTGAAGTCGGATCGCTATGAATATGCGGTACGAGGAGCTGGGAGGCGGAGAAGGTCGGAGGAGGGCGGGGAAAGGAGAAGGGCTCGCAATATTTCACGAGGCGAGGGACGTGGGGGCGCGCGGCCTCGTCGGAAGGGACAAAACTTTTTCCTCCCGTAAGACGTAATTAATAATCCTGAATGCGCGCACGTTACAGCGACGGTGTACAATGGTAACACTAGCTATTCTCGGTGCCCTAACGCTCGCTCTAGCTAGGTGCGACATAATGGAGGGTTCTCAGAAAACACGGCCAGAGTGTCATCCTATACGTGATGCGGCGTGGAGAGTGAGAGAGAGAAAGAGAGAGAGAGAGAGAGGGGAGAGAGAGGGGAGAGTGTGCACGTATAGTCCCGTTGTGCTTTTATCCAAATTGCCGCGACGCCGTCGTTGGCCTCGCGCGAGCAGACGGGGCCGAAACTCATAATTGCTGACAAACTGCATCGGCGAACGAGTTAATGCCTGACCCGGCACTTTCCACTAGGACAGGCAGATTCAAATTCGAGATAAAGCCCACCCCCAGCCTCCTCCCCGGAAGAGCCGTCCGAAGATCGGCTCGAATGAGGAAGACAGAGAGAGAGAGAGAGGGTACGACGAAGAGAGAAAGAGAGAGGCAGAGAGAACGGTCGCACATTTTTGCTGACACCCGCAACGTCCCGCACGGTAATTTCGCTAAGAATTTAAAACTCACCCTGCAGGCCCAGTTTCCGATAATCGGACCCCGGTTCCCCGATAATCCGGATACAATTCCGCCGACCTTAACGAGTGGCACATGACTCGGCCGGAGACGGCCGGCAGAGAAGCAAAACGAGGGGCAATTCGACGGGGGGCAGTAATTCAGGCGAGAACTTTCAGGCGATCGATCCCGATAACAATAGGTGAAGGATCTCGTCGGCGGGGCGGGCTGGGAGCGGGCGGCAGACGAGGATGATCTCGTCAGACCTCGAACAAGATTTTCCGTGAACGAGATAACACGACGACCGGGGCCGGAGGAGAATGAGTAGACGGAGGGAGAGAGAGAGAGGGAGAGAGAGAGAGAGGCGGAGGGCAGCCTGCAGGCGGATGAGTCTGTTAGTGATGAAAATAGGAGGGAGTGAAGGGGCTGGGAGGGTGGGGAGAGGGGGGGGGGGTTGTGAAAAGTGCACGGACTGCGACGACGGCAGAAGGGCCCGAAGGGCGAGAGGAGAGGGCGGCGAAAGTGGCGCGATAAAGAGGCCTGGAAAAAGAACACGTGAAGCGGGGAGAGCGGAGAGAATGGGATAGAGTGGGATAGGGTTGGATGGAGCGGGATAGAATGGGATAGAATGGGATAGAACGGGAGAGCGAGCGAGCCCGGGTAAGAATGGGAACTGCCGGCAGAAAGAGCGGAGAAAAGAACGTTGAAGGAGAGGGAACGAGGTGGGCACGTTGAGAGGCGAGAAATAAGTTGGAAGGGAGGTAGGAGGGGGAGGGGGTCAGAGGGTGAGCGGCGGGGGGTGATAAATCGGCGAGTTTCGCGAAAAAGTGAGAACGCGCTTGCCACGCGGTACGTCGAGGGTGCGAGAGTGGGAGAGGGATGGGCTAAAATAGACACGATGGTAGCGTGCGAGAGGGAGAAGGAGCCGAGCGGGGCTCGGGATGGTGTTGTTTCGGGATTAAAAAACGGGGGGCCAAGCGGGCAGACTGCTTAAAAATGCAAATGAAAATAATTTATTCCGCGAGGAAATCTACCTCCAGAGACGGTATATCTTGCACGCAGTTTCTTCTTCGTCGTCGTCGGCGGCCGACAGCGAACAAGCCCGGGTAAGACTGGTTCACGTGAACGAGTCTTGTTCCACTCGCGTTCAATGTCTACGCAGAGTATCTCTCTCTTTCTCTCTCTCTCTCTCTCTCTCTCTCTCCCTCTCTCCAAGTTTCACACCCTCTCTAAAACGCCGACAAATCAAAACTCAGGTTCCATGATGAACCCACCGCAACGAACCGCGTACCAAAAAAAAAAAGCAGAGTAAAAATACGCTGAATAAACGCCGCTTGCAAGATTTTCCCTTTTTTTTCTTTTTTTTTTTTTGTTTAAACGGAACACCGCACGGTAATCGCATATAGTGCGAAAAAGCACAATTCATATTCAATGTCGGGCGACATTTTTCATTTGCATTTTCTAGCAGCATTAGCCGGCGCCTCGCGCACAGGCGGATGCGGCGAATATTCGGTCGGCATTTCCGGGTCAATATACGTTCGCGCTGGCGAAGGTGAGCGTGGCAAACGAGATCTTCCTGTCGGCGCTGCCACTTAACGGCTCATCTCAGTCACACTAATTAAGCCTGAATGTTTGAAGATTGGCAGCCCGCGCTCGCCGGCATCCGGGCGGTATGTCGACAGAGGGGTGGGATGAAGGGGAGGGAGGGAGGATTTAAAAATTGTCGGAGCCATCGGCTGCTATTAAAATTGGAGCGAGCGTTCAGAGTTCTATCGGGTCTCTTCATCGAGTCACTCGTCGCGCACCAATCTTCGCATTACGCCGATATTTTCGCCTTTAAGGGTGGACAGAGGGATGGTGGAGGGGGCGCGTCCGTTCGATAATTTTAGCTCACCGTCTCGCCATTGTCGGTGGGACGCAGTAACGTCTGCCAATTCTACCTTATTCGCCTCACGTCTGGCTATAGCTTACCTGGAACAGAAAAAAGGGCGACTTGTCAAGATACATTTTTCGCGAAGAGGGACGATAAACTGTCGAACCGACGAGGTTGGTAAGCGTGTCGCTTCATGACATTTTCCGAGGGGGTAGCTTGTACGAAAGAGTAGCGGTTCGAAAGAGCTACGAGCCTGACAAGCTGTGACGCCAGACGAGCCCCTCCTTATCGGGTGGCTCGCGGCGGGATCCTCAAAAAATAATCACTACCGCGGCGCGGAATTAATCAGCTTAATTAACGGTCGTGTACGCGGCATAATTCTCGTTCATTAACGGGGTAAACTACGACAGTGTCCCACCGCCCGCCTGTATATAGAGATTACAACGAACCTCGGCGGCCCCCCCCCCCCCCCGGGCTACGCCGCGCGAGACTACCGCCACCTTTTGCGCAGCTATTGCCGGAAACATGAGACATTTTTGGCCGACGCATTTTTTTGTCCTCGCCCGACGGCAGAAAAAATAAAAGCGAGGACTCGGCGTTCATCCTCTTTTTTCCCTCGCCGCGCGTGTCCTCTCTGATTTCAACGATTCCACGCGCTGACGCTTGCGCGAAATGCGAGACTTTGAAAAAACATTCTCTCACTCCCTCACCCCCCTCACCCCCAACGCCACACCCCCACCCGTCAGCTCAGGCGGTTTTTATGCGCATTTTGAAAGTGGAAGCGCGCGTTCTCGATTTACTCCCCGACGTCAAATGGAAGAGACTCGAAATAATCGCCGACACCGATGCTACGACGCTTATTATAAAAGAGACAGATGTCAGCCAGTGACGATTGACATTACCCGAAGCGTAAAATGTGGAACGATCGACGACAATAACGTGCCCTGGCGCGATGGCTCCCGCTCGCCGATCGCGGTTAGCATAAAAAATTCACTCCTTCGATGCATTATACGTCCGACATTTATTGGCAACGTTATAACTAACGCGAATGCCGATGATGGCCGGCTGATTAATTATGCAGGGATCCCTTTGCCCTTTCCGTCTCGACCCCGGAGGCACATTAACGCTCGCCGGACGGCGAAACAATTGTCCGTTTGTTCGCGGTCGAGGGAATAAAATATGTCAGCAGCCTGAGGGTCGTCGAAGCATGAAAGAAGCGAAAGAAATGGCGGGAAAATATAAAGTAACAACTAATATTTGGCTATTTGTCGAGGGGCCGACGCGTTACGCCTACGGGTTTTCCCGAAATCAGCTTGCCTATCAGATGGAATTTGGCAGAATACTTTCGGGCGTCCACGTTCAATGACGGGACTTTGGGTAAATATAAAGTAACAGATAATCTGGGCAAATGGTCGACGCGCTGCAACCCCGAAAACAGCTTTGCCAGCTAGGTGTTGTTTGCTATATTTTCCTACTTTCTAGCGTCTCCTAACAAAGGAACTCGCAGTGTAGACGTTATACTGCGTGAGCTCGGAAAAACCCTGCTCTCTGCATTTAAACGTCATTGGACTTAATATAAAGTAACAGTCAGTTTTAACCCTACGTTTCAGTCTATGAAGCGTGTATTTCGATGAGGACGAGAGTCCCGGGAAAGCGGAGACGTTCGCGAACGGTTTTAAGGCTAAGCTGTCGCGCAAACCTTCTCGCTTCTTGCCTGGCCCGAAATACAAAGATACGGTGTCCCATGTACGCGAGCAAAGAGATCGAAGAAATTCCAGGGACGGGACAAAAGAGCCAGGACGACGTCGAGCGTCGGACGAAGACAAAGAGCGGATTCTCCGGGTGGCGCTTAAAAGCGTGGAGGACGTCGAACGAACGCCCGGTTCTCTCTATGGACATCCTGAAGTGTCTTCGATTCCTGTCGTCGCAATCTTTTAAACGCTTATATTGTTTTCCATAGCCGATGGCAGCCGCGAACTCGCTCGGCGCTTCGCACGAGTGCGCGCACGGCTTTCAGGCGTACCTGCGCGTGAAGGCAGCCGAAGGACTCGAAGGAAGAAGGTGAACGGGAGGTCGGAGGTGAAAAGAAGTTCTAGTCCGAGGATGAATGGGCTCTCTCGACTGTCGACCGGGACAGACTCGAGGACGATTCGTCGAAATGGACCGGACTCGCGGACGTCGAAGGGTGGTCGTATCTCGAATCGAGTGCCGAACGGAGAAACAGGAGGGGGAGGGGGATGAAGTCGGGACGGAAGACAAGAGGGCGCGTAATGCGCCGGAACAGCGCCGAGGAAAGAATAGCGGAATTACGAGATTTAAATATGGCTCTCACGGCCGCCGGGGGCTGTTGCGGATTTTCATCAAGCCCCTCCACCACCCGCCCTCCCCACACCCTTTCCGAGCTCGTTTCTGCGTATATGCGTTTCGTGAATCTCAATCTCGCGACTCTCCCCGCTCGTCCCGTGGCTGTAAACATGGCCGAAGACGAGGACCGAAAGGGCGAAGAAAACGACGGGGGTTGGAAAGAGGTAGGAGCGAAGGTGAGAGCAAAGAAATCGACGCTCTCTTCCTTGCCCTTCACGAGACTCTTCGTCCTTCTCTAGCGGGCAATCCCTTTCTCCCTCCCCACGCTCGCTCCCTCTGGCTTTCGTGAAATTTATACGCAGCCGGAGTAGAAAACCGCTATCTTTTAATTTATGCGCCGGCTCGGGAATTTAATATTCTTGGAGCGTCTGCGACGCGTGCCGGCTACTGGCACGAAAAGCTTTTCTCGCAGTCGAGCGCGTACGAGGAGACGAGAGGAGAGGGAGAGGGAATCGAAGAGGAGGGAAAGTAGAGAAAAGGGCGGCGCGAAGAGGAGCCGGCCGAAAGAAAGGGAGAGTCGGCCGGGGGAGATTGAGAAGGACAACTCTCGGGGGCCCTTTTTGTCGGGCCCCGTCCTTTGCATCCCAAGAAGGGTTAACGACACGGACGGTCGAGCTTGCGAATTAGGCATGCCGGGACCGCGACGTCATTCCACCTTTTTCCTTCGTTCCTTCCTTCCTTCCTTCCTTCCGCTTTTCCTTCATTTCGTCCTTCCTTCTTTCCTTTTCTCCCGACGTCGCGACGCGTCTCCGGCAAAATCCTCGCGCACCACCCGCGCAAAGCCGCGCACGTCCGAGATTTGACTCCCTTCCGTCACCCAGCGACGCGGAACCAGACGATAATTCGCTTTAACATACGCCTCCGACCGAACCGTTCCCGCGAGCGCACCACGCTTCCACATGCCGCGCATACGCACATATTGCATCCGGCGCAAAATTTTATTCCCCAGCGAAACGCCCGAGGTCCGCTACGCTTCCGGTTCTACGTGCGTGGGTGTAAATTTTTTATGAAGAGTGCTTTTCGCTCGCTTTAATTCAGCGGCAAAAAGGGGACGGCCATCTTGGTCGGGGACGTGAATTTCTCCCTTTCCGCCGCGAGCGTTGCGTGCGCTCGCCGGAGAAGGATTTGAAGGTAAAAAATGCACGGCCAGTCTGCTTTACCTGCATTTCCGTGGAACGTGGTTAGGCATTTTGGGCCTTTTTTCGATCGACGTTTCGAGAGGACGGCTCCGAAAGTTGGACTAACCGTATCAAGTGGAACGATGTACCTTGCGTGTACCGCGGTGAGTCGTTATCCTTTTTTTTTTTTCGTAGAGCCAGGCTAAGCTGAATTAGCCGCGTGTAAGGAAGTTTATTCGTGGGCAGTAGGTCGTAGCCATTCGCGGGGGGGACAGCGGACGGTAACCGCGGCGGAGTTTTGGAAGGGGTTGCGGAATAACTTGAAAGTTTTCTTACGTTCGCGGTATATATGTTAATTACGTGTAATTGGTCATTTAACGAGAGCTCCTTACGAGAAAAGGCTTTTACGGCGAAAAGTTTCTTACTCGCGACGCTTTATAGCCCAAGTTTTGCTTGAACGAATGAAAGGAGAGGGATGGTGAACGGAGAGAAAGAGAGAGAGTGCGTGAGAGAGAGAGAGAGAGAGAAAGAAATGCAGTACGAGCGAGAAAAAGAAGAAGAGAGAGACCGGCACAGAGACAGTCAGGCCGGCGAGTAAGAATGAGCCGGTATAAAAAGAACGTTCGCCAGCAGAAAAAGCACGAGGAACAAGGACGCTGAAAACGAGTCGGAAGGATGAAAGGAAAGAAGCAAACGCAGCACCCTCCCCTCCCCCCAATCTTCCGCTCACTGCGGGAGCACATCCGCCGCTAATAACCTAATTATTATTTTTGCATTAACGCGCCACTAGCGTTTCATAAGCGCGTCCCGGCTAAGAGAGCATTCGAAGGGTGGCAGGGGGGAAGAGGGGCTGCTCGCTTAAGAAGGAAGGAAGAAGCGGAGAGTGGCTCGGAATCTCATGACGATTATAACGACGACGTTCGAGTGACGAGGGGGCGGGGGAAGAGGACGGAGACGCGCTAAGTGAAATTATTCCCGAAAGAGGTAAAACAAACAGCGGGGGCCCCGTACTCATTAAGGTCGGTATCCTTTCTGACGGTGGAAATGAGGTTCCGCTGGAAGGTGGGGTGGGCCGGGAGGCGAGCAGGAGACATGAAACGGACGTCGTCGTCGTCGTCGTCGGCGTCGACGTCGGCGTCGGCGTCGGTGGCTCGAGGTTCAACCTGGCAGTCGAGACCGGAGACCGGAGACCGGAGCCTGAAGATTGAGGACTGAAGCCGAGATTCAACTCCGGATTCGAGCCCCGAGAGTCGCTCCTCTCATTTTTCACCGCGATGTCAGTTACAACGCCGTTACCAGTCAGCGGGACAATTGTCTCTCGTTAAAGCGGCCTCCACTTACAACTCGACGTGGGCCCGAATGAATTTCAGGCTAAACGGATTCTCGTTATCGCGGCTCCCTCCGCTTCGCTCCGGCCGAAAGAGGAAAAGTGTAGGCTTTACGCGACAGAGGCTCACCCCTTCTGTCCTCCCCTCCCTCTGCCGCCATGGCATTACAACCCCCTGATAGTCGCTGGGATTACGTCTTTATCGAATCTGTTGACCTTCGATGCATCGTCGGCCGTGCGCTCGCTGATACGGAAACAATGGGCATTTAGCAGCGAGGGTGGAATTAGCGTGGGGTGGAATAAAGTATCGCCTGTTCAGGGGTCCGGGCTGACCCGGAGAGGGCGAGATCGCCTCGTTCGAAATCCAATGGCGAGGCTGTGAAACGCGAGCGGATGCGAGTTCGTTCTCGAAACTCGATTGACGTTACTTCCCACGCAGAGCGAGGCATATTCCTGTCCGTCAATTTGGGGGATAAACGGAACGCGACACTGGCGTTATTTATTCGGATAAAGTGTACCGTCGAAGGTGTTTCGTTACTTGGATCTTGTTTTACCGATGCGCCGATCTCCCGTTTCGCGAGTTCGACGAACGCGTTGAATGTCGCAGCTGCAATTTCAGCCCTCCGGTGGATCCATTAGAGGTAATCCTAAGAAAATATTGTTGAACAAGGGCGGTAATAATCGTTCTGCAATCGTCGGACATCGCTGAAGACCTTTCAATTCCAAGTTCCGCGAGGGAGGATCCCGGCAAGGACGAGCTACGAGAGTCTACGAGAGTGTACGAGAGTCTACAGCGAGGATACCTTTCACAGGCTCGGAAATGTTTTCACTTACAGCGAAAGCCTCGTGTCCAGAATATCTACTCGAGTAAGGATCGACGTCTAATCCTACGCGCCGACACACGCACGGCGTTCCGAAAGTCCGTACAGAGCCCTCGCCGCCGTACAGAGTGCTCCGAAAGTCGCGACGTAATCATATCGAAGTTCGAAACTTTCGGTTGCAATTAGTCGAATCGCAAAATTGAGCGCGTCCGACCGACTCTCCGGAATATTCGACGATTAATATCCTCGGCGACGATCGTTCGTCGATCTGGCTGATTGGTCCGGATCGACGGGCACCCGGTACAGCCCTGGGATAGACATCGGGAAGGAAGCCGTTGGGTGGGAATATCTCGATCTACGAGGAGGGAGGATTGGAGGTGGAACGTAGGTTGAGGTCTGATTCTGTAGGAGCATCACGCTCTAGGCATAACTGACTGACTTCTCGTGCAGCGCCCATCCCGAGACCATCATCCCAAACCCTCGTACCCACACCATTGGCCCACACCATCCTCGCCTGGGCAGGGTCCGGCATTCCTTATCTGTAATTTATACTTTCAATTTACTCCGCCGGGAAGATTCCGGGACGTTCGATCGAGCCGGTGGAAGGATTCGAGACCTGGCGGGAGCCTAGCCGGGTAGCGTGTCGTTTCTTTCACTAAAGTTCGTCGACTTAATGGTCGATCTCCACCCCTTTCCCACCCCTCCAAGCGGCCGACTGCCATTTCTCAGGCTCGAGTGGATCGTCTCGCCCGTGTCAAACGTGAATTCGCTCTTCCCAAATTTCGCTCATTTCGCCGAATCGATTCCCGGGCCAATCGGCTCCTACCTTCAATCTCGCGGTATTTATCCCCCCCCCCCCCCGGCATTCAGCACGTGAAAGTCGCGGGAGTGGGTACGTTGGAGAGATGATAATTGCAGCTGGGAACAATGATGGGCGGAGTGTTATCGTATTAAAACACGATCGATCGGAGCGTTTAACCGAGTTTGAAATAATTGTTGACAGCGGCCCGATAATCGGGCCACTTTAACGTTGGTAGGATAAGTGTTTTTAAAAATCTGAGAGTTCGATCGATGGCCGCGATTTTCAGGACTAATAAGCGAGGTTTGAATTGGGGAGGCGAGAGGGGGGAGTCTGTGCGTCGGTTAAATTGGATAAAAGCTCGCAAGTTCGGTCCCGTTGCCGGGCTGCTTTCCGTGATCTGGCTCATTGGAATCGAGCGGCAGTCTCGGGTACCGCCTCGAGATACAGAATACTCTGCGCGCGGGAAGGCGAATGAAATATTCAGCGAGTACCGTCGGACTCGTCGGCGGAAAATTAGATTCGTCCGGAGTCCGTGGAAAATCTCCATTACCGTCCCAGCGATCCGAGCCCCGAGCCTTCAACGAGATCAGGACGAGATCAGGGGCGGACGTCTTCGCGTTTTGCGTATTGTTCTTAACCGATCGACTTACCATCGATCGTACGAAACGTCGCGGAGAACGTTCTTCCCTCTCATTCCGCCGGAAGTACCTAAGCAGCGGGAGACGAATGTTTGAAGAGTCGTGCATACGATGAGCGCGAAATTCGGAAGCTTTCGAAGTCGCACTCGACAAAGAGTATCAAGCAGTGGAAAAGATTGCGAAGAGAACGTTCGCTCCTCCGCTTCTATCTTACCGTCATTACACAGAATTCACAGTCCGCCTATTCCCACGCCGGTGAAAGACACTATTTTCAACCTGACACCTCGCCCGTCCCGCACGTCCTGCAGCAGGACAGCCTGCAAGATTAAAGCCGGCGGATCCCCTTCAGCCGAGTGAAATATTCAAATGTCGAGCGAGAAGTGGCCGTGGCGAATTGTCATTTAAAGGTGGCTGCCGGGCGGGGGAAAAAAATTGCCACCACGTGCCGCTCGCCGTTCGACTGATTATTTTATGACCGGATCCTCGAGAGATTGCGACGTGGCACGTACGCGCACCCGGAGGATCTGCCCTCCCGGACGCGCCTTCTGCGGTTTTAACTTACCCCGACCGTCGGATCCGTCCGCTCGCTACGTCGGATCGATCCGTCGTTTGCGGCGAGCGACGGAGGGACGAGGAGAGGACGAGATGGAGAAGGAGAAAGAGGACGAAGCATTCGAAAGAGTGGCTACAAGCGTGAAGTACGACGACGAAGGGCGCCGGAAAATATTGCCCGAGTTTACGGCTGGTATAAGGGCGCATGAATTTATGGCAAGGGTTTCGGCCGGGAGAGAAGAAGAAGCGGCGGAGAAGGAAAGAGGCCGGGGGAATGGGGGGGGGGGGGGGGGATATCGGTTCGGAGAAATGGGAGAAAGAACGGCATTCGTAGGCCGGCGAGCTTACAAGCGGGCCGCACTCCGGGTCCCATGACTTATGACACGCGGTTTACGATGAACTGCCGGCGCGTTAGACTGATTGTCCAATGTCGTTCGCTGGGCGGCGGCCGGAAGAACGATCGCTTCCCACCCCGGCGGGGACAAGACCCCGCCGACTGTATCCACTCGGCTAGCGTCGACATCTTTATGGAATTGACAAACGTTCATTGCTGGGCGCGTTATTCTTGCGTTCCGAGCTCGTAAAGTTTCGAACGTTTTCGGTTCGAAGACTTTTCGTTCTCTGTTCCGATTCCGTTTAGGCGTTCCTCGATCTCGCTCGATCGGACGATTGGATCGGTACCGCAGGCACGGGGACTCAAATGAACTGGCTGAAAGTGATTCCTGGTCCAGAGGAGCGGCCCGATTCGCGGCAGAGGACTCACCGGCGAATGGGAGAGAGTCCCGGGAGGGGGGAGGGGGATCAAAGGATCGGCGTTCGAAGGGAGACTCTCGCCCTCTTCCTCAATGGTCCGCGAATTAATTGGAACCGAAAATGAAGTCTTTGGAGGTGCGGAATAATTGCGCGCTTTGATCTGAAAACGCTTCAAACATCGGGTGGGCTCTCTCTCTCTCTCTCTCTGTCTCTCTTTCTCTCTCATTCGATCGGTATAAGCCTCCCTCCTCGCCGCCCCGCAATCCGCGCTCGTTATTCCGCTAACTTTCGACCCGCGTCGTTCGAGCTCTGTGCGCGTCGCGCGCGCGAGCGCGCATTTCATCGTACACGGCCTTCTGTGCGCGCGGCAAAATTTTTTCGCGAAACACCCCCTCTGTCTCGCGGTTTATCCGTCCTACCGCCGGTCGCCTTTTTAATCAAGCCGAGCAATTAAATGCCCGGGCGAAAATCACGTTGCGAACTACGCCCTTTCTTCTGGCCAGGCTATAATGCAGCGACGCGGGGGTGAAAAAAAAAGATTGCCGGAAGGGTGGGAGAGAGGGGGGGGGTGAAGGTGTTTCTCCGCTGACTTGAGCGTAATGCCGACGATTTTTCAGGCTCCATTTTCGCTCGCGCCTATTTCTTCAGCGCCTGCCCGCCCACGCGCGCGCGCGCGCGCGAGGATATCCGACGGTCGCGTTTAATTAGCGCGACGAAAATTAGAATAAAAAGGGCGGAAGGAGTGCGGCGTAATTACGGCAAGTAACGCACTCCTTCCGCGCTGGAGTTTGTTCCATTTTCTCGACTTGGCGGCCGGCTGAGCGCCCGCGAATTTTCGATACGTGCACGGGTTATTGTCGGTCGACGTTTAGCGGCGTTTCTTTGGAGGAGGGGGGGGGGGTGATTGTGAAACTGTTGTGAGGGACATACAATACGTTCTCTTAATGGTTATTATTCCGTTACGTGGGCCGTTGCTGGCTTTGCGACGCTCAGGACCGCCGAGACGCCAAGTTTTGAAAGGGGCGAACTTTGAGTATTTGCAGGATTGTTTCCGATCGTTTGGCCGGATTTTGCGGAAACACGTGTTTCCTGCAATTTGTTTAAGTGTCTCTCTGCGAAATCTGTGCAAAATCGGACGACCGGAAGCGGAGTTACAGAACGTTCGTCAAGTGCCTGTAAGGAGCCTATGCTCCCTCATTTTTAATGAATATTTACGTGGCAGTAATTTATTGCACAATAATAAAAATAATTAGTTCTTTATTAAGAGTTGCAATGTGAACCTGTAGCACCAGAATGAACGCTCGTTCGACTTTCTACGACGTCTGGAAGCCGAGATATGGCGACTTTAAGCTCGCCCTGTCATTTCCGGCAAAGATTTACGCAGACAATTGCATGCCCGGAGCTCTGGCGCGCAGTTCACGGCCTCCTGACCTACATAAATTCTCGGAATTTTTTAACAGCTTTTCCGGGCAACGCATGTGGGTCAGTTGTAAATTCCGGGAAATTACTGCCCCGCTCCCGAGGAAGTTACTACTATCATTTAATCAATGGCCTCTCCCTACCCCGCTCTCGTCGCGACGGCACTCGGTCAAAACAATTCGTACCTCGCGCCATCCGATCAACGTGTCGACCTCGAACAAATTGCAATTTATTATGAAGTGTCGCGTACTTCGCGTCACGTCGAGTGCGATTCATGCCGGATTGTCGGAGCGGCGAGTGTCCTTGTCACAGAACTGAGCGTATCGTTTTAGACAACGGACAGTATTCGTTATTAGCTTCCGTAGCGCATTACGCATTCTGGCCAGGGCAATGCGGGTAGTTACGAACAATTGTCACGCGGCGTTTCCATTATGTTATAAACAAATGATAATGAATAATGCATCTTCCCGTGCGAGGGGCAAAAATGGATGCGAGCTGGGGCGCATACGGCCGGGAAATAACAACATCGTTGTTTCTGTCCCGGTATAAATTGTGTCCGCGATTAAACATAAATGTTACACCTGGCTTGAAAGCGTTATAAACAAATGAATAAAAAATGGCCACCGGTGCCCGTATCGGGCCCGGACAACTTGCATTCTGCTCAGCGTCGCACCCCACTATATTTTAGGCCGATTTATTATAACCAGTATAGGCTAAACAATTTATTTTGTTTATGAACGTGAAAAATTGCCGCTCCCATCGAATATTAAAATTCGTTTGCTTTATGAAGTCCTGTGCGAGCATTCATCGGGAATACATGAAGGGTCGTGAATAATTGTTATATCCGCGATACCGTCATGTTATAAACAAATGAATAAAAAATAGCTTTACGTGCTCGTATCGGGTTCCGGATACTTGGCTATAGTCCCGAATAGGTGCCGCTCAATTTTTTAAGCGCCCTACCGTGCTACCCGATCGTTCAAACAATTTCCCGTTTAATATTTCAATTCATCGGCCCGCATCGCCACTATTAACGTAATGCCGGTATTTTCTCTCGCGACAATCGCTCGCGTTGCATTTTCATAAACACACAAAAATCAGAAAAAAAGAGAAACGCAGCCGAAGTAATTATGAAATCTCATAATACGCGGAAGCACAGATTGCAAAATATGATCACGTCCGCATCGCGTCCGATGACACGTTCCCTTTCGCAAAAACGGAATCGGATTCATCGGCCGAACGGGCGTCTTTGTGGGATTTTCTGAGTTTTTATTGCTCATATACCCGGGGCTCGTTACAGAACGCGTCCGGGTATCAAGTTCCGAAGATTATTTTTAAATATTCCCTTCGGCCCGCAAGAGGGAGCGTCGTCCTGCGAATCTCATTCGAGGAATCTCGCACGTACGCGAGTACGCTCGTCGAACCTGGACGCACATCTACGTACACAGTCATACATACACACACACGGATGTAGACGCACGCCGAGCGCAAAAGCTAGGGCATTCCGTTCCTCCTCGTTTCCCGGACGATATTTCTGTCTCCCACTGGCGGGTCGTGATTAATTTTTCCAACGGCATCTCCGTCCCGTAATGATTCCGCCGGCTCTTTTTTTTTTGTCGGGCACCAAACCGCGAGCGACATGCCGAGCACCGAAAAATATGACGCTCGAATCATCCTCCGCCCGATAAATCGACGTCCTCGTTATTTTCCTTCGGGTCCCGAGACCGGACGTTGGCCGCCTCCACCCTCATTATTCTTATTTAACGCGTATTTTGAACCCTGCCCGAAGTCCGACTGTTCTCACCGATCGCAAAACAGGACTGAAATTCCCTCGAACGCGATTATCGCCGTACTCGCAGATGTTTCGGCGTTCCGAGGCACGAGGGGTCGCACGAAAATTAGAATATTCCAAACGAAGGAAACGGGTACCGGGGATGCGCGCCGAATCCTCGCGCCGCATGGAGCTAATCAAATGAGGACTCTAACGCCTTTCAATTTGGACAATTCGTAGCCGGGTATCTCAAAGAGCTGACATTTCAGGAGGAACAGGCTACCCACCCCATCGTCTAATTTAGTTCATTAGCCCGAACCGTCGCGCCCATCCCCCTTCCTACCCTCGAGTCTCCACCCCCTCACCGCGTCTAGTCCCGTCCTGTCGCCAGTTGACGAGGAAATTCTCAAGAAAGCGCGACTCCGGCTTCCGATACGTCACACAAAGCGTCGCTCTCAGCTTTCACTCGATTTCTATTATCGATTCCGGGGGATCTCCCTGTCTCCGGTTCCCTATTAATTTTCTCCCACGTCTTCATCCATTCCGGCACGCACCCCTCCGACCGTTATCCCCGTCACCCTTAGTGCCGTCGGGACGTCGTCCTGGCGTTTCTCGAGTCCGCCCACCCTCGCACTCTTGCCTATCCTGCCCCTCCTGCCTGTCTGCCCTTCTCCCGACCCCGCGACACCTCCGAACTATGCCGAATTTTCGCGCCGACATATTTTCCTAATTCATCGGGCCGTAATTTACGGCGAGCGCCGAGGACTAAACGAGAACGGCGGAACGCGGGGCTGACGTCATCCGCTCGGCTCGTCTTTCAAGACTCTGCGCGTTTTAGACCGGCCATTCTTGGCGGGGCGCAAACCTTGAAGCTATACCTAGTCAGCCATACTCCTCGGATCCATTCTTCGGCTACGCGCAAACGAGCTACGAGCCTCTGCCGCGAACTATATTCATCTAATAAACATTATGGAAAGTTCGCCGGCGGGATGATGTACGGCCGGCGTTAAATTACTTTAATCGGATATAATGGGCGAGATAGGACGGACGCGAGCGTGCGCGCCAGCTCGCTCGCTCGCGCGCGCGCGCTACGTCGGACATCGAGAGGGGTGCGAATTACTGCTTACGTACGTATCGTGGCCCGTGGATTATTTTCCCTCGTACGTCATATCGCGCTTATCAGCGGAAAGTTGGCTTAATCAACGTTAAAGCTGACGGCGAATCCTGCCCTGCGAAGTGAGAGAGAATGTTCTCTGTTGTCTGGCCTCCGCGAAAGAGGCAGGGAGGAAAAAGTTATTCTTCGGATCCCACCCCTTCGCGCCGACAACCGCTCGCAGCTCATTGTTACTTCTTTTGTAGTAAACGAGGCACGGCGACTGTATCCCTCCGACAAACATCGCGGAAACTTCTCGAGATGATACACGGCCACGGTTAAATTACTTTAATCCGATATAGCGGTGAAGTACGATGCCGGGCCAGGGCATCTCTTCCCACCCCTCTTTCCACCACCCCCTCTCTCTCTCTAGAGCAGCCTCGGATGGAATTTCTGGCGCATGCCAAGACGCGGAAAAAGAAGCTAATGAATAGCGGAACTTCTTCGTTAATCCGTGACCGGGGGTTAATTTAGTGGCTCCGGCCGGTGGCGAGTCATCGCGCGCGCTCGGTCGATTAAATTAAATTTCGTTGACTTAACGGCACCGGTAATGGACGCCGTTTCGGTTACATCGATCCTGTCGGCCGGGAATATGCGAATGATCGAAGTCTGAGAAACTTCCATCGTTCATTTTTGCCACTGTTACTTATTTCGAATCATTTTCTCTGCGCTTTTGAACGCTAAGTTCATGGTCACCGGAATTCACTTATCGGGAAATACGGCGTGTTCGCGTGGTCCATTTCGTTCGGCACTCCGCGCAATCCCTTTATTGAAGTTAATTCGGCGCAATTCTCGGCGTGCCGAGCGAGAAATCCAAGAAGGCGCTTCATCGTCCGGCCGCACTGACAAATTCGCCACCCCCGGCATGGTTAAAGCGGCCCCCTCCGCTCAGGGTGAGTAGTAATCGTCGTTAGGGGTTTACATTTATGCGTCGGCCGTGTTGCCGGCACCGGCCGTAGAAATAAATGGCCGACTTCGGGGGTGGCTCGGCCAGGCTCCGGGATCTTACGAGGTTTATGCCCGAGCTCGGGATATTTTTCGAGGGTTTAGATGAGATCTAGACGGCGGTCACGTACGGAGAGTTTTCATCCGCCACCCTCATCCTCCACCTTCCGCATCCTCCACCCTCCCGCGGTACGTACCGCCAAAAGGTACCCACTATTCGGCCCCCTCTTCAAATCTCTCTAGGACATTTGCCGACCGTTCGAATTCCTCGCGCGGGAGGAAGACAAAGACGGAAGTGCGTCGTGATGGGAGGGGTGGGGGCTGAGAAGGAGGGCGGAATGACCGTCGCAGGACGGAGTAGAGTACTTCCCGTGCGATAAACTCGTTCGCGATTCGATTCCCACCCCGCCGTCTGGCAGGCAAATAAGATATCTCCCTGGATCCGGAGTAGACCCACGACTTTATTCGGCCGAACGATACGCGGCAGGTGTGCGGAATATTTAAAGGCTGGCTCCCGTATGAAGAAGGTGCGGAGGAAGAGAAAGAGAAAGAGAAAGAGTCGAAGAGAGCCCGATGGCGAATCTATTTCTGGCCGTCAGGGATGTGTCTAAGCGAGTCCTGACTATACTATCCGAAGGTAAAATGGACAGGATACTCTGGTCGAGGAAATCGTAGCCTGACAAGCTAAGCAGAGGACGGATTAAGCGAGATAAAGGGACCGAACACACAGAGAACAGAGCGGGGAGTGAGAAAATATCGGCTGGCCGAATGCCGGGGTATCGGTTTTCCAACTTCGACACTCAATCGCGTAATATTCAATTTCACGCTATCGTCAATCTGCAAGCCGATCGCAGCGCGCTGATAGTGAACATGATAAATCAATGGCCGTAATGTAGAAAACGCCGATGGAGGAATGGGGGCGGTTCGGGCGCGGAAGGGGTTGGGGCTGGGAAAAGCGCGTTTCGGGCCCCGACGGTCCTTTGTGAAGCGGCTCGAAATTTATGGAGATTCCTCGTTACGCGCAAAAATATGATACACGCCCGGGACGAAGCTGAATCTCGGGCCGGTTTTAATAATTTAAAGCGCTGCGGCCGCTAACCGGCCCGCTTGACGCCGAACACCGGTCGAGTGAAGTTAAATACAGCCAATGCCAAAAGCGAAAACTCTCGCGCTGTCTTGATTTCACTTGCCGAAAGTCGGCGAGTGAGACGTGAGATCCATCAGAAGTCGGCCATTAAGCGGCACCGGCGAGGACTGCAAGAAAGCGAAGCCGGGAAGAGAAGCGGCACGACGAGCGGATGAAGACAAAGGAGATTCGAGTCGGGGAAAAGGCACCGTTAATAGGAGGCCAGATAAAACGAAGTATTATCACGGACACGGGTGTAACGCGGTATTACGGTGTAACGACGTAATATCCGAGCCGTATAAAATTCCGGCCGTTGGCGCCGAGTGAATTGCAAGAAGGCCGCCGACCTTAGCCGGCCCGTCGTCGTTACGGACGCCGACGTCGGCCTCCCGGTCACTTATCACCCGACAGATTTTCCGCCGTTCGCGAAGAATCGGGCGCACTGCCGCGAATTAAGGTCGAGCCATTTTCCCGGGAGCCGGGGGCCGTCAATTAAAAGTACGTTTGTTCGGCGCCGCAAGGAGGACGCCGAGCGGGGAGAGGCCGGGGTGGGTCGAGGAAGGTTGGAGGACTGAGGAACGAGGCCGGATGATGAGAGGTAGCTGAGAATGGAGTGCGCGTACACTTTCCGATTCGGCTCGTGGGCGGAGGGGGGGAAAAAGTTCCATTTCCCGTGGAGCACGCGTCGGGCCGATGCCAGCCGCCGTTAACGAGACGAGCTCGTTTCGCGCGGCTGTTTGGCCAGCAGTTCGCTCTGACAATTACTGGAGATAGTCGCCGAGGGGGTGGGACCGGAGGGGAAGGAAGGTCGCTGGAAAAGGCTCGGAGCCTGCACGCATCGGAAGGAGCGAAGCGGCGAGAACCGAACTGGATGAGAATGCTTGGTCAGGAGACAAGCGGCGCTGAAGAGAGGATGAAGGTAGATGTGGAGGAGTGGAAGAGTAGGGGAGGGGGGAGGAGAGGAGGAGAGGAGGAGAGGAGTAGGAGAGAAAGAAGGAAGGAGCACCGGATGGAAATCTGAGCCGACCGTTACTTCTATGACGACGACAATAAAAGTGACTCACCCCAGCGCTGAATTCTCACCCCCTCGCGATTCCGCGCGAGGAAACGAGACGCGGCCGGAGACAAAGAGGGCGACAAAGGGGCGGACAAAGCTTCAGGAAGCGCTATATCGGCTTGACAGCGGACGCGGCTGGGAATCGCAAATATGTCTGAACTCCGCACCGCTCTGCTTCACTTTTTAATGACCCACGTAAGGGTTGGCCGTGATGAGCCCGGCCTTACGATGTCGCCGGGTGATAAAAGCTTCTAGGGGGGGACGTCGACATCCGAGGTGACGACCTCGTGTTCCTATGTCCGATATCGGGCAGGAACGGGTCAGGAATGGACCGAGCATGGGTTCAGGAACGAACCGGGAACGGACCAGATAGGAGGCAGATACCGGCGTCGGCGTTTCGAATATTGCGTCGTTGGCACGCCCGGCGCAAGATATACTGTCACTTTACCGGAAGGTATGGCTGCTTTTATGGGGGTCTTTTACCGTGGGGGCGGAGGGTCGGCGCGAGTCCGGAGTCCTGTAATTACACCCCGACCCACCACCCCCCCGCTCGGTCCAGACAGTCGACACCGATATTCTGTGTAATGAATCGACGATATTGCCGTGGCTCGTTGAGCGTCTCGCTATTCCTGCGTGCTAGCCGGCGATTTATCGGATTCAGTTTCACCCCTCCCTGGAATTCTCATTGTCCACGCTGTCCTATCGGTGCCCGTCGACCCTGGACCTTCGCTAATTTCGAAAGTCGCTCTTTACTGGCCACCCGTTTTTTTTTCGCTACATTTTTCCACCCGCTCTCATTTTGTTCATTTCGCCGGTTCCCTTTTTGGGGGTGGCTTCGAGGTGGCGGTTAGGGGTTGATGCAGGTCGGACTCTTTCCATCGAGAACGTTGAGAATCCTGGAAGTATTCAAGGCGTAGCACGTGGTACCGTCAGACGCCGCTGGCCGAAAGTAAGGCTCGTTCGAGGGTTGAAGGGGGCCGGAAAGAAGTTTAACGATGCTTTTATCCAATTAGCGGAATATTAAAAATGTTTATACGGCCGTGTAACGCGCGGCAGCCCAGTTTCATCCCCCGAGCGTGCCGCGTTTATCATGATCTGCTCGCCTCCACCTTCCGGCCGGGCGGGAAGGTGCTCGCGTCTTGCTATTTTAAATTAAAAAGTCGTGTTTGCGACGGGATAATGAGGCGAACCCGCGCGGAAGGTTTCGCACATAAACCGCGCGTATTAGTATTGGCGCGTGAGCGCGAAAAAGCAGTAATGAGAGCGGCCCCCGGTCTTTATCAAGCTCCCTGGCAAGCGGCTGAACTGCGAAATCTCCTTTGTCAAGTGTAAGCTTATAAATCATTCGAATCTTCAATTATAGGGCCCGGGGAAAAAATTCATTTTCCTGCCGAGGGTGGGAGGGTAAAAAACAGGCCACGTCTAAGGAACACAGGGAACTAATTAAATGGATATCCATCGGGAGTTTGCGCCTGGGAGTCTGGGAGGAGTTACATCTTGCCGAGGCCAATTCCTCGCGCTATTTCCGGGAGCGGTGGGGGGGGGGGGGGGGGGTAGTATTTCTCATCGCAATATCGGACGTAGGAGAGCAGTCTTATCGCGCGGCGTACAGGCTGATTTAAAGATTCGCGGAAAGAAGTCACGTACGGGCTCGGCGAGGCTGGTCCGGAAGTGAAGGGGAAGAAGTACGAGATTGTGGGAGGAGGGAGGGCGGTAAGGAGGAACAGGGGCATACACAGCACGAAGAAGAAGAAAGTGGTTTCGCGAGAGCGTCCAGCTCGTGCTCTGGATAAAATGGTCAGCCAACGGCCGCGTTTTAGCGGTTCGACATCGTCGCGGCTAAACTTTCCGCACTGCAAGCCGCAGCAGGAACGACAAAGGGCGCGTGCAGGGCTGTAAATTCAGAGGGTGGCAGTCATTTTCTTCTCTGGGCAGGGTAGGAACTGTCGCGGCCGGAAGGCGATATTCGTTCGCAAACAAATTTACGCAGGGAGCGACTGTGGCAGAGAAGTGACACGGTCGGCAGAGAGGCTGGGAGCTGAGAGTGACTTCTTTCCTGTCTCGAGACGACTACCAAACCACTTGTTATGTCTTCATTCGCCATTCCGTACTCGCGAACGCTCGCTCTCCTCCTTTATTGGCGAAATTATCTTACTTGTCTTTCGAAAGCAGACACTGAATGATGAAACAGTTTGCATGGAATTTTAATAGAGAGTAATATGTTCGTAAAACTGGCCGGATTATTAGCGCGATGTCCGTAACTAAGCAACGTCGCAATATGAATAGTGATGCCCGCCGCTTCGTATCCCGCATATTTTACGCTTCTCCATTTTTATTTTCCACATCCTGTAACCGCTGCTTTCAGACGACGATCCCACTTCGTCCGCCCCATCCAGCGCGCCGTTCCGTCGGAGGAAAAATTTAAAGACATCTCTCACGCCTCCAAATCCTTCAGAGAGCTTCGCCGCACAAAGTGTAACATCGAGAGACGTCTTGATCCTAGGCACGTAAGAAACAGTCTACCGACTCGCCTTTCTACGCTTAAATCGAGGTGGCAACAATACATTCAGCTACGTACGTCACTCGGTTACTTCCGCCTACGACTTCGTTTTTTCACTTCAATCAAATATGTACACATCCCTGAACATCCTAACCTCTCCACGTATAAGCGAGCTAATTGATTCATTCAGCTGGTACTGAGTTACAAGAATGCGACTGCCGGCGGACGTTCAGAGGTGCGATCGGTCTTTATCGGATCGCAGGTAAGTGCGCCGGCTTCCTGAATAATCATGAAACCGCCTCTCTAAAGTCTTATCCTCGCATCGAATATCCCGGCGGCACCCGGAGTGGAGGGGTCGATATTCAAGTGCTCGTCCTGCACACAGGCCGGGCCGGGCTGCGTCCTGCGTGTCCGGAGAAATTCATCTACCGGGCGATGCCCGTTATCCGCGCTTCCATTGTTTTAAGCATCGGGTTTCACAGTGTTATTCACGGTACATAAATCTGGCTCGTATAACACCCACGGCCCGCCAACAGCTGAGCGACGTATGGCTCGCGCGCCATCGACAGCCTCTTGGACCTCATCCCTCATCCTTTACCTTCCTCTTCCTCTCTCTCTCCTGCTCTCTCTCTCTCTCTCTCTCTCTTTCGCTCCCTCGCTCCTGTCTCTGTCTCTCGATTCTCACACTGTTCTCGCTGTCTCTCACATTGTCCTCCACAGCAGGTGTACTCTGTCCCCCATTGCCGATCTTCCTCGCGCGCCGTCCTTGTCCTTCGAGCCAGACAACTAACCCTTCACGGAACGCCAGGACAGCCACGGTTTAAACCCTATCCGCTCCTCCGATTCGCGCGCGTTACGCCCGCGACAAAACGTAACGGCGCCGAACGAAGTGCTTCCTCACGATCGATGGCCGTTTACGCCTCGACTTCGGACGACTAATTAAGCCTGATACCGTGTTACCGCCCGAGCGCCGAGACTTTACGACCGCTCGGGTAATCGGCCCGCCATCAGAGCCCTAACCGTTTGACTGCAAGTGCCCTACGTAGGCCCTTTCGATAAAGTTCTCGGGCTTCCGTCTTTCCGTCGGCTCGAATCTGTGACGAGGTACGATATGCCGCGAAGGATTCTGTTACTTTTCTATTTCATTACACCAAAACTGAGTGTGTTTTGTTTTAATAGATGTATGTTTCTGGAGAATTTTTTTTTGGCCTTTGTGACGGCTCGGATCTGTGACAAGGTACGATATGTTGCGAAGGATTCTGTTATTTTTCTCTTTGATTACACTAAAATCGAACGTGTCTTATTTTAATAGAGTTTTTGGTAAATATGGCTTGAATTAATTACTACATTAAAAAGCACTAAAGTACGGAAGAATGAGTCGATTCGAGTTCATGAAAAAGACGTAAAAATCTGAACACGCGACGTAATTACAGTCTCCCAAGACCGGGACACTCGCCAGACGATCGTCCGGAAGTTCCTCGCACGCGGCGTCTCGAGACGCTCGGCATCCGGGCCGATTATCCCACTCTCAGCGCGTCGTCGGACGCGCTCGCTTAGAACGTGGCGCAATGGCCGCAATCATTTCGCGCGCAGACGTAAGTTAAGCGTCGCCCTAATCGCCGACAATGATCACGTCCTTCCCCCGCTTCTGGCCACTCACGTATCCGCTTGGCCCCGCTTAGCGCGCGATACATTTCGCCCGCCGGCATTCGACGAATCGACGCCCGGGCGTCGGGACGTGGCGATGGCGTCGGCGAGAACGCGGCTCCTCCGCCAACCGACGGTAACGATGTTGCGTCGTTTCCGGCGAGAACGAGGCTTTGTTCGCCGCGGCAGGAAGCGGATACCGCTCATCAAGGACCATCGGTCCGTGGGCCAACAATGCGCGCGTTTTTCATTTCGGCGCTGCGCCGCAGGAAGGCTCGCGAGCGAAATTCCGGCTTCTGGCGCTCGTACGTGCTAGAGACGAGCGTCGGCAGAAAAAAAAAAGGAAGAGAGGACGAAGAAAGGAAGGAGTTTCGGCTCCGACCGGCGCGCCGGTAGGCATTCATAGCGATTCCGGGATCACCGGTGCGTTTAATGGCGGCAGATCATTTGGCCCCCCCCTCCCCTCTCCCACCGGAGCCCCTCCTCTTACCCTCTTTTTTGCCCGACGATCTTTGAGAAGGCGCGTTCGCTCGTGCAATTTGCCGTCCTCGCGTTCGTCTGTTCCGAATCGATCGGCGGACCGCTTCAGGATGCTTTCCAGGCCTCGCGGAACTTCAGCCTCCTGGTTCCGGATAAACGTGCCAGAATAATGGGGTGCGGCCCGTGTTCTTTTGTCGCGAGGCTGACTACTCGCTGAAAGGACGGGGTGGGGGGAAGTCGAGCAATTTGACGCAACGGTTCCATCGACGAGGGCAATTACGATCGTTTCTCGAAAGGAGAGCGAAAAAGTTGGCCCGAGCGAAGCGCGATGGGGCATCAGAGTTAGCGGGTCGATTTCCAGGGCACCGAGTGTCTCTCACTTTCAATCAGCCGCGACGATCGCCGATATATTTGTCAGGGCCGAAATTATTTACCCCGACGCCCATCCCGTAGAATTCGAAGACAACGGCCGCCCGTCTATCTCTCTTCTCGCTCCCACTCGCAAATTCAAGTCGCGAGGTTACGACGGGTTAATAGAAAGCTATAACTCTTCATCCCCCCTCTCCCCCTCACTACCCTCGTAGAGTAGCTCCTACTCCAGGCCACTCTTCCCGGAGGCGACGGATACTGTCCGTGGGCGCGCGCGGATCGGCATTTAAATTTCAATGATAGAGAAGGAAAGTTCGAGAGCGAAGCTTCGCCTCGCGTTTACGCGGCGTAGGTAGCAGACGTGAAGACGGAAGCGGGGGTGAGAGGGGGTGAAAGTGAAAGGAAATTGAACTGTTTCATCGGGCAGGCGCCGGGTCGTAGTCGAGCGTTAAATTAAGATCGTGAATCACGGCCAGTCTTATTTCGCCGGCTTAACGCCTCCGCGGAAAGCTTGTACGCTCGTCGCTTTCGGCCGATGGGGGAAGATTTGCCGGCTTAAGCCGCGGCGCGGTCTCGAGAATCCGAAAAGTCCCGTCGGACATCCGGCAAAGTGGCCGCTTAAAGGCGTCGCAAAACCGGCACTCCGTCTCATTAACTTCGAACGTTCGCGGAACGGTTGACCGTAAATTCCGGCGCAAATTAACTGCTCGCCAGCGTCGTCGACCCGGTCGGAAGAGCCGTGTCCGGGAGTCCGGTCTGTCCGGTGGAACGATATAATAAGGCTGGCCTCGTCGAGGCCGTCGGGTCGGGAAGGTGTCCTCCTCGTCGCGTCGCAAATAACCGTCCAGACATAATAAAAGTCCATTCCGTACGGCCGTATAGTCGAGACTCGGGACCGCAAGGATCGGAGCGCCTTGGGACTATCAGCCCTTGAAACGATTGTTCGCAAAGCCCTCGACGGCTTCCTGCATGTCGTTTCCACCCTCCCCTCCCCAACCTGCCGAGCGGTCGGTCGGATTTAATTAAAATTTAATTCGAAGCCCTTCGCTAATCCACAATTTCCACCGTTCCATCGACGCGATCCGCACCTCCGTTCTTCGTCATCGCTATTGGTACCACTGATCCCACCCCTACCGATACTATCGGCTACCGTCGTCCGGCGGACGGTCTGAGGCCAGAAAAGAGGAGCGGTATACATCATCGTTCGGCTCCGGTAAAATTCCACCCTAAGCGCGACGGGACTATTAAGTCCGCGACATTAGCATTTTGATATCCAATTCAAACGAACCCTTTGCCCCGGATATTCGAACGACGCCCGAACATGCTCGCTCTTCATGAATATCTTACGCCACTTTCGCGGGAGCGTCCCAGTCGATCGAGGCCAGAGGGGGCGGGATCCAAAATACAGGTTTCGGTAATCAGCTCGGGCATGCGGGCAAAAAGAAGGCGAAACTAATCGAACCGGTCCGGACGTACGCCTCCGGACCGATCCCGATCCCGATCCCGACGACGGGAGAGTTCGGGCCCCCCGACCGAGTAAAACCGGTCCGTCACGGGGGTTGAACAGTGATTCGGGATTGCGAGAGGGTTAGGGGCGGCCGAGGGGAGAGGGTAGGGATTACCGCTAAAAGCGTACAAATCCTTCCCGGAACGTCGGCGGTGAGACTGCGCTTTTGGGGTCGTGAATGAGGGCGGCAGGCAAGAGGGTGGATGGCGGCGAGGGGGGTTGGAGGGTGAACGACGGACAGGGTGATGAGAAAGGATAGCTACGGGTGTCCTGGCACGGGAGAGCCCACGTCGTACTGCGAATGAGAAGAGGAAAGGGGTTGGGGTGGAGAGAGAGAGAGAGAGAGAGAGAGAGGGGGGGTGGCAGGGGGTTGGAATAAAGTTGCCGCGAGTTTAGGCCGTCCTCGCAAGCCGCGGAAAGTTTGCGGCGGGCGCTCGTTCCCGCGGCTCCCCTTAGGGGTGGCTGAGGGTGGGAAGGGGCTGAGAGGGGGGAAACTCCCGCAGCTTTTGCCCGGGTTAGTGCCTTGCGCGAAAAGTGAGAGGGCCGCATGCCTGCAGATTGCCGAGGCTCGCCAAGGCTCGTTGCGCGACGACGAGTCGCTCTTTTCTCCGTTTGCCGGATGCAAATTATCCGTATATATCGTTCAATTCGCCGTGCGTCGCTCCATCAAGGGGTAAGATGCGACTCGCATCTCTCGCGGTCTCGCCCCAGGTGGAGGACGGGGGGGGAGGCTTTTAAGGAACGCGGAGGCAGGTAAATTGAGCGTGAAAAGAAAGGAGAATGATTTGTCTGCCTTTCGGATGAGTCCTATTTCGCTTTTCAAGCTTGCCGCGCTTTCTTCCCCCTTCTTTCTTCTTCAGGGTTGAAGGACTAACGTTGAACGACTTTCAGCAGCCTTTTACGGCAACGATGTGGATGTACTCTTTGTGCGGGAGGTGGGATGCTCATGGGGTGGGGATCTTTGAGTTTAATCGCGTTTGCGCGCTTGATTTGGAAGAACGAGGCGGAAAAGTGGACAAAAATATTTAAAACGATGTGAGATATCATATAATTTATGATTAACGCGGTGTAAACGGTTTATTTATATATTTAATATTTTTTTAAATGGGCTTACACCACTTTCAAAATGGACGGTCCGAGTGCGCAGTGGTTTAATTTCCGTGCCGATAAATTTTATGTTAATGTTGGGGGAAGAGGAAAAATGCACACTGTAACGTACGATTGTGTCAGGCAGGTTTGGACAGAATGGAGATTGTGTTTAACATTTGACGTATCAGAACGCCGATGGCCAACGGAAATTAATCGATAACTGTTAATGGGCAGAGGATCGGAAAAAGGCGTGCGTCGTTATGCGATCGCTCGTGAAATCCTTTCTGCGCCAATAATACCGCAAAGGCGGGGGTGCCGGCCGATGGAATTTCATGAACGCGATATCGACACGATATCGACGTCATATTCAGCGCGCTCCCCACTCGCCATTGAGTGACTTAGCGCCTGTGAAACCGGCCCAGGATTAAGACAGAATTGATACAACGCGTCATTCTGCCAACAGTTGTGGCCCCCCTGCTTCGAAACTGTTGCACTTAAGTACGGTTAAGATGTTCCGAGAGCTTCGGAACTTTTCTTTACCCCAGTAGAAGAGAAATTCGGTCAAAACCTTTTCTACGCAGTAGGAGCTACAAAATCCTCCCTTTTTATCACACTTTCTCATATTTGCGACTGTATTGTGAATGTTAGTTCAGATTTTTGGTGTCTATCCTCCTAATTGGTCGTCCGAAGCTATGTTGCAAGAATAGCTCAATCGAATAACTCGAATACTCCCGCCGAAATGCCTCTGTCGACTGAATGCCAAAACACTTTGAAGCAAGCGGTACAAAAATGCATAGAACAATGCTGTGATCAGATCCGGCGCATCAACTTTTCCCTCACGCAAAGCGTGATTGCGCTATTCGGGAATCACGGCGGATGCAGGTCGATCGGAAATATAAGCGTCACCGAGCACAGAACTGACCCGGAAGTGCCGTGAAACGTGTCGAGGCCAATAAGATCGCAGCCAATAATAGCGGGACGCCGGAACGTCAGCGGCAAATATCTTGGACACGTGCCGCTATAACCTACGGCTCCTTCCACCTTCGTAACTAACGTCGCGTTTGAAACTTCTAACGCGAGCCGATGCCGGACGGCCGAGGCAGAAGGAGCGAGAGCGGGAAGAGACAGACGGAATGCCGTGGAATGTCTCGTTTTCCAAGGGAACGGCTTCCTTTATCGTTATTACGCCCGCCGCGCGACACAATGGCTTACGGATCGAATCCTCACTTTTTCCCCGGGATCGGAATACAGTCGAGCGGGCCGGAGTACTCCGCCAGTTACAAGCGTGGGATTCGATGACGCACGGTAAACGCTTGTTAACGCTCGGCCTTCCTGCATATGCATGGCCCACATCGATCCGAAGCCATTCCCTTCCGCAAACAACTCCTTTTCTTCGGCCAGCTCCGACCTGCCTCTGACAAAAACAGTCAAACAAAACCGCCGCCTAACTGCTCATCGACGAACAGAGCGCACACTTGCCTGCTGGCCGCTGCAAATTGCCGCACGGTCGAGTGAAAATTGTACGGTTCTTTGTCCCGGGCGCGAATGTAAACGGGTTAGCTTCGGGAGCGAAGGTGAGAAGGTACCTCGAGGTACGCCTTGAAGGCGGCCACGACGCTCCGGGGCTGATTCTACGCGCGCGAGGGTAGAATCCCGCGAGAAGTCTATTGGGGAGAGTGGTGCCGCGAGAGCTTTTAAATGTAAAGCAGGTCGGCGAACGGTGCCGTCTAACCCTGGACCCCGAAGAAGTGTCGTAGAAGCGGTCTGGGAGAGAAAGGAGGAGAATGAGAGGAGGAGGGGGGGGGGCTCGGCGAGAGGAGAGCGAATGAGCTAGTGGCCTGCCTCGGCATACACATCTCCTCCGCCTTCTCCATTTCCCACGACACTCGCATCCCTCTACGGCCGGTCCTCCGAGACGAGAAAATGGAAAATACAGCCGTTGTCTGCCGGGATGCTTTATGAAATTTAATAAATACGAAATGAATCTGCTCCGCCGACGAAAGAAGCGGAATGGCGATGGGGGAGGGAGAGAAAAAGGGAGGGAGAGGGTGAGGTAGGGGGAGGCTTGCGAGCGTACCGGGTCGACCTTGTCCGTGTGACGAATACTGAGAAGAACGAGGGGTCGGCGGTAGGTACTGAGAGAACCGCGCGAGTGGAAGAACGAAGAGGTCGAGAGAAGGCTTGTTGTTCAAATAGGCTGTTGTCCTACTTTCCTGTCGCGGACTATTTTCCCTCCTTTTTCGCCCGCGATCCTGCCGCCGCGGTCCTTGAAGTTATTTAGCATCGTCTACTCGTAAACCATGAAAATCCGTTTTCACAAAGCCGCCACCAGGCCGCGTGGGTGAGTGGGAGGGAATGAAGGGGTGTAAGAGAGAGAGAGAGGGAGAGAGAAAGAGAGAGAATAAGTGTCTGAGGGTGAAGGTAGAGAAAAAAAAAGAAGAAGTAAATCATTCGACGACCCTCCTCACTCCTTGCGTTTCAGCGTCTTTGCGGGGTAAATATTTGACGAGAAAAAGCTAGACTTCTTCAACGCGCCATTACGCGCACTGCGAAAGTTCCACGAGAAAGTTCGGTGCCTGTCCGCGGAAAATAATGTGCGACACGCGGATATAAATAAGAAGTTAGTTGCGAGGCTCGTAGCCCGTGGCCCGAGACGGGCGCCGCTCGCGCAGGTAAGTTCTTACGGTTCCTTAGCTGCTCACGTAAGGCCGCCTAACGCTGCCTCGAGGTCTCCCTCCATCCCCTATCCCCCTTGAATTTACCGCTCGCGCATGCGAAATTAGTTTAAGCACGATTTCGAGAACGCTTCCACGGCCATCCTCGCCCATTGGCAAAACGCAACGAAATCTTCCGCAGTCTCCTACCATTCCGCCGGTGCCTGCCCCCCCGAACGTGTGAAACTTTATTAGCGAAATAATTCCGTAGCGGAAGATAAACGAACCTGGCGGGAAAAGTTTAATTTCTCGCCAGAGCGATGTAGAGCCGCGGAAGAAGTCATGGACCAACTTAACACATCGACCGCGGCGTAAAATAACAGTTCCGAAACTTCCCGACGTCGTATTTCCCGGGTACGTATGGTCAAAACTAGCCGGGGGGAGGTGGAAGTTGAAAATTGTTTTTTTCCGCGCCACCTCGAGAGTCCTCGTTAAGTACCCTATCCTACCTGGCTATCCTACCATTATGTCAGTTAAGAGAAGAAACGGTTCTCGCAGTTGTTAGCTTGATAATCCCTGGGCCGAACTCCGATAACGAGACAGTTGCTCCTTGAGCGGAATCCTTCACTCTCCTCTCTCCCTCTCTCTCCCTCTCTGTAGCAAGTCCGAAATACCTACCCGCTCGCGACGAAACATTGAGGAAGGCTAGACGGGGACCCACTCCGCCTCCGGGCGTATTTCATACGTCAGCCAAGGAATATTTCTCGAGAGACGTATAAGAGGACTAGCGCGTTACCATTAGCAATGAGTGGCATGAGCTCGAAGCCGGCGCGGCGGCTGGAACCGGAAGTGACGCAGACGAGACTGCACCAATATTAGCATTCGTCTTGATGCCGGTACGGGGAGCGAGAGAGAGAGTGAGAGAGACATGCGAAGACGGCATCCTCTCGGTTAAGGGATATAGAGAGACGAATCCGGTGAAATGGGGCTGCCGCGAGCTTCGAAATTATCGGCCAGACTCCGCCCGCGGAGTCTCCCAGACTATTTCGGACCCCGGTGACCCCGTCTGGACTCGGTCGCGGACAGTGCGCCGTTAGGTGCACCTTTGACGTCGTCCTTGGTCGTCTGCCGGCATCATTACGCCCCGATCGTATACGCTCCGTCAAAGGCAGTCCTCCATAAATCCTGTAGGTGGCGCTAAATGGAAATAGCTGACCGTTTTACGGGCGATTTTTATCGGGTCGAGGTCGAGGAGAGGATCCCAGCCTTGAATGCATGTTTATGAGAATGACGTCGGGGGTGAGAAGGGGATGGGAGTCGCTAAGGGTGGTAGCAGGAAACAGACTCCGAGACGTTAACGCTCCGCTGAGTCCAGCCGTTTCGAACTTTCTACTTCGCGGTTTACCGCCGATGAACTTAGAATTTCTAATGGACAGGGACACCGTCCGCAATGCAACCTGCATTCCGGCCTTTCGTTTCCGCCCCAAGTGGGACAGGGGGGAAGGGTAGGGTGGTAAGCGGAAGGGGTGCCAGTGGTAAGAGGTGCACGTATGTGCCGGATAAGTCGCGAGGCGAAAGAGAGCTCGGCAGGATGAAGTATTTATTGCCGCGGGAGGTTTACGGAAAAGGATTTGCGCCGCTTGAGACGCGCGCTGACGCTCGATTTACACCGTACATCCTTTCTTATCATCGGAATAAGTCGGTTGGCGACCGGCTTAGAGTCGGGCGCGCAAATAAAAATCACTCCCGCGGGATTTCACGCTCCGGGCGTCGACGAAAAACGATAACGCGCTCGAGCGTGCCTAACGCGGTGGGCGTCAATTGAAAAAAAGGTGCTGGGCTGTTCTGCGAACGCCTTGACAGCATACTCTCTCTCTCTCTCTCTCTCTCTACGCAAGAAAGCAACGCGCGTGAAATCTCCCGCTCAAAAAGACTCGCGAGCAAACGATGTACGCTGTGGGACACAAAGAGTTGGCGAAAAAAGGAGTGCGGCCGGGAGGGGGCAAATGAGAGGAGAATGAGCGAGGAGGCTGAGAGTCGAAGAACGAGAAGGGAGAAGGAGAAGGCTTTAACAACGGGCCGGTGCAATAAAACATTTTCGTGCAGCGGCAAGTCATTCAATACCGCGAACCGTGCCGGCTCGCGCGGCTGGCACGGGGCTCTCTCTTTCCAAAGGGTCCCCGAGTAAGGACTCGAGTAAAGGTACCGCGAAACCACGTCGTTACCGGGCAAAACGCCGCTTGTACCCTCCGCGACGCCGCGGGATGCCTCGTTCCGACAAATGATCGAGAACCCTTACCTTACTTGTCGGGCAAGCGAACGAGACTTTTATTTCCCCCCACGAAAGAGCACGCTCAATCGCACCTTCCGATCGAAGGAGAAATTGCGAGAGGTTCGCTTCGTTCGAAATTAGAATAAATATCGGAGCTGGTCTTGCACCTTAATTCTCTGATTTTTTCTGCCGACGGCAGTCGATGCTCAATCCGGGCCGGCCGAAGAGGGACAAACATTTTGCGACAGCTCGTCCATGGAAAAGCAATCTCTCTCATCGCTCGACCTTTCCTTATTCTATCTCTTTCTCTCTCTCTCTCTTTCTTTCCTCTTTCACCATTCCGGCACCCTTCCGCGCTCTCCCGCCCGTCCCATCTTCCCCTCCTTTTCCCACTCTCCTCCTTGCTCCTCGTATTTCTCTCCACCCCCTCCTTGCCCACCCCTCCACTCTCACCCTCCCGCAGCGGAGAGTCTATTATCTCTGCCAAAATGAAAAGTTGAGAACCTTTGACCGTTCAGCCAGTTTATTGCTACACCGGGGGACGACACGGAGCGCCGCCTGGCACAAAACCACTTCGACGGGAAAAGAGTTGGGCTTGGCACGACAGCCTCCCGCCGCCTTTCCTCTCCTACGACCTCCTTCTTCCGGTTTATTGCCGGTATACGAAAACTACGACCGCCGCCGGGCCGTCGTCTACCTTGCCACCTCGACGCCACCCTCCCCTGTCTTCCTCCTCCCCCCCCCCCCCAATCCTCGAACTACTCCCGAACCAGTCTCGACCCACCCCCTCCCCCTACCATCGCATCGCTATGCTCATCCTAGGAGTCACAGAAGCGTTTTACAACTTCATAACTGCTCGATGAATCCCGCCGACGGTACCGCTCGCTTGTTCTCTGCCTGTCACTGCCCCGTAATAGCTTTACGCGTACGTCGGCTACTTTCGCGAGCTCGCGTGAGACGGACTACTTAAGCGTCGGGAACGATTCCCCGCTTCGCCGAGAGGACGACCCGCCGGAGGGGGATATTAAATGTAAATGATATTCGAGGACGAGCGGCAACTTTTTATCTTCATTCGTTTCCTACTCTCGAGCCGGGTATCGGACGTACTCGTTAACCGCGAATGTGAGATTCGCGTGTTTAATTATTTCGCGGGACGAGGAACCGTTAAGTTCCGCCCCCACGGACAAGCTCATTTCGTGATAGTGATTTATCCGACACAGTCCGATTCTGGCGTCGGTCGATTATTTCGCTCAGGGGGTGAGTGGGATTCCCCGATTTCGCGCGGCAAAAGTGAAATCGCTGACCGACCGACTCGTTCCTCTTTCCGGTTCGGCCATTTAATCCCATTTAAATATAGACCCCCCCCCCCCCCCCCCACCTTCCCAAACCCCAACCTTCCTCCGGGACGGCAGATAGGCGAGCGGGTACAGTAAATTTCACGTGACTTAATTGAAAGCCGGTCATGTCTTTTATTCGGACCCCGAGGGGCGGAATGATACAAAACTTAAAGGAATTCATTAAGGCGGTTAAATGAAATTTGCTGCAGTAGCTCCTGCACAGGCGCCTTGCAATTAGACACAATGGCCCGGTTCTTACGTTAGTTTCATTTCGAGTTATTTACAATCCTGCCTTCCCTCTTTTTAGACGAAACTACCCCCGGGGATCCGGAGGAGTTCGTCCCAGACGAGGCAGAAGAATCGATGGAGAGCCGCCGTCGAACTCGGTGGGTGCGAGGGACGGGGGATGGGGGTGGGGGGTGGGGGAGGGATTGGACGGCAAAGTCGAGAAATGAAAAGCGGGAACGGTGGAAGGGAACGACGAACGTCCGCCGTATTGTTATCGGACGGCTGACCGTTTTCGGAGCCCATATCGCAGCTGTGTTTGCCGCAAATATCGGCACCTAACTGCCACTGTCTTTCGGCGGCCGATTATTAAGGACCCCCTGGGCGACCCCGGCGGAGAGAAATCAAGTGTCGCTTGCACGAAAAATATCGTCCCCGCTGTCTCTCCGTACCGTTCCACATATCAAACATTTCGAGCCAATAACCTTCGACTGACTCCCGACTCGACGAACCTTCCTTTGTCGTCAAATTTCTTTAAAGATCAGACACTTTCGCGTTTCGCGCACACTGCGTCGTTCGATCGGGCGTATTTACTCGGAATTCATCGAAGTTGCGTAAAGGCTAGTGGCCGATGGTGGCCTTAGCCGTTGGCTCGTACCTTCAGTCGTCTGCCCAACAGGTCGAAGGAATCCGAGTGCCCACACTGAGAACGTTGCGCGCCGGGAAGAACAGTACTAAGTGCAGTGGGCCACTTTCGCGGCGCGAGACCGTCAATTACCGCCGAGCGCCTTTGTCTGACTCGCGCATCGGTAATCGTTACGTAGCTCGTGAATTTTCCGCGCGCAGGTTGGCGGCGCGTGCATTAATCCTCGGTGCCCTCTGCGAGGCGGACTGCTTGCGCTTGCCTAGAATCTATTTGTACGACCGTAGACGCTCGCCCCGTAGATGTGCGCCAGCGGATTACGACCGTACGGATTCGCCTCTGAACGTACCACCCTTCCCGTCTACCGTACGTACCTATCTACCAACCTACGCTTTGAATATCCACGCGCCGCTGCGTTCGACGATCCCTTAGCATGCGACTCGGTCTCAGCAATGCTTTGTGCGATTACATGAAGCGCTCGCTTCAAAAGTGTCTCGTCGTTTGCGTGTCCAGACGTCGGACGGGCATTCTTTTACGGCCGCGCACTTCCGTGCTATTTAAAAACGTGGCACGACGGAAGCGCGAGAAGTAGAAGGAAGAGGTGGAGGAGGTTGAGGAAAAGGGGGCGTTAAGCGAGATGCGAGAATTACGGGAGCGTGGCGCCCGATGCATTATGGGAGCAGAAGCGTATCTACCTAGATCGCAATGGCGGGGAAAGGGCACGCGGGCGCTGCAGCGGCGAGGAACTTAGCCCCGGCGAAGATGCGGGAACCGTGCATCCTGCAATTTCTCAAGTACACACTCGTGAACACTTGAGTAATTTAGCGGTACTTTGGCGTGACGCGTTTTCGCTCGGCGGAGCGTATGATCAATCGGCGCAATTGACTGGGTACAAATTGTTGCGCGCACGAGTTTTCACTGTAGCCCACCTCGCGTTCAACCCCTCCCCCCCCCCCCCTCACCTTCCACCGCCTCCGCCCAGCCTTCACCTCCTTCTCAAGCAACCGCAGCCCTCGTGTTCCAGCCCCTCCTTTCGTCACGCCGGATTAATTTACGCGCATCTTGCCCGCCGCAGCTCTTAATTCGTCCAAAACGTTGCGGGATGATAAAGGACCTCTTTGGTCGCGATAAGTATTCGCTTGCCGGCGGTAGCTTCATTGCGGCAGAGGGCACCTTGACGGTTCGCTCGTAAAACATGGGAAAGGCGCAAACAAAGTTTCCCGTCGGACGTCGACTGACGCGAATTTTGCGCATACGCCGGATTCGGAACGAATTACCCGACAATTATTCGGGTTAGCGGAATGCCGGATGGCGGAAGACGTGAGAAAGAACGGTTGGAACGTTATGAAACAGAACCGTGAGAGTATAGGGTCGAATTGAAGGACTTGAGGGTGAGATCGAGAGGCGTGAAAAGTGCATGCGATGCAGTCTGTAATTTGGCCGAATAAACAGGAGTCCCTATCGGATCGATCGGCTCTAACGGAATGCCTAACGTTCGGCCAGAAGCGATCTTCGGCAGAGAGAACAGTGGGACATGGCTGCGGTTTCGGTAGAAAGAGGAGAGTAACGGCGGGAAACGTGTCTCTGCGACAAATGGCGATATTCGGCACGGGCCGATGCGTTCGAAAATGCGCTCATATACAACGGGTGGGAATGAAATTAATATCCTCGCTGTCGGCCCGGGCTCGAAGCTCACTCCGTACGTTCGGGCCAACAATAATTCCCGACGAAGTTGTCAGACCGCGCGAACGTGACATAAATACGCTCGCGTCGCACTGGGCAAGCGGGCGGGTTGGGTGGACTTCGTTACTTCTTTCGCGCGCAAGTTTATTTATCAGGGAGACAGCCGCTTCCTCACGCCGGGCCCGGACGCGGATGTAAGTCGGTAATAATTTTGCAGGAAGGATATTAGCTGGGAGCGTGAGCAAAAGTGCATCGCGGCAGAGCGAAATGCTTTGCGCGCGTAAGTCGAGGGCAGTCAGAGTGTGAGTGGGAGCGGAAGAGAACGAGAGAGAGAGAGAGAGAGAGAAACGAAAGAGTAAGAGAGACACTCTCCAACGTCAGTCGGCAGTTTGCGGAGTTTACAAATTTACGAACGCCCGAGCGATTTGACGGCGTGTGCAAGAGGGTGTGCACCTTCTTCCATCAGAGCGCACTCGCGCGCGCGCGCGCGCGCTCGCGCACCAGATAAGATTTAGCCGACAGAGCGCGCGGGCGCGCTAATTCTCGACTTTAATGAGATTGAGCGGGAAGTTCGCGGAATCTCGTTTCGCCTTCCCGGAATTCGGAAGACCCCCACCGACATCGTCCAACTCGCTCGCGGCTGTTAACAAGTCGCGCGCAAGCTACCCAGGGTAGCGTAAAAGTGCACTGTGGACCTTGACTTTCCCGGTGGCTCGCGGAGCGGGGGGGGGGGGGCGTAAATATGGCCGGTATCCCTTCCCGCGCGCCATTCTCTTGCCAAGACGCCGGGGGTGGGAGGTCGAGTGACAGGGTTTTGGCCCATGCCAAGAAAGTTATCTTGCCCCGTGGAACGCGGCCTCGCATCCTCCGGGCCACTCGGAGAATTCCGTAAATTCGAGGCACGGCCGGGCCTCTTTCCACGCTTCCTTAACGTCGGCGCTACCTTCGGCGCCGTCACCAAGTGCCGTGCAGATAAGTTTCCTTTCAGTTTTTCCCTCCTCCCGCCTCCGCCCGCTGCCGCGCCCACCCATCTCCCCTTTACCAACACCGGTTTGTCGTGAAAACATTGAATACGGTTTACAGTCCCTCGGGCGTCGAGTCTCACTTCGTATCTCGAAGGGTTACTTCTACTTTCTTCGCTTTCCTTCTCTTCTTCTTCTTCTTCTTCGCCTTCTACCTTCTTCTGCTCCTGGCCGTACCAGCCCCAGCTTCCTATTACATCGCCCCAACCTGCCGGCATCCACCCCCCTCTAACGCTCCGAAGTTTTAATCAAGTTACACCCTTATGCGCGACAAATGTAGCCAACGTCGAGCGAACGGCTTTAATTCGACGCTCGTAAACTTATATTATACAAGAATTAAGTGCGACGTAAAAAAAATGTATTACCCGCATTGGCTGGGACGGAATATTATTCTTTGCCGGGTGGAAGGCGGACGGGAGGCTGGGGATGAGGTAGGAGGCGCACAATGAGGAGAAAAGACGTCTTTGCCAACGCGAGTCCTTTGATACTTAACGTGTTCGACTTAATCGAGGACGAGCGTAAGGAAGATATTCGAACGAAGACCGATCAAAGCGTGCGTGGGATGACGCTGAAAGGTGAACGGGAAGGAGCGAGATAAGGGAGAGGAGGGGTGGGCATGATAAGGGAAAAACAAAAAAGGAGAAGGGAAAGGTCGGATAGAGAGTGGAGGAAAGCTGCAGCGTAACGGCAAGACGAAACCATAAAGAATTTACGAGGAAGAAACAACGTTGCCCGCTGTATACCGGCACGATCTTCCCTTCACCCCCTTGATGCTCGGCCCCCGGCCACCCCCCAGCAAACCCACCCACGCCCTCCCGTAGCAGCCTAGCAGCAGTCTAACCTCCGTCTTCGTTTACAGGCTACCTGGCCCCGGCTGGTTATTGCGAATCGTGACGTGAAGACATACATAAAGAGGCACACGAACTCACGTACACCTTCTGCCCGGATAAACCGCCGTAAAAGCGGCGGGGGCTGCTTTACATGTAAAACGACATCTATCGAATCCGGGCGCAGCCCTTCTCTCCCCCTCGCCCCTTCGACGGCCTTCATGGCGCGGCGCGCCTCCCCTAAAGGAGGACCGCTTGACTTTCGACGCTTGGCACAAAAAAAGATTCACTCTCTGCCACCCCCTCCTCGCCTCCCCGGGAAAGATCGCGGGTGTAAAGTCGACAATGTTCGGAAATTGCCTGCGCCCCGACGCCCCCCCGGGGAGGCTCGATCGTGATTGACAGTAAAAATGGGGATGATCCACTTTTACGGAGGACGGTTGTTATTTTAGTATGGTCTCGAAAGAGGTTATTTCGGGAGCCTCCCGCGACACGGATACGAGAGATAGATAAACGCGAACTTTCCAGTTGCCGGCGCGCAATATTATGTATTAGCAGGGACTTCCGGGTGTCACGAATCGCATTCAATTGCCATCCACTGCTCTCAATTGCTCTCCGGTTCCACGATTCGCAGACTGAAGTGGCCCTTTGCCATTAATCCGCACTCATTCATCCTCGCGTCTTTGAAGCCCGGCATTGTAAGCGGCGAGATCAAGGGGAAAATACATCGAGATTTACTTCTTGATGAGAAAGCGGCGCTGCCTCGCCAGGCGACGGAAGGTCGGACTCGGTGCTGAATTTTGAAGTCTCCGGGTCTTGTTCGAAAAAGCGAGCACAAAAGGCTTTGTGCGCGCGCACGGCGTGTCGGCTCGCATCTTTCGTGCCGCGAGTCGCTCCTAGCTGGGCTCGGGGCTGCATAATGCGTTTCCTTGCGAGACGTCGCCCATCGGAGCCGCAAGAAGGTCTCGGCAGAAATTACGTCAGCGTAACGCCCGCAAAACCGCCCCTCTCGACATGCGAGCAGGAGGAATAGAAGGAGGAGGAGGAGGAGGAGGAGGAGGAGGGAGGAATCCGTCGGCGCCAAACTGCTTTAAGTCAATTAGTGGGTCACTTGTGGCGGATTAGGGCGTCGGCGGCTGAAATTCGTGCCGGAAAATTGTTTGTCTAGGCAGCGTCGACGATTCGCCGACCAGTTTACGTTCGCTGCGGAAGAATGAACGTTTCAATTTCATCCTCCTACGGACTGTACGCCGAGGACCGGGCGTTAAGCATTTTTTCGCGGCGCGTGTAATTCCCGAAAGAATGGAGAGTGGCGCATATGCGCGGGATCTGTAAATTAGTAATTTCGCGAGGTCGAGCGCGGCGGGAGGGGAGACGGAGTTCATTAAAATACGCGAAGGCGGCCCGCACTGCTCTTCTCCAAACAATACCGGGAGTATTCCGTAGCGTCGGAGGATCGTAATACATCGGGCGGAGAGACGGTGTAATAAAGGTAAGCGAGTTTCGGTTCGCCGCGATGTAGTTCGTTACGGTGCTGCGGAGGGCTGTTGGACGGATGGGGGAGGGGGTGGATTTTTCGTCTTTCCCCGACTTCCGCGCCAATCCGGACGGGCTCGGCCAATTGCGGGAATGCGAGGGCCCGCATAACCTTACCCGTGGTGCGCGGCATCGAATTTAATAATTCATCCCGGTCGTTATTTATTTGCTTTATCCGCCGCGTACATACGTTGCTCGCGCTCCCGCTCTCTTTTTTTTGTTGCCAGCCGCCAGACGGGATATCGGGACTCTCAAAAATTGAAATGCGTCCGTCGCGATGCGCGCGAATAAAAATCTGCTTCTCGCCATGTCAGTCAGCGCGAGCTCGCTCGTATTATGCGCGGCACTCTCATTTGCAATTCGTGATCGCGAGCGCATGCCTAGCGCCCCCCCCCCCCTCCTCCCTCCTCCCACCAACTCGTTGACGTCGTCGCGTGCAAAAACGATTTCGGGCATTGTTCGACCGGCGGTTTTACGTACCGAAACATTCGCGTTTTATTCGACTCGCTTTGCGTGTCGCGTTTTATTGCCTTCTCGCGAACCCCCCCCGTGACCCGGTCCGTACATCGTCGTCGTCGTCGGCGTCGTCGGTGTCGGCGTCCTCGACGACCTTCTCATTCTCTCTTTGTTTTCCTCGAACTGCCCCTCTTTCAGCTCGATTTTTTCTTTTTTACACTCCTCGCCCCTTCAGCGACGCCGTCGGGCACGGTCCTTCTTCTCTGTATAAATTCGGAGCACGCGCGGGAAATTTTGAAAAGCCGGAAAACGAAAGGGAGCTCCGCGTCGACGATGAAGACGGACGGCGGGCGCTGTCGAGCGTGAGGGGGTGAAAATTTCGACGTAGACGGGGCGTATTTACGATGGGTGAGTTACGTTGCATTGCCAGGCATTTATAAGGAACGCATTGACGTTGCGCGAGTTATGAAACGGATTTTTCGAAATGGCCTGCCGACGATGAGACGACGAGAGGGTGGACGGTTAACTGTCGCCAACTGGAACTCCATTGAAGAATCCGAACGAAGAGCCGGGCCACATTAAATGTTCCCGACGACTTTTACCGGGCTTTCGAATCGACGCGTGCTGCCGAATGAATTAATAATTCGGCCGCAATCGACGGACTGAAATGCTCGACGAACGATTATGAGCCGATGCGCTCGCCAGATTTCGGTTTAGGCCGCTTCGCATTATTTGCCGGCCCATAAATAATGCGCCCACGTTCAATTCATCCTATTTTCAGCCCTCCCTTCGCTACGGCCGACGATCGTAGGAAGCATTTTAATTTCGTGTCGTCGTGCGACTGACGCGCGTCGAAAAAGTCGGCCGGACGGGTTTAACGACCGACGTCGTTTGAAGTTCCCGGACAAATTCGTCCTTTCGACTGGAGGGGGGCCAGAGAGGAGGAGGAGGAGGAGAGAGGGGGAGTACTTAAACGCGAGCGACGGGGGTTGAACGAGAGGAGCGGCCGTATAAAGCCCGGCCGGTGGCGAGGAAAAGAGCAAGGGTGGGAGTATCGAACCCTAAGCCGGTCCAAGCCTCGCCACTGTTTTTTTCCGTCCTTTTTGTTTTTCATTCGCCGGAACGACGGCCGGCCGACCGATTTCACTTTTTCCCACGCATCTTCGTGCAAGGTAACGCGCTAATGGACAGAGTTTCTCGATCCCGCGGATGTCTGCGTGCATCGGCGGAAGCAAAACGGGAAGAAGAGAGAGAGGGGGTGGAAAGGGGACAGAGACAGATTGGAAGGGAGGCAGGGCAGAGTCCCCCCAAACGGTCCGTTGGAAACGACAGGAGAATGGGGGGGAGGGAAATGGCAATGCATTTCATCCTGGTTTAACGCGGACGGATAGAATTTGACTTTCAACGAGGGTTGGGGAGGAGAGCGGCGCGCGGTACGTTTGACGTGACGCGTATCCGCCAAACGTTTCAGTAGCGTAACAATTGAACCGATTCTCTAGCTCCCTCTCTCGACCCTCCCTCACCCCTCTCTCGCTCCCACGCCAAGCGCGGAGGGAAACAATTTGAATGACTTCGGGCAATTGCACTCGATGACAGATTTTTGTTTCCGCGCGTGAATTTGATACCTGCCGGACGAGTCCGTACGATTCTGACATTTCGAGTTGCCACCGAGCCGGCTATCATAGACAATTACTAAAATTCGCTGGAGGCTCGGGTTTGGCTCGCGGAGAGGTCGGCGCGTATCTATCGGTGCTTCGCGATCATTTTTGAAGCTGTCGCCGATGCCGGAAGCGGCGGCGGATGAAGGCGGGCTCCCACCTACGTGCTCGCACAGCTCTGGCAGGCCTTCCCGTGCGCGGAAAGTAGCCATTTCCATGGGATCGGGATCCGTCCGTGCGTCGTCCTCACGTTCGCCCTCCGCCGCGATTGCAGACTGTATGCGCCGAAGCGCGCGCGACACATTTCGGAGTCACTCCGAATCGACTCCCTCTCGATTCGACGGCGCTGAATTGGAATTACCGCAGATACGGAGGGAAGGAAAGGATTGAAAGGACTCCCCGGATGGGATTGGGAAGGATACGAGTGCCGCTCGTCCGGCAATCGCGAAAAACTACTGGCGGTGGCTGTCTGCCGATGGCACGCTGTTGCTAGCGTGTTGATAGTGTGTAGCCAGAGTGGTGGAAGCGTGTTGCAAGCGTGTTGCTGGCTTGTCGCTCGATGCATGTTGCCCGCGTGTTGCCTGCCTGCTTCCGCCCGAGCTCCACCTCTCAAGCCCTCCTCTATCCGTCCAGTCGAAAGGTCCGCTCAAAGTTACCTAGCTCCAGTCAATAGGGATGCGCTCCATTTTTTCACCCCCCTCACGGTCCACGCCAATCCCAGCACGCCCCTCCTGATCGCCGAAAGACTTCGAAGCGAATGTTTGGCGAGCCACCGATGAATGGAGGATCCCGTCGAAGCTTTCTTCCGCGGAATTGACGAAGTCTGGCCAGCCGATCAAAGTGCTTCCCTCTTCAAAGGGGTACGTAGACGGGGTGCGCTCGTTTTATTCGGCCAAAGGACTCGCAGCAAGATCGTTTCTCTTCCCCTGCCCTCCACCCGCCTCCTCGCCGTCAATCTTACCTGCGTTAAGCGCGTTCTTGGTAGTTATCCGTCTACCCGGAGTCAGAAATGTTCGGACCATTGCGGCGACGTCGGCGAACAAACTTCCGGGAGGAAACATGATCAACCGGGTGTAACTGCAGAAACTGCAATACCCGATACTGGCAGCGGTGGCCTGGCGTCTGGAGCAGCTGCGCACCGGAGCGGACGGCACGGCTATCCGGACGGCCAAAGGTTGAAAATGTAGACTCAACGCATCGCCCCGGTAACGGTCGGTGCGATACGCCTTCCACCGCTCGAGAATAAGCGTTCTCCTGGTAGACGGCACTTTACGCGGCGGTCTACCGCCGCCTCGGCAGCCGGCAACTACCCTATCCCAAACCCTTCAAAGACCCCTTCCCTCCCGCCCCTAAACCTCCCATCAACCTGGGCGGCGGCAACGAGGTGCATTTTCAATTTATGGGTTGATACTTCGCCAAATTTATGGTTGCGCCCATTTTCGAACCCGAGATACTTCAGCCAAGCTGAATGCGAGCTCGATACACCCTGCGCTAGACACCGATCCGCAACACGTTCGAAACAGCTTTCGGGGGGGCTGGTCGGGAGAATGTATGTGCGCGAGGAGGAGAGCGTGCGGCTGCTTCGACGTAGGAGAAGAGGGAAGGACGGAGGAGAAAGGGGGGGATGAAGCGTCGGAGGGGTGGAACGGCCGAGGGAAAGTGGACAGAACCGCTGGACGTGTGGGTGGATTGAGAAGCGAGCACAGGCGCACACCGGGACAAAGTTTCAATTAATTCAGGCCCGCAGTTTCGTTTGTTTACACAGCGGCTGTGGCTTTCGCGCCGATGGAAAATAGCCGGCCGATGATCGCATCGCGCGTCGACGAATTCACTCCCCCCCCCCCCCCCCTCTCGCCAGCGTTGCCGGAGTGCTCGGATCCCAGTTCAACCACCCCATCTCCCGCCGACTCGCTCATCATCCCCGGCCAGCCGGCCATCCGCGATTTTCCAAGAAACGAGAACTCGCCGAGCGGAGCGACAAATATTATCCGAGCGAGAATGAGGGCCGATCACAGTTTCCTGCGCACTCCGATAACGACCCTCGCTAAAATTCTAACGACTTACGTACCGACGATTAGAACGCGACGAGGAACGATGCTCTTTTTTTCAGGGGGGGGGGGGGGCGAGCGTGAAAATGCTTCGCTTCGCGGGTCGGATGTTAATGCGCCGTTCGGGACGCGAGCGTCGGCTCGCTGTCCGAGGGCGTCGTTACGGACGCTTTAACGTCGCTCGCCTGGCTAACGGGCCATTTCAATATGGCGCCGAAAGCATCGAAAAGTCACGACTCTGAATTTTCCATCCCGGTAACCGACCTTCTCCCCCGCCGAAGGATCCATTTTCCTTCCGCCACACGTTTTACCCGACCTAGCATCGACGCTCGGCGACGAACTCGCGAGCTGGGTAATAATTGGCACTATTTGCATTATCGTCATTGCATTATTAAGCAGGTAGCTGCCGCCGAGCATCCAGGATCGTTACTCATCCCCGTTGATTTACGCTCGCGGCGCGCCGCGTCCTGGGAGCTGCGAGACTTACCCTTAATTATTACAATTACTCGAAACTAATGGCGCGGATGTATTATTACACCCCCTCCCCCTGGCTCGGTCCATCCCCGTTTCCGCGGCCCAACGGGGGAAGTGACATCGATTCGGGAATTACTTGCGCGCCTACGATACCCGGGTGTAGGATGGAAAATTTAAGCGTGGGCCAGATTGGAAAATTCGTTACGTCACTCGGGAACGGATTAGACGACGACTACGCGCTTGTGCGCTGCGCGAGTATGTCGGCCCTTTTGGGGCTCGATAATTTTTATCCCGCTCGCCACCGCATTCGGGCAAAATCGATGATGCGCTCGGCGCATAGTTATGAATCGCTCGAAAGCTCGAGCGCAAACTGCTTTTTCGAGTGCACTTTCGAGGTAGATAAGCAGTTGCGGTGAGAAAAATGGGAGTATTCGAACGTGCCGAGTCTATGGGTAGGTAGGTAGGGTAGGTATAACGTAGGGGTAGTATCGCATAAGCGAGGAAGTTCGCTCCCGACTCTGCCCGACCCGACGCCACCCGCTGTGAGACAGTCCTCCATCCTGACATTATAATAACGTAATCGGGATAGCTGGGGAATGCCGATGGAGTCGCGACGAGGAAAAGATATGTAAATCAAATTCCCTCCTGTGCGGACATACTCGTCCTTACTCGTCCTCACTCGCCGGCTAGACGTTTCCTCGATAAAATTCCGCGTATAACTTCGGACGAGTATAGACGCTTGTTTTTGCAGACAATAGACCGAAGAATTGAGTCCGTCGGCGCGGGCGTGGAAATTTCGACGATGTAGTGACAGACATCGCGAGCGAATTCGACGGTCGAAGGTATTTCAAAAATGTCGACGCGACTTTATCTTCGCCCATTTTTCGCGACCCTACGTGCGCGCACATCGCCCGCCGGAGCGGCTGGCGGCGAGGGTGAGTTCCCGGCGACGAGGAGGGGGGTGGTTCGAGGGTGGGACGAGGAGACGAAGGAATGCACGTAACCTCATCCCCCTCCTGTGTTCCCAGTCGTGAAAGGGCGAGACTCATATCAGGCACTCTGAGCGCTACGCACGCTGATATCGCGCATTATTAGAATTTAAGCCACGTCACTCGTATCGATATGTTTTTCGAGGGATGACGACAGGGGGTAGGGAAGTGCCAATGCGAATCTCGTGTAAGCTATGCGAGTAGCTCAGATTTTACGAGGATTCATCCGCCGGCAAAAACGCGCCGAACAACCCGCTCGGCATTCCTTTTACAGTCCGCGCACATTCGAATGCCCATTGCGGCGTATGCGGGCATTCCGAATAGGGGTCGTATAACCTGTAAGTTGCATAAATTCGCCGTCGTTGTTTATCGCTTAATTGTATCGGACTGGCCACCGACTGCCGACTGGCCGACTGCGCCCGCCCGCCCGAGTAATTATGCTGCCGAGTTTTTGTTATATATTAGTGAAGCCGCAGTCCGCGTAACAGGGATCGTTGCATGTATATATGTGTGTGCAGCTGGCCTCGCGAGTACGGGCTCCTGTAACAGGGCACAGGCCGAACGATATGGATTCAGGGTCGGACTGCGTGAGCACGTGCAAACGGCGAACTAGCGTTTGGGCCGTGTAAGTTGCTTGCCCTGTGTAAGTTGCCAAGGACACGATGTATGTACGTTTGATCAAATATATGTCGAGCACACAGAGCGCACGGTTAGCAGGGTTCGAGTGGTTCGGCAAAGTCTAAGTCCGTCGCCGCCGACGCCGACGTCGTTGTCGTTGTCGTTCGGGTAAGATAACGGGCGCGTTGTGTGTGGACGGAATCACAGGACTGGTCGGTTAAGTAACGCGATCGATAATAATAACCCGAGATTATATCGGGCGGCGCAATGAGCTCGTTTGCTTATTTCGAATGAAAATCGATAGCCGTTTGATGGCGGAGTGGACAGTTCGAGACAAGTGGCTCGTTCAAGTCGGACCTAGGTACGTGCCATTGGTAGTAACTGTCATTACTATCTTCGATCGAACAGGTAGCCGATCATAATAGACGCGCAATCCAGCGTCATCCACCGGAAACGAATACGCTCGACGTACGACGAAGAAAATGCATTCCCGAACGGAGGGTTGAAGCCGCTGGGCAAAATGGGCGACCGACCTTCTTCGCTCGCCGGCGGAAAATAAAAGGTTCACGTCACAGGGTTGCCCAACGAAATTGTGGCCAATAACTATAGCTACCCCGACAGACTTCCCCTAGGGGGGGTGGTAGTAGCCGCTATCGGGGCCGTCAGGTATTTTAATCATCGGGGCATCGTTGCAGTGATATTTCAGCGAAATAGCGCTCATCCACCTTCATTATCGTATTTCCTGCGAGGCATTTTTAGCATCTTCGATTTATCTCACTCCGGCCGCACCATCCCTCTCGGTCGTAACCTCCTTCCACATCCACCCGCCCCGCGATCGAGTGTTGCCGTATTCGAGCTAAAATATACGCTCACATCTACGTCTGCGGCACACACGGTGGTGGTAGTAAATTAAATCGTGAGGATTATCAAGTTGGGAAAGGGTGCCGATGCCTGCCGACATATAATTGCATATCCGCCTACATGTAGATCCGTGTTTATAAATGTTCGCCCCCGTAAGAACGGTTTACATTCGATTCGCTATGAATATACGCTCCCCACCCCCCGATCTCACCCCTTTCCGACCCCGTATCGTGTTTGCACCGTTAACCTCCTTCGGCGGCAGAGCAAACGATTTCGTAATGGAAATCGGCGGTTTGATATTTCCCGATCCACAACGATTCCCTTCGCGTGCGTTAACCACGTGTGTGCCTCCCACCCTCCCCCGCCCTTCGCTACCTTTGTCCTCCACCCTCCTGGGCAAATGCCGTGCGGTAATCCGGACAGCTAATCAACCGACTCGAAACTTTCATTCCGTTCGAAGCCGAGCTTATTCGCCTTCGGAATCTTTCCCCGACGAATTCGGGCATCCTAGATCGAATATATCCGGCGAAGGAAATGAAACAGAAGGGCAGAGAATCGGACAGCGGGAGTTTCGCCTCGGATTTTACGTCTCGACCCTTTTCCGAGCCGGACGACTGCCTCGCGCGGACAGTAGAAATTTGCAGAAATCCGATGTTCGCCGATCGGTCATCTCCGAGATCCGTGAAAAAGGTCAAGCTTGTATCCTCTCTTCATCGATAACCCCCCTCCCCCCTCGGTATCCGTGGAATATGTGCCGACGCGAAGGGGCCGTCTTATCAGTGTTTGCCCGACGGAGGACAATTCGACGGCGGCTATCTCGGCGCGAGTAACGGACTGCGCGAGCGAGCGGGCAAATTCCGGCAAAATTCTGGCGCAGGGGGGTTATGGATCCGGCAGGTACACCCTTGCCTGCCGACGGTATTAAAGTAGCCGAGCTCCCATTGAAAGTTTAACGTGCCGTGAGCACGTGAGCCCACCCACCTCCTTAGCTGCGCTAGTTGTATCGCGCGCATTCAGCTTTTTCCTCCCCCCCCCGCCGCCTCCGGGAGCCGAGGCCAAGATTGTATACGGCAGATATGTGCGCGGCGATGCCGGCGGCTGCGGGTCAGCAATAAATAAGCAGCTCCGGGGGCTTTTGCTACCGCGGGCGAGGTTCCGAAGGACAGGGAGGATCGTCGGGCCGACTGTCGAATCTCGTTCGTTCGTCTCGGATCGTTAAGTTCGCGAGACAACGGCGGCGGTCTGAGGCGAAAAATCCCGGTAAATCTGGCGCCGGCCGAACGAATCCTGACGTTTCTTCTCCGTCCACCCCCTTCTCACTCCTCCTATCGTTCCCGGCATTCCTAATCCGTTCGGTCACGATGCGATCTGCAGCGCACGCCACTCCGATTCCGCGCAATGAATTCGCGTATTATGCGCCGCGAGTCTGATTAGGAGTGACGTCGTCCACTTTTATCCGCGGAATCAAAGTTGCGAGATCTTGGAAAAAATGAGAAGAGGAAAGCAGGCCTGGCGGGTAAGGAAGGCAGCTGAGTCACGGTAACGCGTTGCAGGGCTCGCGATATGGTCATTACTCTCTGGAGTGCAGGAGAGCCAGAGTGAGTGAGAGAGAGAGAGAGAGAGAGAGGCAGAGAGAGAGAGAGAGAGAGGGAGAGTATGATCTTGCCAGCTCCTTCTGCTCGCCTTCGACGTCGACAAACTATTAGAAAGAAGAGCCCTCCTTCTTCCCCCCCACCCGCCTTGCGATTCTCCTCTCGGCCGACGATAAGTACCGCAGCAATTAATCGCTCGTTGATGCAGCAACTCGCTCACCACGACACTTGGCAATAACGATACTTACACCCAGGACGACGATCTTCCCGATACATCGCCGGCCAGAAGCGAATCCGGACCTCCCTGCGGCACAATCGGCGGACGGTAGGGTCGTTAGGAAGGAACCATCATTTCGATTTTCTCCCGGAAACTCGATCGTACCTCTCCCCCTTCTGTTTCTCCGTCCGGCCACGACAACCCCTGCCTTCCGCGTACGTGTGTGTCCACGTCTCCTCCCCTCCTGCTCTGTCCTCCTCCTCACCGTCCTCCCCATCCTCTCCTCCTCTTTTTCCCACGCACTCGACTGTCCCGGCCCTCCCGACGGAGTCGTTGAGGGAAAAAGCATTTTTGCGAAAACGAAACAGCGTCGACTAACCGCACCTCGACGCTCCGAACTCAGTCGCAACGTTTTTAAATCTTTCGTTTTTAAATCCTCCGACCTATCGCTCGCTCCGTCCGCTTCGGACGCCGACCTTTTTTGTCTCTGTCATTAAATCGTGACTCGCTTCTGTGTTTGGGCAAGCGACTTGGGGTGAAAATCGTAGAATCGTGAAACCTTACGCATGGCGATTTTTAGTGCGTTGCAGAGCTGGAGGATGGATTTAAGCTTTCGATCGGAATGCGGAAGCGTCGGGTGGAATATACGCGGAGCGAAGAAGTTGAATGCAGGAATGGGGCGAGTATGGAGACGCATCCCGAGATTGTTTAGCGACGAAGCGCCCAGATTAGACCGGATGGAACGTCGTCGGCGGCGAAGGTGTTTCCCCTCGCATGCGGGGAAGGAAAGGGTGAGGCCATAAGCTTCATCCTCATCTTCCAGCACCTCGTGGATGGAGAAACGGGAGCTGCCGGCAGCCGATCTCCAATTCCAGTTATTAGGTCCTAAAATCCCTTGCCATAACCGGTCCCCGATCGAAATAGTACCGGTGGGAGGACTGGGGAGGAGAGGCGATGGGAAGAGAGAGAAGAAGGGGGGAGAGGAAAGAGGGACATGCTCGAAAGCGTACGCAGGAGAAATTCCGAGGATGAAGGCGGAGCGGAAAGAAAAGGAAGAGGAGAAGGAAGAGGATGAAGGAGTGGGAAAGTGGAAAAGGCGGAAAAACGGTTCAAACATGGCGACGTCTTTTCCAGACTCGCCTTGGCGCGCAGGTAGGCTCCTCAGACTGAACTCGGACCACTCCAGCGGGGTATCCAGTTCAATCTGATTCGGATTCCAGAATTGGATACAATGCTCCACCTCTCGCCTGGACCAGATTTCGAGTTGAGAGAGGAAGAGAAAGAGAGGAGGGAGGGAAGGAGGATATCGACTCGTCCTCGACGCGGGTTTGCATCGTCCTCGACAGGAGGGACTTTTTGCGTCCACCTTCGGTCCAGCCAGCTTGGCCGAGCGTTCTGGACCCTGCTCACCTCCCACCATCAGCTGGCCCCTTCTTTCGGCCCCCGTCGCTGTTCGACGACAACGAGGACGCTGATCGCATGCGAATCGCCCGATGGAAGGCGCCCCCGTGCAATTTCAAGGGTCGCGACCGGAAGTCTGACCGTCCGGATCGTCGTCCCGTTTCTTTTGCCTTGCCTGGCGGGACGCGACACGCCTAGTTCCCTAACGGGCGCCGTTTGCTTGCGAATTGCAGACGGAAACGTGAATGCACGAATTTCGAGTGGAATTGCTGCCCTGGGTAATGTCGTAGCGTGAGGGCGATGAGGGCAGAAGTAAGGTTAGCGTTGGCCAAGATGGAAAGTGGCAACGAACGTAGAAGCTGAAGAGGGAAAAAGGGCATAGCCGAATAAGACGGTCGAAAGTGCATCTAAACCGATTGAAATTCTGAATGAGCCACTCGATTGCTTTTAAATAAAGAAGCGTTTGTATGATTCTTCTATGATTGTCGAATAATTGAGTACCTAACGAAAAATTGTACCTAACGTGGAAAAATTAATTAAAAGAATGAGGAAAAAATCGTGAATTTTCTAAGGGGTACCCCTTCTCATTTTTGCGAAAAATCGAAGGTCGGCGGATCAGATCGCCCTTTTGCTACCTGGTAGGTGGTCAAAAATAACTCAGAGAGCCGTTTGTCGTTGGCCGAAATTCGCATTAGTTTCGGAGTTACAGCGAAAAAACCATCGAAGAAATGCGTGTCGAAAAATGGGTAAAAAATAAAAGTCGTTCGATCGGCTTGTGGATATGCATACTGAAAGAGAATGAAAAGAGGATCACAAAAATCGCAACCGGAGCTTTCTGAGTGCAATAGTTTCGGAGATACGGTGAAAAAAAGATGAGAAAATAATTAAAAAATTGTGAAAAATCAATATTTTGTTGCTCATTTTTCCGACTCATTGGATTTTCTATGTAAAAGTCAAACGCTTCTTTTTTCGTAGGCTATCCGAATGATTACTTCAGAGTTTCATCGGTGTAGAGGCACCTGATCATCTTTCTCGGCTTTCTCCATCATTTTGTTGCCGCACGCGCGTGGTTACGTTCCGATCCTTTTGTCAGGTCGAACCAGGATCGCGAGGCGCACGAAAGGAAGGCGGAATTAGCGAAACGGCGTCAATCTGGCGCTAATATAGACCGGGCGGCATTCAGAATTAATCTGCGTCTGCTGCAGAGAGCCGTTATAATTGCTCGGCTAGACAGAAACGAAGCAGAAGGAAGTGTCGCATTTAATAAAGCCGACAAAGACGCCAGGGCTGGCACATTGTCTCCGTTTGTCGGGGCGATAGTGACAAGTCCATTGTCTTGTCGGCCGGGTATCTTCAATTTCAAAGCAACGGAGCTCCTGAGATCTGCCGTTTCGGGCCCGAGTCAGCGTTCGCCGGAAGGGTTGAGCGGAGTTATCGATAATCGAATTAGTCGCGAGGAAAATCGTGAAAAGATCAATTCGGGATGTTTATTCTCTTATCCTCCTTCTCGGCGAAGACGTTCAAATTCGTTGCTCGGGATCGAATTTCGAAAGACTACGCTCGGCGAATGCAAAATGTGTTGCGAGTCCTTCCGAATCCGTTTGAGGGGAAACTTTCGACTGTGTATTCAGTGACAAGCGCCAGACGACGTCGACGTCGGGACGACTTTTCGACTGCGACCGTTCGCCCGGCGCTTGTTTGTATCGACTTCTCTCGCCACTCGCCGGTAAATGGGGTAAACATGGTGCCTGATCAAAAGAAGCCGCATGATCTCGTCCTTCGGACAGAAGCCGCTTTCTCGTGCGTTAAGCTACGACCAGCAAACACCGCTTGGATATCGGTCTATTCTCCGCTTTCGACCGAACCGTCCGAACTACAACACTGCGCAAAGTTGCAATATTCCCTCCTGGAACTGCGTCGTAACTACGATCTTGCTAAACACGAAATTTGTCTATACTCCGGCCCCGAAGCTTCGAGTTTTAGCTTTCCAAGTACTCCGCTTATCGCGTCGAGACTTCTGAGACACCTCCCGTGTCAACGGGTACAATTTTCCGACAGGCTTCGCATACCTGCATAACGGAGCGGCGCAATTTTCTTGTAAGGGGACAATGTTAATTCCCCGGGACAGACTCGGGAGGGCTCGGGCGGCAAGGTGTGTCTGAAGACACCGAGTTGGAAAGCCTTCGCTTACAAGGCGCTACAATGCTCGGTTACTCGTTCCCAGCTCATTAAATCAAAAGGACGAATCGCGCAACATCCCCGTCGCGCACCCTACTTCCCAAAGTGCAATACATTAAAGCCTACGTCGGCGTGCATTCTGCATTTGACGTTGGCTGCCAGAGCTTTAGAGGGGTAAACGTATCCTTGCGAGGCGAGGGAGAGCGCCACCTCCGGAGAATAATGTCTTTCGCCATCGTGGAAGCCTCTGGGCGTAAGGCTTGCCTGCCGCTTAAACTCGCGACGCCCTGGCAAGTTTCGGCCCCCCCCCCGAAAGTTATTGCTATCGCCGAGCAAAAATCTCCACCCTCTTAACCGGCCGCGCTATACACGAAAGTGTGAGGACGGCATCGTTTCCGGCCTAATTTTCGCGCGCCACCATATTGCAACGGTCGAGAGTTAGGGTCCGAGAAGGGACAGGGGTAAAATATGTATTTTCGATGACGGTGCGAACTTGCGTTTTCCGCTTACTCATGACGGGTCATTTCGGTGTCAAGGTGAAAAGAGGGTCGGTCGGTCGGTCGATCCTTCGACGCGCGTGCGGGAACGTTTTCCGCGTAGGTTGGAAGGTTGGCAAGTCAACGAGGCGGGATCATCGGCCGATGTCGAGGATTGGGAATTCTTCCCGACTTCCGGTTCTCTCGCTCTCTCACCTTCGCTCCTTCAGGCGTGAACTCGCCAGGAAGCCGATACGTGATCCGTCAGTCTCTCGCACGTGATACTTTCGGCCCGCCAACCCGAAAAGGATAATTTTCGACATGGCTACCAACCGTACAAACAGGCTAACTGCGCAGTCGGCCGACTGGCAGGAATGCATGAATACGTTCCTCAGGCATGTCCAGCCTTTCTGCGCGCGACGGCGGCTACGACGTTAAATTATTACGCGGCCGAATGATACCTCACGATAATTTCGACCTCGCGGCCGAGGACGCACGCGCGTGCGGCAGGATCGCGTGACGCGCGACGTCAAAAGGACGAGGTCACGTGACGAGCGAGCGACGTGTATTTTCGGATTAAATGGAGCGCGACGTCGACACCGCTCCTCCTCCGCATGCTCTACATCCTCCACTTCTGCCACCTACACGACCGTTTCACGTGCACCCCTCCGCCGCCTCCCCCTTTCGAAATGCACGAGTGTATTCGGCACGCCGCACATTGCCGTAATATCCCGGTGTAATGGAATGGCCAGCCGGCGAGAGGATCGAAAATCAGATATGCACGATTCTCCTCCATTTTTCAGTCGCCATTCTCGGTCGAATTTTTGCGAAATGCACTTTTCGAAATCCGTGCTCCGTCCAGCTCGGCGTGGCCGAAGAGTGACGGGGTGGGTTAGGAGCGAACCGGCAAAGGCAGATGAAAATGCTCGAGACGGTCTCGGAGTCCTGAGAGAAAGAATCCTATCCATCAAGGGTCGGTCGTACGTTTTCAATTACTATCCGGCGGGCCTAGGCTACGGCGGCGGAAAGTTTTTTCGTGTCGCGACCGTCCCCGAGAAAATAGCGACCGCGAAGAAAGAGAGTCGTCGTCGTCGTCGTCGCGTTGTCGGGCCGCTGGGATCATTCATCCTGTTAACGGGACCGGAGGGGGGTGGGACGCCGATAGGGGGGGTAAGAAACCGAGTCGAAGTGAGAAAAGGCGGCGTGCGACGGGGCAGGGAGTGCGGAGAGAAGTCGGGTTTGCTCGCTGGAACAGAGAGTAATAGGAATAAACAGAAGGAGTGTCGTGGGGTGGGGTTGTTCGAAGGGGGTGGATGGTGCGAATCAGAGGACAGAAGGGAGAAAGAAGGCAAAGGGGAGACGGAGAGAAGACAAAGGACGCTGCATAATGTAAATGAAACTGCCTCCTCTCACTCTCTCACTCTCTCTCTCTCTCTCTCTCTCTCCCTCTCTCTCCCTTTCTCACACATTCTCTCTGTGTCTTTTTTCCTCCCCACCTCCGTCTGCATTCATCCGTCCACCCCCACACTTTTTCTGCCTACGGCCCACTCCAGTCCATCTCTCACCCTCGTATACCGGGCTACACCTGAATATTTTCCATCTGCACCGCGGAATACAGATATTCAAGAGGCATCTGCCTCCCTCCCCTCCCGCTTTCAGCCATCCACCCTGCCGAGCCACCCTCTCGCTGGCCGTAAGGTGCCGCCGCTCCTTATAAAACCGAACTTCGACAGTTCCGCTCTTGCCTGCCATTCTCCCTTTTCCCGGTTGCAGACTTCGGGAAAGTGGTACGTGGGCGAAATTTCGACGTGACGGGCATACAGTGTCCTCGGCCACCCCCGACGCCCCCTCGTTTCACCCCCTTACGCCACCCCCAACCTCTCCCTCCATCTCTACCTCTCCATGTCGGCATTCCATCTTTTTCAAGCCACCCCATCGTCCTTTGTAGGCTCGCGCTGCGAAGGGAGTGGCAGGCCTCTTCGCGGATATCGCGATATGTAAATTTGAGGAACACACGTGTAATACCGCGCGCGCACACACGTACGCGAGCACGCGCTCACACCGACTCGGCGGCCATGCCGAGCTTATCGATCATATATGAGCTGCTCTTTTCCTCGCGACGCCCGAATTGCGACGGAATTTAGGATAGACCCGTACTCCAACGCCGACATTCACGCTTCTTACGTCGAAATAGATTCCTCGTCGCCGGTTAATAAAGCGGCTAGAATCCTTGTTTCCTCGCCGAGCAAAACGTAATTCCGAGCGTAATTCCCTTCCTCACCCTAATTCCGTCTGGAAAACGGTGCCCGGCTCGGTCGCGGCCTTTTTTTCCACCCCCATCATCCCTCCCAATTGTCTTACAGCGTTACGCTCCACCCGGCATTGTACCCCCCGGACATAAATGCATTTCTTCTTGTCCGCTTCCGCGGAAGGGATTTGCATACACGGCGCGTTTTATGCACGCGACATTAAACGCTCCGTAATTAAGAACGATGGAACGACGCTCGAGCGTATTTAAACTCGCGTTTGTTGCCACATGCGGACGGTGGCGGGGGGTGAGGGGTGGAGTGGGGATGGAAGGGGGGGGCGAGAAGGGTGTAATGCGCGTGTACACTCGCTGAGAACCGACGAGGACGACGTCCGACGACTTTCGCGGAGCGAAATACAGCTGGCGGATGCAGCTCGACAACGGGAACAAACGCGGGAGCGCGCGCGCGCACGCACGCAGCGCAACGAGCATGGAATACCATCGTCGGAGGATTTCAACGGCCGGCACCGTTCGCAGAAGGGACGTCTCCAAATAATTCCGCGTACTTAGCCGACTGGCTGTTCCGAAGCAGAGGGTCGTCGGTCTAAATAATTCAGACCCTAGCAGGGCGAGAACGTTTTTATCAGCGTTATAGCATAATCCCGCGCAAACATTAGATTTCTCGGAACTTAATTGCAGGCGATGCTCGCGCATCCCGCCGCGCTCCGTAAACAATGGAATTTGCATCTTTAACGGAGAGCTGTTTACAGCGCGGACGCTGACCAGGAGGCAAGGCACCGGAGCCGCGATTACGAGCTGCCGCCCTCCATCAGCGTAAGTTGAGGCGGCGGAGAGGGGTTTGTGGCTGATGAGTCTCCGGCGACCCGGCCGCGGTTGGCGAGCGACGATATTTTCGCGAGAAAGTTTCGAATTTCGTTGAGGCCAGCTCGCAGCGTCGCCGGTCGGACGACCCGGTATACGCCGCTCGCGGCAGCCAGCGGCTAGCATGGTACAGGTGAGTTGGCTACCCTGGGCCCGTATGCAGGTGTAGCCCCCGGGAAACGACGGGTCAGCCAATCTCGCTCGCGCGCCGCACCGTAGGAAATTTCCTGCGCCATTTCGCGTTAGGTTATAAAATACTTTCAATTTACTTAACAGCTATTCAGCCCCACGGCCTCCGGGACGGCAGCGGCGCGGGAGGCGCGGGCGCGGGAGGGCAGGGTAAGTAAAAGCGAATTGGAGGAGGAGGAGGAGAGCGGAGAGGGTCGAAGCTTACTGTTTTAACTACTTTTATGGGTTCCCGCTAGCTTCGGAGGGAGGCTAAAAGAGAGACCGCCGGCTATACGGACGAAACAGAGTTAATCTACGTCACGATGTCGCGATAGTTACACTTTTACAGGTGGCAGTAAAAAGTGCTAAAGAAACTCGCCGTTGAGCCGGCTCGTTCCCTCTCCCGCGGGAATATTCTTATCGACTGTCCCGGGAGTGGAGTGGGGCGGGGGTGGGGAAGGAGCGTACTCCGGAAAATGTGCCATACGAGATTTCGCGCGGTTGACTTTTAATAGATAGAGAGAATCGGCCGCCGGAATGGTCGGCTTAACGCCGGAGTTATGGCCTTTAAAATTTTATTGCCCCCCGACCCGCGGGCGCTCACTCTCTCTCTTTTTAAAATAATGCACATTCCTGCCCCGAAACGTCCGCGTCATTTATTCGCGGAGCTGGCCGGATAAATGAGACTCGGCGGCGGAGTCGAGTTGCTTGGCCGCGGATGAGTTGCGTTTATTGCTGGCGCAACGTTACGTGCGCGCATTCCTCGGGCTCGATTCGCGTTTCACTGATGTAAGGGGACACGTGCGAACGGATATCGTTCCACAGTCTGGGAGGGGGGAAAAAAAGAGTGATAGAGAGAGAGAGGGCGGATCGGATGCACGGCAATTGCAGACGCGGCGAGATCCGCGGGACTTTGCAGTCTAATCTCACCGCCTTTGAAAGTAACTCGCCGGAGTGCCGCAGTTTGAAACAACATTCGAAGCCGCTGTTTGAAACGGTACTCCGGGATCCGACGAAGCCCCGTTGCCGACTAATCCGGACATATTTTAAGGGCGGGGGCGGAGGTATCAGGCGGGAGAAGGGCGGCCAGAAGCTTGCGACGACGTAACATTCGCAGGAGGCTAATGTGCTAACGCCCTCTGGCGGACGTCGAAGCAGCTCATAAAAATAATCCGATACGGATGACCGCAGGAGCTCGGCCACTCGCGTAATCTTTCGTGCCTGCGAGTCGGATTAATCCTCGCTTTCAGAAGTTCCGCTCGGCGAGCGGCCTCGACCCGCAACGCTCGCAATTTATTCATTTCGATATCGGCGCAGCACGCTTCCCGCTTTATTGAGATTCATATGCGACTGGGGAGGGCAGGGGGGGGGGAGGTGGGATGAGTGGGTTGTGGGCGGGGGCTGCGGGAAGAACTTTGCTCGGTCAAAGCAGACTTTTTCCTTTTTTCCGCCCGGCGACAAAAGTCCGCCGCGGGAACAATGGGCGCAATCGGTATTTACCGGATAAGGGAGGCAGCGTTTAGCGCCCGACATTTATATTGTCCCGCAACAAAGAATGGAGCTCGGTTGAAAAGCCGATGATGCGCGGCGGTAACCACTTTGGAGCACAATAATCTCGGCGAAACGAAAGTTTTGAACGGAAGCGAAGAAACAACGGACGATGGTGGGATTGGCTCGAGGAGGGTGAGAGAGGGGGTGGGTAACGAGTGTCGGGCATGAATGAAATAATGGAAAGTAATCTTCAAATGACTAAACAGCGACCTAGAATTCGCCCGCGGAACAATGGGCGGATCGGTTCAATGGAAAGTGTTACCGATTCAACTGCTTGTATGGATTCCGCGCTTGAAGCGAGGCGGCGACGAAGACAGCAGGCCTCCGTTCGGCCGAACGAAAGGGAAACATTGGGAAAAGGGGGGCGATGGAAGGAGCGCTCGTCGCGCTCTCCTCCTGCTCCGCTCCGTTCTGCTCGTCCAGCGAATCGACGTTCAGATTTTCGCGACGGTCATCGTTTTAGCCACGTCGTTTTAAACCGTCGCTTCACGCCCTCGGCCGGCCGAATAGCGGCCGAGATTGGCGAAGTGGCTGACGGACGGTCAGTCCCTCTGAATCGAAGATTAATTGCGCGATTCAATCGCTTCGGCAATGACCCAGGATTGCCGACTGCTTAAGCAGACTCCGCCGAATACTTGCTCGCCCTTGCAAGAGAGGGAGGAAAAGCGAGACAGAGAGAGTGAGAGAGAGAAAGAGGGAGTGTGTGTATGAGTAAGAGAGAGAGAGAGAGAGAGAGAGAGAGAGAGAGAGAGAGAAGCCGGAAGTGACGATGATAAACAAGCAGTGAGCGGCCATTTTTGCATTCTACCGATAGCTCGACGTCGCCTGTTCGGCTCGAGGTGTGCAACGAGAATGCTTGATTGCACATTGGCAGTCGGCCTCAAACGCTTCTCCATTAGGGCGCGGTTTAAATTAACCCTTTCTCCGCACCCAGGCGAGCATTGTATGCCAGCCGGTCAAAGGGTCCGTAGATTGTGCCGGATTACGCATCGCCAGAACGATATAATATTGGAAACGTATCTACAGGATCGCGCGCGCGCGACAAATGAATCCTCCGCGCGATCCGCATGAAACGGTAATTACGTGGATAATTATGCGCCAGGCCGAATTCTTCATCCAGCTAGCCATTTTTCGAAGCCGCTTGTATCTCGTCGAGAAGAAATGGGACTAATTTTCGCTCGGCGCTGAAACGTCATCGAAAATCGGGCTTTTCAAAAAAACAGTGGCCCATCGGATTTGCTCTGCAACGAGCTAGCGAACGATCCGCTTCTCCATTTCCTTGTATTTCATTTGTACGCTCGCCCAGCACGGTGTTGGTTCGAGCTCTTAGTTAAACATTTGCCGCCGACGATGGATAGCGTGATTACGGGGCAAAGCGAACGGGGGAGGGGGTGAAAAGTATTCTATCGACACGCCGCACGCAGCAAGATGGGCGAAAATGGCCGGGGGGTGGGGGTGGCATTAATAGCGCACTAAAAAGCGCGTCCGGCATCATTATTTCAATTAAACGACGCGGCCAACGGCGTCAATAATCATCCTTAAACGAGTAATTGTCCCCAGCCCCCCGCCTCCTGCCCTCCCTCTCGCACGCTTTGTCGCCAGAGCGCAACATCTATCAATTGATTGTCGATGCGGAAATTCGTATTTTGCTCGGCGCGCCTGTGATTATAACGCTCTCCCACGCCAACGCCCCCGCTAATATAATTGGTACACGCATTAAATTAGCACAATTGATTGATCATCCGCGAGGGCCGCACGACAATCGTTGCGTCCGATTAGACGGGCCGGGGAGGTCGCAAAACTGGCCGACAATTTGCCGCGAGCCGCACGGAATGCGCGCGGGCCGCTTAGAACGCTGGACAAAAAGCGGAATTTGGATCGGATTCTCGCGATGGACCGACCGAAAGAAGGAGGGATAGCGGTACCGAAGCAAAAGAGGGTGGAACCGTGTCGACGGGCAAATCGAATTAGAGGCGGTAGCTTCCGCGAGGAACGCTAAACCTCCCCCGCATCGGCCGCGGTTGACTGAAACGCTAATCCACTCAGCGCTTCCGCCTGAAGTGCATTACCTCATTGCATTAAACTGTCGCGCATTAAGCTATCGCGAATTACCGATGCTCCCGCGTACCGCCAATAACCGATCGGCATCGGACTGTTCCGCTTGTCTGGCCTCGGCCTCGGCTTCCGTACGCGCGTGTACATCGGTAGCGAGCTTCGGCGCGGCAGGAATGGCCCAGAAATCTAATGGCTCGTCCGACTCTTCCTTCGTCGCTCGCCGCCCGAAGGAGCGTTTCTCATCGTCGGCCAGAGTGAATTCCGGCGATAACAAAGCGCGGAAGTTAAATAGTCGGCAGATCGGCTCCTTCATCATCGGGGCGCGCGCGTACGCCGAGACATTGCTCGACGATCCATTTTATTCGGGCGCTCGCCTAGGAGATATACGAGCGCGTCAGGTTTCGGCTCGAGACTCTCTCTCTCTCTCTCTCTCTCTCTCTTTCTTTTTATGTCTCTGTCTCTCTTGTTCTCTCCTGGAGGGCGTCGCTTTTTCGACCGACGCTTTTCGAACCGGCCGCCACCGCGGGAGAACTGCTGTTTGACTCTCTGGCGAGAGAGACTTTTCGGCGGGCAGGAGTGCGGAGGAGACATGAATTATTTCCGTCGCAGGGTCCGTCGCTCGATAAATTTCCACGGTAAGTATCAAACTTCGCCGTTCCAACCCTCTTGCTCTCCACTGTCTGTCTCTCTTTCCTTCTTTCTCTCCCCCTTTCTATCTCCCTCTCTCTCTCTGCTGGCGCGACGAAAGAAAACGCAACACCTGTTAGCTACGTGCCGCTGCTTATGGCATTAAGAACTTACTTTAAAATGCTATGCATAGAGAAGCCAATCCGAGGGCACATTTGCAGCGCATCGCTCTCTTCCCTCCGTCGCTATCTGTTTCTGTTCCTTCCACTCCCCGTGTCTCCTTCCTCCCATTCTTCTCCGACTCCCTCGCCCTCCGTTCGACACCCCCTCGCTGCGCGTGTGTAACTCGTTCTCCACGACGTATTACACAGACATTTGCACCGACTCAACGTGCGCAGTGTGCCGATATGGCGGAGCGTGCGCCTCGGAACGGACGAGCGACGAATGGACCTTAAAGGAGAATGCTAACACGCCTCGTTTTTCCGCTCGACTCACGCCATTCGCCGACCGACAACCCTTAAATCCCGCCGGCGCGCAACGTTCATCCCTCACGATGCGAAACACGGCCTCGCGCGGTAAAAGGATCCTCGGTTCCTGCTCGTACCTTGAACAAGGCCTACAAAGGACGATGGGAGGTAAATGAAGAGGACGCATCAGGCCGATTCGCCCCCGTTCGATCGTAACGATGAGAAACGGGCTCGTCCCGAATTAGCCACCCTCTTCAACCCCCTTGCGCCTGGGCCGGCCGTCCGCGTCATAACTTGCTATTTTTTGCGCTCCAGATTAAATCTCGGGACGAAAATTGAATTACAATGTCGGCCGGTGGGATTGATCGCCCGGCGCGCAGGGGAAAAATTGTTGATCGTGCGATTTTAACGCGGGTACGCCATGGGTATGATAGGACGATTGAAGCTTAGCCGCGTTACGATAACAACGTTTACATCAATCGCGCGCGAAAACGAAGTGTACACTTTCGATGAAACGATTGGGTTTTCTGCCACCCCCTTTCCACTCTGCTGCCACCCCTTGCCGGACACGTTTACAGCTGCGGGGCTTTAAAAACGGCCTGGGGCGATCTCGTTTGGACTGAAACTGGGTTCGCGGACAAATACGGAGCCGATTATCATTCTTGCCGTACGATCAATAAGGCGCGTATCGATATACGCCGACGGCCTCCTCCTCCTTCTCCACCTCCTCCTCCTGCTCGCGGAAGTCATAATTTTTCCCACGGACGACATCCGACGGGGAGAAATAAATTTCGCTCGCGAGCTCGTTTCGTTTATTAAAAATGAATCGGCTTTGCCGCGCGCGACTCTAAAATGTTGACGAATCGCCTCGGCGAACGAATAACGTTCAAATATGGTCCCGAGTGCGACATCGATTTTCGCTGATATTTTAATTCTATTCTGTGCCGAAAAAGCGGACGGCTCATGACGCCCACCGAAACGCTCGATATTTTTCCCGCGGCATTCCGCCCCGTCGGCATAGATATAATAAACGTATCGGGCTATTCTTTTTCATTACGAATTACGCACTGCGCGCAAACACGGAGGAACAATTCGATTTAATCAATGGCGAATTAACGCTCGTAATATATTGACTCCGGTATCAAATTACATTTTATTCTATTCGAGCCTCCACGGTCGGGTTGCATTGATCAGCACCCGAAAGTTGCCCGGTTAATGTCCGTCAATGGGGTTTTAATATAGCGCAATATTGACTATTTCCATCTATTTGCACGGACCGGTTGAATTTCCATTCAGCGAGTCATTCTTCCCTTAACCATTGAATCCCGTAACGTACGGCCCCGGCCTGTCGTCAGACAGCTCAAACAGCCATAATGAACCGTGCTATTTACTTTAAAATCGATTGTCCCTGGTCTAGAATTCGTGGAGGGGAATTAAAATTTTCACTCTGCCCCGGCCTGGCGCATTGAAAAACTGTATCAGACATCGCTAAAAACCGGACGCGCGCGCGAACAAAATACAGAGACTAAAGTTTAAAAACCCCCCGACTCCGGCCGGGGCAACATGATAATGAACAGGAGTCTAATTGACAAGACGCAACGTCGAAATCCATACGGGCGCATCGACCGTCGGATCTGCCTTCGCAAAAATGCAACATGCGCGTTAATTAAAAAGAAAATAAATGTAAAACATAAAGCCCGCGTACCGGGTAACGAGGACGCTCGCGAGAACGCGCTCGCGCGCGCGCACCTCAGCGCCGCGGACATAGACAATAATTAACCCCCAAACGGCGCCCGGTATATTCGAACGACAAATTAGAATATACAGCCGGACGCCGGCGCAAAAACGACCGACAATTTTATCCCGTCAGCGGCCACGCTCGCACCCCCTCATATCCTTGAACAAAGAGGACCAAATCCTCAAAAATCCGTCGTAAATCACATTAACGTACACCGAGCATCCGTCCAGAGTACATGCGCGATGTAATCCTTCGACGCGGAACGGAATAATCTGCTGCATGTGTCCCGCCGCGTCTTATACGACGAAAGTGGGGGGGTAAAATTTAGGGTCAATGTCGTTTATCAAGGTGCCGCTAAAGTTTAGTTTTCGTTCGGGAGCGGTCAGTGCCCGAAGGCACTGAGAACAGGACGAAGTTGACCGAGGCCGTCAAGGGTGAGCATCGGCCAGAGCAAGAGGGTTTGAAACAGGGGAAGAGGGGGTTTGATGGTGGACTCAGGAGGGGGTCGAGAAGGGTTCCGAGTGGGTCGCAAGACACAGAGGGAAAATCCGCAGGCTGCCTGCCCCTCCGCTCCTGGCGACTGTAAACACCGGGATCAATTTAAACTCAGATCTCTGTAATCAAGGGGGCCGACCGGAGTACATTGGCGCCGGGACCTGGCCCGCTCAGAAAGGGAATAGGAAAGTTTCGGGCCGCGTACAGGATGTAGGTACACAATGGCCGGAGGAGGAGGGGAGGGAAAGAACGTGCCTTCTCGTCGATTGTCCTTAATGTTTAACGTCCCGAAGACTCTGGGACGAGACTTTCGTTGTCGACGAGTGTCTTGATCGGCCTCGAAGTCTTCCGTCTCTCTCCTACCCTGGACTCTGTCTCTCTCTGTCACTGCGACTCTCCGCGAGTCCCTTATCGGAACGAGAACCGCGCGGAACCAAGAATTCTCTTTCACAGTAGGCGGCCCGAGCTCGTTAAGTGCGATTTTCGCTAAACGCGATAGCGGCAAAAAGAGGAGAATCGCCGATGCGGTTCGATAAGCGCACGTCGCGCTTCGCTCCGGCGAACAAAAGGCTGAAATTTTCTACAATAACCGTCCGCCCCCAACTCTCTCCGACTACGTGTCGAAGGTCTCCGGATTCCGTTAGACGCGTCAATGGCAGAGAAATTAAAAGCGGCGCCAACCGGCACGGCGTATGATTAAACGGAGCTTTGTCTTCGGGGCAGGAGTCGAACGATGGCTCGAAGAGGGGTGGGGAGGACTGACGGGCAGGCGGGAGGGTGAATAAAGCGCGATCTGTCTTTTTTATTCTGACCCCTTCGACGGAGCGCTCTCCCCTTTCTGGGGAGTCTAAAGGCGTGTTACCCGGCGTATTATTGTAACCGGGCGGATATGCGGTTGCACGCATCCTCTTTTTGCATCCGGCGCAAAACCAACGGCAGCTGGCAACCTCCCCCCCTCTCGCGAACGTCAATTCGACGGCAGAGTACGCGCGCGCGCGCGCACGCGAATCTCTCTCCCTTTGTATCGCGCGCAGGGGCAAAATAAAAATCAACCTTCGAAAGTTCTGCAAAAAGGTTGCGGCGCGTACGCGCTTTCCGCGGTTCAATCATGGGTGTGTACGTGGGTCGCCGCCCTTGCGGAGGGACTCCCCGCTGCATGGGGTGGGTGCCGGAGGACTGTGGGAGAGGGTCCGCGAGCGAAAATGCAGTGTCAGATGTTACGGACGTACCTTGGGCATGCGATATTCAACCGGTTGCTTTGAGCGCGCCCGACTCGACTCGTACGCCATTCCGGAGGAGGGAAAACCGAATTTTTCATGGCAAACGGACGGGAATTATCTTGGGCGAGGGGCAAATAAATAAATGGATGGGAAGAGGTAGAGCGCGAGCTTCTCTCTCTCTCTCTCTTTCTCTCTATCTTTCTATCTCTCTATCTCTCTATCTCTCTATCTCTCTATCTCTCTATCTCTCTATCTCTGACGCGCCCGCGCGCGCTCACTCTGAGGACCGTAAGGGAGTACGAATTGAAGGGTTGCCAATGGGATGAGAGTGCGTTTGGCGGTTTCACCGCGCGGCGGGCATTAATTTCTTTCCATTTTCCATTGACGAGCGCAAACCAATTTGAATTTTTCCATGCAAGTGCGGTGAGCGCTGGCACATAGGCGGTCGGAGAGGTGGGGGAGAGTCGGTTCGGTTCAGCTTCAGCTCCTACTCTCCCTCCTCCGGCTGCACCCAACCTCCCTCTCCCCCACCCTCAGCCATCGCCTCCACCTCTCTATCCTTTTCATTTTTTGACGCGGCAAACGGAATATCAATGCACTGACACACTTTGAGCGCTACTGCTCGCGAACTTGTAACGAGTACGTACCTCGGTACTACTCCGCGAAAGAAGCTCTCACTTTGCATTCTTCCTAACAATCAGCGAAATTCTGCCGGAGTGCATTCCCCGGCGAATCCAGGAGTATCCGGGCTCGTTACGAACTTCGCTCTTCTTTTGTAGCGTGTTTAAAAGAAAAATATCATCGTCAGAGGTAGCCCGGCCGACGTTCCCGTTCGCTACCCGAACCAACCCCCCACCCCACCCACCCCCATTCTGCCGCCCCCTTTTATAGACTCCATCCTTATCCCCCCTCGTCCACCTCCTATCGTACGTATCCTCGCGACAACTTAAACGATCAACAATTTCTCAACTTTCGCGGCACGATACATCCCCCTTGGGAGTCGCGTAGTTATAATTCGCGTAACGCAGCACCCCCAATGCAGAAACGGCAGTTTGCGACGGGATAAATCGCGACGATAAATATTAACTAAACTCCGCGCTAAGGGGGTCGCGCGGGGCAATTTCGGAGGCGGAACTGTCGGGAGGGCGTACTTCGAAAAATACAAAAACCGTCTCACGTCGTCGTACGATCCTTCGGAATGGGCTACCGTATCTAATTCTAGTTTCGGGAGCAATATAGACTACGATAAATTCCCTTAATTCCTCGATAGCTCTCGAATATTCGTTACATTGCCCTCTACCGCCATCCTCTCCTTCTTCCTCCCTGTCTCCATCCACCCTCTCTCTCTCTCTCTCTCCTGGCGCATCCACCCTCTCTGTCGCCCTTCTTCTCCCCTAGCGAGGAGAACGAGCGATTCAAGATGTTCCTCGACTGAATTGGAGCCACGATATAAAGTACAGGCGTGCGCCGGGGGTATCTGGTAGCAGCCGACACTTACGGGTCGCGTCGGACCCGCAGCATTATAAATATGTCAACGATAAATCTCGCCATTTGCTGGCCGAGTGGGTGAATCGATACATCGAGGCAACACAACCCTCCTTTCGTCCGCGACCCCTCCGAGCACCCCTCCGCCACACCGCCGCACGTACAGGAGCGACGACCGATACTCTTCCACGAGAGCATTCCGCAGGAACATAAATAACTATTATACACACATATTCCGGTTATGTTTCCACACACGTACGGAATCCACCCTCGTCTCCTGCCACCGACGGTAAGCCGGGCGCACGTAGTGGCCGATGCCTCCGATGGCGCGGGAGGGACAGGGAGGAAGGGACAACGACATTTAGCACGTGGAGGAGAATTTCTCATTTCTCGATTGACGTCGCTGAACGATTTATGCTTTCTGTCGATGGAGGAGCTGACCGTTCCGCCGCTCGCTTCAGCGTTCGCTTCAACGTTCGCTTCAACGTTCGCACCGACGCTCACTCCAGCCTTCACTCCCGTCAACTCCCCTCCCCTCCCACTCTAGCGTCCCTCTCTTACGTGATAAACTGCGCCGGGCCGAGATCGATCGTGCCTCGTTGCGAGATCGACCGTTTTGATGGACGTCGGCTCTTTCTTTCTCCAGTTTCAGCATTATCTCGGAGCGCGAATTTATGCGGTTTTATGCGCTCGCCGTTCGGCTTAGCGACACCGCCAACCACCCCTTCAACCCCTTCGTATTTCCAGCGTCGCCCGCCTCGTAGCTGTTGCTCCGGCTTTAAGGCTTTGCGCCTCGCGGACTGGTTAGAAAGTTACACGGAGTATAATTCGAAGTAAGAGCCTTTCTACGGCTGTTTCCCGTCCCACTCGCGCTAGGCGAGTATCGCAATTTTATTATATTCCCTGGCTGTTTCTTACTCCTAGGAGCGGTCTCTTAAGCAGTAAGTAGTTTCGTTGGGGGAAAACCAGTGGCCGACAGGAAAATGAACTGCCGGTTCGGTTGGCAGCGAGACCCGATCGGTGTATAATCTTCTGAATAGATAACGGCCGGAGGAAATAAGAGAGGGCGGTAGGGTGTGAGGATGGGCGGGTGGGATGGGGTGAAATAAATGCGAGAGCGGTGAAGGGAGGGAAGATGGAGAGAAGAAGGAGAGAAGAAGGAGGGAAGACGGAGGCAAGGAAGGAGAGGAAGTTTGGATAGTAAAACGTACGGCAAACTTAGTGGAAAAGGTACGAGCTACACCCCTTCCTCTCCAGCGGCATCCCCTCCCGTCTCTTACTCTTACTCCCCACCCCCTCCCCTCTCTCTTTCTTTCCCTCCCGCCGACCGCAATCGTTAGCGCGTCCCTGATAGCGAAGGAAGAATAAAAGTTACCCTCGAACTCGGCCGGCAGGGGCGGCCTTTTCTATGAGCATCTGGGGGGGTGTATTTTTTACACCGCTATCTACTGCACTCGCGGGCTGTTTGCGCCGGTGTTGGCGGAGGGGGTGGGTTAAGGGCGAGGAAGGAGGGTTTCCCCGGGCCCGTGAATGGCCGGAAAAACCTGCCGAAAGAACGGCCACGAACCGGTGATTAAGTTACCGCACCCGACGCCTTGAGAAACCTGTTAGACGTGCCGGGAAACAGCGTATCGAGACTTCTCGACCGACCTCTTAGCCAATTCGGAAACACTCCCCGAACCAAAAGGGAAAAAAAAAGCCCAAAAAATCGCCACCTCTCAATTTCTCCACTTCCCCCGCAACAGCGGCGAACAATCAACCCCCCCCCCCCCGTCGAAACATAACGAACATATCTACCCGGAGCGAAGAACGGAGAGCGGAATGGCGGACTAACGATGGCCAATCGGAACGATCTGCAGCCCGCGCGACACAGTTCACGCATCACGCTCATATAGTCGACGAATTGATTCCGCACGGAAGCTACAGAGGCGCGTGTAGGTGTATCCTTTTTTCCGCCTCTCGCGGCAGGACTCTCGACTCTCTTTTTTCAACCCCACGGTTATCGAGCGTCGACGATCGCTTAAATCCTCGGGCAAAGGACTCGGACAGGACCGGTCCCGTCCCGTTTCGTAAATCGGCAGGGAAGAGAGGGTGGCCCAACGATCTGTAACCTCGGAATGCCAATGTCAGTGTTGGGCAATCGACGATTCCGAGCTCGCGTCTCCCGTGTCTGGTCGATGGAGCCTGGACTCCGACCAGTTCTCTTTCCCTCCCCCTCCTCCTCCGCCCTCCGCCCTCCTCCTGCCTAGCCAAACCTCTCTTTCCGTCCGGCGCGGATGTGTGTTCGGGGCATGTTCCAGCCGCGACAGAACATTCATTTCCCATGTGAACCATGGCTCACCTGGCGCATTCCCTGCGTCTCTCAATTTAACCTGCAGCTGGCGTTGGCCGTCCCAGTCGTGCATACATATACGGATATGCATATCCGTACGCGGCGGCTGTGTATACGTCTCCTTTCGAGGAGCCATCTTTCCTATAAATCATAGGCGGAGGCCGTCTTCCGAGAGCGACCTCCTCGCACCTCGAGCTCTCGCGTTCTTCGGAAGAACAGTCGACTTTTGCCCCAACGGTTCTGCCTCCGGATAGATTTTCCTGCCGCGACTAGTTTCACGCGTCCTCTGCCGCGTCAATAGGGCGATTTCGGTCGGTAGTTTACAAACCGTCGCAATTACGGTGGACTGCGAGCGATTCAGTCGGAGGGAAAGAGAGAGAGAGAGAGAGAGAGAGAGAGTGGTTTGGAATCGGGCATGTGTAATTCCCGATTTACAATTTGCGCCCGCTTCCCAGGAGGACGGCAGAGGCGTTTTGCAACATATTGGTATAATGACGAACGTGCGAGAGCGCGACGAACGGCCATTGTCTCCGCGGGCGACATATATCCGTATATGGATGTATAATGGGCGCAGGGTAGATAGCTAGGTAGGTTGGTAGGTAGGTAGGTACGAGCGTACGGTCGCAGCGTGTTCCCGCGCGGGAACCATCCGGTGGGAACTGTCATACGATTCGGGTGCTTATGTGTATATATCGATAATTGAATCAAGTACAGCGATGCGTGCCGCACACGCGAAAGAGGTCGCACGCTCGCGAGTAATCGAGAGAGCGAGAGAGCGAGAGAGAGAGAGAGAGGAGGAGAGAGTCCATGCACGCTTGTAACCGGCGGATCGCAAAACCGGGCGCCGGTAATAAATACAGGAAATTCGCGATCACTTGATTGAGCGAACAATAATTCCGTCGAACGGATAAAGAGCGGTACCAATATGTTTGCCGCTGTCGCGGTTCGCAGCGCAGGCTGTTTTATCGGAGGTACGGCGAAATTGCTGGGAAACGTAATCGAGTGCCGCCATCGACGCGAATATTAGCTACCGCGCGCGCGCGCATGCGTCGTCCATTGGGCTAGAAGTCGGGGTCGGATTTTGAAAATATCGGCCGGCGGTCCGCTTCCGACCCGGTCTGCCGAGGGTCTGGCCTTTTTTATCTTGACGAGGATCGCCGGATCGAGCCAGTCGTGAGGGGGGAGGGGCCACCTTACGTGCCAAAGCCGGGATCAGAAAAGAGAGCTTCTCCCGACTGGGCTGGCAGTGTACGACGGGAAAGGGCGAGCTTTTCATTCCGCGCTCGTTCCTGCCGGCCGTAGGAATCCAATAATTGATCGAGCGGGATATACGCCACGATTTAGCCCCGGGGATAGACGACGTGGCATGTATCGGTACGTACGCGAGGAGATACGTATACTTACGTGACGCGAGAGCGCGCGCGCGCGCGGGCGCAAATGTGTTGTACATTGTGCGCGAGAGCGGGCGCACGTAGAAAGCGGGTTACATTGCCTACATACACGCGATACGTGTGTAGCTACATAGTGGCGCGGCTTCGACGCGCCTCGGTTTATATACGTTATGAAACGAAATGTGGATCGGCGAAGTCTTCGCGTCGTTGGACTTTATTTTTAGAGTAACGACGGGCGCGGATTTATGGTACTCCGGTTCTGTCACACGCCTTTCTCTCCTTCCCTCGCTCATCCTCTCTCTCTCTCTTTCTCTCCTCTCACTCTCACTCTCTCTATCCTTCTCTCTCGCAGCTATCTCTCTCCCCGCCGCTCGACGGCGAGTTGCCTTAAAATTATTCACGTCACCCCTCGCTGCTGATGCAGCTAACCACGACCGCGACACGCCCCTCTCCTAATAAAACTCGAGATTACGCGTCGAATTTGCTCGTAGCCTCGCGATAACAGTCGCTCACTTCTTCCCACTGCCACCTTCTGCGCGCCAGCCGAAGGACACTTTCCGCGCGGGCGGAAAATTTAAGGAGGACTCCTCGCGCGCTTCCTTTTTTTCCTACCCTATTACCGTCCCTATTAGCACGTCGTTCGTATAAAATCCTCGCGCGTACCCGAACGGCTGTAGCGTACCCACCGACTCGCGAGTGATGCAATAATTCTTGCCAGGAGCCCTGCGGAGGGGGCGAGAAGAGAGTTGAGAAAAGATTTACGGTCCGCGATTACTTCCGATTCCACCCCTTGAATAATCCTCGCGGACGGGCAGAAGGAGAGGGCGGCGGCGGTGCGCGCGGATTGGACGAGCGTGGATTTCGGGCTCGCGCGAACGGGCCTAAGTCATGCGTGCAAAGGCCGCCGTAAATCTCGCGTAAAACGGCCGCAACGGCTTCTAACGAGGAGGGCAACACACGTCTGCTTGCCAGCCCGCTTGCTACTCTGCTCGCTACCCTGCTTGCCAGCGTACTTGCCAGGCCGCTTGCCGGCCCGCTTGCCAGCCTGCTTGCCAGTCTGCCTGCCTGCCTGCCTGCCTGCCTGCCTAACCTCGTCGACGGTGGCTTCGCGGCGGTATTATGGTTACGAGCCGCCCTGTAAACGTCAAACGTCCCGGATATAGGGGACTTTGTGCCTCCGTTCGCGGCGAGTGATGCAGCACGCTCGTTACACGCATAAAGACTTCGATTCCTGCGGCTGAGCGTCGACCGACGCGCGGACGGCATGAATTATCGTCGGCCTGAAAGAATTTCCGGGCAAAGAGTATTCGCGTGACACTGAAAATCGAGTCGGAGCTTTCAGCGAACTCGGCATCTATATGATATTCTCGGATCGGGTCAGGAGCGTACGGGCTGAGTTTAGAAGAGCAGCTCCGGCATAAAAGGTGAGATGACCGTCGTCTGGAGACGCGATTATCGGTGTCATTACGAATGTCAAACGGCGATCGCGGCGCTGATAGCCGTCCTTTCGGCAAACAGTCGGTCACGAATCCGTCTCGGGCCGTGTTGCGCCCCGGTTCCGAGATTAACATCGATTTAAATTACAAATTTAACCCCTGCCCGAAGAGCGGCCAGCCAGCGTCGCGCGGACGGCGCGCCGACGAAGGCGCGAGGGCCGTTCTGGGTCAAGCTGGCAGGGGTCGGTAGGTGAGACGGCTAAAATGGGCGAACTACTTAAAACACTGCCCCTCTCCCCTCCTTCGGCTCCACCGTCCGTCCGTCTCGCCCCTCCAGCGGGAGAGTACTAAGTCCGCGACGGCGAGATTGTTCGGATAACTTCTCGCGGGCACGGTGAAACATTAATTCCGATAATGGCATTAGCCGCGTTCCTTGTCGACCCTTCCATGCGATTTTCTTACCCCACCAACCCTCCGCCCCTCTACTTTCTTTTTATGCCGTCCAAGATTCCAGCAAAGAGGTACTCCAACTCGTTCCTACAATTTGTCTTAAACGATTCGAGACTCCTCGAGTGAGTCGCGAGAGCTGAAAGCTGGATGCTGCGGAGAATGGCGGGAGGGGATGATTTTGATCCTGTTCGCGGCTCCGAGATTGTTGCGCGCTTTACAGCCGGCGAAGAGTTTCGCGGAATCCGGAGAATCTTGAGAGGTAGACCGTTAATTACGGCGTTACGTTTCGTTGCGTTCGATTTCCGGGTCCTTTCGACCTTTTGTCTCGATCGCGTCCTCGACAGGCGTCAAAGGAATCCACCCTTGGCCAGGACTCAGGTGCGGGAACGCCTGGAAGGTATTCGCGAGCCCCGCGTTCAGTCGAAGCGACCTGTCGAGCGACACGAGGAACGATGGGAAGCCCGCTAAGTTAATTATTGACGCGGATGGTTTATTCAGACGGACGCGGCGAAGTCGGCCGTGGGCGCGGAAGACGGGCTTCATAAATTTTCCAATTGCCGCCGGAGACGTGAGTGACTTACATGGGAGGCCGGCCAGGGGAGGTGTGGCGGCAAACGGCAAAATTAACAACACGATTTGTCTCTGTCCCTCGCCGGTTAACCGACGCGCCGATGATTAATCGATGCCGCCCGTTATTAAACCGGGCGACGGCTCGGTATTCCGAGATAATGTTTTTTTGGCTCGCGTCGCTCTCTCAGCGGCGGCTTACAAACGTTTCTCGACCGTCGAAGACCGGTGGAATATTCGATGCCGTGGCGATGGTGACATCATTAGAGACGCGCGCGTAATTATATCCTGAAGCGGGTAAAGTGACGTCAAATGGCAGACAGGTCGATTCGGTTATTATTGCGAAATTTAGCGTCGGGCATATACGCGGCTGAGGGGGTGGAAAGCCGCGCGCATTGTCTCCGTCGAATATTTCTCACCCAGCCGTCGCCTGTCGTGTGACTGACGTCGCCGCGAATTGTCGTCGGGACGACGTTATCCTTACTGTCACGCGTGATTTGTTGAAATCAGACATCGATTCGCAACCGCTCCTCGCTCCGTCGCCGGTTCCTTCTATCCGCGATCTCCTGCCGACACTTTACCTTCGGCAGAATTACTTTGACTCTACGTCCGAGTTCACAGAAAAATCGTACTCTCTGTTCTTCGCCATGCTGAACTTAGTTCCGGAAGAATTGTCCGTAGTAAGGTATTTTATCGGAGTCTGGGTCAAAGATAGGTAAAGTTAGAAATTATTTTCTTCCCTCGCTTAGGTTAGAAATTTATTTCCCCACCGTTTGCACCAATAGGTAAATCTTCTTCTTGATAAAACTAGTCGTTTCGTCTGTATCTCTATGGTTCATCGCTATATTCGATAGAGGTCGACTAGCTTACTTTCGAACGACGTTGCCGGGCATATTTACCAGCCGTGTACGGCCGACGCTGCCTCGAACGTTTGAAAGTAGACCGCCCCGCCTTGGGTCAGAGTAATTACACGGTCAACAAGACGCGCGCCGTGCGGCAGATATGCAGTACATGAGCGGAATGACAATGACGGAACGTCGGTGTACAACGCAATTAGCCCGCCGCCGTCGTCGTAAAAACTGGACCGTGACCCGAAGTCGGAAACCGGCGGTTATCCCCGACGCGCACATTTTTCCGCACCGAGGAACGATAAAATTAACCGTTCAATCATCCTCTCTCTCCCACTCCCTGTCTCTCTTTCTCTCTCTTCTCTCTCTCTCTCTCCGTCTCTCGCTCTCTCTCTCGCGGCTGCGGCGGAATTTAAAAAGCTCATCGATCCTCGCCAAGCCCGTGGCTCGTCCTTCGTTCAGTTTAGACGCCTGCATCTCGTCCTGATCCCCGGGCAAACCGCGCACTCCGGCTCGCGCGGCGCAGTTAATTAAGAAAAAGGGACGCCGACCGCCGACGTCGCGACGCCGGAGCGGGGATTTAATTAAATCAACGCGCGATAAATTCGAAAGACGAATTCTTAGCCGGCGACGTGGATATATCTGTCCCTCTTCGTTCCGCATCCGCACGACGAGGACGACGCCGACGTCGACGAGGAGGAGGAAGACGAGGACGGGCGAGGACGATCCCTTTTCCAGGAGGAATCTGCCTGGCGAGAGATTAGAAGCGAGATTAGGAAGACCGCGGGGACCGCGGCGAGAACGACGATAAATTCTCCTTTGACCTTATCGAGCCCGCCACCTTCCGTGAGAGTCACCCTTCGGGCCGCCCTCCTTCATCTTCACCCCTCGGCCATTCAGGCCACGGCGCGGAAAAGCCGGGGTGGCCCAGGCCTCGTGAAAGTGCCGTTAAAAGGCGCAACAATCGCCCGCAGGGCGACTATAGACAGCCACGTAATTACGATCGGGGGCTATCTCGAGGAAATAATGGTGCATTATGTGGTAAATAGTCACCCCCCCCCCCCCACCCCGCCCGCCCCATTCGGCAGGGGTGTCTGGGAGTGATGCGTTACCGGGGTGCCAAGTGATAATGTCTAAATGTCTCGTTGCCTTGCGACTGTTCGGATCTACGGGGTGTCCAAACGTCTAAACGTCTAGACGCTTAGACGTACAAATTTCTACGTGACGTCACCTCATCTACCTCCATATCTTGCACGCCGCACGTACTAACTTATACGGATGTATAAATCTAGAGAGCGGACGACTCGATTAGCTTGTGCGCGAAGTCAAGGACGCTGCGGCAAGTTGAGAACGCTCCATCACTTAATTGTATCAGTTCGTTCCCACGGACGTAAATTGAAAAGGATGGCGGTGAATGCAGGCCGTTTGACAAAAATGGATTCAAGCAGCGCCGAATGTATTACGCTTTTTCGCGTATCGCGTTTGGCTAACGCCACCGGCGATAAATTGTACTTTTATCGCGCGCACCCCCCCCCCCCCCCCGCTCAGCCTACCCCTCCCCTGCCTGAACAACCAATCGCGCCGGCATGGCACACGCTCATAAAAGCGTGCGTGTGTCACCGCGTAATTACGATTTAAGCAATCTCGTGACGAGCCGGGCACCGATCGCGATAACGAACGGCGGTGTTTTAGGTCACGGCTCGTAAAAGCTAATAACGACGTGACACGGGTACAGAGAGTACCTTTGTCGGTATATTGTCACTGTCCCTGATCGTTGTCGTTATTATCACCGGCTGCCCGGCGCGCAATCAGAAATTCTATCGGGGCGGCGGGGGAGAGGAAGAAATTATTTATCGGCGGACACGAAAAAAAGCGTGTTGTTTCGTTACTTTCAATTCGACGCCTCCTATCTATCGGTGCCGTTTCGTTGGCGGGATCGATTATCGCGCCGATTTTCATCGGTCGCCCACCGGCCACGCACGAAAATACCGCTAAAAGGCACAATCCACCCCTTTATCGCCGCCGCCGATCGTCCGACGATTTCTCGTAATTACAACCGGAGACAGTTACCTGTTTTCGAACTGAACGCGAAATTGCCGCAAGTTCCTTCGACCGTCGGCCAGGATAGCCCGGCCAGGTTGGAAAAAGGAAACGATTGTGTCAGTTATCGGATCAGCGGGGGTGCGGAGCGGGGGCGTGAACGAAGGCGAGGTGGAATTAAATGATCGCGATCGCGGGCGAAATTTGGCCAATCTCGGGACTCGCGTTACGTAACGGAAAGCGGCAAACGAGCTCTCCTTTATTACCGACGATATACGGGATGGCTTCCGAACGAAAATGAGCACGCGATATTTTCATTCCGCCCGGACAGCGTCCAACCTGGCGCGACCACTTTTTTTCGTTCGACCACTTTCGCCCGCCCCACCCCCCTAGCTCTGTCTGCCACATTGTCCCACCTCTTCGACCGCCGGACGAGGCACACTATTCGACAACGATAACACGCTCGATGGGCCGGTCATAATTGACAAACAATTATTACTGATTACTCTCGGATATCTGTTCTCCGCTGGCCGCAATTTTCATAAATGACTCCGCGCGACCGCGGCTCACGGCATGGGATTGCAAACGCCGGGAATTGCGCACTTGATTTGCATGCGCGAAACCGAACAGCCACGGGTCCGAGATGGCTCGATCAAAAGGGTTTATGCATCGTGGTCGCGCGCGTCGCCAATACGTGCAACCGCGTTCTCACAGACTGTCGGCCATGGGAGGGGGCTAGGGGGTGGCGAGCGATGGCCAGGGGTAGGTGCTCTCGAAATCGGACAGCAAAGAGGACGAGGGGGCTCATGCGAGAAAACGCGATAGGAAAGAGGGCATAGGCGTCCTGCCCATCTCGCTTTATGGAGAGGCGTTTGCGCAATATCGAAACTCGCTCTCTCGATTCGTTGCGATTTCCCACGAGGTGTAACCGTCGGGCTCGGTGAAAAAAGGACGAGAGAGTGGCAAGAGCGGGAGGGAGGGAGAGAGAGAGAGAGGGCGGAGGAACAAGGGAGCGCGGGAGAAAGAGGAAGGAGATCAATTCGTTCTGCAGATTTAGTGGTTCCATCGTCGGGAATATGCAAAGCAGGCCGCGAGATACAGCGTCGACCCTCGTTTCATCGGTCGCCATGCGTCTCTTTCGCCGTACACCCTCCCGTCGCACCGGCAGCCGCCCACCTTTCCCTCTTTATTTCCCCCATTCCTCTGCCGCCCCCGGTCCCTCTTTCTTTTTTATCAACCCCGAGCCGCGACCTCCGTGTCCCGACTATTTCGGTACAACGAGCGTACGCGCTCTCGGCGACGATTTTTTCCTCCCGACAAGGAGGCGGAAAGCTGTATCGAACCCCAGTGGGGGGGGGGTCCACATCTACCGCTGGCCTTGAACCTTTGATCGAAGCCCCTCCCGCGCGCGCCAATTGAAAAACCTGCCGTTTGACGCGCGCCGCGATTAGCGCCAGCGAAATATTCGATGCCGACGACGCTTTGGGAGGGTGGAAGGGGGTGACGTACGTTTGCGAATCGACGGGCGAAGGGGTGGTGCGGTCGGCGGAGATCGATGGGGACGATAGAGGACTTCACTCCGTCTCTCGTAATCTTGAGACTCGCCGCGAACGGAAAGAGAGATCTCGCGTTTCGACGCGAGGCCAGATTGTAATCTCCAGGCTCCTGTAAGATCGTGTCGTTCGCCGGCTCTAATTAAAACAACTTCGCCCCGGCCCCCGTGGCCCCCCTCTACGGACGCGAAAGTTTCGCGCTCAGCGCCAGGGTTAGAGGGAAAGTTGAACGCTGAAGTGGAACGAACTGATACCGCTCGTACCGTACGGCAGACTCGACGGGCATTCGAATTTGTTTGCAGCGACGGCCATCGAACTCGACGCTCGTCCGAAAGGATCGAATTTTGCCGAGGACCGGGCAGGAGTAGCTGGGACCGAAGACGGTGGCGGTAGAGGGTGGATATCCATTTCGGGGGGGGGGGGGCGAGGAGGAGAAGTTAGGCGTACCTCGAGCTTTACGACCCAACGACCGTTGACGACCCACCTCGAGATCGACGCATTAATAGCCGTGACTGCGAATCCGTTGCACCGGAATCGTCGGATTAAGCTGTCGGATGGAGACGTTCGATCTTACTTTGGCGAAATTTAAATTCCTCATTTGGTTCCGGAGGTCGCTGCTTGAGCGCGCCAGTGGGGAAAGTAGAATTTTTCGAGATGCTGCGAGCTGGAAGGTACCCGGGCATTCGTTAGCTGGCCTCGTAGGCGGCCGCGGTTGCAAAAGTAATAATATGGTCGTGGTGTGGGGTTATCACTGTTATTGCGCGAGTCCTGGAATCGTGTCGGCGGTCAGAGTGCAGGGATATCGTTATTGCGGTGACACCCGGTAGAGGAAACTAGGCGGAAGGTTTAAACTATGCAACAGCGCAGGTGGAGGAGGATGGTAAAGATAGAGAGAAAGAGGAAGAGGGAGAGAGAGGGAGAGAGAGAGAGAGAGAGAGAGAGGGGTTGGGAATGGGCGAAAAGCTCAATGGCTAGCGAGACACGGAAAGAAAAAGATAGAACAAAGGCTCGTCGGTGGAAATGAGAAAGGGAGGGGGTGGTCGAAAAAGGGTGGCGTGGGGTGGACGGAGGTGGGGGGGAGGAAATGTTAGAAGGAATGGGAAGATGAGATAGAGAATAGTCGGTTATACGTGACTACCGTGAACTCGGTGTGTCTACGGTGGGTAGGTGCACCGCACCTAGACGCTTCTACTCGGAAAGTACAGTGGCAGTAATGGTCTACTAAATCACATTATATTGTTTCTTGAGGGGAAGGTGTGGGCGTGGCCAGAGGACCGCGGCTACGAGAGAAGACTCGCTTCCACTGCTCGCCGTCCGCGCTCCCTTGCGTTCTCGTGCCGTTCTCATACCGTTCTCATGCTTCTCTCACGCTTTTCTCATGCTTTTCCCCTGTCCTCCTCATGCCAACCCTCCGCTTCCACGGCCTACCCGGCCGAGAACGGCTCCCTCCCCACCGAGATTGCGCAACGCGCGTATACTTCAACTTTCGAGTGTCAGCGCGTGAAACTCTCACATCTCATTTACCGTTTTTCTCCAAAATCGTCCGCGCTCTTATATTCTCGGCACTCTTCCGCACTCGGAGACCGTCCTGCATACCGTATATTTCGGTTTACATTACCGCGGCTTCCATCGCGGATGCTTACCGACGGTGGCTCGCGGAATAATCCGCGACGCCGATTGCGGACGCGGTCTAATTTTCGAAATGTCTCCCGGTAAGCGATAACCGGACCGGGAAGCGTGGTTGGCTCGTACGTTCGTTAGCGCTGAATTTTGCCCGAGCTCTAGCCCGCCTCGCGCTGATATCATAAGAGCGTGCCACGGACAGGGGCAAATGGTAGTTTTATTGTCGAGGCTTAAGGGTCGCATCGCCGCTCCTCCGCTCTTCCGCTCTTCCGGCAAGTTTTTTCAATGGCCAGATAAAGCTTCGCGCGGGGTCGCGCGCGATGCGGCCACGGAGATTAGCGGAATTGTAACAAAGGGTCCGCAATATGGTTCAGACTCGGCGGCCCGCGATACGGGGGAGGTGGGCGTTACCTTTGATCGTTTCGCGCTACCTACCGGGTCAGAACGAACGGCCTAATAACTTGCCCGAGCCGCTTAGCGTATCTCCCTTAAGGCGGGCACCCCGTCCGCTAAAACTACCGAGCGCCGAGAGTCGTCGGCTTAAATCCGGCTCTTCTTGCCGGCGCAGTCAATGACAATTTTCCATTCCGAAGGCTATTTGCCGCCGAACGGAATTCGAGAAGCGACTCGACCGACTTTTTCTTATCTCCGGCGCAAAAATGTAAGCCTCCGACTTTCGCACAGCCAGCCAGCGACGCGGGCGAGCCAGCCAGTCAGGCAGCCACCTCCATTATTGCATAGACGCCGGCAGGAGCCATTTCAGTTTTTACATCGACAATGAAAGCCCGAACGAATTATACCGCGAGAACTTATTCCGTGAGGAGGAATACTCCGCGGAATGTTATCCGAGGACGCGTTCTCAGGGAAAATCACAAAACGTCCTTAAAGCCATCGTCCTCCACTCCGTCCCACCCTCATCCTTCCTCTCCCTTTCTCGTCCCTCCGCGCGCCACCCCCTCTCCGCTCCTCCTCCATCGTCGACTGCTATCACCGGGTTCAATGCAAGGCGCCGCGGTTGGGCATGAAAGCGGACGATGAGTCCTCCTTCAAGACGTAGCAGGCAACCGTAAACGTTTACCGAGGTGTAGGCGTTCATTGTACACCTCCACTTAAGGAGAAGCGGCTACCCACTTCCCCTTTCTCCCTGGCTAAGAATGGCGAGCAGATTGCGAGGAATAGGGACGACGAGAAAAAGCGCGACGGCGACGGCGATGTTGACGACGATGAGGAAGAGGGGAATGAGGCGAAGTGGAGGGGGAGGGCGGAGGGAGCAAAGAGAGGGAGCGAGGAGGTGAGAGAGATCGGTGAGGAAAAGAGACGGAATGAACGATGCGAAGGGCAAAGGGGGAGCCGAAGAAAAAGGGGGTGAAAAAAGTGACCTCGGGGATATGGCTCGGAGTGGATAAAATGTCCACTACAGCTGGAAAGAATTATTTCCCCGACTCGGCGCAAGCGATGCTCCGTCGCGGCCGTTATTATCACTCGATAACTTAAATGACGCTAACGTGCGATGACAATAAAGCGAACGAATGGGGAATAAAACGACCCAACTTCTGTTCCAGTTACACGCCAGCGGCCGCTGGAAGGGTGGACAACGAGATCGAACGACAGGGGGATGAAGAGGGTGGAGGACGGACAGATGGATAGATACGTGTATAGGAGGGAGAGGGAGAGCTGAACGGCGGGAAGCGAGACGTCCCTCGAGGAAAGAGCGGGAAGAAGAGTGGAAAAGATGGAAAAGTGGAAGGCATCGACCTGTGGGAGGGTAACGCCGAGTGAGCAAACGGGAGTACACCCGGATAGTCGGGGGGTGAGAATTATTTTCCGACCGCGCACTCCATCCATACGCGGGCACCGATCGTTACCGGCGGGGAGGGAGGTTATAAATGAAGCAACGGAGAATTGAATAATAAACGCTAAGGAGAAACGGCGTATCGCTTCCATTCGAATGATAATAAGGGCAGATAAAAGATGAGGGGGCGTACGCAAAAAGGGGTTAAGGGCCGGGCGGGTGGGGGTTGGGAAAAGGTATGAATAGTAGATGCGTCCCGGGAGGAGGAAGAGGGCCCGAGGTGAACGAGACTTTTCTCGAAGGCAATCCCTCCGAAAATTGCTGCCACCCCCTAACAACCGCCCACCCCCTGCCGGTTATCACCTTATTACGTAACGGGAGTAACGTCTGTCTAGGCGGCGCACGGGGGCGTACACGGATTGGTGCAGGATTCCTACACGTGTTGGGGGTGGCCGGGGGTGTGCGAGGGTTCAGACGAGAGGGGGTGGGACCCGTAAATGTCTCGTAAGTTCGAAGGCAGCTCGTCTCGCTGCAGCCAAGCCGGCGTGCGCGACTTTCTGGGTTCGGTTAGACCCTTAAAGAGACGGCGTTACGCCTCCTTGAGCGAGTCTAAATGCCCTTTGCGCGAAGATTAAGCGAAGTGATTATGGGGGCGAGTGCTTTGCCACACGCCCCACGTCTCGCCGAGTGAAAAATTAGGGAAAGTCTGCGCAAAGGGGCTGAGTGGTTCCTCGCCAATGCGCTCGATCGTGCTTAATTGCCACTCTCTGTCGAGAGAGTGAGAGACAGAGGCAGAGAGAGAGAGAGAGAGAGAGAGAGAGAGAGAGAGAGAGAGAAGGAGGCCTGGAAAGGGTTGCAGTCATGCCACTGAACATTCTACAATCCTCACATTCCTTTCCCTCATATCGGCCAATCGTCTTCTTTCAATCTGACCGCTCGGCACGAACGATTGAACATTGCGCGTACATCGCTGTCTGAGCATTCGCCGAAACCCGTTTCGCCCCATCTTCGGCAATCGATTAGGAATTTCCACGTTCCGGGCAATAGCGGCCTCTAATGGAGATGCATTACCTATTAACTTGCGTTTCACCGTAATTCCGTATATTTGAAACAATGAGCCGCCCTGGATGGAAGGTGGGCGAGCGGAAAGCGTAAATTCGAATCCGAAGCGCTATCGGACTATCGGCCGTGTCATCGGCTCGTCCCACCGGCCAAATTAAGCGATGGTCAGTGAAACAGGGTTAATGTCGCGACTCGGTCGGGCAAACGACGCGTTTAGGATTATTCGCCGGGTGGTGTAAAAGTCCATCGTAAAGTTCGGAATGGGTATTGTTGCTGGGTCAGCTATCGCAGTTGGCCGACGATATCTCGGAAGTTACGGGAGAGGAAGAGGTAAATGAGAAGCAAGGAGGAGAAAGGAGCATGGGGTGGTGGGTGGAGAAGAAGGGGGGGGGAGTAAAAAGAACGCGAGAAGGGTCAGACTGGCGGGAGGATTCGATCGGCGACTTGCGGACACGGCGAGCACTCGAGCTAAGTTTGCGACGTGGTCTTAACGAGGCGAGTCCGCCCCAGGACCGGAAACGACTGCGTCCTCGCGCTAAGGCGCTCTTTAGGGAGGCGATTTCACGCGCGGGGAGCGGCGACCCCGGTGTCCGGAAATAAATTCAGCTCGCTCGTGAACTTTGCCGGGGGGAAGCTCCGCAGTGTTCGCATAAACAGCCTTCTTCGGGAATCCGTCATCGTGCCGGGGGCGAGACACTCGTCGGCCAGAGAAGAGAAATAGAGAAAGAGAGATGGAGAGAGAGAGAGAGAGAGAGGATCTCTAACCTTCCACACCCAACGAAGCTCCGCCACTTTGTTCCCCAGACCAAACTTTATCGGCGAACGAGGTCGCAAATAGCGCGGAATTAGGGAGATTGATACGCGGCCGCACTTATGGCAGCAGATTTTGATCCGAAGATGTTTGCCGCGCAAGTTTGCCTGACGGAGGCACTCGAGTGGTGCGATAATGGAAGCGCATCGTTCGCGGGTGGGAGCAAGCGTCGTCGTCGGCGTCGCAGGAGAGATCCCCGGCACTACGTCGACGGATGATTTTCAATTACGGCCCGATTAGGCTCGACTATTAGGCAGACGTCGTCGCGACCGGAATCCGTACGAGTGCGACGAGCCCCGGAGGAAGGGGGACGGGACTCGGAACGAAGTATAAATTTGTCCCCCGCCAGCAGACAGGTTGTCCCGGAAATTCGTCACGGTTTCACGGTACGTGTGTCGAATATCATGGCGCGTGAAGTTTAAGAAGATTGGGGTAATTAGGGGCATGCTTCGTTAACGAGTGAAACTCGACGGCCTCGGGCCGCTGGACGAAGTTTCCCGCTCAACAAACGGGGTGCAACTTGCCTACAAGTATACGCGCTCAACGCGCGCGTGTACGGCCGCGGTGTTTGCCTGTGTGCGCAACGTTGATCTCGCGTCGTGGATTTAACGAGATTAATACGCCCGCGCCAGATTTTCGCTCGATCGGCGCTCGCGGGTGCCCGAGAGGGATAATTGCTAATTAAATGGGATCCACCTCGTAGAAAGTCGGTAGTAACAATAGACCTATCCCGGTGTCCTGTAAATTCGCCTGCCGCTCATTGTCGTCGCTGTCGTCCGCGCCGAGCAGGATGCGCAAGCTTATCTTTCATCCTCGCTAAATCCGAGCGCTCGCTGCAGCCTTCCCATCCGCTTTATTTGCGATTAGCCGCGGATAGACTTCGAGGCCGACCTGTCCCGAACCCCCCGGCTGACTCTCAAGTTCAGGCCGTGAGAAGTACAGCTGCCGTGCGGGTCACCGGCTGAGAAGGCATTTTAATTAAAAACTCCGGCTATATCGATAGGACGCTCCAGAGAAGGACAGAAGAAGGACAGAACCATAGCGCCCGAATTTTGCGGCGTATCGAACATTCTGAACGCTCGCAAAATGTCCCTGGGAAAATGATCATGTTTCGATCCTAATAGAATTTCACTTCCGCCCGTCACGATGACGTGGCAGTCAGGATTTTTCGCGCGCAAGCGAAAAATTTCGGAATACGCTACTACGTCGAATGAATGATAGCCCGTATCTTGACGCGAACGGCAGCGAATCGCGGAAAGGGCTAATTGGATCGTTCAATAACGTCAAACGTGGGCGTAAGCGTGCGGATTTGCGCTCGAATGTCCTGGTGGGAACCCCATTGACCGCGTGATAAAATCGTGCCTGGCCGAGGGCCGACGTTTCGAATGTTTTATAACATCGCGAATCGCGGCTTTATGACGCCGACCGACAAAGCGACCGCGCCCCGGCTCTATTTACTATCGTCACATTGAAGGCCTCCCACTCATGGCCGACCTTTTATTGCCCCGGCCACGTTTTCCATTTCGACCGTAATTTTGTTGACGCGACGGATTTGGCCTCCGCCCCAGTAATCGGCGAATGCGCCGGCCCGTTAAGGGGTCGGAAGATAGGCAAGCCTGATGGTGATGGCGGAGGTAGGGGGAAGAGGGGGGTGGATGAATAAAAAACGAGGGCGCATCTTCCGCTCTCGACGATGAAGAATTCGGTAATTCATCCTGGCACCCCAGCTGCATCAGCTGCTCGGCAGAACGGCGAGCGGGAACGTTCTTTTCCGCAAATAGAAGAAATATTACGCCGAGCGTACCTTCGACGATAGCACACACTCGCGACTAACACGGACGTACTACCCACGCCGTACGTCGAGTTTACTCGTTACAGTTCGCAGTGCGCCGGAGAGAGAGAGAGACGGGCGAAAGGACAAAATTTTTCATGTAATATTTACAGGATATATATTCGGCGCGGTTCGAAGACCGGCCGACGCTCGAGAGTGCCGGTATGCGGAGATTGAATTTCGATGAAGAGAGCGAGCGCGCGCGCGCGAATCAACAGGAGATTCAGCGGCTGAGGTTTCGCGCAAGTGATTTAATTCTCGGCGTGCCTGGCGGGCGAACAAAAGGACGGGGTAAAATTGAAAAAATTCCATAACATCGCCCGATGGTATTTAGCTCGCGACCGCAGTGCCGCTAGCCAATATCCAGCTGGTCCATGGGAGGACCGCCAATGAGGAACTTGAAAATTTCTCCCTGACTCCATCCCTCCCCTCCCTCCCTCCCTCTCTCTCTCACGCGCACTCTATCTGCACGTGGATTGCAGCAGCGTCGAGTGAAGCATTCTCGAAATTCCGGACTGCTTCGCGATCGTTCGACAGGTATTTGATGAGCCGCGTATGTCGAGGCAGATCGGGCTCGCGATCGGCCGGGCGCTGGTCATTGGCCCGGCTTTCGAAACGTAATTAGAATGGAGGCGAATCTCGGTGGAGGCGAGGAACGAGGTGGAAGAGACCGGAAGCAGTCCGCCCGGCGATAAGACGAAATGAGCTTCCGGCGGACGAGCCCGACTCGCGTCAGCGAGCTAGGCGCAATTCGTTAATAGTCGAGACAGGGCAATAAGGCCCGCTAGGATGAAGTACGCCGACAGGGTTGCCGCGGTGAACGAGATCTGCGGGGGCGTGCGCCAGGCACGGTTACTCGGCACAATTCTCGTCGATTTGCTTTCAGGCTCGAAACAATGCGCGCAAGTAGCGCGCCGCTTCGTTTTAAGCGCTCGCCGGTTATTCACCGCACAGAATGCTCGAGATGGTGAGGAGGGTGGAGCAGGGTGGAGCAGGATGGAGCGCAAGGGGGTTGGTAGGTGAATCTTGCGGTGACTTAATGTGCGTGCGAGCCTGACAATAGGCGGCTCCGGCTAATGCGGCAGACAAGATCGAACGGAGCTCTCTCGGCAGCGAGCGTGCCCATCAACGCGAATAAACAATATTTTCCTCCGGCTTGCCGAGAGCGGATAATTTTGTCCCGCGGATTGGAATCGCGCTGAGCAAGCACGAGGACCGAAAAGAAGGCAGGGTCGCGAGCCGTTACGACGCATCCGTCACGCGTCCAATTTGTCCGCGGTGCCCCTCCGCGATTGTTTGAAATTAATTCGATGCACAAACCTCGGCGCGTCGGATCGTTAATTAATCATCGTCCGGCTGAGCAGCTGTAATTACAGACGCGGCCATCGATATTTTCCGCTGTAAACACATCCGCAAAGATTGTGATAGCCTCATCGGGCGTTCAATCAGCAATTAGCAAATAAACCTGTCGATGGGAAATGGGCTCGAGCGGAAAAACGATTGAAGGCGGGAGTTGGCGAGCAGCCGATCGGTTCGCGCGCAGCGGAGCGCAATTAGATACGCGATACGATCGGATTAGGAGGCTCGATTGTATCGGATGGATCAAAGGAAGATGGCGGTGGGCGCGTCGCGACATATCGATGCGGATGCGGCCGCGATTTTCCACCGATCGGTCGAAATCCGTGACGCACGCCGCGTTCCAGACATTCCCGCGTCTGTTTCAACCGTCGTTCGGCATGTATTTGATGGACAAGGCAGCGGACGCCGGGAGTAGCTTAATAGCAATATTGGTCGCTGTTAACTGTACAGGCGTAATTAGAGCGGTGGCTATTGGTATTCTGAGGGATACCGGAAGCTGGGGCCTACGATGGCGACGGGCAGCGGGATCCACGCGACATAATTTACCGAAATAGCTCGACAACCGTGGTCGGCATACCTTTGATAACGTCATTAAACCTGCGCTTCCGCGGGCTTCGCGAAATTGTTTCGACCGACGCTGGGCCCTTCGAAAGCGGCCGGCAGACATAACTGTTATGGGGCTAAACAATGACCGGGCCGACCGCTGAACAGCGCGCGTTTCGCTAAGTTTCAATTTACCGCTTCTAATTGCCGCATGCGGATCGTACCCTGCCGAAACGGTGCAAATTTTCAAAGCCGCTCCGACCCATTATAATTCGACAGCCTTGATGAAGCTTAATGCCGACGAATACCGATATTCCACCCTTCGGCCGCGGCCGATGTCAGTGTTTTCCGTGTACCCTCGGACAATGTTCGATAAGATCGCGCAGAGTAAGGGACTGCAACGGGACACCAACCTTCGTCTGCAAGCGTCTAACGAACGAGTGTCGGCTGCGACTCACGGATAGAACGGATGGCGGAAAGATGCGCGCCCCGATAAGCGTGATAAGCCGCGACTCTCACGGAATTCGGCTGCCGCATATAATTTAACGACTCCCGGCAAAGCCGTTCGCCGTTATCGTCGGGACGATTTGCAAAGAGTCCCGGGGAGGGGAGAACGACGTCGACTACGACTGGGACAACGGCGCTGGAGGACGCCGACGTCGACGACCGCTCTCACCGTCGACTCACACGGCGACTCACACATCGACTCACACGTCGACTCGCACGTCGACTGGCACATCCACGCACACGAAGACGCGTTCGGTTCGTCTCCGTGTGTTCGTGCGACTAAAGCTACAGGCGGCGCACGGCTCAATAGCGATTCGGCAAAATGAAACCTTCGCGGAAAATTCAACGTTTTCCCTAAAGCGCCTCGAATTTTCCTCTTTCCCCGCCCTCTACCTACCCCGACGCCGTCTCCGCGCGTTCTGTATCCGGAATTTTTCCCCAACCCTCGCGCCCGCTCGCCGATTCCGCACGGAAGGCATTGTTTTCCGCGGAAGCGCCACGGTTGTCTGAGCGAGAAAGAGATATCGTTCTTCGTCTGTCCACTTAATGGGATTATACCCATCAGCGGAGCGGGCCCATTCCACTTTCATTCGACGGTCATTGCGAAACTTTCGCCGCCCGACAGGCAGCGAGCGCGGCCGCTCGATCTCTCGTTACAATTCGGTACTTTTTGAAATATTCAAAATGAAATTCTGCGCGCATAAAATATTCAAAGCCGCCGGACCGGCTGCTCGGCGTTGCCGGAGTTTGTTCGTTCGTTCGTTCGTCGCTCGCTCGGCCGAGGAGCCCGAGCTATCTTAAAAGTCCGAGGGCCGTTGCCTTTCGCGTTATTAAAGGTAGGAAAGAGGGGGGGGGGGGGGGACATTAAGTGGGAAATTGCAATTTTATCCGCGCCTTTAATTTTAAATGTCGGCCGCTAAAGCCGCGATTAAACTCGCGCCAGCGTTTCGGCCCGGCACGATTTAACTCAGACGCGCGATAAATGCGATAATCGCGGCGTGCCAAACGCATGCAAAAATCGTTCTCTCCATTGAGCCCTCTATCAAACAGGAAATTTCCGAATACACGAATTCGGCTCGTAAAACAATAGGACCTTGACGCGATACTTGGCCAACAATCTTGAGCGCTCTCGGGAAATGGACATGTCAAGAGCAATTTTCGACGAAGTGTATGCCAACGAACAAAAACGCGGCAAAGTTGCGTGAGGAATAAAATAAAAGTGGCCGCTTCAGCCATCGCGAACGAACAGAGCCGTGCTTGTACCCAGCTACTGTCTGCGGACGGTACAATAATTTTTCTCGAGAGGTCGTTCGGAGAAACAAAATGCGAAAATGTAAGTTCGTCGTGGGAAAAAGTTGTTTTGAAACAGAGCTTAATTAAGGCGCGAAGGAAAGGGAAGGAGTTGAACACGAGGCGACGGGGGTGGGGGAAGGGGGTGTAGGCAGGGCGAGAAGGGTGGAAGCTCCTCTCCTGGCTCGGCTTACGGAGCACGTAGTGTCGCAGTCAAGGTTGACCTACATATGGGGCTGCACCACTGTCTGATCCCGTGTAGAGCCATACTCCTGCGCCAGCTTAACGCCGACTGCCAGGACTCGTGCACGTAAGCGCGCGCCTTTTCTCTCCTCCTGCCGCCAACCCCCTCCTCTCCCTCGCACACATTCGCACCTAGCCCAGTCGGCAGCCTACACAGCCAGCCGGGAAAATCCTTTCGGCGAACATCGAGGGGATCGAACTAAAGTTCCCTATCTACGGCCCCGAAGGCGCAAACAGTGCCTGCGAATCGGCAAAATCTTACGGATGGCCTCAAGTACCCGGTAACGACGCGAGATTTGTCAGAATTTTACGATACGGACAATTTACCCGACCAAACGTAATTCCCCGGCCTCTCTCGCACGCCCCTCGCCAGCCAGTAGGCTCAATGAAACCCAGGAAGCCATTAGAGTGGCCATTGATATGTAAATTAATTACCGCCTGCGTATACGCATACGTATACGGTGGGAGTGGTTCTCGAAACCTGCGGCGTGCATCGTAAAAGGAGTGCGTATCGCCGTCGAGTCAGCCGGCACAATGCCAGGCGTACGTTTAACACCGGGCGAAAAGTCTATTATCGGGATTATGACGCCTCGGGCGTAAAAAGGGACGCACTGACAAATGGACCGCAGACGAGGATCGTACCGCCACTCAACTCCTGAGAGAGTCGCGGACGATCAGGTGCTCCCCCAAGACGAGCCGTCTGTCTGCGTGGCTCATCTATCAGATGGAGCATGACGTGTATCGTAAAAAGTGATAACGCGGGCGAAATAAGTGCGGGGCGGAAAAACGTCGACATTACGTGACGCCCCGAGACGCGGCTGGGGCGCGAGGTAGGTAGAGTGAGAGAGCTGTCCCGGGTCTCCGAGGACTCGGCGAGCGAATGATTTCGGTGCCGGGGCCCAATGCCGCCTCCCATCCCCCTCCCTCCACGTTCGATCGATCGATATCTTGTTTTCGCTCCCGCCGTCGTAAATCGACTGCGAACTGCTCCCCAGCGACCTTGGCGATGATCGACAAAGTTTCGCAGATTGTCCTCATGTATTTACCCTCGTTTGTCGCACCCTTTTATCGCGCTATTCCCGCGGGGTAGTTTGGCGAGCGAGCCTGCCGATGATCGGAATCGGATCGGGAATCTAGAAGGTCGCGATCGCGAAAGAATTGCGAGAGAGGACCGACCTTGTTCGCGACAGGTCCAACGACCTTCTCACCTCCCAGGACCCCAATCCTGATAATGTTGCGAATGTCGCTAATGTCCGGCGAATAGTCATCGATTTCGCCTATGGCTATTTTCGATTTCACCGACGATTATGAATAATTTATAAATCGGCTCGCAATCATAATCGACGCTTTATTGCTCCGTAATAAACTCTACCCGCAGCGTCGGCCCCTCGCAGTGGCCCCCGCGTATTTATGCGAGACAGCTCGGCCGCATATATTCCGCCGGCCGCATAGAGATTATCCTCTTACATGCGTCGGAACGAGCCCGGTGAAACTTTCAAACGTATTAGCGCTCCTCGCCCTCTGCACTTCCGCCCCCCCGCTGCCTCATCCTCCCTCGTTCTACTCCTCGAGCTGCTGCTACATCGCGAGAGACCGCCGTGCGATGCAACGTCGCTTCTGGCCCGCGACAATAAGGTAAATCGGCGAAACTATCGTAATTCCCATATGCGGAAGAACTTCAACAATTATATTTAATATGATCTAGGGTCGAGTGAAAGGAGGAGCGGAACGTGCGCGCAAACGTTGGGGAGGGTGGGAAGACAGCCTCCGGGCGCGGAGACAAAGGGGAGGAGGGAGAAATAAGAGCTTGATACGTGAGCTGAGCGAGAGAAGGAGAAAGAGAGGGAGAGAGAGAGAGAGAGAAAGAGGGAGAGAGAGAGAGAGAGAGGCGGTGTGAGAGCAGCGTCATAAGCTGCAGATACCCGAGGCACCTATACCAGTTCCGAACTCATACTCGGCGCGTCTCGGGCGCGACCACCAACCCCAGGTGAAATCTACCCCCTTTTCCAACCCCCAGTCCCATTCCCAACCCCTCGGCCTCCTCCAGAGCCCGCCGCCTGCGCCGCTATGCGGTCGAGTCTAATCAAATTTAATAACTTTTGTGCTGCCCGCGCTCGAGCCCCCGTCTTTCTCTCCCGCCCCGCTCGCACACATTCGACGTACGTCCTCCACCCCTCTATACCCCTGCACCCAAGCCATTCGCGTCTTCGTCCGGGGCCAACTTCTTCTCTCGGCCGACCCCTATTTCTCCCCCAGCTCGCTACGATCCTCCTTCTCGGCCAGTCTATCGCTCTTATTCCCTTGTCTCTTGCGTATCCACTTCGTTCTGACGATCTCCGGCACGTTATAAACTTGCGCGGCTCGCAGTCGAGCCACTGAGTACCGCAGATTTATGAGGGCGACATGCCAGACCTGCTGAAACGGGCCCGATCTGCTCGCCCACTCCATTTCGGACGATTCCGCGTGCTCTCTACCTCTCTCCGCCTCTCACATTGTCAGTGCCGACTCCGGTCCTCAGCAACGTTTTCTCTTTCCGCTTTCCATCGGTGCCGCGAGCCTGGTCGGCGAGCAAGATCGCGCTCAGGATGAAAATTATGCGCCCGAACGGTGAGCCGAACAATGGCGCCTTTGTAAAACGCCCGGAAACGCAGGAACGGATTTACAATAAAATTAACGAAGCCTCGTGCGAGCCGCATTTTTTTTGTATATATTGCCTCGGCGGGGCTACAATATTAAAAAATCTCAAATATGGCTGATTAAACGAAAGCCCGTACACTGTTTCGCGGGCAGCTTTATAACGTCCACACCGATGATCCACAGTCGATCGGTTCTACTTTGATGAACGCACGGCCGGCGTCGGACCGCAGTCGCGGCCGTGTAGCGAAAATAAACTACGTCGAATGAATGCCGGGATAAATCTCGGGAAAAAATCATCCGATTTACTCTCTATGCCGGTTATATCCACATCGCGTCTCGAATCGAAAGGCAGGGCGGAGGGTGGCAAACATTAATCCGAAAGCAGAATGGTCGTATCCGGATTTCAAACGCGACCACACGCCTATTTTGCAGCAGTTAGAACGGCGGTCAACCCTCCTCATCCCCCTCCGGCCGCCCCTTCCGTTACTGGACCCCCTTCCCACCCCCGTACATGGCCTATACTCACTGACACTGTCTCTCGTTCTCTCTTTCTCTCTCTCTCTCTCTCTCTCTCTCTCTCTCTCTCTCTCTCTCTCTCTTTCTCTCGCTCGCTCTCGTCAACGCTGTGCTATTTGCCCCGACCGACGAACCGCCGTCGTACGACTCTATCACGGATTTGCCGATAGTGTTGCACGGTATCCGCTCGGACGTACAACGTCCTGTTTTGATGGTGTCGATCCCGGCTGCGAGGCATTGTACTCTAATTATCGAACTGCCCCTCACTGTTAACCGCTCCTCGCGGTACCCACCTCCGGCGCGTAGTTAGCGATATTATAAACATAAACAGAGAGAGAGAGAGAGAGAGAGTGAGAGAGGCAGCGAGCGGGCCCCCCCCCCCCCCCTAACAGGCCTTAAACATCGATAATAATTGAAATCAGCGGAACTCTTTATTACCCCCGGGGCAGGAACGGAATTTAATCAAGCGACTGGATCACCCCCGGGCGCAGATATTAAATTCGAATTATACGAGTGTCAGTCCTTTGACGGACCGCCATCGTCTAAAGAAAATATATTTAACGCAAATACCCTTGGCTGATTAAAATTTTATTGAATATTCCCTGTCGCGCGCAGCTGGCATCGGCCAATATAAATTCTCTTTTGGGCGCGCGCGCGCGCGCGTGCTCGTCGTCAGAGAATCTCGCACGCGTGGCAATGCGTGTGGGAGGATCGGAGAAAATTAAGGCGACGCGAAGGAGATTTTTATTGCGTCAGACAGAGATCCGCCATCCAATCCGACCGATATACCCAGGTACGTTGAACAAATGTGCGCGTACGTGGGCATCGACGAACCGACGCAGGCGTATACAGGTTACGCGTGTGCGTGTGCGCACACGCGAAGCTACGAGTGTACACGCTCGCAGACGCGAATGCCGCGCACGACCGAGCAGGAAGGGGGTGGGTTGCGGGGGTTGGTAGGATGAGGTGTTTGAACCGATCGTTGGACGGGGATATCGACCTACCGGCCAGTAACTACAGATTAGTGTTATCAGGGCGTAACAACGCGAAAGCGTGGTTTACCTTGACACTGGTGAAATGCAAGATCGATGGCGAACGAGGGGAGTCCGTACTCGGAAAATTCACCGATTGAACCCCGCCCTCCCACCCCCTCCGCGATCCCGGCTGGGCTTAACGGCGCTTCCGGCATTCTCGCCCGGATGAAAAAGATTTAAAGCGAGTCCTCCCGCTGATCCTCGCCGTCGGAATACGGAATATGGCTTCGTAAATTCCCCCCCCCCCCCCCCCCCCTTAAGTGCTCGGCCTCCCGCGCTCGCACGCGCGCCAGACACATTGTTAGCGGCGGTGGGGTGTATTTTTGTAAGACTCTTACCCACGCCGGATTTCAGAAATCATATTTGCATTCCGCGCGAGAAAATATACCCCCCACCCCCCGCAACCTGCGTGCGCTCGCTTCGATATTTCAGTGAGGACGAAAAAACGTAACGTCTGTTGCCGATGGCGTGGGCGGTCTGACCGGGTTAAAAAGAGCGAGTGAAATTTTGTTGGCTGGCGTAAGTAAGGTCTCGTGCTCGACGGCAGTGACTCACGTTAAACGCGAGCCTGCTAATTACCGCTCCGCCGGTCCACCCACTTATATTCGACGAATGATTTTCAGCCATTCGTTATTCCCTTTGGCCTCTCGCGATCGGATTAAGTGGCGACGAGGCTTAGCAGCCTCGAATAATTTCGCCTTCTCTCCCTGCCATCCCTCCCTTCCCGCCCTGCTAACCAGCGTCGAGCATTAACGGAAAACTTGAACCTACTACTAATAACGCTAATGTCGACGGGTTCTCCTTTCGAGCCGTTTGAGCGGGGCGGCCTTATTTTCGCGGATCGCTTAGCGTTTTTCCTGTTTTCTTTGAAACCGCTCGTCGCCAGGGCAAACGATCGGAGCCACGGAACGACGTCGGGGCCGGCTTTGTTCCGCAGAAAGAAAGCGCTTCGAGAGGCCAGAGAGAAAGAGAGGGTGAGAGAAGGTCAGATAGAGAGGGAGGTAGGAAGGAGGGAAGGGCGCCGGCGTTAGAATGCAAAACCGCCGGCATGCAAAGAGACCGTTCATTACGAACCAGACACGGGCGCGGACACATTTCGAGGCATAACGAGGAGCAGAACGTGAGAAGCCGGTCTTCCGAGTTATAAACACTTGTTACGTGGCCGGACTAACGAAAGAATATCAGCCCGCCCCCGAAGAGTCAAGCCTCGCTCGCGGTCTAATTAAAAGATTCGAGGGCCGCCTGATAAATTCATTAGCACCGCATCGGAAGAGCGAGAAGGAGAGAGACAGAGAGAAAGAGAGTCGTTTACCCTGAGAATTTCGAATTCCTACGCTGAGAGGAGTGTGTGGCACGGTCACGATCCCGAGGAAGGCAGGTCGTTTGTCTCCGAAGACTGCTCGTTCTCGCGCAATGCGTCAGGCGAAATGTGAGGCGTTTGCTTTCGACTTTCTCACTCCGGTATTGGACGATGGCACGTTCGCGCGCGAGCTTTTGCCGAAGTTGTTATTAGACAAACGCGACGCCGGCAAAGCCATAGCCGTACGTCACGCGCGCGTTCTGGCCCACGGTCGAGGCATCGAACAAGTAAGTATCGCGGATGGAAACTGTACGGCGCGGAACGTTTACGGCCAACCGTAAGTGTATTTCACTTTGATAACCAGTTATGGCCGATGACAGGCTCGCCGAGGGAGGAAAATGTGGGGGGTGGGGGGTGAGGATGGCGAAAGGGGGCGTTCGTTAAACTCGTCCACTGTAATAAGTTCCATCGAATCGGCCATTCATTGCGAACATGGCGCGGGCCACCATTGTGTGTAGATTTTCCGCTCTTCCGGGCAGACATGGATTGTTGTGGGACACCGCCGTTTAATTACTATGCTACGGATAATGGACGAACATTTGCCTACACGAGTTACTTTGCTGCGCGATAACGGTCATTACTGCAAATTACGGGCTTAATAGTTTTAAAATATCCCCCGCCCGCCCGTGCGCCCTCTCCCCTGTCATCCGGTCGCTACCCACGCGCATCGCACTGCACCCCCCACCACCCCTTCTGCGAGCCACGAAACGTTCAAGCTCACCCTCATCCTATCCGCATCCTCTTTCGACACGGCCAGGTGTGACGCGCGCACGTAATTGCCGCATGACTCTTTTCCCACCGGTCGAAACTGACGAATTATGAACGTTCCGAATAAATCCCGCAACGAAATCAAGTGTTTCTTGAGTTATTCGATAGGCGCGCCCGCCGTTCGGCTCGTAAATTCGGGAGGATTAATTGACCGAATGTAATTAACTGCCGGCTGGAAACGTTCCTGGGCGCAATAACAGGGGTTTCAATGAAAAACAGGTGAAAAATTAAATCCTCTTTGTGCCCTCCACATCCGCCGCTCCGGTTCGATGGAGGACAATTTGCGCTGAAAATGGGGAACGTTTCCGTGCGCGGTCGCGATGCGTTACACTATTTTATACGCGTTTACGGTTTTTGCGCCTGGCTTTCAGCGGCGGTTTGGCGAGACAAATTTTGGAGGAAATTGAAACTTATCCGATTAGCGCTTCGGCTTTAATGTGGTGGTAGGGAGGTAAAATGCTTTATCGGGGTGATTGTTAGTGGTCAGAAGACATACTTGATCCATTTGTTCGAGTACATAATTTGGTATTCTGACTTAGCTAAATAATCGTTGTAGGAGCTGTCAAGACGTTTCAGAATCTTGTGGAAAATTGTTTTAAGCGTACAACGTCGTAGGCAAAATAGTGATAGGTGAAGAAATTAGAACATAGGTATTCCCAAGCCTTGTATATAAGAGCAGATGTTGCCGGCATTTTAAGCGACGCTTCAATGTATTAAACGCTTTCATTTGACGCCACCTCGCGCGCACGCGGAGTCCATAAACTTTTATGTACGAAACGAAAAAATGCGCGAGGCGCAAAAAAGCTATAAAAGCGAGTCGACGATATCGGCGCCGATGCTACCCCCGCCGTACGCCGAACTTATAGCTCTCTATATCCCGTGGGAACGATGCGCGGATACTTGCTTATTCTAGATTCCACGGTTATAGTCCCTACACTTGCGCGTATCCCTCGTTATTTATTCCATACGGACGTTACTTCCGCTGAAAATCGCAACTTCCTCCATTTCTTCCTCGCACTTTTCCGCCCCGCAGCTTCATCGACCTTCGAAATTAAATTCTTCTCACAAAAATTGGCCCCTTTTAACCGACGCGCCGAGGAATCGTCGAAATTTGAAAGGTCGAAAGCGCTTTCGAAGTTGTTCCATCGACGCGAGCCGACCGGATAATTATTCCGCGGTACGATTTACGGCGAAGAACGTATGCGAGAACCTCCGGTGCAACCTTCGAATCGGTGCATTTGCTCGCGCGGAGGAGGCCCCAAGTCCATCTCCCGACAAACTTCGTGGGCGGCGCCCGGCGAAACTTGGAAGTAATTTGGCTCCTCATTTACGGCCCGAGCATTCTTGCATCGTTAGCATTATACACGTAGTTGCGCTCGCGGACGATCCGATAATTAATTAATTATTCGATGCCGCGCCCGCCGCCTCCTCCCGTACAATTTGGCCGGGACAGAAACCAGAAACCTCGGGACGTTGGCGGCCGGCCAAATTAGCTTATTAAATTAACACGTTCGCTCCGGGACTTGGCAGAGGCCTTCCGCGGGGGCTGCGCGAGAAAAGAGCCTGGCTATCGCTCGCGCTACACTTACACGCATTACACGATGCCCGCTTCGGATCCGCAATCATTTACATTTTAATCGACGCTGTTTACGGAAGCGAAGCGTATTCTGTTCCGCCTCCGCTCGCGGCCGCGCATTACGCGAGTGTTTGCACGCGAGATATCGGAAGACAGGAATGGAGAGTGGGGTGAATTGAATCATTGAAATGAACAACGACCGATACCAGAATCCTGTAACAGCCGTTCGATGACGAGAAATTTCTTCCTTTCTTTCCACGCCGCTCGAGCGAGATACTTTGTTCTCCAATCGGGCCGATCAGTTTAACGACAAATCGGATCTTTCCGCGTTTAACCGGTAACAGGGTCTGCTTTACAGCTAGTCGGGACGAGCGCGACAGCGATTGGTGGAACGACGGGCCGCCGAAAACGTCGACCGCAGACAAAAAACGGACGGCAGTCGCGTACTCGATATATCAAATAGGTTTTTGATTTCCGCACGATTGCCGCCGGTACACCAAGGCAGAGGTGTTTTTTTCCCCGATTCCCACCCCCCGCTGCCGGCCAACCCTCCTGTCTCATCGAACATTCCGTGTCCCGATCAGCGCTCGCGCGCGCCGGCACAATAATCCGGAATAAAAGTTGCGCGACCGATTTCGCTCCGGCCAAAAATGCCATTGGCGAACCGTTTTGTTAGCGTGGCAGGACGCACGATTGTTGCCCGCTAATGCTTTACGCGCCGTCGGACAATCGGCGAAAATGTGGAGCAGCCGGGGGTAGGTGGGAAAAAAAAGAGAGTGGCACACGCGACTGCATTCCAGTTGGAGGGCCAGAAGAGCCGTAATGGGAAATAAGAGGAAGGGCGGCCGGGGAATAAACGGACGTGAGAGGTCTGTTCTTTCTGGCGGCGCGAGGCAGGCATGGGGTGAAAAGGATAGCGAAGGGTGGAAGAGTATTTATCTTTGCCGGCTATGGAGCTAAACTTCACCCTCTGCCCTTCTCTGCCTTCCGATACAGTCTCTCCTTTCTGGCTTTCTGGCTCTCCGCCTCTCGGAAAACTACAACGGATACACGGATCGTGTCTCTTTAATGCTCGGCAAGCTGCAGGTAATTTCTCGGCTTCGAAGGGCGTGAGTTGTAATTGCCGGGAGTTGGCGAACGAAAGGTGGATGAGATGGGTGGACCGATAATTCGGAGAAGTCGTGCAGGATGCAGGAAGCGTCGGATGACGATGGTCTGGCGTGAAGGACGAGAATGCGCCAGCGGCTGCTGGGAGCGGTCGGTGATGCGCATCTTAAATGGTGCGTATAGTAGGGGGATGCCTAATGCGATATTATCAGCCGAATGAATTGCCAGAACGTCTAGGTGAGACGGCTCGAGGTCCATTAAGTAGGAACGTTTCGCGGGAGTTGTTCGTAGTCGCAGTCGTCCTGCTAGTCGTCCTCTTAGTTCTCCTCCTCGGTCGTCCTTTTATTCGACCTCTTAGTCGCCATTTTAGTCAACCTCTTATTCGTCCTCCCTAGTTCTCATCCTGGCGATTTCTCGATCGCGTGGTAGGTACGCCGTCCGCGTCGGCGAGAGCTGTACAATCTCGAGACTGCACGCCAGGGAAATATAGCCGCTTAAAGTGGAGCCGGCATATTATCGGCGCCTTTTGATAACACTCCCCACCCCCCCTCTCCTTCTCCACCTGGGGCAAATCTCCTTACCGAATCGCTCGATCGCGCGATACGCTCCGGCGGCGGGTATATTTTTAACAATCTCGACAGTCGGAAAATTTCTTGCCCGAGCGCAATCGAAATTCGCGCGCGGGAGGAACGAATGCGATTTGGCTAAAGTTCGGAATCGTAGTTCGCGAAAATCCTGGCTTACGGAGACGAACGATCGCGCTTCTCGGATTGCCTCGCCCCGGCTTATCAGTGTGCCTCCGTAGCCCAGCCACTCGATAAACGAGGATAAACCGCAGGCTATTGTCACCGGACTCTTTAACATGGTTCGGTGAGACGAGGAGGGGGGGAGAGGTGAAAATTGAGTAACGAGTATCGCGAGCGATACTTACCGAGGCATTGGTCGATCGCTGGCCGGTTGATGCAGGACACGGACGTTCTCAAAGCAACACCTTGGTACACGTCGGTAACGATTAAGTGTCCGTGCTCACGATACGAGATGGAGGATAATAGCGTGTCCGGATTCCACTTCGGTTACCGGATGTACAGGCTCAGCGCGAAATGAGATTCCCGCCGTCTCTCGATGCGGCACGATTCGCGTGGTTCTTCAACCCACCGATACGCTTAGGGCGAATCATGGCGGGAGCTATTTTTCGGATAGCGTCCGTCGGCGATTACGGCGTTAACCTTGCGAAACGATATCATCTCCTAATTGTAAGTGCAATTTAAGCTCTGCACGCTTCTTTCAGCGCAAATATATAAAAATAAAAAATACGTTCTGAATACAAATGCCCGGCAGAGTAAGACCGCATTTACGAACTAGAATTATTCAAGGTAGAGAGTGAAATCGTCTGCCGGGCCAATGTCGACAATCGCTCATCGTCGAGTTTAATCATCCAAGGGTGCTTGCATCGCCGCGATGCGGTGAGGAAGGAGGAAGGTGTACGTAGCTGGATGGAACGTTAAACCCCCGCGCGAGCACGGCAGGCAGACCTCGAGACCTTTGAAGAGCGGGGGGCAGGGCCATAACCGCATAATGCGTTAAGTGGAGCTCGCAGCAACTTGCCACTTGCCTGGCTCGCCCGAATGCCTCGAAAGTTAGCTAGTCGGTCGCGCGTGCGCTAATTAGATGGCGCGTTCGTTAAATTTCCTGATCCAGGCCGTCGTCGGCCGTCGTCGGCCGTCCTCGCACTCGCGGGTCATAAGCTACCCGACGATCGGGATTTTCAACCGCCAGCTTCCGATTGCGGGCTCGCTCGAACTCCGAACTATTCTCGCCAAGCGACAGGCAACACTCGGCTACCCATTTCAGCCTGCCGCACTTCCTCTGCGGCGCGCGCGCAATGTAAATGTTTGAACGTCCCGCGCCAGCCCCCGACGCCCCGGCCATATTGACTTTTTCCCGTTTGTTATTCACGCGGAGATCTTGCCGGCGCCCCGGTATATGGCGAAACAAGGGTTGCTTTGAAATTACGCTTTTACGCCCCGGAGGGGACAAATCTACGGGGCCACTCGTGCCGGCCGGGGGTAAGGTAACACGACCTCGTCTACCGGCAGTATATATACACACTCTGTGTCATATGGCTGACCGACCTTTGCTAAACGAGGCAGAATGTTCAAATAAATTCTGGCCGTCGCCCGTGCCGCAGGAACGTGAGCCGCAGCGGAAGGGGTCGAAGATTACTGTGGGAAAATGTGAATGTACTTTTATGGCTATTTAGGAGACGGGCCACTGTGAATTTCTACGAGGGAGACGCCGGGCGTCGGGCTCGGTCGCCCATGAGGGCGAAAGGCAGGTCCGGGGAGAAGGAGCGTCGACGGGACAAACGTTCCGCCCGTGAGCCTTCTTGCGATGCGTGCGCGACGATAAATTTTATTTATGCCGTCAGCGAAGTAATCCGCCGTGAGGAACAACGCGCGCGCCCATAGTGCGCACCCCTCTCGCCAGGATACGTAATACGTGATGGATCGTGCTCTCCGCCGTATTCTACGGAGGGTGCCCGGCCTTGAAAAGGTCGCTTTAAGACGCGGTCGACCGCTAATGCCCGGCCACTCTCCGAGAGTCACCCCTGTCATGGAACTCGATGGCACGTTGACGTGTCAAAAGTTGGGGTCCGCGATTGAAACGCGCCACGGTACAGGATCCGACGTGCGGCCGGTTGCGAGATAAGGCCTGAGAGATAGTGCCGGGACGTGTGTGCCTGCGCACCGGAAACGGAGGCCAGGGACGTGCGGCAAGCAGACGAGACGCCGAGATTGTTCTATGATAAGACCGAGATGAGCCTCACGTTCGCCCTGCCGCGTAACGGAGACCGGTCCCACTGATAAACTGAAGCTATGATTGTGCCACGGGGTGAGTAAAGTGGCCACGAAGACGCTGCCAAGCGGAGTGTACCCGAACCGCTCGACGTGAAAAATGCGAGCGTCGAAAGTTAGAGGCCGTCGTTACGCCGCTTTCGAAACTGTAACGACGTTCGAACGGTTCCGGGACAATCGTTCGACTCGATCGAGAATCGAGAGTCGACTACCCCTCGCGTCGGGCAACTTCTCTATCCGTCAAAGCTGCCCGACGGAAACTTTCCGCCGGAAGTTTAAAGTGCATTACAACGAATGCCGATTAACTAAACCGGGAGAACCTCTTCTCCGAAATAAATATGAGACGGATACTGATACGGGATTTAGTCCCACTTATCCGTCGAGCGCGCGCCTCGTCTCGAGGCAAAAATCGATGTTTCTCCATAATTCGCTGCAGACGAGAGGAGCGGGAGGCAGGCGACGGGTAGGAATGCGAGGATGAGAAAGGCAGAGCGGGAGGGGGGAGGGCGAAGGATGAAAGGATCCTCGCGTGTCCCTCCGCCCACCGAGCGCAGCAAACGAGCCCAACGGTATCTTCGTTACAACTTGCCTCCTTTCCTCGGACGGTCGGAGATTCCTGGTTCTTTAATTCGTTTACCAGCCATTAGGAGTAAGAGGAGGCGCAGCCTGAAACTTTTCCATTTCATTACTCCATCTTCCTTTTTTCCTCGCCTCCTCCTCCCTTCCGCGCGAGCCCCGCCTTTTCCCCTGTTGCCATCAGCTTTATTACTTTGTCCTCTTTTGGCGTTTTACCCACCTCAAGCCTCTCCACTCCAATCGGCCGGCAGAGGGAGGCAGGAGGAGGGGCGGGCAGGGCAGAAGGCACGCTCAGCTGAAATGCCCGTTAACTTCGAACTTAAATCTTTTTCTTACCCGATCAGCTCTCCCTGACACGGACGTTTCGTCCTGCGCGATGCGTACACGCCAGCGAACTACTTTCGTCCGGCGGACCTAATTCGCTCGCCATCGGGCCAACTCCCTCGCGAGATCGTCGCCGACCAATTGAACTTTCGCCGGCAGATTCGGTTGCCGGGATTTCAGTGCCACTCGGCGCGAACATGCGACCTGACGTGCGGTTTCTCTCCGGCGCAGATCGAATCGTAGGATTAAAAATGCAGCCACGGCCTTCCCGCCGCTTTTTGCCGAATGGCAGCGGAAGCGAAGCGTGCACGTACCGCAATATGTGAGCTTGCTTAATGGAACGCGTTATTTGTCACCGGGCTGCCCCCCCGCACGGATAATGGGACTCGGATCATTGAGCTTGGGCCGAAGTTCGGAACAAGAAAGAGGCCAGTTTGCCCGCAAGATGAATATCGCACTCGGTCGGAATTAGCCGTTTCGGCTTCGGGATATCGCGTTTCCGTTGCCGATCTAAATGAGGACGGCGAGGCGGGTCCAGGGGTGGCGGAATCAGCGTAATATTCGAGTGACTCTGATATCCGGCTCGCAAAACTTCCAAGGACCGAGCGGCGGCTCGTCGGACTAAGACGGATCCTCGCAATTTCGGGCAAAATTAAGGATTAAAGTTACGGCTATTAGGTAGACCGCTCGCGTATACGGCCGGCGTCTATCCATGTTTATGCAGCTACAGGCGCCCCGGGAGCGTGTGTGTGTGCGCTTGCCTTCCTACGTCCGTGTACAGGCCGCGGCGCGCCGATGTGTGCGCAAACGGTGTTCGCTATAAAATATTCAAAGCCTAGCGCGATAATGGCGGTGCGTCCAAGCATATTAAACATTCAGTCACGTACGTGGTCCGCCGTCGAGGCTGTATGGAGCAAGTGGTAATTCAACTCTACCCGGAGCAAAGTTTTGGCTATGCGCGAGGGGTAGTATATCCCAACCCTCCGCGCCACCCCCCACTTCGCCCTTGGCCCCACCCCCCTCTCGGCAGAGCGAGTTCCGCTAAATTACACTATATCCGGCGCTGTAATACGTATCTGTAATTTAAGTGCCCGCGGAATGATACCCGCGGCCGAGGGTGGGGGGTAAAGACATTATCCTTTTCGAGCCGTGTAATTTTAGCCGCACCACCTGTATCGTAAACCTCCATCGGGCAACGAGGTGGCCCATCCGAGATATCCCGGAGCTGAATAAAGGCAAATGATTTTCTAACGCCCCCGCCGCTGCCGGCGATTCCGCGTTAGAGGCTGAGGGTAGAGGGTGGGGTGGGAGGAGGGGTTGAAAAAGGAAGGATAGGAAGAATTCGGTTTGCCGACGCAGGTAATTTCGCGGGAGGTGCACGGCTCGGGGGGGGGGGGGGGAGTTTAATAGCGTAACGAGTAGTGCGCACAGTTCCGTACTAGGTCTCGGCGAAAGAGAGGGGGGGGGGGGGGGTGGGCGGGGGTGGGAGACCCCTAATAATTCTCCCTTCTCTCGTTCCGCTCGTATGAGGCGGCGGACGGCGGGCTTTGGAAAATTAGACGTTATATTCCTACCCGGAGCCCCCCGTTCTATGGCCCGGCGCGATGCGCACTTGTAATTTAAGCTGGCCGCGGTTGATCCGGAAATAAAGAAAATATGAATATCCGGCCGCGGTAGCCGCCGTGTAAGTGGGCGGGGGAAAGGGGGGTAGGGTGGGCGGGCAGTATCCGTAACGAGCCAGATATTCCGAAGTAATTAGACACCCTAGCTCGCTCCCATTCTTTCGCGCGCGCGCCAGCGTCCTTTCAGAGGTCATTTTTTTCGCTCGCCGCCATCGTGAGCAATAACCATGAGCGTAACCATTAGAATCTGTTACATTCAGCGTAGATACCGCTTCGCTTTCGTGGCCGAGGGTTGGGGTGAGCGGAGGCGGTCGATTTCGACCCGGGTCCGCCGACCGTTATAACCCTTGAAAGCGTAACCGCGCCTTTTAATTCGAAGCGAAACCGTGGTTATTCCTGCGGAGCGACGTGCAGGCTGAACGTGTTTCCGTGTGTGTATGTGTGTGTGGGGTGGTCCGCGCACGGACGTGAGGGCCGCGCCTGTTGGCGAACGACGGTCGGACGACGACCGGGGTCAATCGTTATCGTTACATCGCGTAACTGCGTACCCTATTCGTCCCCGATCGCGAGTTACACCGGATGAACTTTTTAACGCCCTCTACGAGCAGTCGTTAATCTATCTCTCGCTCGGCCGCGATCGCCAAGACTCGATGGCCGGAACGAAAATTCGCCGGCGCGCAATTTCTATATCATTCTCCGACGACGCGGAGGGTAGGACGAGCTGATAGGGGTGGGGGTGGTTGCGCTCTTCTCTTCGGCGTCACTGCGCTCTCGGCCGGAATTCGTGGTTCGCCGAGGAAAGGTTGATTTAGCGGGGAAAAGCTGGAAACGTCGAGACACGGGATTACGATTGAATCCGGGTTGGAGCGAGAGTCGACGACTGATTTGCATGATAAAATTTGTTTCCGCGCGTAGCGGCGAGATTCGGCGCGACGATTTTTGATGCCTCCGAGAAGGATTGGGTCGGGGAGTGGTGGGGTTAAAAAAAGGTACGGATGCGTAGAAGATTCGGCTTTGATGAAGCCGAGCTGAGCGAGAGCGGTATGAATATGAAACGTCGACGTTCCCGATCGCGATCGCTAAAGTGAACGGTTTTTAATCAATCGGAATGGAATTCTCGAACTGATCTGCTTCCAGGGGAAGCGATCGGTCGTGCCGGAGGCGTTCGAAATTTCCAAGCACGAGCTTGTCCGCCACCCTCTCTCCCCCTTGCCCTGCCCCCCGCAGACTGCATCGCAAGCCCTGACGACGCTGGGACAAGCAGGGACCGTTGCTTGTCTTTCGATTACCGCCGACCTCTCCGAGGGCCAGTTTCTATTGACCGGGAGCACACATATCAGGTCATACTCCCCCTGTCCGTATTCGCGGAACCGCAGGTAATAACCGTCCGCACACGGGTTTATACCTCATAAATATGGAGAAATATTCTGGGAAAGCGTGAGCTTCCTCTCGCGCGCGCCGCCCGAATGTCATTTAATGCCATTTTTGCGAGCGGGCGAGCGAGAGAAAAAAAAATTACCGCCCAGCAATCGTAAAATATCACGGCGAGGGAAAAGTCGTCCGATTGTTTTATCTCTCCCACCCCCTCTGCCTCTCACTCTCTCTCCCTTTCTCGCTCACTCTCTTTCTCTCCTCGTAGCTGCGTCGGAATTAAGTATTCGTTTCCACTCCTGCCAATGCGCAGAGTCGCACGCGAGGGAAACTTTTTCCCCAACATCGGAAGTCGTATCTCAGATCGATGAGTCATTCCCCACAGTCTACCCGTTTTCCATCGGCTCCGAACCCCGCCCCCGCCCCCACAACCCTCCCAACCGTCCAGCCGTTCCTTTCGCCCATTGAAATATTCGCAAAATTTCGCGGACGGCCACTCGGCGAAATATATTTCGTCCCTTATAACGAGGGTGGAAACTCGTCGGGGAATTCGGGATCGGTGGGCGTCGAACGGGGGGCGCACGTCGGCGAATGTCTCGCGTCCCACGAGGTCGCTCTCCGGTACCCTATTTTTCAGAATGATTTCACAACCTATTAAACTTGTCGGCAATCGGCAGGAGGGCACTACGGGCGCAATTTGTCGCGTGCTGAGCTGTCGATAATTCCAAAATATATATCCTTTGGCGAGCGAGCTTCTGGCTCGAATCGACCGCAGCGCGACGATGTAAAAAAATAAAGGAGACGACAGACGAAAAGACAGAAGGAGGCGGGGAAGAAAAAAGGGTAGTGAAAGGAGCGAGTTGCGGTTCGACGACTGGCCAAACTCGTTGCTTCAGTTACATTGTGTCCAGGAGTCGGCTGCTAGCACCGTAACTTTCCTACTTCGAGCCTGCTACCCCCCACCCCTCCGATTGACTCGGTCGCCTCAGGCTAGACTAAATCGAATTAATATTTCATGCCACGAGAGAGGCCTTTCTTCGGATAGGGAAGGTGGGGGGGGGGGGGGGGGGGGGGAGTAACGGTATCTTCGACGAGCTTTCGCGCAGCTTCGTCGACGGAGCCTCAAGATCGTCCACCCTTAACACAAAAGTAATACGACGCTCGCTGAATTAAAATGAGGAACTCCCCCCACACGTCCGGCCGCGGAAATCAATTATCAGGGAGTATAAGCGTATGGTGAGTGTCGAAACTTTGAAGCCATCCAGGAGAGTGAGTGCCACGTCCGCACACTTCGCGCCCCCGCACAATTAGTGCAGCAAGCATTTTGCATACAAAGGAAGAACGCCCTATTTACCCCCATCCTCCCCTCCCCCCTCCTTCCCTCCCTACCCCCTCAGACTTCGAATATTGCGCCCTGCCGCGGCCTGTTGAATAATCCAACGACTTTCGGGAGTGGCTAGTGTGTCAGGACACACGTCGAAAGCCCGCGCTACACGTTTCCCGCGCGTTGGTCACCGTGGGCTGAGGCGAGAACGTCATTTATATTCATTTAGTCGGTCCGCCTCGACTGTACTCGTACGGGGGGGGGGGGGGGGGGTATTGGCCAAGTACCCACCCTTTCGCACTCTGCCTCCCACAATCTGTCCGAACCCGTTCCCCCTTTCCTTCTACCTACGGCCCGGCCCATCGTTCTCCTCCCCGGGACTGCGAATGAGCGAGTACGACAGAGGATGCGAGAAAGAGAGGAAGGGAGAGAGAGAGAGAGAGACTTCTGCTCGCTGCTCCGCTTTGAGAGGAAAACTTTGCCTTGCAAGCAAGCGGCGGCAGCAACGGCAGCACACCCCCAGATTAATCTAAGACTCTCGCCGCTTCTGCTCCACGGCCACGTAGCTTCATGCACCACAGAGCTCACCCCCTTCTCCCCCCTCCCCCACCCTCCATCCTCCATCCGTCCCCTCAGAGGGCTCAGAATACAACCCCCCCGACGTTGTTACGCCCGGCACTGCGCAAGCGGCACGAAACGGCGAAGGGCAAATTAGTATTTGTTGCACTGCTATTCAAATTAGCGTGCGAGATTTCCAACGAACCGGCCACTTCTTCCTGCCTCCCTCTTCACTCTCTTGTAACCCTTCCCAGCCTTGAATCACCCTCTGCCTTCCGTACACTTCAGGCTCGCAAGCCTACGCAGGGTCTTTTGTACGTTCGCCGCCTGTGTATTTTCCGGACGTTCGGAAGATTGATTCGTTAGTTGAATTTTGCCCGTGGCGCAGCTTGGGCACCTTGCTATTGGTATTTTATAATCCGATCACTTCATACTTTTGTCTGTTGACTTCAATGAGGGGGAGGAGTGAGCCTGGTTCGGGGGAGAATCAGGATCGTCGGCTTGCCGTCGAAAACGTGTCCGCAATTTCCGTTTTAATTCTCATAGAAGCGTCTATTTCTGCGCGGCATAATATACTCATTGTTGAGCGGAAAGATTGATTGTCCTGTATTATTAAACCCGTTCCCGGGTAGCGGCGCCGCCCAATAACTGTCATGCTAGAGTCATCCATTTCGCTCGGCCGTCATCTAGCTTGACAATTTATTAAAGTCACCGATTCGCCGCTATGCGCCGGCTCTGCATACCCGGGCCAGCCTGGTGACTTCGTTTCCGCCATGCCCACTTCCGTTTACTCCTGCCCAGCGTCCCCTTATCGTGACTAGCAGGTTCGTCTTAGAATACGAACGATTCACATCGTTTTTCTGATCCGAAACCTGAAGACTTCATGATTTTGATGTTAGCGCGATTGGTTTCATATTACTGAATTTTATGTAAATGAATTATCTGAAACAGGATGCTAATCCAAGAATTAAAACAGTAATTTGTGTTAATAATGAACAGTGAACATTTTTCTTTCGGCGAGAATTTATGTAACTTCCGTGATTTCGCTCTGGGGCTGTTCGGTTGCTCGCACGTTACAAATTAGATGTAAAGGCAGCCGGTGGAAGATGTTACGATACTCGGTGCAGCAGCAGGCAGGGTAATAGTCCCTCGACACTCGATGTTAAGCCAGGTTTAGCAGCGGCACCGCGATGCGATGCACTTTTGGCGTTATGCTAACTGACGGTGCGGCGATGCTACTTTGCATTAATCGTCCGTTGGCACGTTGTGGCGACTGGCGAGTATTAAGCACGGCTTTCCCCGGCGAGGGAAGGGCGAGGGAGAGGGAGAACTACCCCCGAAGAGAAGAAGGACCGACTGCGAAGGAGAAGAGGGATTGCAGGCGGCGAGCCAATAATTCAAAGGTAAACTCTTCCCTCGGGTGCCGGGGTAAAAATCAAACGGAATTATTTTGCGCTACGATCGATCGCCGCTTTGATTTATTTAATTCCTCGGCAAACACTGCCCCTCCCGAATCGGGGCAAATACTCCGGCAAGTTCGTTGCGCCAAGTTCGGTAACCCTCTCGCGACTCGATCGACACCATTTCCACGAGTCACCCGGTATAAGTTGAAAACTCCCGATACGCTCCTGACGAGGGAAAAATCGCTGCCGGTCAAAAATCGCAATTTCCACCCTCCGGCTCGAATTACTTTTGCAAATTAAGTGATGGCGTTCAGATTTAATTCGAGCCCCGAAGCTCTCGCTTTAATTATCGAATTGAACACGTTGTCGGATGAATAATTAATTAATTCGCTCAATCACTTTGTCGAAATTAGTCGTAAACACTGCGTCCCGCCATCGCGCGGACGCTTAATGCAATCCAATACGGCTTCTGCCCCTAATTCCTTCCCACCCGTACCTTCTCGGAATCGAAAACGAGATACTCTCACTCTTGCGGTCCTAAAATAGAAATGATGCCGACGACGTCCGAAATGGCAAGAGATTCGGTCGGGGCGAGACCGAAAAATATCGCGCTCCGAGCGAATGCCATAAGGGTGAATCAATGGCGAGATCTATGGAAATCTCTATTCTTGGCAGCCGTCCACGGGACCTGGAGGGGGTGGGAGAACAATGCGCCAGCGTGGAACATCTTTTATACAATTATAGTTTTTGCGCGACCCGATCTGCCCGGAAATATGGATGCGAAGGACGAGCCGGAGGGGTTGGTCCCCGACGGGGGTTGGGCGAGATGAGCGAAAGGGGGGATGAGAGACTGTGGAGGGATGATAGGAGTGTGTGTGTGTGTGTGTGAGAGAAGGAGAACTGGCCGAAGTTGAAACGAGAGAAAGGAGTGAGCCGAAGGAGCCGGGGAAGAAAGAGAGCGGGCAGAATGGTGAGAGAGGGTAGATAATAGCCAGGATAGAATTGTTCCAGGGGCAAAAAACCAATCCATCCCCGAGTGTTATCGGATGGTAGAGACGCTCCCGGAGCAAGTGCCTCGTCCCGAGCTCTCCGGCCCATCCCACTCGCCCGCCCGTCCTCCGCATCTTTCTTTGAAAATATCTGCCGCCGAGTGGAAGGGAGAGAATCGCTTTTATCCGAGAGCTCGAGAACGAGAGAAAAGGAGGCGAGGAGCAATGGGAGGGGCGGGGGATAGAGAGAGAGAGAGAGAGAACGATTCGGAATACGCGCGACACGCCGGACTGTCGTAATTGTACGGGCGTGAAAGCGCTTGCATTTCCTCCTCGACACAAGCCACCCTGGTCGACGTCGACGCCTTTACCCCATCCCACCCCCCCATCCTCCGTCACTTCCTCAATAATGTCGAATTACGCTCGATAAGTGTGCGTCGTTCTCTCTGATTTTACGTCTCTTTCCGCGCCCTCTCGAGCGGCAAAATCTTTTTACACGCCGGACGAAATTACTGCTGTTCAACCGGCGACGATTTCAGAGCGAACTTTCTCTTCTGTTTCAGGACGTCCCGAGTACGTACGTACGTACGTAGTGGACTTCCGTACAGACGCGTTCTGAGAACGGAGAGCGGCGTGCGATAAGGATCTAATGGATCGGATCGAGAATAATTGGGATGTCAAAGTATCGTAAACGCGGAATAGGGAGGGAGGCGGAGAATGAGAATAAAGGGCAATAAGCGAGCAGCTCGTATTTTTCCGGATCTCGTCGGCGCGCCCCGAGTCCGTGGCGCTCGCTTGACAAATCGTTTTCCGTTCGCCGAGCGAGCCGCTTGCCAATTCTGATTAGCGAGATTCGCGCGTATCGATCAATCGATTTGCGCATCATGCGACACGAGTGCTTCCGGATGACAGCGAGCGAGAGTCGGGGCGCGCAAATTGGGAAAATAATCAACGCCGCACGTCGAATGCCCTCGTGGTGGAGACCCAGAACACGTTCCTGGGCCTCGGCCGGCAAAAATCGTTAGGCGAAACTTTCCGAAAATTCTCCGCCAGCCAGTCACGAGCGTGGAAATTCCCGTCCGATGCTCCGTCGGGGCGACACTAATTTCTCCGGGATAATTGCGAGGAGGGGGGGAGACCGTTATCCTTTCAGCGTCCGACGAACAAACAGCATCGTTCCGTCTGACGACTAGTGCCCTTCGCGGGCAGAAGCACGATGTGAAGCGTGAATTGGAAGGGACTGAGGGAGCCGAGAGAAGAGAGAAGAGAGAGGAGGAGGTAGAAGGCAGAAGGTAAAGAGGAAGCCTGGGACGATGGGACAGTGACGGAGATGGGACGGGAGCACGAGAGGGCCGCGAGAAAATGGGGTGCGAGGGGAGTCGCAATTAAACATTTTGTTCCTGTTCACCCGGTATAACCGCGGGCACTTGACCCAGATTCGACGTGTAACGGCGTGCACTTTCCCTCTCGTTCCTTTCGCAATTATGCGGCTGCAATTTATCATTGCAAGAAGACGACCGACGAGAAGTACGACAACGAGTGCGATGAATAATGCCGCCTACCGCCGCCTGATTGAAGACGAGCCGCGAAAAAGTTCAAGTACCGCCCGGTATCGATGTCGCTTCCACCCCTCCCCTCTTGGAAACATTTGCAGTGTTAATTTTATGCGCCGTTTAATACGTCATCCGGGCGAACGTCGCGCGCTCCACTAAAAGCCACCTTAAGCGATTTCGTTTATAATTAATTACTCCCACGATGCACGCCCTGCACGTAGAGGACGATGTTTTCCGGCGGCGCGCACTCGAGCATCGGCCAATTTCCAGAGACAGGGAAAATACTGCAGCGCCGTCGAGCGATGCGTCTCAGCCTGCACGTTGGGTGGCGGGAAAGGGCAGAGGGGAAAGAGGATGGGGGTGGGTAAAAAAAAGTTCTCAACTATGTGACCGGTAAGAAAGTGGAGCGCGACGATGTGCTCGCGGACGAACGAGACTGCGGAGACCCTCTCCGTGACGACTGCGATTCTTCGCGGAATCGAAGGAGGGCGGGGGTGGTGGTGGGAGGGGGGAAGGGGGTCGGTCGCGAAAATAGTTTGGAAATGTCGGGAATACTTGGCCCGGCGCGAGCAAACGGTCGGTCGTGATATTGCATTTCCAGAGAGTGGCCCCGGAAAGCCGGAATTAGAGTGCGCCCCGTGCATTAAGCCACCGCCCTCTCGCGCGAGCCTTTTCGTCATCTCGAACATCCGCAATCGACGATAAGCGTCCCCCATCCCCCTCCCAGTCTCTCCCTTCTGCTCTTCGTCGCCGTCCTCTTGAACCGCCGCACCCTTCTCATTCGTCCTCATTCCAACGATCCGTCCTGCCTTCTCACAGTCTGCCGACCCGATAACTCTCGGCAGTCGCACCTGACGCGACCCCCCTGCCAAGGAGGATCTCTCTCGAGGACGATCGTCCTATCAGGGCGAGGGTACCGATTTCGAAAATTGAATGAAACCCCTCGGCGTAGGACACACGCTCGGTCGCGATCGGTGGCGCGACTTTACGCGAGATTCAAATTTATGCAAAGCCCGCGCAGAAATCTTTCGTCAGCGCGTTTCCGTCGGGATACACGGTACCACCCTGTATAAGGCGTTTGCGGGAATATCGGGAGTTGGAAGGATGTCGCGGCGAAAAGTTTTGGATCCGTTTTCATCGAGATTCGAATTATTGGGCTAATATTCCTTCGGGTAGAGTTGCCAGTGCTACCATCGACTGTTTTTGAAAGCTGAGAAGAAAAGAGGGACAGAGACGAGGTTGACAAGAATTTGGTTTAAAGAACCGAACTTCTCGGGGATTAAGGTGGCAAAAATGCAAAATCTACGACGGTAGGAAGCGTCATTAATGCGCCGCGGATCACTTTGTGCAATCTTTGCTTTTGAGCGCCGTCGGCGCCCCGCGACAAAGGAATATCTTACTTTGGAAACCGCCACAAAGGAATGCTTCCGCCGGCGTTCGATCTCGCCCTTAGCCGCGTATGTAAATGTCGCGGCTTAGAGGCGTGGAGTGCAATAAAGTTTATAAAAGCTGTGTATTACAAGGTCCCCCATACTTTATGGAGTTCACGTAACGCCCGACGAGGGACCACCCGTGCGCGCGCGCGCGCGCTCTATACAAAGTTCACAAATTACAAAGTCCATGTATATTACAGAATACAAATTTGCGACGGCACGTGTATTATAAAGTAAAGTTCGACGGGTAAGACGGCCTAGAGGAGCCTCTGTTCTCCGCGAGCGGCGAAACAACAAATTTCGACGGCGTGCGCGGTGAAGTCGTTTGCTAACGTCGCAGAATAAATGTCCCAGCCTTTTTTCCAGCTCGCCCCTGTACGTGGCCGAGGCTCTCTCCTCCGGGTTACGCATTAGTCACGGCGTTATATCGTTCCCGTCGCTCCGGCGAGTACGAACGGAAAAATCGGCGCGTGTCTCTGCCGGAACGGCGAGAAAACGTCGAACGATATTTCATACCTAGCCGGGCGCAATGTAACGCGATACGCGAAAATGTGTCAGACATGACCCGGGGTGCCGGTCGCAATAAGCGCACCCCGTCCACGGGTTTCGAGAGCAGCAGGTAGTCGAACGATAAGAGACAATGAGAGAAAGAAAACGTGACGCACGGTCCGCCCACGCTAATTCGAAATGTGCGTGCTGAGTCGAGAGCGGACCGTCGCGACGCGTCCCGACGGCGCTGAGGGACTGACGCCGCGGGAAAAAAAAAATGACGAAAATAATCGTCGATCGTTTAGCCTGACAGTTACAAATCGCGAACAATTCTCAGGCGAGGTGGCTTACCGCTGTCGGGACGGGACGTTAACGCCGTTGGCGCTCCTTTGTTTCAGCCACCCTTGACCGGACTTACATGCCGGAAGGGTGCTTTTAGCGCCTGGGCGATGGTTGGCAACGACTCTTGCCACCGTCACGTTCGCAATTCTACCAATATCTGAGGCAACGGAGGAGAAGCACGATAATGCCGTCTTAACGATCGAATTTTCATACGTCTCACGTCGTCGGACCTGGGAAGAATTAGTCATAAAACTCGCGACCGAAGTATACCACGTGCAACGCTTCCGGAGCTACGGCCAAAAAGAGTTGGGAGAGGTCTGAAAAATTCACATTTGTCCGGAATGATATACTAGGACACAATTGCCGGCATAAATCATGGCGAATTGCGCCGCTACATTCCCTCGCACTTTCCTCCCCTGAGAGCGACGCTACACCGAACAAGATAGTCTACGCCTTGATAATCTTTCGGACTTAGAAGAAAGCTGACGGCAACTAGGATCACTGCGCCCCGGAGCTGTAAAATCGCTAAACAACGCATGGAGCAACAGGAGCAGGTAAACTTACGAGCGACTTTACGATTTTCCTGGCCAGGCCCCGGATCGCGAACGCCGTTGCATAAGGTTGCCAGGAAGAGGGGCCCGGGGGCTGAAGGAGGCGGAATTCGCGCGCGCAAGTAAGGCAGGGAAGAAAACGACGCGGCAGGAACACGGAGAGGAAGATGAATGGTCGCGTAGCGCGCGTGTTACGCGTCTGTAACTTGCAGCGCGGCCGGACGTTTTTACAGCGTTACTGCCATTACGTCGGCCGACCTGCCAGAGGGTATGAGCGGCAGGGGGGAGGGGGGATGGCAGGTGGGATACGGAAACTGTAACACGATGGAACGTCGGGCCGTACGTACTGCGGCGTGCGTGCCGTGTGTGGCTGTCGTGTGTGTGTGTGTGTGTGTGTGTGCGTGCGTGCGGCACGTACGCAAATCGAGGGATATTACACGCATGTCGCCCGGTGTCTCCGTCGTAAAGCTACGAGGATCATTCCCGCGGCGATTCGTCCTTGCGACGCATCGTGAATCGTCCCCGGGACCCGCGGCTGGCGGAGTAGTCCTTTTTAGAGTAGTAAAAATCGTCCCGTTTTACGCGCTCTACACGCTCAGGGATTTAATGCCGCGCGGGGGCCCTTCCATAAACTCGGCGCCGTTAGGCCGTCTTCCGAGTGTCGGCACATTCCGGCCATTGAACGTCGGGGCGAGGAGAAATTGGGAGAGACAGAAGGCGCGTCCTTCCTTTCCTTTGCCGGCGGAAATCCGTGGGAAGGATTTTTCTAATTGAATTTGCCCCGGATAAAAATCGAATTACGACAGCTACTCGCTTCGAGTGTTTTCTGGACAGGATACCTTGTGTGGACGAGAGAGAAGGAGAGAGAGAGAGGGGGGGAGAGAGAGAGAACTCTCTGTAAATCGTAAATTCGGTTCTCGCGACCGATCGACAAAGTACCACACAGCTCAGAATTCAGAGAATAGCCCGGCTTGCCTTGTCGCGAGTTAAAGTATTCCTTTGCTTCAGATCGCTTGCAGGTTTTATCGGCCCTCGAAAAGTGGGCCGACAGCGGGTCTCTCGCGCTCAGAGGACGCAACTAGGAAGACGATCGTGCCACACCCGCACGCATCACACGTACGTACGAGTTCGCACGAACTCACACCGAGGCAAACCTCGCCGGCACCGTTTGCGAACGCCTACGAGAGTGTCCCATATATACATACGAATGCTGGGTCTTGAAATTTAATATTTCCCTTTCGGGAAAGCACGGAAATGCCATTAAACGGCCCGCGAGAAGCCATTGCGCTCCGGCACTCACCGCCAACCCCTCCTCACCCTTTTCCATCCCTTCAGCCCGGGCCCAACCCCCCTCCCCTCGACCGTCCGTCTCCCTCGGATCGAGTTTGCAAAGGCGCGACTCGCGACGTATACGCGCGTTCCGAATGCAAGCCAGAAGTTACTCTCCCCGCGCGGAGGATGGCACCGCGTACAAACACGTATCGCGCATCTATCCGCGCGTATCAGATATCCTGCGTGCAGCGGGATAGATATGCCGGCGTATGTGCGAACCGCGCCGGGATATGGGACGATGTACGACGCGGATATATGGGACCGGAGCACGTGTGGATCCGCGAACGTGCGAGCGTCGGCATCCAGGATCATGGCCGCAGACGCCTGGACTGACGCCGACTTTGTCTCGTCCGAAAGAATGGTCCGTCACGACGTCCCACCGTCCGATTAGTTTCGACATCTGAACGCCCATCTCTCGGAAAGTGCAGTTCCATTTACGTAATGCCGAGCGTCGCTATCTCGCATGACGATTGGCCTAATTGCCGAGGCGTCGATCGGCGTCGATAATTCCGCTTACGAAATAACTCGCCTCATGGCTTTTCGCAGGGCCGCGGTGACAGGGAGACGCCGGCCGTGTCCGGCTTGTATATGCATGTACTTACATAAGTGTACAGAGCCAACACGTCCCCGAGTGAAGTACCTATATTCCTTCCCGTCGGACTTGGAGCTAACAGGATCACGGATTAAGGGTAATTCTGAAGGACAGCCGTGGCGGTGACCTGCGCCGGGATGAGGGATAATTTCATCGATCCCTGCTTCGATCCCGGTCCCGGTCCCCTTCATTCTTTCCCCTCAAATCCCGTCAGTGACCACCTACTACCTTCTTCCGCCGATTAGGCGGAGGGGCGATGTCTGACACGTGTTCGCGAAGACGTCGAAATGAATTCTCGTCTTAACGTTGGCCTAACCTTCGCAGGTGGAACCGTGCACGAACGCGGACGATTCCACCCTGTAGAAGCGAAGATCTACGTGATTGCAGTGACACATATACATTTCACGTTTCGCGATTGTCCGAAAGTGGCATGACGCGAACCGCATTCGGGGGCGGGCGGGATAACGGAAAGGGAAATAAAAGTCGCTCTTAAGGAACTTGCGGGATCAGGAGAGGCAAGACGCCGATGTAACGACAAGGAGTCGACGTGTATACACGTTTCTGCGGGACGAAAGGGGAGGGTGGAGAAAAGTCCGGATCGACGCTGCTTCCCCGTTGTCCCGTCTGCAATCCACTCTTGTACATTCGCTGAAATGAATTAGGAGCGTCGAGTGCACCCGGCAAGCCGGAGTTCATTCGATGAACATCGCGGATGTTACGGTAAACAAGCTCTGATTGGTTTTAACGATAGCACTTTCCGCACGTTCGCGAGCGCTCGGCCGACGGCGAGCGCCGCACCGAGTGACATGGACTTTCGTCACCGTACTCGAACTGCGAGTACGGTCACTTATTGCGTACCTACGTGTACCCACGAAGCGCCGGGATGCGTTGAGCGAAAACTTTCCATGGCACGGGGGGAGAGGGGGGGGGGGGGGGGGGGGAATTTACACTTTCCGTCACGGGAGTCCATTTGATTATTGCTGCCGTACGCGACTCCCATTCGTCGTTCAACGAAAATCTCGAAAATCGACGGCGTACCGTCCGCACCCTGGCCTGTCCGCGCTTCAAATTTTATGATCAATCTGTAAATGGATCGGCATAAACGAGCGCTGAAATTCGAGCGTATTTCGATCGTTGTCGATGTATCAATCTTCGTCGACGATTTTTGGCGCGCGGGCCAAGCAATGCGAGTGAAATATGAAAGCGTCGTGTGTGCACATGTGTGTGGGTGTGTGTGTGTGTGTACACGCGCGGAGTACGTGCGAGTCCGCGCCAATGATCGACCGTGGCCGCACTGTTCATCTTCTATCGGTCCCCATTTAATTTTTTCGCCACCGAACGGTACGTTCGTCGTTCCGCCTTTTTCCCCGCTTAATATACAGTAGCCTTTGCCGTCCCCCTTTCCAATCCCCCCAGCCGACTCTCGATTCGCGTCCCCTCAATTCGTAACGCTAAAAAGCCGTTCGCTCGTTAACGAACGTAGCAGCGTGCAATTGTCCAAAGAACGGTCGTCGTACGTGTCCAACGTAGAAGAAACTTTAGCTCGCCCGGGTGTTTCTTCTTTCATCCCCTTTTTCCCTCATCCCCTCCGAGGTTCCTGGCTCGCTCTCTCTCGCTCTCTATCTCTCTCCACGTCTCTCTTTCTCTCCTTCGCCCCTCTTTTCGTCCACGGTACCCGCCTCGCTGCCAGAGCGAACGTACGAGTCGGCACGATTTCAGAGAGCACTTCTTCCACATTCCCCGTATATCCGGGGTAACAATCATAACTTTCAAATGATTGCGACGAGTTGAAAAATCTCTGACGTGCACCCTCGCTATTATTGTCGCGATTCTCTCTCAATTCCGCCGGAGAGAGACGAAGCGAGAGCGGTAGAGGAGGGAGATGGGGGAGAATCGCAGCACTTTATGCGAAATTAGAGTAATGACGACGAAAGTCGCAGAGACAACGAGCGAATAAATAAGCGTCCCCACGAAAATCAGCATGGCCGGTAGCCGCGAGATTATACGTTCTAAGCGAAAAAGGAAAGGAATAATAGGATGCGGCTCGCTCGCCGGCGAAAACGATTCGGCGTATCTGACGGATATCCGGGCGCGCGTCCGCTGATTTATATTTACGGAAAGGGAGAAAGTGGTGCAGCAAACGGGATCTACATGAAAGGAGGAGGCTCGCCGGGTATAATGCACGTTTTGCCGGTGAGCAGAGGACAGTCGACACTCGACAGCATTCATCCGCTTTCGCGATTTTCAAAGCGACTTTTCGTCCCGTTTATGCACCCATCATATTCGCTTCTCCAACGACCCTCCACCCCTTTCCCAGGCCTCGGCCCTACGGGCCTCCCCCCTCCGGCCTCCTGAGGAGCGTCCCTCTCTAGGAAATCATTTCGCATTTTCCACGTCGTTGCACCGCCCGCGAGCACGCGCTCGCGCGAGCGCACGTATAGCAAGTACGTGTTATGCGGCGGTATCGAATAAGGGCGTATTGGAGCAGGTAGCGATGACATAAAAGCGCGAGCACTCCGTCGCCGCTTTTATCTGCTCGAACCTTTAGTTTGCGAGCCATTCTCCTTCGAGTTCCCCCCGCGGGAAGAATGGCTGCCCTCTCCTTCTCTCTCTCTCTCTCTCGCCAACCTCTCTCCGACTCTCGAAGAGTCGGAACCGGGAAGTAAAAACTGCCGGCAACAGAATCGGCGGAAGGATAGAGACATATACGAAGGAAGAGAGAGAGAGAGAGAAAGAGAGAGAGAAAGAAAGAGGGAAGAGTTCGGCCTTAAGTTCTCTTCGATTGCACTCGAGTTGAACGAGGCACGCATCTGCGTTCCGAGAGGCACGCCGCGATGATCTAATTAGTCCGATAGGCCTGGAGGGAAGCGGATAAAAAAAAGCCGCAAATCGTCAGGAACGCCAATGGGAGTCAGGCGAGAGAGTTCGACAAGTGCCTTTGTCGACTACGGGCCAGCTCGAAGATTAAGGCCGCTAACGCTCTATCGGCCGTTCGATCTCGCGATCGAATCGGCGCCGATCGAGGATCGAGTGCTTATCGCGAGATTTTGCGGGGCACTTAGCGCGCCGTTAATCGAGTGCCCCGGGAGTGAGAAGCAGCCAACGAGCTCGAGGGCCAATTTCGAGTGCGAAACTCCGCCAGGACCTTTGACTCGCAATCTCGAATGCATATATCTTTTTCGCCCGAAAACTTTCCCGCTGCCGTGAGAGCAGGCCTGAGGTGGTGAGGAGGAGGGGTGTGGAGGTGCCAGGCTAGATTCGGCGAATCTACGTGCACGTGTCTGAATGCACGAGTGTGGAGGTGTGCGTACAGTCCCGTGTGGGTGTGTGAAGGTAAAACGGGCCGCCCCGGGGGTTAAGTAGTGAGTCGCCCGTGTAACGGCACTAATGTACATTTAATGTCTTAACTTTGAATGCGGCTCGGCTCGCCGTGAGATAACATCTTAAATATGTTTTTGCATTTATGCGGCCGACCGACCTCACTCCGCCGCGGCGGCGGCGGGCGTCGCGAGGAAAAAGCGAGGAAAAAAGGAGCAAGCCGGGCCCGGCGGAGAAGGAAAAAAGTTTTTAACGTCGCGACCCTCCCAGCCCAACCCCCTCCTTGCACCCTTCTTTTCTGCCTTCTCTCTTCTCTCTTCCAGCTCTTCTTATCGTGCTCTCCACTGGCCTATCTCTCTCTTTCTCGCTCCGCATTCGCAGGCTGCCAGCGGCACCTAGTTAACCGCTTTGGTTTTGTCGAGGGATTTCCACATTTTTTTCTTCCTCCTGCCCGCCTTTGGCGCAGAAGCTTTGCCAAGAATACGAGCGCCGATCCCGGACGAAACGTCACCGTTCTCGGCGTGACTTTTTTCCAGGTGTCGGCCGTGGATAAATAAAGGGAAATATTGGGAGATGCGCGGGCTCTAATGCGCGTAGGGAACAATTGCGGGAAGAGTTTCCGTTTCGTCTATTTTCCTAAGACTTTTTTCCTGCGAGAAATCGAGCGCTTCGGGATCAATTCTCGGAAACTAGAGTGCGATCCTATCCACGTGAACAACATCTCAAAACGCGGGAGTGTTTCGCATGCATTCGTGGAACGAGACTAAAGCGGCGAGACACGGATCCGATAGGCATTGTTCTTTCACCTCAACCTTCTGTAGTCGGCCATCCCGCGAATGCGGAGCGAATCGTTCGATTGGGAAGTAGGAAACAGTGAGATCAAATCCGAGACCAGAGACGTTCACGTCAGAGATCTGACCTTCTCCCGATATCAAAACAACGCCTGCTGACCGTTTCGACGGATCGCTCTCGTTGTGAATAAACGTTCGCTTTGAGCGGATTTGAACCTATTACACGGTCGATCGGATTAGACGATCGTATTATGGGTATCCATATGCATTATGGAGAGAGATTCGAGGCCTGGGGAACCGGTGGGAATAAACCGTGCGCGAGTCCGATCGGACGATGAAATCTGAAGAAAGCGGTTGCCGGTAAGAAACGTATAAATGATGCATTACGGTATCCAGTAGGTATCCAGTAGGTAGCCCAGTTGCCGTTACACACTCGATACCTTCGGCTGGCCCGAAGTGGCGCGAAGCCGACTCTCTCTCGCAGTATCGTTTTTTACGACGCTTTCCGGGGAATATTTACACGAAACGGATATGGCGAGGGGAGGGAAAAGGCGGCGGTGACCGAGACTCGCCGGATCGAATCCGGGGGGTTTATTTCTGAACTCTCATTTCCGATTCAGGACTCAGGAATAGGAGCCGCGTAGTTTCGCGGTTTTATATCCATTTTCGCTGCGGTTTCGGAAAACTTTCGCCACCGAACCGATCGGTACCGGGCCACCCGTGCCTTCCGCCTTCCGACGATCGACCGAACGCTGACCTTATCCTCCATCGAGCTTTCCGAACGACATCGTTGTTTCGCGGCAAATAAATTTCTCAATTTCAATCAATTTCACGGGAATAAATTCACGCCGCGCTCCGAAACGAATTTCCACGCTCAATTTCTTTCGGCGAGTGACCGACGGCTCTCCGATCGTCCACGTGACGTCGTGCGAGAAAAATTGCTCGATTACCGATTCTCTATTCGAAGCCACTTACCGTGTCCGCTACTTAGGAGCGATTATCGCGCAATTACCGGAGATAATGACCCGGGCAGTTTGATTCGTATGCAAATGGGGTCAGAGAAGGGCCGCGTAAAAATTAGCCAACCTCGCCGTGGGGCGAATGGGCAGTTAATGCGATATCTATCTCGTTGTCTCTCGACGCTCAACCAAGCTAAGTTTAACCGAGAAAAAATCAAATACTTCCGATCGTTAAAACGATTTCCTTTCCGATCCTCTCGGGCGGAGCTCCGATCCGCCTCGTCGTAAATCAGCGTCATTGCGTGTCGCCGGTATTTGCCGCGAGTCGAATTTGTTCGGCGTGCAAGCTGCCGACAAGTTCGTTCGTATGCATAGCGGGTCATGTTGATTGGCTGGCACGCAAAGTCGTGCGCTCTCTGACAAAGTCACCCGTCTCTCTCTCTCTCTCTCTCTCTCTCTCTCTCTCTCCCTCTCTCTCTCGCGCACCTCTCTTTCCGTTTCGCGTCATCTCCGTCTACCGCGCTTCAGCCCTCATGCCCCCCACCCCTCCCCCTACTCATCCCCAGGATATTGCACACGCGTTGTATTAATATGTATTTAAATTAGTGCCTCAAAGCGATCCGAAATTACACCGTCGCGTACTACCGCCGCGCATATACCTGGCAGGCAGCGGCAGTCAGCTCATAATGCGTATGATTGCCCGTGATCCCGAGATACGATGTGGCGGGGACAAAAATTCGCCCAGGCTCGATTTTCCGCGGAATTTCATCGCGAAAATCAACCTGCTCGGGATTGTATTTGAAATACTTTCAGTTTACCCTGTTGGCGGCGAAGCGGATAGCTCGCGACGAGAAGCTGCGGATGATTTATGCTGGATAAGTGATTAAAAACACCTTTTCAAGGCAAAGCTGTGTCCAGGTAACTCGATATTATTTACATAATCATGTATAATCGAATGTATGATGAAAAAATTGACTGTCTCTATATTAATTCACGAAGAGCAGCTTGCGCTGGATATTGACGTTAAAATATTAATAAAAAGAATAAGTATGACAGCGGGAATTTATAAAATGTTATATTGAGTCTTTACTGCTTGTACGTCGATCTAGTCACTTGCCCTATCTTGTTAGTTCTGAGCGCGTTCGGACGTGTTTTTCGACCGCTGTGCTGCTCATCGAACCTGGATCTATTGCGCACGATCCGAATGCTCCACTGACTAAATTCGAGTTCTAGACTTATTTACCATAAATATTCGTACCAGGGGACTATTATTCGTCTGTGCTGACTTAGATGTACGATTGCCACGTTAAATTATGCTTGACTTACGTTACTTATTCCACTCTCTGAGGCACCTAGTCCACGATAGAACATTTTTGCACAAAATAAAACCTTTCTATTGGACTGATTCATCTACTATTCCATTGAGAAGTCCAAATATCCTACCGAGGTGTATCCTGTGGCTATGACATCGCAATTTAATTGAAGTTATACCCACAAAGTGTCTGTCTAGGACTCTATACGCCGAATAAGCGTCACACACTGATGTTCTCTGTTGATTTAAAGGACAATTAGTCCACATATTATTGTTATATGATACTTGTGCCATTATTTGATCATTGAGTGGGAGTTGTATGACACTTTTGTCTCTATTTATACTGTATAACGTAATTTTTGGAGGATTTGGTCGACAATAGCGCATTTTAGCCACCATATGGACCATGTTTGACTTACTTAGCCGTATAATATGCCATTGGGCGATCAATGGAGGGTACACTGGCACTATTTGCACCCTGTTAAACATGACAAAATCGTCAAAAAACGTACAAAAATTTTTGATCTTATTTTCGATTCATAATTACCCTATCCCATAGATTTTAACTCGCCCTGAAAGTTGGTCGCAAGCAAAGTTCTGAATTCTCAATAATTTCGAAGATACAACCATTTTTCGGAGGCGAAAAATAATTTTTTTTAAAGATCGACTTTCGCTGATGATCCTATCCGAAAGTACGCGTCAAAAGCTTCAAGAAAATGTATGATAGTTGTAGGTTCCATCGCCGGTTCAAAAGTTACAGCCGATTTAAAAAATCGCGAATTTTTTAAGGGGTACCCCTTAAAAACAACCTACCCCTCACAAACATTTTTTGGTTATATCTTTAAACTGCAGTACTTTAAACAACTTCAAAGTACTGCAGTTTAAAGATATAACCAAAAAAATATAAAAAAATTCACGACAGTTTCAAGATATTTATTCTTGTCCTTTACGCCATTCGACTGAGGCGAATTTATAACGAACATTGGCATTAGAATTTCCATGAAAAGTTCATTAGTATCTAAATTAATAAAATACTTCATAGAACCTATACCACCTGTACGTTGACTTAGACATTCCCCGATCGATACTGTTTACCGAATCGAACGCGAGTCTCTCGCGTGTCAGCCAACCACTCTACCTAACCCACCTCGAGTTATTTATCATACAAATTCTTAGCAAGCTCGCTTGCCTACATCGCAGCGTGATCGCAGTCACTGACTCCGATACCTCCCACCGCCAATGTACGGAGAATAACGTCCGTCCAAACGGCAGCATTGCCTATCCTGACGAACCAACATCGCCAGACGCGCCTGACGGAAATGGTCACTGGCCACAATAACTGGATATTTCCGCAGAAATTCATCACGATTTCCGGCGTTCGTCGCTACGACTCTCATCCCCGATATCGGTCCAGCATGAGCCGAGCATCGATGCACGAATAGCGACACATAATGCTTTCTCGATACATCTATTTTTTTCCTCCATCGCTAATAATACCGATAAAAGTTCAACACCGAAGTTTATAAGCTAACGATCGATAATCGGCTATAACGGTGCGTGGCGGCGGAAGAAGGGGAGGCGAGGGTGAGTCGGGATAGTCATTCGTCGCGGGGAAGGTAAAATCGATTTCAATTCGGACGGTTTCAATTTTGTTTTCCGTGCCGAACGTGTACGTGGCACCGGAATAGGACACCTTCTGCGAGCGCCGCCGGGATACGGACATTCTCGCTCTTTCCGGTGTTTCCCCAGGCCACGTGCGGGAGAGCCAGCGGGCGAAGTATGTGCTCGGACCCGGGGCTCCTTTCTCATAACACGGGACATCTTCGATTACGGCGACAGCCGATGCCGGTGCGCAGAAATTGGAAAATGGCTCGGTAAACTCTGAGCGCCCCGATGGACGCGAGTGCGCGCGCGCGCGCGCGCGCACGCTGCACTTGACACGTCGGCCCCCCGGACGAGAACAGCTTCCCACCAAGTTCGATCCCTCGCGGAGGAAACTCGCCGCGGCGAGCCCTGTAACCGGAAGTTACGAGAGCGTAATGGCGCTTAACCCTTCAGCCGTCCGAAGAAGGGTCGAGCTGCGGAGGCCGCGCTGCGCCTCGAATGAAATACTCGGCTCGATTAAAGTGGATAAAGGATTAAGTACGAGAGCTGTGGCCGACAACGAGCTGCTCGGCGGTCGTGAGTTTTCTTTGATGAAAGTGGAGACCTCTCCCGTGGGGCCGGACGTCCTTCCGGGAATCGAGGACGGTGCAACGAGCTCGTCGTCAGGAGTGCCTCGAGTGTCCGACGATCATCGTCGGGCAAGTTATTACGTCTCGTACGACCCGCCTTCCGATCGAAGGAACAGCGAAGAGCGCACCGTCGAAGAACGTTCGGGGTAGGTGGGTGTGGGGGGGAGGGGGGAATGCCCAAAATTCTGGCAGAGACGACAGTGGATTCGCATCGCGCCTATTACGCGACCGCTGCCGCGTCTGGCTTCGCGACGAATCCTAATAAATTTTACGCTCACGGCACGATGAAAGGAGCACCTTTGTAAAGCAGCTTGATCGAGACGGTCGGAAAGTTCTGAGTGCACCTCCGGGGGTGCGAAGGAAAGTTATCGATCCTCCAATTGGTCTCCGCTTCTCGACGATGAAAACCTCCCCCGAGGCTTCCTCCCTCGTCCTCCGTGAAAACCCTCAACCTCCTCCTGCTGCCCCCTCGCCTAACCCCCCTCCGTTCGCCTCTCGCGTCCTTCACTCTTTTCACGACGTCTGTCATAACGTTTCGACACATCGATCGGACCTCGTTCGCGAAAATATTAAAAGACGTCGACAATCATCCCCCAACCCTTTTCCCATCGCTGGATACAATCTACTCTATTTTGAGAAGGAAACTTCTCCCCCCGCCCCCGTACGCGCAGCAGGCACGTACGGGCAGAGTCCTACATACCTTCGCAACCTATTTCCACCGTCCTTCGCGAGGCAAGCTCGGTCGGATACGGCCGGATGAATATTTAAGGGATACTTTCGCGGAGTCGGGTCAAAGGTCAGTCAGAAAGTCAGGTGTTGTCTGTTCTTCGATTCGCCCCGTCCACTTTCCGTCTTTGCAGCAATATTGAGTGACGGCGGGGGAAGGAGGCGTCAGTGCCGAAATAACTCCGAGCCCGATTTCTGCCCGTCCTCGAGGGCTGTCGTTCGATATCTCGAACGCGAGATCTCGGACGCTAAATCCACGCGAGCCGACCGTACGTGCGTTATTAATCGTTGTAACATTGGTGGGACGCACTTACGGGGCCGTTACGTTTCGCGCGATGCACGTCGGCGAGGTTTATTAAGGGGTTAGGCCACTCTAGGACTTTCGAAAAATCGATTTTTTTATTTTTATTTTAAATGGTCCCTTAGGATCTCAAAAATAATGTGCCAAAAGATTATGGCCGGGAAAAACCCCTAACTACTCGATTTTCGATTTTTATTACAAGGCCGCCTTGTCGGCAGCGCGCTCCTTTTATGAGCGCTGCGGAAAAGTTGCTGTGGGGCAGGTATACGGTAAATGTTATTGAAATTATTTATTGCGTGACTAGTGTGGATAATTCTACCCTTCTATTTTCTTAAGTTTTGTCTCACAAATAGTCGAATATCTGCTTGAGACAGACACAGGCTAGAATTTGAGAAAGAAGCTAGTTGACAAACACTCGTCTTCTCGATACTTTGGCGAACTTTCATTTATTTTTGTGTGTGTACTTATTGATTTGCTTTTACAATGTGTGAAAAGTGGTGTATAGTGGGCGGAAAGGAAAAAAGACAACAAACAACAACAGGAAGAGACCAAAACTATATCAAAGAAGGCCACTGAGTCGCTATGAGTTGGAAACACCAGATAACATGAATGCCAGTATATCGGCAAAGAAACTGAAGCAATCGGAAGATCTGTATGATATGGAAATAAATCCAGCACTTGGTTATCGTATCATAAACTTTATTACAGTATTTTCGGCTATTTCGAATGTTGTCGTTTGTAACGTATGCCAATTGGAAGTGAAATATACTGAAAGTGGCAAGCGCGGTTCCAAAATCCACTTCAAGTGGGAAAACAGTGTTGGATATAGCGATCAAAATTGCCGTTAGTGTATATAATGACGGTTCCATTTTGCACATAATGGACGCAATGGACTTAGAAATCGGGCCCAACAGTTACGAAATGTGCCTGTAAGTCGACGAGCAGCCCATAAAGCTCGCGGAGAGATCGCTCTCTGAAGAGGTAAAAGAGGCAAGGATCACGTCAAGGTCAATAAGAAAACATTTGCAACTGCAGGATGACAATCTAGAAGGTCAATTGTATGGGGTAGGCATTTCGGAATAGAGAAATTCCAGAGTAATTCATAATTTTCTACTACTCAAAACTTTAAACGCGTTTATCTCGAAACTACATTTTTCTAGCTGGCCGGACTCCTAACTCAGACAATTTTCAACAGGTTCACTTCCAACTTTGCACATATCTTTAAAAATACAGTGTCCATGGTAGTACGTAGGGGTTTTTTTTTAAATTGAATAGTTCGTTTGTTATCAACAATTTTCTAGCGAATTTTTCGGTAAATTAGGCACTTTTCAATTTAGAAGTGCGCCATTTCGTCAAAAATCAATATATCGAAAAAGCCCTACGTACTACCATGGACACTGTATTTTTAAAGATATGTGCAAAGTTGGAAGTGAACCTGTTGAAAATTGTCTGAGTTAGGAGTCCGGCCATGGACCCTTGTAAAATTAAGGCGCCGCCGCGAAAATCTTGCACGGCCGCCATTTTGAATACAATCACTTCCAAAAAAATAGTGTATGTAGTCAATGGTATTTATAATACCACACTCTTTTTATAATTTTGATACATTTTGTAGTTTGTCTGAAAAAAATTCCCGAAAAAGGCCTATTTTTAAGGCCTCTAGAGTGGCCTAACCCCTTAAATAAGATTGAGGGGTTGAAATGGATCAAGGTCGGCCGTGTCGGAGCGGATGGATTTTCGCCCGTCGAGTCCTGCATCCGGCGTGCGCACGCAACGGTGCGTGCCGCGTCACATATTTCGAGCCCGCCGGCAACACTCGGCGACGACGACCCATAAAATGCACAATTGTTTCCCGTCATAATTCCCCGAATGGCCAGTGATAACCCTAACGCAACGATCGATAACTCCTTTCGTATGCCCTCTCGCAAAGTATGCAAAGCGACCGGCCGACATTTCTTTACCTTACAAATCGCGCGGCCTTACTACTTAGAATGCGGCCGTAAAAAGAGTGTTCGAGAACAATGTCAGTCAGCCGCATTTTCTCAGAATGTATCCTTGCTCGGCCGATCGAGAGGGGGGCCGATCCCGAGGGACGACATCTAATTAGGGTATGGCACGAGTGGCGAATGAAAATCCGTAGGTTATGTGTGTCAACGAATTTGCGAATGCAGCGTGTGTGCTCGGCACGCGATTCCGGCCGTTAAGCCGTCACATCGAATTGAATTCATCATCCGTCTTGGGCCGCCGTGCACGAAAGTGTTACGCACGGCACACGATCGGCCGACCGAACGTCTGAGGGAGGCTAACAAAACGCGATTGGCGAGGTCAGGCGAGGGTGGGTTGGGGGTTGAAGCAGCGAGAGAGGCCTCGGAACGAAAGGGGTGTTCGAGGGTGGCAGGCTGGCTGACGATAATCGAGGAATTCATTACGACGACGTCGGACCTTTAATTGGAATATTACAAAGTTATATCAGCCGGCGTAGATTGAATTTAATGCGGGTATTTCGCGCCACCCTCTCGTAAGACGCCGAGGACAGAGTGGAGGTGAATAAGGAGGCGGAAATCGGCAAGGGTGTCGGCTCGGAAAGAAAGGAAGTGGGACGGAGAGAGAGAGAGAGAGAGAGAGAAGGAAAGAAAGAGAGAGAAAGAGAGAGGGAGGGCTATTTATCCATTCTCATCCCCATTCCATCCCGTCGTACGCTTCCGCCCCCTGCTACGTCGGCCTCAGTCACTCAGTCTATATCTACCCATCCAACCCCCTCTCACTCTCTTCCCGTTGTCCTCCACCCCCCTCCCCCCACACTGTCTTCGGTATAAGGCAGATACTGTTGCTTCAAATCGTTTAAAACTTGGGAAATGGCCACTAAAGCGTACCGAAGTTTACCTCGCGGCTCTTTAATATATCTTGTTAGGAAGGGGGGCTGACGGTGGCGGTGGGAGGGGTGGGCAGGGTGGTGAACGGGCTAGTTTCTTATTTAACGATAATTACGAGCTTCCAGCGCCCGTTTGAGCCGTCTCCGCGAGGGTTCTTAAGCTTCCCCCTTCATCGGCTTTCCTTCCATTCAACGAGCTGCGAACGATAGTTCGCGAAAGTGTTCGCCTCGCGGGGGGGGGGGGGGGGGGGGGCGAAGATTGATTAACACTATCGGTGCCTCGATCCGAAATACAATCCCGCCGCCGACGCCCCTCCTTCCTCTCGGCGAGCCGCAATTTTTTAAAACGTCAACCGACGATACACCGTCGACGTGAATGGCCGGCGGAATAAACGTCGGGCGTGCCCGTGAATTTTCATTTAATGACAATAGTTTTTCCGCCGGCTACCCCGCTCTAACCCGTCGAACGGGCTTCGAGAGGATTAGCAGTAATATTTTATCCCGCTTCGCGGCGGATAATTGCGGCATTCCCGAGACAGCGAGCCGGCTCGCGCGCGCGATAAAGCTGCGGGATAATCGCCGGGCGTCTGCCGCTAACGAATTTCGCGGTGCTCACATCTTCCGGAACGTAGATACCGTACATCTCGCGGGCGTACAACCTCGTGCGAACACTTGATACGTGCAATCTCGTACCCGTAACCAGCCAAGTGGGTAGCACGCACGAGAAACGCGCACGGTCTGGCAGACCGGGATTTATGACTTATGCAGACGTTTTAAACGCTCGCACGAGTGAGTGATTTCTATCTTAGCTGCTCGGCTCGTACCTGCTGGCTATGCACGCTCCTCGCGCACAGGTGTCTCGTCAAACACGAAGTCGGGGGGGGGGGGGGGGAAGAGAAGCCGGTCGCTCTCACCAACGTAGAAGCGGGAGGAGCGACAACGGGATAGAAATCGTCTGGTCGTCGCTCGAATTTGCGAATCTGCGAATTTGCTTACCGATCGGCGGAAGCGCGGAATATCCATTTAAGCTGCAAATACCGTCTCTGCGCGCGGCCAACGAATTCCGGCTAAGAGGGCGAAATCAGCCGCAACGTCGCGCGATTCGCAGTTTCCAGCCGACGCGCGGGGGGAGGGACGCAACTTCGTACCTGGCGACAATTCGCAATGCGAATTTCGCAAGTTCTGCGTCTACGCTACCCCCCCCCCCCTGCTGCCGCTCGCTGTCTATCCGTCTATCTATCCATCCGTCCTTGGCAGCCAAGCGCTCCTGCTCCTTCTTCATCGTACCGGGCAGGACCAATCTGTTAACTCCGGCCGTGGCAACTGTTTAACTTCCACCGTTGTAATTCGGGGATTCGGATGCGTGCGCGGTGACGTTTCGAATTTGCGCCGCAAGCATTACGCACGCAGCTCTATTTGATAATGACGGCAATTGTGTTTGCGGTTACTATCTTCCGCGGAACGATAACTACGAATCCGTGCGTACGCGGAGCGTACGTTCGGCTGCGATAGCGGAATACGCGGTAAAATAAGCTTCTAGTCCGCCATAACGGATATCATGTGTCCGGTCAAGAGTGTGTACTTCCCACAAATGCTACAGATCCTTCGAATCCTCATAAGTAGAAATAAGAACTTACCTTGACACATTATCGTAATGATGTGGAGTAAGCTGATGGTCAGGTACCGACTTCTCCTCTGGCTGTCCGCCATTTTCACAGCCGACGCACCACCGATTTCTTTATCCCTTAAAGTTCACCTGTAACAATATAAGATTCAATCCGTTAATGCGTGAAGGTGGTTTGATTTAGTGCACCAATGCGAAAAGGGCAAGAGATCGGAAAAAGCCAATGATTGGAGTCGAGAGTCGCCGTAACGCTAATAATAATAATCAGAGAAGGCACCAGTCTATTCGGCTGACATGCGGCGCGATACGGACCGCGTCTCTTACATCGCTCCTGATTAGAGTCTCGCTACGATGCTCCTTAATAAACAAGCCCCCTCCACGTCATTCAAGGCGCGATATCAATCTTGCATAACGGCGGGAATCGATATTCGTGAGCGGTGAATGGCAACGTACGCGGCGCCCACCCGTCGGAAGTCCACAGAGCCGCGAAATCGTTAACGCATGGCTAAATCGACGTAATAGACTGACACGTTAATTAACGCAACGGCAAATATTAATCAGGTTTACTGGACTGTAATGCGAGGCGAGTCACCCCCCCCCCCCCCCCCCGTGGCGAGGGATCGTCGCACGGGACGCCTTTTCGGATTTGGCGCGAGTGTCTCATTCGACTCCGGGACCTGCCTCCCCCCCCCCCCCAACTCCCTCTTTTCCCTCTTTTCTCCATTCCCTCGCGCTGGGAGGCACTCAAAAGAGTGGCTATGGCATCCCCGAGTGAAAAGGGAAATCCGACGTATCTTTCGGAGCAGGGGGATTATTTTTTTTAAAAAGGTCTCTTTCGCCGTTGGACGGCAGTCTTCAAAAGATAGCTCGCCGCAAAAGTGAACAGGCGCTCTCGCGAAATTTTCCCGCTTCCCCATTGTCGACCGCCGGTGCCCCGATTCGTCTCCGACCGACCGCTAATTCCGCTCCCGCAATCCCTAATCCCGTTCTCGTTACGCGATTTATATTTATCGAACCTAATTAGAAATTAAATATTCCCCGAGCGGGCTTTCATTGCGGAACTTCATCGTGCGCGCCGGATGGGGATGAGAGAAAAGAGAACGAGGAGGAGAGGGAGGGAGAAAACTCGTTTAAAAGTTTCCGCGAGCCGCGCGAATAGTGCCCTTAATTGAGCTTAAAAGAAACTCGAAGAGGGAACGTTACCCGATTGTAACTGCGACAAAAGTGTGTCTTCCGCTAGTGGGTGGAAAGGCGGACGAGGTGGGGTGGGGTAGGAGTCCGGGGGGGACCGTAGGCGGAGGGAAATAATCTGAACGACAGAAAGCCATTCCCCGAGTGGGGCTCGGCATCCTCGTTGAAGCGCGAGTGAGCCACGGTATGCGCGATATCATTTTTATGGAGAGCCTCGTCACTCTATAAAGAGCGCGTTAGATGCCTCCGCTTTTCTATTTACGGGCACGCTCTCACGGCAACAAAATCCTCTTTACAGTTCTACCGCCGCTCGTTGCTTCTGTGTAACGCAGTTTTAGCTTTCCACCCCCTCCCTCCTCCTCCTCCTCCTCCTCCTCCTCCATCTGTCCCAGGCGTAGACACTCGCACTGGAGCCAATCGTATCCGCGAGAGCGGAATCTCCTTCGACGCTTTGGCGAAAAGATAAAAATACGTCCCACTCTCTCGTTTTCTCTCTCTCTCTCTCTCTGTCTCTCTCTATCTATCTCTGCTCTCTCCTCTCTCTAATCGTGATCGTTATCCGCACGAATTTTTTAATCAACCCCCGTTAAAGGCCGAATGTGCTAACGGCCCGTAACGCTTATACCCGACTCCTTTGACGTCAAAGCCCGGCTACTTGTCAAACACTCCCCCATCGGGTTTAAATGACAGAAATTAACGTCTGCGTTGATACAAAGCATCCGGCGGTCCGACCGATAGGCGACGTTACTTTTGAGCCGAGAGCGTCGGCCATGATAATGCAATTCTCCCGTAATTGATACGATAAGGGATGTAACGCGCGGACAGTGGCGGGCGGCGGTAATAAAATTTGCCGATGATAAAATTCCAGCCCCATGACGTTTCCTCCGGGCAGGAGGAGAGGAGCGGGTCGCGTGTCGGCTTCCCGTTGAGCGCCTTCAAACAATATCACGGCCCGCTAACATAACGTAATTTATGATATTACCCGTAGTTTTACGGGTTAATTAAGCGGGATATTTATAGTGGATATCGCTGTGAATACTTCACGCCAGCCTCACCTTCCCCCCCCCCCCCCTTCCTCGTTATTACAGCGCGTTTCGGTTTTACAGGTCGGCAGTACCTGAAATTACGTTGGTCTCTCGCTATCATGCTCCTCCCATAATGTTAGTGAAACTCGGTTAACACCGAGCAACCCGTTCGTTGACACCGACGACCGAGCTGACTTCCTTCAAAAAAGGAGTGATGCGTTTAGCCGCGATCCTGCATCGTTTCATCCTTCACCTTCCGCCCTTCCCTCTCTCCCTCTTCCTGTCCCTCTCTCACTCTCTCTCATTCCGTCGTCCTTCGCCCGGCGTCGCGCGCCAATTAATAAGCGTCGGTCAACTTTCGAATCGCTCGGCGCAAGTTTAAACGAGCGATAAACTGGTTGCCGGCTAGCAGGCCAGACCCGGCAGACGCGTCCGCCCCACGATAATAATCATTTCATCTCACGGGGGGGGGGGGGGGTGGCGAAAGGATAGGATAGAAGGAACCTTGCGAGAAGTCACCCGAAAGAAGGTAATAAATCTGTCCGGCGTCGCTACTCTCCCACTTCGCTCCTTTCGATTTTCCCCGAAATCGGCGGAAACTCGTAAAGCTGACAAAAAATTGAGTAGAGCTGAAGTGGTGGGTCGAGAGGGGTTGAACGTGCTAATTACCGAAGCGGCAGAGACGCGTTTTGCAGTGCGAGCCGTTAATCAGGGGGGGAGGGTAGGCGAGGGGGGTGGGGGGGGTCTAACGGCACGTGAAACGCGCGGCTCGGCAGTCGCGGAAAAAGTAAATAGCTTTAATTGAGAGCGGGACTCCATATTATCCTCTCGAGTGTCGTTGCCGTGAGTGCTCGCCAGGCCACCACCACCGCCCCCCCGCTGACAATTATTATATCGCTCCTGCGCGTCTGTTTACAGCTGGCAGAGCGATTCTCGCGGCGTCTGGCTCGCTCGATCGGCCCAGCCGGTGGATTAGGCGGTCTACACTCTTTCCCGTTGGCCGGCGACGATTGTTTAATCCAATTGGACAAATGGCCGGAGCGCGCGCGCGCGCGCGAGCGGGCGCGTCGGTTGGCGTTAGTCGGCGTCGGTCCGGCGGCGCATCTCTGCCGCGGCAGCCAACGAACTCTGGCCCGCAACTCGCATCGGCCTCGGCCGGGCGTCCAGATTTACGAGGCGATTTACAAATTGGCGGTTATTGTACCCCGACTCGGAAATCAAACTGTCCTGTAAATCAAAACGTCTGCCAGCATTCATTAAACGTCAGGCAAATCCCGGAAATCGGCCACCGCGCCGAGCACCGCCCCATCCCCCCGAACTACCCCCAAACCACCCCCGACCCTCTGATCCTGCCGAAACATCCCTATAGGTGCCAGCCTGCCTACGTGTTCGCGTTCGATATATGAGTCGACTGGCGGGAGTCTCATTACGCGCTTGTTGTTTCCCCCCCAACCTACCCCCTGTCGGGCTCCGATTCGATTCTCGTGTCACGGCGACGTTCGAAACTTTTCGCTCTCGCAAGAATGACGCGACAGGTTCGCGGGTCGATCGTCGAAAGAAGTTGCCACCGCTAATTTCGAGCAATGGAAACTTCATATTCCGACTGTTCTCCGATGGGGTGAGTTTGCAATGGCCGTTCTCATGGCTTGGCGACAAGGACGCACGCGACGCGAGTTTCCGCTCGCAGGGCGGAAGTCCGCAAAACATCGGAGCAGTCGATTTGTCTGCCGCGAACTCGAGCGACGAAGGAGGTGGTTGGTTGGGGGGGGGGGGTAAAAACTGCTCGGCGGAGAAGTGCATTTCGCGTAATCGTGATGAGAGCGCGAGGTCCCGAATGCCTCGAGTGTTTCGAAACGTTCGCCTTTAGGTCTCATGTAATTGGATCGCGGCAATTAGCGAACGTCGGCGAACCTTTTGTGGGACTTCATTTTAAGAAAATTGCTACCTTCGGTCCCGGTAAACCGTAACCACTTTTGTCCTGCCCCATTATCGTCGCCAAATTGGCACGCGTTACGCCTCGCGAAGCTGAGAGGGTGGGGGGCAAAAAGAAAAATGTTTACAGACGAGCGTGACCATTCGGTTGATTAAAATATCACGGCCGCAAACGCCGCGACGCGTACTCCGGTAATTTAGGTATAACTGTCAATGATGCATTCGTAACGAAGGCATGTCAAACGCTATTAAAAGGCCGTCACACTGATTCATTTATCCCGGCTGCTAACTGGGTTGCGCACCGCGCGCTGCCTACTGTATCCATTGACACGTATCCAGAATAAGCACGCGACCGGCCAGGGATGACGTTAATTATTATCGGCGAACGACAGACTTTTTCCACCTGCCATTATACAGTTCGATAATAATGCGTCATTGGGCCGCGTTCGGTCTCACTTTGCTTGAAACTAAACGCGCCGAGTTTGTCGCCGTAATCAAATGTCCCTAAACGTTAATAGACGTCCGACACTCCCGATTTCCTCCCTGTCCACCGTTTACAAATGACCGCTTTTTTTTCGAAATTGGCGAGAAGCATCCCAAGCGTCGAGCAGCGCGAATTATCGAATTTTCAATTACGCCAATGAACGTATCTCTCCGACTTTTCGATACACATTTTTGAGCGTCGACTTTCGAAAGTTTGGAAGACGAACGACGTCGGTGGGGAGAAGAAACAAGAATGATTACCCTAAATCGGTCGAGGAGCCCATCTGGCCAGGTCGAAAGCCGGCGGAAACTGGCTTGTATCGCGCGAGCGGCCAAAGTTTCCATCAGCGGGCAGGCAACATTATGCGCCGAGGGTTAGCTCCATTATCGGGGCGACGCTGACGAAGACGTCGGGGCGTCGTCGAACGTTTAGGCTCATTGTTTGGTGGTAAGAGATGGGGAGGGGGGTGTGGGGCATTTAGACGGCGACAATCAGGGTAACGAGCGGCCGTTATCGCTCGCGGTTTATCCGCAAGAGGCGGGCAGAGAAGGCGAGTTCGTACTCGCGGAATTCGACTCTCGGCAGAATTCGATATATCCCAACGCGTCCCCTTCCTTCCCCTTTCCGCCCTTTCCCGCCGTTCCTCTTCCCTCCCCCTCTCTTTACGAGCGACGTTACTCTTATCCTACCCGGCCGCGGCCGTAAAGGCAAAAGTACGAAAAACAGCTGGCGAGAGAATCGTCCCGACGCCTCGATCCATATAACGCGACCTGATCGTCTCTGTCCATCTTCCTCGCGCCGTATACCGGGTCGTATTTCTTCGCTTTCGATTCTTTCAATCCTGAACGTCAGAGTGAAGTCGCGTGTGGAAGAATCGTCCGCAAGTTCGACTGCGCTGATTTCGGCCGAGCGTTCGCGCCTTATCAAAGGTGTGGGATGTTGACTTAGATTTCCGATCGGAAGACGGATCTTCAAGACACCGCGATCGCGTACTGTTAAGTTTGAAGTTCTGCCATTCATCCCTGATTCTGTTTCCCTGCTCGGGATGCCTTCGAATAGACTTCGACGTATATAGCGGACGATGATTAGTCTGGATTGAAGCTGACATTTGGCCATTTCTCCGTAGTTTGGCTGTCCAGTGATCTTCCTATTTGGGTCGAACGAGATGACACGGTCGGTGACCCTACCCTTCGGCTCCTCCTGATATTCCGGCACGGTCGTCAGCGCGAGCGGAGAGCAAGGAGGAACGATATTGAGTCGATTCAAAGTTTCCGACGCGAGAAAAAGTCCGACTCGCTCGTCGAAGGTTCCTCTCCTCTCCTTCTCTCTCATTCTATCTCGTTCTCTCTCGCCCTCTCTCTCTCCTTCGGCAGACAGAACGATCGAACAGGAGTGGAGAGGTTGGAGGGCACAACAGAGAATAAATCTGTCGGCAGAATTGAAGAGCCGACAGTTCTTGATACCCATCGAGAGAGTTCGGATAATTGCCGTGTAGACTTTTTACTATCGAATTCGAACTTTCCTCGGCGCGGAGAGCTCCACGGACCGGGCTCGATCGATCGATTTTGGGGGCGAAGGCCGCAATTTCGTAGGCGACGCGGGACGTCGGATTGGCGCAGGAATTTCTGCTCGCCCGATGCCTACGATAGGAAACGCCGCGCCGAGACGCCTATTTTCGAAGTCTCAACGTGAACGGAAAATGGTAAGGTATCAGCCTGCGCGGAGTGGAGTTATGCGATTCGAAATAGATTCGTCCGAATAAAAACGTGTAAATTTAACATGGCCTCGGTATGATGATTTTCACTATGCCATCCATCAGTCTTGATTACTTGGGTACTCGATTTATTCTCAACCGACGGCAGCGGAGGCCGCCCGAATTGAACGTTTCGCTCGACTGTGGCCCCATCGGGAAGCGCGGATATTTCGGTAGCACCATTGATTATGTATGTGGGACTCATTAACCGCTACGTCTCCTCGATCGGCAGCAAGCGCAGCCCTGTCGGCTAGACGGTGTCAGTTACGGCTGTCACATTTGTCGTCAGGTAAAAATCCTGTCACGTACAGGCATCCGCCATGCCGCGCAATCCTTCCCACCGTACGCGTCGCGGCGCTAAGCAGGGGATGGGGATAGGGGCGAAAAAAAAAATGTCAGTGTCGCACTAAAAACCTAATTGCCCGAAAAACACTATTCGCGCGCGACATAACGGGACTGGCGCAATTTTTCGCGCAGCCGTACCTGGAAATAACAACTCGCGGTTCACGTAAATAGACCCTGACAAACGGTGGGACGGGGAAGAGAGGGAGAGGGGTGCCGACACCACGCACTGCGGCCCAATGCATTTCATTCGGTCGGCGAGTGCATTTGCTCGAATTTTAATCGAGATTAATTAAATCGCAACAATGACGGAACGAGCGAGCGGCAAAACACTATGGACGATGCACGCACGGGATAACAAAAAAGCGCAACGATTATGCGCCCGCTCGCTTAATGATAAGAGAAAAATAATTTCCCGTATCTTGTATGCCGACAAGTCCGTAAAAATCGGTATTCGGACCGAAAACTGTGCTCGATGCGAATCCGCGGACGTATTCGATGCTTGCATTTGCGCGCAGCGGAGGGTGAGGAGGGTCGGTAGCGACAAAACGTGTACTGTAATTACATTCCGGAAGTGAGCCGGCCGAAAAGCGTCGTGGCACGCGTCGACCGATATCGTTTTGTCTCCTATAATTGCGGACACGCGAACTGGGGACAGACACGCGTGCAGCGCCAACGTGCACGCCGATTCGTCCTCATACGTCTCTGGATGGGACTAATGTACGAGAGAGAGTATACGAGGTTGGCGACACTGGAACGGTCACCGGAGACGCTTTTCTGCGGCGGACAAAGAGGCCGGAGGGTCCCACCGTCGGCCGAAAGTTCCGGCCGGTAGTTATTGCAATGTTCATGTAGACAATCACGGTCGGGCTCGTTTACTTAATATTAAAAGTTTTTAAATACCGGCGCCGCGACCCGCGGCCGAGGACGATGGACTGGCTCGCAGAAAGACAGAGGGAAAAGGGAGGGGGAGGAGGACGAGGCTGGAGAAAAATGAAGGGGAGACGGGTCTCTCACCTCTGCTCATCCTTAGAGCACCCCTGGCCGACGAAGAAAGGGCTCATTCAGATCAACGCTTTCTTAACGAGGAAAGTTGCGCTTTACCGGCAACGGCATTGTGTACATTCGAGCAAATCGGCGGGAAGAATCGGCGAAACGCGGAGCGGGTGGCCAGGTGAAAATTTTCCTCGGCAGCCCGCGGCTTTGGTGGAAGGCGGCCTTCCTTTCAAAAAATCCGGCCTAACTTTCCCATTCGATCGCCGCGATCGTTAACAAACTTTCGACTCGCGGCAAGCGTAAGGAAGGTGGAGAGGTTGCGCTCGGACTCTCGCGGTTTCAAGATGTCGATTGTGACTGCGACTTCGTAGGTACTTGGAAGGTATCTTACTCCCTTCGTCCCGACGATTCCCGCTCGGCGTGCACGCATCCGCGGCAATCGTCGGGAATTGAGGGGGATTGATGAGAATCGTCCCTTTTCAGGCATTGCACCGACGTAAACCACTTTGAGCGTCTTCCTATCATTAAACGCGAATATTGTGAAAGGATTGAGGGGTGTATGTAGGCATACTTTTCGATCGGCACTGTACATATATGTTCGTAACTGCGAGAGCACTTCGGGCTCGAGCACACTTGAGGGACCGTTTGAAGTCATCGAGGGAGAAGCGAGAGAGAGAGAGAGAGAGAGAGAGGCAAAGCAAGAGAGGATGACAGGAGTTTCTGATGTTTGTGCCGAAGAGACTCAAAGGAATGGCATAAAAAGACTTTCCTATTCAATGAAGGACAAGCAAGACCGTCGAGCCTATTAAGAATCTTATTAAAACGTTAAAAGGCAATATGTCTCTGGGTAGGGAGGTAGGAGTAGCTGATATTAAAAACCGCTGACGTGAGCCCCCCGACAAAGAACATGATCCTATCTGAACGCTAGCCCCCGGGAGCCAAATCAAATAGGTTATTATAACGAGCGATTAACCTGGCACAATGTATTATTCCTTATTGTGCGAATTGAATCCTTCCCCCGAATCGTGAATTCTGAAAAGCCCGGGCGTATATCAGGATATTCCCCCGGTATGATTGCGCGTGTAAATCGTCCTCCGGTCCCGCATTCCTCTCTCTCTCTCTCCCTCTCTCTCTCACACACACCCCCGTCTCAATTGTCGATCCTGCCCGTAGTTCGACGAAGCTCGAAATCCCCGATACATTAACCTCGTCTCGCGAGATAGTAGAGGGCCGAACAGATAATACGTACTTTTTCACGACAATCCGTGGATATCCGGGGACATATCGTCGAGGATCCTCCAGCCACCTTCGATACCCTCGCAAGTTTGGACGTTTCGCCTATTATCTGCACAACCACCGACAACGTCCGTGGAACATTTATTTGCACTGCACTCCCAACCTTTCTCCCCCTCCCCCGCTCTCGAGATCCCGCGCAGCGGTTCCTCGAGTTTCACTCTCGCGTTCTGAGGAATAACCAGGACCCGTCGTTTCCACTCTCTGCGGTCCACACTTCTCACTCTCCTCCCTCTCTTTCTCTCTCTCTCTCGCTCTCCTCTCTCTCTCACCCGGTCGCCCTAAACTCTCTATCTCTCCCTTCCGGCGTATCCGAGCGATCGATCGAAACCGATGGCAGCGATTTTGGCGAGGAACGATTATTAGCGGCTAGCCCCGATCGCGATAATCCGCCACGTTATTTATCCGTTATACGACGCGTGCTCACGCGGACACGCGCCCGCCGCCGTACGCCGAGTCACGTACGTGGCCGATAGGCAAAATCGACGGTCGCCGAAACGGAAGAGGACGGGCAGAGAAATGGAAAGAGACGTAGAATAGGGTACGCGGACAGAGAGAGACGATCCTTCAGCCTCCTGATCAGCGATGATCCCCGATCGATGCGCCGACAATGCACTTCCGGCCCGGACACGAGCGAACGAGCCGCGAGATCGACGATCGTCATAAATCCTGACGGGCGAGTCGCCCGTTCGTCGAACTCCGGTCTCGACCCAGCGAACTTTCGGTTTCTTGCGACGATAAACAGGAAGGAACGTCAAAGCACGTGCCACTCGCGCGGAAAGCTTCTTTCCGCCCCCTCCGATTTTCGCACCTACGCCGCGGCCGACGGCCGTGCGTAGTACGGCGTGGAAAAGTTCCTGGCCGTGATACGTTTTAGATTCGGGGAGGATTGGAACGAGAGAGGCCCGCGCAGCTCTTCCGAGAGGGAAATTCGGCGAAACGCGAGGCAATTTTCGCAGTGACAGCCTTGGCTGCCGCCTGGCACAAAGACGGAGGCCGTAAATTGGCCGCAACGACGCGGCCTGCCCGGGGATAGAACAGAGTCGGGAATCGGCGATGCACTCGCAAAATCGTGCCTACCGGCACGTCGACGCGCTACCGGGCGAATCGTAAAATAGACATCGACGTGGCACGACCGCGGGGGGAAAGTTCGCGCCTCCTGAAATTACAGTGCAAGCAAGCGTTTCTCTTTCAGCCCTGGCACTTTGGCACGTTCACGCTATCCTCGAGCGCGATCGAACTCCTATGGCCCACCACCACTACCACCACCCCCTCCCTCTCCAAATCCCCCGGCCACCTAGCCACTGCCGGCGACAAGAAAAGGGCGAAATCTAGCTTGTCCCTCCGTTAGATAATCCCATTACTCGAACGATCGTAATACCGCCTCGTTGTAAGGTCGCAGAAAAAAAACTAAACTGAGCTGAAAGAGGCGATCGTCTCGCGTGCTGACGAGGAGAGGCCGACGGAGGGGTCAGGTGGGAGAAAATTAAAAATTCCGCGACGTCAAGGTCCCGTGACAAATCGACAACGATCGGGGGCCGATCGGCGGGGTAAGGTCGATCGGATTGGCACACACCGTCGATAGGGTCCTGGTTATCCTGTTTGCCGATCGAGAGATCCGAGATCGGATAATCGGGCCGCGGTCCACCCCCGGGGCAAAAAACTCACGGAGCTCAGCCCGAAAAGATCCGAGGGAATCGGTATATTTCCCTTCCTTCCGCCGCCCTCCTTCCCCTTCCCTTCGGCAGGAGAGGTACGACGAAGGTTGCGAAGTCACGATGCGATTTCCTCGACGATTTTTCCGGCGATCACCTCTCGATGAGAGTAGAAAAAAACTGTCGGAGTGTCAGATTAGCCGCGCACCACGCGATACTCGGTGAACGTATGAGCCGGTTTCGACGCACAGGGTTTTAACGTTGTGCGCGTGTATCGTCCGTACGCGTACGTACGTACGTAACGTAACGTGACCGGTTAACACGACGACACGCCGCGGCGGACTAGAGCGTAATACGACATCCCGAAGCCCCTTCAGCCACGGCGAAGCTACTGCTGCTGAATGCTGTCTGGTGCTGATGGTGGTGCCGGTGCTACTGCTTCTCTACCCGCGTATATACTATACGGGAACACGGACACGCGCGCCTCAGCCCTGCGCGAGCGCAATGCCGCGACGGATACGGGCAGGAGGGGTTGTTTTATGCCTGCCTCCTTCGAAAATGCTCCTCTGTATCTACCTTTCCGCGTACGCTTTTTCGGCTCTCCTCTCTTTCTCTCATCGCTCTCTCTCTCTCTCTTTATCTATCGCGCTCTCTCTTTCTCACTCTCTCTCTCTCTCTCTCTCTCTCGCCACTTCTCTCTTTCTCCCTCGTTCGTTCTCTGTCTATCTAGCTGGCCATCTCTCTCTACCCCCACCGCTCGCCTTTCTTTCCTCCCTCATATTTCGAAATGCGGGTTAATTTCAGGACTATGGAGGATAATTGTGAACCTGTTTACAGTACACAGGACGATAAGTTCTGTTATTTAAGGTTCGTTACGATTATAACGAAGGGAAGAACATTGGTTTTCTTCTCGGTCTCGAAATATGAACGTAATCGTCGAAGGGATGGGAAAAGAGGGGTGGGGGTGTCGGAGGTACCCCGGCCTGGATAGTCGGAGGAAAATATACCGGTACAAGAAAATCGACGAACTGAACGTTTAATTAACTCCTTTTCGATTAGCATGTAAATTGTGCAATGTCGCAGAAACACAAAGCGACGTCGGTGCCGTTGCGACGCCGCAACGGGTCGCGAGGGGGAGTTTATTTTGTCCTTGCTCCTTTCAAAAATGCTCCTTCGAACGTACCACCCTTTTTCCGGGCTTTTTGCCCCCATTCGATCGCGTCTACTCCATTACGCCCGGCTCTATTTTTCGGATACGGAGGAACAGATGTGCCGCGGGCATTTCTGAATTTCGATGCAACGACGGGATCGGAATCGGGATTTCGATGACGGAGAGTCCATCGGGGGGAGAAATGACGGAGAAGCGGAAGGACACCAGAATTAGGGTACCTTTTTCCGCTTGCCCGCCAACCGTTCTTACGCCGTCGCTAAAGTGAGATAAACGCGCGCGTACCGCATTACTTCTGCAATGCGCGCAACAGACGGCGAGGAGGGATTATTTTACGACTGTCACTTTCGAAAAAGTCGTCTGCACTTCTACATTTTACCCCGACGCCCATGCACCGCACTCGTACGGTCCCTCAGCGTATGGCGCTTTGATATTTATCTAACCGCGTAGAATGCGGCTGGCGCGCGCGCGCTCTTCTATCTGCAGCCATGTAGGTAGATACGTAGGACTGCTTCATTTATTTACCCGCTCCCCGCTCTATGTTTATTATTGCACGACAAATGGTGAACGAGCGTTGCGACCGTTTATGCCGTTTCAAATATTGACACGTAAACATTCGCGAGACAATGCTTCGATCGCAAAATCGCAGATTCTCGAAAAACAAGTGGAGGAGGAGAGAAACGACTAGGTCCTGTTACGCGAAACGAGATTGGGGGAGGGGTTGACGGAAGGGGTTGAAATCGGACTCGCGACCGGACGGAATCGATCCGTAACGATCGGCGGACGGGTTTGTGCGTCTGGAGGATACCGCGGAAGCGTTTGGCCAAGGACTTCAATTAAAAGTAGTGCTCGCGTTACGGAACGATATGGCCGGAGCGTGCTGCAATGCGCTCGCGCAACGTAAGACGAGCAGCAAGAGTGCCCGGAAGGAACTCGCCGTGAGAACGCTTCTTCTTCCGCGCGCGTATCCGGCTGTAATTGAAGAGACGCGAGGTGTGTTCGCGATTATCGAGAGAGAAGGTAAAGCGAGGAATCGACCTCCGCCCGCATCTCGGAACAGGGAGGAAAGAAATATGGTCACGTGCTAATTGAAATTAACGAGCTCGCTCGGCCATGCCAGAAGTGACTGGATAGAACGTATGAACTTGAGAGGCTGCCGAAGAATTCGGTGGACGCGGATGAGAGCCTCCGAAAAATGCCTCTGCCAGAGAGGGCGGAAAAGGAAGGGATCGCGCGCGAGAAGCAAACAGGGCCACGATTTTAAGGTGCGCAAAGGCAAGAGGGATCCAACGAGCCGTCGATGCGAGAGGAAAAACGATAAATAATAATAATGCCGCGGACAACGAGGCAAAAGTCGCCTTTCGATTTGGAGCTACAAATAGAAGGCACAAAGAAGGAACGAATCCAGCCGGCAAAGGGTCGTTTGACGTCCAACCTCTGGAAAACGCTTTGCCAGCGGCCACCGCGGGAATCCACGCTGGAGATCACGGCGTCTTCGTCTTCGTCCTCGCCTTCCTCCTCGTCTTCCTCTCCCTCTTCGTCCTCGGCCTCGGCCCCGTTCGTTCCTCCGCTCCGTAAGTGCAATATCTTCCAGCGTAACTCCTAAGATGGTAGTAGCATAACATCGTCGGACACATGCTCGCCCAGTTTGCTATCCCGCATCGCCGATATGCCCCGTGCGCCGATCGAGCGCAACCCAGTCGTAAGGGATTCTTTGATACCTACCTACTTCTGAAGGAATTGCTTCGCCAGCAAGCGAGCCACCGGCAAGCTCCTGCGCTCGCGCGGTAAACGCCACCGAATTCAGCTCCGTACATCGCGCGCGAGACTATCGGGATAAACATGCGTCTCTCGGCCATCATCTGGCGGGAATCGAGTTCTAGAAGAGGGAGGGGGACCGAAATCGTGCGGATAACCTGGCTAATTTCGCCGTCAGCGCAAATACGCTTCTTCGATCGCCTTTGTGGCCGCGGATTGCGAGCCTCCGGGTCTCTCTGGCCAGAGGCTCGGCCACCGGAGGCACCGGGGGGCTTTGGCACAGGCCCCGGGGAACATTTTCGAAAAATGCCGGCTTCCCGGCTCCGGAGGCCGAAACTTTCTACGTCCGAAAAATGTTCTATTTGCAAAGCCCTACTCGGCCCCGGCGGCCGCGCGCGCCGTGACGCGCAGGTCTTTCACGGGAGGGTCAGTGGCACTCTATTTACCCAGGATTCCCCCGGCAATATATACTGTACGAGTTCACGAGGAAAGGAATTTCTGTCGTGCCCACAGGATGACTCGACACGTAGCGCCCGTTTCGTATACGTTGGCGGATTTATTCGCCGTGGAAAAATCCCCTCGTCGTAAGTTCAACCGACCTCGAATTGCAGTAATTCAGATCCGGGGCCAGAGTCGTGTGTGTACCTGTCCGTGTTGGGTGAGCCTCGCTGTGTACGCGTTTGTGCCGACGCTCGGCCGAGCGTGCATGTGTGTGTGTGTGTGTGTGTGCGCGCACTCGGAAGAATCCCAAACAAATTCGTCCGCTCGAGCGACCCGTGATTGATTCGAATAAACGCGCGCGGCCTACCCTTTACCTCCTGCCCCCTACCCCCACCCACCCTTAACATGGATCTTTATCTCGAGCGCAGTGCAACCAGCCGTGACCCCGAAGCTGCGCGCCGGATCTCTCATGGAGAATCCATCTTATTAAAGACCGGAATGTCAGTCGGCATCGTTACACTCCCGCTCCTTTCATCCGCGCCAACGGCGAGATAAATCTCGACCGCGTGACAGCTTTCTTAAAATAAATTCAATATCGGGCGACGAAGCAAGTTGCCACCCTTAAGACGAGCTGCCAAGCCGCGTCTAGGTGCGCGCGCGCGCGCTCCGTGCGAAAAATCCTCCGTCCGCCCCGATGCCTGCAATCGAGCTCCCGGCTCGACACCGCGCGCGCGGATATCCGAGAAGCTTCCTCGAAGTGCTCCGCGTTCCGCGTAAGATGGATCCCGAAAGTAAGTGCATCCGTCGACGGCTAGGCGCAACTTGGAGAATTTTTCGCCGCGAAAAAAAGCTGCGAAACTAGCTCGCGCTTAACAAGGATCCTGCCACCCCGTACCTCTACCTCTGCCCCTCTGCCGGGGGCAGCCCCTCACGTCACCCCTCTTCGTCACCCACCCCCTCCCCCTACCACTCCCATCCTCAAGCGAGCGCCGTGGGAAAACTTGGGGCCGGAGAAATTCGAGAGAATTCCTAACTTTAATTGGAAGAAGAGGATCTAACTTGTTCCGAGCGTGCGCGAAAATGTATTACATCCTTTTAACTAGCGTTATAACTACTTAAACGAGTATTAACTATTCATCCGGACTAACGTCACTTCCCTCCCCCATCTCGCCAGCCTGTCCCAAGGATCGTCTGGCTCGGACCTTGCCAAAGGATCATCGATGCCATCCATCGACCGCTATAAGTCCTACCTTGACAAGAGACTCTACTTTCAACGTCGATGCCGCGAATCTTTACAGAGTTGGAGTCTTTCTCCTCAAATTTCCGGCGCGCGCGAAATCTTCCAAAACAATGCCTGCATCGTCGGGCCGAACGCGGGCCATAATATGCGAGCGCGATAGACGTTATAATGCACTCTCGCTTCGAGTTTACACGGCCCACATGCGTCGAACGGCATGTTAGGAGAGCGTACAAACGCGGTACACGATGTTTAACAAAAATCCGGCAAACGCTTTGTTCGCCCGTCGCCCCCGCTCCCTCCGGCTCGGCGAAGCGGGCCGGTTAATTACTGGCGCATTTAATACCGGTGACAACGAAGTTCGGGTTTTACCGCATAGGCGGGCGGCGTTTTGTCGGAATAATATTTATTTTCCTTCACTTCCACGCGGACGTCCGTTCCGTGGCACGCGAGCCTGTTTCGGCCTGGCACTAGCAGCGATAAATGCAATCCACCGGGATCGGATATTATGATAAATACGTATCCGTGGTTTTACGTATAGGGATCGTTGGGCAAAAGACGAAAGTAGAGAGAGAGAGAAAGAAAGAGAGGGGGGCAGAGAGTGAGAGAGAGAGAGAGAGAGAGAGGCAGAGTATGCTAGCAAACCGTTGTCTTACGCGCGTTATAACCGATCGTAATCATTCCCTTTACAGGGCAAATTGCCTGTCGCCGAACCGCGTTACAAACTACCCCGCGACGAATCGCATCATGTATGCTGGAAGCACTTCGAGACAGTTCCCTCCGAAATGTCGAGAGCACACACCTGTCTCTGTGTCTGCGCTCGCGGCGGCGGGTAATACCAATTTGTGACACGTAATCCTTGCCGCTGTGCGTAAGCACATACGCGGGGCCACACACGCGAAAAGCATATCTACGTGTGCGGCCCTCCTGGCTCCGTGTACATCCGTACTGGCTGATTCACTGCCGAGGCTTTGTACTATTTTGCCGGGAGACTTAAAGAATAGTCTGGCCCTTTTTCTTCCGAGGCAATTCCGCGACCTTGCATGGCTCGCGGAATATAAGCCGGTCGTTTCGCATCGAACGGTCTCCGGCGAAGTCGAACTTTTTATTATTCGAGACGTCCCGGACTCGTTCCATCCGCTTTTCCCAGGCAAAGTACAATGAACGTCACCGGTGAATCGTCCTGTACGCGCGTCCGCGCGCACGTGGTACGAAAATCTACGTTCGCGCGTATTCGGGGGAGGTTGGGGTGACGTGTACGTGTAGGATATCGTTTCGAGTGTACGTTTGGGCCTGTCTGGGTGTTCGTCGGCACGGTTATAGACGTAGGTGGGTGAGACGGAGCTTTCAATTCCAACCAGGAGAGCACACAGAGGCTGGTAACGAACGTCTAGGGGGCTTCGTCACGGGATTGCAATTAAATCCCGAAAGTGCACCCTGTTCTAGGATGCATGTGCACGCCTACGCGGATCGGGGGAGACGACGATCGAGAGGACGGCGAAGCGACGGGAGAGCCAGAAACAGAATGGCGAAAAGAGTCGGATTAAAAGCGGGAAGAACTGAGCTGCAACGGATACGTACGCCGCCGGATCGGGGTGATCAAACGGGAGGTTAATCTTTTAGGAAGGAATTATGTGACACGCGTCGAATCCCCGGGGTAAACTAACATGTGTTCGTTAGGTATCGGATAACATTTGCCGTGCTATCTAACGAATTTTTCTAAATTCGCTAATACTGTTCTATATCATAATATGGATTATGTAAAACGCAATAAAATCGACGTGACAGTAAAGCATTTTAAAAAACTGTTTTCTCTATAGTTTCTCTATTGTTAGCTCTATAGTTTCAAAGATATGTTCAAAAGGAAAAGTAAAGAACGTCATTAATTTAACTACAATGATAACGCGAAATGATTCTGTACCTTAGCGCGCACTCCTCCGATATTCATAGTGTCAACCGGGCGCGGCTAACGTGGCAGCCGACGTGTTAAAGGGACACCGGTAAAAGGGGGCAAAGGGACAGCCGATACCTGGGAGGCAGATTAACGTACAACAAGAAGCGCGTATCCCAGCGCGGATTCAAATACGCGCCCGTCTCTTAATCTGTATCCGAGTAAATAATGGCGGCCGTGGGTCGGACAACACCCGAAATCCGGACAGTCAAAGCTCCGCTTTTGAGCGGTCCACCGTGTGTCATGTATAATTCCGAGCGAAGGGCAAGAAACGTGTTTTGAACGTGGAATTGCAGGAATAGCGGGGGCATTCATCCGTCCTCCACTTCAGCCCCCGTAATGAATCTGGTACTTATGCGCATAATTATACAAGCGCGCGCCGAGAGATTTATGAATCGGTCTACGTGAGTGCGTTGTTTCATTGTCGAATCCATTTGTTCTTACCCTTAGGGGCGCGGGGTGGGGGGGTCATTGTTTCTGCATGCCAATCGCGAAATTCTCCGTTCCGCGCCGAGAGCGACTATCTCCTTTCGGTAGGCAGCCGTAATGGCCGTAGGAGAGAAATTACGTCGATCGGCCCCCGCGGTAATCGTCGACGGAAATATTTATCCCAAAATGGTGGCTCTTTACGTCTCTCTGTGCCTTCCTACCTGTATCTCTGCATCTCTGTACAGTGGTTACCGCCTATCTGTATCGTCGACAGTCGGCGAGCTCTGGCCAGTCTCCCGATCAGTGTCACCCGGTACACCCTAAGTCTCGCGACTTAATTGAATTTGACGCTCTCAATGGGACCGAATTCTACCCCATTATGAATCGTCACTCCACGGTCGAGGCCTTCGGCTTTCCGCGGGGGCCAGAGAGAGAGAGAGAGAGAGAGAGAGAGAGTCGTCGCCCTTTTCTGGCTGGACAGGACTCACGATTAAAAGCTCGGCGAGCACGAATGGGATCCTCTTCTGCTGGCAGGACGATGAGGATGCCGCGACTTCTTTACTCGTTTTCATTATTCCGTGCGTCGCGCGAGCATTCCCCGCGTCCAATCTCCATCCCATTTCCGACAATTTTGCGGGCGCCGACCGGCCGCGAGCGAAAGGATTTTCGGAGGACTTAGCTCCCGGAGTCGCTTCGTCGGGAGATGGCGGAGGGGCGGATGGGAGGGTAGATGGCGGGAGTGAAATAGGGGAGAGAGCGTCGGAGCATGACGGGGAATAAGAGGATAGCCTCCCCGCGCTTGTGTACATCCATCTTTAAGGTGAGAAACGTGGCTGCGCGGTAGGTCGGTAGGTGGGTAGGTCGGGCAGGAGGGTGCCTGTAACGGCACCGGCGGAGACTAATTACGCAATAATCAGGTCGTACCGTCGGATATAATTACGTTAATACTTATCAGCGTTTACTGCGCTCTCGCTTAATGTAGGCATTCGGCAAGCGACGATGTCTTAAGGAATGGTGGGGGGAGGGGGGAGGGAGGAAGGAGCGGATGAAATTCGGCAAGCCCGACAATGTTCGCGCGAGCATTTCCCTCGTACAGGAGCGCGCGTCTTTGAACATTATTGCCCGTTATAATCACTCTCGATGCATGTCGCGGGTATCGGAAAACGGAACTCGAGCGGCGGGGGGAGTGGGGGGGGGGGGGGGGGAGGGCCCGCCGAGTGCCGGTCGTTAATATCCGACGAACATGGCGTCAAGTTAACGCGGCGAAGAAATAGGACTTCGTCTGGCTTCGCGAAACGTGCAGCTCTCTGGCCGACTTACCTCCCACCCTTTAGTCTCGCTCGCTCGCTTACCACCTTCTCACCCTTCTCGGATTAACTGTTTCGAGCGTCTAATACTCCGAGGGAGGGGCTGGCGGGGGGGGGAGGGACGCTGAAGTTTCAGGAGCTGACAATATTCCGCGCTCGGAGGCAAGAATTCGCGCCGCACGCGAGAAAGTATGTTAAGCCGCGAGTTTTGGAAACTATGGGGGCCGAGATGAGATGAAGGGAAAGGTAGAGGGCGGAGGTCGGGGCCCAACGACGGGCTAATTCAATGTATCGTCACGAGCTGAGTCGAGGTGGCTTACGAAGGAGGAGATCGTCCTGATCCTGTACGGGGTGAAAAATTTTGAGGGACTATTTCGCAACCTGTTCGCACTGCATCCCGGCTGACGACGCTGGCCTGAGATGTTTCGACCGTTCGGCGTATAGGGTGCGCTCGCGGCAGGGAGCCAAGAGGCGGACAATAATTTCCCGACGAAATAATTAGCTGATATGATCTAAGGGAGATAGGTCGTCCCGACGAGACAAAAGAATGTTAAGCGCTCTATCATGCGCCCGCCCCCTCTATTTAAGCTATTATTTTTTATACCGCCCCCGTAAATCGTTACCCGATTGTCGAGAGTTTCATACAGAATATATATCCGCCTTCGCGAACGGCTTCAATAGCCAAGAAAGGTGAACACGGAAGGAGCGGGAGGAGGTGGGGTGGAGGCGAGCCTTTGCATTTAATTATACTTGTATACCAGCCTTATCGCGATGACACTCTCCATCCCCTATTATTATCCCGTAGGAAAAAGCTGCGATCGTAAAAGGTACGCGAGGGAGAATTAAAAATTAGCCATTCCCGAGCGTGGGACGAGCGTCTGCCGATACTCGAGAGGGATTATCGCCTCGCCGAAATAACTCAAAACGACAATTGTCAAACGCGGCACGAGCGGTAAACAATGGGGGCGAAAAGCGACCCCCGGGGGCAAATTGCGTCTAGCTGCCGAAATTCCGGCGAGTCGACATGACCGCGCCACGGGCACACGTGACCGAAACTGAGACCAATTTTTCCTATTTACAGAAGCAGTTTGTCACGCGGCGGTCGCGGGAACTCAATATAGCCAGTTAAAGTTAAAGCTAATAACGCGAATTAGGATTCAAAGTGCATGCCTCGGGAGTTAAAGCGCGACCATGTACTCTCTGGTTTCCGCATATAACACGAGCCGGCGCCGTTCCACGATGAAACCTGACGCCCCTACTAAAATCCGAGGCTAATTTGAGACGATCCCTTGTCAGCGTCTGCGTTGGCGCTGAGGCAACCTAAAATTTTCGGAAACCGGTGACCTACCACGGTGACACGGGTTTAGGGTGCGGGCCCGTCTTCCGCACGTCCTTCTGGCCGAATTTAATGACGGACGAAAAGTCGAGGTAGAGTGTGGAAGGTGTGTGTGTGGGGGCGGGGGGGGGGGGGAGTGGTAAGAGGCGATCGATCGTTACCGGATGTCGATAAATCCTTCGGACGCGTATGCGTCACACGTCCTTTTCACCGCGAGCTACGTCATATTTGAGAAGAGTTGACGTTTGCTCCGATTAAAAGGTAGGTATGCGACGAATCTGCCGCTTTTCCCCTTTTTTACCCTTCTCTCCCTCCCCCGCCCACCCTCCCTCCCTCTCATTGTCTTTTTTATAGTTACGCGCGCCGGCTACACATAAAATAGCGGAACGCGAACGTTTTAGAAAAAAAGAGTTTGATAAGCCGTGCGCGTCAATATTGATGATCCTTGCACTCCGGCGCATAACGAGTTTCGCAATGCTACCTGATAGGACGGGCCAATAACGGGCGCGATGTTAACGATGGCGTACCAAGCGACGTTCGTTAATTATTTACAAGTTTATCGATGCATCGCAGGCAACGCTGCGTAAAGTAAAATTGACGCGGACGCCGCGGGGATGAAATTAGCGAAACGGCGACCAATAGTGCGCGGAGGCCAATTTCTTCGTTACGCGCCGCCGATTTGCAGAATCGCAAAAAGGGCCTTGAATAAATGAAAAATCGCGGTCCATCGGTGGTAGTCGGGCAAGGAAAAAATATCCCTCGCGGTGCCGATTCCTCTCTCGCGAGGTCTCGACAAAAACTGCTCACCTTCGGTCGGATTACTATTTAATAACCGCATCCCTGACCGACGTCCGTCCGTTGTCGGCGAAAAACGAGTATATTGTTCGAATTCCCCATTTCCACCCGATTCGTCTGTCTCTCTCTCTCCCTCTCCCTTTCTCGGTCTGTCCCTCTCCTTCTCGGTCAGTAATGTATTCAGCAAATTTTTTTGTCCCGCCCCGAGCACGGGCGGTACGAAAATAAGAAATGATGTTCGCCCATCGTTAAGGGACCGTGAGCTTGCCCGGACTATCTCGCGTCACGTATAGCGTAAGAAAGTGAAATTAACGTGACTCTGACGTGATGTAGCTGGCAGATGAGCGTGCGAGAACGAGACGGAGTTATCGGGGCAAGAAGAGTGGTGCCGAGCGATAGAGGAAAAGAGGTTTCACAGCCGGAGGGTACGAGTGTGTGTGAGACGCAGAGGATGAGATAGAGATAAAGAGTGAAGGAGAGAGGGAAACAGAGAGAGAGAGAGAGAGAGAGAGCGCGAGAAGGTAGGCGCAGGAGAGAATGACGGGGTGGGCAAAAAGGAGGGTGGAAAAATGCACACCTCTGCAGGTTGTGACGCGGGGCTGAGACAGTCTTCAAAACTAAAAGGCTGCGGTGGCTGCTGACGATGTTGTAAGTAATAGATAGGTCCCGGTAATTGCTTCACTTAACGAGAAACACGTTCGCGCCCCCGCACGGGGGTGGCGCCAAGGCACAATCCAATATTAACCGTCGTGCTGTTTGGTACAGTTCGGATGGTATATTCGTACCTACCTCCCATGCATTTTGCAAGCCTCCGCCGGCTCCGATGCTCGTTTGCCGTGACGGCATGCCCTTCGAGGACGTTCAAGGGCCGCCGCATAACGATTTTTCAAGAAAACCCCCGCCGATGAGGCGAACGTGCGCTTACCCCGCATCCAAATTTCGCGTTTCGCACGGCTGACAGCCCGACGCCCCCTCGGCGTCCCCCGAAGCACGCCGCCCGCTGACAAGTTAATTTGAGAGACGACCGCCGTCGACGTCCCGACTTCACCCCCATCGAGTGGGAAGAACGGTGTGTTCGGCGTATTCTTAACAATCGCGATTGACTTCGTTCTCACCTGCGGCGTGCGGCCGCAACGATTCGAAAGCCTTCCCAACTTTCCTAATGACGTAATTACGAGCGTCGATCGGTGGCGAAGGCGAAGGTAGGCGGGGGGAGGCGGGGGGAGGGGCGGAACGATACCGAGGGCAAAGAGACAGCGGGCAAGAATTATCGGTGAAATTCGCGTCGCTCGGGAAATACTCATGGATCTAATTCAAGCCGCCCTCAATGGCCGCTCGGTTTGAGGGTGTAATTAAGTCTCGAACGCGCTCGCCGGCAGAAGTCCGGACTTCGGCGCCGGCGTCGGCAGCGAATGCGGCGTCGGGCGCGTGTACAGTTCGAAAGTTGCCCCGAAGAAGTTGGTAGTGGAGAGCCGGTAAACATATGTCTCTCATGGGGTATTTAATTCAAGGCCCAGGACGCGGGGTGAATTGCCGAGCTGGCCCCGAAAGCTAACGGGGGTGTCCTAAGAATGGGGCGGCGAGTCGTAGGAAGAAAAAGGTGGTGGACGATGAGGATGGAGGTGGAGGTGGGCGGATGGGGCGCTGGGAGAGAGGGTGGAGGAGTAGGTACGGACGAAGGGGGTGTAAGGGAAAACGAGGCAAGGCCACCACCTTCTGAAGCGGCGGCCACGACCCTCGAAAGTAGCGGGAGGGGGGGGGGGGGCGCGCGCGCTTTTTCTCTCGGACGTAGTAAATACTGAAAGAAAGGAGGCTACCTCAGGGACTTTGCCCGGTACTCCAGCGAGTTTACAGACCCATCCACCTACTACTCCGTGTGCTTTTTTCCCACTTCCCCGGCCCCCGATAAGGAGTCAAGAAAAGATTTTACACTCGGAAGGCGGACGAGAGGCGGGTGGAGGGGCTCTGCTCGGTTGCCGCGAGCGGCTGCGGTGGCTCTTGTTGAACCAACGGAATCCTTTTGTTAGCACGAATTCCCTCGCCTTCCGTTACGTGTTAGGAAGCCCGGGGAAAACCTTCCGCGAGGCTGCGTTCGTACGCTCTCCCCTCCTGCGCTATCGGAATGTTATTATCGCACATCGCACTTAGGGCACAACGAGTCACCCCCGATCGCCGAACTTACGATTTTTGCACCTACCTCGCCGGCTCTCCTGCTCGAGCAGGCTTGGCGAGGAGCGGCAGGAGGCGTGTGGGGTGGTGGGGACAAAAAAATTAACAGGAAGCATGACGATCTCGTTTGCTCGCCGCCAAATGATGCGTGCCCAGCTTGCCGTGAGTGACTGCGATTAAGCCGGTTATTAAAAAAGCAGACGAAATTGTTTAACGACGTAGCAACTTCAATTTAGCGCTCGGCAATCGTTTTCCGCCCCGTGTCCCTTTCGGCGCGCGTATAACTCGGTTATTACCGAGCGTATGTATTTTGTCGATTAAATATAAAAATCAGTGAGACGGGCAAAGCCGGGAGCGGGACAAATTTGCGATTGAACTCGTATTATGACCGTCCTCCGTCTCTGCCCGGCGCGTCTCTCTCTCTCTCTCTCTCTCTCTCTCGTCGTCTCTTGTCCTCGCTCCTGGCGATATTCCCGCGTATTACCCGGGTCCTTTTCGACTGTCACGGAGAGACAACCTCATTCACTGGCAAACATGCTAACTTGCAAATGCCTCGTTTACACACTGCCGGACGCAACAGTGCCGCAAGGTGGACCGACGTACGTGGAGAGAGAGAGAGTAAGAGTGAGAGAGAGAGAGAGAGAGAGAGAGAGAGAGAGAGAGAGAGAGAGAGAGAGAGAGAGAGCGAAAGCGAACAGGATAGCCACCAGGATACCGAGCAGGACGACCATCAGAACAGCGAGCCAGGATAGCGACCAGGATGGCGAGCCGGTGAAACAGAGTCGGCGGAGAATTTGGCCGCGCAGGGAGGGTATCGTGCGCGCGTTCATTAAAATTCCGGGGGCGCCGGTTTCGCGGCGCGTCAGATCGCCGCAAGATCGAAATTTGTGTATCCCCGCGTGTCTTTGCCGCACGATCGGGTACGTGGACGTGCGTACGCTTACGTCGCCCCCGTTCTCTGCGACATAGCCAGGCCAGCCACCCACACGCGTACGATGTTCGAGGGTCGTCCGTGTGCGTATGCATCTCAACCGTTCCCTTCCTCCCTCTCTCTCTCTCACTCTCTCCTCCAGAATGTCCTCTCTTTCGTCCCCTGCCCTCCGCCCCCCTTGGCGGCTCCATGAGCAGGTACGAGCGTGGGCGTGTGCGCATCGGCGTGCACGGACGCGAGAGGGGCGGGCGGGAGGCAGGAACAGTGCCCTTAATACGAAGCAGGAGTTCAAAGGTGGGCCCGCAACAACGCATCTAATTACTTGCTTCCTCTCCCTTGGTCCGAGGCGCGGCGAATTTACATCTTGTTTGTTCAAGCACCTGTAGCGGGTCTATACCCGCCGCCCCACCCCCGTCCGCCTTCTCGCTCTCTACCCTTAACCGATACCCTTCCGTCGCACGCTCGTACCCGTACCCCTACCCCCCCCTCCCATCCTGCCTTCGTCCCCCTCTTCCCGTCGCTCGATGTAGATTGGATACTGCCTATAAACAAGCAATTGCCTTTGACTCTCCGAATACCGTGTGGCGGGCGTAAAGTCTGTCGGCGCCGTGCGCCAATAACTTCCGCAGGCCCGTGTCGAGGCGTGCCACGTTCTCCACCCACACCTCCGACCTACCCCCTCGGACCAGCCTGCAGCAGCGGAGCGCAGAGTGTCGGCGAGTCTTTTCCGTCCGTCAAAACGGCGCCGACGTCCTCCGACGTGGAGAGAAATTGCTTCCGCGGACGGAAGCGTTTAACTTCGAACGGCTACGCCGTCGTCGATTTCAGGGCCGAAGGTCGTTTCGGGGTGCTGATTAACGAGACGAATTTTGGAAATTGTAACCCGTCGACCGGTAGATCCTCCGAGGACGGAATCCGACGGTGGGTAATATTCACTCGCAGACATGGCTGTTATTCGCGCCGATAGCGCACGCTTCATTTGGCATGCGCGCTCGGGTGTTCGTTAACCGGAAATGGAAAAAGTAAGGCGATGGGGAAGGTATAGAGAGGGAGGCGGAGAGATAGATAGAGAGAGAGAGAGAGGGGAGGGGAAATATTCGGTGGCTGGAAAGAGCGGAAGTCGGCGCCGGTAGTTGGGCCGATAGAGGCATTCGCGAGGGCTTCTGGCGAGTTGAAGCAGGGTTCTGCGGTCGCGATCAAACAGAAGCGCATCCATCTTGGTTTTCGCGTTCGGTGCCGCGGGGGGGCCAAGGGGCGAATGTCTTCCGACATGTCGAGCGTAAGCGGCCGAGAGGGAGAGAGTTTCCTCTCGCTCGCGCGAGAGCACCCTTCGGACGCCGAGCTTTCATATAGTCCGGGGGGTCCGCGGCTTTCGGACCCTTTCCGTCTCGAGGAAAGATCGGTTACTCTTAGCGGATGCAACGTCAGTGGGATTGCGCGCTCGAACGCTCCGCGGGGCCGGCGTGCCCGCGCAAATCCACCATTTTTCCCTCTTTCTACCCTTTGACGATGCGAGGCACGTCCAAAGAAATCCTGCCCGCGCCGCATCGATGCAGTACACGCGTTCTCATCCTCGTCATCGTCGTCGTCGTCGGCGTCGTCGTCGGCGTCGTCGCCGTTTTCCACCGTCTTTGCGGCCGTCGTTGCCGACAGCGTATTACGGGCCGCGCACATATACGTCACCCTATACGTACCTATATGCCCGCATATAGATAACGTACGCGCGCGTAATTTCTCTCGCAACCGCGTTAACGTCTACCGCCTTAATATGAAGAGTCTCAGCTTCATACGGGGGACTTTAATATGGAGTCACCCCTGTACCGTCGCTCGTCGCGGAGGAAAGGAGGAAAAAGGTGGCCCGAAGAGAAGAGGAGGAAGAGAACGGCGAAAAAAGGATCACATATAAAATACACGGCAGCGCGCGCGCTCGTCATATTAATGTTGCGATATTCCTACACCGCTCGTTGCCGCGTCATATTCGAACGTTGAAATGCGCAGGGGTCGCAATTTCTCGCATCGGATTTTGCCCTCTGCGTCGTGCCAGTCGGCGAGGTAAAGTACAAATTCGACCGTATTGACCCGGCTGGCTCCCTTATTTATTCGCCCTGGGCACAGACAGATTTTTCCAACTGCCATTTCCCGTTTACGGCGGATGCGGATTAGCTCGCCGGCGCTCGCGGGCGGACGTGGGGTGGATTATATGAAAGTAATGTCGTTGAGGGCGGTGCGCACGCGAGAAGGATGTCGCCTCTTTTTAACCCTCGCCCGATGCCGGGCACGTTCTGAGAAATCCTCGTCGCATCGGGTAACGCGGACGTCCCGGCATTCAGTTCCGTCGTCGCGCGACGTATCACGCCTCGTTCGCAAGTAATGCCCGGAAGATGCGGAAACCAGGTGCGTCATGTTCCGTCAGCGGCGTAAAACAAAATGTCTCGCTCCTTTTTAATACGCGCCAGCCTCCCGACGTTCCAAATTTTCGCCACGAAATTCCGCAAGTTCTACACCCTCTACCGAAGCGCGCAGCTAGACTGCAACCAGCTGAATCTTCTAATTGTCGTCGGCCATGACTTTACACGAAATTCTCTCTCGGCCTTGCTCGATGGCGCAAATAATTTCGATCCTCGACTTTACAGGAGTAATATCCTAAAGTTTCGGAAACCCGGTGCATGTTTCGCTTAAGGCGGCAGAGACGTGGCTCTTTTTAATACACGGCAGCCTCCAGCCGAAATTTTTGCCGCGCCGTTAGCGCGGCCCGCGGAACGCTGTCAGCTCGAACACGTCAGGACGCGCGACTAGAATGCAGACAGCCGAGTGTCCTGATCCTCGATCACGGAGATTTCATAGAATATCGACGCCCGGCATCGAGCGGGCACGTCTGCACCACCGATGTTCGATTCCGCGCGTTCTCTCTCTCTCTCTTTCTCTCTCCGGCGAAAAGAATAAAATTTGGATGCCCGTGACCGAGATGAATTCTTTCGGCAACGTGCTCCCGACGCCGAGCGCCGAGGTGCCGTTCGCCCTATGGCTGAGAGAGGCGCTCCACGGGATCATATCTGGTGAAGGACGACTGTTACGAGATCAGAAGGGCGGAGGTACGGTATGCGAGACGCTCGAAGGCAGAGTGTAATCAGTGTGAAATGTTTCTTTCAAGGCGGCCTCCTCCCTGCGCATTTGATGTAGTCCGTGTACTTTTGTCTGTCGCCGCGCCCAGCGACACAGAAGCGGCACGACTATGTATCACGGGTTTACAGTACGTGAAAATGATATTGCAGACTGCCGGCCCGGAATCCTCGGCGAGGGAAAAATTCAATCTTACGGAATTATTACTTTGTAGATTGGAGTGCTGTAATTGCGCCGGCTCGAACTCGCGAACGAGCGGGAACAAAGAGGCTCGCGAGGAGCGTCGCCGTTATATTTCTAAATTCTCGGGAATCCGAAGACGCCCGGTGCGACGCTCCTCGTCGCTTTCGGCATCGGCGGCGCGAGCGTCTGTCGCGCGCCGGGAATCAACTTTTGCGCGCTCGTTTCGGGACGATAAAAAGAGAGGGCAGTCCAACAAATCCTGACATAATCCTCTCGACGCATTATCACTCCCCGCCGTCGTCCAATTTCGAATCCTTTCGGTATAACACTTCGTCACGTATAGGAGAACGAATTCATGAAATAGTATCGCGTTGCCGAGTCCTCTAACGACGACGATCGATACGGGAGAGTGCGAAAGGGCGAGGGGGGCAGAAAGAGGATGAGAAAGAGAGAGCGAGAGAGAGGGAGAGAGAGGAAGAGCGAGGAGCGAGAGGGAGGTCATAGGCGATTTATGGCGAGCACGCCGAATCGGAACGTACGCAGTACCGCTCCAATAATGTTATGAACGTTTATCGACACTGTGACAGTGCGCGCCCAGTTCAGCAAGGACCAGTTTAACGCCGGCAGTTCCGATTTTTCCCCCAAACCGACGCGCGCGGCTCGAAACGCAACGGCCATCGATCCGCTTTAACGTCGTACGTTCGCAAACAGTCTCGATTCTCCGACCGGCACTCCCGAATGATTCCTCTTTAAAGCCGTCGCATCTCGATTCGGCGAGACTCTTTCCAACAGCTACTGCTCTCCCTACTCCCAGCGGAGACTCGCGCCCTTGATCTACGCCAATGGCAGCCGCGGCCGCGTTATTTCACTCGCGAATATGCAAATGCCCGGCACATGTCATGTTAGCGAAACTAAGGCAAGAGATCACCGCGGTCGGACCGCGGGGCTTGAATGCCAGACGCTTTTCAGCGATGATTATTTGCATATATCACGGCGGCGAACAACTGAAATCTGAGATAATGCGAATGCTCCGCAGCTATTTTCGGCGGAGAGCCACGGGGGATGGGTTGCGCGGCAGAGACAAAGTCGCGTAATGAAAGCGAAGATAGACGTAACCCGTTTACTTTCCCCCCCGCTCAGCGAGCGCGCGAGCGCGCGCGGGGACGAGGGAAACTCTTTGGATCAATTTACCTACGCCAATGCTCGGGCTCCCCAGTTAGTCGAGTGGTACACGTGAAAATGTAAATACGCGTGCACTGTGTCACATATGCATATCAGGGAGCGAGGCGTGGCGTTGTAGTTAAATCATTGGCGTACTCGAGCCTCCGGCGATTTCTACCTACCTACCTACCTACCTACCTACCTACCTACCTACTCCCACGTTACTACAGCCATGATTCTTAATTGCACCTAATGCACAGGTGGCTATTTATCCATAAAATTAACGTAATGAATTCCCGCTCGGAATCTCGCGGATACGCGAACTTCATAACGGATTCATTACGCGCTTTACATTTCTACCCGGCAATTATATCGCTGCGGCCGCTGATAGACGAAAGAAAAATAAGCCGCGGGGAATAATGCGAACTTTTTTATGAGTTAACGCGAATTTCTCCGCGCGCCGCCCGAACGCTCGCGTGCGCCTGCACTTTATCGCGCGCGTCGGATCACTTGGGGGCTACCGGGTGCCTTCCGATAAATCTGTCCCAGGTCGGGTCGATGGGAATCATTGAACGGCCCAATGACAGCAGTCCCATCAGCAGGCCGCAATTCGCTCACTTCGACGAGCGGCCGCGCACTGTTTAATTTCGCGCCGTTAATGCGACACGGTCCGCCGTATATCGTCGGGAGGAGAAAATAAACGCGGGGGCGCGACGCTAAATACGCACCCGGCGCCAATGGGAGTTATGCAATATACATTACCTAAAATGTCCCGTAGGAGTTCCGCGATGCGCGCACAAACGAAATACGCCACGTCGTGCCGTCGTAATGGTTTAGTCTATAATGGCGCTAAAAGGGTGCCTCGCAGAAAGTAAATAAAGCGCCGTTATCCGCCGGTTAAATATCCTTATCCGCTTTGCGAGGGGGCTAATTAAAAAAAATTCATTTAATTTCATTATCATCGCCGCGGAAGCGCGGACGTCTCGCGAATCGTCGAGCGAGGCCGATAAAGCGATTTTTATCCCGACTGCGAATCATCGAATTTACTTTGTACCTTCTCGCGCGCGCGCGCGCGCACACAAACGGAATCAGCGATCGCGGGAGCGTTGGGCATACGAAATTCATCGTATAATACGCGATTCGGATGACCGGTATCGCGAGAAATAAAGTCAAGTTTTACGAGAGCGGTCGATCCTTTCAATTCGGCCTTAAGTTCCCTCCTACGACGTGCCATATTTATATTCCCCGACGATATAACCTAGCCTAGCTTGCGAGGATCGGATAGAGTGTACGTTCCGGAAGCGAGAGAATGGGAAGAGGGTACGGGACGAATCGATGGGAAAAGAATCCGAGTTTGACAAGAATCTCGTTGCGGGCTCGCAAACGAGCGCACGTGATTTTCGTGCCCTCGACGGCAATCCGGAAGGATGGATTTTAAACGCGGACGGCGAACGACAACGCGAACGCGTTACCGAACTTCACCCCTCGCCAGGGAACTCCGGCGAATTTCGTTGGGAGACGGAATTAAAGCGTTATAGAAATGGATTAAGGAGTTTAATTAAGTTGATTCAACGTTCGCGCCACGAAATTTCGCGTCTCGCTTCATCCGCGCTACCCTCAGCCACCCCGACAGTCAGCCAGTCTTCAACTCGTCTCCTCAACCCTTCTGTCCTCCCCCCCATCCACATCCGAACGATTCGCGGATTGGTTCTTATCGCCGATCCGCCCGCGTAATCGCACGGACCTAATTTAACAGTTCGCTTCGTCAGGATCTTATGGTGTTAATGACCTCCGTGATTACGACAGGTGGCGGAGGGTAGAAAATTGGAAAGTAGACGTGCATATATATAGCAATCTTCGTCCACTGGCCTCATCTTAAAATGGCACAGCCAAATAAGACGGTCGAAAGTGTGCCCTAAACGATTGAAATTCTGAATGAGCCATTCGGTAGCCTATACAGAGAAAAGTATTTGTGTGAATTTTCAACTATATATCTAGACTGTGAGGGCGGGGAAGGGTAATGTTTATTGTATGATTCTTCTATGATTGTCTAATAATTGAGTAACGATTCATTGACGTACATGCGCCTGTGCACAGATTAATTAGTAGAATAAGGAAGAGGCTGAAAAGTGAGTATTGAAGAATTTCTGTGGCTGTGGTGAAGAGCGATTGAAGAGAGAATCTCATTTTTGCGAAAAAACGATGGTCGGCGGATCGGATCGCCCTTTTGCTACCTGGTAGGGGGTCAAAAATAGCTCAGAGAGACGTTTGCCGTTGGTCGAAATTCGCATTAGTTTCGGAGTTACAGCCAAAAAACCATCGAGAAATTGAGGGTCGAAAATGGGTAAAAAATAAAAGTCTTCCGATCGACTTGTGCTTACGCATGGTAAAAGAGAATCAAATGGGGATTACAAAAATCGCAACCCGAGCCTTCTAATTGTAAGTACAATGGTTTCGGAGATACGGTCAAAAAAAGATGAAAAAATTGTGAAAAATCGATATTTTCGTGCTTATTCTTTTACTTGTTGGGTTTTCTATGTAAAAGTTTGAAAAAACTCTTAAATGTACGCCCCATTACCAGATGTAAAGGCTCCTTCAGAAATTCAATCGGTATAGGTGTACTTTTGACCATCTCATTCGACTGTACCCTTTGCATCAAACCTGGAGCGCCTAGCTGCACTCTCAACGGCCGTTTGTCAGACAATTTTGTATTACGCCGACTCTCTGCCGATGACGTTACCTTCTTCTGCCCCCCTTCCTCGGTTACTTCCGAAGACTCGGAGCTACGAAATTGTGAAGGGCTCGAGAGTTAGCCGGCTACGGCTTCTGGCGGGGGGCCCGAGAAACGAAATCTGCCGGCAGCTCGGACCTAATCTAAAAACGATGGGTGGCACTCGATGTAACGCTCACGGATTTTCCTCGCTCTTCCTGTTTTACGATCGCCGCCCCGACTCCTCGTCTCTCTTTTTCCCCCTCTCATCCCAGCCAATACGATAGATCCCTCTCTCGCGTTTTTCGTGAACGGTTTCATCTTATATCCGGCAGGATTAGAGAACCTCTGTCCGTGACCGTTTCATTACTCATCCTACACTCGCGCTGAAACTATGTGCACCCTCCCTCTCCTCTCTTTCTCTCTCTCTCTCTCTCTCTCTCTCTCTCTCTCTCCCTCTGTCATCCACCATTCGTCCCTACTCCTTTCGCGCGCAGCCACCCCTTTATACACCCTACTCACCCTTTATGCCTCCGCCTCTCCTTTCATTTCTCTGTCTACACCCCGGCCGCCTGCCCTTGTCGCCCGTTCACGGACACTCCTGCATATAGGAGAGAGCGGCGCACAGTTTTTCCAGCTGCACGACGACGACGACTTTGCAATATTGTAATGCGAGGCACAATGCGCCATGCGCTCCCGAAGAGGCGCGTCGCGATAAAGAGGCAAACTCGCCGAGCATGGGGAAAGATTAAAAAAGAACGAGCGGCGGGGCAGGAGGGGAGGGAGGGGGAGAGAGGGAGTAATATGTCTTGCGGGATATTTCGCGAGTAACGAAAGCGGAGCGGAATGGGTTCGGGGCGCGTCGGATTGCGTGCGGACGCCGACGCTTCTATCGGCAGCCGAGGCGAAGCGTAAGTGATATTAATCGATCGACCTATCGGGGCTGGTAGGTGTTTGATTGCTGACGTCGAGCGCTATGACAACGCAGCTCTGACGCTGAGGCTGCGCGTTCGATGCAGTTTCGAAAAATTTCACCCTGTTTCCTTGTCCGACTCTCGAATTTGGTAAGAATACGAAAGGACGGGGGTGAGCCTTTTGCGCCCCTTTTCCGACTCCGGTGTACACTTTTCATTTACGGGATCAAGGGTGGAAGAAACTTGCCACTTCGCCATCTCATTTCCCAGCGACGAATAATCGAAGGCACAAATTTATTTTAAACATTTATCCTCCCTTATTGGCACTGCTGCGCGGGGTATCTCACCTGGAAATGAAAAACTTTCGGGCGTCGGGGGAGAGACAGGGTGGGGAGGAAGAAATAAAGAGAGGGAGGAGAAGGGGGCGAAGTTGCGAATAATAGGAAACAGAAAAATCCACTAAACTTATTTTAATAAGCTTCCAGCGTGGCGGCAAGAAGAGGAGGTGAAGGATGAGGCGGGGGTGGCGAATGACAAAAAAGTGAGGACGGACGTTCGAGTGGAGGGACGGCAGGGTCGGACAGAGAAGGAATGGACTCGCGGAATAATGCCGCACTTTTCCAATACTTCGCCGCTGAGACCGCTGTATAACTGTATAAGAGTGCGCCAGCAATAATAATATTATACCGACTACAAGAACGACAATAACGATTCGGCGGGGCGAGCGCGAAGGCAAGGGCGTGCACCTTCATTCAGCGGTGTTCAGGACATCTTCCTGAAGCTTCCCTTCTTCTCTCTCTCTCTCTCTCTCTCTCTCACCCGATCTCACTCTCTCTCTCTTTCTCTCTTTCTCTCTTTCTCTTTTTCTCTCCCACTCGGAAGGGGGCGGCAGTTATCGTTTGCTCCGAGAGTCTTATTCCCGTGACGCAAAAATCGCTTTGCCAATGTTCGATCCCGGTATCGACGCCGACTACCGAAACACGCCTACGTCGCACACTCATTCTCTACCCGGCAAGTATAATACAAAGACGCGCGCACGTAGCCCACCGACAACTTACGCGCGACACACTGCCACCGTCGCAAGCTCGATCGATCTCTTACCTTTACCTGCAACCGAAAGCTCATCCCATAAATGGATCAAGTCCGCGAAACGTTTGCCCGGATACGGTGGGCCAGCCGCGATACGTCGTTTCGAGAACGACGTATCCACGGGAGGACGCGCGCGCGCGCGCTACGACGTATAGGTATATGTACGTATTGCGACAGATTTGTTTCGCCCTTTTGATAACGGACGGTCGCGTTATACCCGATGCGAAGCCGTCCGCATCGCTTTTTCCTGCCGAATGAAAGACAGCGAACGTCAGGCGCATCCGCGCCTCGCCAATTCGATCGGATGTCATCCGACGTCGAAGAATTGAAATTACCTTCTCTGTCATGTCCCGATCATGGCCAATCTTTATATCACCGCCGCCGTCCGTTCCCTCCCGCGACTAATAACGCCACCGTGTTCGCCGAAAACCGAAACGGCCCGAATCGGCCGATTGGCCCGATTGGTCGGCACTGCATCCGATCGGAAGGTCAAAGGAAAATGTCTGAAATCCCCCGACGCGAGAGGAGGGGGCAGGGGGGTAGGAAAGAGGAAACACTCACGATCCTCCCTCGTTCGCGATAAAGGCTGCATCCGAGCCCGCGCCACAGACGAGCGAGTTCCTTACGAGCGACTGCACGAAATTAACCGTGCGCCAACTGGATTACGACGATTATACGCCTAGAGCGCGCGGGGAATTCCATAAAGCGTAATGGAGGGCTCGCAAATATTTATCTTTTGGTCCGTAGGAACCGCACGCCGGAATGGTAAACGGCAGCGAGGTTCGGGGGGCAAAGGGTAGAGAGGGGTGGCGACGGGAAGGGGTGGCCTGGAAAGAGAGAACGAGGGGAGCCGCGCGAGAGGGCCGGAAGCGGATAGGCGGAGGGGGAGGGGGAGGGCAACACTCGCGGATGGCGGAAAACGAGCCTGACGAAATGCCTCAGCCACTAAACGCGCTCCTCGACGTGGCACAGAAACGCGCCAAGTCCCACGGCGACACGATTATGACGTTCGGTGACCAGAAATAATTTCATTAGCCCATGCCCGTAAAGCTATCCGGCTGGCTAAGAATCCTTGGGCGCGAAGTGCACGCTTTTCGCCGAGGCGGATCGTAGGGACGCACGGTGGAGGAGGTGGGGGAGGGGGTCGTTCTGGGCACCTTCAACCTATGTGTACAGCACTGAGAAGCTCTAACGACGATATTTGAGCTAGCGTGCGGTCACGCGAAGTGTTTGGAATACGGGCGCGAAGTGCACGCGTCGCGATGAGGCAGATCGTAGCGACGCACGGAGGGAAAGGTCGCTTCAGGCACCTTCGACCTGCACCTACGACACTGAGAAGCTCTAACAACGATATTTGAGCCAGCGTGCGAACACGCAAAATGTTTTAATCTCGGGCGCAAAGTGCACGCTTTCCGATTAGGCGAATCGTAGCGACGCACGGAAGGAAAGGTCGCTCTGGGCACCTTTGACCTGCGCCTACGGCCCTGAGAAGCTCTAACGACGATATTTGAGCCAGCGTGCGGACACGCGAAGTGTTCCGAAACACGGGCGCGAAACGGTAGACGTGCGGCCGTTCTCTGCCTGCCAGCTCATGTGGGCACGTAGGCCGTCGAACATGTGCATATCCGGACGCACGCATGCCGCGCGCGCGTGTGCATATGGGGCCCCTGCCGCGTACGTGAGAACACAATGATTCGCGTCAACGAACACGCTCGTTGACGTAGCGAGGGGGGAAACGTCGGTTTACACGGATCCGACGAGGCTTTCACGGCGAAGTTAATGGACGTATATCGATGAGAGCGCCGTCGACGGTGGCATCGAGGATCGGCGGGCCTGAATCCTTGTTACGTATGTATAACTAATGGCGGTACAAGGAGTACCTTAGGAAACCGCGAGTGCAGCGTGAGAGTTTACACTCAGGCCCCATTCCCGCCCCTCGCCTCGCCCCCGGCCGCATTTGTCTAGCGGATCAATTTCCCCGAGAGTTTCTGCGTAGCTGCGCTCTAAGCCTCTATCCATATTTTTCTCTCCACCGCCACCCTCCACCCCCCCCTCAACGCCACCTTTCCTGTTCGCCGACGGTATTAACGGCTCGACGGGGAGCGATAATATTTGTCGATCAAAATTTCCAGCGAGCCGCGTGTAATTTGTTTTACGCTCGCCATCGATGTACAGCGCGAGGAGGAGGATGCTTTTAATCGGCGGCCGATATCGGGCCGCGCCTCGGCTGCAACTAATTTTGCGCATTGCACGTATCGCGACGATGGGAGGCGAGGAAAGGTGGGGGTGAGGTGGCCAGTAAATAATATATAAAAATAGGACCAGGCGATCGGGTGCGATATCCGCAGGAAAAAAGATCGGTAATCAAATTTTCTTCCCTCGCCGAAGACTCGCGCGAGCGCGCTAACGAGCCAATACGGGCCGGGGTATACAGAAAGTGGAAACAAGAACGTGAGCAAGAAGCCCGGAAATCCGGCCACTAAACGTGGGATATCCCGTTTCTTCAATAACCCCCGAAACTCGCGATCGTTCGCGAAATTAGCCGCAGATCTCTGCCCGGGCTCCGCTTACACAGGGCTCCCGTCGCAAAAACTCAAAGCCGCTCGGGGGGCGGCAGACGGCTGAGAGGGGTTGCGGAGGGTGGGATGAGGGCGAGGTTCGCAAGTGGCTCGTGTACAACCGGATCCGAGGAACGGTACGGAGAGACGGAAACAAGTGGGGGGAGGGGAAGGAAAGGGGTGGCGGTTGGCGAGGGCGAGAAAGGGATAGCCAAGAGGGCGAGCGAAATGCGAAGGAAACAGACGCGCGAGCCTGAACGAAAAGAGAAGGAGGGCGAACGAAGAGAGGTCTCGCAAAACACACGCGGCTGAACCTGACACATCCTCTGGCAGTTTGCTGGATTTTCCAGAAGAGGGAGAAGGGCGAGCAAATCTAGACGCTTACTTAGTGACACACACAGCATTTTGCTGTCGCGCCGAACTCTCCTGCTCTCTTCCTCTGGCGGACCAAACCCTCTCTCTCTCTCTCACTCTCTCTCTCTCTCTCTCTCTCTCGCCGCTAGCACGCTCACCCTACCACCCACTACCCCCGCCCACCTCTCCGCGCCCTTCATTCTCCTCTCTACGCCCTCGACAGGGTATTGTATTAAAGCCACGGCTTCTGTTGCGGCTTGACAAAAGCAGACACACGACCTCCTCTGGCATTCTGTCTCTCACGCCGTTCCTTCCTCCGGCGCTCGCTCTATCCCTCCCACTTTCGACGCGTTCCGCTTCTTTCACCCGAAATCGCTGGCTGTACTTAGCGGAAGAACGTAAGGTGCAGCCTCGCGATGGATAGATTTTGCACTGACGGAACGTTTGCTCGTCGGCTCGACCCGATGAAAATACCTTCAAAGCGGTAATTGCACGATCTTTCCGGCACGGTATCCAGATCCGATAATACCTCTTTTGACGGCTTAGTATAACCGAGAACCGCAATGGCGATAAACTGTATTCCGCTCCGGCGATGCGTGCCGTGCGGTCGTGGGAGCACGCGTGGAGACACGCCGCAGGGGCGTTTGATTTGTGGATAACTATGTTTCATCATTTTCGTCTCGTAAATCGTCCGCGACAGGACAAGTGCACCGCAAACATAGTTACGCGAGTAATTGAACCGTACGACGGCGAGAGAGCGAGCGGTCCGGGCAAAATTGAATGAGCCGAGGGCGGGGAGGGAGAGAGTGAGAGAGAGAGAGAGGAGGGGGGGGGGAGGAGAGTCCGCACTGAGAAAACGTTAAAACCGTGCTAGCCGGTCCGATAGAGGCGCCGGGGCCGACGACCAGATCAAAGATCCCGAAATTTATGGATCGAGCCCGCGCGATAAATCCCCGATTCCCGCGATACACGCCCCATCCTTGGGGTCGGAGGTAATTTTATCGTGAAAATAGACCTGTCGGAAAAGACATGTGTTCGGCCCCGGCTCCCGCGGGAATTCCACTTCGGATCAAGGCAATTTAATTTGGATCGAACTCGTCTGTTTATTTTAATAACCGTTCCGCAACGCTGTTATCGCCGTCCGGAGCGCACGGAGAATCGATCTCGACGGGACGGATACGGCGATATCGTGCCGAGCTAACGTGTATTCGAGTACCCGGTCGAATGAGACGACTCGAATCGAGAGCGTACGTCCCGAGGTACGGCGGACGAAAGTAGACGTTTTGCCGAGCGTTTTTCATCCGAAAATGCCGCGGCGGAAATCTCCAGCCGCGCACGGTTAAATTTTCACAAAACGGCCGACCTGCGCGCACGCGCGCTCTCTCGTCAAGGATTACGACGGCGATGGACGAGCCGGTATTAGCATGGTCGATAATGCGTATTGCGTGACCGCGGGTACGCACAGAGGCATATCTGACAATGACGTTCGACTAACCGTGTTCCGCAGCGTTCGTCTCATAAATCGCCCCACACCCGGGGTTTAGTGTACAACGGGCCTAGTTATACAGTCGGCCAATCGAAGTGCGCGAACTCCGTGTCCGGGCAGTTAGATTAACCGACATTCTACGACGAACGGCAATAAGGCGATAAGAAGATGGATTCGATGAAATTCGAGTCGACACTCAAACGCCGTCTTTGTCTTGTGCCCCCCCCCCCCTACCCTTCTCGACGTCTCCCACATCTAAACACTCTGTTCCGTTCTTATCGTAACCCGGAGCGAGAACGCTGAAGCACCGGCCGCGCGTAAAACTGAGATCGTGAATTATTTGGCCCGCAAGCGGAATAAGAAGCGAGCGACCCAATGGACACTGACCATTCAGTTATTTAGCGCGGCCCCCGGAGCAAACTGATCGCGAGTCGCGCGCGAGCTGCATCTTTCATCGCCGAATCGTCTTCCCACTGTTCCCAGGGAACGCCGGTAAGAGGGGTCCTTTACAAATTCTCGCCGCGGTTCACGTCGGACGCTTGCCGATTCTTACGCTTAAAAGATTAACCGTCCCTGCGTCCTGCCGCTCGTTTCCGGTAACGTATCTTCTCCGGCTGTCGGTCGGCAAAATGTCGCGTGTGTGGAGCATGTTCGAGGTGCTGCTCGCCATTCTCTGGGCGGTACGCACGGCGAGCGCGTACAGCATACTGGGAATTTGTCCTAGCGCCAGTTACAGTCATCAGCAACCCTTTCAGGCGCTAATGAAGGCTTTGGCGGCGAGGGGCCACGCCGTTACCGTCGTGTCGACGATTCCTTTGAAGGTAAGCGAATTCCACTTTCACCCCCCCCCCCCCCCCCACCGATACGTTCGCGCAATTCATAATTCTCTCGCCACCGGAACGCTTTCACGTCCTTACGTGCCGCGGCTAATCTGATCGTCGGCTCGTCGAATTAATACAGTGCGGATAATTGAAAGACGCCCGGCGACCGTTCGACGAGGAAAGTGCTGCTTCGGGGGGAGGTGGATGGAGTCGGGTGAAAGTTTTTCCTCTCGATCGATTTTGCACTTTAGATAATAACCGTCGCCTAAGTTTTCTCGGCTGCCCGCGCACTGAAAGCGCGAGGCGGGCGTGTGCGACTTTGAAGAAAATTGTAATCGCTCGTCTCATAGAAAACGCCCCATCCCCGTCGTCCAGCGTGCAACTTAATAAATACACCTGCGCCTGCCGCCTCTCCTTGGCGGGATGATTCATCAAAAATTTTCGAAATTACCGGACCCCGCTCACCCTTATCGGGGCCGGCGCTGATGGTCATGAATACCGGGCGATTGCATTAAAGCGACTTTTGCCATTTTTCACCATTCAAAAGGAGTTAAAAAAGGCGCGAGAGTGCTTCCAACCAGTTCATAACGCCATTTTAATAATTCAATAATATTCTAGATGTCGGAAGAAAGTTCGGAAGATATTTCAAATAGACGTTTGACTTCGTTTTACCCCCGTGTACGCGCGGGCCCCGTTCCTTCTCTAGCTACCTCGTTTTCTCTCATTCCACTTTCTCCGGTACTCCATTTCTACCTACCCTGCCCCCCTTCCCTCCCTTTTCCCATCCCCTCGCTCTTTGCTGTCTTTCTCCGTTCTCAGTTTGCCCGTCCCAACGCCCCTCTGAATCCTAGCGCCAACTCTCTCGCGGCACTCTATCTGCCTCTCTCTCTAAACTCGAGTTCAAAGTTGCGCAAACTTCGTTCAGCTTCAATTTACTCCTACTAACATTTCTCTTTGCTAAATGTGTCTTCTCGTGGCCTGATGTTCCTCTTTCTTCGGCGAAGGGAGAGGAGCGAGCTGGAGGGAGCGAGCGCGGGCGCGAAGAAGGAGCCGGGGATAAATTTTACGCATAAATGGTGAAAAAACATGGCCACGGGTCGAGAGCGTTCTCAAGTTATCACACTTGCCCCCGGTATTACGCAATTTCTCGATGTACGTTGCCGCGCGCGACCGAGCCGCGCCGCGAACCTCATTTGAAATTCATCTAAAGTTGCGGATTTGCCGCAAATCCGACCTGCATTGTCCTCCCTCTTAACGTTGCAGAGCCCGTTGAAGAATTACGAGGACGTCGATCTGTCCTTCAGCTACCGCAAGAGCGACTGTACGGGCCTGAGGCGAGTACGGCGACCTTTGCCCTTGTCATTCGTCTCCTGCCCCCACTCCTTCCGTCTCGCTAACAAAAATTATCGCCTTGCAGGCACATGGACGCTTACGCGCTGCTGCGGAAAAACATGAACGAGGCCAACGAACTCTGCGAGGAGCAGCTCTTCAGCCCCGCCATCGAGGCCCTGATCGCGTAATGCCAACCCCTCGAATATTTAGCATGCGATTTTCCCGCGAACTTTACCTCCGCATTAAGGCCTTACCGGAAGTTCCGCGATACGGCCGCAAACAATGAGTCGAACATCGTCAAAGACCGCAAACGAAACAATTATTCCCGCATTCGAGCCGAGGCGCACGCGCCGATCTAATTGCGTTACGAGCTTCCTGACGAAGCCAATCGCGAGCTGCTCGGCCATTCCTGTACGTGTACGTGCGTCACCTCTCGTTGCAGGAAGAACAGGACCTTCGACGCGGTCGTTATAGAGCAATTATGGTACCAGTGCTATTACGCCCTCGTAAAGCATTACAATTTCCCGACGCTGATAGGATTTTTGAGCGTTGGCAACCTGCCGTACGCCATGGATTCTGTGGGTAAGTTCCGAATGTCTTCCGTGTTCGAAAGTGCGATTCTATCGACGAACGGCCGCTTGTTTGCGAAAGATCGTAACCGCACCGTACTCTTCCGCCATGGCGGTTCTCGCCACACACTACTGTCTCTCCCAAGGTTCGCGAGATACCGGCTCGTTCGTTCGTTCTCTTCTTTCCACCCTAACCTCCCGCTCGCCGAACCTCGTTACCTCGGCTTCCGGAAATTGACGTAAATTGTCGGTAAAGCAGAAAGTGCGAGCAATCGGAGACCGGGCGAGCTTTCGCGGAAAAGGATAGATTGCTCGGTAGTGCTTTAACTTGTACCTGGCCCGACACCGCTGTCGGCCGACGTTGTTCAACCTGGTCGCCCTCGCGAAGATAGCGATACTTTTCAATACCAACCGTCGACTCTTTGAACTATCGCCGACCCGGCCGATTAATTAGACCCAATGAAAATAGTCGCGCTCAGTCGCGATACGAGTCGAAACTTCGACGTCGAACGTGCCAGGATTTGTCTGGGGATTCGGAACTGGTCAGGGTGGAGGGTAAGTGGTGCGTTTGCGATTCGCCGCTGTCGAGTGACTTTGAAACCTGCGATCGGACCGTTCGCAGGAAGGAGTCTCGACGCGGCGTCATTCGACGCTTTCGATTCCGCAGGTCCGAAACGGTATCGGTTTTGAGCCCCTCCACGGCTTTTGAAGCTCGAACGCGGCTGAGAACGGCGAGCGAGAGGCGACACGTGAGATTATTCCGCGCTGAAAAAATCGTCCATTCTAATGCTACGACATCGTCGCCGGTGGCGGCCGAAGGATCGGGTTGCCCGAGTGTCGGGCGTCGGTATCGAGGAGCTTGAATGACAAATTGTGTTTAGCGATGACCGCCCACCGATAGGCCAGTATCGTTTCAATGTCTGTCGATCGGACGCGAAATTCCGCAGGAAATCCGGATGACGCCATTTTCAATCCTGACATGGCGTATCCGTTCGCAAATAGAATGACGATGCACGAGCGTATCTGGAACATTCTATATACGACGTGGACGAGGCTGTACTACAGACACTGGCACCTGCCAAGGGCACAACGAATCGCGGACAAATGGGCGCCAGGCAGCTCTGTGTACGACATCGACAGAAACTTCAGCCTCGTGATACTCGGCAATAATCACATCTTTGGATACCCGAAACCGCTGTTGCCGAATGTCATCGAAGTTCACAGTCTACAAATCACAGGGGAGTCTCCACCTTTGCCGGAGGTAACGTAGCTTTTGCCAAGAGGCACACTTACACGGACGCGACCCCTCGAAGTAAGGACGTCGGGCTGTGTAACGAGTAGATCTCGCTTACGTGGCCTTTAAGGGAGGAACGTCTCGATAAATTCGTCGACCGTGAGTCCAAACTCGAATGACCTCGCGACGCAATTATCATTGACGGGCACAGACACGTTCGCGCACCGACCGATAACGAATGGTTGCCCTACCGCGGTTTTCGTTATTTTAAAAATCGGTATGTTTGCGTGTACGCGAGACTGTGACATCGAAGTTGGACAGTACATGATGGCCGGGGATTTTTCAACCGTCACAACACCCGTGCGAGCACTTTTTTTTAACAGATTGAATTCCCTGCGAAGGTTGATACGAGCTTTCCTGGCCGGGAGAATAATACTATGCTCTATTTGAAGCGAATCATGTATTCGCTTAACACGGAGAATACATTGTATTCTCTTCATTCTGTACTTTACGTTAAAGTATTACGAGTTTCGTTTTCTTAGTAAAAAAAACTATTTGTTAGCAGATAGAAATAATCTTGTTGATAATCTTGAAAAAATATCGGTACTGTATAACTTTGACTCTCCCCCAGTCGATTGCAGTCGGCCATTCGCGGATGTCGACCGAAGACGGACATTTCTGTACAGTTGTGCGTCAACACAGAGTGGCAAAATTGTACGTCGTGCGGGTATGATTTCTCTCGGGGCAAATACATACCGCTCCCGCAGGTGTCTGCTGTTTCAGAAAGTTTACCTACGGCATTGCGACGCGAATGTAAAGGTCATTGCTATTTGCCGGCGCTCATTCTAGCTTCGCCCCGTCGCGGCGGGCGAAGGAAAATATTTTCCGACATGCGACACTCCGTCATGCGGCCCAGATCGATTGACCGCAATCGACGACGAGCAAAATCTGCGAACGTCCTCCGATCGGCCGAGCGCACGCACATCGGCGCATTGTCGGTCGCAATTAACGGGATGCCGTAATTTGTCGGATCGTTAAGGGCCGAGCCGTTAAAAACAATTGCCCGACCGATTCGCGTCACATGGGCCACCCCCTATAAACGTCGTCGTCATCGAATGGGGCTCGATCGCGGACGCTTGCCTGCTTGTTGCGCAATTTTTATGAATAATGCACGCGAGCGCTTACAAACGGCGCATAACGTTCCAATTAATAGAACAATAGGTTCGGTTCCAGGTGACGCGTATATACACGCCCGGCGCGCCGTTGCTCGACACGTAAATGCATGTGCAGGCTCCGCAATTAACAAAGCAATCTACCGTGGTGCGGGACATTAATAACATCGTCAGCACGTTCCACTTACGTTCTCTCTCTCTCCACCCTAGCCAGCTATGCAAATCTTCGTTCGGCCCGAAGGAAACATCGAGACCGGAAACGCACGGAATACGTCTAATTTTGGATTTCAGGGATTCCGATAAAAACGAAGGAAATATTAACGTTGCCTCTGTGACACACTGAACTCTCTACCGAATAACTCGTCTCCGCGTACTTATTCCTTAATGAGACAGACTATCTTTCTTTGCCCACGGCAGGAGATACGCGAGTTTCTTGACGGAGCTGTGAACGGCGCGATTTACTTCTCCCTGGGCTCGAACCTGCAAACTCACCAGCTACCGGCCAGGCCTTTGGCCGCATTGTGCAATGCGCTGAGCTCGCTCGAGCAAAGAGTTCTATGGAAACATGGCGGGGACATGGCCATTCATCCGGCCAACATCAAATTTGTGAAGTGGGTACCCCAGCAAGCGGTCCTAGGTAAGGCTGCCAAAGGCTAAACTGACCCCTCTCTCCCGCTTGCGGCTCCTTTCGGCGCCAGTATCGACCCGCCTCCGGATACACATCCCGACCCCGCGCCCTTCGAGAGAATGCGCATTATGCCACGAATTCTTTGTGCCCCCGGTGGATCCTACCCCGGAACCGAACCAGGAATGAAAACGTCGGAGAGCGAGATCTCGTTCGCCTGAAACGACTTAATTCGCCGTCAGCGCGGAACGCGGTTTCAAGGCCGTTCGAAGGGCGCGAATCAAAATTGCATCGGCGTCAATTATACAGGCGGCGTAGGCGCGCGGCACGAGGAAACAATTAGCGCGATATCCGCGAGATCTCGCGTGTCAGCCAATGAGCCGAGGCCAAACGGGTGAATCGAGAAATTCACTTTATGCATGCTCGTTACGCCGGGCGAGTTTTCTCGCCGCCTCGCTAATCTTTAATCTCGCGGGATAGAAGCGATAATAAAGCGTCGCGAGATAAAGATAACAGGATTTAAACTGACTTTTAACGACCCTCTCCGAAGCGACGCACCTACCGCGCTACACGCTTTCCCGGTGTGATTGTCGATTGAGAGCGCCGCCGGCAAGTGCCCTCAGGCGGCGAGGGAGGGGTAGGGGTGGGGGGAGGTGGTTGGCTCGGAATAGAAAAGAAGGAAATCCGATCTGAGGATACGTTTGCGCATCGCGAGACAACGGGCTAAGAGCGGGAAGCCGTCCTCATTGCAAAGCGATCGCAGTTTATTAACGTCCGCGAATCTCACCTCGCTTCACTCTCTCAGGGGGCCGCGCTGGCTTTATTGAAATATTTAACGAAGTTTCACCTGGCTTCTCTCTCTCTCTTTCTCCCCATCTCTCCCGCCTCTATTCTCATCGGATCCTTTCATTTGTCGGAAACGTTAACAAGCCTTTCTCCGTTCAGCCACGGACGATCCTCGCGTAATTACAACGCGCAGCGAGAGACTCCCTTTCATCAGACGGTGCACGTTTGACGTCGTAAGCAGACGATGTAACTTTAAACCGTACCAAAGGGGGGCAAGAGACTTGGCCCGACCTACGAAATGATCATCGAAGTGGCGATGATATCGAAGGGGGCCGTCGTCCGGCTAATCCAATTCGCAAAACGTTTACCCTTCCTTTCGGAATCCGCCGCTCCTGCTTCTCCATCGTCCTCCTCCGATCCTTCCTCGCCTTTCCCTCCCCCTCTCCTAGCAGGCATCAAAGGAAAGGGCCGATCGCGGGATGCAAGAGAAACCGATACACACACGTCAATAGCACGTTTTCACCCCCTCGAGGCGGCAAAGCGAGCATTGTTTTCCAGGCAGTCGCTTAAGGGTAGGCACGGCGCGATAGAGGCGAGCGACTCGCAGAATGGGGCGAGCGTAGTAAAGGAAAGGAGGAGAAAAAAAACGAGGAGTCCGGATGGCGCGGCCGGGGAGAGAGGGAAAAGAACAAACGACGGAGCGAGTTCAGAGCATCGACTAAGGAAAAACTGGGCGAGGGGGGAGGGGGGTTGGACTGGCTGAAAGCCGCCGGGTTTCAGGAATCGTACGATGGCTCGTGACGCGGACGAGGCGCACGAAATTCTCGCGGGAAATCCTGACAACTCCGCTCCGTGGCTTTCCCCGGTAACCCGGGCACCGCCAGAGAGAGGGAGAGAGAGAGAGAGAGAGAGAGCCCGATGCAAATGCAAGCGACTGCGAGTAAGGCTCAAAGTTTCGTGCGTCGACTGAGTGACAGGCGGCGGTCGCCAACATGGAAAATGTATTAAGGAAGGCCGTACGCGAGGCGTAACGAAAATAATACCAGCCGAGGAGGCCTGCCCGCCTATATATGAGCCGGCGGCGGAACGCTCGATCGACTGGATCGACGAGGACGTCGACGTCGATGCACGCTTTTTACCCTGTTTTTCTGCCCGCCCCGCTACGGCCAGAATTCCCGCGAAACTTCAGCCGCCGCTGCCGGATCGGCTCGGTATTTATCGTTTCGGCGGCAGAAGGAAAGTGGATGGGATAATAATTTACGGTACGTGTCAAGCGGACGATTAAAAATGACGCCGATACTGGCCTCACGTGGGTAACGATGATACTATCTTGCGGGAAGTGAAGAGAAGTTACAAAGAGAATTCACTTTACGATTCGTAGCCTTTAAACCTGTAACGGTATAACATTCTTTTTTCCTAATCTTTCCATCGAAATCCACGCACCTGACTTTCGACCTGTACACAGCGAGGGGTGGAAAAAAGCTAGCAGGGAACGATAGGAACGTGGCCGAGATTAAAAATGAATACACGGCTCTGTCGTACATTGTCGTTCGATCGGCAAACGGCTCTCTTCACTCGGCGATAGGGGCGTTAGAAAAGAACCCCTCCCTACCTTTCTTCGACCCCTCGCCTACCGCCTTTCGCATACAATGTGCCGCGGCGCGCACCTGTCTCATCGCTTTAACCCTCTCATAATGCCCGCAGCAAATGATCGGCAAAGGTCAAAGCGTTACTTTTATATGCAGCGCATCCGAGGGTGATGGCCTACGTGATGCAGGGAGGATTGCAGTCGCTGCAGGAGGCGGTCTACCACTCGGTCCCGGTAGTCGCCATACCCTTTTTCGGGGATCAACTTTTCAACGCACGTAAAATCCTGGACGCCGGTATAGGTCTAACGTTGAGAGTCGACGATATGACTGAGGAATCTATCGTGCGAACGATCACCGAGGTCGTTCGGAACAGGACGTGAGTGAATATCCGTTATCCTCCTTGTCTGTCAGCGCTACAATTCTCATACTGCGTCCTACGTCTAGGTACTACGAGAACATAAAGCTGATGTCGGACATCGCGAAGGACGAACTGGTGAAGCCATTGGATCGAGCTGTTTGGCACGTGGAGCATGTTTTAAAGTTCCCTAATTCGAGGCATTTACGTTATCACGGGAGAGATATGTCGGGCTTCGATTATTACTCGACTTATCTAGTATTAGCCGTATATGTGTTATGTGCCATGTGTACACCGCTTGTCCTTTTTTGTGTTTTAAAATATTTCTATAGTAGAGCCCCACTTGACCGTATAAAAAGTGTCGTAGTCAATGGAATAAAATCGAAATTTGATTAACGACAATTGAATGCAGATTGGTACGCACATGCATGCGTATATCGATCAATCGTTAATAAAGAAACTTTGTTCGACGAAGTATGTTAAACGTCGTTAATTTCGTCTACGTTGAAGTCAACCTAATGCAGCACCTTTCCGCAACCCTCAAGTGTAATCGCGCCAGGCGTTCCTACGTTTATTGCTATGTACACAAATGACACGCAAATGTGTGCGCCGCGGACGTGACGTGAGCGCGAGAAAATTCGGTATGCGTCGCGCAAAGTGCTCGCCGCGGCTTTTTGATTTATTCAGCAGCGAAATTGGCAGTCGCCGAAATAGGATTAGTTAAGTAAAATTTGTAACTATGCTCAGCGACCGCGATCCATCCGTCGCGCACCTGGGCGCGCGGATAGTTTTTGTAGATCGAAAATCTCAAACGCGATTACCATAAATTCGAGCTTACTCTTTCCAGATACCTAAAAAACATCCCCCGAATGAAGCGATTACATCGCCCGAACCCCCGGAATGCTTCCGTATACGCTTACAGCGTAAACGATCCGCACATTTGTGCCCAGTTAATATAATACGACAAATGCGCTGACCAAAACGCCGGGTTCATTTACAAAATTGTTAACAATATTTGCAATTCCGTGTAGTACGATTAAGCGGTCAATGTATGCAGGACGCTGAAATAGGGAGCGCTCTTGAACAAAATTGCCTACGGACGTCTACAATTAAGGTTAAAGCCGAAGTATCCTTAAAGGTACTCGCGACTTTTACGTTTTCGGCCCGTTTCGTTCCATCGTTGGCTTCCACGTAAACCCGATGGACAATTAAAGGAAAATGGCACGTGGTAGGGGATAAAACCGGCCGGTAGGGAAAAAATCACGTAACGTAGGCCGAGATCATTTATCTGCGACGTTTCGTGGACGGGCAGGGAATCAGAAGTCAAACCCACCTCTTCGCGTGCATCCCTTCGTCAGGACGATGGCAGTCACCGCGAAAGTCCCCGGTCTCCCTTCTGCCAGAGATCCATCCAATTAAGGAGACCGTCGTCCATCGACGTCGTTCGCCGCATACTGAACGCCTTGATGTAACTCCGACGCTAATACACCGTTCAAAGCCGGATGGCTCCCCACTCGTATTATATTTCACGTAACTACGTTAAAATCAATAAGACGACGGCGAGGTACACGGTAAACATTGTTTGGCAATAAAATACGGAACCCGGGGGTGGACGTGTAGATGAACGTTGATTGATCGATGTCGATGTCAGGTGCAACAGGCTCAACGTTGCTGTACGTGACTCGCCCACGTAAACCTGGAATCTGTGAACAGAAAACACGGCTTCTAATGAGTTCAGTGTCCACGACCATTAACCTTTCACGACTGTTGTTCCTCAATCCCGGGACGTTGCGCAGGAAACGTTGAACAGGAACGGAGAGATTTATACGAGCGTCGGTTCTCCCTTCAATATTCTTGGCACACAATTTTAACTTCCATCGCGCTGTAATGTTAATTCCGCAGAGTAACGCGTAAAGTGCAGTGTTCAAAAATTCAGAAATAACAATAACGTCGTATGCAAAAGCAACGACGCAAACATTTTAATGCGCGCAGGCAAATTAGGCAATAAAGGTTAAGGAGCACATACAAAATTTGCATGGAAAATAAACAGAAACATTCTTGAAATCGGTGTCCATTGCATTCGCAATAGTCAATGGTCAATTATAACAATGAGTTATACCTGCTTTAACGACCTGTCTGGCGACGTGCAGCAATAAATACATATCTAATAATGCATAATAGCCGGTCCATTATTGGAATTAATGTTCTGTAGCAATTACGAATATTCGTGGAATAAGAGGGGATAAAACAGGCACACGGGCAATATACTTACGATATTCCACGCACGTGTAACCAGTAATTTAAACAATTAGACAGTATATTCATAAATACGTCATAAAACTAGAGCATCATAAAATACGTTCAATAGCAAATATGAAACAATGCGGAGTAATTGGACATGAGCAAAGTACACAACAACAGCAACATTTTCCACGATAGGTGTAAATAAAATGGATAAAACAGCAGAAATGTATGTCAATAAAGAATTCTAACCATGAAATATTACCGTTTCTGTTACCTTTCCATATCGATCAGCGGACCCACAGGAATACGATGACAACCGCGGAACATTAACTGCAGCTTGACACAGTGGCAGGAAGTCCCAGGAACATGACACCAGCACCAACGTATTGCCACGAAGGTAGTAATCGAACAATATGACTTACCCAACTGCGTATCTGCTTACCGAGCGCCAAAACACGCGCTCACCTTTGGCGTCCTTCTCAGCATTCGATAACACACGTTCATATACGCCTTTCCGTCCTCAATTCTATCACCTAACGATAGCCTTGACGTTCACGCACAAAGTCCTGACAACAAATTCGTTTCAAACGCAATAATTACACACAAAATTGAAAGAATTTACTCATACGCAATGAAATGGGTACTTACCAAGCGTCCGTAATGGCGTCACTTGTCTTTTTCACCGCGCTTCTTGTCGATCTTGTACCGCACGAGTCAAGTTGGCGCTGTACTACAATTCTTTTATATGTCGTAAAAATGAATATATTAGCTAAAATTGTCAATCAACATTAAAAAATATAAGACGATTTTATTTTATCATATGGAAGTACATTTAATCAATTATAAGATTATATTTTATAAAATATCTGTTGGTAATTGACATTATATAGTTGCCGACTTTACCAGCGTTTTCACTGTACCTGTTATATGGGGTCTGGTGTGTTGAAATAAACGTGGTGAGTGATCCTTCTTACAATATTTAATTAACGATTTACAATTTCATATTTACAAATGTACAAAAAGCATGTAACGTATAATATTGTATACGTTGAACAACAGAACACCGTTTATAATAGAAATGGAATATCTATCAGCGAGACAAAAGTCGTAGGTAATTCTTTCTATTACCATTGCGCGGCAAATTGCCCTCGATTGTGTCGCTGGAAAGAATATATCGCGCGTGTGTTTGACCTTATTTAACCTGTGGTACATAGTGCGTACACGGATCAAACATGGATAGAACGCTGCGAAAGGGAGAATAATGGAATTTGGACTGACAAGCAATGCGAATAAAAACGTATCGAATGTTGATCCAACCTCTTATTCCACTTTGTGTAATAACCAGTTGCGGAACGTCCGTGAATAATTGTCATAAACGGTATGAATGCCATTGCGCGACAAATGTAACTTGCATGTGTTCAATGATAATTGGCAATCTACAGAGAATGCCGGAGTAGTAGGCGAAATCTGCTATCGTGTAATGAGCTAGTTTCTGCAAATATTTCAAAGGTCACGTGACACGTGCCAGCCTGTGAGGTTAGTCGGGTAAAGCGTCACGTCGATAGCGCGAAGCATTCCAGATTCAATTCCCTCATCGGTGAGCACTTTGATTATATCAAAATTGATTATACTGCCAGAATATTTCGTACTATGTCGCACGCTGGTTTCTATTAATCCAGATCCATCATGCTCAATACACTTTATTTAATCCCTGACACTTTTTATAGGATTGTGCGAATGTTTTGGCTACACGTGAGCCAAAAAAAATATCAATCAGTCATTCAATATATCTTGGAGCTCAGAGTTGATATTTTGAACTTTGACGTCGTGAATGAGCATTACCCGCGAGACTGATCTTTGGACGTTGGATTTCGCGACACGCCTCAATAAGTCTAATCAATTCGACCAATCCGCGATCATCGACTGAAGCGTACGCGTGGCTGTGATAACAATGTACATATTATTATATCATTGTGAATGTGATACGGCTCTCATTTTTTGGCGAAGTTTTCGAGATCTGTACATTACAAGTGTCCCTGACATGAGTGTCGAAACACTTAGTGATTTATTCATAGAATATCTATGTGTGATCAGGAAGGCGCTGATTGACTCCAATTTTTATCGATCATTAGTACTCTAACAATTGTCGATCTCTGAAGACTCCGTCCAGGAGATTTTTTTCAATTTCAACGATAAGCTCTACCTGCGTCTATTCTTACAAAGATACACGATTACCGTAACTGTACCACCCTGTTCTGCGAATTGCAATTCCATTCGCAATGGCGGACACGAGGAATCAGCGAAGTTATTCGCATTTATCGATTCGCTCCGCGAAATGCAATATGCAGCGCAGACGTGTCCTACGCCCACGCCAGATGAGATGCAATATTCAATTAGAGGTCGCAGGACTACTCACCGAAATACCAAGGTCCTGACCATTAAAAACCCTACCAGTCATGCCAGCGGCGGAATGACTCACCGCTAGCCAAAAAAGCTGTCGGTAAATTTCCCCTATCCGGAATTACGTAACGCGTCGCAACAATACATTCGGCAAACCGTTCGCAAATTTCCGCCAGGCACGGTATCTGGATTCACGTCTGTTTGCGTACGTCATACATCCTCCTACATCCGCCACCCCTAACACTGACAAACCGCGACGAGCGACACACTTTTTTTAACCCGCCCCCCACCCCCTATTCTCGGTACTGCAACCCTATGGCCGATGGCGAACATTACGGCCAATGCAGGAGTCCGTGGAAATTATCGATTCGGCCGTCATAATCGCAGTCCATCAGGAGCGAAGGGTGGTTCGCGATAAACGATCGACGATCGCGATTAATCGAAGCCCGATATAGAGGATTGTTTCGAATGCGCTCAGTATCGATTCAACAAGTACGATCGGAAGAAGGGAATCTCCGGGAACGAGTGCCGAACAGATTTTGGCCGCGCTCAGGGCCGTGTACTGCGCCATATCAACCCCCTCGTCGTTGCGTCGGGGGTTGGAAGCTTTATGCGCCTGCCTGTATGCACACACCGACGAGCATGCAGTCGGAGGCGCGCCAGGCCGCCACGTTCCTGGAAGCTATCGATCGGCCCGAAAGCTGAGCTTTCCTTGGCCGTGGCTGACGTCAGTCGGCCAATGCGATTGGCGGATTCTCATTGTGGACTTTCCCCATTGGACGGCGGGCCGGTATAAGCGGTGCTTTCAGAGTAACCTGTTTCAGTTGTGTTGTTACCCACTCACTGTACACTTGGTAAGTACGTCCGCAGTAAAATTCGCACCTAACCGCCGTATGCTTTCATTATGCTTCTTTGAGAGAAAAAAATTGTGTAGTTGCCGGCGCAATTTTGGATGAGGGACAGGTTTCGTGTTCGCGACGCTGTTAGATTTCGTAGATGCCATTCGGAGAAGTTTTGTCTGTCGTCTGAGACAAGGGGCTTTGTCGTTAGACAGCGGAAAATTCGAAACTCGGTGAGCGTAACGTTTCGTTGTCAGCGTCAGGCCGCGTTACATCGAGAATGAGTTTCGAGAAGCTCGCGGCGGGTCAGATTAGTAAACGGATTTCACCTTTCGTCATTTCTGAATAATAGACGCGCTGAAGGGGATCGATGCGAGCGACATTTCTGCCGGAAAATTACCCGCAAGTCCGCACGTTCGGCGAACACGTAACATATCGGCGTGTATTGATAATGCATGAGGTATTAGATATGTTGCCGTAACGCTTCCGTCTCTTTTCCATATCTCGCGTGTAAATGTCGCGCACTCCGTCATAACTCACCCCGCGACAAAGATATTTTCGTATCGTTAGAGTCAAACTTTCTGTCAGCCGAACGCTTCCTCGACTGACAAGGCGCGATTGACGAACTAAGCAAATTAACGGTCGCTGTGTGACGTCGCGATTCATAACGCATTGAATGGAAATATTTTTCCACGCTCGACACCCGAGATTTCATGTCAAGGGCTCTTTGTTTCACAACGTGCACCTGCAATCCTGCCGTCGCAGTGCATATGCGCGAGCAGTTGAAACGGCTACATCGATTCTTCGAAACTCTGCCATCCGTCAAAAGCTTTTGATCGCATGCAAGATAAAGGAACAATTTGCATAGGAAACAATCATTCCGTCTACTCCTGGCACCTCGTGCATTGAACAACATCATTCAAAATTTCAATTTCCCCTTCCGTGGACGTTGAACTTGAGACGTTTCGACCTAGGCCAACCGCTCGCGAGATTCAAAATAAACTTGACACGGTTACCGAAACCGAATCGACTTCGCTGCCCGCGAGATAACGTGCTCGCAATCGAACCTGTCATTTGCCTCGCGAATTAGCGCTGTCAACGTTTCCGCCAGTGGTAATCGATACGTCCGCACCTTCCCTGCAGCCTTATCTTCGTGCGCAAGGATATCGTGCGAGCGGACTCCGCTTACCCAAGGCTTCCCGTTCATCTATTAGAAAGTAAACTGACGATCCGTTCTCGTGCGTATTCTGTTCTCTTTCGTCGCCAATCGTTCGAACTGCCACACCGTCCAGCAGAATGTGATTGTTGACCGTAGAAAACTTTTAGCCAAAACAATCAACGCCTGGCGTCATCCGACGCGAACATGATCCCGTGCTCGCCGCTTGAAATTTCGTGGGCACAAAACGTGCAATGTTTGCACATACGGACGCGCGTGTGAGTGACAGCTGCCTGCCGCTGGCCGTGTGTGCCATACATGTGTGCCGTTCGCGAACGCTCCGGAGCTCGCGGCGCATGGTCGCTGAGCTGCAATCGATTTCATTGTTTTCGCCCGAGTGCCATAGACTTTGGTACGAAGCCCACATGCGCGCGCTGTACGTCACTCGAACTCTACCAAAAGTGGCCGGCCGAACGCGGAAGTCCCGATCCGCGAAATGCGTAATGGCACGAAGCGAAGGTTGACCGCGGAAGACAGCCGATAATTGAGAATTCGAAAGGCAAACGGTCGGCGAGAATCGTCGCCACCTGTATCGCAGCCACCGCGAAATAGACTCTTCTATTTTTATGCGCGAAGGTTGCCCGTTGCCATTGCATATCGACGAAGCCGGGTTCACAACATAAACATCGGAAGTGGCTCGGATGATAGTGTCTCGACTGACTCGAAAGGGGTAAGAGGAGTGACGAGGAAATTTTCGAGTTGATCGGCGAAATAGATTGGCACTGATTGCCTTTGTATTGAACGAACGATCCGGAGTCGGCCCGTTAGCGGAGACGAAATTCGTTATGGCCGCGAGCAAATGGAGACGGACTGGCGGTCGATACGAAGCGAACTCTTTCCACTGGACTTTGTTCGCGGACCCGCTCGCCTCTCTTCCTCTTCGCCGATCGCACATCATAGCCACGGGAAGCCCTATTATATTGATCGGCGGGAGCTATGTCTGCGTCTTCCTGTTTCTTCGAGCCGCCTGTATCTGTTTGACGGTCAATGACGCGGTAAAAAGAAACATTCTCGGCGCGCTAGAAACGGAAGGTTTAAAGTTCGTTAAAATGTCTGTCGAGCGTATCACCGTTTGATGGACGACTTTGTATTACAACAGCGTTAAGTGTGCTGCCCTGTGAGCATGTATATTTACACGGAAAGAGAATACGCTCCCTTCGCCTTTCCTCTATTAGCGCTCACTTGCTAAGCGTGTATTACATTTGATGAGTCCGGAATGGCTATGAATGTCGTTTCAATTAGACGGTCAGTGACGTTGACCGAGTAGTTATCCCGAGTACCATTTTAGAGCGGCGTCTAAAAAACATACCGCGGAATAACGGAATTTTTTTTTTTGCGTGACCGCTTATTCCATTATGGTAATGTAGTAGCGCGGCGACTACCGTAATTCTGCGTCTAACTGTATTGCTAATCAAGCCGTGATCGATCGACCGTGTACGCGACTCATTAAGCATCGGGCCGATCGATTCGATTTTAAGAATCGATCGATGGTCGCCTATATACACTTTCCGAAGTCACTCTAAACGCTGGCCGCTTTCCAACAGCTTCGGGTGCTCTATTTTTATAGAACGCGGCATCCTTAGTCGCTAAGAAGCTATTGCGGTGCGCGAAGCGTTCTTTAAATTTTTCAGCCTGCCGCGTGAAGCAATCAATCGTGGGAAAATGAGCTATTATAAGAGCGGGCCCATTGTGTGCAGATTGATAATTTTCAGCAGACTCTGGCACCAGACGAAACGGTCATCGCCTAATCGCGATTCTTAATCTCGATGAGACTCGAGATTAGCGTCTCAATGAGTGATTTCGTGATACGAGAACATTATTCCCGGCATAGTGACCCTGTCGCGCAATTCGTGAACGATCGATTTTCGGCCGTCCGGCTTTGATAAGGATCGGTCGACGACCTCCAGCCGTTTAATAATAATTATGACTCTTCGTGCGCGGATGAAGTATTACATCGCGATTACGCACGCTTGGAAGTCCGCTTCCCTTTCATCATCCGCGGCATTCGGCCATGTCTCTTCATTACCACCGGATTCCGTTGTACCTACGTTCGATAATGTCTCATGACGAAAGAATGACATTTCCAACTTGAAACGGTGAAAAATGGTTACTAAACGTTTCCGAAAATAGCAGTGCGCAATCGTTACGAATGGCAGCTTACGATAAGGAAGTGAATTTTCGCTGGTTCACTCGTCGGGCAGTTCGTTATCTACGCTCGATAAGGCGACTCTCGCGCCGGCGCGAGAACGCAATGCCGTTCAATTTCCGTGCCGCATCGAGTGCCTAACCGGCCGTCGTCGGTCGTTTCTCTTTTTTGCAGAAGAATAGTATGTATAAAGAACTTCGCAACAAGGAAATCAAACACGAGTGCTCGCGGTCGGGAGGACTGCACGCTTATCCCGATCACTTCAGGGAACCTGAAAAGGCGTACCATTAGATCCAACCGCCGATTCATGAACATCTGAAGACCTATCGTCCTCTGGCAGGACACTGTATATAGTGTACATATCGCTTGTCTAATAAAAGACCTGGCTCTCTCAGACGAGTCGAACAAGCTCGAAGGATCGGAACAGACACGCGGGAAAAGAAGGCAGTCTGGGAATCGAAGAAGAAGTCGCACTATCTCTTTCATATCCGACGCACGCGAATATCGAACCCCCAATCAAGCACCCACCAGCAATAATACGCGAAGAAACACGGTAGCAATTAAGAGCAATCATGAAGCAAGGCGCCGCGGAGGATCTGCCCCTCGGGCTCAAGTTACTCACTGCAGGTACGGCCGCCTGCATCGCCGATTTAGCGACGTTCCCGCTGGATACAGCCAAAGTTAGAATGCAGGTAAGAAAGGTGTTCCGTTCGGTAAGAAAGTGTTCGCCCGTCAATTTCCTCTGTTCGAAAAAATTTGACGTATCGATGATCGTGGAAGAAATGTGCAATGAACGGAAACCGTTTGTCGCCTGATGATTAACTATTGGGATTTTTGACAGATTGCCGGAGAAGGCCAGGCATTGTTGGTAGCATCGGCGGAAGGCTCGGTGCTCGCTATCAAACCGAGCCAGCCTGGACTGGTGCAGACGATGGGCAACATCGTCAGATCCGAAGGAGCAAGGTACGTTATTCATGAACCTTACCGTAGTCTAAGCCAACAGCGAGGGGTAGGTAAACCATTACGTTTCTCTTTAAATATCGAAACCGACAAATCATTGTGTATGACCGATCGTGTCTCGGCACCTGCGGGCTTTACATTCTCTCGCCCGAATGTTCGGTTGCTTAGCTTTCTTGCGAAACGGAGTAAACGGCGCGTCCGACGCGCGCCTAGGGCCGTTTTTTCGCGCGAGCCAAACAAGTTGATCAATGTTTTCCAATTACGCACGCGTCTACGTACGCAACGATAGTCTCTCTCTCTCTCTTTGAAAAACGATCGCTTCTTTCCTCGAACCGCGGCTTTTTGCTCTTCCTTTCCTCCAGATTTGAGCGCGCGCGTCTCGTTTCCACTCTCATTTCTTACGATGCGACCGATTCGATCGATCTCTTCGCCAGCCGCCTGTCGCCCTCCTCCCCCCGATGACGGATCTAATTATAAGCGGCGCGTGGCTTCCGGGACGCGTGACGCGCGCGTCTCGGTTTTATATCGGCCGGTCTCGCTATCGGCCGCGTGCGATCGACGTCAAACTGAGAGCGAGAGTGAACCTCGGGCCAACAATGCCTGACAATGTTTCAAATCTTCCGTTCGACGACTCGCGCAACTCATCGACGTATCTCGCGTCAATCCCAATTATAGTCGGCCCGCGAAGAGATCGGTCGGACACCCGGAATGGAAACGACATCGCGACGTCAACGGAGCTCTCGACAACTTTTCGATAACGCGTCGCTCACAGTTTCTTCGCGCTTGCCGGTAGAATCGCCGAGGGCTTCCAGTTTGGTTCATTCTCGATTCTTTACGTTCTCATTCTTTCTCCATACAAATGATTTCGATTTACCTCCCTCTTTTGTGCCTACCGAGCGCCATCGACGACCGCCATCGACGCCGGCCGAGCCGCTTGATCGATTCCGCCGCTTTGCATAGATAAGATCGCATCTCGGTGCGTTGCCGGGAAACTCGCGATTTTTCACTCCTTCAAGGCTCGCCACCCGTCGCAGAGGCCGCTTGTAGGCGTAGCGCGATACATATTAACGAGGGTCGTCCATGGCACTCCCGTTAGTCTTTTTCTATAATTTGATTTCTCTCTCTCGTGCGCGAGATGCCCTTCGAGAATGTTCCGTCAATTGGTAGCGGCAATTTAATTTTGCCGAAAGTATAGCTAATGACAGTATTTCGAGGTAGGATGAATGTGTCAACCAAAAAGAAGTTGGTTGAAGTAGCTTGAAGAGAAGGGCATCTCGCGCATTCTACCGATTGACTCCCCGTCCGTAATATGATTTTTTTCACTTTTTCTCAACAGTCCTCTGGTTACTTTTTATTTTCCGTTACCTTGCCAAGCATCAGCTTACTTTGTCTATTATCGGGCCGCGTCTCTCTCTCTCTTCCTTGGTTGAGCTTCGACCGTCTGCAAACCGATACTTAGATGTACATATGCTTAAAGAGAAAAAAATAAATACGAGTAGAAAAAATGGCGGCCAAGCTCTTGGCGCAAGCTCTCTCTCTCTCGGTTCACTGGTCGGCCAATTATCGTGCCGTTCCCTTTTCTCTCGGGCATGCCTCCACCTAACACGATAAAAATTGATTTCACTTCAGCATCGGCCTTGCAAACGACACGCATTGCCGATGCATCAGTATGCATATAATTAGATAAACAGAGCGGCCTGGCGTCTTAGTCGGGCCGCTTTGGTATCAGCTTACGAACTTCACGTAGCAGAAGCTAAACGTCTAGAAGCATACAGAAAGTAACAGTACCAAATAACATAGAATGTCAAATGAAACGAAATGGAGGCAGGAGGGAGAGAGAAAAGTAAAAGTAAACGAAGGGGAGCAAAAATTAGAGAGAGAAATGAATACGAGATTAGCGTGACAACTTAACTGAATAAATAAGCAAAAAAAAAAATAAAAAAATAAAAATAAATAAATTCAGAAAAAAAAATGCAGAGAAATTGACATACATGTATATTACCCTGGGGAGCGTTATGAGGGTAACTTGTGAGGGCGGTGAGCTTGAGCGAGGGTGGTTACAGGAGCCTGTACGGAGGTCTGTCCGCGGGACTCCAGAGACAGATGTGTTTCGCCAGCGTACGGTTGGGCCTCTACGACAGCGTGAAGTCACTCTACGCTGGAATCATCGACGGTACATCCAACAAACTCCTAACTTTTGATATATAACTCTCTTACGGGAGCGCGCGCGAGCGCTCCACTCGCTGCATATACGTGTATGCGTGGCTGTCGCGTATACGCGTCTATGCACGCGACGGACGAAAAATGGCAAGCCAAGGCGAAAGGCGAAAACCGAAATGCCGGCAGAAAGAGTTGCACGGAAGGTAAATGACGCGCTACTTCCGGTATCTCTCTCTCTCTCTCGTCATCGTCGTCGTCGTCCTCCGTCGTCCTCATCTTCGATCGTCGTCGACAAAGCATCGTCCTCGTTTATTGTCCCGTCCGAGTCGTCCCATGTGGAACAGGCGTGATGTCTCTCGATTCGTCGAGAGAACGAGGGATATGTGTGAGAGGGAGGGAGGGGAGAATTCGATTTAGCGAGAACGAGCAGATAGAAGGGAAAACGAGAGGGGCAAAAAAAAAAAAAGATGCAGAACGAAGCGCAAAAGAAAGGATAACCGCCGAGGAGCCGAGCGCCCTTCGTACCGAACCCCCCCTTCCTCGCTTGCCGTTTGCATCGGAACTATACCGTGAGACCGTACTGTAATTTTTGCGCACAATGCCGGCAACACGGCGTTCGGTCCCCGACGCGGAGAGTTCCACCTTCTCCGCTTTCTCACGCAAAGCTTTCGGCGGCCAGGCAATCTCTACAAGAGTGCGCTATCTCGGCATGCCGATCGCCAGATCTCATGGATCTTTCATCTTCTTTTTTTGGCGAACTCTCGGCCGCCGCGGGATAACGCCGTGCTACCGGCATCGTCACACTTACGCATCTCGTACTTTTAATTCGCAGTCGCGCCGGTTCGGGCACCGCAGTCTCCGCGAACTGGGTCCGAAGAACGCTCCCTCGAGCCTAGATTCTTGACAAAGCATTGACACCCGAACGACGGAAAATTTCGATGCCGAATATTCGCGCCTTCGTTACGTGCCGGTAGTCGCGAGAGTAGCTGAACGTATTACGAGAAAAGAAAAGGCTCCGGCTTGAAGGGTGCCAGTCATTGATTTATTGACGATCGAGAGTGATCTTTTGCAAAAGTTTGCTCCATGAATGTTGCCCCGTGCGTCGTTCGAAACGTCGTTCTAAGTACGGAGCCCGCGAAGTAAAGTATCTATAATCCGTAGAGGCCGATTTACGGGGCTCCACAATTTATAGACTCTCGGGCGCGTACACGCCTCGCGGAATACGGTCTTTGTACTTAGAACGTAAGCTGGCGCGCCGCAGGGCGAGTTCGATGGGGAAGGTCGTGCGAAAGAAATATGGGCACCGTTCAGGCCGGAGACTCTACCGTAGCTCTTGCATCGTGACTCCGTAACTCTCCCCCCGTACTCGCAGCTAAATTCCCCGATCCACTCACGTCCGCCCATGTCCGTACGTTTTCCGCCGCACGAAACGACTCGGTTCGCGCTCAGCCCGAAAGCGTCGTAGCTCCCTGAAATACGTCGATTACCAACGAGCCAAAGTAACGATCACCGACGATCCGCGTCCTTCCGTTCGTGTTCTCCTGCCGAACTGCGCTCGAGGCGATTGACGCACATTCGTTCGCCGCCTAATCTTCGAGCGTCCCATCGACCATCGATTTTCACTTCTTAACTCTCCCAGAGCGAGCTTGAACGCAAGTGACAGTGCGATTTATAATCAAATACGTAACTGACGCGCAATGCGTGGACTTCTATCCCCCACCCCCGCATATGTCCCAGTGCTAATCAGTCAGTTTTAACTTCGCAAAAAAAAAATCAAAAAAAAATCGGAACGCACCCGGTCCCGTACGATCGACAGTCGGCCGTTCCTCATCGTGCGACTTTTGTCCCGACAGGTAATAATAGGAGCGGCGCGTTGAACATCGGCGTGCGAGTAGCCGCTGGTATCACGACTGGCGCCTTGGCCGTGCTCTTCGCTCAGCCGACCGACGTCGTCAAGGTCCGCCTGCAAGCTGGAAGTAATGGACGATCATCGGTGAGATACAGCTCGACCCTGCAGGCGTACAAGAACATCGCCACCGTTGAGGGAGCACGCGGTCTCTGGAAAGGTACGCCGCCTGATCCTAATGACTCCTCCCCCTCCTCCTCCTCCTTCACCTCCACCATCCCTCCCGGTATTCTCTATACTCGGGACGATGCTTCGCGGTGGGTCTCGTTCGGCTGGCCGCTTACGTCCTCCCCTCTATCCTCGACGATTTATTTAACTATTCCCCTGACGGAGCCATTGTGCCAGATACCGGGATTATACAGGTCAAATTATCCTGATACGATCCTGATACCTGCCACGGCTGTCCTATGATCGTCCTGATCGGCCTGATCGTCCTGAGCCTGACGATTGATGTGAAATTATTCTCAGGAACCATGCCTAACATCTCGAGGAACGCAATCGTCAACGTAGCGGAGATCGTTTGCTATGACGTCATCAAGGACCTAATCCTGTCAAAGGGCTACCTGAAGGACGGCGTCCCCTGTCATCTGACAGCCGCCACGGCGGCCGGACTGTGCACGACCCTGATGGCGAGTCCTGTTGACGTAGTCAAGACTCGCTACATGAACAGCTCTCCTGGCGAATACAAGGGCGCACTGGAATGCGCCATCAGGATGTTCGTCCAGGAAGGACCGTCGGCGTTCTACAAGGGTTTCGTGCCCAGTTTCACTCGTCTCGTGTCGTGGAACATCGTGCTCTGGGTGACGTACGAGCAGATCAAGTTGCGCCTCAAGAAGTTTCATTCCGACAAGTGAACACGCCCCCATGGAAGCGAGGATGAATCCTTTTTGTCAAGGATTCCCACGGATCCCGTAATTGGAGATCCACACGGATTCTTCTCGAAGGATCATCGAGAATCGTCGATCCGCACACGTGTTAATCAACCGCAGCTTCGCAATTCATCCGTGATTTTTTCGAAGTAGATTTGACGGATGGCGAGCGGACGCTCCTTTTTTGTCAGAGGGGAGCTTGAAGGGCAATTATTTGTCTTCGATTCGGTTTTAGCTTCGTTCGAATGTTCGATATTCGTTGACTGGATTATAATCCTATAATCGCCCTAACTTGTTCGAGTTATTGATCGTGATATTCTCAGTTGCCACGGGAGATATCTTCCACTTTTCACGTAGAGAGATGAAAAAAATTACTCTGTAATCCGGAAGAGCGTACGTTTACGACAGCAAAATTCTTCTAGATATTCCGGAGAAAGTAATATCGGTGCGAGAATAGAAGTTGTAGATTTCGTAGACGCGGGTTAAGATTGTTCCTTTCGCCGTGAAATTTTGTCCGCTCGCCTGACGCTGTAGCCTTTTACCATTTCGTTGTGTGACGATTTCCGTAGAGTACGAGCGTACGTATGATCTAGTTGTCAGAGGAGTTGTCAGAGGAGTTGTCATCGATGCACGGAGCTTCGATTCGTCTGACGTATGCTAAGCAATTCACTTCTATCGGATACCGCAATTGATCTGTCCTCAAAATTTTCATTCATTCCGAATCACAAAATTGACGACTTGTCTTCTCAGTGAGATACGTACGATCGTCTGAGCCAATTATTATCATAGAAATTTCTCAATAACCTCATACAATATTTGGCAATGTCGGCTTTAGGATTTCATAGGAGAGTAGTGGACTCGCGAAACATAGTTGGTAATGACTGCGCATTGTTAACACGCCGTACAGACAATAACGTTAAAGCATTATTTCACTGTGTCCGTCGCTAAAGTTTTCTATTGATTCCGACTGCGAACACACTCTTTCCTTTTTTAATCGGGACTGTGAACGTAATATTTCGACGCGCTTTGAACATGAACTGAAACATTCTTAATCGAAACCCATCTCCATTGTTTTAATCGATTCGTAGGTTTTACACAAACGTAAGAATAATTCACTGTCTCGTTTTGGTCAATTACTACTGTACAGGGCACAATTTTTAAGGATTTACCGATCGAAGTACTATTGTCGATTTGTAGTCGTGTTTTCAAATTAAATTATAGTTCACGTATGTATATTTGACATTAAACGGTATATCACTACCTAATTCTCTTAGTCCTGTCACATTTACTTAAGTTAGGCGCATGATCAGTACTTGCGTTATCATTCCTCTCGAATAAGTTTAAAATTAATGGTGCTCGATGCCGTGCGATTGAGTTAGGAAGAAGTCTACGAATTGCGATACAAAGATAATAATTTTCCCACGTCGCCGCAGTGCGACGTCCTTATTATCTCTAATTTCTCATCGTTTGAAATGCACTTTCATCGCGAGATCCTACGATCAAGCGAAAAATCGAAGTCTGATTTTGTCTAAAGAATTTTAGAATTAACGAGGGAGAACGAATGACTCGCGTACAAAATCGCCGGTCGTTAAGCGAATACCGAAGACGATTGTTAATCGACGTTTACAAAGTGCTAATACCATTATCGAATTCTTCAGGGTAAACGCCCTCACCCCAGCCCGATAATTTCCTCAAAGAACGACTGAATATTTGTATCGTGTACTCGTTGCACATTTCTACGGTGGATGAAGCGTTCAAGTACTACTCGATTAGCGCGTGTCTTACTGTGTAGTGCTCATTAACGTCTCACGTTTATCCCCTACGATTTATCTACACCCCGTTCGAACGCAAAGCGCACCGACCTCCCGACACAAGATTAATCTACCTTCAAAGCGCACGTTATCAACCTAACATCCGTTCCGTCGATTTGTCTGGTTCACGCACCACTCAGAATGTCATTGCCGAACAGGTCGCCGCTGTTAACGAATATCCTCTCCGCTTTCAGGCTAATCTTATAGCTCGATGTGTATTAGTTTAGCACTCGTTACTCTATGTACTGCTTGTAAACTGGTTGTATTAAAACCGAGTAACGTAACGATCCCTCAATTTCTACCAGTTTCGAGTAAAGGCACCGTCTCAGAAGACTGAGTCCAGTTGGATAAATTAGCCGTTAGGACGACGAGCGATTGTCAAGGTCAATTTATACAGATGGTAGACATTAGTGATAACGTTTATTTTCTATAATTATATTCCTGTATCACATGTATATTTATATACATACACAGCGAGGTATCGGCGAAACGAAACGTAATCATTCTGCTATCCGCGTAAAAATCAAGGAAGGAACATCGAACGGAACACGCTTACGGACTAGAACAATTTTACAAATTACGTTGCCAGTCTTAAATTGTCGACGATTGCGCGTTTGGCGAAAGGAATAAAGGGGACGAACTAAGATTTACATCGCCGTGTCTATCTGGAACATATGTTAGCGTAGTGTCTTGGCATGGTTATCAGATTCTGGCTCCGATGTCTGGGAAAGAAAGCTAACGAGATTTAGAGCTAAGGGCAAAGTCAAAGCAACGGGGAGCCGGAATCTGGGAAGTTGGGTAGATAGAATGCGCCAATTATGCACGGAAACGGAAATCATTGACTAGTATCAATTCGTTTGGCAAAGTCAATTTTTGCAAGAGTCAGCCTTCCTTAGATTTCGAATTCGGACTCGTCGGAATCGCAGCTGGAGGACAATTCGTCTTCCATGCATCCTGATTCTTCGGGAATGCCTTCTCCCATGGGAATCCTGCGAAATTGACAATAAATCAGTTGTTGTATAATACATGCAACATTCGTTAGAACAGCACATCTATCATAGTTTTGGTTAGTTTGGTTGCACAAGTATTTTTTGTATTAGAAGCGAAATTCCCCAATCTTGACATTATTTTGAGTTGCTTTGTTAGGATTTTTTTCAACTAGTTTTGGAGTAACGACATTCAAATAGCAGCGTGCAATGACGATCACACAAATGAAAAACCGTAGAAAGACCACACGTGATTCTTGCCTTCACACGCAATTAACTATTTTTCGTTGAATTATATCTATGGTAAGCCCGCGATATGATGAATCGCGAGTTTGTCCTGAATACATTTCGGAGGTTTCTTGGCTTTTCTCAGAACGCACTTTCGCGGGCAACAGGATTTCTCCAAAGACCTAATCCACATAGAAGATCACGGATAAACATGATAGCCTATACTTAGTCGAAACAATGGCCCGCTAATTACGTAACAATGACTCTCGTCACACATACTTCTCAACGCTCCAATCCTCCCCGCCGTCCTTCATCATGGAAAGGGCCTGGCAAAAATCTTGACCGATGCCCTTTAAGTGCTTAGTATCAAGATGTAGTCCGGCGAGAGTTCCTTGATCGCAGCCACAAAAGCTGCTCTCCATGGTGTAGCTCCTATTAAAACGTAAGATCGTAATTACACACGCGGCCAATTCGCGAAGCACGCGACTCAGTTGTTAATCCCGGCGAACGATTAATGTCCTCCATTCCTCAGCCGAGTCGTTCTCAAACACTCGAACGTCCGTCGCGGCCAAGAAGGCTGATCGTGAACCTGACCTTGGACGACCCCGTACGAGCGGAGCTCATTGTGAGTCAGATCGCACGTCTGAATGTGATCGGCACTTACCTCGAAACGCCCAACTGCCGCCATATGGCGACCCTTGCCGTCGACTCCTTGTTCCTCTCGACCTTGAATGAGCACAGCGGCAGAGCGAAGGCCGGTGATATCCTCTGCATGAGATGAGGCAGCATCTGCAACCGAGACTCGCTCCGGTATTACCAGAATCCAAGCAGAACCGATAAAATCGGTAACTTCATTCACTTCTACCCCCCGGCTACCGATTCTCTTCGTTCGAGAAACATTAATGATCGTTTTAGACGAGTCTAGGAGGCCTCCTCGACTCGCTCCGCGCGACTGTTCGTTATCAGATCCATAATTAAGCGCCGCGAATAGTACCGAAGCTATCCTCGTCAGAGTGCCGCGAGACCGGCTCGGCTGCCTCCGGACCGAAGTTGCATCGAAGTTGCATCGAAGTTGCATCGAAGCTACGTCGATGTCGAGGGTACATTGAACGAGGCCGAGGATAGCCTGAAAATACCACTTAGCCGTTCCCCTTTTGTCCCTTACCAAATACTGCACCGGCTGGTCCGGTTTCGCCCTGTCCGCGGCGCTCCAGGAACCCGACCTTGAGCAGCCGAAGAGAAAAACGTTCTTCCTCCGCGAGTGCCCGTGGTAGTCAACGAACACATGGGGCGGCCTCTGCAGCACCCTCGTGCAGTACTCCATGAGGCCCTTCGTGTGGTATATCACCGGGTGAAGCACCTGATTCGGATTGCTCCATCGTCTGTTCAGGTCCTCGTTAGTCAGGCCGTACCGATTGCTGCGGAGGAGAACGACAGGAGGTGAGTTTGGCGAAAGAAAGGAACGCGCGAACGAAAGCCAAGCGAGTCGTGCGAGCGATTGGCCAGATTTCGTTCCCAACTCTCGGCTCATTCCCACAGGCTGCCGCACGTTCGCCTATCCACCTACGTACCAACGTTCGTACGTTAGGGCATTGTTTCCGCGCCGATCGTTTGCAATCTGCACCGCTGATAGGGGGAGAGGGGGAGAGAGAGAGAGAGAGAGGGAGAGGGAGAGAGTGGGAAAGGCGCGGCGAGAGATCGTTGTCATTTAAGGATTCAGCCGCGGTTGGAAGGACGTTTCCGGCGGCCGGAAGCCGAGTCGAAGGAAGTGACGCCTCCGCGTCGCGCATAGCTAATGGTGGGGTACAGCTGAGGCAGCCGCCGATGGCCTACGACGATGCCGAGTTCCGTCACTTCGATTATACCTGTCGTCTTGACATCGTTTCGGGATGTACACCTTGTCTCGCGATGATATCCGGGCGCGCGAGGAATACTAAGAGGCCGTCTCCTCCTTTTTTCGCCGATGTCTCAACGGTTATGCAACCGAACATTTATTTTTAACCTCCGCCAGCCCCGATGATGCCGTCTGGAAGACGAACAACGCCACCTTGCCTCTCGCTCGATATCTAATTCGGTTCGCAGCTCCCTAGGCTCGGATGAACGTCTATGATCTGGGCCTGGGCCAGTCGCGAATCGAAGACAGTCCGACAGTTTGATGCCCCCTAATCGCTTCCGGCCACGGGACTCAAATCGCAATCGGAAGTCGGTGAGGTAATGATCGATTTCATGGTCGGCATATGGCCGAGGGACGACGTAATTCCGAACGGAACGCGTGCGTCCGCGAGCGAACGGAAGGCGAGAAGTCGTCACCGTGAGCTACCCACCTATGTACCTAACTCTACCTGGCTACGTGCCTCTACGCCGATTTCTGCGAACCGGCCGAGAAGAAGAGTCATTGGAGATAATAGATTTCATCCCGTGCCGGTCGTGTAAGAAGCGGGATGGCGGAAGAAAAAGAAGCGAGCGACGCTTTGCGCCGGACGCGGAGATATTAAAATGAAATCATCATGGTGGGTACACGGGAGGTGGGTAGGACGGCACTCGGTTCCGTCGTTACAGGCACGCCGTTTCGCCGGGTAATGCCCATTAAGAAACGCGGGCCCCGACCGAGAGCCGCGAACATTACGACCTGGAACCGTGAGACTGCGCGAGATTCTGCGATCGTTTACGGTTCCAACCCGATGACGCCTTTCGCTCCGCCTCGACGATACTTCGCCACGTTAGATCGCGAATCGACGCTCGAATACTCGAATTCAAGTGCGACGTTCCGCGGAACGCGTACGGATAATACAGAACTGACGGCACGTACGAGCTTGGATAGACGGCTCGCGCAATTCTCCGCGCTCATAATTCTAAGCGCCGGTCAACGATGATTCAGACGGCTTTGTTTATTAGCCACCCGGTGTAATGGGCAGCATCAGTCTCCACTTCGTGCCGGGCGGAGAGAGAGAGATAGAGAGAGAGAACCCGATGTCAATGACTCGAACAGAGGAGCCTTGACCGCGAACTTCTCTCACCTCCTGAGAGTTCCCGTACAAATTACACCTAACCAAACGCTCTCGCGTCTCGAACTTGCCCCGCAACATTTTCAAAGGCGCCGCCTTTTGTACCCGCCCGTGGAACCTGGCCTCGACGCAGGGCGAGCAGAGAAGTGGCGAGAGACGGATTTATGCTCGGTACTCGAAAATCTCGCTCGCCTACCGAAGTGAATCAAGATCACGTCAAAAGTGCCACATCGCGAGTGGCTTGATGGCGTAAGCCAGGGGAGGGAGGGAGGGGAGAAGGATTCCTGACTCGAGAGGAGAGGAGCTCGGATTCTTATCTGGATGACGCGAGCCGAGTTACGGAGATGCATCGGGATGCATGCCGGGCTTATGTGTTACGTCGAAAGTGGATCTACACGCTTTCCTGGTTTCACTCTCAATCCCAGCCTGCCCGGCATGCGGTACGGCGCGCCGCAGGAAGGTGGAGGCAATATCTATTGAAATAAATCTTCCGCAAATTGCGTCTGGCGAGCGGCGTTATTGCATTGGAAGTGCTCGACTCAGGCCGGTGGGAGAGGATATTTTGCGAGACGTCGGGTAGCTGAGTAACGCAGCGTCATCCATTCTAATATCGCGGCTCAATATTTGCCCGAAACGAACGGTCCGCCGCTTCGCGGACTTGAACCTTGACCCGCAGAGAGTCGGGATCCAGGATGAAAAAAGAGCCGTCGACGGTAGGTACGTTAACCTCGCGAGAGTTATTTTACCCGTTCCGTTTTATGTACCCGTCGCGGGGAGAGTCTGCGCGGAAGGCGGGAGGGAGAGGAGGGAAGCGGGTACGAGCGTTTACTCGAGGCAGCCAGACTGGCTGCGAAGAGTGAGAATCCCGATAATTGCATGCGTTCCTTCCAGGAGCGGCCGAACAACGAAATGGGAATTCAGCCGGTCTATTCGATCGACGGCGGTGGCCGACGGAGTTTCGGGAATCTCAGGCAATCTTCAATTAGCCATGAATCACGATCGTTTCCGACGGAAATTATCCGACTACCGATGCGCGTCGCGTCTGACGCGAATTCGCGGCGCGATTCTCGGAAAAACGAAGGGAGAAAAACGGCGTGGCGAGGTGGGGTAAGAGGGAGGGTGAAAAATGCCGTCGAGCATTTCTTGCAATCGTAAAGCGAAATCCTTGGGTAGCCTGCCGGCTACCTCGGCCTCCTCTTCTGCGTATCACACGTTTCTTCCATGAACTTTACTGCCCGCCAACGTCCGCTCGTATTTATCTTCGTTTCATCTCCGCCACTCTCTCCATTTCCCTCGCTGTCTCCACTTTCCAGTCTAATCCGATGGTTCATGCCTTGAGTTTTGCCGAGGGATTATTTCATTCACCTTCAGCTAGAAGTTTACTTCGCCGTAGTCAGTAGCCGTTGGCCAGCGAGAGTTGATTTCTTCTCTCGCGAGCGCGGTTAGAGGAAAAGGTACGATCGAAGTGCGGACGAGACAATCGAATTCCTCGGAGGCCTTAATCCTAGAGCTTATCGGGTCGGGGGAAAAAAGTCGGCCGCAGAAAGGAATCGACAGAGTACACGTACGTCCGGCCGCTGCGATAGATCGAGATGGCACGTAGGGATTCAGCTGCACGTAGCGTCGTGGTGTACCGATAGGAAGAACCAAATGACGTCCGGCACGATCGTGCACCGGCTGCGGCGCAAGGCTCGGACAAGGGCTAACTGCACATTAGAATATTCGTGACCGGTCCCGATTTGCATTCCTCCTCCAATCCAAGGTCCCTGCCCGGCCCTTTTTTACGACCGGGACCGAGCGACGAGCAAAGGGGTGAGAGCGAATCCATTCTCTCGTTCCGTGGGCCAGGCTCCCTTCGAAGGTCGCGAGGTCAGGCTCACGGAAAAACTGCCGGACCGAGACACCTTTACCAATCACGAATGTACAGTTTCTATCCGAATCAAACTGGCGATACCGTAAGCTGCGGCGAAACGATTGTGTCCGACCTGCCGCCGACAGGACGTCGAAGGACGATTGATCGGCGATGAGTGTCGAATTCCATCAAGCGTGGCAAGCGCGAAATCGATCGAGGAATCGTTCGAGTCCCGACTGAGCGAATCGCACCGTCATTCGGCGTCACAGCCGATCTTCCGGCTCCGAGTGAGTACGCAATTTTCGACAGTCGTATTTGCGCTGGTCTCGCTTCGTCGGGAGGATCGGCTCGAAGGCCTCCTCGCTTCCTGAACATCGAAAGCCTTGCCCTCCAGCCGTGGCCGCTGACGCTGGCCAGGATTGGCCGAGGAGATCGGGAGATTTAATTTGAGATGCCGATCCATGGCGAATGTCGCCGGTCGAATAGATTTCGCGCCTATCCTGGCCCGAGATTTAATTTAAGGACCCACCGAGGCCCAGCACACCTTCCTTCTCGGTAATGCGTCACGATACCGAGAAGCTATAATCTAACGAGGCGGGGGAGGGGCGAGCGAAAAAGAAACTGGGCTGGCGAAAAAAGTGACGGGCCCAGCCCCGATGGGCCCTGCTAACGAAGAGCGTGGAACTGTTTAAAACGGTATCCCTCGACCGGGCCCTCAGCCTTCGGGATTCAACGCGGAACGTACGCCCGGCCGTCCATAGAAATTTATGACCGAGCTGGCATTAAATCGCTGTTAACAATTTAAGCGGCTGTCAGTCAGACGGCGGTCGCAATTAAAATCGCCTCCCCCTGGACCGTAGAGCTTTACGGGCTCTCGATCGTCATCGGGCTAAATAGCCATTGTCATTAGCGCGTAATTTCAATAACCGTCGGGTTCGTCATTTACGAGCGTCGTGCAATTTCTACTCGTGCTTTAGTATAGATATTAAATTTTTTTTCTATCCCTCTCTGTCTCCCTTTCTTGCCAGACTTGTCAGAGGTATTACAGGAGACCCTGTTGTCCAAGGAATGTTACGTTTAGCCATATTAAACCCACGACCTCTTTCACGTCGACCCTGTAACCGCACCTAAGTTCACGGTTTCAGGTTCTAGGTCATCCTCTTAAAGCCGAGGCACGTAACAGCGGGCAACAACAGGGGCGCGAGTAAAGCGGTGGGCAGCCACGAGGTGCATTTAATGATCCACGGTGGGCACGTCTGTTATTATCATCCATTTCTGCATTCTATCGGCGATTATGCACCGCGCGTCGTTCGCTTCGTTCGTTTCGTTCGTTCGTTCGTTCGTTCGTTCGTTCACTCTTTCTTTCGTTCGCTTCGTTCGTTCATTCTTTCGTTCGTTCGGTTCGTTCGTTCGTCTCGGCTCGAAAGAGAAGAAAAGGAGAAATGGCGAGCTCGAGATGAGAAGGAGCAGAGGTAGATGAAGGAAGAGAAAATGCGCACAGCCCGTTTGCCGATGTGACGATGATTTACCGAAGGATGGTAGGATTACGTCTCTCCCTTTTTATTACGTTTGTCCTTGCCTCCCCACATGCCCGCGGTATTCGCGATGCCGTATAATCGCATTAAATCCCGCGGGAAACGAACTGTCTAAATATATGTCCGCGGGACAGCGTGTACATAACAAGGCGTGGGTACGTAATCGATGAGCCGTGCTCCAGAGAGGCCGTCGTCGGTAGTACGGTGTTCTCAACTTTCCCTCATCATCGTCACGACAGTTTTAATTAATTCCAGCGTGATACACGACGGTTCGACGTTCTCTTCGACGTTCTCCCTGTCTTATAGGCTATGTATAGATGACACAGTTGCTTCTTCGGGACATTGAACGATCTATTTTCGTCTTAATATCTGCTTTGTATCCTGGAATTGGTATCGCGGACTTTTATTTCCTTGCATGCTTAAAATGTAATAGTTTTCTTTGACTGATTATTGACTATGTGTATAAAATAATTACACATGGTTTCGGTTGTAATTTTTGGTCAGTTTTTTAATCCTGTTCGTATCGTATGAAGTCATTATTCAATTTTATTTATTTTTTTACTTTTGTAAATAATGGTGATTTTGTGGAACGGGAAACGGTTCTGCGAATTATATTTGTCTCCCTACCACGCAGTGAAAAGACAACGATATGATAGGCAATAGTTTTTAGCAAGATAGCAACGAATCATTCTGCCTGCGATTGGCTAGTGTTGTTAGCTCTGCATTAGGAAACAAGACAAGTAACGTACCCTTCACAAGTGAGAGTCACTGTTCTAGGAGTGTCAAAAAGGAACAGTAAGCCGATAGACTACCCCGGTACTAACTGAATTATGGCCACTAAAGTTGAATCAGAAAAAAGTGTGCAAGGTCGTTCAGCCCTTTTCTACTGCGAAGTCGAAGCGCGCGACTTCTATCTCCCCCCCTACCATGGGCAGCTAACAATTCCCGGTGTATAATTGGCCCCTCTAGGAAAAAGAGCCACATTCTTTGTCCTCTAAAAATAGTCAGCCACTCCGCGGATATTGATTCCCGACATACATCCATAAGCATTGGCGCGTGACGCGCACACGATAAGAGGCAAAGATATTATTATGGAAGAAAAGATGGCCTCGAGGGCAAAAAGCGTCCCCCTCCCTACCGTACCCCTCTGCCAACCTACAAGAAAAGCTTTGCATCCGGCAAAAGGTACGTCGCGACATTCTCGAAAAACATCGCGCAAAAACCGCGCTGGCCGTCCGATCCTCGGCCGGGCGGGGAGGCAAAAATTCTCAAGAACCCGTCGGTCGATCCTTGAGAATCGACTGTTACGTACTTTATGTGGAAAAAGCACACTTGTTTGCACTGTGGGAAAGGAGCGGTGGCGCAGCGGAAACTGCGGGGCCGCATTCGACGATTGCGTCCGCGATGAGGAATTTTCGAGGAGGAAGAGAGCGGAGATACTCGGTTGGCGGATGGCCGAAGCGAGGAGGAGGGACGATGAGGACCACTGTCCTAGAAGTATCAAAATGGAAGAGTCGACGTCGTCGAAGCCCCCGGGGCCCTATGGCTCCTCCGATCGTCTCAGTCCGAGGCTGCTCGCGGACTAAAACCGAGACCGAGAGCCGTATGCGAGAACGAGAGGGACTGGAACGAAGGGCAACGTGAGGGAGGAGGACTGAGTCGACTCGTCGGATCGAAGGGAGAAGGAGGATCGATGTAGAAAGAGAGAGTGCGAGAGAGAAGGGGGGGGGGGGGGATGAACAGGGCCTTACATAGCGATTGCTGGCAGGGCCTGAAATAGACCTCGGCGAGAATCCCCCTGTAGCATCCTCCTCCCCCTCCTCCTCCTCCTCCTCCTCCTCCTCCTCCTCCTCCATCTTCTTCTTCTTCTTCTTCTTCTTCTCCCGCTCCTCCTCTTCTTCTTCTTCGCTGAGCAGTCGCCGCCGCGGCCGCCGCCTCGGCTGCCTGCTTCGAACCCCCTTCTTTGCTTTTATTTTGGCAAAAAAAGACAAAGCCCCTCTGGCTCGCTGTGAGAAGTTGTTCCTAGCATCTCCTTAGTGCCACGGAGAGCAAGGGTGAGGAAGAGGGAGAAAAAGGGATGCGAGGGGGGGAGGGAGAAAATTCTCCCCCTGAGGAAGGTACGAGAAGAAGAAGAGTCGCGAGGAGGTGGTGGGTGATGCTCTTGCCCGGTGGTGGTGATGCTGATGGTGGTGGTGGTGGTGGTGGTGGTGGAGGAGCGCTTGTTTATCCAGGATCCAGCTTCTGCTTTCGTCTCACCCACCGCGATACGGACGGAGGACGAAGCCCGTAGGCTAACGTCGGACCCACTCCTCTAAGTGCGCTCGAGCGCACTCCGCTGCATTCCCACGGGAATACGGCGCTGGGAACTCGACCCGCCAAACTGACCTGCGCCAACATACCGGGCAGGGCTTGACCCGCGGCCGCAGGGGTCGCCAGTACCATTTTCTGCTCCTCGCGAATGTATCTCGACGCGATCGACCTGCGTGCCGACGACGCCCGAAGAGTTCGCCGGATTGGCGCACGAGTTGAGTGGAGAAGGACATCTTGGACTCGAAGACTCTTCTGCGCGAGAGTCGGGGCCGAAGACACGCGTTAAATCGTAAGGTGACCCGACACTAATCATGCGCGGACTGTAACTCGAGCACGGAGCGAGGGGTGGGCCCCGCTGGGGCGAGCAATATGCCTGGAAACGACTTTTGCTCCATTAACTCGGTAACCCAACGCCGCGGACGTTAGGGGTCACTGTTTTGCCATTACGATGCCTCGGAACCGGAATTTATATCTATGCGATCGTCTGCGAGCCGGATGGGACGGGGGAAGAGATGCTACGCTAGATTGGCAGGTACGGCAGAGGTCCCGCTGGGAAGGACTAGGACTCGAACGTGTTAACACGTTCATTCCCACACTAAATCGCCGCGGGGGGACAACACTTGTGATTTCGTACCGCTAGTTCTTCGTCGTCGTTTCAAAAGTTTTACAATTGATTTCGCGCGAGAGACGGTCGGTCGAGATGGGCAAAAATTCGTGCAAGGGTTACGGGTTACCTTGTTCGATGAACCGCCTGGTAGATATACGGCTGGCTCAGTTAAATAGTTATTTATAGTCCCTGGCGAGTCGGACACGCTAACGAATTCCGTTTATCAATCGTGCCACTGGGCAGCGGCGTGTCTCATTATCGGGAGGCCGTGTCGCGACACGCTTCGAATCTACGGGCTAGCAGGCGGCGCTCGCCAAACATGGATCTTCATTTTCAGACTGTTTCGCTTCTCCGAACCCTCTCGATCATTCGTTTGCCGATCGAATGACTCATCTACGCATCGCGACTCGGAGGATACGCGGCGCGGCGTACCCTCTCATTAAGATCACCGGCATCCTTTCGTGCGAAAGGAGACGAGCAACGAGAGGACGGCGAGGGGGAGGGGGAGGAGGAGGGGAGGAGGATGAGAGGAGAAGGATGAGGAGGAGAAGGAGGGGGGGCAGAAGGAGGCAAGGAGGCGAGGAGGCGATATGCTGGCCGAGAGTTTCCTTGGTGCGGTAGGTCTCGGATGTCACGCGAGCATTTCTTTTTGCAGCCGACTGCCCGCACGGCTCGTAACAGAAATACCACATCGCGCTCATGATCATTGATCCACGATGCGATCCGGCAGGCCCCCGACTCCGGGGTAGCGATGTCGGCGCAGATCGAGATAACGCGGAAAATTATCTCGGTGACGACGGCAATTGAATATCTCTCGCGAATAGAGAGAGAGAGAGAGGGAGAGAGAGAGAGAGAGGGAGAGAGAGGGAGGACAGAATCTGGTACCGGGACGAAATTTGCGGGATTGCTCGCCGAGTGATTAAATTTGCGACGCCAATTCATTCCCAAGGTATCAAGATGCGAAATTTCACGGGATATTTCGTCGCATGACCGACGGTCAGCTCGAGTTTGCCCGGAGGAGTCGGGTGTTCAGGAAATATGTACGCGTGCAGAGACCAAAGAATTCGAGAATCCCTGCAGATGATGTCGCGCGATAGCCGGGGGGTGCCTAATTATCTAAGCCCCTTATCTGCGTCTAAATCATCCGGGCAACGTCTGGCCTCTGTGCGCGACTCGGCCGAGGAGGAGGCAGCGGGTGGGAGAGTGGAGGATACGAGAAGATAGCGTGTCGCTTTTCTGGGGTACACAGCCGCTGGGTACCGGTTCCATATCGTAACCGAAGTAACCCGGGTACGGTCATTCTAGCTTGGCGACGAGAGAGAGAGAGAGAGAGATAAGAGAAAGGGAGGCGTCGACCGCGGGGTATATTCCAGGAGCAGGTGATCCCTGAGTGAGAGAATACGTCGGCCAGAAATGGAGCCTACCTTGAGACGCGCGTACCTTTTTGCGCCGGTGCGCCCGGCGTCTGTACCGTCCACGAGAGTCGACCCCACAGCGAGGACGATCGAATAAAATTCCGCGGTAGGATCGGCCGTTGCTTTAAGTGGCGGCAAAAAACTGCGCGCCGATATTGAACCCCCCCCCCCCCCCCGATCCAGATAAATGCCGAAGAGCTGAGGTCAAGCGTTACTCGACGCCCTCCGCATGCGATCCTACAACGACCCTTCGGCGCGCACGGTTGCCCGGCCTGAGCCCGTATTCTTAAGTAATGATATAACGAGGGTATTAAAATTCCGAGGAAGTTTCGTCCGCAGGCCTCCGCTTATCTTCGGCAGCGCGGCGCGGAGTCGTTCAACGGCTAATTCCAGATAATGCGCAATGTTCCGCCGCAATCTGGGAAGGAAATCATCAATGGAACCCGTGCCCGGCATTGAAGGCGAAATTCCATCCAGGTTGTGGGAGGATACGGGCGTCGGGCGTAGGGAAAAAGGGCGGCCACGGTGGAGAGCGTATATGAGAATCGACGGTGCCAAAGGCTTAACAAGGGAACCGGTTCAAACACAGTGTACCAGAATAGCACTTTTCGCCGATCTTCGGCCATCTCGTCCCGAGGGAGGGCGCAATAAAGCGCAACGAATGTACATTCACCTCCCGTGCGAGAGCGAGCCGCGTTATCTTCGGGCGTCATTGAGTTCTTTATTGCGCGCGCGCAATTACCGTGGGGGCCTTGATCATCAGCTGTTCGTAGGCCGAGTTACGATGCCCCGATATGGAAATAGGCGGAATCGATAGGAGAAAAAGGAATGGCCGATGAGCCCTTACCGAAGTCAACCTCCCCCCTCCTCCCACCATAAAACGAGTGTCGAACCGGCCGCGGGCTCTGATTTATTCGTGTAGGTCAGCGGCAGGAATGCTACTCTTCGGCAACAAACATTCTTTTACCGCCGCCGGGAAAACATGACGGGACTTGAAGTATTTTTCGGAATACCGGCCGCCGCGGAGGGATTCAGAAATGAAGCCTGCCTTGAGGCAGGACCCTTTTTGCGATCGGCCGTGAACGTTGCGTAGGATCAGGCGCCGAAGTTAAAACTCCCTTCTGCCTCGCGAAGCGAGCAAGAAAGAGGGACTAGCGGACGGCTGGAAATAAGTTAAGCAACACGGGGTACCTTCGCGAGGTTGTTGCGCTATCGATAACGCAAACTTCGACGTCAAATTCGCGTGCCGCTCCGTCGATCGGATCGAATTCGCTTCTGTTAGAATCTGAGACTTTTTGCCACTTCCAGCCCGGTAACGAGCGAATCGCCGGCAACAAAAAAGCTTTCTTCAACGCTGGAAATTCGCCGGCTCTCCCCCTTTCGCGATCGCTCGCCCGTGTCAACGAACGACGCCTCCCGTCTCAGGAACGAACGAACGAACGATCCTGCCCGAGAACGGACGTCCATCACGGTGAGCCTTTTTTTCGGCCGCAGTTCGCCGCCAGTGGCTCGCAGCTTTTTTGCGGGTCAGACTGATTTCATTTCGGAGCAGTCGACCGTCTTCATCGTCATAGTCATCGTCATTCGCTCGTCATCGTGCCCCTTCTACTTCGCCCCCTCCCTCTCCCTCTCTCTCTCTCTCTCTCTCTCTCTCTTTCGCTCGATCTGTCGCTCTTCCTCCCGCTCCCTGCATTTTTCTCTCTCTCCATCGGTCTCGGGCCCCTCTCCCTCCTTCTCGCTCTCGTCCCTTCGTCGTGCTCGCGTCCTGCTCTAGGTTAGCCTGTGAATCATCTTCAACGACCCCCTCCTCTGGGATCCGGGCAGAAGACTCTTAAGGGGGCCCCCGGCGCAGCGCGAGGCCAGTCCGAGAACGCGACCCTAACACTAACATCCGGTGTAGTCCGAGAGTCGGAAACGGAAACGGCTGTTTGATCGTACGATTAGTCGACGCACCGCCAACATGAAGATCGCCCTGCTTCTCCTCGCCGTCGCGGCCTTTGCCTCAGGTGAGTACCCGGCAAATTCGATCCTTCTCGCCGATCGACATTTCGTTCCGAACGACACGCTCGTGGACGCTGAAAACCGCTCGCGAGTTCCGTAAACGCCTCTCCACGACTCCCTGTCAAGTGTCGGACGAGTCGTTTTAACATTCGCGTTCCGTTCCCGCCGGGCCATTTCCCATTCCGTCCTCGTCGGTCAATCGACAATTTCGTACCACGCGACACTCGGTGCTCCTCGCTGTCGGCAAACTTACCATTCCGGTGGCGCATGTTTCGAGAGATGAGAGAGGGAGAGAGAGAGGGTGAGGGGAGCAAGAAAGACAGACGATCCTCGCTGTGCGAGGGCATAATTATACAGTGAAGTCAGGTAATGACGAAGTCGCCTAACGACCTCTTCGTAAAGTCAAGTTCCCCGAAGGTCCCCTTCTCGGCCATTCTTGCCATTCGTTATTGTTCCCCGCTCGACTCACTTCGCCCGCTCGAACGTCTTTGTAACGTCGGACGTCCCTCCTCTTTCTTCGAAGCCACCCCGGCAAACAACATCCGGCGCATTCAGAGGCCGAAACGGAAGAAGGCCGCTCTCGTCCCTGCTCGCGCACGCGATGCCACTAATTTATTCCGACTCCGTATATCCTTTCCCTCTGACATCAATTTTTTTTTCCCGTCCTATTCCGAGCGCGAGAAAGCATGTCGCCGGCAAGGAAGACGTCCGTACGTACTACGAGCGTGTCGCGAGTTTAGCCAAGATGTCAAATGTCTCGCGGTACATGGACAGCGTCTACCTGTCATTATTCGTCTTCTTGAAAAACACCGGCAACTCCTCATTGTCTCCCCCACCCCGCCGAACTTTTATGTTAATGACCCGCGACCGACGACTTAGCCGCACTCTCAGAACTTTCAGGCGGACGCATGAATAACCATGATCAGAGCCGCGAAAAATAAATTCGCGCGAAATCGCATACGCCTGCCATCCCGGCTTAATGTCCCTGCCATTAAAGTTCAGCCGCTCCTTAATTCTTATTCATTAAAGGTCCTCTCTCTCTCTCCCTCTCTCTATGTTTATCTCTTTCTGTCTCCACCTCTGTCTCTCCGCGCCGCGATCGGCGCGACGCATTACGTGAATGAAGCTGTAGTTAGGCAGGCTAGTTGCGTCTCCCTTTTTTTCTCATTCCTACCCCCCCTCACCTCTCTGTCTCCTCGGGCACCGCGGCGGCAGACGTCTCAAGGCCTTCAGGTCGTTTACCACCACCTGCACCGGCCAGCTTCGCGATCCGGAACATTTTTACCCCGGGATGCGCACCCTACGATCGGCGAGCCCCCAACCTGATTTTATTTCCCGATATGTGTCGTTCTAAAAATATACCGTTTACCATTAGCATACGCTTAACGCCACCTCCGACGCACCTGCCGCATAACGTTTTTTCTCCCTCCGCGGTATTATCGTCCAAGGTCTCTCTCTACAGTCAATTCAGTCGAGATTTTCTTACCGAGACTGCGTTCGGCAAGTAACGTCCGTTCGTTCAATCTCGTTTCCGGCCAAGTTTCGTGACACCTGTCACGAAGCTAATTGTCACCTAGGAACCGCTCGAGGAGCACGCCGCTCGTAATCCATAGGTACAGTTAACCAAATAGCCGTCGAAGTTCAATGAACTCGGTCGGTACGTCGTGTGAACGATGGCGCTCTTCTCACAAAGGCTTTCGTCACCGCCAGCTGAAACGAGAGGCGTCCCGACGCGGAGCGCGGCATTCCCGGCGTGGAATTAATATCGTTACAGAAACGATCGCCGGCCGTAGAGTACGTCGTCAGACTTTCGATCCCACGAACGATCCACCGGCAGACTTAATTCCGAAGGGTATCCTCGGCGCAGGAAGGTTCGCAAAAAAGGTTGAGGTCTCGTTCGCGGCCGAATGGCTCGCATTAAAGCGACGACTTCGTAAATCGCTCCCGAAGTTTATAGTATCGCTCAATTCCCCTTGATCTTCGCCGGAAAGACGCTCTCGCGAAATTGCAAATTGAGCGGCTCGTAAAAATAGACTGGCCAGACGTCGAGGGAGACGCGAACGAATTCGACGTCTCCGAGGCTGATCGAGAAACGGCAGGGCACGTCACGCGACATATAATGCGATATCGATTATCCATATATATCGACCGATCGTCGTGCGGTGCATAAGGAACCGGGCTCTGTTCCTAGACTTAACGGTTCGGCTCGGTCGCGCTCGCGTGACCGTTCTAAAATGGAACACCGGGTAGATTAGAATTCACGCGACGATTTTGCCGCGTCTGGCGGCTGCCATTTGCGGCCCGGTCGGAAGTCAATGGCAGAGACGTGCCTCGATGAGATAATACGGGAGCGTGAAAGGAGGAGGCTCTATACCATTCCCGACGATACAAACTAGACGCTCGTAACTCTCGACAAAGATTGCCACCTTTCAACACGTTTCCGAATCAAGTTCAAAGTCTCTCGACTCTTCTGAAAATCAAATCAAACATGACCGGTATCTCGAATCGAATATCGTTCGGCGACTCTAAGCGAATAATTAATCGTGACACGCGTGAATCTTCGAATCTAATCCAGGCGTCTTCTTTCACGAGAGGATCTCGCGATCGTATCGTCCCGCCTTTCGATCGAAGCCGAGAGAGTGACTTGCGCTTTCCTTCGCAGCCGTGAGGCAAGAGTCCTCTACATCGAGCGTTCGTGTCACAGTATGCGTGAGCGCGTTAATGCGTGACGGGGCGGCCATTCAAATTTCGCCTGAATACGACCGGCATATATTAAGAATGATAGTCGGCGGAGGCTGAAAATATCCTCTCTCCCGGCCGCCAAAGCGGCGAGCGGCTGCGTCGGAAACATGCTCGCGCGACAACGAGAGACGCTAGCGCGTTGCACGCGTTCTAATTCCGCAATTACCGGCGCTTCGGGCCTCTTCCCCCCTACAGCGTGTCTCTAATTGCGCCGAACACGAGGCGGCTCGACTCTCAGAGCGAGAAACTACGAACGACATACCGCGTGCGACTGTTCACAGCCACTAACTCGCCGCGTCGGGACAAATTTTGACGCCACTCAATTCCCTTACCTCTAGCCACAGCCTGGCGGCAATGTTCAATGTGACAAATTTTGACGCCACCCTCCCTCCTCTACCCACGACCTAGCGTCAATGTTCCTTGGAACGACCTGTAAAGGTGTGACAACGTACAATTTGCAGCGCAAAGGATCACGACGATTCAGCTGGACGGCGTGCAGTACTTCGTGTCGCGAATGAACCCCTACAGTCCGGAGCTGAACTACTTCCTGGCCTATCAGTACTGCCGCTCGCTCGGCCTGCAGCTGGCGTCGTTCGAGACGAAGGAGAAGGCCGACACGATGACCCAGTACCTGAAGAACGCCGGGTACACGAAGTACGACTTCTGGACGTCCGGCAACAAGCTCGGCACGGACATGTTCCTCTGGATGAGCACCGGGCTGCCCTTCAACGCCACCTTCGACTACATGCTCAAGCGACCCGGTAACAGACCCGTCGACGTGCCACCGGGCACCGAGCCCCAGAGAGTGGCGCGCGAAAGGTACGCATCGCATATGTACGTTCCGTAATTACAGAACGCGCGCGGAGTTCTAAGCGGAATTCGTAAGTACGATCCGGGCGCCGTCGAAGACGGAATTTCCGTCGGCTCCCGGATTTCGTAGGCCAGGAGGCGAATATCGGGGCCAATGCACCTGGCCACGAGTAAGTCCGCCCAGGAAGTACGTGCGTGGCATCGCGATCGAGTTAATAGCGATCGAGGCGGAAGCGGTCGGTTAGATCGCCGAGGAAACGATCCTTTTAATTTTCATTATTCTGTTCTCCTTCTCGCAACAGCGGCGACAGCGGCAGCGCCGACGGATGCGTCGCGATGATGGCGCCGACGCTGCACTGGGAGGCGCAGGACTGCACTCTCGTCAAGGACTTTATCTGCGAGCAAACAAGATGCTACTACTACAACTACGGCAGCATTCCAGTCTCCGCGACTCAGGGGTAAGAGGTGAGATAATACTTGTCACAAAGATACACGAAAACTGCCGTGAGGAAGAGAGAGTGGATGTTGGGGAAGGATGAGAAAACCAGGAGGGGCTCGAGGTAACGTGTAGCAGCGCTGACGCTCGTATTCTGCGACTCTCGGCGAACGAAGAGGAAGAAGAAGGGAAACTGTCGCGATAAGATATGCGACGATTGTCGATCTACGTAGAAAAACTCGGCGGGAGAGTGGAGATCGGAAGTTCTTTCCGTCTGTTTTTAGTTCACGATTTGCGTCGAAAATTCAGCTCGAGCGCTAATTGACTGGTTCGAGGCGCGAATTTACATTTTTCACCGCATAGCTCGTAATTGATACGTAAGCGATTATTATATTATCGAGCCGATGTCGATTTAATCCATGGAAGTAAGATTCGCGGATCGTTACAATGTAGGGAATGAGACGGGCTCGTTTTCTGCGACTCTCGGCGAACGAAGAGGAAGAAGAAGGGAAATTGTCAGCGCGATAAGTTATGATCGTCGATCTACGTAGGAAAAAATCGGCAGAAAACTGGAGGAGATCGGAAGTTTTCTGATTCTGTTTTTAGTTCACGATTTGCGGGAAGATTCAACTCGAGCCCTAATTGACTGGTTCGAGTCGCGAGTTTACATTTTTCGCCCCATAGTTCGCGTAATTGATACGTACGCGATTATTATATTATCGAGCCGATGTCGGTTTAATCCGTGGAAGTAAGATTCGCAGTTCGTTACAATGTAGGGAATGAGACGGGCTGATGATAGGAGACGATCATCGTCCAAGATCCCTGTACGTGCAGCTGCCGAACATTGTGAGCATGACTGCTCCTTCGGTAATTACGGATAATTGATGGCGAAGGAGTACAAGTTGCCACGATGTTTTCTCGAACGTACGACGAGAGGTCCTTTATTTGCCTCTCGGGAGGATAACGAGTGCGAGGCAACACCCATAATGCCTCGCGCTCGCAAGTGAACGTTGGACGGCTGATAATCGGATAAAGATGGTCGAATTACTCCGTTTGCCTGCGCACACCGACGCGGATGATCCATCATTTGCAGTTGTCTCGGCGCAGAAAACCGGTTCCGCAGGACGCGTATTGATCGGGCAGAAAATCGTACTCGCACAATCGTTGGCTTTATAAATATACGGGGCGGACAAGGGTAGGCCAACATTGTTCCACGTACACTTTGTCCGGTCGGCGCTCGTTTCGGAAAATCAGATTTAATCGAAGTGGAAGGATCCACGGTTCAAAGGCGGCGTCGATCGTTCGCACGTCGTAGGGCTGTCGGATTAACTGGTTGAATATTCGCCGAGTTTCGTCCGAATCGAGAATGGGCGCACCCGTTCGCCTCGACCAACCTGTTTTTCTCAACGCACTGGGCTCGTAACTCTAAGCGACTCCTCGGGGGATTTTAACTTTAATGCCCGAGCTTCACGTAATAGCGCAATTTGTATTGCGCCCTACGCGTAGAGTAGAGTAGCATAAGAGATCTAGAATTCCAAGTAAATGCCTTTGCCGCTTGTAATAACGCAATGATTCTCTCGCTTCTCGCTGCAAAAGAAACAAACACGCCACCACACTCACGCACCGTATACACACACGCACGCACACACGTCACATACCTCACGAATCCTTGAGATCATCGACGTGGGATGAGAGAGCGTCTGCTCTCGCTCCCTCATTGATGAGATCGAGTGGGTGGAAGACCTTTTCAAACGATTAATGACCAGAACGCAAGACACTTTAACATCGCTAATCACCTCGCACAACACTCACAACGTACACAGCATTCTAATACCTCCCGCATCAACTACCACGCTATTCGTTAATCACCCAGACCCCTTTGCAAAACCATCGTCTACCAAGATGAAACTAAACAAGTCTCATTGACGAATAGCGATCGTAGTCCAGCTTTCCCATCCCCTCCCCCCACCGATCCCCCTACAAGAGTACACGGACGATTTCAGGAACCGCAGGCCCTACATAACGACCACCACGGCGCCAGCCAGCGACGACCAGGTCGACGACCACGCGCCCGACTACGATAACAGCGATTACGACACCGATGACAAGAGTACGGGCGGCCACGAGGCGGAGTCAACGTCGTCGGTGGTAGCCAACACTTTGGGCGGCGAAAAGCTGCCCGAGGACCCGGTCGTCAGCAGGCTCATCACCACGGCCGTTCCCGCCTCTGGCAATCGGCACGTCCCGGAAGAGCAGCAGCCGTCCTCGACGCCTGCCTCCATCATCGAGGAGAGTCACCGCCAGCATCCGGCCGAGCCCGAGCTCGAGAACACGAGACCCGCTCACCTGCCGGACATAACGAGCCTCTTCACCGACAGCCCGGTGTCGCACGCGCGCAAGGACAGCGTCTTCGAGGGTCTCGAGACCCACGAGATCGTTCGCCCGGCAACGCGCTCGGCATCATCGCAGATGAAGCTCGAGCATCGCGAGTCCGCCGACTACGGCGAGGTGGCCGCGGAAACGGAACTGCCCAATCACGGATTGGAGGACGCGCACACCGTCGGCCCCTACGAGACCGAGGAGGACTACCCGAACGATCAGGGGATGGCGGACTCGCCGGTGATGATGAAGGATCAGGACGACGACAGCAGCACCATATTGCCAGAGGCGGAGCCGGCCTACAGGTACAACATCAAAGTGCGCACCAACGGCAAAGTATTAGACCCTCCGACCAAGTAACGCGTGCAAATCACTTCGCTCTCTATTCCTCCTCTTCTATCTCTCTCGCTGACTCCTTCTCTCCCTCTTTATTCACTCGGTCTCGACCATTATCCGTAGGCGTCGCGTTATCTCGTTCGTAAGCGCATGAAGTATCGAAGCAAAACACAAAAAAAAGGTAAGGATAGTCGTTCGTCGCGGGCGAATCCATCGGGATCCATTTGAGGGACTAGTTATTATTATTAATATTATTAATATTATTTTTATTGATAATATGTATGTACCGTACGTAATTGTGTATATCGCGGATCGCGGATCGTCGTTCGCGCGAGGGACGGTTTCTTCATTAGTCAGCGCGATCTGCCGCCCGACGATCGATTCTCTTAAAGACTCCAGCGAAGTGTGATCGAACTGGCGGACGCGAGTCGAGGATTCATCGGGGGTCGTCGTTAACGGATCGTTACGGCGAGGGGGGGAATGCGGAATCCGCGACGAATTCGTACTGATCCCGAACAATTGAGCGGGGACGAAGGTCTCGTTTGTGTAAAAATAGGAATCTTAGGAATTGGCTCTCGAAATTGGGTTCGGTAAGTGGCGCGCTTCCTCCGCCGGGCTTGAGGAGGCAAAGGAGAAAAAATTGGTTGTGACGATCGCGGATTCTCCCCCCTCGCGGGCGAAGAAAGCGAAGAGGGAGGGACATTGTCGATGAATCCGACCTTCAACCTTCATTCGCGAGTGGCGCCGGCGGACGTTAGAATTTTCATTTTCGTAATCGCTCACTCGCTCGACTCTCATATTAACCCTTCCTTCTTTCTCTCGCTACTCTCCTTTCGTCTCGTTTTTTTTTTCACTCGCGCGTTCTCGTGCCGGAGCACGCATCTCATAAGCTTTCTCGCACCACTCTTCTCATTAAGCTCATCGCGAGGATTCATCAATGTGGGATCTCAGGCATTAGCGATCGAATCCGTGCCGGGCCGAGCGTAATTCGATAACAATGAGGAATGGCCGCACGATTTTTCACAGGGGGGGGGGGGGCAGGGGGGGTTTGGAAAAGGGTTGTATAGTTGGGTACGGGGCTCAAGGGAAAGTCCGCCGGCGCCACGTTAATCTTCGCAAGATGTCATTGTTCTCTCTCTTTATTTTTTTTTTTCACTTCACACGAGCGTACGTTCGCAAGATGAGACGTTCCGAATCGGAGAACTCCGAGATACGGATAAGGGGTGCGCTTTCGAGGCGTCCTTCTCGAAATGGTTGTAGAATCAGCGGCGAGAAATGGCCATGAATTCGAACGGAATGTCTTCGTCATCCGAATGTACGACGATCGGCAAAAAAGCACGCGCAGTTCGATATCACGGAATGGTTCTCTAGCTACTACTTCGTTAAGTCACACACACACACACACACACTCACATCTCACACATTAGCGTTTAAGTAAGATATTCGCGTACAACGGCCAGAATGTGCAACTTGTGTAATTGAGCATTAAATAAAGGTACGAATACATTTTTACGGCGACCTTATCCTCGCGGATGCGGCCGACTCGTCAGTGTTATCGATGCAAATTCAATATATATACCGATCAAGCTATTCAGTTATTCGAGGAGGCTCAAACCTCAGTAATCGCCAGACGTTAAAGGTAAGCGTAATGCTATGCAGTAAGGCGGACTCACCAGCCGTTGACCACTCCCTCGATATTCAGCATGGGCACGATTTTGAACACATAATCGTCGCGTAAGCTGGCGGCGTACGCGGAATTGCCGAGTAGAACCTCGAGTGTGCCGTGCATTACCCAGGAAGCGTTGCTCTCGCCTGGATGCACCCTCGACGTCAGAAAAATTACCTTCCGATTCTGGAAAAAAAGAATGCAGAGGCCATCGTAATTCCCCAGGGTAGCGGAGGCCAGTCGTCTCTTCCACGAAGGGAGCCGAAGGAAAGAAAATTATGCTCCCCCTCCAGCCGTACAATGTACGGATTCCTCGCAAATTGTACCTAAAATAGTGTAACTCCTCGCTGGCGGAATGCGGGAGCGCGAGAATACAGGTTCTACGCGCAAAAAGTACAGGTATTTATAGAAGCAGACGGGGCTCGCAGGTAGAAAACAGACTGCCTAGGCGGGTTAAGGGACGAGGGAGCGAAGATAGACCCAGGATTCAGAAATAGCGAACAAAGGATCGGCCTCGCTTAGGGCGCGAGATCGTTCGCTGGATCATTGATCTCGATGGAAGGGCCGAGGAAATGGGTGGCTCACCTGTACGGGATTATTCTTGGAGTCGGGCGACGTGATCGTCAGCAAGGGATTCTCGTTGCCGTTCAAGGTCTCGCAGAGTGACTCCGTGCGAAAGTAAACGTTCGCCGGCGACACCCTCTTCGACCACTTCCAGATGTTCGCCATCAGCTGGCTGTACGTGTACGGAAAGTGATAGGCTAGGTAGCAGACGTCGTAGGCGTGCGGGAAGGTGACCGTGAAGGAGGTCGTTAGGTAATTCTTGCCCTTCGTCGGCCGCTGATAACAGTTACGATAGTAGCAGATATCGACTCCTGTTCGGACCCAGCCCGGTCGGCCGAGCTGGGCCTCTTGAACGCTGAACAGGATCGGCTTCATGCCGAAGTTGAACTGCGAATTGGCCTTCTCGCAGTTCACGATGTTGAAGGTGTAGGGTACGCTGCCCTCCATGTTGGATACCTCGAAGTAGAACCATTGATGCCTCGAGCCGCTGTTGACGTCCGGAGTTAGGATGAGATCGTACTCTTTCGAGCCTATCTGCAAGCAAGGACGGTCGATAGAGGGACGATCAGGAATCCGGTAGCGATTGCTGATCGGATTGGCTGATAGACAAGAGACCTGAGCTCCGCCAGTCTCTCAGCTATACCTGAATCGCTTTCCTGAGATTTCCACTTTCGAACCGTGACTCAAACTGCAGTTGCTTGGTGGTGACGCTCCGGTTGCCAAGTCTCTTCTCGTCCCAATTGCAAAGCATCATGTCCGACGCTATTTGGCCGTCAGTCGCGTTCGCCATGGCGTCCAAGTCGTACGCAACTTCGTGCAATAGGTTCGCGGCGTGAAGTCCACGCTCGACGCAGGTCAGAAGCTTGGATCGACATACTTTCCTGTCCTTGTTGTTCAGCGGCTCCGCTTTTCCCAATCCGTCGCCGCCCACCAGATCCGGATAAGCCACCTTGACGAACTTTATCACGCTCTTCACCTTACTGGCGACTATGCAGTAAGCGTGCTGATCTGTTACGTTCGTCATCATGTCGTCGAACATCTTCAAGTGGGTCGTACTGGTCGTCGATTGATTTTTCATCGTAAAATCTGATCGCGCCGTATCTCTGAAGCCGCTCTTCGTCTTCGTCGTCTTTAATAATCGGGAACCTGTCTTGTCACCCTCGAGGGTGTCAATCGCTTCCGGCAGCCTATCAGTCGATGATCTCAGACCGAGCTGAGATTGTAGATTACCGAGCTCTCTGTAAAAAATGTTGTACCTGCGGAGAATTAAGGTGATCGGGTTATAATGGTATAAAATTACGACGTGCGACGGATATCGTCGCTTCCAGGAAATTGACGCTTAACATATTTTACGATGGCTCACCCAATTAATTCTTCCTCGCTACGCTGCGACGTGAAGACACCGGCGAAAAATTTGGTCTCGTCTATCTCGTCGCCTGCGTGACCGCTCTTGTCGGTGGACTTTCTCGAATTTTGACTGTCCTCCTCGTCGCCGGAATCTAGATCACTGTACAATCTTCCTAACGATGCTACGCTGTTTGCCTGCGCAGATATGACGGAATTACACACTGAACTTATCGCACTTACCGTAAATGGATCGTTAGGTACTCTGCTATAAAGTAATCATCGACTGTCGGTCAAAGCAATTCTTGAAAATTCGAATTTAACTTTATCTTGGTAATATGATGTTAAATATTTCCTTCTCCAAACGATCTGATTACGCCTTAGCAGACTTACATAAAATTCTAATTCAATGTTGACATTACCTGACTATCTATATCGCTCCCACTCTCAGAACTATTGAGTCTAACGTTTGGTTCTGGCAGCGCGAATCTGTGTGCAGATAGATTACAGTGCGTTACAAGTTTGCCCTTCAGTCAACGTCAGACAGTTATTAATCCATCGTTCTGTTCGGTAGCTCTGATTTCAATCAGCCATTAACGAAGACACCGACGGTAGCATTAGGCAACCTTGAAAGTTTCATTCACCTTGCGGGCGACATTTCGGGCACAGGTAGTTCCCTCTTTTCGAGACACTGATTGATTATCCCGCATATGCGTGACAGGAGACAGTCATAGGCCTTGTCCTCCGGGCAGTTGGTGCAGAACCGGTACAGTTGCTGTAGACCATTGTTTGCCTTGATAGCCTTTCTTCCCGCTTCTGGAGCAAGGTTAAAAACGGAATAATCAGAAACGGCAGGCAAAGATATTCCGGAGAACGGAAGCCGAATGCCGGACGAGACGCGGGGTAAATATTATTCGAAAATTCTTCGGGCGTACGCCGACCGTTGAACACAATACGCAAAAATTGACGGTTTATGACGCTCGTGGCTTGAATGTTTTCGGAACTGACTCACTTATGGCGCATATATGCTGTAACGTATTCAGTGCGTAGTTGCATATCCGAAGTCTGACCTGACCATCAAACCTTTCCCACCTCTCGAATATGCGCATCAGCAGGTGCACCATGCCCACTTTCACGAATTTGGCGCAGCAGAGTCCTGGCAACAAAGAGGGAATTGTCGGACACGATAGCGCGATGCCGAACGATGTTACTTACTGCTGCTGCTGAAATATTTTAAGCATTCCAGCAAGGTCCTCAGCTTCAGATGCGGCGTGTAGCCGATGCAGACGAAGGTCTTCTCCAGAGTATTGGCAATGCCATCCTTCACCAGCACCTGCAGCGCAAACGCTGAACAAAGGTACGACTATGAGCAACGAATTCAAATAGCGTTCAGTTCGCAATAATTGGTGAGCTCACAGTTTTTGGCGAGATTCTTGATGATGAGCAGCAGCGGCAGCAACATCTTACTGTTGTTGTAGTGCAACTTGAGAAGGGTGTGGAACACTTTGACGGAGTTGAGCAACTTTATCTTCGACGCGAACTTCTGGTCCCTCTGTGCCACCTGAGTGCCAGAGTCGAAGGACAGTTATCCGAATCAATACCGTCTTACTCAACTACCGAAGTGAAAAATGTCGAATACGAACCTGACCTAAAATCCACAGTACGTCCTGCATCAGCACCTCGGTGGTAATACTCTCCGTATGCTGCAGATTGATTAGGAGCCTAACCAACACCTGCGTGATGCCCATGTTAACCAGTTGAATGACCGCCATTCGACTGCTGGTCCCTAAGCACGCGGAAGATAACAGGTATGACATCGGCGTGCGGTTTCCGCCTGCGAAGTCGAGAAGCTTTTCGCCGAGCTTGCCGAAGCTACGGTCGCCAGTTACACGCGAGCATACATTTGCGAATTACGCTTTAAACAAAAGGAAACGGCCGTGCGCGCATAATCTCTGCTATTACTTGTGGCGCTTTTGCCCTTGCTCCCCTTGGACTTTCCCTTCGCCGCGCGTGGTGACATGCACTCGTGCAGTATGCCGACGATACTGCAACTCGCTACGTAATCCTTGCTGTTCTGAAAGTGAATGACAACGGGTGAATGAGACACGCGACAGGGCACGGTAGCCGAAAAATGAAGCGGGGCGAGTGTCGTCGGTACGAGCGAGAGAACGAGGCCAGTTTTACGGCCTTCGGCCTACCCACCGAGAAATCGATCATTATTATACCCCGGGTCCCGAAAGACCTACATAAAAGCAATTATTCCGGTTTTCGTGCCACGCCCGCGTATCGCGATACGACGTGAAATCTCTATCATTTGCGAGCCACTCCGCGAGTGTGTCAAAGTGTCCCTCTGAGCGAACGATCGGCGACCGCCGATACGGTCCCTAATCACGCCACTCGGTAACAATTATTGCCGCGATTATCTAAACGCTTAATTGCCGGCGCTTACGTGACGACACGGCGTGGATACGTTAACGGCTTCGCCGAAGTTTACAATCGCGATGCCTGGAACGCTCGCCTCGCAATTAACCCCCCCACTCCCGCCCTTCCTCCCCTACCCTATACCCCCAGCGCGGTCGTACAACTAGCTACGGCCTGGAATTCTCTCTTAATTAAAAAAAGCGGCGCAGCTGTTACTCACCTCGAGGGCCATAATGAAGATCTCCATGGCGCCCGAATTCTTTCGCCATAACTTCTCGAGGGTTCGCTCGCGCACTCGCCGATCTGTCGGTGGGGGGGGCAAAGAACGTTGATGCACCATTAGGAACCTCCGTACGTGGCAAGGGATCGTAACTGTCGCTCGGCTTCTAATGCAACGCGGTGAATAATCGCCCGCCGTAAATCGCTCTCGGGGAAAATAAAAAAAAAAGTCTGAGCCTAGCGCTCCGACAGTTATGCCGTACAGTTTCGGCGAACGACGATTACAGCTGCCTACTTCGTTGCCAATCCTAAGTACATGACAGCCGATTTATCTGCGAAACTGCTCGGCCCGACGGTGAGAAGTTCCGTGTGTGCTTCTATAGCCACTTAAGGCACACTTCGCGCGAGCGTCATTTTTAGTGGCCTCGCGGACGCAGAAGGAAGGCGGAGGGAAGGGGGGGTGGGGGGTGAGCTGAGAATTTATCATTCTCAAGGAAAATCCCTTCGCAGCGGCACGTGACACACGTGCCAATGATTTAGCATCCCTCGCTTCCGACTTTCCGACACGGACGAACACGCGTGCGAAGGTGTTCGTACATAGGTGTACGTGGGTGTACGTACGTGCCCACATGGACGCGCATGGCCTGGCATACCGGCCTCAACCCCCATTTCTTTCCCCTCCCTGGTCGTCGGGTAGCTGTCGGACAAGGCGTAAACTGGACGGTGGACAAGTGTTGGTGTAACAATGCAACCGCGTTCCGCAAGACACCAGACATTCTGTGCATTGGCATACTCGCGCCGTCTCCTATTTCAGACTTGACGCGCGGCCAATCGGTACCAATGCCATGAACGTCGTCCACGAAAAAGTGGATAACGCACCCACCCGCGATGTTATCATTGTCCGCGCTCGCTGCCAATTTGATCGCGAGCGAGTGGAGGGATGTCCTCTTACGAAAGACTTTCAGCCGAGCCAGTAAGAACAGCGAGGATGGAACGCGACAATAAACGCACCGTAATCGATTACGACACCCGCGTCAGGTTGATGCATGCGACGTTGATTACCCAACTCGCGGACTTCTGCTCGAATCTCGTAACCCAGTTCGCGCGGACACGGACGAAGAGTCACTGAGGATAGTTACGATCATCCTAGAGCAAGCTGGATCCACTTGCCGCTGATCGGACAAGCTGTAACAGGGTTTCTGCGTACGGTGGTTGAATGGTGGGCTTTATTCAGTCTATTTTATTAACTTTCAAAAACGTATCTTCAGGAGCTATATGGAAATTACGAGGAAGGTCTGAATATACCGACCAAAATGTTGAGGTACTGACGATAGTTACGATCATCCCAGAGCAAGCTGGATCCACTTGCCGCTAATCGGACAAGCTGTAACAGGGTTTCTGCGTATGGTGGTTGAATTGTGGGCTTTATTCAGTCTATTTTATTAACTTTCAAAAACGTATTTTCAGGAGCTATATGGAAACTACGAGGAAGGCCTGGATATACCAGCCGAAACGTTGAGGTAATACGTTTTGACAGTTTATGAAATAGACTGGCTAAAGCCCACCATTCAACCACCATACAACCACCCAATCAACGATACCACACATCAGGTTTCTGTGTGTCTCGATCAGAATCGTGCGCGAGCGGGCGGAGAATGAACTTCGGTCGATTGATTTTTATTGACCTCGGGTCGTTAAAGTTTTCGGGCACGGCTCGTAAATTCATTGCGGGTGCCGGTCCCGGCAAGCGGTGCAAGGAAGTTCCGTGGCATAACAGAAATATCTGCCAATGGAGCTGGAGGTTCTTATCAAGTTGGCGCGACTTCAATGCGCGCGGAACGCGACACGATCGCGTATTGTTCGAATTCACGGCATGCTGGACGCCAGCCAGCGAATCTGTCAGCGTTGCCCCGAAAGTTCTTATGTAACGCGAGCGGGCCGGCGGTCCGGCTTTGCGAAAATAACGAGTGGC